>CM029477.1:5375932-6626982 GCA_017140325.1 Eucalyptus leucophloia subsp. euroa | reverse complement strand
TAGGAACCGCATCCTGAAATGGGTCGAGACTCAGGTTGTGAATCGGTTGGTTTAGGAGTGAACTGGTTAAACAAATATGGTATTGGAAAGAGTTGAGGCAAAAACCGCACTAGTATGAACCAAACGAATATTCTATGTAACCAATCCAATAGGACTTTTGTAACTTTTGCTGAACATTAAGCTAGTTTAGATCTCACAAGAATAGGTAGGTGAAATCGTGGTCCTTTGGAGATGGTTAGATCTGGAATTACGGTACTACGAACAGGGATTTTAACCGTCCATATTTAATTATCTAGGACGAATTTGAACTACTTGATCAATAGCAAAATAGGGATCAGATTGATAATAATATATTAGCTAATATCTCTCTTCATGTCTTCCCTACAACATATTTAAATTTCGTAATTTTTGTAGTTCATTTGCCTATTTAACCAAAAAAATTTCAAAAACTGTGCAAGTAGAGAATAGGAAAAGTAAATTGATTTTACTAAATGAAAGTAGAAATAAGTGTCCAAATTTCATAATTTTCTGAGTTCATTTAAGGGTTTAATCGAAATTGTTTTCAAAACTTGTACCTCTAGACATTCTTGTTCTAGTGATGTATTATATGAACTACATCCACTTGGCGGGATGTTCAAAATCCAGTATTAAAGAGTAAAGATTAGAGAGTACGTCGACAATAAAACTATCAGTCTATCATATATAAAATCTACTCCATATGATAGATGAATAGTCCATTTTATTATTAATGGATGACAGAAGAATTGACTTTTCAAAGCACCTATTAACGCATACGGATAGCTATTGCCCCAATAACTTACTTAACAAGTACTTTCACTCCCTCTTACCAATCCTATCGACAAATACGGATGAAAGCATGAAAACGGAAGGTAGAACATTCAAGGGAGGGAGGACTTCGCATCGGATGCCATGGCATGACAGAAGAGCCCGACCCCGGAACAATTCGATTACAGAATTAACTGCAAAAGGCCAAAAAATAGTCCTCCCTTCTACCCCTATTGGCTAGGAAATGCAAAAGCTTTGTTATTATTAAATCATCATCATCATTATTAATGTCATCAGTTGTACTGATCAATGAGACCTTCTTAATTATAGGGGACCCCTAGAGACAGGGACAAGCTTAGACAAAACGCAACGAGAAGAACAAGAGCGACTTGAGAGAGGGAGGGGCAGCCACTGCAAAAAGTCGTTATGGGCCTCATTTAATGTGGTAAATCCTTTGGTTAAAATTTTATCTGTTTTTCCTTGTAATTTTATTGAGGCACGTGTGAAAATGAAGCAACTGAAGCGAGAGAGGTATATAAGATGGAAGGTGGACATTCTTAGCTAAAGAATCATAAACTTCCGCTTAATGTGCAACGTGGTTCTTGACTTTATATTAATATACAATATTATTCCTAAAATTTTAATTTATTTAATGTGATCTTTAAATTTTTTAAACATATTCAATTTAGTTCCTGAACTATATACAAAAATTTAATATCGTCACTAAGTTTGAATTAATGAAATAACAACATTTAATATTTTCACATAATTTAGTGACCAAATTGAATAGACTAAAAATTCAGGAACAATGTTAAACAAATTAAAAATTCACATTAAGTTAAAGTTTAAGGATTATATTGAATAATAAAAAGTTCATGGAGGATATGCATATTGAGTCAAAGTCTAGGAACTATTATATTCTCTATAATTAAAATATTTGAGCTATCCAGTGACATTAACCGATATGCTCCGATACAATATTGGAAATTTCAACCCAAGAACTCCCTATTTTAAAAGAGTAATTATCACACAGCGGACGTGAAATGAATTTGGCATGACAAGATCAGAAAACACGTTGCTTACGAAAGTGGGGCTCAAGATTAGGTCAGGACAATAAGGAGACAAAAACGAACTAAGAAAGTTTTGTAATTACTTATTGCGCTTTACATCTCTTTAAAGTTTCCGGTAAATTTTGTCAATCTCTACCCGAGTCGGATTTTTATTAAAATATTTCATCTCACCTTCCTAAAACTTCTCCATCTGCCGTCGAATCAGTACTCATCGATGATCCTTAAGAGCACGTGCCAGAAATTTAAGTGCTGAACTTCCAGTGTTGGAGTATTTAGATATTGGCGGCAAGAATGAAAATTTGTTTGATAATATATGAAAATGGAATGATAATGGAAAGTGGTGAGCATAATCAGGAGTTGTGTACAATTTGTTAATATTTGAACCTTGTTGAATATTTCTATCATTTAACCCATTAAGTAACCTCCTTATTTACTTATCACGTCAAGCGATTCTTGACTCAAAATAATTCGGTTGCTTGTGATTAGGGATTATCAAATGCAGCTTAAATCAAACATACCCAAGTCAAACTAGCAAAAGTCAATGTTTTGTCCCATTGCCCCTTCACCCCTCTATTGACCAGTGCATAATAAGGAGGCAAAGCTATTCATTCCACGCTTTGGCCAGAGTAGAAGATGCACCCAGAAAACAGCAGTAAAAAGCAGTGGATCACTCACTATACATTGCTAAAGTTGCAACAGTTTGCCTGAACACAATGACACCCAATTTACTGCGTAAATGTCATTCTTTTACCCAATTCCCTGTAGATTTCTCCCCGTCGCCCTATATCCCCGCTCCAACGTCTTCAGGAATCCAACTTTTCAAGTGAGTATTTATTACTAGAGAGAGAAGGAAAAGAAGAAAAAAAGAAAGAAAAGCCACTGTGCTGTTTATCCTTTCTGTGAAATGATGGTAGCAAAATCATTTCCTAAAGGTTGATTCAATATAACGTGGGATGTCGTCCCCGTATTTTTAATTTATCCGTTGTGGTCCTTGAACATTGGCTCATTGTGTCGTTCGTTAACTTTTAATTTTTTTTAATGTGGTCTCTGACTTATTGATAAATAATTAATATAATCCCTAGATTCTATAAAAATGTTTAAAAGTTAAGAGACGTCATTGAATGTTGCACACAAATTTTAGGGACCAAAATGAATAAATTAAAAATTTAATGATGATATTACACATTAAATCAAAGCTCAGTGATCAATTTTCATTTTTTCCTCATGCTTAGAGTCAAAAGTCAAGTATGAATCTAACTGACAAGAGAAAACAGATTGGACAAGGAAGAGAATGCCTTTTGGTTTTAAGGGTTTAAGAAACTTTGAGATATGCCACGCTTAAGAGGTCATAGGATTATGAAGGAGTGTCCTATTTCAACTCGTTCTAGTTGAATTCTATCATTTTAATAAGTTGTCGATCATGATTAAGCAATCAAAGGTTTGAATGCAAATTAAGTTCTTAAAAAGTGATTCAATGCATCCACTCAAAATGAATTTATCTCTTTTTATGAGAAGTACAGGTTCAATTTGCAAAATAATTAAGAAACTTATGTATATTTGCATTCGCTCTCAATTTTCTCTGATAGAACACACCACCTTGCCCCCATAAAAGAAAATTCTTGGTGTCAATTTACACTCACGTAATACGTATCATCAAACCATAGTTCTTGACAGCAAATGCAACAAAAAGAAGGAAACAAACAAAAACAAGCAAAAGAAAAAAAAGTAATTGCTGGTGGGGAATGAGAAGAATTATTGCTTACGATCGTGACCGATGCATCTCCCCGAGTAATTAGACTTGGCCCCAGAACACATCTAATGTGCTTGCTTTTGTACCATGCATAGCCCAAAATCTATCAGAGCATCCAGTTTCAGATAAGAAAAGTTGATTTGCTTTTCCCCAAGCAGAAGCCAAATTTTCAAAAAGTGGGGGGATGCAAGAGAACCAAAAAGACACAAACAATCATCTGTCCATCAACGCCCAGAAAGCGAATCCAACCCATTCTGCGATTTTATTGATTTTCCAACGAGCAGAACTCCAGAAAGAAAAAATACAACAAAGTAAATAGGTCAAATAAAAGAGAAAAATAGAACGAAATCTCTTCTTGTCAAATCCTTGAAGCGGAGGAGCCTCCTCCCCATGTGCCCCACCGCAGTCTATTCACACCAGCCGTAGACTTTTTACAGTTAGCGACAACTCTATTACTCTATTGACACGGAAAAAAGCAGTCTTTCTCAGAGAGTGAGAAAGAGAGAGAGAGAGAGAGCGGTAGTACAGAAGCTCCACTCCCCATAAAGACCCCTCTCCATTCTTGCACTTCAAGCCAATCCCACCATACCGTTTCCCCACCTCCCTCTATCTCAAGACACATTCCTTTTTGTAGTCCTGTTCTAGGTCCCTCGTTCCGTGGGGAAAACCAGGGCAAGAAACGGAGGAAACTAGAGGGATGGGGGCGGTGGACATGGCGGAGCTTTGCTTGGAAGCGATCGCGGCGCTGTTGGGCGGGAAGAGGAGGAAGCTGAGGAGCTTGTTCTGGAGGGTGAGGGCAGAGATGAAGAGGCAGTTGCTGAAGAACGAGATCATCGTCATCGTCTGGTCTAGGAATAAGAAGAAGAAGAAGAACCAGAGGTTCAGCTTCCAGTATGACCCTTTCAGCTACGCCCTCAACTTCGACAATGGCAACTCCGGTTTCTTCTGCTAATGATGACGGCTACGACGATGGAGCGTTTGAGCTTGTTTTGCTTGCTTTTTACTTTTTTGGGTTAGCAGTAGCGTGGAAGATGATGGCAGAGGGGAGAGGGAGGTAGGTTTCTTCTTCTTTTTTTCTTTTTTCTGGGAAGGGTCTTGTCATGTTTAGCGACTAATGGAAAGCTTAAGACTCTCTTTTGGCTGGTAATCGATGCCTCAGCTGGCTCGCTTCCTTTGAACGGAGATGGAATGATGATGAGCTCATCATGAAATTTTCTGTTCTTTCCCCCCTTTAACCTTTAATGTATTGTCTGAGTGCATTGCACTCTCTCTGATCATCACACCTTTTTGGAAAAGATCGAAACGATGGCTGGTTTCTAAATTTGTTTCAGATGTGGGATGATGGAGAATGCTATGAGTTTTCAATATGATGGCATGCCTATGTTATCAGGCTCAGACATTGACATTGTTCTTTTGCTTAAATTTGGTCTGCCGGCGGAATTGCTTTCTTTAAAATTATTTATAGTTATGTTATTTCTAAACACATGTCACTCATCATGAATAAATAAAAAGATCAAGCAGTGAATTTAGTATGAAGCCAATCATAACGAGAAGTGCTTTATTTCCTTGATTATAAACGTTCGTGACATTTATTCATGATTGAGACTGAGACCCCGTTTGATAGCCTTGACCTCGCATGCAAGATCATTGATGGGAATATTCTATCATTTTGAACTTACCAATGAGAGTCCGAGCTCAGGTATTACTAATAAGGGTGCAAACCCAATGTACATTATACGTATGTTTCGTATAGGACGAGCTGTGCGTGATTTAAAGATGATCCATTGCAGATTCATTATGGAATTCGTGGTTACTTATGTCTTGTAGAGATGTTTTAAAGAGGCTTTTGACTAGGTGGACTCGAAATCGAGCTCGTCAAAGGTAATCATGAGATCTTGTCATCATAAGTTGATGCCTCTAATGGCATTCATTGGGTACCATAGTCAATTTTCTTATATCAAATAGTGACATGTGGCAAAATCTCCTTCGCTTGCCATAGTTGTTACATGACCATGTATTAATACGAGTTGGCAATATAAAGTAAGTTCGTCTTCGGGTTAAATCTTTATCCAACCGGTCACCGATTAAAAAGCCTTTATTTTTTTCGGGATAATACTCTCCCCATAGAAGAGAAGGCATCAATCGATATTTATAGTGAAATTACGAAATTGGGTTCAGATAAATTCATATATATATAAACTTGAAGACCTCGAAATTGCATGGTTCATGCATCCATGGATTCTATAATTAAAGGCATTGAACAAGTGGCTTTATAGGCACATCATCTAAAATTTACCCTCGGTCAATGTCAAGGTCAAAGGTACATTTTATTCAAAGCGTGCTATGATATAAGTGTGCTTTGTGCTTAAGTTTTTTTTTTTTTTTTTTTTTTTTTTTTTTTTTTAAAAAAGAAGGTGAAAATAAAATAAACTCTTCGTTTCTCTTTTTTTTTTTTTTTTTTTTGTGGGGGGGAGGGGGGGGGGGGGGCGTTATAATAGTTGGTGCTTATTGATTTTTTCACTTTTGTTTTATTATTTCTTTGTTAAAATATCAAAGGGTTAGATTCTAATCTTAGGGCCCATTTAGTTCGACTTTTGAGGAATGTATTTGCAAAAATGCAAATACATTTTGGTAAATGAGGTTTTCTGAAATGCAAATATCGTGTGATAAAATTTGCATTGAGAAACAACTTTGACCAAAATACCATTTGGTAAAATTTACATTTGTAAAATGATTTTATTAAATTTAAAAAACAAAATAAATATTTGTTTTTTTTTTAAGTCTAGCCACCGGATCGTTGGATTTGATGGCCGGATGGCCAAATTTGGCCCCTAGACAGTCGCCGAGGTCGGGCAACGTCAGGCGGCCGCTTGGGTCGTGTGATTCAGGCCACCAGTCGCCTTAGGTTCGGCAACTATCGTAGGGGTTGGGCGACCCTTAGGCAACGATCGCCAACACACTCGACCCATTGGCCGGCAATCATTGGCCTTCGATCGGCTTCTCCACCGAAGAAGATAAATAGTGATGAACAATGATGAACTCGTATTCCGAAAATGCAAGTTGCCAATAGACCTCTACCTCTCCATCCCCCAAAGGCCTTTGAAGCCCTTTCAAGATGTAATTGCATATTTCCAAAGTCCTCAAAAAATTGAAACAAACATCACTTGCATTGGGCCAAGCCCCTTTAGACCAAACAGGGCCTTAATAGATTGGTAGCAGGTCATGGCTGGGCGGCCCGTGATCAGAAATAGCTTGTTCTTGGTCCGGCCTGCCCATACACAATGGACCCGAAAAGCATTTTTGATGGGCTGGATATGTGACTTTTTGTTATAATCGGCCCAATCAATTTTACACATCTATTTGGTTATTTTTCCTTTTCTTTTTTTCTTCTTTTTCTTATCTAGGAGGCAACAAACTGCTAGCACTCGGTTTGTTATCGTGGATGGGCCACTGGTCATTACCGCCAGTTGGTTCAAGTTTCACCGTGGATCAATCTTGGAGTTATTGTCGATCTTAGCCACCCCCGACCATCTTAATCAGAAAAAATTTCAAATAAAGATCCAAAATAACCTCATTTTTTTTTTTTGAAATAGGAGCTCAGAGTAGATATTATTTCAGATAATAGTATAAAGTGACTAAATCATTTTACATAAGGATTTTTGGCCGACCAGTGACTATTGTGCCTATCATAGACATGGTATTTTAGTTTAAAAAAAAAATCTAAGTATTTTTTTCTTTTTTTCTTTTCTTTTTTTATTTTATCTTTTCCTCTTCCCTTCCCTAATCATCAGCGAGGGTGGCTCTCACTTGAGTCCAGTGACCTATGCCATTGCTGGCGAAGGGAAGAGGGAAATAGAAAAAGAAAAAATGACACAAATTTTAAGAAGTAAAAGACCGAAAATGCCGTTCAATCGGCGAGATTAAGTGTTTCTTTGATATTAATATAGCCACTTCAGACCTTTATTTGAAATAACTTTCACTTTAAACTCTTATTTAAGAAAACAATGATACTTGAAACCCATAATTAAAATAACATATACTTTAGGGTTTTTTTTTCCTGAGAAATTGAGAGCATTTTAGGTTATTGAGTGGAATTTTTAATAAAAATAAATGCACATTCTTGTCGTCGACGCATCACTTTCAAAATAAATATATTCGACATAATTTTATGCAAGCATACACCGTTTGGGTATATATGAACCATGGGAGGCACATAACCACAAATCATTACAATTGCATTCGACTCATAAAATTCTTTAAGAAATCATTTTCCAAGAAACGAAGTAGCAATTGATACATCGCAAATGAATAGTATTCAATCCCTTCCAAAACTCTCTTTCGGCTCTTGTTGGCATTCAAGTATGATCACCGTACTCAACATAGAAATTACTACAAAAATGCACTCGTTCGACGCTCGTCGACGCCGAATTCTTCCCCCGGGAGGTCATTTAAAAAGCTCAACGTCTTATTGGACATGACTCGTTCTGGAGAGAGGGGGAGAGAGCAAGAACACTTGTCAGGAACGAAGTCCCACGTACTACAAAAGCTCGACCGCCAACAACCTCGAAAACATGTGTCGCGAATCGCTGATTTTCAGGAGGGCCAGATGCTGGATCCCCCCTGGTTCCGAGTTTGACCATTGCCAACAAGAACCCAAAAACCCCTCGGTCACGCTCCTCTTTATATCCGATTCGCTCGCCGATAGGGAGTGAATGACCGAACTTTCTCGAGCGTGATTTCGTGCGCTCTCTCTCTCTTCATTCCAAGAAAACTCGCGTGCTTTTGAGAGAGAGAGAGAGAGAGAGAGAGAGAGAGAGAGAGAGATGGGAACGTGGGAATTTGATAGAGATCGGATACGCTAACTCGCCACGTCCAAACCCAGCTCTTTCTGCATGAACCCTTTAATCTCTCTCTCTCTCTCTCGCGCGCACGCGCTGTGATGTGTGTTGCGTCTTGGGTTCTTCTTGAAGTGTCGCTTTCTTGAGGGATCGAGCGAGAGCCATCGAAGCGGAAGAGGGCCATGAACGGGAAGCAGCAACAAGAGATGGCCGATCTCGAGGCCCAGACCCGGAAAGCCGACGAGGACGATGGCGACGTGGGGCTCGGACGAGGTTCGACGACCGCGACGACGAAGGCATGCATTTTCAGCAGGTCCAGTAACCCCATCACTCTCAAGGTACGCAAAGCGTCGGATTTTCAAGATCCTCTTGCATCCGAAGGTCGCTTCGTATCGCGTTGCTGGATTTGATGTGCACGGATTCTTTGTCAGATATAAATAGCTCAGGTTTAAGAAAGAAGGGAGAAAAAGATTGCGCAGGGTTTGGTTTGGTCGATCGATCGGGCGTGAGTATCCTGCGTGAAGCCATTGAACAGGTTGAGATGGCCGTGGCCAGACAAGAAAAGAAACGATCATGAGGACATCGACCATGTTCAGTTCTTTCTCCATGTTTTAGAAATCTTTAAGCGTCCGGCGATCTAATGTCGTCACTCTCTGACATCGCATTGTGTTGATATCGCGCCCGTCAGGGGTTCCGATTTGATTCGACTTGAGCCGGCGAGTTAGCACTCTCGAGCTTAGAGAATTGGATTCTCGTTAGATACGTAATCTCGGTTGAAGAAGATTCTTTCGAAACCGCTCTTATCTGGATTGGATTTTGAATGTTTACTCCATTTAAATGTTGCGTACTTTGATCCCAGAGAGAGCTTGTGGATAAGAAAGAATAGTCTACGCAACGATTTTGCGAATGCTTTCTGATTATAATTGCATTCAAGTTATAATAGTCAAGGAAGGGCTCCTTATATAGAGGTTAAGTCGTTCCAATGCCCCATAAATTTAAATTTCACGCGCATTAAATTCTATTTCATTTCCAATTCAAATTAAAAACATGCATGCGATTGTTTGAGCTTTGATCTCTGTAGATAACAAGACTGATGGTTTTGCTCGCTTTCCTCCCAACTACGCACAGTTTCACGACGTTGTTTACAAAATAAAGATCCAAAGAGCAGCGGCGGGAGGATTCCTCCGGAAGAGTATGGAGGCTGAAGAGAAAGTGATCTTGAATGGACTCACCGGCGTGGTTCAACCCGGCGAAGTGCTAGCAATGCTCGGCCCCTCTGGAAGTGGGAAGACCACCTTGTTGACCGCCTTGGGAGGCCGACTTGCGGGCGGCCGCTTGGGCGGGACCATTACCTACAACGGCAAGCCCTTCTCGAACTCGTTGAAGCGGAGCACCGGGTTCGTGACGCAAGACGATGTCATGTACCCTCACTTGACTGTGACCGAAACCCTAGTCTTCACCGCCCTCCTCAGGTTGCACAAGGGTTACACCAAAGAAGAGAAGGTCATGCACGCCGAAGAAGTCATTGCACAGCTCGGCTTGACCAAGTGCAAGAACAGCATCATCGGGGGAGGCGGGTTCCTGAGAGGCGTATCAGGAGGAGAGAGGAAGCGGGTCAGCATAGGGCAAGAGATGCTCGTAAACCCTAGCTTGCTGTTTCTCGATGAGCCGACGTCGGGGCTCGATTCGACCACTGCTCAGAGGATCGTGTCAAAGTTGTGGGAGCTGGCGAAAGGTGGAAGGACGGTGCTTATGACGATTCATCAGCCTTCGAGCAGGTTGTTCTACATGTTTCACAAGGTGTTGCTCTTGTCCGAGGGAAATTCCTTGTACTTCGGGGAGGGAGCGAGGGTGATGGAATACTTTGCCAGCATCGGATTCGCGCCCTCCGTGGCCATGAACCCTGCCGATTTTCTCTTGGATCTAGCGAATGGCATTGGTAAGTGCCAGTCCCTTGGAAACAGTCGTCCTTGAATTTTCTGGTAATTATTAAGGTGCATGAGCACGTCGCATGAAATGTTTCCAAATGCAGTTTCGTGATTAGAACATGAGATAGAGTTGTTGTTCGATTGGATTACTAGCAAAACGCTTTTGATCTTATGGATATCCTCCGGAATGTGTTTGATTGAAATTGGGGGATACATAGTTATGCATTTCGAGACATGATCTAATGCTTCCATTTGCCAAAGAAATCTGCTGACATTGAATCCTAGGACATATGTTGTGAATTAATGCAAAATGTGGAGTCATTTGTTCCAGTTTTCTTGCACGGTGTTGATGTAACTGTTTCACTACAAACCGCTCCCCAAAGATGAACTGAAAGATTGCAAATTGAGAATAAGCAGACCTTGGCTTTGGCATACAAGAACCATCTCGTGGATAGATTGAGACGAGTGCTGCCCAGACGAAGATTGCTTCGTTTAAGGACACTTAACACAAGCATTATGATCGTTGGCCAACAACTTGGTGGCAACAGTTTGCAATCCATCAAATCCTTCTCCGGCTTGTGTTCGAGTCCTTCTTCAATGAGGCGATCTTCAACTGCGCAAAGCTCTTGTTTCAATCTGTCCTCGAGATGGTTCTTGTATGCCAAAGCCAAGGTTTGCTTACTTGTGCTTTTGCTAATTTTCTCGATTATTCGTTAATGTAACTGTTCCGGCAGGAATTGATCCCGAGGATGAAGATAAAGAAAGCAAAAGCACTATAAAGCAGACCTTGGCTTCGGCATACAAGACCCATCTGGAAGACAGACTGAAGCAAGAGCTTTGCGCGACCGGAGATGGCTTCATCGAGCAAGGACACGAGCACAAGCACTCCGATCGCTGGCCAACAACGTGGTGGCAACAGTTCACGATCCTGCTCCGAAGAGGGGTCAAAGAAAGGAAGTACCAATCCTTCTCCGGCATAAAAGTCGGGCAAGTGCTGGTCGTCGCTTTCATTTCTGGCTTATTATGGTGGCAATCCGAGGCTTCCAATTTGCAAGACAAGGTATATGATTGGCATTTCCTAACTTGTTTTTCCTTAAGGAAAACACAGCTAGTTATCAGATTGAATCAGTTGCCTTTTTCAGATTATATAGGATTAGTCATGATCGATCAAAACGCAACTGGCTATCAAATTTCGAATTCTGCAGATCGGGCTCCTCTTCTTCTACTCGGCGTTCTGGGGCTTCTACCCCCTCTTCAACGCCATCTTCACTTTCCCGAAGGAGCGGATGATGCTCGAGAAGGAGCGTTCCTCCGGCATGTACCGCCTCTCCTCCTACTTCATGTCCCGCATCGTCGGCGACCTCCCGATGGAGCTCATTCTCCCCACCGTCTTCGTCGCCATCACGTACTGGATGGCCGGGATGAAGCCAACGGCCGGCAACTTCCTGTACACGCTCTTCGTGCTCCTGTACAGCGTGCTCGTGGCGCAGGGCCTCGGGCTGGCCATCGGCGCCGTGGTCATGGACCAGCAGTCGGCGACCATCCTCGGGTCCGTGCTGATGCTCTCGTTCCTCCTCGCCGGCGGGTACTACGTCCAGAACGTGCCTCCCTTCATCGCCTGGATCCGGTACCTGTCGATCAGCCACTACACGTACAAGCTCCTGATGACGTCGCAGTTCAGGCCCGACGACAAGTACCCGTGCGGCGGCGATTTCTCCTGCTTGGTCGGCGACTATCCGGGGATCAAGGAAGTGGGGCTCGACGGGCAGGCCGTCTCGGCGGTTGCGCTGGGTATCATGTTCGTCGCGTACAGGCTCATTGCCTACGTCGCATTGATGAGGATCGGGATGACCAAGAGAAGAAAGTAAGCAAAAAAAAAAAAAAAAAGTTGGATTTTTTTATCTTTCCTTCTTTTCTTTTTCACGTTGTAATCTTCGGCCTTATGCGATGTAGTTGAAGAGCACGTACTCGTTGATTTCTAGATATCTTACCAACATTCCATCTATTTTTTTTTTTTTTTTTGAGCTATGTCGATGAGAACTCAATTTAACACAATAAGGTCAAGTGGACTTGACTTCAAAGATGATAATTGGTCAAAGTTTTTTTTGAGAAAAAATAATAAGAAAACTCCAAATTATGTTGACTATGATATATTTACTTTAAATTATTTTATGACATAAAAAATCTAAAATTATGTCCATGGTAACATATTTACCCTAATTTTGTTCTCATAATTTATAAAACTTCAAACTTATACCTATGTGACCTATTTACCTCTTGTCAATGTTTTGTTATATAATTTTTCAGCTGAAATTACATCGTCTTTTATTTCACTTAAGCCACGTGGGCATCATGTCAATGCTATTAGATGTTTACCCTAATCTTTTTTCTTGCGACGTAGAAAATCTCAAACTTATACTTGTATAATACATATATCCTACCAAGATTCCATTAGATAAGTTTTCGGTCAAAATAACATCGTTTTATTTTACTTAAGTCATGTGAGCGCCATGTCAATATTGTTTGCTTTTTGCTGTCCATATAAGTAGATTTTAACGGTTCTCATAAATAGAACTTTAACAAGAGGTCAATATGTTGCACGAGTACAACTTTAGAGCAAACGTGATATAGCAGGCTTAGCTAAGGGTGTTTGGTGGCTTTTGCCCAAGTTTTTTTTGTTTTTTTAACCATTTCAACCCAATTAATCAAAGTTCACAGTTAAGATTGTCATCTAAATTCTGCTTATGTCTCGTACCGTCGAAATGAAAAAAGGCTCGCTTTAAAATACGAATTTGAAAATAGATTCATCAGTTTGGTATCAGTCCACGTCATCATTTGTGGGCCGGGCCTTCAAACCAAGCGGGTCCTCAATCTGAATATCCTTCAGCTCCGACCGAGCCCGGCCCAATGCGAGCCCGCAAAAGTTGCTGCGGCCCGGGATTAAGGTCGATCCGAACCGTCCAGTGCGCGCGCGAGAGATCGGACGGCGAGAGACGCCGGCCACGTCATCGATCTGCGCGAGGGGCAACAGAGCGTCGGTAGGAAGAACGCGCGTTCTTTTTCGGAGTGGCGGCAAAAACTCGAAAAGCTCCGCTCGATTCGCGAATTCCGCAATTTCGTAATTTCGTTTTTCAATTTCCCTCTTCGACGCCCTTCATAATATCACCCCGCGCTTCTCCTTCCGAATTTCAGTCCAAGCGAAACCCATTCTCTCTCTTCCTTCTCTCTCTCTCTCTCTCTCCAAAACCACTTTCCATCTTCTCTGCGACTCGTCGGAGCGGCGATGGCCGGAGGAGGATCGTCGAAGTCGAACGCGCCGAAGGCGAGGAAGAGGTGGAGGTCGACGCGGCGGCGGCGGCGGCGGCTTCTTCGCTCGTCCGCGGCAAGGACGGCAGCGCTTTCGCCCGATGGTAATGTCGTCCCGGTTGCTTTTCAGTTTTCCTTCGCCGAAGAATCGATGTCTAGAAGTAGAAGTTGTTCGTGGAGCGAAGGCCGTGCGCCGTGCTGTGTTGGTCATAGTTTTTAGGTTCGAAATGCGTGTTTTTCTACCTCGCTGCTCCGGTTTTCTTTTCCGCTTAGCTCGTTCCTTGATCGGCGATTTGGTCTAGCTCCCGTGGTTACTGTACGTGCCGAGCCGGACGCGATGTGTGCGTATCTGCCGGTTTTTATTTTGCTTTTGCAGTACACAATGTCATTTACCTGTTTGTGTTTTGGCATCGGTCGATTTTTTGTTAGTTTTCTGCGGGAAATAGTTTGTCGACGCCTACGTTGTAGCTGTACAGTGTATCTGGTGCCACGAGTTAATATACGGGATGTAAGCATGTTTTGCTAGTTCCGATTCACGTTTGGATTCTGCTGTTGCTTTTCCGTCAGAAGATTTTGCTCGGTTTGTTGGATTTCTGTTTCGCATGGTTAGTTGTGAAAGGAGTCGTTCGGTGCTCTGCAATTATTTTCCAAAATCTGGTGTTATATCTGGAAGCTGTGGCTAATCTGGATGTGAATCTGGATTTGCAGTGAAGAGTGCAACAAGGATGTGCCAGTGGCGCTCATTAGCATGCATAGTTGCGGCCTTGATGCCAAAATTAAGATGAATTTGGGTATGTGATGCCTTTAAAGTATTATAAAAATTAAGATGAATTTGTACATGACTGTAGTTTCTAGGTTATTTTTGAAATTGCATGCATTATTTTAGGGTAATTTAGGAAATTTCATCTACAAGCCTCGTTGCCTTTAAAGTATTATAAAAGTTTTTGTACTTTGAATGTACCGATGGAGATTTATTTTGTACATGACTGTCAAGTTTCTAGGTTATTTTTGAAATTGCATGCATTATTTTAGGGTAATTTGGGAAATTCCATCTGTGTTTGCAGAGGCTCAAGTCATGGAAAGACCTGCTGAGGCGAAGAAGAAACCAGCAGTGGATAGGTAAAACTTGCATTGCTGGTGTACTTTATACTATATTGTGATTGCACTTAGGGAGATAACGTGTTAAGTTCTTGCAACATGTGCTGATGAATTAACAGAAAGAGGTCATCGGAACCAAAGGCTAAGAAAGCTAAAACAGAAAAGAAGTCTAAGAAGGGCAAGGATGCAAATGTGCCTAAGCGCCCTGCCACGGCATTCTTCCTCTTCATGTAAGGGCACCAATGTGTGTTTTATTGACATCCCCCTTTTTAAAATCTTGTGCTGAATGAATTAGTTATTTTGCAGGGATGATTTCAGAAAGGCTTACAAGGAAGCGAACCCAGATTCTAAGGGTGTTAAGGAGGTAAAAAATTATTGACTTACTGCAGTATAACTTTGGAAGTTTCTGTGTCATATCCTTCCTGGCTAATCTTGTGTCTTGTGATTGGATAGGTTGCAAAACAGGGTGGTGAGAAATGGAAGTCAATGTCGGATGAAGTGAGTTTGTTTCTCTTTACTTGTGATGTTTCTCTGTAGTGTGGGGTCTAGCAATGTGATCTAACCAGGGATTTGCTGCAGGAGAAAAAACCTTACTTGGACAAAGCTTCTGAGCTCAAAGCAGAGTTCAATAAGGCCATGGAGGCACATAATGCTGGTGATGGAGAAGTAAGCTTGACCTCTCTATTCTCTTCAGATTTATATGAATCTATGTGCGCAGTCTAACTTATAGATGTGCTGAATTTCGGTTTTTATGATCGGACAGAATGAAGAGGGTTTGGAAAAGGAGGAAGCCGCGGATGAGGAAGCTGCAAATGAGGAAACTGCAGGCGAGGAAGCTGCAAATGAGGAAGCTGCAGATGAGGAAACTGCAGGGAGGAAGCTGCAAATGAGGAAAATGAGGAAGTTTTAGAGGATGAGTAGTCAATGCTTTGATAATTTTTCATGTTAATGTAGGATGGTTTTAGTGTCTGGCTTCTAGTTGTTGTAAATGGAAGCTCTAGCCAGTGCTCTTTTTGGGAAATCATTGATTTCTTTACCAAAGTTTCTCTGCAAGTGGGCAGTGCCTTAATTTCTTTAATCTCACTTCAATGCTGCGGTAAACTTTACTATGCCGTGGAGCTACGCATTGCAGGAGCACTCTTGGCTATGAGTTGCTTTGTCATAAAACGAGGAGGCACCATTGCGTTTGCACGGATTTTTATAAGATTAGATATCTCTTATAGAAGTTCTAAGTAGAAGACGGATGAAATTATTGGATCGCTGACTTCTGTGGTTACAACAATTTAAAAAATGGAAAGAGTCAGAGAAGAATGACCTATTTTCTTCCCTCTACTGATCCTATATGGATATATATGCTCACATGGTGTGAGCATCGATCTAATCAGACAAATTCGGTCAGCATCTTACTGGCCCGTTTCGCTGGTTCTCCTACAAGGTAGCAAGGGCTTGCCACATAAGCACAGATTGTGGGCATAAGCCACGGGCGGGAAGATGTTGAAAGGCCTCACTTGGGGTATCTCTCCGCATAGCCTGTTCGCCCTGAAATTTGCATGGTGAACGAGTCTCAACCCTGCAAAGCTACTGGGGATTTTTCCAGTGAGCGCATTGATAGACAGATCAAGCCACTGGAGACTGCCCAATTGACCCAAACCTGGAGGGATGGTCCCGCTTATCCGGTTCCTTGAAATATCCAATCTTTCAAGTCCAACCAGGTTTGCGATCGAAGCTGGGATGTGGCCAGTGATTTGGTTGCTTCCGATGTTGAGCACCTTCAGGCTTGAACCCTCTCCAAATTCGGGAATAGTGCCCGATAATTGGTTGTTGGCAACATCGATGGTCTCCAAGGAGCTGCTTGTCTTGTTACTTAATATTGCAAAGAGTGACCCCGTCAGACGATTCGAGTGAAGATCAAGAGAGTGTAGCCCATCTGATAGTTTGATCCCCGAAAGGTCAAAGCTGAGCTGATTGTTCCCCAGCTTAACATCACTTAGGCTGGGAATATTTGCCAGAAAGCTTGAGATACCACCTGTCAAGTAATTGTCAGATAGGTCAATGGTGCTCAAGGAATCTGGTTGAGTGAAGACCGGTAGGTTTCCTTTGAGTTTACAGCCGGCGAGGCGGACATCATACATTGGTCTGTTCACGATCCAACCGGGTATGGACCCGAATGCGAGATCGTTGTACGAAAGATCGACTGTTGACAGGGACGGGACTCCTTTGCTAAGGGAATCAGGTAAAGGGTTGGACAGCTCATTCCCGGACAAGTTGAGGGACCACAGGTTGGTCAATTTCGAAAAGGAAGCCGGTATTTGCCCCGAGATTCTGTTGCCAGCCAACTGAAGCTGTGCAAGGGATTTCAGATTGCCAATCTGGTCTGGGATCTTCCCAGTGAGCAGATTGTGGCTCAAGGATAGCATCGAAAGGCTCGGCAAACTAAGCAATGAAATCGGTATTTGGCCCGACAGTTGGTTGTTGGAGAGGTCGAGATTGGTAAGGTTCGGAAATGGCCCTGAAAATTCCGGGACCGGTCCCGATAACGTGTTGGAGCTGAGATCAAGAAACTGCAATTTCTGCAAGTTTTTAAAGATGGGCGGTATCGGACCGGCGAGGAAATTCTTCGCCAAATTCAGCTGGACCACATTCCTGAGGTTCCCCAAGCTCGGAGGTATCTGGCCCCGGAACCGGTTGCCCATCAACGAAAGCGCGTTGAGCGACGGCAGCTGCCCGAGGCCCGGAGGGATGACCCCATCGAGAGCATTGAAGTCGAGGATCAGCTGCGCGAGGCGGGTCGACTTCAAGAGGCCGTCGGGGATCGTCCCCGTGATGTGCTTCATCCCGGAGATGTCCAGCACCTCCAGGAACTGCAGGTCCCCCAGGGAAGGCGACAGGGTGCCACTCATGTAGACGCCGTTGTCCTCGACCGGGCCCTGCAGCGTCAGCCCGGTGACCCGCCCCGACGGGCCGCACTGCACGCCCTCCCAGTCCTCGCAGCAATTGGTCCCCGTCCAGGAGTCGAGGTCCCCGGAAGTATCCTTCAAGATCTTGGCCTTGAACCCCATCAGAGCGACCCGGTCCGCCGCCACACACCCCGCCGGCGGCGCCCCCGCCGCCGCTCCACCTCCTCCTCCCCCACCTTCTTCAGCAGCCCGCGCGCCGGCGAAGCCGAAGGACGCGACCACCACGGCGTGCATCAGGAAAAGGACGGCGACCCTTTTCGGGACCTGCATTTTTCCGGGAAGTACAGGGCAAGAACGGAGGCTTCTTTCTATAAGGAGGGAAAAGGAGACGACAGTAGAGTCCAGGCCTGATCTGGACAGGAGAATCTTCAGTGGGTGTTTTTCATTTTAACGTGCAGAAAGAGAGAAGTTGCAAAGCAAGGAGGAGGGGAGAGGGTTTTAGCGATTATTCTATGGATTTTTTTTTCCTCGGCGGAGGCAAGGCGGCAGGGGGTGATGATGGGAAAGGAGGAGACGAAAGCGGAGAGGATTATAAAGAAGAGGGCAAGAGGTGTGTGCAGGAGAAAAAACGGTGCTGCAGCTAAAGTGCCAAAAAAGGGGCTTGAAGAAGACTGAACATCTTTTCTTCTATTTATAGCCCACCTTTGAAAAGAAAACAAATCCTTTTTTTTTAATGAAAATTATGTGGGTGACACGAGTAGAGAGACAGGGAAGTGTAAAGGTAATCACATGGTGAATTTGTGACCGTTTGATGGGATCACGGGGGTCATAGTTCAACGGGAAACGTTGGAGCGCACCCGATTCAAAAATTTCCTCTTCCTTTTCCCATTTCTCTCTCTCTCTCTCTCTCTCTCTCTCTCTCTCGGGTTATAATGATATTCAGGGTCTCAATTGTTCTTTCCCTTCTGACACGATAAATCATGAAGAAAATGAAACCGTGATTTTTCCGTCTCCCCTGAAGCTGAACTTGACTTTGAAGTTTGAACCATGATGGGTTTTCTTCCCCCCATCATTCTGAGGTTTTCATATTTTTGAGTGTGGAGTGTAGGAGGGGGGAAGTGAGGTCATGGGGATGAAGGATGGATGCAGCACCGTAAAGCCATCGTTATGATGATTGACGATGATGGTTTTTGCCCACAGCTTGCAATGTCTTGATGTGGGTCCCTGGATTTTTAATTTTTTCATTCCCTTTTTATGTTTCGCCCGTAATTTGTCGCGCTATAATTATGAATCGTAATCATATCCCGTATCATAGATGGGTAAACATGAACTGAGCTGAATTATGATTCAATTTACTTCGTATAAAATAAATAATTATTTGTATCACTTAGAGTAATTGGTAATGTTTTATGTCTAAACATTTTTATGAATAATAAAAATAATTTTCATTTTTTTTAATAAAGGATGTAAATGAAGATTTTTAAGAAGTCGTTTTCCATGTTCATTTGCCGCGAAATAAGTGCATTCTAAATGCAATTTTTTTTCTTGTGTATTGCTTTGTTTTCCAGTGAAAAAAATGAAATGGGTGTACTTGATTATTTCGTTATGTCATGTTTTTTCCAACTTGAAACTAAAATTAGTATACATGATACCAAAAGAAAAAAAAGTCCTTTTTTGCCCCTAAATCATAGGCATGAAGAAAAGAAAATTTAATTTAGATCCATATGATGGACCGACCCTAAATGAAGGGGATTTGCTTTGCTTTTAGTTCAAGTGCTTTTATCTCAAAATGAAAAAAAAAAAATTATTATGAGGACAGAGCATGTGATAGCACCTTGCTTTGACCCAGAACGGAAGAGAAGAAATTCTTAGACGGGTCTATTTTTGCCGCATGGATTTGATTGACAACTGTATCTAGAAAGTTAAATTATTAGAGCTATGGACAGTGATTGCCCCGTGGAGCAAATAGCTCCTAGATTCATTCGGATTTTACCAGGCAATATGATGCCATCGCCATCTTCACATTTACTTCCACATTACTACTGAATTTTGCCCTTTTTCTGGATGCTTTGCTTTGCCCTTTTGTGGAAGCTTTGCTTGCTTGCTTGCCATCATAAATCTTTTTTCTTTTATCGTGTTTGCCAACTAATTCAACCATGGAAATTACTTCCTATTTTATTTATCATGGACCAAAAAAGAATTGTCATGGTAGTCCTTTCTGTCAAGTTATTTGCAACTCAATCTTTTGGAGCAACAACTGTGTCACAGAGTGGTCTTTTTTTTGACAGCTTGAGTCGTTTGAATAAGAGATTGTGCGCAGCATTTTTTCTTGGCTCGATCTTATCAAACTCTAGAAAAATTACTTCACTGTAAAATGGAATTTTCAGTGGTCCTGTGTCGATATAAAAAATCACACAAGTGTAGCCGATAGACATGCTATCCGTTTTAAGGGTGTATAGGCTAACTTCTTAAATCTTTCAATTAATTAGCTACGCACCCAATTTAGCACTATTTAATCTTGGATTAAAGCACGACATGTGTCAAGAACGTTGAGTGACCTGAATCAATATCGCTTGCCCTTTCAGGCACATACGTAGTTTATTGATTGGATCTTGCTTCTCCTTTTTTGCACCTTGTCTCGTCAAAGCAATTTGTTCCCATCAATTATGAAAATGCATGCTTAATTGAACTGAAAAAGACATGGCAAATCACAAGAAGTTGCCAGTTAGCAGATAAGAGCGACACAGCAACCGAAAGATTAGCCTCCATTTAGCCCCCACTAGGGCCCTCCTCCTCAAGAGAATGCCAATGGTCTGAACAGGATCCAATTTGTCTATGGTCTGAACAGGTATTCTGATGACGTCGGCACAGTTAGAATTGTTGAATCTTTGTTGAATCTTTATCAGAGTATTGTTCTCCGACAATCTTGACTTCATCTTATCATATTGCAATCTCTGAAACCCAATAGTCAAAATCTTCCACAAAGTTCACATAAATTCAAAAAATGCCCATATTTTAAGGTTCAATCCCACAAAAATCAGGACAAAAAAATATCGACGTCGAGTCAGACATGAAATCGACCATCACAGTTGTGGGTTCCGACAAAAAAAGAAACAAGAGAATATTTAGGTCCGTGATGTAAGTCCATCCTTATTTTTCCGCCTATCATGGTCTCATTTGGCCTATTTGTTTACTGATTTTCACCCACAAGAATGTGGACCCACGTGTCAAAGAATTGTCCAGAGTGCATGTGATTATGTTAAAAGCAAAGCGTGGAGCCCTGGAGGTACTTCAACGAAAGGTAAAAGGGAAAAATGGGGAAGCTTCATGGAGAGTGGGATGTTCAGATCATGCATAGTCTCCGCTAATTACAAGTTAATCACAAGCTAGACTTTGTCTTATGTGCATCCAATCACAGTTTGCAAATCTTGCTTTTGAGGAGACATTGAATCACTTAGAATTTGTGCTGGCCACAGTGGGATATGTTGTATGTGAATAGAGAGGGTGGACCCTAATTTTGCCCTCTTTTGGGAGTAATTAGAGAAAATCTCAACGGTTAAGATTTCTTGATTTTTGTGCTTTTGCTAATTAGCTGACAATGAAGGAGATGATGAGACTACTATTTTGAAAGATATGCATAATCTTCAATCTTATTTTGATATAAACTAAGTACAAGATGAGATCTTGCTTTTTTCATTCAAAGAAGAGTTTTACGCAAAGTTATATTCTAAGGACTGTGGTAAGATTATAAAAGAGAAAAAGGATGGAATATGAATATAAGCATCATCTCCAACCTCATTCTAATATAAACTAAGTACAAATGAGATCTTGCTTTTACTATTCAAAGAAGAGTTTTAAGCAAAGTTATATTCCAGTGATTGCTGTAAAATTGAAAAAGAGAAAAAGATGGAAATTATGGATTTAATGTAAGCATGCAAGAGTGAGTTTACCTAGATGAGTGAGTTAACATTTTTTTTCTATTTTCCTTGAATCGATCAAAATAAATGGTTTTTTTTCCTGTCTATCTCCTTTTTTCTATTTATGTAGTCATAATGCTATGCATTGCTTAGAATAGCCTTTTCTATGTAATCGATGAAAATCACCGCATTCTCTTATAAAAATATCTATTTCTTTATTTACATAGTTAGGTTTACACAACCTTTGCTAAAATATGTCATGTGTAACACAAAATTTAGTTTCCATAACCATATCATTTACTTTTAAAAAGCCTTTACAGTAATTTTCGTTTAAACCAAACTTCATATTGACCATCCATACTATAAAATATCTAATATTTTGACTACTTTTCCAAGGTCACACTAGACTGGCCACCTATATTAAATAAACCCTAATTCAGTCCTTTCTCTCTTTTCTTTTTCCCCTTTTTTCAAATATTTATCTAAAGAAATGAAACCGCGTCTTGGCCAATTTGCTTGCAGTGGGAAGAAAAAGGTGTGATCTGCATCCTACCAATCGCAATTGATGATGAGATTCGAGAAGAATGCAAAGTGAGTGATTGGTAGACATTGAAAATTGAAAAGCACAATTAAATTACCTTCATTTTCTTCTTCTTTTCTCCTCAATTTTTGTTTCCTGAAATTTGGGTCAAGCCCCTTTAATGTCACGGGGCCATTGGAATCCAGAGGGATGGCAATTGGACTGTACCGAGAGAAAAACTTGATGAACTGCACTGAAATCTGTCTGCTCCAGATAGGACAGCAAAATGACAATTTAATTTCCCCTCCTTTTTCTCTCTTTTGACAGGCACATGAAGAATTTTTTCCCCTCAACTCTAATTGGGATTGAGAAAATTGGGTTGCGTTGATTGCGGGGCCAGTGGGAGCCGTCCACGTGCATGGAGGGTGTTGACTGGGATGGGGCATTGCTGAGCTGGATGCGAAGCCTTGAAATTGAAGATTTTAGAGAGTCCCTACAAAAAAAAAAAAAAAAAAAAGTAAAAAGAAAGAAACGTTTTTTTTTTTTTTTTTTGGGGGGGGGGGAGGGTCCGGGGGTCCCCAAAATTGGTGGGTGGTTGACGACCGCCCCAAGCTCAAAAAGGCCTTGGCGCTGAAAAGTGAAAATGATTTGGATTAGGGTACAAGACAAGGAGACATCCACCTGGGTCCGTGTCCTAATTTCCTCTCCAAATTTCATGTGGGGAGTTCGTCGTCAATCATGTTACCGTTATTCATCTTCGCTTTACTCAATTGTCTAATTTTTGAAAAGAGGGGATCTTTCCACTGTTTCCGTGGCCCGCCTGGGTATCGATGCAGCGATGAAAGAGAACAATCCCTGGCAATCAAGATTCAAGAAGTGGGAGTCGTGTGAACTTCAGCTCCTCAGACCGAGGACGGTTCTGGTTCGACGTGAATTATTTGAAAGAGAGAGCCTGTGAGTTGGAGGCTCCAACATGAGATAGCGGCAAAGATACTAATGGCGAGACTAAGAGGTGTGTGGATTGACTCCTTGTACTTACCATTACTTTGACCTCACCGGACACGTAAGAATGTATTCATTGTACGAAGACATTGTGATTTTGTGATAACGTAAAGTTCCATCGGTTGCTAGATCCGTTTAAAAGCAACACAGCCCAAGTATAAAGTCAAGGGTAAGGGACGAATTGTGGAAAGGGGGGATCGGTTGTATGAAGTGACATCCAAGTCATAATTTCGACGTGCTATGGCACACGGGCCCTCATAGGACAGTGGATCTATTACAAGTTCCTATAGGCTAGAACAGCTCCATGTGCATTTAAACAACGGAGGATTTCAGACCTCATATATGATTGACCCATAGGCTAGAACAGCTCCAGTCACGACTCCTGCCTTGGCGAGTAAAGTGATTGGCTCAGACCTGACTCCTCGGCTTTTCAGAATACCCAAAATACCTTTATTACCTAGATTCTACTTGCAATAGATCCAGTTAGGCATGAGTCACGATTCTTACCTTTGCGAGTGAGGTGATTATTTTAGGCCTGATTCCTTGGCTTTTCAGAATAACCAAATAGCTTTACCCCTAGATTCTACTTACAGTAGACCTTGAACGACCACCTCGTAGATTGCCTCAAGATTGAAAACAGACATCGAAGTGTGAAGACCGGGAGCGAAATGTCAATTTGTCACCGACGCTCAGCACCTATTGAGAAGAAACTTCTCAAAATTTGACCACATATATAGGGCAGGCTCTTATTGCATGGACCACAATAATATGCGCTGTACACAGACGCGTTATCTCCAAAGCTTACTACTAAGCCAAGCCCTCAATCGACAGAGCTTGGAGAGGCAATCGATGCACAGATGTCTTTGTCAAGTTGAGAAGAGCATCAACCAGCCAGACCACGTTGAGTGAGCCAAAGAAGTCGACGTGATGATAGAGAGTCGAAGTTGGTGCAACCATTAAACATTCGTTTGAATCATCCAAGTGAAGCGTAAGTTTGCACTGCTGTTGCGGTAGCAGCACTAGAGCAGGATGGGTGAAGATACTGGCATGGTGCACCAATTGCCAAAAAAGATCGTATGCAGAATGCAAAACTGAAATGAGTGCCATTAAGTTCCACACGTGAATCGCAACCATTTGTTTTAATAACTGCTAAGGAACAGATAATAAGGCTGAACGGCTCCACAACCCAAAGAACAGTTGAAACTTAAATCTCACTTGAGGAAAAGGAGGATAAATCACATTTCCCTCAAATGCACCACTATGTTACTGGTTCTTCCGATTGGATGGAACAACATTCTCCTCAAGGACCTATCTTTTGCAAAGCCTCATAAAATTCCAATCCACTTTTGAAGAGAAAACTTCAAATCCACGGCCAGGGGAAATCAAAACAGAAAAGCATAGTAGGGAGAAAAAAGGAGTGGGAGAGATATATTTGTCATTAACCAATATAAAATATAACAAATATATGCAGTCGCTGTCAACATCAACCTGCAGACACTAGAATTGACCCAGAAAACAAAATCATACATCAGCTAGGAATTGTTTCCCTGGCCGGATTGCCAGAAGTACAGTTCTTCCAAGAAACTAGACATTTTCTGCTTCAACATAACTAACGGCAGATCCAAACAATCTGAAATCAATGAGCAGGGCTAGATATGCAACGTACCAGAGACTGGAAGGAAGAACATACCATTCATAATGGACGTACCTAAGAAACCACTTACAAATTTGAAAGGCCCTCGACAAATGAAAGAATTCCCCTCCAGTCAAAGCATCGGAAAGTGGTTGTAAACGTACATCATGCCATTTCTGTATGATCCCTCCAGTAACCAACATAATTGGATTACTGAACAGGTCTCGGCTTCCCAATTATAAGAAATAAGGCACCCCTGTCCTTGGCCCTCTCATTTGGTTGTTCTCTTCCGTTTCTGTAAAGAACTTTACTTCTCTCTCCTATTAGACATTACAGGAAAAACAAATAATCACTATCATAAGTACATAGACGCTGAGAGGTTTAGACCTGAAATATATGATAATATGTATGAACAAGATAATATCCTAGTATCTGATGATGTTGTAGAGGCGCACTGGCCTGGAAAACTCACCATGTTCTCATTAAAGCTCAATATAGAAGCTACATTTCCACACCGGTAGCAGTAATTTGGCGCAGACCAGACCTGTAAAAGTGCAATGAAGCATCACTAAAAGATTGAACCGACTGATCCCAAACAGTACCACAGAGAGGGCCTTGAAGACTCACAGTTACAAGGCCTTTGTCTTGAAACATGTATTTAAGGCCTTCTTGTACAAGCTGGTGAGCTCGACAAACGAGATCAAGATTGTTTATGTGATTGAACTGCAAAAACAGAAAATGTGGAATAAAATGAATAAACCACCAAGATAAGCACCTTCAGAAATTATTGCATTCTGATATTACCTCAGAAGTCACCCTGGACCCAAAAAGCCACCCTGCTCCACGGGACTAACTGCCCATGTCTCAATATCTTCTGGATCACTCCACATGAGATCACAAAATGGCCCCTCATGCGGGATCTCGCAATTCCGCTCAATCAACCTTATCTGGAAAAAGAGCAAAAGATGATGCCATAAGAAATGTAAAACGATGGATCAACAGTATGCATCAAAATGAAAAACCGACCCCAAGTAAATTACTAGTTCCACAGGAAAATGAACTCATAAGTAGAAAGAAATGACACAGTTAATCCATCCATTTACAATATCAGGTAATTCTGCTAATAACTCAGTCACGTCACAAGAATTACCAAAGGATACTTTTCAGACAATACGAAGGTATCTTGTCAAGCAACTGCAACTATACATTTAACAATTTCCAAAACAATAAACATGTCAGTTGCATAGACAAAGCTTTTCTAACATCAAGCCATTGATGGCAATGTCTTGCAGACAAACACTTCACAATTCTATAGCAGTCTTCTAAGCGTAGCAGATAATGTTGACTAGAACAAGAGCGGGCATCACCACTGACTCCTTATGCTCCCATTTATGGCACTTATCAGGGAATCATTATTTCAAATTTGGAACACAGGAGTGAATCACCTTAATATTGTGAAGCTGATATGAATTTGCTGACTTCAATCATATGGAAATCCTAAGTTGATGCAGGTCAATCATAAAAATCCTAAGTAAAATGCATAAAGGAAGAACTGGAGAGAACATGGGCCAAGTTCCTAAAAAAAAATCTTTAATATATAGAACTTGTAAAGGAGACATAACAACACAAAAGAATTGATGCATCAGACAGATAAGTAGCAACAGATGTTATTTTGCAGTGACGGTTATAACTCTGTCAATTTAAGGAGGGTAAATGGTCCTCCATTCAAAATAATGGCTGAGCCATTAATCAGTATTATTCTACTTCTAGTGTGGCTATATAACAAGTAAAGAAAACCATATCACGTGCATTAGGAAATGTCAATGCATTCTCATCAATGTGAAACTTACAATTTCAATTTTACCTACCAGTTCACTAGGACTACGTTTTAGATCATATCTTATATCCTACAGTTTAGTACTCCAAAAGAAAAAAACAAATAGTTTCACTACGATCCTACATGAACAAGCTTGCTTATTGAATAGTGGCATTTTCATGGAAACAAGAACACTAAAAATCCAAAATCTGATGAACTTATTAAAGAAGGAGAGCTGCTGGAGAGATTGGCAAAACTATGGATGATTAATGACAAGAAGTACTGGAATAATCTATCAAACGTACTCCCAATTCAGAAGCATGTTCACATGACTCTGCCTATATGAGAATCTCAAGTCCCAAATACCTAGATTTGGTGAAGAGACATTTACAGAGAAAATATGCAGTCTCCAGGCCAATAACATATGATGACCGCATGGCTTCTCCATAATCACATCTATTAATGAAAAAAAAGAAATCACAATCAGTATCACGTCGACATTAAAAGTACCTGGTCAATAGTCCTAATGTCGGGAGAGAGACCACCATGGACACAAAGTACCTGCATAACAAAACAGATGAAATATGTCCATTTTGATTGTCTGATATTTCTGCATATCAACAAAACTATGCTTTTGAGAGAGAGAGAGAGAGAGAGAGAGATGTACCGTTCCATCTATAATTGCTGAGAGTGTTAAGTAGTCAAAAACATCAGTACAATACCGCCAAGCATTGGCATTTCCATACTTTCTTTGGCATTCGTCATAGAAACCATATACCTAAAAATTTGCCAAAAATCAGACTAAGTTGCTAAATGTGTCATGCATATTACTACACCATTTATAGATCACATTTCAGTAAATTCATATATAAGGCCTGAATGTATCTTGCTGAATCTTTTCCTAGGGTACCTAGACAATCACAGCTTCCTCAACAGATACAGATCAAAGTCCTAAAGCAATGACCCACGGCTTAAAATATTTAGAGCACAACCTGTAATTTTAATGGAAGGCTTTTTTAGGTAAAACAGCTGGCTTAAATATAGTTGAATAGATAAGTTTTGCCAAAGAGGACAGCATATAAACACCAAATTTTCAACAGAGAGGGCAGCAATTGCAAATGATTAAGATGAGAATGAATTTTCAGATGCTTTATCCTGTCAATGACTACTGTAAAAAAAAGTGTCCACTCCTTCCTACTTCAGAAAACTTTCTCCTCAGATAGAAATGAAATCATATTGACAGATAATGCAATGGACAAAAATACTGTTGGCAATTGGTCAACCCTCGCATGCAAAATATCTCTATATCAATTCTGTAAATAAAGAAGGGAATTGTAACTTCAATTTATATTGAAGCAGAAAATAAATGAGTAAGCCTTCTTTTTCATTTTTTCTCTCATTTAGAGTTTCACATGTCAAAAGTTAGAAACCAGTGGAGACCTGTAGAAAGTTCATTACAGGAAGTCGATACTAAAAGCAACCAAATGGACGTCACTAGTAAGATGCTGAAAGAGAATAGGTAAGTCCCTTGAGCAGAGCAAAGGCAGTTTTAGAAAGGAGGAAGAAAAGGAGGTGCAAGGATTATGTCATGAGGACTATAAAAGTTATCCTTCCAAATGCAACTCATACCTGGGTAAGTTGCCTGCTTTCATGATTTCCACGTAGCAGTGTAATATTGGCAGGGTATCTGTCATCAAAACCACCAAAAAAAGGGCTAAAAAATTTCAGAGTCCAACACAAGATAGCTTCTTGAAGAAACATCTAATGACAAGCATGAGAAAATATGAATTGTAGGATTGCTCCTTCAGCAAGAACAACAAAGGCAAACTCGAGTTATTGATCTTAAAGTTGCTTATGTATAGCCAAGAAACAAATTAACTGATGTCAAAACTCAATATGATGACGAATGCATAAACAAGATTGATAATTTAAAAAAAGAAAAAAGAAAAAAAGAAGAAGAAGTTGAACAATGATTCAGGGCATACCTAGCTTTTAGAAGCAAGAGAATAGTAAAAACTTCAAGACTGTTATAGCCTCGGTCGACAAAATCACCCTAGAAGCATCAAGAAATTTGCACGGTAAGAGAAAGGATGCAGAAAAGATGCGGAAAGATATTAAAGCATGTATTAGGACCAAAGTGGTATACTGTACCATAAATATGTAATTAGTCTCTGGTACATGACCACCTGTCTGGAAAAGTTTCATAAGATCATGAAACTGACCATGAATGTCACCACAGACAGTAACTGGACTGTTGACAGGTTGCACATTGGACTCCTCTATAAGAATCTCCTTTACCTGTGATGTTGAATGGAAAATGATAGTCAGTCAATGGACTTGCAGCATATTTGCATTAGATAAGAACTCTATGTGGCACGTAAAATCCACAAGAAGAGCTCAAATAGAAGATAAATCAAAGCATTCCTATGTGATACTAGAAATTAGTCTCCCAAGCATGTTGAGTAATCACAGCACCACCTAAAATCAGGTCAACTTTGCTTACTGTCAAACACTGTATATGAAAATAGTGAATAAAATGTGCAAGATGTAAATTTCAATAGTTGCCCTTGTAGGCACCTAATAAACAAAGTAAGAGAACATGCTGCATATACGAGCACCAAAGGAAAATAATCAGTGAGTTCAGGAGGGTATATCCCAAATCTCGCATCAAAATCGGAAAGTCACGCAGTTCCTTCGTGTACATTAATTTCCTTCTCTTGCAACACATGCTTATTCATTAGCAATGACATCATTAAAATCAAACCCAACAATTGACATTGCCCAAACTATTAAAACATGAAACTGCACTGTGAAAAGATACTTTAAATCTTGACATAAGCATACTGAAATAACAAATATGCCTCTGAATATCCACCGACCCAAACAATAACGTACTCAACAACTAAATCCGTAATGACACTTCTTTTAAACCATAAACCGTCCAAAGCTGTATGTCAAGTCTCCGATTTTGCCACTACTCGTCTACTCTATCTATTCACAACACAGAAATCGAAGGTGCCAAGCCAGTAAATCCAATCCTAAGGAACCTTGAAAAAGAAAAAAGCCCTCGCCCAACCCCAACAGACCGAACCACGCCCTAGCGGGACAACCCAAGGGTTCGATTCGTCACGATTCGATTACTCGTAAAACCCAATCCAGCAAAACGCGAAACGCCCCCAAATTTCTTCACCCGTCTCTCTCAGCAACCGCAGAGCACGCGCCGAACCAAACAGAGACGGAGACAGAAACAAGATCGCGAGATCCCAATTCCCACCACCACCACCTACAACGACCACGACAACAAAACGCATTCTTCGCTTCGCAATGCGTACGCATATCAAGGCCGAGCGAGTCGCGTCCACAAAAACCCCTCGGCCGCACCGATTCGAAAACTCGGCCGAGGCGAGCCGTTCCAACTCGGCCGGAGCCCTAGCGGGGCCCCCCAATCGGGGCACGCCGAGACGCGGTCGGGCGTGAAAAAAAAAAAAAAAAAACCCTAAAGCCCCAAACAACCACTCGACCACAAGAGAGAGAGAGAGAGAGAAGGGGAGGAAAGAGGGGGCGTACGTATTCGCAGAGGAGCTGGAGCTCGTTCTCAAGAGGTGATCCCCTTCCTTGACCTTGGAAATCCACGCGTCCAAATCCATCTCTGCCCGCGCCCCCAAACCCGCTCGCCCGGAAATCTCTCCCTTCCCCGCGTCGAACCGAGAACGAACGAGGGCGAAGGCGGAAGGAAGGAAGGAGGAATGCAGGGGAGTGGGTTTCTCGTTCGTTCGTCGAGTCGTCGTTATTATGAAGGGAGGAAGACGAAAGGAGGTGGAGGGCGGAGAACCAAGAAACGACAGGCTCGAACCGAAACAGAGTGAGCACACTCGCAATCGCTGAGGTCAAAACGATTGGTTCTTTTCTGGAAATAAAAATCCCCCCTCTTTTTTCCCTTCCTTTTTTTTTTTTTTCATTTTTAGTGGATTTCTGTTAAATCCTCTATCTCTATCTCTCTCTCTCTTCTATCTTTTTTTTCCCAATCGTCTAACCATTCGGTTACGATAATTACTAAGATATCAGAACACTTTTTTATTTTATCGAAAGAAAAAAAACACAAATGATTTGATTCTCTTCATATACTCCGATTGTTTCAACGCAAAATAAATAATTTTAAAATATTTTTTCAAACATAATTATCTATATCACTTAAAATTAATAGCAAAATGAAAAATGTTCTCATTTATCAACAATGATTTGTCTCAAAATTTCATTTGTTTATTTTTTGTAGTTGATAATTACTTAATTTGTTTAACTGAAAAGAGTAAAAATTGGGAGAGCAAACATATTTGCAAAGATGTAAGTGATAAAATAAAATTTTTCAAATTTAAATTAAATGATTGAGAATAAATTTATAAATTAAAGCAAGTTGAAAAGAGCACACAACATTGAAGTAAGTAAAAGGAATCACCTAAATTGACCGATTCTAAGGTGATTCCAAGCGAATTCGTTAGTTTTTGTCCCGAGGTGTTGAATCGCCTCTTTGGACTAAATCAATTTTTTTTTTTAAAACATCGTGAAAAAAATATTTATCCATCTCCATTTTAGATTTCACTCATACATGCGAAAATGCATGAATCACAAATCTTGTGAGTAAGATCATAAGAATAAATAAAGATACAACGATAGTTGCTCATTCCAAACTTACTTTTGCCATGAATTTAAGTTTTTTTTTTTTTTTAACCCAACGTGCTTGCATTTTTGAATTTTTAACTTATTCAACATGATTCATAATTTTTGATTCAACGTGTAATGTTATTTTTAAATTTCTAATTTTTTAATGTAACCTATGAACTTTTAATTAATATTTAATCTAGTCCAAGAATAATGTTATTATTTAATTTTTAAGTTTTAAATTTGCCCTATAAACTTTTAATAAATATTTAATCTAGTCAAAGAATAGATGAAAATATCAAATATTATTGGGTTTTTTTTTCATTGATTCAATTTTTCATTAAACAGAATTAAATATTTTAAAATGATTTTTTTATGGACCTATAATTGAATTTATGCTAAAAATTCATGAATAATATTACGAATCAAAATTTAAAAATTATATTGAATAAATTAAAAATTCAGTCATGAATTATTCATTCGACCAAAATTCAATGTCGTGTCATATTCATTTTTTTGATAACCAGTGGAAAAATCAAATACCGTAACGAAAGGCAGAATTCCAATGTTTCGTACCGAGGGAAGAAGAAAACTCTCCTCGTCCTTGGAAACAGAGCTACGGTACAGAGGAACGAAGAAAAACCCAAGGGGAAGTCGGGAACGATGGAGAACGAGGATTCGCCGATGGCGATCCCTTCTTCTTCTTCTCGAAGTGGCGAGGTCAGTTCGTCGGCCATGGGTTTCTCCAGCTTCGATTTTCAGGTACAAGTCGTCTCCCTCTCTCTCTCCCCGTCGAATTTCTCGGAATTGTGTCGTCATTGATGGTCGATTATCGCGATGAATTGCTGGTGATGTTTAATTGCAATTCCGCACACTGAGCGAGCGGTGTTTGCTCGCAGCTTCTGAACAAGCAGGGACGGAGGAAGGAACCGGTCTTGGTGCTTCTGAGCAGGTAAGACTTGATCTTATTGATTCCCCCACTTTTGTTATTGATGTGCTTTTGTGGAGTTTTGAGGTTGAGTTGAAATTATAGGCTTTTGTGGGTTTTCTGGGATCGGAGAGATTAGATTGAATATCCGCCCGTTGGTGAAGCAGTTTGGCGTTGATTGTAGCTTCTGGGTCAAAAGTCCCAGTGGTATTTGCAGCTAAAAGGAATTAGGCAGTGTGTGATTGGATAGGAAGTTCTGGAGTTAGAGTGAAGCAATTGAGGTTTATTCATTGGGATTTTTTTGTTTGTGTTGAGTTTTTCTTCCTCCGCTGCGGTGGGCCTCTCCTTGCAGCATCCATGTAGTGGGAATATGGTCTTCACTTGTTTGGTCATGTATTTCTTGGTTTCATGAGACTGCCAGTGATGCTGGGTAATTTCGAGGAGCAGATTCAAAATGGTTAAAAGGAACGACCTTTGTGCCTTTTACAGTTCCATGGGTATTCCTTGAAAAACAAAAGCCGATCATCATGAAACTTGCCTATCTTTTTTGCTTGTAGTGTCAATGGCTGTGAGGGACTCAACATGCTATTACCTTGCAGATGGTGTAGTTATGGTTTTTTGATACATTACAAGTATATAAGAAGAAAGTAAAGCTTTTGAGTGGAACTCATTGCCTGCTGATAGAAACTTACATGAGAATTAGAACATATTACTGTGAAATAGCTGCATTAGTTTGCTTTTGTCTTTGTGATAATTTTTGTGGATTTTCCTTCTTAAGCAGGCATCCGTGGGAAGGGAATCCAACTCATTGGCCAGGTCTAGAGAAGCCATCAACTCATCGAATAAAGGATTTCAGGTAGTCTCTGTTCCTCTCTCCCCTTCCAAGCCCTTAGCTACACGTAGCTACACCTAGCATCCCCAGACCTATGTATTATATCAACTATTCTGTTTCTGACTATCAAATTGTCATTTTGATATGTGTGCTTAGCGCTTCCCCTTTGTGGCAGCTTCTCAAGAAACATGGTTGGAAAGAAGGTACTGGTCTTGGAGTGTTTGAGCAGGTTGGTATCCTTTATTTTTTAAGAAAGAAAGTTTTTGAAGTAGAATAATGTTTCTAGTGAGTGAGATCAATACAGCATGGATCTAGTCAATCTGTCAGACGGATGTTCTTTTTTTTCCCTGCTGGTTCATTATATTGAAAATGGTTCTGGTAGTATGAATGTTGTAGCAACTCCAGTTGTGATCTGACTTGAGGAGAGCATGTTTTCTGAAATAGGCAATTTGGGTATTCGTGATTAAAAAGCCCACAGTTTAGTTTAACGAATATCAGTGCTTTGAAAAAACAATGGGTGATTCCTCTATTATATGAGCAGACTAATTGTTGACTCAATATTCTTTGGGATCTCTTAAATTTCATATCAGTCTTGCACTTCATTCCATGCTTGAGTCTTTATTGAGTTAATGTCTGGTGCATTTTACATTGCAACTGATTTTAGTGGAAATGGATTAACTTTCCATGCTGCCATCAGGGTCGATTGGAACCTGTTGAGACATATCTGAAGAATAATAAGCGCGGCCTTGGAGCAGAGAGAGCGAAGAAGAAAGTCCACCATTCTCATACTGGTTGCTCAGACCAGAACAATGAAAGTGTAAGTTATCAAATCCTGGTAGGTTTTTCACCTATTTGAAGAAACAGTCCATTGAAACAGAACTGTCAAGTGCTTACTCTTTGGTAGAAGTTAGGCCACAAGAAAAAGGATTGCTCTCTATAGGTAGACAGGACATAGTAGATAGTAAATTTTAGCAGTTTTCTTGGACAACATGCAAGTAGCCAGTAGATAAATGACAAATGAAAGTTGTTGAGCTGCACCGAGAAGAGGTGGAAGGCATAATGGATACGTTTGCCAGCATGAATCTGTGTTCTGTGGTCATACATCTTCTATCTACATGTAGACTTATCTTCAATTAAAAAGGCCAATATGTGGGCCTGTTTTAGAGAGTTTCCAAAGGTGATTTGGATCACCATGAAGCTCAGCTTTTGAAGTGTAAAACAAGTTCAAGCTTATTTGTTACCAAGTACCTGGCCCCAAGGGGTCAGAAAGTCCCAGAGAACCATTATTAGTGAGGAATGTTTACAAACATCCATATCATTCTCCAAAATTCACTGCACAAATCCCACAAGTGTAAGGATCTGCTTGTATTTTCTATATGGATATTATCAGAGCCAGCATATCATTTGAAGTCACTAAATGGCTGTTATTTTGATCTAGAGTACCACAATAACCTGCTTTGTATCTCTAATGATGTCATAACAGTAAGCATATCATTGTAACCTCAAGTGATGGCCTCTCTTCTACCTAAATAGTTAAAGGATAGAATTACTTATGATTATATCTTTTTGACTCCAAAGATTTATATCTATCCTCTTTTGTTATGGTTGAAGTAGTTCATTTCTATCTTTTCATTGTTCAAAGATGAGTCATAATACTAACAGGCAGGGCATTTGTTGATAAGCACAAGTTTGTCCTTGTCCAAGCCTGCCAAAGGGGGGAAATCATTTTAGTAGAAAGATCATTCCCTCTAAAGACTAGCCCACAAGTTCTGGAATGAATCTCATGCTTCCCAATTGCTTATCAAAACATCCTATTTTGCGGTCAGGAACAAAAACCACCGAAGAAGTCCAAGGTACTCTCAAAAAAGATGAGGAAATTGCAGGAGCAAGAGCAGCGGTTGCAAGAGAAGGAATTTGAGCGGGCTTTCTTCAGGGAGTTCTGGCCAGACAATGTTTGACCGTGAAATCACGTTCCCCTTTTTTTTTTTTTTTTTCATTCTGCCATCCGCAAAGGCGATGTACATAATTGTTCTCACTCATTAGGTTTTTGTCGTAATTGCATAGCCTCTTTAGTTCACAGTTGCTAACCATGAACCACAAACCACGAGAGAGGCGTTGTGATGAGTCCACCTCATCCGTTACCACATCTTTTTTCATGTGATATAGCATCGGATTTTCCTTTTATTTTATTTTTCCCTACCGAGTGGTCATCATCAAGGTTGTTTCTGTACGGCCATTGTTGTCTTCTTTTTGTTACTTTCACTTTAAAGTTGCAATGACGAGTTACCCTCTTCTTGCGGTCAAGCTTGTAAACTTTGTCTTTTGAACTTGTATATCTTCATGTGATTGTCATAATGTGCGGGAGTTTGAAGCCAAACATCAGAAGGGCGCGATCTTTGGAGTCATATCAGAAACGTCTATCTGAATCATATATGCATCGGGGCATTAGCCCGTTTATGCTTTGGAGGTATGCACTTCGACATGTGATAAGGCACATCTGTTTTTCGACATTGATTTATGAATTTCTCGGCTTGTCTACGTCACATCATCTTTTGGCGAGGTGCAGTGGCCCTCATCAGATCTCTCTCTGGAGATTATGAGGAGACAGACAAAGTCCTTAATTACAGTAACGAGTCTACTTTTGTTCATCCATATTTGAGAAGCATCCTATAGCAACTACAAAGAATGTGGCATGCTATGCAGTAGAAACTACGGCGGTTGAGAAGTTTGCATCTTTCCAAATAGGAACAAGTTGATCCTAGGTTTTGACCAAAAAAAAAAACTAGTTGATCCCAGGATATACTATGAAGTTACAAAGGGCGTGTTTGGTAACGTTTCTGTTAAAAAATTGTTTCGGGGACAAAAATAGAAAAAATTATTTCTGTTTCGGAGAACAATTTTTGACTAAAAACACACGTTTGATAAACTTGTTCCGAGAATAAAAAATAAATAGAAACACATTTGATAAATTTATATTCTTTTTTTATTTTTATTAATTTTTTAAATATTTTTATTTTATTTTTCATTTTTTTCTTTTTTTCTTCTTTTGGCGGTCGTTGGTCTCCGGCGACCTCACTGATGGGGGGCTGCCTTGCCTAGCCATGGCGAGCTTGGCCTCGCCAGATTTGGCAAGGCCAAGCGTCGCGGCCCCTGGCGAGGCTCGGCCTCGCCAAATCCGGGCGAGCTCGAGCTCGCCCGGCCATGGCGAGACTCTGCCTCGTCGGATCTGAGCTAGCTCGAGCTCGCCTAGCCAAGGCAAGGTCGAGCCTCACCGGGGGTCGGCGACGCTCCAGCAAGGTTACCGACCTTTGACGGTGTCACCAGCTCTCGACGGTCGGTTGCCGACCATGGTTGAGGCCGGCGACGGTGCAAAGAAGAAAAGAGATGAGAGAGAAAAAGTGTTTCTTCAAAAATGTTTATGGAATAAAAAATAACTTTTTTTTTTGTTTCTCATTTTCGTTCTTTTTTTGTTCGGGAAAAAAAAATAGATTTTAAACAAAAACACAAATAAACACGTTTTTTTTTTTTTTGTTCCTAGGAACAAAAAAACAAATTTTTTGTTCTTAGGAAAAAAAAACAAATTTTTTGTTCCTTTTTGTTTCGTGAACAAGAAAAAAGTACATTACGATGCTGTTGTACGATGCTTCCCCCCCCCCCCCCCATGCTGTTGTACGATGCTCCCCCCTCCCCCCTCCCCCCCCCCACAAAAAGAGGCGAAATAAGAGCAATGGAGTGGACCAACTCGCTGTAATTGGAGTTGTCATTAGGAAAATTGTGGAACGAAGGACTACGGAAAGAGAGAAGAATGCACCAAACGAGGAAGTGCTGCACCAAATGCTGGAGGTTCTTTATTGTTGTAAGCGAATCCGATTCATATGCTAAAATTTCATGCCCATTTCAAAATTCTAGCTTTGTTGTTCCCATCATTCGGTAACCCATGAGCAAATCAATTCACAAATTCTTTCTCAATCAGTCAATATTCATTCTAAAAGGGAGATTTTTCACTTTTTATAAAGTTTAATGTCGGTTAAATCAATTTTATTGATATGTTTTGCATCGAAATTCAACTTAACATAACTGTCCATGTTATATTAAAAAATGTCTGACATGAATAAAGATCACATAACTTAATTGAAAGAAAAAGAACACGGAAAATTATATAAATTCAAGGGCCATGCATTATTATCATTCTTTCAATGTGTGACGAGAAAATACACTAGTATATGGCATTTATTTAATTTGTGATATGTAAGAAATAACTTTCTTTTTTCAAAGTCAACATATCATGTAAATTTTCAAAAAAATTACAAAAAACTACACGCAAATTTTTAAGGGAAAATTTCAAATAGGGACCCAAAGTGACCCCATTTTCTCAAAAAAGGACCCGAAGTGAAATCTGTTTCAAGTAAGGCCCCAAAGTAGTCATTTAGTATCAAAAAAGGACACGACATGCTTACGGCGAACGATGCATTTTCAATGCGTATTCCTGCGACCTGGTCTGGGGTATTTTTGTCCAAAAAATATTATCTTTTTGTTTTCCTTCTTTTGTTCATCTTCTTCCTGATCTACCCATGGTGTTGTCCCTGTTCATCGTCTTCTTCGTCGAAGATAGGCATTGCCCAAATCAAGGACATCGGAAGTGGGGAAGGGCCGGCGAAGGCCGTGGGACCGCATGGGTCGGCCTCACCTTGCTGGCCTCGCCGAACTCACTGAGGACGAAACCGCCCTGCAATGGAGTCTTCTTCTTCTTCCTCCTCTTCATCTCCGCTTCCCCTGCACGGAGCGACCTGGACGTGCTCTCGAAAAACCGCCATGGTCGGGCCTCCCTCCGCCACCATCGGCGACTGGGTCGACTCCTCCTCCTCCTTCTCGCCACCGCCCTTTCCGCATTGCTCCTTCACCGAAGTCACGTGCGACGGGCTCGTGGGTCGTCTCTCTCAACATCACCTCCATCGGCCTCTCAGGCTACATCCCACCCAAAATCGGCCTTCTCCGTGACCTCGTCAACCTCACACTCACCACCGACAACCTCACTGGGACCCGCCCGCGAGCTCGCGGCCCCACCTCCCTCCGATTCCTCAACCTCTCCGGGATCTTCCCCAGCAAAGTCCCGGGCAATAACCCACTCAAAGAACTCCACTTGGGCAATGACACAAGTTAACGGGGCCGCTACCGCTGGAGATGGCGGGGCTCAAGAAGCTGAAGTGGCTCGATCTCGCCGGCAATTACTTCACCGGCGAGATACTGGAGGTCTGCTCGCAGATGGAGAAGATGAACTGGAGAAAAGGAAAATGAAAAGTAAATATTTTTTGGACGAAAATACCCTGATTAGGTCGCCGGAATCTACATCAGAAATGCATCAGTTCACCGGCGGCGAGTCAGTCCTCTTTTGAGACTAAACGACTACTTCGGCCCTTATTCGGCATGCTCTACTTCGTCCTTTTTGAGAAAAAAGTCATTTCGGGCCCTTATTTGAGATTTTCCCAATTTTTAATGTTGTCAGGTGTTTCGGACTAGAAAAAAATTTAAATTTCCGGAGTTGCAAAAATTAAAGAAGAAATGACGAGAGGCGGAATCGAGTGGGAAAATCGCTGTGTTATTAAACCCGCTAAACCCTCACCTTGCAGACGCTGACGGACAGATAGCCTCGCGCACGCTCTCCGGTTCACCTCCGATGGCGCTCTGCACATCTTCCATCTCTCCCAGCTCAGCCTTGCGGCCGAAACCCCGTCAATTCGCCTTCCTCGACGCGCCGCCCCTCTCGCCGGCGGCGGCCTCGCTCCCGGAATCGCCCGCCCGAGCCGCCTCCCGTCCTCGCCGCTGTCCGCGACAGCCTCGGCTCGCCGATCGGCGTTCGTGCCGGCCGCCTCCAAGGGCGGCGGCGGCGGAGGCGGCGGAGGTCGCGACGGCAAGAGACCGGCCGCGAAGGAGCAGGCGAAGGCGGGAGGAGATGAGGAGGAGGAGGGGGAGATGGTGGAGGTGGAGGAGGACCTGCCGTGGATACAAGGAGAAGGCGCTCGACCTCGTGGAGTTCACCGGCTCCGTCACGCAGGCGATTCCCGGGCCCAGGGTCGGCTCCAGCTCCTTGCCGTGGATCCTCGCCGTCCCGCTGGCGTACGTCGGGGTCAGCTTCGTGATTGCCTTCGTCAAGACGGTGAGGAAGTTCGGCTCTCCCAGGGAGAAGCGCCGGAGATTGGTGAGTTTTCCTCGGCTTTCATCTGCTTGCGCTTGTCTTAACTTGTTCGAAAACTCAACCTCGTTGGCGTTAGGATGCTGCTTATTGCGGTTCAATGCAGTCTTAGGGAATTGTAATTTGAGGATGCGGCGATTTTTGTTGATCTCGTGTCGGATTATTTCTTCAGGTGAACAAAAATGCTATGCTCTGTAAATCAATCGATGAGTTATTTCAGAAGGAGAATGGAGTACAGCACTCTGAATCGAGGGACTTGTGAAGAAGGTGAGAGTTGTAATCCATTATTTTGCACTTTGTCTGGCATCCAATGCTGATCTCTACTTTGAGAAGGATGAATAGCCACTTTGTTGGTGGTTGGAGTTTTCCAGAAGCTGCATGCCAGAAAAAAAGAGGAAAAAAAACCACTTTACTTGCATCTTTCTTCACCGCAAATACCTGAGTTACTGTTGGTGCTGCAAAGATTATAAATTTTCAATGTGAAGTTGTTTAATAGGATAGAATGGATTGGAAACATACAAGCCACCTGCTGATACACTGACAAATGCAGGTCGGCAGATTATTTTTGCACATCGGCTTCTCTTCTTGCAAGACATGTTTTACTATTGTATAAAGATGTGCTGCTGTAATAGATAATTCATGATATATGGAATGATGGTAAGAACTTAGATACTTGGATCTTCTCCACACTCTAATTGCAGGCCATCTAATCCTTTTTCCCGATTTTGTGTAAACTTGTCCTTCTGAATTGCCCTTTGTGGAAGGATACTAGCAATATATTGTTGTCATGTAAAATATTGAAGAATCTTTTCTAAGTGGATGTCTTTTGCTTCACACCATCAGTATATGTCATTTGCTTGATATCGTCAATTTGTCGATCCTTTCCAGTAGATCTTTGCCTGTGTCAGTTGCTTTATATTTATATTTTCCACAAGCACACTGTCCTGAAGAACTGGACACTCCCTCATGCTTCCTTTCATGTTCTGCAATCCTGGTTTGATATGATAACAACTTCCCTTCTATGTCCAGACAGGTTTTGACATGGAGGATGTATTGCGAAAGTATATTAGATATGCACTGAATGAGAAGCAATTTAATCCAGAAGTAATTGCCAACTTGATACAGCTTAGAAAAGCTTCTATGTTGGAAGATTCTCAGGTTGCGGAGATTATCAATGACATCTCTCACCGCATTGTCCGTGACAAGGGTAAAATGATAGCATCATCTTGTCACTCTTTTGTTCAGCATAACTAAATCTTAGTTGCCTAATTTTCTGCTCAAATCATATGCATGTTCACTTTATGTTCTCTTTAGAATAGCATAACAAACGGACAAACCACTATATTGATTAAGATTAAGTTTTCTTTTAATCAGATATATTACCTGATTATATCTTGTTTTTGCTTTTCCAATATGTTACACTGTTGACATCTTGGTTTCAGGCCCAGTGGTCATGGATGTGTCAGGGTATTCTGAGAAGGGTTTCAAGAGGAAACTTGCTGTGCAAGCTCTATTTGGGAAGGTCTTCTATTTGTCTGAGGTGAGCTGCCAAGCAAAGTTCTTACATATATGCCTCCACATTGGTCAAACTTTTTGATGCTATCAGGAGTCTTTGTATGGTAAAGCCTGTTAAGATTGTTTGGATGGATCTTTTTGTTAAAAGGGTTAGATAGTTTTATAACTTCACAGCTCTGACATTTAGTTGAGGTAGAGGGGCTGCTTCTTTGGCATGACACTGTGCTGGGTGAATGGAAGTTTACTTTGTGGGGCCAGAATAGAAAGTTCATTGACTTTTTTATAGTAATGAGCATCTTTACTTGCCTATATAGAATGTTATTTATGAAACAGCTGTGGTTGAGATCTTTTTGTGTTTGGTTTTTTAATTGATCCTAACCTTTTCACCATTTTGAACAGATGCCAGAGTTCTGTTCAAAGGATAGCTCTTTGATAGTTAAGGAGATTTTTGGGGTTGCAGAGTAAGTTCTTTGTCTTATAATCTTTCCTTTTCTAGTTGAAATCTTTGAAGCAGCCAGTATTATAATCATAACTTGTCTTATGGCAATCGAAACTTAGTGGAACTACGTGTTAGTTTAGGATCATAAAAAAGGGAGGGGGCCGGGGGGGGGGAGGGGATGACACAAATGATGAACTTTGGTTTGAATTATTTAACTTTTTTTCTTCAATGCGGTCCTTAAACTTTGGTGCAATGTGCAATGTCATCCCTGAATATTTAATTTGTACAATGTGGTCCTTGATCTTTGGTTCAATGTTTGATGTTGTTTTAAACTTTAAATCATTTTCATAAAGTCTAAGGATTACATTGAACATTAGACAAAAAATCAAGGATCACATGGAACAACTCAATAGTCTAAGGATGACATTAAACAATACAGTGCACAAATTGAAAATTCTGGGACCACATTACATATTGGATCAAAATTCAATGACTATTTGTGTTATTATCCAAAAAAAAAAAATCAGCAGTGTGACAATGAGGTTTGACTTGTTTGTTGTTTTCTCTATCAATCAGTGAAGATGCCGACAAACTTCGATTGCACACCCTCGCTGAAGCTGGGGATTTGGATTCGCTGGAGAAGATGGTCGACGATTCTGATTCAGAAGATTCAGAAGAAAGTCCATCTGGTTCTCCTCAACCAACTTGAGTTTATAGAAGCTGGACTTGTAATGTAACTCTTGACTCAGTTTCGGGGTCAATCCTTGCCATTCGGAATCTTGGTTCAGCACACCCTTCCACCTCTTAAAATTTCTGAAGAAAACATGGAGGAGGATGAAGGGATATTCTTCAGATGGCAGTCCTCACAAAGGTTTCATTCTAGATCTTCTTTTGGAAGTTTTCCTGTCCAGAAATTTTGGGGAGTTCAGAGTTGTTTGTTTTCCCTTTGTTCCTTTTTCTCGTAGTGTTTTGTAATTTGATACAGCTTGAGCGTTCGATTTTGGGTTGTGACCACTTGTTGTACCAAGATAAACACATGGAATCTTTGACAAATAAAGAGATTTTCATTTGACTGATGCAGAAAATTTGGAAATTCTGCAGTTGGTCTCTTCGGTCCATGAGCAAGTCCTTGTTGATGGTCGCCCACTGGGCTGAATGCCCCGGTCAAGATTCAGGCCATGGCAAAGTCCCATTCCTGTGGCTATAGTAAAGCTTCGCCTGGAGTTGAGATAGTCATTTTTAGTTTTGAAATATTGATTTTTAACCATATAATGAGAGAAGGGTTGCATAGGAAACTGTATTTTTTCTCATTTGATTATTCACATATTTTGATAGCACACTCATCAATGGTATCCATCTCTTTTTTCTACTAGGAAAAGGTGTATTTGATTGGATGCGCGAAGTGTGCAAAACAATATCGATACGATGCAAATTCAATAAAACATGTTGCGAGCTTTTTGAATTGATTATTTCTAAACTGAAACAATTCAGCACACTATTCTCACTTTTTCTTTGTTAGATTAATCATTCGATTTGTAAACTGCTTTTTATCAAAACTATGTGAAATGAGACATTTGGTGTGAGCTCCCATAATCGCATTTAAGCCAATGCGGTGCTAAACTCGAGCCTGTCTCGACTAGCGCATCCAGTGTTTGAAATTTGACTCGAGCTTGATCAAGTCATTTGGCTGCTCCGGCTCTGCTCAAATAGAAGCTCAAGATAACTCGGGCTGATTGATAATGCGAATTCAGCTAGAGCTCGATCTTGAGAAGAAGAAACAACAGGGAGCGCGACAGATGATCCACGAGGCTTGCGTCCCTATGGAGTTGAGCATTGGAAAATTCGAGCTCAATAGGACTCTCGATTTCACCCGCCATCGCGAAGCGAGGAGTTTTGTAATGCCGGTCGATGACCAAACCATTTGAAAGTGGGCCAACGACATTTCCATCTTCCCGGCGGAGTCCTCCATGCAGCAGCAGCAACAACAACGTCCCTCTCTCTTCATCTAGTCTCTCCCCCTCCCCGTCTCCGCGCATTCCGTCATCTCCCAGTCTCGCAACTCCGCGATCGGATCGTCCTCCGATCCCCAAGAAAATGCTGCCCCAATCCCTCTCCAAGCCTCCCGCCTCCGCCCCTCCCCCGCGATGCCGCCCCTCCGATCCCCGCGACACCCGCCCCTCGCTCAGAGTCCGGTGCGGCGACCGCCGCCTCGACGCCCGGCCGCCGTCCAAGCTCGCCGCCGACCTCCCGCCGCCGCCGGCGATGAAGCTGATGGAGTCGGAGGCGTCCGCGAAGGCCGGCCCATACCCCGGGGGCAAGATGGGGCCGTACACCGGCCGCGACCCCAGCGTGAAGAAGCCCGGGTGGCTGCGGCAGAGGGCTCCCCAGGGCGAGCGGTTCGAGGAGGTGAAGGGCTCGCTGTCGCGGCTCAATCTGAACACCGTTTGCGAGGAGGCTCAGTGCCCTAACATCGGGGAGGTACCGTTCCTTCTTTCTTGCTTGTTCGTTCTCGCGGTCATGTGTTAGTGTTGTCGTTAGGACAGTGTCGCGGTTGATGTAGAGCGAAATTGCCGAAATCGGAGTGCAGTAATCACTTCGCGAATGCATCGTGATATCGTAAGCTGGAAATGACGGTGCGTGGAATGTGTGTGGCAGTGTTGGAATGGAGGAGGAGACGGTATTGCCACTGCCACGATCATGCTTCTTGGGGATACTTGCACCCGCGGCTGTCGGTTTTGTGCTGTCAAGACCAGCCGGAACCCTGCGCCACCTGATCCATGGAACCGGAGAATACTGCACAGGCTATAGCAAGTTGGGGGTAGGTGTCCAGCACTGAGCTCTATCATAGTGTAAACTTCTGTAATAGTAGGAAAGGTTGCATGTATGTCCTTGAGATCTTTTATGTGTTATCATGTTTACTTGCAAAACGGTCGCTCTGACTGCTAATTTCAGAACCTTGTTGTTGGTTCTGTTGTCCTGGTCGAATTACTAATTGCCCAGGCTGGCAGTAGATCCTTTTGCACTACTGCTGAACTTTGGCTTGGGGTGCAGATAGGTTAGTGTCAAATGGCCTTGCCAATGATAACTATGAAATATTGTCCTAAAAAATCAGCTGCAACCTGTATCAGTTATCCACGGAGTAGGCAGTACATGGGAGAAGAAGCACAAGGAAAACAAATGCAATGTATTAAGGGATTTTCATTGCTTCTATGGGAACAGAAAAGGGTGCAATTTTTTTGGGACTTATATTGCTTTTCTGGGAAATAGTGTCTGGCACTGCATTTTCACGATCTGTCTTCCCCTTATCTTTTTATGTCTCTTAGTATCTACAAGTTCTATGCAGCATATTTTCTTAATTCAGTTTTTAACAAGCTGATGCCAATATGTCCTTTTTGCTTCTTTTGGAGAGTTTTAGCTGACTTGTTGGTTGATAAATTTTACCTTTTCTAGTCAATGTGATTTTTTCCTCTTATGTTTTTGTTTTAGCTCATCTTGTATTACTATTCTTGCAGAGTGGATTACATAGTCCTAACGAGTGTTGATCGTGATGATATACCTGATGGCGGAAGTGGTCATTTTGCTCAGACTGTCAAGGCCATGAAGGTGCAAATTTGTCTTATGAAGGCTTTTTTAGCTCTCTGATTTACTAGACCAATGCCGGAATTGAAATAAATCATATTGATAAGTGGTGACTTCTTCTGCAGAAGCTCAAGCCAGAGATCATGGTTGAGTGTTTGACATCTGATTTTCGGGGTGACTTAACTGCTGTAGAGACTCTTGTTCACTCTGGATTGGATGTTTTTGCTCACAATATTGAAACTGTAAAGCGGCTTCAGCGCATTGTCAGAGACCCTCGTGCTGGGTAGGTTCCAAAATTTAAATGAATAATAGTATGAGTCAATCTTCAAAGAAAGTCCTATCATTGTGCCAAATTTACTGCACATGCGATTGATGTCATGAAGCATTTAGAATATAAGTGAGCAGATAAATGTACATGTTTGGACAAAGGTACTGGCTCATTCATTTGTTGTGGAAATTGCAGCTTGAAGAATCTATACCCTCTTTTACTTCTAGTTACATTATTTCCACATTTGACTCCCCATTATTTAAAATGCGAGATCCTTCACCCAAGTTAATCCACAGATCTTTAGAGATGCTTTCTGAGTTGTAGAAAAAAATGGTGCTTTGATTTTTAGAGACAATATCCTATGCTTTCCTGTTTACAGGTCTTTTGCTTGTTGAGGTCCATCATAAACAATCAATCTGTTAACACATGAAAAGAAGTCGCTTGCATATTTACCATGATCTGCTCAGTGACTTAGCTGTGTGGATCGCTGACTTCCAATCAGAGCTTCCTTCATTAGCAATTTGTATCTATGTTGCTCTGTGCCCTGTTTCTCCCATCTATCCAACTTCTGATAGTCTGACTTATGTGTCAGGGAATCCTTGTCTAATCGTTTTATTCTTGATATTGCAAACAGCCTCTAATGGGCCCTAAAAAGGTCTAATCTTTACCCTGAATAAGTACATAACGTGGATTCATGCGAAGGAGACTTTCTTGAGCTCGTGCATTACTTGTTATTGAGAGTGACTGATAATGTTAGTGAGAACCAAGTTTTCAGGAACAGAGTAGGAGCACTTCCAGGATAAATGACATTATCACTTTTATTATAGATTTGACCTATTAGAAAAGGTTTAGATATTTGACTGGACTAATTAAAGTCGGTACCAAAGTCTTTATCAAGCTAAAGTTTATGAATTGTTCATGTCATTAGACAGAGTATTTGTTAATTATCCATGAGTAGAATTGAGCAGGTGATGGTCTCAGAGTTACTGCTTTAGAATGTACATGCCATCTTGCTTGTTCTGAAGTGCTTTACTAAAGATCATTTTTTGGGGTGGGCATTGGTTGACTCATCATTCCATCTGAGTAAGGTTTATTTATTAAAAGAAAAACGAAATGAAAAAAAGAAACAAAAAGTTAAATAAAAGGAGAGATTGCCTTCTGTGTTTTTCATAACTTGGGGTGTGTTTTTGTGGCGTAGGTATGAGCAAAGCCTATCAGTCCTAAACCATGCAAAATTGAGCAAGGAAGGAATGATAACAAAATCTTCTATAATGTTGGGCCTTGGAGAATCTGATGATGAATTGAAGGAAGCCATGGCTGACTTGAGGGCAATAGATGTTGATATCTTGACACTTGGACAATATTTGCAGGTATGCCCAAGCTGCTCTGCCATGTCTTAAGCATTTTCTTTTGGTGGGGTGATGAGTATCAGATACAATCATCTCCTGGAAGCACAGATGAGTCCACCTAAAATAGTTATTCTTTCATGTAGCTACCCCTAAATGCCTTTTGCTTATTATTCACACTGCTTATGGACCTTCTGTTTCTTCCGTTCTTTTTTATGACCGAGGCCTTCCAGTAATTTCAGTAATCCAATTCTTGCAGCCTACTCCACTCCACCTGACAGTAAAAGAGTATGTAACCCCAGAGAAGTTTGCTTTCTGGAAGGAATATGGGGAGTCCATAGGATTCCGATATGTAGCCAGTGGTCCACTGGTAAGTACAATTTGCCATTTGAGAGGATATTTGGCACCTTAAAATTTATCTTGTGGTTTTCAACTATATTTGCAGAGAGCTAAGAAATGACAGCCATACTCTATTCTCCCTTTTTTTTTGGGTATTTGAATTATGTATTTCTCTCTCTCTCTCTCTCTCTCTCTCTCTTTTTTTTTTTTTTTTTTTTTTCTGTTCTCTTGGTGGAAATGGGCCAATGAAAGGTGTGACCTTATTGATCAGTATTCCATGTGGCTAGCCAACATTTATCAATCAGGATTCCACTACTGATCTTTTTCAATATCTGTTTCAGGTCCGATCCTCCTATAGGGCTGGGGAGCTCTTTGTGAAGACAATGGTGAAAGGAAGATCCAAGGCTAATGACGATGCTGGCTTGTAGTGGTAAAATTATCTGCCTTATTTGTAGACTCAGATAGTGAATTACTGAAGCAATGAGCAACTACTGAAGGAACAGATCTGTGCAATCAGTTTCAAGAAGATCCATGAATCAGGAGATATTGATTGAAGACCCGGTAGGACTGCAGACTTCTTTTTTGCAGTTCTGGTGAATATTAAGGTTTTGGGGATTTCAAAGTCAGTACCTGATCTATTTCAGTGAGGTTATTTATTTGTTTTTTTTTTCCATGAATTATGCTTGCATTTAAAAGGGCAAGTTGTCTTGACAACGAATCAGTTTTCTCTCTATTTGATTTTATGAATGAATTCTGGTTTGAAATCCAATGATATTGAACGCAACGGAAGTTTAGGTCCTTTCGTTCCTCTCTGTATTCTTTTTAGAGTCTGATGTTTCCATCTCAGCCCATGTCTTGTAACTGGTGATTCAATGTCAGTACCTGATTTATTTCAGTGAGGTTATTTATTTGTTTTTCTTTCGTGAATTATACTTTCATTTGAAAGCGCAAGCTGTCTTGACAACGAATCAATTTTTCTCTCTATTTGATTTTATGTATGGATTCTGGTTTGAAATTCAATGATATTGAAGGCAACAGAAGTTAAGGTCCTTTCGTTCGTCGCTCTGTACTTTTTTAGGGTCTGATGTTTCCATTTCAGTCTATATGCCTACCCCATCCCTTGTCACTGGTGATTGAACAAATTTGGACTAGCGGTTTTGTTTTCTTCTACATTCATTCGGTTCTGATTTAAGAAGTCAATAGTTAGGTAGTCATGTAGGGAGATGGGAGATCGGTACATAAGCTAATGCTTGTATTAGCAGAAGAACCATTTCTCACGGTTGATCTGTGGTGGGATCGGTACTATGTGCTCATCATGAAATAATAAATTAATTCTGCGGTAGTCATTGATCAGCCAGGAACTTTCTCTTGTGCATGCTTTGTTTTGATAAATCTATACCGCAAATACCATAGGTCGGTGTTGAGAAATTTGCGCTTCAACGCTGTATGACGTCATTGATGAGAAGAGCATCTCCCCGACACATCAACGTCGATGAAGGTCGCTTGCAGAGACTTTTTCTTTTTCTTTGCTTTTTCACCGGTCGCGTCTCTAACATGCAATCGACCCACAGGAAAATGAGCGAACAAGACCTTTTTATCTCTTCGGTTTTGGTCAGTGAAAGTTCGTGGCACTCGGGAAAGTTGCCTACCACCCACGGGAAGAATGCGATCCGCTCCCAGGAACGAAAACCAGCTATACCACCTATGAATTCTATCGCCACCACCTTGGGTTTGCTACATGGAATTCCTTCCCTTTTTCGTGCTAAGGGCTAAAGCTCACATGACAGTCTCTACGTATACATCTCCGTCACCTGAGAAAAATAGATGTATGTAGTGTCTATAACAGCGATGAACATATTGACCAAGAAAAATGACAATAACCGTGGATCATTTCACCACTAGACCAACCATCTCGGCGATCCTCCATCACTGAACAACAGTCGGGCTGCTGGTAGATTCAGCAGCTGATGATTCTTCATTTAAATTTTGCTGTATTAGACCATTCAAAACGATAGAAAGACTGAGATAGTGGAAAGCGAGAGAGAGACGTTTGTTTTGGTCGGTCAAAGAAATATGCCGTCGCATATTCCCAAAACCGCCGCTTGATTCCCCGTCAATAGTAAAACCAGGATTTGAATCCGGAACCCAAGTGCTGTCACTCATCACCCGCCAGCCACGTGCTCTCAAATATTTTTTCTCTCTTCTTTTCTTTTCTTCTGTCCTTTTCCTTTTCCGATCAAACCTTTTTTTTCTCTTTTCAAGAATTAAGGTAATCTTATAACGAATTGCTTCCAGCAAATTTTATATGGAATGTCCATATAAATTTTCAAGATCCTCATGCCACGCTCGAAAAAAGTCTTTCTTGTTACTTATAAAACCCAACTTGGGAAGGCTCGACATTGATAACCAGACAACGACATCTCACGAATTAAATCATTCCTCCTCTATAATCCTCCTCCACTCATCTCGCGTCGTACTGCTTTCGTTTTGAGACCAGAAAGAGAGAGAAAGGGGGAGAAGGGAAGAGAGAGGGAGGTAGGTTGGCGAGATAAATTAGCGTGGTTCGGTAGCAGCGTGCGCGAAGTCGATAGGTGCGTTCGTGTACTCGCGAGTGGTCTCGCTTGCATTTCGAAAGGTGAGTCTAAGAAAAATAAAAAGGCTACCTTTTCCACCGCTTGAGGCCTAAAAATTCAAGCTTTCCTCATTCCCGGCCTCTGCTTCTTGATCTGAAACCTCCGCGACTTGTTCCGACCGTGTGAGTAGCGAACTGCCTTGTTGGGTCGACGCCGTTCGAGTGGTTTCTTGCGTCTGCTGGTTGTTCTGGGCTTTTGTCCTCTGATTGATTGTTGTTTTTCCTTTGTCCTTCTCTTTGAGCTTGGATCTGTCCGAAATATCTGTTCTTTTGGTCGGAAATTGTGTGCGTCGGTGGATGCTAAAGTTTGAATCTTTAGACATCTTGGGTTGTTCTGTTTTGCCTCCAGAGAAGAGCAAGAATCCATAAAAATTCGATCTTGCGATTGCCGATTTATTTCCTTTCCAAGCTTTGTGAGAAAATGAGTGGATGAGACTTTTTCTCTAAATGATGCATTTCTCTTCTGTCTTCCAAAACGAATTGTTATTAAGCAAATCTGCAACGCTTTCCTGATCAGATACTTAATGATGCCAGATACTTTTTGTGGCTTCCCATTGGATTAGCTTCCCGTGTTTAACTTGTCCAAAGATCTTACTTGCAGATAGAGAAGAATCGTTGCTAGTGAGATGGCAAACATTGATATCGAGGGAATAATGAAGGATCTACCGAGTGATGGGCGCATCCCCAAGACTAAGATTGTTTGCACTCTGGGTCCGGCTTCTCGAACGGTGCCGATGTTGGAGAAGCTTCTTAGGGCGGGGATGAATGTTGCTCGTTTCAATTTCTCTCACGGTACGCACGAGTATCATCAGGAGACGTTGAACAACCTCAGGATCGCAATGCATAACGCCCAGATCCTCTGTGCCGTCATGCTTGACACTAAGGTCTATCACCTCTCGAGTTGATTTAGCTCATGATCTTTACGTGCTTGGCTTCGATATCGTCACTGCATTGGATTTGGCATTCTTTAATGTTGTGCTATTTGCATGTCCAGTAATATGGCCACAATTGTTCCTTTGCAAATCTTGTTCTTCCAAGTTGAAATCTATGTCTAATTTTTTTCATAGGGCTTGAATACAGAACTCCTATAGCACCATTGTAATGAATCGGGCATCGCTTCGTGCATGCTTTTTGCGCTCTTTTGCATACTCTGAGCCATCCTCTTCTTAGACAAAATATGACTATCCCGTGGGAGCTAACATTATTATTTTTTAAAGGATTATTAATCCTTTAACCTTGACTTACAGTCCACTTGGCACAAACTTTATCCAGTAAAGCGACCATTTTTTTTTTCAAAACAGTTTGGACTATGACTGAGAATATTCTTTATGAAAGGTGATCCTTGGTATGATCTCTACTTCTTTAACCTTTGACCTCTCAGCTCTCTCGATCTGTTAGAGATTCAGTTTTTATTGCTTTCTAGATAGTTGTTTTTGTCCTGAATGAAGTTGCTATATGGGACAGCACAAGATTAATACTCTTATAGTGAATGGAAAATGTTAAATGGCAAGATATCTATTGATGACACTTTGCTGGGGTCAGTAGTGATATATATTCTGCTCAATATAGTACTTTTTTTCTTTGTCTAACATGGCCGTATGAGACAGCCTACAAGGTACGTGTAGCTGTATTTGTGAAACTTCCCTGTCCTTAGACTTGATCGAACCTGGTTCAAGCTCTCTTGCATGAACCAAGACTCTTTTCTAGCTGATATAGTTAGCATATGCAAGAGGAAGCTGCTTATATTTTTTACAATAATAATATGCTGCTTGCAAATTGATCTGCTTGAGACCTCATCCAGATCTATGCGTGGACTTAATATGTTTGATGGACATTTGTTGACATTTTATTTAACTTAAAGAGGAAGGAATACATATTGTAAATTGAACAAAAAGGCCTTCCAGCTGAATCGACTAGTTCTTAATTGTTGTCTTTGTGTACATTACAAGAAATCTTAGATTTTTCCTGGTTGGGTAATCAACACTGCAGGAAGATGGAGTTACGGTTGAAGATTGTCTGATTTTGTTGATGATTAGTGCGTAGCAAGATATTCTTTACTATTTCTGCTTCATCTTGAACGCATGAAGAAAGCATAATCATTATGCACGGTACTGTTTTACTTGTGATCAACAGTTGCTTTGTTGGAGTTTGTTAAGCACTTGTGAAACTGTTGTACTTTTTTTACATGGTGTGCATATGATCTTTCTTTTACTTAATTTTGGTGCAAAAGTTTATGAGTATTGTTTAACCTGAAATGACTGCTTTTGACTGCATTTAGTTATGTTCTGCTTATGAGCATTTGTGGTCCAGATAAATGTGATATTATCTTTGGAATGTTGTTGTGTTTTTTTTTTTTAATAGCAAAGCAATTATATAGATCATAGACACCACATAGTTCTTATTTTATACAATTGATAATCATGCCGCTAGAGGTTGGGCGAGGGTGTTAGTTTGAACTTTGAGCTGGAGAAAACACGTGATCTGTATTTTCTGAAACTTTGCATCTCCACCTCTTAGACACACTAGAGTTGTTGGAGGCATTCCTTCCTATATCTAGCTCCTCTTAGTTGACCTTGAAGCATTTGCTTCTAATCGTGCTCACTTTGAAGAACTAGTTGTTTCGAGACTGCGCTTTCATCAAAAAACTGAGAGAGATGGAAAACTACAGCTCCAATTTCAATTCTTGGTTTTGTCTATGAAGTCATTGCTGCTGACTCACATTCCTTGGCGTTGTAGGCTTTCACATTTTGGGGGTCATTTTTTGTTCTACTCCTTCCAAATCATTGCTGTTGAATCATGCTAACCGTACATATGTTGCAGGGTCCCGAGATTCGAACTGGTTTCCTCAAGGATGGAAAGCCTATCCAACTGAAAGAAGGCCAAGAAATTACCGTGACTACTGATTATACAATCAAGGGGGATGAGAATATGATCTGTATGAGCTACCAAAAGCTAGCTGTGGACTTGAAGCCCGGAAACACCATTCTTTGTGCCGATGGAACAATTACCCTTACTGTCCTGTCTTGTGATCCACCCTCTGGAACTGTCCGGTGCCGCTGTGAGAACACGGCTATGCTTGGAGAGAGGAAAAATGTCAACCTCCCTGGCATTGTGGTGGATCTTCCCACATTGACTGAAAAGGATAAGGAAGACATCCTGCAATGGGGTGTTCCAAACAAGATTGACATGATCGCTCTCTCTTTTGTCCGCAAGGGTTCTGATCTCGTTAATGTTCGGAAAGTTCTTGGGCCTCATGCTAAGCATATACAGTTGATGTCAAAGGTATGTACTGGCTAAAAAGTCTCTTGAGTGAAGGTTCTAATACTTGAATTGTACAAATTGTACACAGAAGTGTAGCCTTACATGCGTTGTTGATTGTCTCAGGTTGAGAATCAGGAAGGAGTGATCAATTTTGATGAAATCCTGCGCGAGACAGACTCATTCATGGTTGCCCGAGGTGACCTTGGGATGGAGATCCCAGTCGAGAAGATCTTTTTGGCGCAGAAGATGATGATATACAAATGCAATATTGCAGGCAAGCCTGTGGTCACTGCCACTCAGATGCTTGAGTCGATGATCAAGTCTCCCCGGCCTACCCGTGCCGAAGCTACTGATGTGGCAAATGCTGTCCTTGATGGAACGGATTGCGTCATGCTCAGTGGTGAGAGTGCTGCCGGGGCCTACCCGGAGATTGCCGTGAAGATCATGGCCCGCATATGCATTGAGGCAGAGTCCTCTCTCGACTATGGGGCCATCTTCAAGGAAATGATCAAGTCGACTCCGCTTCCAATGAGCCCGTTGGAGAGTCTGGCCTCCTCAGCCGTGCGAACGGCCAACAAGGCAAAAGCAAAGCTCATCGTCGTGCTGACTCGCGGTGGGACAACAGCGAAGCTGGTTGCCAAGTACAGGCCAGCCGTTCCCATTCTGTCAGTGGTGGTCCCTGTTTTGACCACGGACTCATTCGACTGGCTCTGCAGTGACGAGACCCCTGCGAGGCACAGTCTCATATACCGCGGACTAATTCCTCTGCTGGCCGAGGGATCCGCCAAGGCGACCGACGCGGAATCCACAGAAGTGATATTGGAGGCAGCTCTCAAGTCAGCAACCTCAAAAGGGTTGTGCAAGCCAGGCGATTCAGTCGTGGTGCTGCATCGCATCGGGGCCGCGTCGGTGATCAAGATCTGCATTGTGAAGTGAAGGCGGGACACGGCGAAAGAGGCCTGAAGGGGTTGAAGGATCGGCGGGCGAGTCGGGTTTGCATTTTGGTTCATGTCCTTTTTGATTGTTATTTTGTTTGAAGCCCTTCTCTGCTTTTCCAGATACCTATATGAAGAGAATAGGCAGAGTTACCTACCTAAGTGGCCATTAGCATACTCTTTTGCTTTGGATCGGCTCATGTCCTGGATACTTTCAATGAAAATAATCTAGCTTGATGCTCATTGTGACATTGTGTTCGATTTATAGTTCGGATCCTAGGACAAGGATCGACGAGCCAAATCGAGTCGATGCATTGTCTTAATCGGAGCTCGTTCGCCGTTGTTGTTCACATAATACGCCGGCGCGCAGTGCGGGCTTCTTCTCTAATGATTTGGGCATGGTAATAAATCGTGAACAACAATGATAATCCTCCATGCAAATGTGTTCGTCTGCAAGTTTAAGGCTCATATTTATTTGGAAAATTTTAAATTATGTTCACTATAATACATTTATCTTAAATCCTCTTTTATTCTGTGATACAATAGACATCAAATTTGTACCTTTGTAATGCCTTTATCTCAAACTTTTTTAATCACAAGTTTCCACTCCTGTGACACGTTTATCTTCGTCAAAATTCCGCTAAAAATCTTATATGGTTGCTTACATAGATGATAGAAAACAAACAGCGGTGACTTTGTACTCTCGTGTCGAAAGTGTGTCAACTCATTGTACGTGTTTTTAATTTTTTTCTTTTCTTTTTCCTTATTTTTTTAAACTTCCGACAATGAGGATGGTGGCAGTGGTGGTGGCCGGCGAAAGCAGTGACGAGGGCAGTGGCGAAGATGGAGGAAGGAAAATAATTTTTAAGAAAAGGATAAATGATTTTTAATGACGTGGATTAAATCCGATAAATATGAATTTGAGATATAAGTTTAGATTAATCTATAAGTTTAGATTAATCTCATACGGGTATAAATTTGAGGTTTTTGTATCACAAAAAAGAAATTGGGTAAAGGTGTTAGGCATTATGACTTTCACCTTATTTATTTGTGTTGTTATTTATATTAGGAAATTCAATGTGTCAATATATCTTGAGACGTTGTATCAATTTATTATCTTTGATTTTGTTTAATAAGGTGGTAACTTTACTTGATTTTGTTTAATAAATTGTTTGATTTCTTTGTGAAACTTCTGTGAGGTAACTCATCATTGTCTTTCATAAAGTCACAAGTTAGAACCATGTTAAGAACAAATTTCTGGCCAACCTGGACGTTGGGAAGATGCTATCTCGAGTGAAGAAACTTCCTTTATTTTGGTACATCGGTAAGACTCGGGTGATGGATTTGCACACCTACGGATGAACAAAATACTTATGACTTGTGGCAAAAATCAAGAGTAACTGCCCTAATTGCCCAAGAAAAAAGATTCATAAATAACTTTACAATAAAAGAAGGGATCCTATTATACAAGATCCGGAAAGGAGAGACTGTATATGTTTACTAATTTGGAAGAAAAAAGAAGGAAATTCAAGATTCTTGTGATCGATCGATCGATATGGACAAATGAAGATTTCGTATACATAAAAGATTTTCATGGCGAGCCAAAAAAAAAAAAAAAAAAACTTTGCTTTTTGATTCGAGGGGTTCGGTTATAAAAATTTTGTGAACAGGGGCGGTGTTTAAAATAAGTTGGTATGTTGGGGACTTTGTTTGCAAATTAATCCAAGAATTGCAGGTGGAGTCTCCCATCTTGCATGTCATGACAGGGACTTTAGGGGGTTTTTCACTTTTAGTGGAAGGGGACCGCCACTATCCAAATTGATCCGCGCATATTCTTTTCTCGACTTCTCATTTCTTAAATTATGATCTCATTTAGTGATTGCATTTTTATATAAATAAGTAATTTTTTTCTGACATTTGTGCATAAGAAAATTAATATCATTGATGATAAATATAATTTAAAAATATTATCTTATTCGAAACTAATTAATACGATGTTTTATGGTCAAGCCACGTGCGATGCTCCTCGGTACCAAAATGTGGACGGGACTCTTTGAACTCGCGTGTCTTGGACTTTAATCTGCTGACCTAAATTTGCTTCAATTATTTATTATAAAGTCATTGATCATTATAGAAAAATGCCAAAAAAAAAATGAGGACCGCCTTTCAATGATTAATTCAAAGTCTACTTTTTATATTTCTTTGGGAAATAAAATTGTGGAGTCATTGATCATTATAGAAAAATGCCAAAAAAAAATGAGGACCACATTTCAATGATTAATTCAAAGTCTATTTTTTATATTTGGGAAATAAAATTGTGGATGGAACAATCTCGAGTCGATTTCTTATTTCCTTTTCTTTTTTATTGGTTTTTCTCTTGATGTTCGCAGGACACGTGGGAGCTACCCATCTTTTTCACAAATGGTAAAGAGAAGCACGCTCGTTTTGGTCTTTCTTCAAACTCAAAATGGGTACGGCATTGTATTGAGTGTCAAATTTATTTGTTAAATCTTTTCTAATCGGTCTAGCTATTTTATTATCCAATCCCTTGACTATGATTGGAGGTCTCTCTACTAATTTCGATGTCATTTTTCATAATTGATTTCTTTAAAAATTTAGAATTAAATTGACATATTTATGATAAATTTAAGATCGATTTGATGATTTTCTCTTGAAAGATGTTTAATATTGAGTGGGCTCTTTATTACCCACATCTACCTACTCAGCCATGCTTTTATATATGCAATTTTTCTAATCAACTAGTAATCATTATGGTACACTCTTGAGATCTTTAAGGGCAATTTAATATGATGCATCACTCACCTTGGTGGTCACTTTAATCTCATCAACCGCCTTGGGCTTTGTGGTCCTCCTTGAGAAAAGCAGGACAAGGGCACTGTCGTCATTCAACCCATGCTTTAGTGTTATCTAAAAAAGGTTGCGCGCTCCTTTCTCCTTTACTTTTTGTCTCTTACCTACCCAATGGCATCGAAAAATTACTCCAACCAATTATAATTTTACTATATAGTTATCAATTCAATTCTAAACTTTTAAATTTTCCAAATTTAGTCCTTAATCTCGCGCGGAATTTTAATGTAATCGTTCTGGCCAATTTTCGCTAGAAATGTTGAAACCAAATTGGCATTTGAATATAAATTTTAGAACTGATTGAGAAATTTCCTCTGGTGACCACCATAGCTTTGAAGTAGAAGGCCTATTGTGAGAGAGGGATATCAACCTTTTTGATGTTCTCCTTTGGGACATCTATTGTAAAATGAAATGTATAATGGTTTTTAATTGCCGGTTATAGAGGGGATCATGTAGTATCGCTGCTCATCAACGATTAAACTTTAATGCCGGAATATTAAAAAGGAATGATGGGATTTACACCTTATACATGATCATCGATCTTTATCCACTTTCACGTTTGCTTATCCTATTTTCTGCTCTTATTTGAAAAAAAAAATCAAATTCAATTTTCAAATTTCAAACTGATTTACGTGTTAGGAAAATAAGTTCTGACGTTGTACAAATCATATCAATTCAGGTTGTCCTATAAAAGCTAAGTTCTTTTTTCTCGACATATAAAATAAATAATTCAGGCCAAACATTATTCTTTTGTCGAGTAGCCTCCCTTAATAAATAATAGAAAATAATAAAAATGGTTCATGAACTTTGGTCAAAAGTCCAATATAATCTCTAAATATTTAATTTGTTCGATACGATCTCTGAACTTTAGCCAAATGTGTAATGTTGTCCCTGATCTTTCAATTTGTCCAATAAAATTACTAACTTGTACACACATTAGAATTTTACGGACCACACTGAACAGATCGAAAGTTTAGGAGTGATATCTCAATATTATATAAAAGTTCGGATACCGTATTATAGATCGAATCAAATTTAAAAGATTATTCTTGTCATTACCCATTTATTGATGATATGAAGTAAAGTTTGTTAAATTGGATAGACGTGATGGACTAACGTCGTCCCTCGCTTTTTATCCGTTTCGGATTAGCGGCAAAAATCATTCTACGGATACGCACAGACCAATCCTTGCCGTGAATGGAAAGAGAGATAAGGACAAAAGAAAAACAATATGGAAAGTGAGAGAGAGAGCCAGTGTCACTTTCGTAAATTGGTGTTACCCTTCTCTGCTCTGCCGACTGCGTCGACGAGAGAGAGAGATCCAGGCTATATATACTCGACGCTGGTCCTTCTCCCGTTTCAACGTTGCTTCCTCATCACATCCATACTCTGTAGAGAGAGAGAGAGAGGATAGTGGTGGTGGGGACGAAGATGGTGGGGACGAAGTGGAGCGACGGCCTGCTTCTGGCGGTGCTGTTGGCGTGCGTGTGGTGGCCGTCGGCGGCCGGCGGGGCTCCGGCGGGAGCTGCCTCGAAGGCGAAGGTGGATTTGGAGTCGTCCACGTACTTGCACTACAAGCAGGAGTACCGCCGGAACCTGCTCGCCAATGGCCTCGGCCTCACTCCTCCCATGGGGTACTACTCTCTCTCTCTCTCTCTCTCTCATGACGATGATGATCGATTCCGGGATCCGTTTTACGACGTCGTCTCGCGTTGAATGCTGCTGATACCCTTCGGACAGTTTTCACTGTTCCCGAGATGTTGCCGTGAATCGGTGCGGTGATTGCGATTGTTGTCCGGAGAGAGTGGGTTGCTTGTCCTTTCGTGGGTGTCGTTCTCTAATATTCGATGAGCGCGATTCTGGGATGACCGACCGCTCAGCTTACTCTCCGAGATGCTCGAGATGTCGTCAAATTGTCTGCTTGTCGATTTATAAAAATTACAGTGCTTCCCCTGCTCTGTTCCACCTACCTCTGCACGTGGACATGTGTGTATGATCCGCCGAGGAACACGGATCTTCTCAGTCCTGACACAGCACACGAACAAATTACGGAATATCGACATATACTTTCTTTTAAATTATCCACATATGTATTATTTTAAACTACGTTGATGAGTAGTTTTGCTTAAAAAAGTTATCTTTTTGCGTAAGCGCTTGTTATTTTGGGACGTTGCTACCTGCGCTGCGGCCTTGAACGAGGTCGAATGGAGCATATTTATCCTTTTTGTCCTTTTCAATAATGTGTTTTTTTTTTTTTTAAAATCAATTTCTTGTAATGTTTTCCTGTTTTATTTCTCTCGAATGATAACGCAATCCTGTAATGATTTCATTCTCCTCGTGTATGCAGGTGGAATAGTTGGAATCACTTCGCGTGCGTAATTAATGAAACGGTCATTAGAGAGACTGGTTCGTGCTGAACATTAGTTTCTGCGAAGCATTTTTCATCTCTTCTCTTATGGGTTCATGATCAAACTGAGTAAATTACTTTCGTTGCTTCTTGAGTTCTTCAGCAACGGCTCTTCTCTACCGTGCAGACTTCAAATTATATTTCTTGATACAGTTGGAAACTGGTCATCTTAGTATAAACCATTGCTTTTCTCTTTTAGTTTTTCCAGCCTAAAGTTGCTCGGGCATGAATAAATTAATGTATTATGAGGTTAAAACGCTATTAAGGATGGACATTGCTTCTTGAGCTTAATAATTTTGACATATCCGGGTTTATTTTTCCAGCTGATGCTCTGGTTTCTACCGGTCTTTCGAAGCTGGGTTATGAGTATGTCAACATAGGTATGTACGCTCCAAGTACTTACTTCCTCTGTATATTTTCCTAATGGCGCCGTTCGTTGTCGGTTGTTCTATGCCCTGATTGTTTTTTCTACACAGATGATTGCTGGGCTGAGATAGCACGCGATCACCACGTAAGTCTTTTTATCCTTTTGGGGCTTTGAACACCGTAACCAGAAACGATTCAGAACTTGCATTCTGATTATGCTCGACTACATGTTGTAATGATGGCAGGGCAATTTCGTAGCCAGGAATATGACGTTTCCGTCTGGCATCAAAGCTCTTGCCGACTACATTCACAGCAAGGGTTTGAAGATAGGAATTTATTCAGATGCCGGGTACAACATCTGGCCATTATTGCTACGAGAATTACCGATACATTGAAATATCAATCAATTTTTCCATTTATACTTAAGTTGACAGATTTGTTTCCTGGATTCAGCTATTTTACTTGTAGCAAGACCATGCCTGGATCACTTGGTCACGAGGAACAAGATGCCAAAACCTTTGCAGCTTGGGTTTGTCTTCTTGCCTACCTAAGCATTTTCTTTATGTTTGCTTCAAATTATATGTTGTAGATGCAATTTTCAACAATAGTTGTCCTTTCGATCACAAAGCATAATGAATGACTGCATTATTTCTGCAGGGAATTGATTATTTGAAGTATGATAACTGCAACAACGGTGGCACGAAGCCAACCGTCAGGTAACAGATAGACTAAGAGTAGCATTGCTCTTGGTATTCTCAAGGAAAGTTAGATTCGAGTACTGATTCAATTGTTTCATTATGTAGATACCCTGTAATGACCCGAGCTCTGATGAAGGCTGGGCGCCCGATTTTCTTCTCACTTTGCGAATGGTAAACTACTTGGAAGTGAGCTGTATCATTTTTTTCTCGTTCACATGTTTTACTTCATCGTGTGAACTCTACATTATCTTGACCTTTTGGCTTTTAGGGGGGATTTGCACCCAGCTCTATGGGGCTCCAAGATAGGGAACAGCTGGAGGACAACGAGTGATATTTCTGACAAGTGGGACAGGTAGTCTTTTGTGCTTTAAACTTGCTTGTGTTTTTGTTTTTTCGGTATGACTGTAAGGAAGTTTGCCCATGGATATCAAAGTCTTAGCGTAACATCCTCTGTTTGGCTTCTGTCCTCCAACGTGTACTTCAGGATTTAATAAGTTGTCTTGGAATTCAGTCTCATTTACAGAGGATGATCAATCTTTTACTGTCCTTGCAGTATGATGAGTAGAGCTGACTTGAATGAACCCTACGCAGAGCTTGCCAGGCCTGGTGGCTGGAACGGTAATACCCTGAAAATCAATTAAAAAAAAAAAAAAAAAAAGAACGCCTATAGGTTAATATTGAATGTTTCGTGTTCAATTCCCAATCTTGGATCTCTTATAAATTTGTCAATCTGCAGATCCTGACATGCTTGAAGTTGGGAATGGAGGAATGACGAAGAACGAGTACATGGTTCACTTCAGTATATGGGCTATATCTAAGGTATCCCGGATGGTTGTAGTTACTGCATGACTGGTATATATAAAACTGGGTCATCTTTTGATGGGTTAAGATGTAATGTAGGCCCCTCTTCTTCTTGGCTGCGATATCCGGAATTTAAGCAAGGATACTTGGGAAATAATTTCCAACAAGGAGGTCATTGCAGTGAACCAAGGTCAAAACATTTCCCTGCCCTCATTTGATGAAATAGTCTAAAGCTAGTGATCCTATTATTGAATTCGATTTGGTCATCTCTGGCAGATCCACTCGGAATTCAAGCCAAGAAGGTTCGGAGCGAAGGTGACCAAGAGGTATAATCTGCAGGACATAGACTTCTTTTTTTTTTTTTTTTACCTGCAGTCTGTAGTGTATATGCTATTCGGCCGGTGTAGAGCTCAGCATATACTGAGAAAATGACTGCCAATCTCTTTCCTTAAGGTCTGGGCTGGCCCTCTCGCTGGTTATCGGGTCGCCGTGCTTCTGGTAAACCGAGGCACTTATCGTTACACAGTGACAGCCCAATGGGATGACATCGGACTTCCGCTAGAGACTGTTGCCGAAGCCAGAGATCTCTGGGAGGTATTATTTCTAGAAGATCTATGCTGTTCTATGTTTGCTGATATAGTTCTTTGTGCCTCTTTTGTTTTTCCAATGACACTGCCTTCTTGCGGCCCTGCATTTCTTTTCTTGCATGCTTGGATATGACGTTGGCTGTCTTATTCCTAATGCGCAGCACAAGACGTTGAAGAACACATTTGTTGGGAACATCTCGGCAACGATCGACGGTCACTCTTGCAAGCTGTACATTCTGAAGCCGGTCGGTTAGATCGCTTCAAATTTCCGGCGGTCATGCCCTTTCCAGCTGAGCTGATTCTTTTGAAATCTCTTTGGATTTTCTTTCTTTTGCCATTTTTGGTCATCTAGTGTTGCTCTCTCAATATGCTAAGACCAAACAAATAAGAGAGTATACATGTTTTTGCTAATTTGGAAATAAAGAGGGAAATTCAAGTTTCTCGATGTGGGATCCATTGATTAATTTGGGTAATGGATAATTACCCAAAAAAAAGTCTTTAAACCGTCGGACAAGGACGTGGACCTAAGTGGCAAAGTCTGCCTTAACTTTTTTTTTTCAATTTATTTTAATCTTCATATATATATATTTTTTCCTCTTTTCTTTCTGTATGAGTGACGTGCTCTAGGGTGAGGTCGCTTTGCTTAAATCTGAGCGAGGCTAGCCCTGCCAGCAACAAGCAAGGCCACCTTGGCCTATGGCTGCAATTGCCTTTCTTAAATTTAAGCGAGGGCCGTGAATTGATATGGGTTCATCAGATTTAGCATTTTTTGGTAATTTTCCCATTACGGCAAATGGAGATTAAGGTTGTGTGCTTTTCCCTTTTTATTTTTTGGTCTCGACCTACGCAATGGCTATAGGAAAATTAATAAAAAAAAATTAGTTATAAACTTTCTAATTAAGTTCTAAACTTTCTGATTAAGCTACTTTAATCCTTAATCTTTGTGTGAAATTCTAATGTGATTCTTCTAGACACTGGTCAATTTTTGTTGAAAATCACTCAAAATAAACTTGCATTCATTAAGTAATTTTATAATTGATTGGATAATTTCCTTTCATGATCACTATAGCTTTGAAGTTGAAGGCCTTTTGTGTTGGGAATAGCTTTGAAGAAGAAGGCCTTTTGTGTCGGGAATACTAGAGAGAGTACCTTGGTCTTCCCCTTCATATTGTCATCACTCACTCATGCATCCAATTGTACAAGGAGGAAATAGGAAAAAAAACATATAAAGAATTTTTAGAAAGAGTTTTCTGGTACATCTCTTGTAAAGACCATCTTAAAAAAAAAGAACTTAATGATTTTTAAATGCTGGGTACAAAGGGGATCAAATAGTATCGCTGTTCATTGATGATTAAACTTTAATTCCGGAATATTAAAAAGAAATAGTGGGAATTACACTATATCTTTGATCGATCTCTTATCCACTTCCATCTTGGCTTGTCCTCTCATGCTATTACGTGAAAATAATCGAATTCAATTTTCAAATTTCAAACTGATTTTTTCAATGTTTTCACTAGAAAACTAACTCTTATCTTCTACATTAGTCTGCTTCTATATAGGTTGGACATGATCATTTCACGAGAATATATATTCAAAGTAACATTGCTAGGAAAATAAGTTTATTCTACGTTGCGCACGAACCATATCAATCTCATCGTACCAAAGCGAACGAAATAAAGAATTAGGTCAAACATACTTCTTTTGTCGAGCAGCCTTCCTTATTAAATCACTTCTCGATCTTTTTATTTACTTGAGATTATATCAAAGAAGCAGTTATTAAGGAAAAATGACACAAATGGTCTTCGAATTTTAGTCTAATATATAATATGGCAGCTGCATTGTTTAATTAGTTCAATGTAGTCACTAAACCAATGCCCAATGTAGACCTAGAACTTTTCATTTATTCAATACGATCTCTTAAATTTAACTCAACATCTAATGTCATTCACGTAGTTTTAATTTATTTAAAATGGTCGCTAAGGGTGCGTTTGGTGACGTTTCTGTTTAAAAATTGTTTCTGGGAACAGAAATAGAAAAAAGTATTTCTGTTCCAGGGAACAATTTTTGAACAAAAAAACGCGTTTGGTAAATCTGTTCTAGAAATATAAAAAGAATATAAACACCTTTGGTAAATTTGTATAATTTTTTATTTCTTTTATTTTTTAATATTTTTATTTTATTTTTCTATTTTCTTTCTTTTTTTCTATTTTCTTTTTTCTTTTTCCTTTTTTCTTCCTTTGGCTGGTCGCCGGCCTCGGCCATGGCCGGCGACCGGCCGGCCGACAAGGGCCGGCCGCCACGGCAAGGCTCGCCGGCGCGAGCTCGGCCTCGCCTTGGCCGGGCGAGCTCGCCCTCGCCCGGCTACGGGCGAGCTCGAGCTCGCCCGGCCCAGCGCGAGGTCGGCCTCGCCACGCCGGGCCGACGGTGACCCAGAGCCACACCGTCGTCTCCCTCCACTGCATCGGCGACCGCGCTCGACGCCTCCTCGCCGCCACCGTACCGGCCATTCATCGGAGCAGCCACCGCGCCCCCTGCACGCCGCGACGTCGGACCCGCGCCCGACGGCGTCGCCGACCTCTACGTCCCCAAATTCATCGCCTGCCGCTCCGTGTTCTCCCCTCGCAACACCAGACCTACACCCGAAGCCTCCGCCGATGACCTAGCGACGCCGGAGCCCCAAAGACCGCCCCTCCGCCTCACGTCCGATCGACGCATCTGCAGGTCTCGAGCCTCCGTTCGCCACCGCCGCATCAGATCTCACCACGCTGTGACCCATGACTTCGAGATCCACTCGATCGTCGACCCCGCGCCGGCCCACGACTCGACCGACCGTCCTTGCCACTCCACTCCTCAACGTCCGCCGCTCGAGACCCCACGGCCGAGCCCCGCACTGCAATCGACGTCCGCCGCTCGAGACGCTTGGCCTCGTGGGGGCCGGCGACGCTCCGATGAGGTCATCGGCCCTCGATGGCGTCGCCGACCCTCAACGGCCCGGTTGCCGACCCTCGACGGCCGGTCGCCGGCGATGGCCGAGGCCGCCGACCGGCCAAAGAAAAAAGAAAGAAAAAAGAAGAAGAAGAAGAAAAAAAGAAGAGAAGTGTTTCTAAAATGTGTTCCGAAAAATAAGAAATAATTTTTTTTTATTTCTTGTTTCTATTCCGAGATGTGTTTTACGGGAACAAAAAAATAATTTTGGAACAAAAACGCATCCAAACGCGTTTCTATTTCCTTTTTGTTCCCAAGGACAAAAAAACAGAAAAGTTGTTTAAAAGCAAAAAAAAAAGAAACAAAAACAAACAAACGCCCCCAAGAGTGCGTTTGGTAACGTTTGTTCAAACATTGTTAGGAGAACGAGAAATAGAAAAAATTATTTATGTTCCGTGGAACAATTTTTGAATAGAAGAACGCATTTGGTAAATTTGTTCCTAGAATAGAAAAAGAACAGAAACATGTTTGATAAACTTGTATAAATTATTTATTTTTTTAATTTTTTAATAGTTTTATTTTCTTTTTTTCTTTTTTCTTTTTTCTTCCTTTTGGCCGGTCGCCGGCCTCGGCCATGGCCGGCAACCGATCGACGAGGGCCGACGGTCTCACCCGGCCATGGTGAGGCTCGCTAGGGGCCGGCCCTCGACGGCCGGTCGCCAGCCATGGCCGAGGCAGGCGACCGGCCAAAGAAAAATAAGAAGAAAAAAATAGGAGAGAGAAAAATTGTTTCTCAAAAGTGTTCTAGAACCACTTGTCACGGGCCGATCAATTGGGATCGTGAACACGCGGCGACTCGGGCTATTTTGGATCGCCCAAGCCAAGCCTTGCTCGATCGAATGCTCAATCACTCGTATACCCAAATCGTAGAGAGAGAGTTTAGAGAGAGAAGCTTTGAAAAGAAAGAAACTTTGTATTGCTGGAAGGATTGGATCATTACAAATGAAAGATAACACCCCTTCTTATAGTCGATGGCCTCGGCTTACAACCATTGATCTAGAATTTAATTGGTGGACGAGATCACACCGCCTCAACTACCGACATGAATGCTAATTACTAGCTACCGACATAAATAGAGCTAGAAACTTCTAGAACTTGGCATATTGACGGTTATGCCCGCCCCTTGTAGAATTCGAGAAGGAGACTTGTGGGGAAGCCAAGCGAGCACAAGAGGTCCACCGCGGATGGGTCACATCCGTCCTCCAGGAACTTCTTGGGTTGGCTTTCTTTCGGGCCGTGACATTCTTCCCCACTCATTCGAGCGACGCCCTCGCCGCTCATAGCTTGACGGGCGGCCTTCTTGGCACTAGCATGGGTTTTGGCACGGGCTTTCTTGTTTTTGTTTCGCTTTGCTCGAACACCCATGAACGAAGGACCACATCCTTCTATGATAAGCTCGGACTTGGCATGCGGCTCCACTTTCAGCTTAGGCGTGGCATGCATTGAGCACTCAAGAGTACTTGAATTGGCATGGCGTATGTTGGAGTAGGATGCAACTCTACCTTTGTTTCTATTCCAAATTTGTTCTCGGGAATAAAATAAAAAAAGATTTGGAATAACAACACAAACAAACGCGTTTCTGTTCTTTTTTTGTTCTCCGAAACAAAAAAGCAGAAATTGTGTTCATGACCAAAAGAAAAAAACACAAACAAACAAGGTCTAAACTTTTAATACATGTCCAAGTTAGTCTTCCAACAATATGATTTTTTTTTTTTTTTTTGGGATAGAACTATATGAAAATATTTGATACAACTAACTTGAACATGTATCACATTAAATAAATTAAAAATCTAAGGACAACACTGCATATTAAAGTTTAAGGATCATGTTACACATTAAATCAAAGTTTAGAGATTACTAGCCATTATCCCAGTTATTAAGAGGATTCGAATGTATGACCAAAAAAGAAAAAAGAAAAAACAGTATTCGAGTGATTCAGGGAAGTTTGTTAGATGCCATGGATGTAGCGACGTTGCACCTCGGGGAAGCACATTTTGTGGGCTTATCCGTTTCGGATTAACTGCACAATCAATCATGCTACAGCTAATCCTCGTCGTTAATGGATGGAGAGAGAAAGAGAGAGAGAGAGAGAGGGTCGTTTCCGTAAATCATGCTACAGATAATCCTCGTCGTTGATCTCTGTTCAACGTGATCTCTTAAATTCAACCCGACATGCAATATCACTCATGCACTTTCAATTTGTTCAAGATGGTCGCTGAACTTTTAATATATGTCCAAGTTAATCTTTAGATTATATGAAAATATTTGATGCAACTAACTTGAATATGTATCACATCAAATAAATTAAAAGTTTATGGACGACGCTGCATATCGAGCTAAAGTTTAAGGATCACATTGCTCGTTGGATCAAAGTTTGGCGATTACTAGCTATTATCCCAGTTACTAAGAGGATTCAGTGCATGACCAAAAAAATGAAAAAAAAAAAGGATTCGAGTGATTCAGGGAAGTTTGTTAGATGCCATGGATGTAGCAACGCTGCACCTCGGGGAAGCACATTTTGTGGGCTTATTCGTTTCGGATTAACTGCACAATCAATCGTGCTACAGATAATCCTCGTCGTTAATGGATGGAGAGAGAGAGAGAGAGAGAGAGAGAGAGAGGGTAAGTGTCGTTTCCGTAAATCATGTTACTGATCTCTGCTCTGCTCTGCTCTGCCCACCGCCAGAGAAACAGCCTATAAATACTCAACGCCTACTCCTTATCCCGTCTCAACGCTTGCTGGCTCCTCATCCCATTTTCGTAGGAAACGGAATCCCGCAATCTATACTCTGCAGGTAGAGAGACAGAGACAGAGAGAGGGAGGGTGGGGATACTGGTGGTAGTGGTGGTAGTGGTGGCGGTGATGGTGAGGGGGAAGTGGAGTGATCCCCTGCTTCTGGCGGTGGTGATCGCGTGCGTGTGGTGGCCGTTGGCGACCGACGGAGCTCCGGCGGGAGCGTCGAAGGCGAGGGTGGATTTGAAGTCGTCCAAGTACTTGCACTACCGGCAGGAGTACCGCAGGAACTTGCTCGCCAATGGCCTCGGGCTCACTCCTCCCATGGGGTACTACTCTCTCTCTCTCTCTCTCTCTCTCTCTCTCTCTCTCTCTCATGAAGATGATGATGATCGATTCCCCGTTCTGCCTTTGCGACGTAGTCTTGTGCGGAATGCTGATGCCGTTCGGATTGTTTTCACGGTTTATGAGATATTTCGTGAACGGTGGTGCGATTTCGGTCTGCTTTACGATGTCGGTTGCTTGTCCTTTAGTGGGTGTCGATTCAATTATTTGATGATCGATTCTGGGATGACCGACCGCTCGGGTAACTCTCTCTGATGCTCGAGATGTCATCAAATTGTCTGCTTGTCGATCGATAACGGCAAGATCATCTGTTCATCGCCGGAAACAGGGCATCCCCTGCTCGCCAACCTCCGCAAATGGACATTTGTATGATCCACCCGGGAACGGATCTTCTCAGTCGTAACACAGCGCTCGAACGAATTATTAGATATTGATTATACTCTTATCTTTTCAAATACATATTTTTTAAAACTTTTTTGAAAAAGTTGGTGAGTATTTTAAACTCTAAACTCTTGTTCTTTTTGCAACATTGTTATGAATTTGTGACAAATGCGAGATTTTCTGTCAGTATAGCTTTTTTTGGAGCATTTATAACATGTTTTTTATGTAAGTCTATTTATTCATCTTTATAAAATTTAACTTACTAAATTCATTTTTTTAAAAAGAAGTCCCAATATAATTTTAGGGGACAAGATAAGAAATGTAATATATGATTGGTCATATGATCGTGGTTACATAGATGCTTTTTCTCCAATATCCTTAACTCAGGGCATATTTTTTATTATATCACATTTTATATGATAGACTTATGCATACAAGATGCATTTGAGTTAGAAAAAGAAAATCCTCTTCTATTGTTTTTTGTTTTAGCTAGTGTCAAAAGTATAAATATTTCATTATTTTGCAAGAGTAAGTCTCAAATTAATCAAATATACCGAGAAAAAAGTTATGTTGCTAAGATTAATGTAGATAAATCCATTGCAAGACATCAGGTGTGGCAGATTGGACTCGCATGACATGCGGTAAATCGAATGACGTCAAATGACGGAGCATATTTCATATTTATCCTTTTTGTCCTTTCCAATTATGTGTTCCTTTTAAATTATTTTCCGTGTAATATTTCCCATGTTCGCAGGTGGAATAGTTGGAATCACTTCTGGTGTACGGTTAACGAGACGATCATCAGAGAGACCGGTTCGTGCTAGCATTTAGTTTCTGCTAAACATTGTTCAACTCCTTTCTCATGGGTTCTTGATCAAACTGAGTAAATTACTTTCCTTGCTTGTTAAGTTCCAGCAACAGCTCTTCTCTACCATGCAGACTTCAAATTATTTTTCTTGATACAGTTACCAACCGGTCTTCTTCTTCATGTTGATATCGATTAGGTCTCACTAGTATAGACCATTGTTCTTTTCTTTTAGTTTTTCCAGACTAAAGTTGCTTGGGCATGAATAATTAGTCCACGGTTCAGATTTTGAAAACTATAATAATGTATCGTGAGGTTAAAACGCTATGAAGGATGAACTTTGCTTCTTGAGGTTGAGCATTTTGACATACTCGGGTTTGTTTTTACAGCTGATGCTCTGGTTTCTACTGGTCTTTCAAAGCTGGGCTACGAGTACGTCAACATAGGTATGCAGCACCAAGTTCTCGCTTCCTCTATTTTTCTAATGGCCTGTTCTTTGTCGATTGTTCTATGCCCTGATTGATTTTTTCTTTTCAGATGATTGCTGGGCTGAGATAGCACGTGATTACAATGTAAATCTTTTTATCCTTTTGGGGCTCTGAACTGTGAAATCCATTTCAGAACTCACATTCTAATTATGCTCGACTACATGACATGATAATGGCAGGGCAATTTAGTAGCCAGGAATACGACGTTTTCATCTGGCATCAAAGCTCTTGCCGATTATGTTCACAGCAAGGGTTTGAAGCTAGGAATATATTCGGATGCTGGGTATGACACCCTGCCATGATTGCTACGAGAATTACTGACATGTTTAAACGTCAATTGGTTTTTCTATTGATACTTAAGTTGACGGATTTTTTTCCCTGCATTCAGCTATTTTACCTGTAGCAATACCATGCCTGGATCACTTGGTCGTGAGGAACAAGATGCCAAAACCTTTGCAGCTTGGGTTTGTCTTCCTGCCTACCTGAGCTTTTTTTTTTTTTTTTTTTTTTTTTTTATGTTAACTTCAAATAAGAGGTTATAGATGTACTTTTCGACAATGGTTGTCCTTTCGATCACAAAACATAATGAAGGATTGCATTATTTCTCCAGGGAATTGATTATTTGAAGTATGATAACTGCAACAATGGTGGCACGAAGCCAACCATCAGGTAACAGTAAGACTGAGAGTAGTAGTGTTTCTTAATATTCTCAAAGAAGTTACATTTAAGTACTGATTCAATGGTTTGATCATGTAGATACCCTATAATGACCCGAGCTCTGATGAAGGCTGGCCGCCCTATTTTCTTCTCACTTTGCGAATGGTAAACTACATGGAAGTGAGCTGTATCATTTTTTCTCGTTCACATGTTTTACTTTGTCATGTGAACTCTACATTATCCTAACCTTTTGGCTATTAGGGGGGATTTGCACCCGGCTTTGTGGGGCGCCAGGATAGGGAACAGCTGGAGGACGACAATGGATATTTCTGATACATGGGACAGGTAGTCTCCGGTGCTTGCAACTTGCTCGTGTTATTTTGCTGTTTTTTCGTATATTATTGTCTAGAAGCTTACCCATGGATACCAACGGATATTAAGGTCTCAGCTAACATCCTCTGTTTGGCTTCTGTCCTCCAACTTGTACATTCAGGATTAAATAAATTGTCTTGGAATTCAATCTTATCTATAGAGGATGTTTAATCTTGTACTATCTTTGCAGTATGATGACTAGAGCTGACTTGAATGAACCGTATGCGGAGCTTGCCAGGCCTGGTGGCTGGAATGGTAGTACCTTACAAAGCATAATCGACAAGAACTACTATAGGCTAATCAATGTTTCAAGTTCAATTCCCACTCTCTGATCTCTTATAAATTTGTCACTGTGCAGATCCTGACATGCTTGAAATTGGGAATGGAGGAATGGCAAAGAACGAGTACATAGTTCACTTCAGTATATGGGCTATATCCAAGGTATCGAGGACTCGTCATAGTTATGAATGCGTGGTATATATATAGCACTGGGTCATCTTTTGATTAGTTAGAATGCAATGTAGGCCCCTCTTCTTCTTGGTTGCGATATCCGGAATTTGGACAACGATACTATGGAAATAATTTCCAACAAGGAGGTCATTGCAGTGAACCAAGGTCAAAACATTTCCCTGCCCTCAGTTGATGAAATAGTCTAAAACTAATGAAATTCCTATTATTGAATTTAAATTGGTCATCTCTGGTAGATCCGCTCGGAATTCAAGCCAAGAAGGTTCGGAGTGAAGGTGACCAAGAGGTATAATTTGCAGCACATAGACATGCTTTTCTGGAGTTTGTAGTATATGCGATTTTGCGGGTATGGAGCTCAGCATTTACTGAAAAGATGCCCCCAATCTCTTTCCTCAAGGTCTGGGCCGGGCCTCTCACTGGTTATCGGCTCGCTGTGCTTCTGGTAAACCGAGGCGCATATCGTTATACAGTGATAGGCCACTGGAGCGACATTGGACTTCCGCCAGACACTGTTGTCGAAGCCAGAGATATCTGGGAGGTATCACTTTAAAAGATCTATGCTGTTTTATGTTGCTAATATTGTTCTTTCTCCCTCTTTTATTTTTCCAATGAAATTTCCTGCTTGCTGTCTTGCATTTGCATACTTGGTATGACATTGGCCTTATCAAGCGCATACCTCCGAATTCTGTCCTTAATATTGTGGCGTCTTTCTCCTATTGCAGCACAAGACTTTGGAGAAGACATTTGTTCGGAACATCACGGCAATGGTTGACGGTCACTCTTGCAAGATGTACATTCTGAAGCCAGTTTCTTAGAGCACTTCAAATTTCTGTCATTCCTGCCCTTTCCAGCTGAACTGATTCTTTCAGGATCTCTTTGGGTTTTCTTTCTTTTGCATTTTTGGTCATCTGATATCACTCTTTCAATTTGCTTAGATCAAACTAATAAGAGTGAGTAAGGTATTACGGTCTTCCCTGTGAATTGCTTGTGGGAGATTGTGAACAAAAACTCGCTTATTCACTTTAACCCGTTCGTGCGTTGTCAGGCTAAGATATTTTTCTTCTGGGTTTCTTTCCTGTTAAAAGTAGGTGCCGATGTCGTGAAAGTCCACTCGACATTAGCAATAGGACTCGGGAAGTTCCAAAGTCAATTTCTTCGATGGAAAAGAGGGTCGAATACTTCAGTTGGTTAAGAAGCGATCCATTGCATCCGAAACATTTGGCTCCTGTAAGATGAGCAAAACTCAAGAATGGCTCTAGAAATTGATCATGTATTCAGTACTTGAGCCGGAAATGGTACATGACACTACCGGACAGCATCCACCATCAGTAGCACTTTTATTTGTTAAACTTGTCAACGAGCAAATAAAAATTATATACCCCTCCTCCCCCTCCCCCCAATCCACCTCTCAAACAAACCGGGTTAAGAGCTTTTTTTAATTAGCATCCTAAATTTAAGTACTTGACTGCCTCTTTTCATCTTTTTATTGCCTAAGCAAACCTGGTAAGAGGCTACTATAACTGGTGGAGTGACTCAGACACGCGCACACACCCCGCGGTCTGGTGGGATTTATCAGGATGTGGCAATGCACTCGGGCTCCCACAGAAATAGAGTGCTCCTAGGGTTATTGCAGCTGTTCAACAAAGGGGCCAAGTAATAACCCTCGTTCTGTTTCACAAGCATCGCTCCCTGTGGCTCGTTCAGCATCGAGTTCTTCGACATGATGTAGTTGTTGTTACTGCAGTTCTTCTGTGATGGAAACTGCAGGGTGATCGGGCTGATGACGGCGGTGGACGTGGACTTGGATCGCCAGAAGTACTCATAGGTATTGAAGGAAGCCGATGCTGGCGCCGATTGGGGCGACAGCGATTGCGATGATAGCATCCTGGCCATTGGAGCTCGCAAGGGGAGTGATTCCTCGAGTGCGAGTGCCTCCTCTTCCTCCTCCTCGTAGTTAGCCACTTTATTGGACTTGCTCTGCCAAGTCGAGTTCCCGTTAAGTGGACCGATGGGCTTGTTCATCAGGAGGGCTAGCTTATGGACATTTATCACTCCACTTGACATATTGGGCGTCCGTTCCATGGCAAACTCCAGCTCCCTTGCACCACCACGACCGTTAACTAGTCTTGCATACTCGAGTTCCTCTGCCTCCTCTTGCTTCTCCTGTTCTCCGTCCTCCTCTTCCCTTTCTTCCTCTTCCTCGTCGCTATTTCCATCGAAACTCTGGACATCTTCATCCAACTCCATCGACATGTTCTCAGTCTCTTCATCATCTACTTCCTCCCCATCATGGATTTCTTCGCCAGACGAAACACTGTCCACAAAAGTAAGAATGAGACGGCCATCTTCGCGTTGGGCTTGAAAATTTTTCTCGGACATAATGGAGACAGCTTCGAGCACCAGCCGTCCGTTGTCACGGCGAGAGTGCACAGAGAGGGACGCCCCATCTTCTCGAGACAGGGAAGGTAGAGGGGGAGGGAAAGATCGAGGTTGGATCTTCCTACTAGCAGCATAATTGTACTTGACAACATCGAAGTCTTCCTGGTCAAAACTCTGCGGCGGCATCCCCTCTTGTTGAAGTGGCGCCGGCTCTTCTTCCTTTCCATCTTCCATGTCCCCGACTTCTGATGGCGGGTACGAGGAGAACGCATCGGAGCCAGTCTCGGATCCAAGGCTCTCAGTGCAAGTCTGGAGGCTCTTCTCACTCAAAGAGCTCGCAGATCTCTTCACCAGAGGGTGAACGTAAGGCGGGGGAAGGGACTTCGAATCCGCAGACTTATGAGAGAGAATTAAGCTCCAAGTGCACTTCTCGTTTTCCTGTTTCTTTGCTTCCTGGATGGAGTTCCAAATGTCAAGCTGGCCTCTCCCTTCGTCATCCTTCTGCGCATCCTCGTCATCTTCTTCCGAGAAAGAAGACGCAGCAACGATCGAGGCCTGAAGCTCTTCAGCTGACGCAATCTTCTTTATCGGAGAGAAACCATTTTGGGTGAGCCACTTCTTGGACGACATATCAGCAGAGAGCGTCCTACGAAGCGAAGCATTCTTGTCTCTCTCGCAGTCTGACCCAAGAATAGAGACAATGCCCTGCTTCTTGGCAGCTCTGACCTCGTCGTCGATTCGGAAGGTAGGAGGCAGAGGTATGCTCTTTCTAAGAGCAGGTGACATCTCTTGGATTGTGAGATGAGAAGAGGAAAATTTATCTGCACAAATAATGGATGGATGTATGAGAAGAACAGTTCAACAAGACTAACATCAAGAAGCCAACCGATGACAATCGATCATGCCATCACTGGTCGGTCGGTTAGGGAATGCTAAGTTTTTTTATCAAGTCCAGAATTTCATCTACAAAATTAGGTTCAGCGCCGATCCGAGCTTGTGCAGATAGACGAGAAATGTGTGCAGTACAAGCTTAGATGGTCAGTGCACACTCAAACTGCTATACCATTTGCTTTTGCTAGAATATTCTTCCAGACGACGAGAAAAACCACCCACGGTAGGTAGAATCTCGTGTCGATATCCCCATCAGCTCACGGACCGTAAGCCGCAATTGCTGAATTTAATGTCTCATATAACTCCCTGTCATTTTTGGCCAAAGATGACCATAGACATGACTCTCTGCGTTGGCCAAACAATGTCCCAAGCAAGAACAGAGCAGGGGCTTTGCCGAGCCCGACCCGCACAACTCGAAAAATTCTCAATGAACAGAACTTAAATAATCGGGAGAATTTGGGCACAATCTCCACATAAAGCTCAAAGAAAGATTTTTTCAATGGCTTGTGCGTTCCAAATTCATCAGATGCATCACAAAACAGATAGCAAACATCTCTATGTTTTTCTCTCCACTGGCATGATGATTTGCAGAAACTATTTTCTTCCATCGAGCCAATGACACGACACCACATGGCAACCCAAATTTGTTTATCTTTTCCTGACTTTCATGGCAACTCAAGTTGGAAAAATGCTTGATTAGCCACGTTATCAATCAAACGGTGGGCCATGGAGATATTAAGACCATGTACCATGTCAAAAACAACTTCATAGTACGGTTCCCACGAAAGAAAAGAGGAAATGAAGAACTGGGGGAGGCGAGAAGTGAGCGGACTCACCGGTTCCCGCGCGGACTCAGCGAGCGAGCTCGAACTCTCTTGCCACGCAGAGCCTCTGCAGAATCTCCTCTCGCCTCACCTTCTGAAATTCGAGCGGGCCCGGGTCAACGCCGAACACCCTTTTCGCAGAAACCGGACCGCAAATGGAAGCTGAAGAGAGCGATCGAAGCAGCGACCACGTACCTCTGAACCGACTTCAGGCTTCTGCAAGAAGCATGTACGGCTTCTCTCTGCACTGCAGAAGAAGAAGCAGAGGAAGAAGAAGGGGGGAAGGAGGAGGAGGAGGAGCGGCAACAACAGCAACCCACAGAGGCCTGCGAGGAGAGACCACTACTGGGTGCGTGTTGCACGGCTCGCCGGTCGGAGAGCCGTGCAAAGGATTTTGATCTTTCTTCAAGTTCTTGTATTTCCCGGCGACGATAAAGGTGGATTTTTTTAAGGCTGGAGCGGACGGTGAGTGTGCTCGAGTAGTGGTGGGGGAGGAAGTGGCTTGCACAAGGAAAAGGAGTGATGGTCGAGGGTATTTGTAGGTGCCAAAAGCCGTCGGGGCCGGGGCCCCCGCCGGGGCCCGACATCTTACGCCACTACCTAAGAAAGAATACCGCGTTCCCGGGACGATGCCGCATACACCACGTGACAGTCCGATTCGTGATCTCGCGCATCTAATCCACTCATTGTGTTTTGCCCGGATTAGAACATCTTGATAGGCAAATTTTGTCCTGGGCTTTCGGTTCCCACTTAGAGCTTTGCCCCCCACGAGCCATGTACTTCACCGTTTGAACCGTTACTGTGTGGCGGCAAGTATATTTTAGATCTTGAATGAGGGAGGGGCTAATGATGTTTGTAATTGAAGAACTTAATTAGCAAATATGTAAAGCCTCGGAGACCCTCAATTCTGCTTAATTTTTCGGTTCGTTTATTGTTAATTCTCGAGTTAAATATCGGTCCCCCTGCTAATTCAACAGCTTGGCCAACTTAGCTGTTGGTGTCTGCCTTCATATAAGAACTAAAAGGTAGAGAGGGATTGAGATTGAGTTTTTTTTTTTATGTGCAGGAGGCGGTAATACAAATCGATTTTGAATCCCGCCTTAATTCCAGGAAGATCTCGGATTAGTTACCGTGTGTGTGAGGGGGACAGGACGATGGACGATTAGCTTCTGTCATAATTCCTACAAGAAATAACCCTGACTTCGGCCATGTTCAACTATCAATCTCCCCCCATGTGCTATCCATGTGCTCCATTTGAGCATTTCTTGGAAGTTTTGAAACCACATGAATCATCTTAGACTAGATTAAAATAGTAAAATTAGGGCCACTTTGGCTGGTTAAATTATCATAGACAACTTATAAGAAAAAAATAGAAAAAATAAAAAAATGCAATTCTATATTAGTCATAATTCCTACAAGAAATAACCCTGACTTCGGCCATGTTCAACTATATCTCCCCCATGTGCTATCCATGTGCTCCATTTGAGCATTTCTTGGAAGTTTTGAAACCACATGAATCATCTTAGACTAGATTAAAATAGTAAAATTAGGGCCACTTTGACAAGAAGTAGTAGATACAAATTTGATTTCTACTAGCACTTACACACAAGTTATGGACAATATTTTTTGGGAAAGTATTTTCCAAGCAAGCGATTATTTTACGTGTTGCCTCAAATTTAGGGAATATTCCTTTTTTTTTTTTTTCTGGAGGAGAAGGAAGAAAAGAAGAGCTACCAGATATTATTATAATTATTAACAATTAGGTAATATGTGATATCGATTGGTTGAAAATGGCTTAAGGTGGAAGCAAAGTGGCATCGCTTTCAGAGTTCCACATGATTGGGCAGCCATAAAACGATAATCACAAATCCCAAAAAAAAATAATATTTATTTATTACTCTATATGGGAGGAATATATAAATTACATAGACATAATTAATATATATGTTTATTTAAACGTTTATTCTCATAATGATTCTGCGAAAATTACCCATTTCACGCAACGTTAATTTGGCAATCAGGGCTAATCTAAACATTATTAATTATTTAACTGCCTGTGTTTCAAAAATTGTTGCTCCGTCAGCTCACTATAAAAAGGCGAGTTGACTCATGTAATTTATATATTAATCCCCTATTTAAATATTCTCTATGCTTTCTTTCTTTTTCTTTTTTTAATTTTAAGGGTCCAACACTAATTTCTATGTCCTTGGATAATAAATTGAAGCACATAGGAACCTTAGCTAGTTAATTATATTTCGTACCATTAATTATACGAGCCCCAATCAGATTTGACAGTTGACAAGCTGAAAAGTTAAGTAATTAAAAGGCACATGAGAATCCGAATTTTTTCATCTTTCGAATTTGGGGATGCATGTAGACTGATTTTTATCTGTGAGCTCATAAATATGATTGCTTTAGGAAGCACTCCGATTCTCCCTTTCACCATATATTCAATTCGATTAATTCGGTCCACACTTTTCTATACGTGAGGAGTCAACATTTATCCAAGGGCTAATTATAAGCATAACCATAAGTTTATGCTAACCTTTTTTTTTTTATGGAGAGGAAGAGTCAAAGCCTAGAGGGGCGGTCCAAGAATATGAAATCGTTCATATTTTTTTTCATTTATGAGCCAGGAGAGTTAAAGGTTAGACAGGCGGCCCAAAAATATGAAATCTTTCATACTTTGCATGCCCAAAATCGATGGAATCTATGTCGTGCTCAAACAAAAAGTTCGCCCCTTGACCATTGGACCGTCCTCATGAGGTTCACGATGCTTTCCAGCTTATACTTGATTGCGACGAATTATGATATTAAATCCGGGCAAAAAAGGCTTATTCTTTCTAAATCACCAAGTGCGGGGCATAGGCGGGAATTTATAGGTCGAGAATAAAACCCTTTTTGTAAAAAATAAATAAATAAATAAATAAATAAATAAATAATGATAATAATTTTTTGGTGTCTGAAGTGACAAAGTGGCCGGTGTTGACCAGTGGAATTAATTAATTAACTAAAAGTGGATTAAATCGAGGAGTTTGATTGGCCATTAGAAAAGATATTTAGTGGTTAAAAGCTAGGGAGGGAGCTTTACTTATACTGAAATGCCCCGGTCTTATGAATCTCCACGCCATGACTCTACTTTAAGCTAGGCTGTCTGCTGCCCTTTTAGTTTTTACGTAGTTCTGAAACCCTAACCCTTGTTTTGTCGGGAAGATTAAACGATGTCGTTTTCATATCCAATCACTTGATGGAGGTAAAAGGAAAGCCGCCCTAAGTATACCCACCAGACAACCTTTTAAAAGGAGCAGCAATGGTGGCTGAGTGGAGTTTATGTGGAGAGAATATTGTGATTGCAACCAAAACTACAGTGATATTTCTTGATTTTCCTTGAAGGATATTTATTTTGCCAATAATATGTATGAAGTTTAATTTTTGTACGGCCTTTGATTTTTTTCTCAATAGATAGCATAACCCGCAAAAAGTAGATTTCCCAAATCATCTCATTATGGTTGTAGGAAAAATTGTCCAAAAAGCAATCAATCTCACCACCACGGGCCAAGCTGGTAAAGGGAAAAAAACAAAAGAGAGGGAAAAAGTAAAGAAGTAAGAGAGAAGAAAATTTTAAAATCAAAAACAAAAAAAAAATATTAATAACTATTGTCTATGTTAACGCCGACATTTTTTTTTTTTTTTTTGTGACTCAGGGAACCTCGTGCGCCGCTTCACGGCGAAGTAAACCTTGGGGACGGGTAGAGTTACCACCACCCTTGCCTGTCGGGTAAATTCGCTTGACGACGCCGTGGATTGAACTCGGGACCTCTCGAAAAAAGTTCCCTTGCCATTTATACTCACTTTTTTGTGCAAAAATTAGTTAGATGAACTCAATTGATAAAATGTGAAAGATTTATGACTCAATTAACACAATTAAAGAGTTTAAGACTAAATTAATAAAAGTGAAAAATGTATAGAGTTTTTTGAACAAATTTCTCCTATGATTGTCATGCGCGATTGTTGATTGTCTATGACAAGAAAAATTATGTGATGTTAAAAAAAATCATTTCTTTTCTTCTTCTTTTTTTGGGGGGGAGGGGGAGGAAAGCAAATATATGTAGCGCGGCGCATCGAACACGAGTCGGTGCAGAATGTGGCTCCAATATGATGTTAAAAAGTCCAATTTGAACATTTTATTTTTTAGATGGAGGGAGACCCCAAAATCGTACAAACTCCATAAATAATCGATACCAAGTACGTACCTAAATACAGACAACTAATTAAGTGGACAAGATTCTCTAGCTATATAGCATGGAAAGATTGTTCTCGTTCTTAATTATCCAAATGCGGACCGCGTCGACATTCTCATATCACGATCGCCAGTTCATCTGCAAAAGCAGCAGGCAAAAGAAAAATTGACAAAAAAAAAAAAAAAAAGGAACAAGAAGTGGATGCAAACGCTACAAAGCGACATTTGTGGCTCGGCATCTTTGCAGATGCGAAAAATATTGTACGAGTGAATGGCGCGCCGCCACGTAAGCGGCTGCAGGAGCCCCACTTTTTTGCCAAATGAAGTCAAAATTGGACATGATCATTTCTCCCAATAAACTAATGTCATTAAAAGAGAGACCAGGCAATTTGGAGAGCCAAAGCATATGATTCTGTTCTCCTTGCCCCTTCTTTAACACCAGGAGCAGACATTTTTATAGCTGCATCATCTCTTTTTAACTTCTTTCTATGATTTGACTCCTGCTTTCACCCCTTTTAGATCGAAGTGGGAGTCCAGTAATGTGAGGTTACTCCCATCAAAAAAGTATATTCCCTTTTGATAATTTTAGGGAAATGAACATAAAGATCTGATTATTTGGAGGGTTGTTGAAATATTGTGGAAAAGTATTTAGTACAAGGGCTAATTACAAGCTGTTAACTTCTTTTCTATGAAGAGAAAGAGTCAAAATCCAAATGAACAGTCCGAAAATATGAAATCGTTCCTACTTTTTTTATTTATGAGTAGGAAGAATCAAAGCTCAGATGAGCAGTTCAAGAGTATGAAATCGTTCATACTTTTGTCATTTGTTAAAAAGAACAGTCGAAACCCAAATGAGCAGTCCGATGATATGAAATCGTTCATACTCTGTGCGAGAAATCAATTGAATCTACGTCATGCTCAAACAAAAAGTACGTTCCTTAGACCATTGGACCGTGTTCAAGGGGTTCTTTCTATGATTTGACTCCTACATTGACCCATTCATATCAAAGTGGGAGTCCAGTAATGTGAGGTTACTGCCATCAAAAAAGTATATTCCCTTTTGATAATTTTATGGAAATGAACATAAAGATCTGATTATTTGGAGGTTTGTTGAGATATTGTGGAAAAGTATTTAGTCCAAGGGCTAATTACAAGCATAAACATAAGTTTATGTTAACTTCTTTTCTATGAAGAGAAAAAGTCAAAGCCCAAATGGACGGTCTGAAAATATGAAATCGTTCATGCTTTTTTCATTTATGAATAGGAAGAATCGACGCTGAGATGAGCAGTTTGAGAGTATGAAATCGTTCATACTTTTGTCATTTGTGAAAAGGAGCAGTCGAAACCCAAATAAGCAATCCGATGATATGAAATCGTTCATACTCTGTGTGAGAAATCAATCGAATCTGCGTCATGCTCAAACAAAAAGTACGTCCCTGAGACCATTGGATCGTCGTCATGGGGTTCTTTCTATGATTTGACTCCTACATTCACCCATTCATATCAAAGTGGGAGTCTAGTAATGTGAGATCAGTAGCATCTAAAATATATTTCCTTTCGATAATTCAGAGAAATGAATGTTGGAGGTACCATCTTTATCGATGGATTCGCTTTGCTAGCTCAGTATCAATAAGAAACAGGTGTTCGGCGAATGGACGACGGCCGAAAAAATTGCAGACCGCTCTCTTCTTCTCTCACTCTCTTTGCCGGTTTCCCATTTCTTGTTGCTTTTGAGTAGAGAATAAGTTGCTAGCCGCCACTTTTTATGAGCGAAATTGGCGGATGACTCACCTTGAGCTGGACCGATACTCTACACAGCGACTCACCCTCACTCGCCGGGGAGTCGGAGTGCAGACGTGGCGCCATGTTATTCGTTCTTTTGAATTTTTTTTTTTTTATGTTTTTAATCCTTCGGAAGTCCATTACTTTCTTATACAATGCTGAATTCATGTAAATCTCATCCTATACGAGGACATGTGATGCCTAGTTTTTAAATATCCATCTGAATCATGTTTTCATACAAAAATCTTGAACACTGGTTCGGTCATGTTTTGACGACTTAAGTGACTTAATCTCAACTGGTATTCTAGAAACTCAAAACGAACTCTAGAATAAATCTTCACAAACGTCATCATGATGGGACAGTCGAGAATAAAAAAGGCAACATCAAATGATCTGAGTGTCGTATCAAGTATTCAAGGTATCGTCGAAGAGCCCTAAGTGAAAGCAACCCAATTCCACCATCAAATTGGGTTTTTGACAAAGTCGATTTGGGGTCACTGGTCATCGAACTTTAGCCAAAGCTTCCGACATCTCATGTGAAAAACGAGATATTTGTAGCTATCAAAGTAAACGTATCAGTTTCCGATAGACCGATACTATTGACGAGGCATTAATTTCAGTCACTGGGGCGAATAGCAACAGGAGAATCTTATGTTTCCCACTGGAAACCCTAATCCGTACACAATTTGCACTCTCGGAAGGGAACTGACCCAGCACTTTGTTGGCATGGCAACCAATCGCCCCATGCCCCCATTCAAATGGCAAAAAAGCCGAGCACCGGCCTCCTTATCTCAAAGCCCCTGCAATCGGCACAAAAAGCATCATAATTGAGTACCTACAGCGTCAGCAAAAGCGTTCCTTTCTCGGGAAAATTTTTAGATATTTCCCCGGGAAAAAAAAAAAAAAAAAAACCCTTGGGAAAGAGACCGCGACACAGGGAAAAAGTAATGACAGAGAGAGACAGGGGGGAGGGGAAGAGAATCCAGTCCAACGAGCGTTGCTGCTTTGACGGAGCTTTGCGGGAAAGGCCAATCGGCTTGCCCAATTCAGGAATTCAATATTCCCTGAGCGCAATCATCAAGATCATGATCTCTGCGCGCACACCCCGTTATCCCAGTGACAACACGACACGATCGCTCTCCCGTAGTGGCACAGAAAGAAAGGAAGAGAGACAGAGAGGGGAGAAAAAGATGGACAAGGACGTGATCTGAGATGAGAAAAGAAAAGGACCGGCGGAATATGTTGGGGAGAATTCCCCCCTCTCCCTCTCCCTCTCCCTCTCATGTCATTCTGCCCTTACCCTCCTGCCTGGCCGCGGAAGCAATGGCAGCACGCCACGTGGTCGCGCCGAGGAGCGTTGCTTGTGCCTCACACCTGGGGGAGTGGGGGAGGGGGGGAGAGAGTGAGTGCATTTCCCCACTCTTGAAAAGTATCTATGCCGACACATGTCACTCGTTGAGGGTCGATGTCTCTTTCTGAGTGCGAAAGTGAATATGACGTCTCGATAATTCGTTTTTATACATATGGAACCAATCAGCAGAATCGGTCCAAAGTGCATCTATATGCATATATAATAGCAAAAACCATAGAAAATCTAAAGGCGAAGTATTCTTTAGTCTTTTCATATTCCATCTAATTTGTGATTTCATGAATCGAAACTTTGTAATGACATTAGATATGACTATGTTAATTGGTTCGTTTAAGATAAGCATATAACATTTTATATTGATGACGTGTGATGACATACTTTCTTGTTACTTTGTTAAAATATTTTATTTTATTTTATAGCATAGATCATTAAAAAATAGATATATAACACCTCCACTTCTTAGGACAACTTTGGGAACCTAACCAACCCTAACCAATCCTAGGGTGGACAAGGTTGATTCCCTATTTCATAGACCAAGAACTGACTATATTCGGTTCGATTCCTAATTCGAAAGTAGAAACTGATATACTTTAGAACTGATCACCCATGACCAATTTTCATTAATTGATCGGTGCTCCCTTGCACGAATTGCAATCCTAATGCTCATAGCTACTACCAATAGTTAACAACAAAATAAATGACCGTGTCTTACATAATTCAAACTCAATAATTTGTATTCACAAAGAATCGATTGCATCACTAAATTAATTTTGCATCAAGATCACCGTGAGTCATGTTGGTTGAAGCCCTTTGGTGATAAAATTGAACTTCATTTGCTGACGCCTATGCTACAGGACTTGGCAATTTCCCGTTATATCTTTCGTCGGCTATTACCACTCGCCTTGTCGACTAAGACTAAAGTCCTTCAATATTTAGCTAACTGCACCTCTATTACATCTCGCCCAATCTTTCTCAACCCAAGTCAATAACCACAGGCTAAGGCAATTTTTGATGTCGAACATTTATAGAAACACTTGTACACACAGACTTGTTTCATTTGGGCAACAGCCTCAGAAGCGCAGCGATCTCTCGTTTGAACTCAAACAAAATGTCAAGATTTTTATTTTACATGATACTGTGCAAGCTGTCTCAAGTCACGACTATCTATACGAATCGGAGACTTTTGGTAACCCGTACAAAAGACGTGTAGGACTTTCATGGACCTCAAGTTAACCGGGCCTCTGCACCGGGGGGGACCAACAAGTGATGGTCGGTTCTAATTTTGCCATTTTGATTCATGCACGGGTGTGAGTCACCATCCAGTCCAATCCCTCACTTGGTGCCAACCAGCCTCGCAAGAACCTTATCCCTCCGAATCTATTCCCGCACCTTCTCATGTGTGCCTAGGCTGACACGTGTGCTCCTCCTTTATCCCCTTCCTTCCCCCCCGCAGTAATGGATTCTTCCTTACCCTAGCTTGTTCAAAGTAATTCCACTATTTACAATTCCTTCCTTTTATTTTGTGGGGAATTTTTGTGGGTAAGTTACAGCTAGGTGTGAAATTAATATCTTAACAAAGAATAATAACGTCCCATTGCATATCCCATATGCCAAATGAAGATCGAATAAGTTAAGCGCGAGAATATTTGACAGCCTGTTTATTATTTAGGACCTTGTTGGAAACTTATCCAGTCTACCTAACTTTTTCTGGTTCATCTTGGCATTTCCCAATTGTCCAATTGTTTCTAGGTAATTTTTGAATATCAAACTAAGCTCCTCATAAAATGATTATAATGAGGCCGATTTCCCTTTTTCGGTGTGATATTTAAGGGTTGCAAAGTCATGCAAACTTTTGAACAACTCAATATTTCCTATCAGTCGATGCTCCATGTTTTCTTATTGAATGGTAGAATATAATTTGTGTATGATCCATTTCTTTTTCATTATCTAAACTTGTTCTTTATTATAAATCCATAAAGAACAAAAGAACAATTTTAAAAGGGAAACCCTTTCTTTATATAACAATTTTTTATTAAGCTATTGAAAGAGAATTTTATAGATGTTGATTATATACCCCCTATATATTTTTACTAAGGAAATGAGGAATGTAGGGTACCAATCAAAAGATCTAGAACAAGAAAAGTACCAAAAAAGCAGTCGGTCTAAATTGATCAAATGAATTAAATCGGTACCAATATGAGAATGTTTATAATTAAATTAATTGGTCCAATTGAAATAGTCACGACTGAATTAATATTAATGTAATAGATTTAATATTTTTTTATACATTTTTCTCGGTTTAGAACTCGTGTAGGACAGTTCACTTTTTTTTTTTTTTGGTTCAATAGGACAGTTCACTTAAGATGATGTTTATTATTTGCACATTCGTTCCACGTCATCAATACAAAAATCGAAGTAAAATACCATATGGCCGACAACCAGAATACCTTCTGGAAAAAAAAAAAAAAAACGTGTGGTTATGCACTGATTTGTCGGCTATCCCTAATTGAATTATCCTGACGTGATCCAAACAGTATCAAAGTCACCACCATCTTCGCCATTTTTGCTGTGCACAAAAACTAATGATGAGCACGAAAGATGCTTTCCGATGCAACCAATGGAAATGGAATCCCATTCATATTTAATAATATCCTTTTGGAATATTAAGCCCTAATACCTAGGGAGATTCTAATTCCAGGTATAGCTCTAGCACAGCCCTATGGAATCTCTCTCGTCTCGGAGCCCCCTTTGTTATGTAATCTAGAGAAAATTTGTCCAATCAATACTAAACCTAGACATCAACTTGGTTGTATGTTCTTCAACTTTGCCAAATAGTCCTAGACATTTGAGTGCAATTCTAATGTTGTCCTTTTAACCAATCTTTGTCGGAAATGATTAGCGTGGCAAGGTGAACCGCAAGACAGACAACGTGACCAAACTACCTCACGACGATTTCCGACAAAAATTGATCGGAAGAGCTATATTGAAATTTCGCTCAAAGATTTAAGGCTAAGTTAGCAAAGTTGAAGAGTTTAAGATTAAATTAACACACTTTCAATGAGTTTGGAACTGATTGAATAATTTCGCCTCTTTTCGATCATTACATGTCCTGGTAAAAGTTTAAAAGGAAAAAAGAATGAGAGGGATAATAATTAGAATAATAATAATAATAATATTTATTATGATGGTAATGAGTAGAGCAAGTTGAGGGCACCATTTGGGTGTGGAATCTCACTCGATTGTGAGGTTTGACTCTTGAATGGACAAAAAGGAGAGAGATATGGCTAAAGTTCCGGGGTTGGCGGCCAGACAAACTGGGGTGGGGGGGAGCATAATAAAATCAACAATCATATTGTTCCAGGAAAACAAAATTTAAAAGAAAAGAATATAATATGTTCATCGAAAAAATAAATAAAAAAACAGAAAACATCAATTTGGCAAAATTATGGTTATGGAGGTGACGTGGTCGGGTCCTGTCCACTCGCCCACCGCCAATTGGTACACTTCATTTTGTTCGGGAATATTATTTCTCTCTCTCTCTCTCTCTCTCTTTTTTCTTTTTGGATGAGACATCACTCTTTATTGAGGTGTCATTTCTACTTTTGGGCTATGTCCCGCATGTTTCCCCTTTTTAGGTCACTTCTCGTATTTTCACATATTTTGTCTGAAATTCGATTTCGTAGATATTGAATTTAACGCAAAAAAAGAATAATTTGAACTTGATTGATTTGCCCTTTAGTGGGTCTTCATTTATAGCTTTGTCTAATAGGTAGATTGGTAAGAAAATGTATATATACTATTCTTCATAATATGGAGAATTCTGTGGGGGAGTCACTTTTGAAATTGGTGGTTTCAAAAGTGGATTTATTATCATTATGATGAAGAAATTTCACGAATTATTTAAACTTCTAGGACATGGATGAAGATGGGAATTGATGCAAATCTCGGATCCTTTTGTACTATTTTCATTAAATTGAAGAATGGAACCGCACCTGATGAAAGATGGAGCTCCTTGTACCAAATGAAGTTTTCTTGGAAGATAAAATAGCAAATGTCCGTTTCGAAACCACTTTCCTAGTGGGCCTTGCCCTCCAAAGTCTATTGGGCAAATATAAGTACCATTTGACAAATTTTTTTGATGAGCTTTATGAAGAAGCAATTGCATTTCCAAACATTTCTAAAGGTCTTTAACTCACAGTTGGTCTAGAGGTGCCTTGAGTTTTAAATATTTCCGAAATGCCAATATACTTTTTCCTTTCAACTTTGCTCTCACTAAACTTTCATAATTCCAAAAGTGTCCTCATCTTGCGCAACGTCATTGGAGAAATACTTAGGCGACCAACGAAGCTAGATCTAGCGTGGAAAGGCCAATTCTGGCACTAGTAACCCTAACCTAAGGTTTGCACATATGGCTTGCTAGCCATTTACCACCAATTTTGAGGCTTAAAAAGAAGAAGATGAAAGTCTTTTAAAAAGTGTGATTTTTCCAAACACTATTTAAATAAAAGTTACTTCCCAATACACTTTTAAATTACAATTTAACAAGTACAATTTGCATTTTGAAAAACTCATTTAACCTAAAATTCTTTATGTTTCTCCAAAAAGTGGACCAGCACAACCTAACAATTAGCAAAATAAAAACAAGAGAGGACAATGTTTTGATCACTATCGTTTCAGTGAAGTGTTATGGACTTTTTTGCATGGGGCAATATTTTCCTAAATATCTGGTTGGACGATTTTTCCTCCAATCATATCTCCATATTTGTGATTCACCAATCATTCAAGGATGGAAAGCACAATCCTTTCAAATATCCAATTAATTTCCATTGGGTCTGACAATCTCTTATTTCAAGTATACCGAATATCATGAAGGGCGTTAGTGGAGAATCACATTTCTTAATAATGCCCAAAAGCCCTATAAACCTTCGAACAAGAGATAGAAAGACACCGACAGTGGCAAGGAAAACACGAGAATAAGAGATCGGCATTGGGGGCAATCTTTTCTCAAGAGCTAATAGGTCAGGGTAAATAAATGTGCCATTCATTCAACGCTACTACAAACGGAGCACGCACTCATTGATCGACAGAGGATGCTGGAATGTTTTGGACGACAAGGTGACTTTCAGAAAATGCGTAAGTGTGATGATTCGAAACTAAATACCAAGGGAGACAAAGGGTAGGGACACAAGAAACCCTTCATTAAGGATAAACTTTTCTTTTTATGCCATTATTCTAGGTTACAACGTGAGAGAACATGTGCATTATCTCCTTCTTCCCACCAATGGACACATTATCTAGTGCAAGATTAGGAGGCTTCTAAGGAGATACCTTCCTATGGTTAGGCTTCTCAAGACATAAATCCAAATTTCATCGACTCAGATCTCTTATATAAAGTAAATCGAGAAAAAAATTTAGTGTACTAACCGTTAGTCAAAAAGCGAGATGGAGAGTCCATCTATATATCTCACGGAGGTACAAGTAATAGGGCTATGTACTTTCCCAGTACCTCAGAAGAAAATTGCCTTCTAGTCTCTCTAGGCCTCTTCAAGATTAGCAAGAATTTTGGACATTACAACCGTAGGGTTCAACTGAGGCCGGTCGACACAGTAAAATTCTCTTTTGCTTTTGCATTGTGGAGAAACTTGGAACTTCCATTTACAAGGCGAGAGAAACTGAGGCGAACATTCCATATAAAATATGCGCGACTAACTGTACCTTTAAGTAACCGAGCTCATGCGGCCCAGCTACCTTGAGGTGTGAAGCCTTATGAATTCCACAGGTACCAAGAGCGATTTGTGCGCAGATTAACATTATTTGAACAGGTGACCTCTATCCGGTTCTTGAACCGAAAGTCCTTGACCGCGAAGCAACGGAAAACATGATGTTTTATTCATTTCATGTGTAAACAAATTCTTGCTAGAGGACTTAGGACTCGGCGTGTGTCTCACTGTTTCTAAATATAGGATGGGTTTAATTTAGATACAATAGAATTAAGCTTTAAGCGATAATTTCTTTTTTACAGCAATCGGCCTTTTTAGCCCGAATCGATCAAACAAACTCCAATTCATTCTCCTCCAGGTGCACGACGAACTTGACGAGCCCCCGGCCCTCCACATCCCTGACAAACTCCACCCTGAAAGGGCGATTGGCGGTCAGGCTCTTGCCTCTCCAGAACAGCAAGTTCTGCTTGACCTCACCTTCCATCCCGCTCAGCTCCAGCTCCGGCAACCGCGGCACGTGGTACACCCTCACCGGCGCCTTCACTCTGACCCTCGACCCAATCCTCGTGGGGTCCAGCGACGGCGCGACACCCTTCTTTAAGGAGACTGAGGACGGCTTGGCTTCCGATTGGAGCGCGACCTCACAGGATATTGTCAACCTCCTCCGCCCCACGCAGATCCGCAGGAGCAGAGAGGCAGAGGCCGGGGACGACTGGAGAGCGATCACCATGCGTGCCGAGAAGACAAGAAGGGGAGAAGGTGAAGGAGAGGAAAGAGGATTTGATGAGTTGAATTCAAAGGAAATTGCGTTGTGGTTTCTTTCCTTCTAGCAATGAGAATTGGGATGTGACCAAGATTTTATATAGAACAGAAGTGGATACTTTTAGCTGTGAACTAACAATCTTTGGGGTTGAATCTAACCAACAATCCTCGCCTCATAAGGGGTAGATAGTCCTTCTAACTTTCCGAAATCGAAGATGACCCCATGCATCGCATCCTGCGACTTGTAGTCGGCTTCAATTGGTGCCCCCGCCTTCAATATCAGAACTTCAGTCAACCCTTATTTATCTCCTAACAGATCATGCAATTGTTTCATTTTGCACCAATTTTCTAGGACCGACAACTTCCTAACGTTCGCGGCCGGCCAGCACTTCGGTCCACACCGTTGTCCATGTACCGGTTGGAAGATTCGGTGGCAATGAACGTACGCAGTGACATGGAGTAATTCATCTCCTTCATTTAGTATTTAAAGAAGAGTTATTTAACCAGATGAGGAAAAGAGGTTGATCCTTCAAGCGATATTCTCACACCTCTGGCACAAAGTCAATCCTCGTACAACGAGAAAACAAGGGAGATGAGAGGAGACAATTTGTCATTGTAATAACACACGCTCATACTAACAAGCAACACTTCAGACGTGACAGTGACACGAATAAATAAAGGTGCATTAACTAACATTTCTGTTCCGAAAAATAAATTTTTTTATAAATATTATTTTTTTATTTTTATTTCCTGAAATAATTTATTAATAAAAAATACATTTGGTAACTACACAAAATTTACATTTTTTGAAAAGAAATACATTTGATATGACTCACAAATTTTTTTATAACACAAAATTTTTTTAATTTTTTAGTAATTTTTTTAGACTTTTCTTTTTTTTCCTTTTTTCTTCTCGGCGAACTATGAGGCAAGGGGCAGTGAGAAATAATAAGAAAAGAAAAAAAGACTTATTTCTAAAAATTATTCTCAAAATCAAGAGTTAGGTTTTTCTACTTCCAAATCTATTTCCTGTTCTATTCCGAGAAATAAAGAAATTAATTGACGAACCAGATGGATTTTTTTCTGTTCTTTTTTTTTTTTTTTGTTCCAGGGAACAAAAAAACAGAAAAATAAAGAATAGGAACATTAACAAAGAGGCCCTAATAGTCAAACCTGCTTCGCCAATCACCTCAATACAGATTACAGAATCAGAAGCAATTGACAGTTTTTCTCAGTCAATCCCTCGGAATTTCAGATGAACTTTGAATGGCAGCTTCCGCTGGACATAGATCACAAAAAACACGACTTGGAGAAAAACAAGAAGTACCACAGATGTACTATAGGGGAACCATTACTTGGTAGGAGATAAAACAAAAAGCTTTACAATCCATGTTTAGCGGAGCAATCTGAATCGCAGATATATATTTTCTCACACGTTCACGTTAAGCAGCTCACGCCCAGATAAGAAACATGGGACATCCGTACACATCGAGACAAGAGGCGGAGTGTTAAACCAAAATGGGCAGCTGTTTACATTACACAGTATTTACAGGGACTCGACTGGGAGAGAAACAAATTGAAGCGGAAGAGAAGATTGTCCCTGGTATGTATAGAGGAAATGGCACATGCTTTTGACAAAATTTTGAGATCGTAGTCCCTGGTATCATAGCAAAAAGAATATGAAAGGAGCTTTCGGCTATTATTATATGTGATGGCTCGGGAAGCGACCGATTAGTCTGCATTGTTCTGGAAGCAAAGAAGAGATGACCTGTCCATTGAGAGGAAAGAGCTCACCATCGATGCCACAACCATTGTGCGTGTGCTTTCCGGCTTTAATCTTCACTGACTTTACCTACATTCATTGAAAGCTTATGTAAATATAATATATTCTAAGTTAGAGCAGAAACTACTAGAGGATGAAATCTTCACTCATCTCCTGAGAACACGTATGCAGATAACAGCAGTACTATATGGGGTGCATAAACGTGTATAACCACCAGCTCATTTTCCTAAGATGGGAGTTGCAGCACTTTCAGTTCCCCTAATGAATTATTTCGTCCTTTTTATACTTCTGCAAAGTTCCTAACACATTATGAAGATTCACCAACGGACTGCGTAGAATGCAAACATTTACCCAGTATAAATATTCAGAGTACCAAACTCTTAACTGCCAAATGCATCATGCACTACAACGATATTCTGGATCATCTCAATGCTTTCAAATTGCAGCCTGTCTCAATTTGCATGTGGAACGGGACAAACAAAATTTACATTAATGAGAAACCCTCGACTTTCAACCAAATATACGCATGCATTTTCATTCAACCTTTTCCCCTTATTCCACCTTACTCCCCCAAACTCCACCCTCAAAACCAGATTGGAAGATAGACAAGTCAAAAGAAACCACCAAATACAAAAATGAACATAAAAAGATAGAAGAGATTTACACAACCTACTTCTGACAGCAGTAATGTTTAGTCCAGAAGAAAAGATGCGTGCATGTACCTTTATGTAATCAACATATGGTAGCTCAAGGTGTCCACCCATCTGAAGACGCACGAAAAATCTCAAGAGTCTCCACCTCCCACTTCCACGAACTAGAATCATATCTAAGGTGTTGTCATCAGGTTCTGCTTTTGGTGCCACCACCTGAGAGCTCTGAACAGTTCGGCAGGCATGGTTACACACCAATATGCCAAGAAACTGTCCCTTAGCAACTACCCACTTCTCTTCACATCTAGGTATGAGTTCTTTATTAACTCCAGTTTCTATGTCATCTGGAGGCCCAGGCAATTCTATTGGGTTTTCTGCAGCCCAATTAGGCTCAGTGTCCCACTTTGGTTCAGCATCCCAAATTGGACCTGGATCAGACATTGTTGATGAAATATCCTCCTTATCATTTGTCGCAGCATTTCCCCATGTCCGATCATGTGTAGCGTGCAGCCCAGACCATCCTCTATCTGTCCTTGACTTTGACCTTGTCCTCGGCCAGTTTGGAGTTGTCGACAGGGGGTTTTGGGGATGAATAACTTCAGGTTCAGCCATAACATTGTTTCTTCCAGATGACAGGCGTTTGGATTTTGGATCTATGCCACGAACATAGTCAGATGGTTCAATGTTAGCATGAGTGCTACTGCAGGTTGTGTCCGGATCTCCACCAGAAATCCGGCTTGGGGTCATTATTGAGTCGATACTTGATAAGCTGGATGCTCTAGGAATGCCTTCTTTGCTCGACCTTCTCAAGATGTCATTGTACAGGTCTGTCATGTCAACTACTGCATCCTCAGTCGAGAGTTTTCCTTCCTGATCTTCTTTCAATGCTGGAAGATATTCCACTTCATAGCTATATTTTGGCAAACAAAGAAACTTCAGGAAACCAGCCACAAAGTAACGCAGAGGACCAAAGCGCTTCTGATATTTCCCAGACAGCTCCAATACTGAAAAGAATAATACCAAATGTTAGTGACAAGTTTTGAGGTAACTGAGAGAAATTGCAACTATATGAGAGAGAGGAGGCATTGTAAACTAGAGATGCAGGTAGGTGATTTTGAAATACATGCCTATTTTGGCCATTTCCATTGGGCATCAAGGTAAAAGTATAATGGATGAGGACATACAAGCATTTGAAGGATATAATCTCTGTTTTTTAGTTTGAAACATCCCAAGCAGTAAAGAATTAATGACAGTAATGGGACATAAAAGTTGGAAACTATAGACCCAAGGGATTTGAATTACCATCACTGACGAAACCATAGTACGCACAAGTCATCCCGAAGTGAATGACACCAGTTTGAAGCCATTCGACAGCAAAAACATCTGTAGCAGTCAAACCACCCTGGAGCAAAGCAGCACAATAATTTGAATGAATACCCAATGATTGCATCACAAAAATCAAACAGATGCTTGAATATGATCCCAAGTTTCTAAGCCAAATTTAAGTTCCTGACATAGATCACTCAAGCACAGTGCAGGGGAATAAGACATTAACAAACATCAATTTGTAAAAAGCTGGTTCACTCATTCAAGCAACCATTCACTGTTAAATACTCTTGTAATCATTACTATTGACATTAAAATGCTCCTGCTAGCTTAAAAATTTTCTGCTTCCAAGTCTATTTGCTAATAGCTATTTTTCAAGTTTTCTTGATAGATATATCACATTTTAGCTCCAAAAATCTCGATTGAACATAGTCGGTGGATCTTATAATCATATTAGCATCACAATTCACTAGTGTAGAGCAGTTCAAATGTTCAGCAGACAATTTTATTATGATAGAACACCTTCAGAAGCCTACGAGAAGTAAAGCCAGTTCAGGTGATCCCAGGTTTTGGGAAATAATGACCCCGGTTAAAGCACATAGTGCTTTAGTGATCATCAAGTAGAAGAATCTCATTCCTTGAAATAATTACAGGTGCTCAAGGCAGTATGTCGATGTGAATTCCATCTATTTTTGGTAGAAACATGATGACAAGTATTTACAAGAAAAGGGAGGTGGGAGAGAACATAATTGTTAAGCATGCGAGCCACTTTGAAGCATTATATAAGAAAAGAAAAATGGCTTTGTGAAAGTGGAATGAGCATTATCACAGACATTAAACGGTCAACTCTTGACATAAATAAGATAGGGGAAAAAAGCAGCAATATGGAGCCCTAGACAGAGACTGGAGAACACGGATCATACCAAAATGAACACACGTACAAATTGATAAATAATTAGAGATATGGAAAAAACACACACACACACTGAGTCAATCATGTCAATGGCACCAATCAATGCATAACTAAATTTCATAACACTACAAGTTGTGTTTGGAAATAATATCATAGGGGAAAGCAAGTGATACCTTCACAATAGCTAAAGCTGCAGAAATTGGATCCCTGACTCCCAAAACAGTCCAAACAAGTGAATTATCAGACCCAGCAGGTATTATTCCCAGAGGTATGGAGATTCCTTCTTTCTGGTTATCCCTACTAAGCAATCCATTCAGAACCTGGAGAGCACACAAAAGGTAGCAACTTACACATCTGAGGAGAACAAACAAAAGAAGGTGGAAAGGTAAACGGGTCATTACTTTAAACTACTTCACTCCTCTATTGAAATACAAGTCTCAGTAGCATGGAAGGTATGGCTATCTGAGTGAGATTTATACTAAGATAGAAGTGGGCATGAGTCAGAGCTGCACCATGTCATGCATAATCACAACCCCCCATACACACTAATCGTTCAGGCTATATTACCCATTCCACAGAATAAAAATATAAACAGCCATTTACTACAGCTGATCAAAAAGCAAAGCAAGTAAACATATCAGTTGCGTTGCAGAAAATGTATTCCTCATCATTTATGTTTGCTCGCCAATTTCATTATTTTATAGATAACTGCCACTAAATTAGACTAAACTAACATTCCTCACATTAATCTATAAGCTACTTGAGTCACTTGCCAACTTTTATCTTGCTTAGTTTGAAAATACCAATATTTATTTGTTCTTCTAATCACTAACTATTATAATAATTACCAACATTGTCTCTAGAAGTCTAATTATTCCATTTTCTCTTTTGTTTTCAGGAACGAGCATGCTACAAGTGCAACACTAGCTTGGTAGAAGAGAAAAGCGAAACATAAATTTTATTTGTCCAACTACCAATTCTAAGATGGAACTGCATATGACAACCCTAAAGTCCCAGCTTTCACAACAACATACCTCTTCCAAGCATGTTTTTTAACTTGAATATATAGAATATCATAACTTTGACTACCGACCACAACTATCACTAGTTTTTTTTTTTTTTTGGTAAAGGGTAAGAATATATCGAGCTTTGGACCATAACTATCACTAGTTATTCACGACAAGTATCTAAAAATCCTTGCTCCCAATCAACAAGCACCACTGACCACAGTTACTGCTAAAAACTAACACCAAGTGAGAAAAAGGTCCATAATCAAAACATTTAGGAAAGTGCTGAACCCTTTCAACACAGATACAACTTAACATATTGCAAAAAATCATGAGCTCCACTGATTGTTGGCATATTCAGTTTCAGATCAGAACCTTAAAACTAGCCGTTGTTCAAAATTCTATTATGCAAGGGATTGACAGTCCATTGAGACAGAAAATGCCATTGTTAGATATAAATTTGGTAAAATAAAGAGTAGGAACAAATATGGTAGTAAACGACAAACCTCATTGACAATTCCATCACCTCCAACACATATTATTCCTGGAGTGCATTGACCAATGCAGATAAATAAAAGCAGCAATCAGAACGTTATAATCAAACTACAAAAGAAACTGTCAAGCAATGAGAGCTCGATTTAGCAGTCCTACCATCAGGACAGGTGCTGAAGTCAACACTAGAAGCTAGAATTTTCGCATGACCAGCATGAGTAGTCTTAACTACCTCCAGCTGGAATCCTGCAAGCTGTTAGAATGCATCATCAATAAGAAATGGATTTTTGAGTGTAAGGAAGAATGGTAGAGGAGTATTACACCCAGAGCAACACACATGAAACATAAAATGCAACCGTACTCTTTTATTTGCTGAAAAGAAATCTAGCATACAACAAAAGCCGACTCTTTTTCATTGATAGTCAAGAATTACATAAACTAGCTCTTGACATTCAAATCCACACTGCATTCTTCTAAGCATGACTGTACACAAACTCCAGTTGCAAGGGAAAGAGAGGGCCACATTGAAACAGTCCACCCATAGGTGACAGCAGAATGATAGACTTCCGCCAATAAAGAAAAGACTTTCAAAACAAATATGCGACTTGCAATAAGGAAACGACCTATGCCACATCTCTGAAGCTGATTTGGTTTGATAATATATTTAAAATCAAGTGGAATTGGAAGGTAGAAAGGAGCATTCAGTATTAAAAGCAATGTGCTTCTGGAAGTTTAACAGAACCTATTATAGGAAAATAAGTCAATTGCAAGGATGCGCGACGACAAGACAAAGTAGTCCGAAGTTTCCTTCCAGTTCTCAGTGAGACATGAATACATAGACAGCTTAGCAAATAGTAATTCAGATAAGGACAGCAACATACGAATGCTTCCTGGTGGTTAGATTATCTGGCTTTATGGCGTAAAAAATATTCAGGAAGGCACAATTCAATCTTTTCTTCTTTTGTGCGCGCAAGCTGATCAGACCATGAACATGAGCAGCCAACAGCATTGACAAACAACTAGCGTTGTACAAAAGAGATGTAATCCATGACAAACCTTAAATATTGGCTCAGCCATTCTGTAGAAGACTTTACTCGATCTACCCCGTCCAGACCATGGGTTTAATATGACAAGCATTCTGGGAGGATTCTTGCATCTGAAAATTAATTCAGGCGGAGGGTCAATCGGAAGCAATTCTGAAGAAGCTTGCTTCTTTGATGAAACCAGTGGGTGTGGCAAACAATTGACATAGCATTGCTGGTCAGCAAAGCCACCCACCCATTGAATTGCCTCTTCTCTGCTAGAAGCCACAAAACGGAAGTCCTTGCGACTTCTCTTTTGACCTTTCATGAAACAAAAGAAGCCACAGGATCCATTCCTTTCGGGGTAAGCATGCACAGTGAAATGTCTAAGTCCAGCATTATAGGACACCTGTCAGAGTTAATGTCATAAAACAAAAGTTCTGTTAACAGCCGTCTCTCATTCAAGCAGTACTACTATTCTATGGATCTATATCCGGATTTCATCCCACAGTCAATTTTCTTATCTTATTCTGCTTGAATGAAAAGGACATACCGAGACAACGTTGTCGAGTGGCAAGACATTGGAGCCCCAGACTAAAGCTCTGCTGGTAAGCTTAGCATTGATAGCGCCTTCTTGAGTACTCATTTCAGCTGAATTTTGCTTCCCATCCTTGCCATTCTTGTCATCTACATTCTTTCTCTTATCTAAAACAAGCTTCCCCGTATAAACAATGTAACCCAACAAATCCAACTTCTCATCTCCACCACCCCCTCCGATTATATCAATCCTGTGCTCATCTGCCTTCTTCACTTTAAAAGGATCGTCGATGCTCATCGGATTTTTATTCTGCCTCGACGCCGCAGTCTTGACCTTGTTCCGCTTCTCGGGGAAAACCACCGGCGACGCGGCGTGGCCTCCGCCGGGCGAACACAGTCCCATTCTCCTCAAAGACTGCTGAGGCAACGAAACCCTAAGGCTATTATTGCTCTTCGAGAGACTCCCGCTCTTTTGCATCTCCGCCGCTATCCACCTCCCCTCCCTTCTAATCCCAACGACCGCAGAATCACACAAGACACGCGGGAACCAGCGTCACATCGCTCGCGCGCGCGCGCGCGCCCACTCTCGACAGCTCGGACGGATCGCGCAATCACCGATTCGCGGCGGCGGCACCGATCCGAACCACGATCCAAGCGGAAGCGAAACAGCACCTAAAGCCTCGGCGGATCAGATCGGCCCCGGCGAAATCCGCGAGCAGAACACGAACCGGATCCGACGCGAGAACCGCCGGGAAGACGATCCCAATCGGAAAACCCGAGCTGAAACGGAGAGAACTACCAGCTGGAGAATTCGACCAACGGCCGCCGCCGCCTCCGCCGCCGCCCCCTCCGGCCAGTGCTCCGCCGCCGCCGCCGACCGATCGAATTCCGCCGGGCGAATGCGCCGGGAAAAAAGGCACGAGAAAATGCTGCGGAAATTCGAGAGGGAAAATGGAGGAAAAAAAAAAAATTCCCGTTCGCACTTCGAAAGATATTGAAAATCTGAATGGAGGCGAGAAATAGAGAGGAAATGGAAACTGAGGGGGGGAGGAGCGGCTCGGGTTTGGATCCTCTGCTTCGCCACCCATTTCTAGCCTCGGCCGATGCGGGCTCCCGATTGGTCCACGTCAGCGCGTGTTCCCTGCGGTCCTCCCCCCGCGCCCCCGGGTTTGACGTATTGATGCAGTAGTTAGCGGCAGGACACGGAACTCTTACCTAACATTAAACATTTTATTAATAATTCTAAAGCATCGGCTTTAGCTTAATTAAGTAAATTAAATTAATTAAATGGTAATGATTGTGCATTTTATTTTAAAAAAATTGATTGTGTTAAAGAAAAGGAAGGAAGAATCGCAACGGTTGGGGAAATAATATAGAAAAATTGCAAAAGAGGAGTCTCAGTTTTTAAATTAATTTTTATTTTGGTCTTCTTTTTAAAAGAATATTTAGAATATAGATAATGGGAAGTGCCCCTTTCTTTTTGGTTCAAAGTGAGTGGTCCTTTGATTGGAAGGCATTTCACTTCTTCCTATTTTAATTCAGTCTATTTTTTTTAAATAATTTATGTCGCTGTCAATTTCATCTTGTGGGATTCTGCTTTTGGAGATAATGATGGAGTGGAGCAGGTGGAATCGAGAGGGAAATGTGGGTACATTTTCGCGGTGTACGTTGGGCTCTTATTGGGAATAGCGTCCACGAAATAAAGAGTACGATTCCCTGAAATATCCCTTTAAACTTTAGATTCCATATGGATTCTACCTTAAATTTTTCTGTCTCGTAAAAATTCTCAAACTTTCATTCTAGTATCAGATCTATTCACATGTCAAAAAGCCTCCACTGATTTACTCAAAATCATTGACATCCAAACCAGTTAGAAGTTTATTATTAGAAATTGTGTTTTCATCGACGTCCTCACCTTGTTAAGATAATGGCAATCTCCCGATGTTAAAAATATTGAAGAAATCAATGGCAATTTTTGGATGCACAAGCCAATTTAGAATTAAAGTGAAAGTTTGGGATTTTTTACGATACAAAAGAAAATTCAAAGTAGAATTGGGATTAGACTTAAAGTCAATGGTGTTTTAGGGAATTATCTCGTGATAGAAGGGTGTTTCGATTTGATTTTTCATTTGAAACATGATTTATATAAAAACATATTATCTCGATTTAGAAAAAAAAATTCAATCCAAATATGGTGTAATTGCAACAAAGGGGTGTTTGGTTTAATTGTATATAAATCAATTGAGTCGAGAAAAAGCATAAAAAGATACAGAGTATCCGAGGACATCATCCAAATCATCAAAAGATTTTCTTCATTGATTTGTGCATCTTATTATTTATGAATTTAGAGGCAAACAATTTTGTCATTTGAATTGTAGATGCAATGCACAATAATAAAAATCTTAACAAGCCTGATTTTCTAACTTGGCTAGGTTGAGAAAAATCCCGAACAAATAACCCAGAATTTATATTTGCTTATGTTGATTTATGATTTCATGATTTGTCTTGAAAACCCTTAATCTTTTCAGCAAAATTGGGATCTTTTTATGGTCTCCCTTTTTTTCCATTCCAAAAAACGATATAAATAAGGTATCTTTCGCTTTTTCTTCTTAATTTATACTCCCTTGCATTTCATACTTCGACGATTCTCTTTTTAATTTGAATTGCAACGTGAGATTTGAGAAAATCTTCAGCAGCACAATCTCCCGATCTCTTGTTCTTATTCCTTTTTTTGGGGGGTCTAACTTGTTCTTATTCGAGACCGTGAAGAGTAACAGCCTTAATCGATGCTTAAAAGATATTATCTACAAATATGCTTGGAGTGAAAGATCATTAACCTCTAAAAAAGAATAAATGGATGTTCAATTTAAAAAAAAAAAAAAAAAAAAAGAAGAGAATAATAGCTTCTTCTTTTTAAATGTTTTGACCAAGATTTTTAGACATGGATATTTAGGAATTTAATTTTAAATTCACCCCAATAATAGCGGTTGCCCAACCCTCTAACTACCATGTGCTTAATAAATTCGATATTGAGCGGAATATTATTGTAATGTCCTCCAACTTGATTCTATTTCTCTCGAATGAGTATTCGCCCACTTTGATTATGACAAAAAATGCTTTTGTGAGAAGTAATGACACTAAATGGCATTTTAGCATATTAACGGTTGCAAAATAGTGTGCTTTTGAAAATTCCTTTCAGGAACTAAAATTTATGACCAATTGAGTCGAGTTGATTTGAGCTTTAAGCTCATTGAGGTCTCGACCGAATCGAGGATCGAGCTTTCATATATTAGTCAACACTATACATGAAAGTACGTTCACCTTACATTTTCCGATTGTGGCCACTAACTGGGCAAAAATAGAATATTGTGAACACGAAGCGTCTAGCAAGAACATGAGATCCCGCTCGCTCGCCCGCTCGCGGTACATCATGTAATCGCCCATACGTGCTGCATTGTCCATCAAATCAGCCATTTGTCGAGTACCTTATCATGGAAATGTCATTGAAGCCTTAAGATACCTTTATTTGAAAGAAAATTATTTTTAAGAAGTTGTTTTAGAACTTTCAGATGTTTAGATGATGAAAAATCAAAAATCAATTCATGAATCAAAAATGATAAGTTTATCTCCCGGGAAAACAACTTCCCTTTTTAACAATAAATAAATCACTTTTTTTAAAACTATCACATAAAAGAAAACTCATTATTTTCCTTAAAATAATTCTCATGAAAATATATATTTTTATCATAAAGTTTTTAATGAAACAAACATGTCTAAAAATTAGTACATTAATGTATATTGATATAAAATTTATTAACCCAAAAATCTTTCTCATGGACACTACACACGTGCCAATAAACATAGTTTAGAAAGGACCAAAAAAATGACACTTTGTTGGATTAGCGAGACTCTTTCAATTCAAAGGGCATCGTGGGGAACCTCTCTCAACCTGAAGAACACAACCTGAAAGTCTTTCTATGCAATTTCGAAACATGCACGCATAATCATATAACATATAAATATTAGATACCTTGCTTACCGTTGAACACGATAATATAATGATAAAATGGGCATATCGTCTTTCATAAAATCACAAATTCGAATCACGCATGAGCTCATACAGTGTAACTGCATTGATCGCTTCTATCTCGCCCCAACTATTCGACTTAAGCTAGCAAATTCATCGATTAGTGCAGCTGAATATCGAGAGACAGATTAGCTTATAGGATGAAATTGACTCTTTCAGTAAATTAAGCATCTCAATTACATAATTACCCTTTGACCAAACAGTAATTACTCAATTACCCCTCACAGTACTTATCCAGAAAAGGAACTAGCAAATCGACAAACGAAGGTTCTCTCGCTCTCCTTAGCTTTTTCTGTCTTTTCCTTTTTGAATACTCAACTTGATGGGATTGCCCTTTGGACCGGACAACAATCTTCGGTCCACATCAACATCCTGTCTCGACTCCCGGGTCTCACGAATAGTCTCCAAACTTTTGCTCAACGCACGATGTCATCCTCGAACTAATACCTTTTTCAATATGTAATGGTGTGATCATCGAGCTATTGATAAATATTTGGGGACGGCGTTGTCCATTAAACTAAAGTGATCAACGTTAAATAAATTAAAAATTTAGGAGTGATATTATAAGTTAGATAAAAAGTTTAGAGACCATTTAATGTTTTCCCTAAATACGGTGTTGGGTCTTTGTCCAATTAATGTTCGCACCAGATTTCGAACCCACAAGGTTAAGAAAAGCTGTAGCGGAATCATTGGACGATGATATAGAAAAAGATGGGCCTGAACTCCAAAATGGGCCCAAAACAAGGAAACAAAGATTATGAGCAAACTATGCTAGTCCACCAACAACACAAGTCAAGCGATGATTCAAGGTACATTTGGCTCATCATTTTGAAAGCAGCAGTTTAGTCTAAAGAATTTTGGGCAAATGCAAATGTTATTTGGTAAACTATATCTTAAGAAGCAAACTTGAGAAAAATATTGTTTGGTCTTGAAAAGCCCTTCATATGATTAACATTAGTTTTTTTTTTTTGTCTTTTTTGTTTAAATTTGAAAAAAAAATTAATGTATGCAACTTTTTAAATATGAATTTTGACAATAATGTTTAAAAAATAAAAAATATATAATTTATTATAAAAAAAAAAGACAAAACCCTTCACTACTCATCAAAGGCCTACAGCTACCGATGAGCCAAATTTGGCTTTGGCAACCATCTCAATCGAGGTCACTTGAGGTTGAGTGACCTTTAATGGCCCTCGTGAGGGTCGTGTGACCCTCATTAGAGGTTGCTCAAGATGGCAGTCGACGCTATATCTAGCTCACTAGCGGCCATAACCCTTCGCCTGGCAAAAGATTTGGTGCTCTTTTTAATAATAATAATAAAAAAAAAAACATGGGACAATTTTGAAATTTTGAAGAATTGGCGAGGTAAATCTGGAAGGAAAAATGAATTTTAGTATATGGCCAAATAGCGAAAGCCCGATATTGGTAAGAACTATTATTAAACTTTTAGCATCCCCAATACTAAATTTCACTTGAAAGTTTCTTTAAAATTGTTGTTAATTTGTCCAATATTTTCTCAAGGACTTTGGAGGCCGAAAGTTCATTAGGAAAGCTAAATCGAATGCATCCTTAGACCTGGTCCACAGGTTAAGGAAAGTGTTTAGAATTAAAAAAAAAATACTATTCAAAAAAGATGGAAAATAAAGGAAATCGATGGAAAAAATGATGCAAATGATCTATCGGTTTTAGATCAATTTGCAATGTGATTTTGAATTATAGTTGAAAAGGACATAAACGATCCCTCAAACGTTATTTGGTGATGTGGACTATCATATGTTAAGTTGGATAAGCTGGACTTAAAAAGAAGGAAACTAATGAGTTTTGTATGTCAATCTTTTCATCTATCTACTTCAAAAAGGGAAAACAAATTAGAGTGTTAATATACCAATTGTTATTTATGCTATGAATCAAAATATCTCGTTTCAAAATGCTAATATTGAACACTTTCATTCAAAATGCTAATATTGAACACTTTCATATAATTTAAGGACTAAATTAAACATCTATCAATCGTTTATATTGAGCAAATTAAAAGTTCCAAAGTTGACTTACCATTTTTTGTCATTTTCCAAATTTTGATATATCTTTTTATGGATAAATCCCTTTCCCTTCTTGATCATTATCTTGACGGTGCTTTTAGCTGGGCAGACGTACCTGAAAATAAAAAAGCAATAAACATCACTTGTTTGCTGCGCTTCCATCACCGAATCCAAACGATTGTTGACGCGGGGTCTTCATCTTTTCCTCCAAATTAGACCCGATCATGAATCTAGTAATGAATAGAACGCGTGCAAAGAGGACCTATGCAAATTTGGACAGAGGGTCATTCATTCCGACCCGGTGTTATGGGATTCTAGCTAAGGTGACTTGATTCGAAGAGTCAAACGTGCGTAATTTTTTCATGACGGGTCAATTCGGCTCCGTTGACCCTTAATCCGAGCAACACATACGTCTCTCTACGAATTCAAATAGTGAAGAGAGAAATCTCTGTTCGGCAATTCCCTTGCTATGAAAGAAAAAGAAATTTCTCGAAAAGCACAATTAAATGAGCATTACGAATTAATTTTGAAAATAATAAGTTCATGTTTGGGAAAAAGTAACTTCCCCTTTTTAACAAGAAAGAAATCACTTTTCTTAAAACTACCACATAAAATAAAACTTATCATTTTCCTTAAAATAATTTTCATTAAAAATATACTTTTATCATAAAGTTTTTGATGAAACAAACGTGCCTAAAATTTAGTTCATTAATGTAAATCAATATAAAATTTATTGACCCCAAAATCTTTCTCATTAACACCACACACGTGCCCATAAACATGGTTTAGAAATGACCAAAAACAAGAGGACGCATTGTTGGAATTAGTGAGACCCCTTTCCTCGTGGGGAATCTCTCTCGACCTCAAGAACACAAATCCGAAAATCCTTCTATGTAATTTTGAAACACGCATATGTGATCATATGACATATAAATATTAAACACCTCAGCTTACCATAGGATGTGGTAGCTTAGTGATAAAATGATCGTGTAATCTTTTATGAGATCACAAATTTGAGTCATGACACGAGCCCATAATGTATAATTGCACCGATCGTTCCTCTCTCGCCCCGCTAGCGAATCCATCAATTAGCGCGGTGGAAGGACGAGAGAAAGATTCACTTGGAGGATGAAATTGACTCCTTCAATAAATTAAGTACGTCAATTACATAAATTGCCCCACACAGTACTTATCCAAAAGAGGAACTGGCAAATCGACAAACGAAGGGTCTCCCTCCCTCCCTCTCTCTCTCTCCATGCCTTTTCTGTCGTTTCCTTTTTTAATACTCAACGTGAAGAGATTGTCCTTTGGACCGAACAAGAATCTTCGGTCCACATCATCATCTCGCCTTTCATGAACAGTCCTCAAATTTCGGCTCAATACACAATCTCCTCTTTAAATTTTTAATATATTAAATGTACTCTCTAAACTTTTGCCCCGCATGCGATGTTGTCCCTAGATTTTTGATCCGATAATGTAATCCTCGAGTTATTGATAAATATTTGATGTAATATTCTTGTTTGCTTTATGACAATATTACACCGAACGAATTAAAAGGTCGGGGATAATGTTGCATGTTGAAACAAAGTCAAGGGACCACGCTAAAAAAAATTAAAGATTTGGGAACATGTTGCACGTTAGATAAAAAGCTCGTGAACCATTTATGTTGTTTTTCCTAAATCTAGCGTTGGGTCTTTGTCCAATTCATGTCCAAACCAGATTTCGGGCCCACGAGGTTGAGAAAAACCCTAGAGGATCAGCAAAACTATATGTGATTGGACTCGAGCATACAAAAAACTGGGCCTAAACTCCAAAGCGGCCCAAAACGAGAAAACCGTTGACTACAAGCAAACTCTACAGCCCACCAACAGCACGAGTCAAACGACGACGGAGACCCGGTCCACGAGTTTAACTTAAGTGTTAAGAATAAATAATACCATTCAAAAGACATGAGAAAATTAAGGAAAATTGACGGGAAAATGACATAGTTAATCCTTCGGCTTTAGCTAAATATGCACTATGATCTCTAAACTATCGGTAATTGTTTTTCTTGTGATCATTCCGTTCGCTCAAAAGACAAATCAAACGTTATTTGACAATGTGGATTATTATTTGCTAAGTTGGATATAAAAAAAAAAAAAAGGTGATGAATTTTACATGCCCATCTACTTTTAAAAAAGAAAAAAACATATGGGCTGTTAACATGTTGTTGATATTTGATGCCATAAATTAGAAATGTGCAATCAAACTGATTATATATCAAACCACCCATAAAATAAGTCCGGGGATTGGTTCATATTGGAATTGGCACAAGAACAGGTTCCAGATTTTCGGAACCAATTATAATTAGTTTGGGAATAGGTTTCGAGTGGATACCCATCCAAGAACCAAACCGGACTGCCCTAATTTGGATTAGGTTTCGAAATCAATTTTATAAGCTAAAAAACCAAATTCTTATTTCCTTTTTCCCTAAATTCTAACATCGGCACTCATTTGCCCTTTGTCCTTTCTCAAAACTCCTCGCTAGTCTTTTCTCTTCTCCTAAATTTTTATCAACGAATGGGGAATGTAGTTTTATAATTTACGTTTTGTGTTGTGTATTTGAACTTTTTATCATTTACAATTGTACGTAACTATGCATTCAACTTTTGAATTTTTTTTTAGCAAATTAGGATTTTTGTTGTTCATCTTTTACTTTAAATAATTCGTTACTCGTGGTTTCATATGACTCTGTTATAAAAAAATGAACTAAAAAAAGAAACAAAAAATGAAATAGCTTTCCAGTAGACCCTATAATTGGTGGAAAAAGAGGGTAGGTCTTCGAACTGGTTCAAAGCAAATTGGGTAAGTTTCGAGGTCAAAAAACTAGGAACTAATTATAATAGGGTAGCTTTCAGGTTTCAACTTTGGAACTTACCTACCCTGAAATCAATCATCTCTATGATAAATTGCAATATCTTGATTCAAGATGGATATTTTACATGGATAATCAAAATGTAACCAATTTTTCGTGCACTATTCGGATTGAATGGATTAGAGGTCACGTCAGCAAATTTCTTTAATTTGAATTAACGGAATGACGACATTAAATATTTAATGTAATCTATAAATTAGATTGAATATCTACTAATAAATCTTGGATCACATTGAACAAATTAATGATTTAGGGACACCATCATACATTGGACAAAGTCTAAGGACCGACTTTTTGTCATTTTCCCTAATTTGATAAATCTTTACGGCTAAATCCCCATCACTTCTTAATCATTATTTCGATGGTACTTTTAGCTTGGCGGAAATGCCCGATAAATATCTCTTATTTGTGTCACTTTCATCGTGAAATTCAAACGATCGTCAATGCAGGATCTTCATCTTTTCCTCAAAATCAGACCCGAACATGGATCTCGAAGCAGAGGGTGTGCATGGAAACGTTTCTAAGAAACGTTTCCGGAACACCTCTGTACGGATTTTGTTCCGGGAACAAAAAAAAACGAAACGCATTTGGTTGCGTTAACGTAAACGCGTTTGGTTGCGTTTACATTCTTTTTTTTTTTTTTTTCCGGAACAAAATAAGAACAGAAAAAAAAGAAACAACAATTTGTTGTTTCTTGTTCCGAAAACAAAAATGAAGAAACATTTCCGCGAGCTTCTTCTCTCTCTTCTTCTTCTCTTCTTCTTTTCTTCTTCTTTTTTTCTTCTTTTTTCTTTCGCCGATCGCCGGCCTCGGCCATGGCCGACGGCCGAGGCCGGCGAGGCTCGGTCTCGCCCGGCCAAGGCGAGGCTCGGCGTCGCCGAACTCGCCGGATCGGGAGAGGCCGAGCCTCGCCGAGGGGCCGGCGAGCCTCGCCGTGGCCGGGCGAAAGGCCGGCCTCGTCGGCCTTAGAAAAAGAAAGGAAAAAATGAAAAATAAAATAAAAATGTTTAAAAAATTAAAAGAAACAAAAAAAGAATAAAATTTACCAAACGTGTTTTTGTTCATTTTTATTTCCGGACCAAACGTTACCAAACGCTTTTTTTTTTGTTCAAAAATTGTTAGAACAAAAACACTTTTTTTTGTTTCTATTCCCCAACAAAAAAAAACGAAACGTTGTATTCGCACCTGGATAGAACAAGTACAGAGAAGACCTACGCACGTTTGGACAGAGGACCATTCATTCACAAACTCGACTCCGCCTTATAGAATTCTAGCTAAGCCGACTTGATTCGAAGATCCAAACATGCTTAATTTTTTCGCGACGACTTGACTCGGCGACTCGGCTTCGTTGACCCTTAATCCGCGTCAAACACATATGTTTTTCTCTACGAACGGTGAAGAGAGATCTTTCTTCGGCAATTCCACCGCCGTAAAAGAAAAGGGCATTTCTCGGAAAGCACAGTTAAACGAGCTTTGCGAATCAATTTCTCGAGAAATCGCGACTTGCACTGTCACCGAATTTGCTTGAATCGTTCAAACGCGTGTAGCAGCAATGCCTGCTGAAAAGGGCCAACCGCGACCATCGAAGAACTTTCCCTTTTTGACCTCTTTTCCGGGAAAGAGCTCCGCGATATTCGAACTCCGACGCGACCCCATTCGATCAGAGTGACGTCGTCCTTCTTTTCCAGAATGACGCCACTTCGAGGCACTTTGAACGTAACCTCTTTTTCTCTCCCTCGTCCATTAATAAGGAAAATGACACGGACGATTTTGAATTTTGATTCAGCGTATTATGTCGTATCTGAATTTTTAATCTGTTCACGTGTTTCTCAAATTATTAGTAAATATTCAATTTAGTCTCTAAATTATATAAAGATATTTAATATTGTTCTTATGTCGATTCGAGTTAACGAAATCCGTTGATGTGATTTTCAATTCGTTAAGTTTAAATGATAGGTAGCGACAAAAAAAAATCACAATTGAATTGTCGTTTTTGTTAAAAAAAATTATCAAATAATGATCAACGTGTTAGAGTGTATTTTGTAACATTTGTTCCGCTAAATAATTTTTTAATTGAAATAATTTTTTCTATTTCTATTCCCGGAAATAATTTATGAGCATAAGAAGGCGTTAGTAACTGCAAAAAATTTAGATTCAAATAATAGAAATGCGTTTGGTAAATTTATATAATTTTGTTGTTTCTTTTAATTTTTCAATATTTTTATTATATATATTTTTCTTATTTATTCCTTTTGGCCGACGACCTCACCTAGATCTGGTGAGGCAAAGCTTGCCCAACCATCGGTGAGGTTTGGCCTTATCGGGCCATTGTTAGGCGATGCCGACTTGGCGGTGGCCCGGTGAGGCCGAGCCTCACTAAGGGCCGGTGACACCGAGGCAAAGTCGCCAACCATGGTTGAGGCCAAAGATCGGCCAAAATGTAGAAGAAGGAAAGAAAAAAGAATAAGAAAAAAATAAGTGTTTTCTTGAAATTGTTCCCATTAACAATAAGCAACTTTTTCTATTTTATATTTCTGTTCCAAAAAACAAAAGAATATAAATTTTTGTTCCAAGGAACAAAATTACTTTTTGCCAAATAGGGCCTTAACACCTTGATTCTTTTCATTTTTATTAAACAAATGGATAAAAATATGGATGACCCGCATCATCAAATAATGTTTAATTGATCATTCGAGCAAATAGTAGGGGTGGTCAATTCCCAAATTTAGTTTGATTGCAGTGTGGAACTAAGAACTAGACTGATTTTATGAATTCAAAACCAAGGACCAAATTGGTTGATCGTAAACCTAGAATTGTTCTAGTGAAATCGATTAGTTATTTTTTGCTAGTTCTTTTTTCCCTTCACTTTTTTTTCCCACTACTTAGAATTGGACGGAGATAGTGTTTAGTTCACAATTTATTAATTTTTTGAAAAAATAATAAATAAAAATGTAAATTTAGTTTGCTTGATTTGATTTTCCTTGGAATTGGGAGTCGAATTGTCTGCACATCAATTTTACTTTTACAAACCAAGAATTGGACCAACCCTACTAGAAATATGACCAAATTGACTAATTCAATTCCCCATTAAAATTTGGAACCAAACTACTTGGACATCAATTCTACTTTTAAGAATCAAGAACTAGATTGATATTTCCAAGAATTGAATCAAACAGACTAGTCTGGTCTGGTTTGGATAATTTCCGATTTGGACGGTCCATTTTGCACATCTTTAGCAAACAAAATAACAATATTTAATAAAATAAAAAATTTCGGAACAACGTTACACGTTGGACCAAAATTGACGTACTATTCACATAATTTTCAATTTCATTTTTCTTCCCCACTTTACCGCCACACGACATCGCAAAAGAGAATCCCCCCAACCCCCTTCGCGCGTCGGGATGATTTCGCTTCGTGGGAAAGAGCCCGCGATATTCGAACTCCGACGCGACCCCATTCGATCAGAGTGACGTCGTCGTTTTTTCCTGAATGACGCCACTTCGAGGCGCTTTAAACGTATCCTCTTTTATCTCCCCCGTCCTTTTTATAAGGAAAATGATATGGGCCATTTTGAATTTTGGTTAAAGTGTTATATCATATCTAAATACGTGTTCCTCGAATTGTTAGTCTCTAAACTATATAAATATATTCAATACTGTTTTTATGTCAATTTAATTTAACGAAATCCGTTGATGTGATTTTCAATCCATTAAGTTTGAATGGGAGGGAGCAAAAAAAACAATCACACTTGAATTGTCTAAGTAAGATGTACATCTTAAATCATAATTCAATAGTCTATATCATCAAATAATGATCAACATGTTAACGTCCTAATTCTTTTCATTTTTATTAAGCAGATGGATAAAAAGATGGAGAATCCATGTCATCGGATAATGTTTAATTGATCATTTGAGCAAATGGTGGGGGTGGTCAGTTCCCAAATTCAGTTTGATTGCAATGTGGAACTAGGAACCAAACAAAACCAATTCCATGAATTTGGAACTGAGGACCAGATTAGTTGATCTAAACCATAAAGTGTTATAGTGACATTGGTTAGTTATTTTTTGCCACTACTTTTTTCTCATAACTTTTTCCCACTACTCATAATCGGATAAAGATGGTATTTGATTCACACTCTATTAATTTTTTTTGAAGAAATAATAAATAAAAAAGTAAATTTAGTAACCAAACATTGATTTTACTTTTACAAATCGGAATTGAAACAACCCTACTGGAAATATGACCAAAATGATTAGTTCAATTCTCAATTAAACTTGGGAACATAATTACATGGACACCAATTTTAATTTTAAGAATCAAGAACTAGACTGACACATCCAAGAACCGAATCAAACCGATTGATCCTATCTAGGCAGTATCGGTCTAGGCAGTTTCTAATTTGGACGGTCCGTTTTGCCTAGCAAACAAAATAATGATATTTAACAAAATGAAAATTTCGGGACAACGTTATACGTTGGACCAAAATTGACGTACTATTCACATCATTTTCAATTTCTTTTTTTTTTCCCCACTTTACCGCCACACCACATCGCCAAAAAAACCCCATCGCGCGTGGGGATGAGCTGTGCCGTGCTGAGCTGGAAATCCTCGGCAGCACAAGCGTCGACCTCCCAACGGCTCCCCCCGCGTCCCCCCCGATCGCATCCCGACCGTCCATTGTCCGATGTCGTCCCCGAGAAGCGAAATGCTTCCTCGCCTGCCTTGCCTGGTTCCCTTCGCTGATTCAAATGATTGGGCCTTCTTCGTTCGCTTTCTCTCTCTACTTTCTCTCTCCTCCGCTATAAAGAGGCGCCCGTGCTCGCTCCATCCGACCTTTTTGACTCCCCCCACCACCACCACCATCTCGGGTCCTCTTCTCCTCTCTCTTCCCGAATCGCTCGTAGAGAGAGAGAGAGAGAGAGAGAGGGAGAGGAGGGAAGGAGGGAGAGGCGGTGGTAGAATTGGAGCTGCGCTGCTGCTGATTTCACTTCGTGGGTAAGTCGGTTTGCTTCGCAAGCTTCGACATTTCTTTTCCTCCTTCCTCGCTTCCTTCGATCGGGCAATCGCTTCTGTGGCGAGTTTTTCTTCTGGGTGCTTTGAGGTTTTTCTCCTGCTGGGTTTTTTGGGGTTTTTTCTGGGTTCTTCTCCGTTTCTCGGTCGATGGTCAACTTGGGGTTGGGGGTTTTGGGTTCCGATTACATGGGTTCAAGGAGGGTCGTTGACCCCCGACGACGAGCGCTTTCTAGTTCGTTCCTTGCTGTCTCAATTGGTCGTTTTCAATTTTTGTTTATGCTTTCTCTTGGTTTTTTTTTCTTCTTTCTTTACCTTTCATTTCCTTCTGGTTATGTTTTGTGGACGTGCCGTGAATGGTTTCCCGAGTTCGTAATTAGTCTGACGAAAAGATGAATTTTTTTGAATTTCTGGTTCGAGGTGGATCTGAGGATAGGAGCTAAGATGCTCAATTGGCTGGATCTGTTCGCCACCTCGAGCACCTCTCTCTTTTACGTGAAATTTGCGGCTCTTTTCGGAAATTTCTTGGTCGTACGGTGCTAATTGCTCGCTGTATGTTGGTGGGTTTTGAATTTCTGCTCGATTCCTGTAAAAATCGTTTCTTTCAACAACATCGTTACTTTTTTGGTTTGCTGGGTTCTTTAGATCAGCATCACAGCCCGGTGGAGCCTATCCCAACATTTGGAACCTGGATAATTGGAGTCAGGCTTCACAATAAGTTACCCATTTTTTTCCTTTCAAGTCTCAGCCAAGAACGTAACTTGTGCAAAGTTGCCCTTTTTTTTTCACTTTCTAATTTGTTATGTTGTTTGTTTTTAAGGCCTATGCTGTTTTTTTTAAATGAAATCAACTGTACCGATGTTGGTCAAATTGTGGGGTTGGATGAGTTTTTGGGCATAACTATCAGGATAAGCAATTGAGAGATGGCTGACATAGTGTTTACCCAAAACGGTAGTGATATGAGTAAAAGCTTCTTGAGATGCACTCATGACATATTTTCTGTATATATTAGAGATTTCTTTCTTTTCCTTTGGCTAAATATTGTTGATAATTTCTGACCCTGATGATTTCTGCAATTATGAACCTACATGGCTTGTGTATTTGGTTCAATTTTCTATTCTCTCTAAGGGAAGATATGCTCTGAATTGGTGTTTATGCTATTCAACAGCTGAGGATCAATGCCGGCGCTACAAATGAAGCCCAAAGCCCTCATGAGTTGTGAGAGAGATGGATACCTGCATAGGTTATGTCAGGACTCAAGTAAAATTTCTAAAAAGAAGAGCTCTTTGTTGTGGAAATCCCATGAAGGGATAGATGCGGAGACGGTTGAATGTCAAAATGGTATGTTTTGTCAGGTTCATAGTTTAGTGTCTTAGAAGTGAATTTCCACAGACATCCATCTGTGTGTGTGCATGTGGTTTTGGGCTTGAGCAGACAGACATGCTTGAGCCCTGCATACTTGCCTGGTTCATGCAGAATTTGACCCCTGTTATGATTTTGACTTCAAGTCAGATTTAATCTGGTGGGTTTTTGGTGATGTAGGGAGCGATATCAGAAGAAACCATAATTGACGAAGCCATTCATTCTGAAAAAGACAGCCAACAGAACATCATTGTGGCCCAAGAACGATTGTTATTCTCTGAAGATCTTAGCTCTGCAATAGATGTAAGTTATTACTTTTAGAAGCTCTTCTGAATTAGTACATGATGCCAGGGTCCTTTACTAGAATTCCTGTATTAGACAGCTCTGTTATAATTTTTCACATCTCGTTCAAGGAACTCTTTCTTTCAGGATTATGCTCTTTTAACTAAATTGAAAGCACAAACTGCACATTGATTCTTTCTGGAATTTACCTCATCATTAGATTAGTTTGTTTGAAGTTCAAATGTACATTCTTTTTCCGGTTAAGAAAAGGGAAGAAACTGTTTTCTTTCTCTCCATTTGAAGGATATTGTGGAAAATGGTATTGCAACTCTGTATCACCGAGCATCGTGTATTTAAAACAAGTCAGAAAATATATGGGATCGAACTATGCAGTCTTTTAGTGGATTTAGTGGATGTTTCTTGGTACACATTCATTAGTCGGCAGTATGAATATGAATCTTTTCTGAATGGACAGCTTCAAGTATGGAGACAGCTTCAATTATGAATATGAATTATTTCTTTGGGATTTTGGAAACTTCAATGACTCTATTACTTGATGGAAAATTATGGGAACTGAATATGTATTCAGATTGAAAATTTCATGCCTTTCTGTAATTCCTAATAAAAAAAGGTCCTGTGCGTCCACATAATCTTTCTGGAAGATTATAATTGTTGTCATCTGATTTATTGACTTGCTTTTCCTGGCAGGACTCTTCACAGGCTCCATTTCCTTCACCCTTGGAAAGTGTCTCCTCTATCCCCGTAGAGTCCAGGGTCACCAACTGCGACTCAAGTGCTTCTGATGATATAGGTAGTTGGGATCAGTTACCCTCTAAAATCCAGTGTCTTGATTTTTCGTGTGGCAGTATTTTTCTTCTTGGATGCACAATTTAATTTGTGAGGATCTTCCATGCAATAGCCATTTTTCTTTGGTCAATTTAAATCCAAGAAGAAAGACTATAAAAGGACATATTAATCAGGATGGAAGATGATAGTGAACGTTGGATTGATCTTGTTCTGTAAATCTCTCAGGCACTTCCTTTTAACATTATCAATGTTTAGGATGGCATATGTACTGCTTAGATGATACTGCATGGTCATAATATTTACAGTGTGGGACCTATTGGTTCATGTATGAGATATTAGTGGTGCACTTCACATGAAGATTGGTTGTATCGTTGGTACATTCCAGCTAGCGCTTCTTCTTTTGCCATGTTCCATGTAAAGTGTCAATTTGGAGCTCAAAATGTCTGACTAAAACTAAGCAACTCTGAACCCAGAAGATTAAGAGATCCTTAGAGAGGAACTTTCCACTGGTAGGACAGAGCAGTTTAGATGGGTGAAAATTCCCCTACCATCTTCTGCTCTGCTGTAGCAGTGGGAGGGACTCACTAAACCACTCTAAGTCAATTGCAAAACCATGGAAAGGCAAAATGAGTGTCATCTTTAGATTTTAAAGACAATCAAAGATAACCATAGAAAGACAATCAGGAATTCTGGCTCTCATGTATATTTTGGAGTTGGCCAATTTAGTGAGTATGTGTATCAATCTAAGCAGAGAAGTGTCTTGGGGTATTTGTGACATATCGGACGTGATTAGTTTCTTAAGACAGTTTTGGTGTTTATGGTGGCTCTTTTGTTGTATAAGCGATGAGGTATGACTCCCCTGGTGTAATTGCAAGTTCAGATTGCTGTATGTCCCACCTTTTTCATATCATTTGGGACCGATGTTTATTAGACAACACCTGTTGATTTCCTAGTATGTGCTTACTCTTTCCATTGTCTTATAGTCTTTCTCATGTCCATATTATCTTTTCTCATTTGTCAGCCATAGGGAGGGAAGATTATCCTGCGAAGAAGCCACTGGAAATCAACTCTGATAATACTAGGAGCACTAATTGTTCCAGTCATCTGTCTTCGCATGATTTGGATCTACACTTCTTGGATGACGATGATGGTAACACTAGGAGAGATGGTGATGGGGCAACAGCATTAGATGATATTATGAAGAGTAACCTCGTTCAGCAGCTCGGATGGACTGAATCCAATATGCTTGTTGATATGACTGGGAATTGTGTCATGTTGCCCTTTCCATTTCCAGAAGAAACAATAAATATGTCTATTTTCCAAGCACAGACATTAAGTGATGAGCTCTTGAATTCAGAGAGTGCGATATTTAATATGGTGACCCATCATTCAAGAATTTGTGATCAGGCTCTTGCTAACTCCAGACCTGCTGATTCAGTTGAAATGGACTCCTTTGATCCCATGTTGTTTATTAGAAATTTTCTTGACCTATCTGATCTGGAAGCTAACTCCCTGCCAGCACTACTGCCCAAAGAAACATTAAGAGGGAAGCACATCACCTTAGTTCTTGATCTGGATGGTAGGTGCAAATTTCTTCTCTTTATATAGAGTTTCCTCCCATGTTTTGACTTTTGATTGTCGTGTTCCCTCTTGTATTCTGGTTCCATTTATTTTTATCATTGTTTTGAGGAACCTAGGTTTTCCCTTGGATAATCTGACTGTCAATCAACTTCTTGAAATGATATTTGGTATACTCTTAGATAATCTGAATCTCAATAAACTTCCTGTTTGCAGCGAACAGTACTTTTGATTCATATTTGTGCTTTTCTGGAAAATCAGGTTTTGGTAATTATTCAAGGGTTAGATTGCACAAATGATCTTTAAGCAGTGAGCACTCCTGTGCATGTCTAAACTGCCTTATCATGATGTTTATTTGGGAATTTATTCATTTTTTGTTATATTCTATTTTGGTCCAAGGTAGACATTTGAAAGTTAACATAATCTTTGCTGCTATTTTTAGCATCACTTAACTTTCTTCGCAAAGATTGTGAAGATTAGTGTTTCTCCATGTAGATAGCTGCATTTTCGTTTACTTGATAGAGGTTCCAATTTTTATTGCTCAAAGATCAGAACTTATATTGACGTACATCTGCTGCAACATTACAGAAACTCTCGTCCACTCTTCTTTGGAACCGTGTGATGCAGACTTCACAATACAAGTTTCCTTGAACACGGAACAGCATACTTTTTATGTTCGTCAGAGGCCTTATCTCCAGACATTCTTGGAAAAGGTGTCGGATATGTTTGAGATTGTACTGTTTACAGCCAGCCAGAAATTTTATGCTGAACAGCTTCTGGATCACCTGGACCCTGATAAGAAGTTCTTCTCTCGTCGGGAATATCGCGAAACATGTGTACTATCGGATGGTATTTTCACTAAAGATCTGACAGTCTTGGGAGTTGATCTGGCAAAAGTTGCTATAGTTGACAACTCTCCCCAGGTTGGTTTATCCTCTCCTAGAATCTTTGCCTTAATATGGTGTCGAAACTTTTGATGAGCTTAGATGAATTAAAAAAAATAAAAAATGGAAGGAAAAAAACCAGCCCTTCTGTGTTCAATGACCTTGAGAACTCATAGTAGCTAAGGAAGTAGCTCGTTAATTCAAGAATACAGTTGTCCATATGTTTTGTCAATAGCTCCTCTAAGTCTGTTCTCTGTGCATTTTAGGTATTCCGGTGGCATGTGAATAATGGGATCCCAATCATGAGTTGGTTCGACGATCCATCGGACCGTGAGCTGATTTCGCTACTTCCCTTCTTGGAGAGTCTGGTTGAGGCAGACGATGTTCGTCCTATCATTGCAAAGAGATTTGGTGGTCAAGAGTAAGTTTGTCGCATACGAGAATCCGGCTAGTCGAAGCGGTAGGTCTGGGGCTCTTAACAAAGGGGGCTTGAAGAATCTTGAGTTTTGACTTATGCTTAGCTTTGGCTTTTCAGTAATAATTGGCAATTAGACTTGTGAGCAGATTTTATCTATATTTCTTCTTTTTTGGGGTGGCCCGCTGGGCTGGTTAACTATAGCCGTAGTTATAATTTGATTGGAAGTAGAAGCCTTGTGTAAATTGTAGTTGCTGCTTGTGAGGTTGTCCAAGGTGTATATAATTTTTGACTGGCAGTACAGGTCTCCCCAATTGTGTATATCCATCCAAGTTATAGGATTTTATTGTTCTTGATTTGCTTCAGTAATAAATATCGATCGTGCATTGTGTTCATGCTGCTCCTTTCGTCATTCGCTGATAGAAGTTACCCTCGTATTTTAGCATTGCCTGAATTGCTAAATTACAAAGGACATTTTCCATTTTTCCATTTTCTAGGTTCCTAGCCATAAAGACATTTCCAATTGAAATATTGATGTAACTGATGAGGATCTGACTAACCGGAAGAGTTCCGCAAATTCCTTAGTTATTGATCAAGCTACTTTGACTTTTTATTTTTATTTTTTGGGTTTGATCTCACCTTCACAATGCTCGAGGCTTTACCACTAAAATACATACACAATTTTAGGAAAAAAGGTATTTTTGTCAAGTGTAAAAAAACTCGTGTTGGTATAAAATTGAAAGTCCCCTCCTTTCCTAACGTACAGCTGAGAAAGTCAATTATTTAGTCCATATATCGGGTTCAATTATAATTGAGAGGGAGAGAGATGGGGAGAGAGGGAAGCAATTCATGAGTAATGTCCCCACAAACTTGTTTGCTCGGTATAGCAATCATTTTTTACATAAATTCTCTCTCGTTCAGCTCGAAACAGATGAGCATAGGCTATAATATCAAGTCCGGAATTGGATTTAGGTGGTTTCATGTCCTAGTAGGCTGGACCTTAACACAGCTTCAAAAGGTAAAATGAAACAAGAATAATGCCTATAGATGAAGTTCCAGACTTTTCGCTGGACTAAGGTGAGAAAAAAAAAATATTAGAATGTTGACAACCTTTGGCATTAACAATCAGTACTGTTTGTTGAAAGGGAAGAAATCAAACGCCCAGGATTTGGCAATTGGATCAGACCAAGCACAACAAACCGTGAAGGAGAAGAATAAATCAACCAAAGAGATCAAGCGGTTACTGGCAAGAATGACAGGATACAAATACTTACAAAACTGCTTAAGAATCACAATTCTCACAGCGATACACAACTAAGAAAATCACAAACAATACAATGATCCCATCGACACACTAAGGAAGCAAATTAAATATAAGCAAAATTTTTTTAAGGCTCAGACAAATATCAGAAAGCACCTGAAATACGCGATTTGACGGGCTTCGGTTTAATTTCTATGTTATTAGAAAGCACCTGAAATGCGCGACTTGACAGGCTTCGGTTTAATTTCTGTCTTCCTCGGGTAAACCAAATCAGCCAACCATGAAGGCATCGTTATATCTACAGAACCTTCACATACAGCATACGGAAAAGCAGATGTCAAAATGGGGCTGATGTAGTTCTTCGGAGCTGATACTTTGGCTCAGGAGGGGGTGCACATGGCAACAACATCTCCAACTCCTGCGAAAATGAAGTACAACCGATTTAATGACTCATAAAGCAAAATACAATTGACTGAACAACAAAACCATTACAAACACCATGTATTCGCAACGCATATTTATAATGGGATATAAGTGCTTGGAATTTCCATTTGAAACTGGTTTCATCAGCTAGTTGACAGAGCCAAGGAAAACCAATAATTCTTTTCTGCCAGTCTTCTAGATAACAGTAATGACATAGTTGAAACCGAGAAGGTAAAAAAACTCTTCAAAGCAGGTTTCTCCAGAAGAAAATTTTCCAACAAAGATCTCATCGAGTTAATTTTTTTTTTTTTTTTTAATTTTTTGTAGATTAAGGAACACTGACTCTAAAGTCTAAAAATGCCAGAGCATGCTCAGACATGGTGTGTTTGGGAACCACTTATCCAAAGCCCCTTGGGCTCAAAAAACCCTTGGGCAAATGCATGTACCTTTGGCAAATTTTTTGGAGAGCTTTGGGGAGATGCAACTATATTTCCAGAAGCCTCTAAAGACCTTTAGCTTAAGGTAGGTCTGGAGGTACTTTGAGTTTTTGGCATTTCCGGCATATATTTTTTCTTCTTCCAACTTTGTCATCGCTAAACTTTCATAATTCTGACAACGTCCCCACCTTGTGCAACGTGACCGGCAACAGTTCAGGCTGTCAGCAAGGCCAAATCTAACTGCTGGTAAGCTAGTCTGGCACTGGTCAGCCTCGCCTGAGGTCGGGCAACCTCAGGCAGCGTCACCTGTGTTGCACGATCTAGGCGACGCTTGAGGTTGCGCGACCTCAGGGGAGGCTGGCTGGTGGCTAGATCTGGCTGCTGACAGTTGGCTGGCTTGGCTGGCTGCGGCTGACCACCGAAACTAGCAATGTTGTTTTTAAATTACACTTAACCAAATACTGTTTGCATTTTGGAAAAACCCTCACCGAAAGTCCCCTTAACACCAATGACAGTTATGACAGGATTGCACAACCAGAATTATCAGGAAACCAACCCCAGACATCAAAATTTTGAACTTAATAGCCTAGTTCCAAAAAGCAAAGCTTCCTAACCTCATCTTAAAAAACAGGCAACAAAAGTCTAGGATCCAAAAAGAATTTTGTGGCTAGAATGATTACCAAAAGAAGCTCTTTTTTATCTGGAAAGTAAAGGGGATACTTGGAAAAAGTACCAAAGGGTAGGAATCCTATACCCCATATATATGGACCATCTATCAGACCTAACAAAGTGCAAAGCCATCTATTATTGGTAATAAAAACGAATGTTGCAACACACTTAACTGTTCTGCGGTTTTCTCCAATTATCAATCACCGCATTTATCTTTCCATTTGCAGAAGCACCCAGGATACAATTTGCCTGAGCTTAATAGCTATTGCCATAAAAATACTTAATTCCATCTACACCCAAATCCACAGCCTCAAGTACAAAGAGAAAAAACCACCACAACACCTTAACTTACACCTTTTTGATTAGCAAATAATACCCTAGACATTCATAAAGTGGTAATCCATTACATAGTCAGCAAATAGAACTACATTTGCAATCTTTGTCCTGTGGTAAGAAATGCACTGAATTTCTTTTCCAGCCTCTTGGGAAAGGCAGCATGGGGACATAACCATATCCCATAGGCCAGTCCAGAGCAAGAGCACTAGAACACTAACAGAATAAGGGCCATGGCCCAACACCACAACCCAGAACATTTTCCTCAAAACCTCAACATTTTAGAATAGGAGTCCGGAATCTATACCAGGCATAACTCTTACACAAAATGCTCCTAAAATTTCAGTTAATTCCCCAGCCACCTACCTAAGCCAACATGCTCGACTGACAAAGATTCATCACTTATTGCTCAACATTATGCAAAAACAACCGTAATATCTTCCTCCACAATTTCCAAGTTAGACTGACAAAATTCAAGTATGAAGCCATCAATCCCAGAAAATCATGGCCAATTCTCCTCTTCTAAGGTTAAGATATCTTCACTTCCGGATGACGAAAGATTATAAATATCTCTCAAGTCCTCTTCCTACGATGGAAAACTATCCACTCTATTGTCTGCACAAACCTAATTTCAACAGAAACTCCTTATGCCACTTAATAACGGCATTCCCTTGATGAATGTCATTCATCCAAGTTCAAATCCACAACCACCATACTACATTTTTGCAATCTCAAGCAGAAGGGGAAGTTCTTTTGGTCATTGTCCCCCTTTTGCAATTATTATGCTACAGACAGCATTTGTGACCTCATGCAGAAGGGCAAAAAATGCTTTGCATTCTTTTGTCCCTCTCTCTCGCGCATTGAGCCTATGAGTCCATTCATCTTTCCAGTGACACCCTTTTTTCGGCTTGACTTTTCTAATATTATCCTATTTGACATTTTATGAAAGGTATAGCACCCTTCACAGCCTTTGAGTCAAGAAAACCAAATTCAGACAAAAGACTTGTGTACCTAGTCCTAAATAGTCCAACCTAAGTACTGTGTCTCAGTTTTCAAGTTTGCCCAGCACTGTTGGCCATGCTAAAGCTGGTAAACCTATAATTTATTAGGAAATCCATCTCTATAAGAAAATCCAAGAAATCATAGACTTTATGGCAAATTATTCATATCAAGAAGAAGTAAACCCCATCACCAGGAGAAGCACAGGATGATGGCAGCAAGTTGAGATAAGAGCAACAAGCACAAGTTTATTTAGGTCTTCTTATGAGAGGAGAGTTGAAGCTTTTTGAGTGAGGGATTCTTCCCAAAATTCAGCAAAAGTGAAATGCTCCTCCTTCAGTTCAACTCTCCTGCATACACAGAGCCTTCACCATAACTCCACATCTCTCATAAGGCTACAGGACAATATGAGGTCACTGCTAGGAAGTTGGAACCTTAGGGGTTTTCATCAAATGGCCAATCCACATAACACTGAAGTTGCATAACAGACTATAAACCGGAAATCAAGCGAGAGAAACAAATACTAGAATGCTGTCCTTAAATGAAAGATTGACCTTTCGTTTCCTCAGCCTTTCATTTTCCTCTTCTAGCCGTGAAACTTTGCTCTCCAGTTCACTTGTGTAAGCCTGTTTGGAGTGACCAATAAAATTAGGTAAAATTGAAAAAGAGAAACAAGCAAACATTTTGACATTGCAGAAAGACCATTACGCTGTGTCAGCCAAACTTAAACAACCAGAACAAGCCAAAGCCTACCTGCTTCCTTGCTCGTGAACGAGCTGCAGATTCCCGATTTTTTATCATGCGCTTTTGCCTCCTTTCAACACTCCTATCTACTACTTCTTCATGAATGCCTCTTTTCCTACCACTTGTCTGTGAATCTGACAATGTTCCCATCAATGGTGAAGGTAAAGCAAGCTGGTTATCAGGATATGGAAGGTCCATCATGGAACCAGCTCCCATTTGCAGAGGCTGTGGCATAGTCTGAGCTGGCATGTAAATACCCATTATGTTTTGTTGTGGGTGAGCAAACTGAGGTTGTGGGTACTGCATCCACTGTCCTTGAGGAGGAACTTGTGGTGTAATGCTGGGGTCGACCCCGCCAATGTTACCTGTACTCCTTTTATCCGAAGATGACTCAACGACAACACCTGCTTTTACTAAGAAGTCCTCCAAGGTCATTTCTCCTAAAGTGGGTTGTCGTTCCTTAGATTTATTTTCTTCCCTGTTCTTATTTTGCTGTATATCTCTCCATACCTCATCGACTGTCTTCTTGCTCAATGCACCAGTTAATGAAACACTTCCCTGACGGGGGAGAGCATTTTGATTAGCCACAGCCGTGCCCTCAACATCCATGAACATTGACTGACCGGCCTCAGCTGTCCAGACATTCTTCAAAAGCTCATCCAGGTTCATGCTGCTCAATGGCTTCCCTAAATCACCTAACTGGTTTTGAACCTCATCAAGTGTGAGACTGTATATTGAATTCTGCCGAGTCAGTGGCTGAACTTCAGTGGATTTTCCATTATTGCCACCGCCACCTCCGGCATTACCACCGCCACCGCCACCGCCTTGTGAAGCCATTGTTTGAATCCCCATTCAACAGGCTAATCTAGCCTTACCGGGTCAATCCAATATTGGGGTCATAACTCTACCGACGACGGACCTCAAGCCGACAAAACTCAGATGCAAACCAGGAAACCTGCAAGCTGAAACCAATACCAGCATAAAAACACCATCAAATGCCAGCACTTCTCAACGAGCACTTCAAACTTAGATCGACGTATATGGAACCCATTTACAAGAAATGGGCATGCATCAGAAAGGTGGAGAAGCAGATCCCAACTAGGACAGGAATATACAACATGCAACAGCACCTCAACACATAAAAGCACTATCACTCTCCACTCCAGCCACAGGTATCTAAAAAACTAAGAGCTGATCGACAGAAGAAATATAGAAATAAGCATGGAGTTGTCGTCAAGGGACACATCTAACGACAAGAAAGCTGAAATTAGAAACAACTCTCCTCCGACAAAAACAATCGACTTAAACCCCAAAGAGAAAAAACAAAGAAACATATTAATCAGTCAAAACAACAAAAAAGGGGGGGGAAGCTCCATCGCGCCGGAGCGCCAGTCAGCAGCAAAAAGAGCTTCGACAAATCAACCAAAACCGGCACGGTACTCGACATTAAAATCCAGGAAGAGCGACAAAATGATTGGATCAGCTGCATGCAAGAAGAGAAATCGCCACCATTTCACGTCGCGCCTGTACAAACCAGCAATCGAAACCGCACTCATCCGCTCACACATTCCCCAGCAGCGACGGAATCAAGCAACGACAAGAAGGAGAAGAGAAAAATTCCCCGAAACAGCACGAGATCATCATTGGCGAAACAGCTCTGCATGCACGAAAAAATCCGAAGAGCATCGACCCCAAAAGACCCCAAAATTCCCGCCCCGCCCGAAGCGCGAGGCGCGATTCTCCCTCCGTTGCGCAAATGCAGCACAGGAACGCGACGACGGGAGGCGAAAGAGCTCCGCGAGAGGTGCTTACTGGCGCGAGCGCTAGGGGGAAGGCGATCGATCCGCCAGCGGAGGAGGAGGAGGTGGCGGTAGCGGCGGCGGCAGAGGAGCTCCTGCCTCTGCCGTCGTCGGCGGCGGAGCGCGGATTGCAGGGGAGGGGCGGCGAATCTTCAGTTATTTCGCAGTCGCTCGCAGGTGGCGGAGAGCAGTTCGCAGGCGCGAGCACGAGCGAGCGAGAGCGATAGAGAGAGAGAGAGAGAGAGAGAGAGGGAGAGAGAGAGCTTGAAGACGATGGAGCAACGAATGCCGATTTAATTTTATATTTTCGGTAAAAAAGCAAAAGAAAACGGAGTTTGAAAAAAAAAATGAAAAGAAAATGGGATGGGAAATTAAAAATTAATTTTTTAGAAAAAGCAATTGGCCGGCAAGGGTAGACGAGGGGCGGGTGGGTCGCCGGCTAGGAGCGATGGCGGCGCGAGGAGAATTTTTATCATTCATTTAAGTTTCGAAAATAATAAAGTGGAATCATATTTCTCTTCCGAATTTATTTTGGAACTAATAATTTTTGAAAAAATAGAAAAATCAAATCACATTATCGAACAAATTTGTATTCTAAATTTGTTTTTTAAACAGATAAATTAAAAAAATAAGAAAATAAAATAATTATTGTTCACACTCTTTTAATTAAATGGTTCTCGTTTGCACTCTTAATTATCATTTTTGGCTCAATGAATTATAGAATAGGCCTCGACCGATGGTTATTTTGCCTTCCCCTCTATATTGACACCCAATTATTTATCCAATTTTGTAAAAAAAGAATATGAAATTAATTGAAATTCAATATCAAGGTGATGTGAAAGAAATATATTGTGTGGAATTTAATTTCTTAAAGTTTCTTGAGATGCTATTTTCGCCGTTGCATTAATTAATTAGCTTTTTCTTTATTTTAAAGTTTTTCTTTGAAGTGGTGGGCATTCATTGCGGTTGACAAATGGGCTCTCCGTGAATCATCATTCAATGAACCATCATAGGATATAATTTGGTTATTTTCCCATTACTTAAATCTTGAAAGAAGGCAACGAAGGGAAGGAAAAACAATGAGAAAATGGGAATATTTTTTGTATTTTCTTTTCTGCATTTATTCAATGTACAATGTTCTACAATTATAGCACTAGACATGTACAAGAAAAAGAAAATAAAGTATATTACAAAATCAATTCCAATATTAAATTGATATTGATTGATCTAGCATATCAATCTAAATCCCAAAGAATATTATATAGCTTGTGCATATCTTGTAACACTCCTCCTCAAGTTGGTGGCTTATAGATGTCCAAGATACTCGATTTGCTTGGTAGATATGCGTGTTGTCTTTGACATAGAGGTTTTGGTGAAGACATCTGTAATATGTTCTATAGTCTTAATTGCTCTTGTTTCTATTACCCTTTATTGAATCTTCTCTCGAGTGAAATGGCAGTCCACTTCTATGTGCTTTGTTCTTTCGTGCGTTATAGGATTGGATGCAAGTTTGAGAGCTATGTTGTTGTCACAAAACAACTTGGTCGATCCCTTTGTTTGTACCCTAAGGTCCCGAAGTAAGCTTTGTAACCACACTATCTCACAAGTTGTCTTTGCCATAGCTCGGTATTCTGCCTTTGTTGAAGATAAAGAGACAGCTGGTTGCTTTTTCATCTTCCATGAGAGTAAAGATTTTCCTAGCATGATATAGAATCCAATAATTGATCTTTTGCTTATTGGGCAAGTCACATAATCAACATCACAATAAGCTGTCATCTCCATGTTGCACTTTTTGGAAAGAAGAATTCCAAGTTCCGGGCATTTCTTCAAGTACTTAACAACCTCTGGGGTAGCATTCATATGGGATTGCTTTGGCTTATGCATAAACTGGCCGAGTGTTTGCATAACATAACATATATCTAGTCTAGTCATAGTCAGATATATGAGTTTTCGAACGAGCTTTTGATAATCTGACAAGTCTTTGAGAATAAGATCATCGTGAGAATTTCCTTCATCATAGTCCACCATAGTTAATTTGATATTTTGCTCGATTGGAACAATAGCTGACTTCATCCCGATAGACCTGCTTCCGATATGATTTCTAGCACGAACTTTTGTCAGTTGAGGGGATCCCTTGATTGGATCGGGCAATTTCTAATCCTAAGAAATATTTGGGTGATCCTAGGTCCTTTATGTGGAATGTAGGGTGCAGATATTTCTTGAAGCTCCTTATGGCAATTGCATCGTTTCTCATAATAAGTATATCATTAACATATATCATTAGATAAATGAATGACGTACTTCTTATCCATGTGAAAAGAGCATAGTCATATTTGAACTGTTTGAACACTGCTATTGTGAGAGCATTCGCGAATTTGGCATACCGCTACTTGGATGCTTGTTTGAGACCATAAAAGAATTTGCGGAGATGACACACTTTGTCCCTCTTGTCCCTGTAAACCCTGAGGATATTCCATATAGATATCTTCATCCAAATCGTCATGAAGAAATGCATTGTGAACGTTCATTTGGTGTAATGGCCAATCTTGAAAAGCCAGAACTGATAGGAAAGAGTGGACGGTGATGTCTTTGGTCACTGGAGAGAAGGTCTCATGATAGCAAAATCCTACTCGCTTCGTAAACCCTTTAGCCATCAAGCGAGCCTTATATCATTCAATCGATCCATCTGCTCAATACATTATCTCGTAAACCCATTTGCACCTAATCGCTTATGATTGGGAGGCAAAGTCACAAGATCCCATGTATGATTTTCATTTAGGGCTTGCAATTTTGCTACCATGGCCTTTTGCTAGTGTGGATCTATGGAAGCATAGCTAGATGGTTTCTACTCTTTAGAGATGCGACTAATACAACACCTATGTTCCGGAGATAATTGATTAAAGGAAACATAGGACAATATGGGGTAATGAATACCTGCCGAGTCATGTGTAGCACATACATAGTCTTTAGTCCACGTTGGTGGATGTGTGGTGCGCCCTGAACGTTGAGGAAGATCCTGATTTGGTGGTAAAGATTCTTCCACAAGTGGTTCCAGCATGGGATTTGGAACTTCTTTAATAATCACATCCTTAGATGTTGGTCACGGAGAAATAATTTCAGCAGTTGTCCTATCGGTTGTGGAAGTACTGTTGAGATTTTCCGAGTTTCTAATGAAGACATATTCAGGATCTTTGAATGCATCTTCTTCAATGAAAAAAAAGAAGCTGAGAAGCAATATTGGTGTCTTATTTTGGGGACTGATATTCAGCAAATGGAAACACTCTCTACTTATGAGGAATTCTCTTGTAGACATTTCAAACATACGGTACCCCTTTTGAATATTTGGGTATCCCATAAATATACACCGCCGGGTATTGGGACCCATTTTGTCCTGAGGACCTACTGTAGTAACATAAACAACCAAATATTCTTAGATGATCCAATTCTGACTTCTTTTTGAAGAGAATTTCGAAAGGGCTTCATCCGTTCAACACCTTTGTTGGCATCCGATTAATTAAGTAAGCTGTCTAACCATGCAATCTCCCCAAAAATTATTTGGGATGGAAGCCTAAAACTTTAAGGCATGTGCCACCTCCAAAAGATGGCGATGATTCATTTCCACTACCCAATTTTGTTGTGGAGTGTATGTGCAAGAACTTTCATGCAAAATGCCATGGGATGAAAAAATAGAAGCGCATTCATGGCCAAAAAACTCTTGTCCATTATCTGTCCGAATCTGTTGGATAGATTTTCCAAATTAGTTCTTTGATAAAGAAAGAAATGCTTTCAAGTTGGAGAAAGCTTGACCCTTAGATTGCATAAGGAAAACGCATGTTACCTGAGAGTGGTCGTCCACCTTGGTGAGGAAATATCAAAATCCATCATGATGAGACGTATGGTAGGGTCTCGGGCATCAACATGAATTAGTGAAAAAATACTATTGGAATGATTTTTGCTAACTGGAAAATGTGCACACGATTGTTTTGCAAGTGGGCATATATGACATTGAGAGTAAGGAAATAAAGCAATATGGCCCACTTTGAAATGTAGAAGGAAATTTTTATCATTGGTAGTCACATTACATAATAATTATTTATTGGAAGAAATTTGAGATAAATTTAAAGTTCTTGAAATGTTAGTCCAAAAAAAAGTCATTCGAAGAGATTATCCAAGCCCATCAGTTTCCCAATCGAAAGGGCTTGAAAAAAAACAAATATAAGCATTGAAAAAAAATTGACAAGAGTTTTTCTTGTAAGCTCTAGACACTGAAATTAGATTAAGTTGAAAATTCAGAACATAAAGGACATTTCTCAGGGTTATTTGAGGACTGAGATTAACGATTCCTATAGTGATCCTATGAGTAATGTTTCCATTTGATAGTCGCAATGAAACATGAATATTTAAATCATTATGAATAACATGAAAGAATCCCTTATCACAGACAATATGGTCATTAGCCCCTAAGTCGATTATCCAAGCATTTCTAGAAATAGAATTTATTAGATAATGAGAAAAACCCGATAAGCTATTTCCTCTGTTGGAAATGTCCAGTTCTTGGAGTGCATGCATAAACTACTGATATTACCCATGTGTGATGGGTTGATCATTATTTGAATAAGTGGTTTGGTAGGTTGCTATCGAAGATTTCTTCCTTGTTTTACTTTTTCGCCAAACTTACCATGCAATTTCCGACAATTGTCAATGGTATGATAGGGTTGCTTGCAATATTCACAAAATCATTTATTTTTTCCTTTTACATTAAGCCTTAAGGCTTTGGATCCACCTAGAAAATTTGGACCGTTGGATGCCTTAAAACTGGCTCCTTGTCCACCGTCTAATCCTGAGGAAGGATTAGGCCCCTTCTAGCTGTCCGACCGCAGAGTGTGATCTAGATTGTTCGAATTTGCTCAAATTTCCCTATTTCAGTTTTGAAAGACCATGTGCCAAGAAAAAAATCTTTGCATGGTCCAATTTGCCATACATTTTACTTATATTACCCCTCATAGTTTTCGAATCTTCTATGGGGGAAAGACCGACTTGCAATTTTTGGACTAATGTAGTTTCCGATCCATGTTCTTACTAATTGATTACATTTCTTCCATTGCCTTGCCATCCTCTCGTCAGTTTGAATCGAAATCGATCCGTCGATGAACCCATCTTTATCTTTAGTAACTACTCGATGGAATTATTGTGCCCAAATGAAGTGGTTCTCAGATCTCGTTAGTTGATGACTGATGAGTTGAATCTTTGGTCCATTAGCGATAGATATGTAGAGGGAGTTGCCGAATTCTGGGTGACCAGAGGCAGTTGTGACAAGGTACAACAAAAATCCGAGCAGTAGTGTTGAGTAGGGATTTGCACCCATACCCGGATTATTTGACCCATTCATAAACCCACATTTGCACTTTCAGACCTAGTGTTTGCGCTTGCCCCGTCTACGGTTGGTGGGCCATCATTGGGTTGGACATTGTTTTCGGAAATTTGAACTCCTAGCCATGTAGTACTTGGGCTTGGCCTGTAGTACCATGGACTAGGTTGGATAGGAAAGGGCACCCATTAGTATGGTCCACCTGCCATGGGTTGACTCGGGATGGATTGGCCCAGAGAAAGTTGCCCTAGATTAGGCTACCAAGGGAGAAAAGAGCCCGCATTAGGTTGACCTTAGATTCCAGCGACCTTAGCAGGTAAGCTCAAGGAAGGGTTTTGAACTTTCTCTTCCATGATATGCTCTTTAGTAGGTGATGGTCGATTCTCTACCATGTTGACGGTAAAGAATTTCTTCTCTTCACTTGCTTTTATTTCTTTAGAAATTGATTTCTACGTCGGCGTGCTAATGTTGTTTTGTAGGTTAATGTGTCTCTCACCAAAAACAGTAAGGTACCGATAGGCAATCAAAAAACTGTGGAAGTTGAAGCTGAATCAAAAGTGTAACTCGTTGAAAGAAAATAAAGAAGGGAAGGAAGAACGAGGAAAAAAAGGAGAATAAGTTCTGTATTTTCTTTTCCATATTCATTCAATGTATAATGTTCTACAATTATAGCACCAGACATGTACAAGAAAAGGAGATAAAAGTATATTGCAAAATCAATTCCAATATTAGATTGATATTGATTGATCTAACATATTAATCTAAATCCCAAAGAATATTGTATAACTCACGCATATCATCTAACAAATCTCTCTCTCTCTTTCTTTTTCTCCCCTTAAATTCCCATGCACTAGTATTCTCGAACTATTGTACTTGCTATGAAGCATTGAAAGGTGTTAGAAATCATGAATTTTCCTTTTAATGCGATCTCAACAAGTTAATCCAATTCGAATTTTGAGCACCTTTTATACATATAACTTTGCTGAGGTAAAACAATAAGAAAAAGTTTTGGCAATCAAATTCGAATGAGAATTTCGATTTAGATATAGATTGACATTTTATTCCGTAAATCTAAAATGTCTATCAATGGAATGATCAATATTGGGCATGTGTAGATTCTCACTCAGATTTTTGTCAAAAAATGCCCACCCGTTTTATGGAAAAATCATGATTTCTTCATCAATCTTTTAGTCAAGAAAGACGAGGATGTTTCCATGAAATGTGCGCTCTTCCCCTTAACCTTTACATACATTGCCTTATATAGGCATAAGATAACATACGAGAATTGATTGAGAAGCTGGTGATTGATAAGTAGTCTTATTTTTTCTCTGTTATGCTCCGCTCGCTTGTTGACGGCTTGTAAAATGTTGTCCACTTTACTCTTTTTCTTTATGGATAATTGACACATTAGTCGCACGATAATTATTAATTTTTTTTATTTATTAAAGATGCGAACAGATGATAATGATTTACGTCAATTTAGCCGCTATTTTGAACAAAACCGTGATGACATGAAAGATCCGAGGGACGAGATTGGACGGACATCAAAATTTGTGATAATCATCGATAAATAAAAAGGAATAAGAAAAATAAATCAAGAGATTTTTTTCATCACGAGCAAACGTCGTCGTTTTCTCTATCGCACAAGATGAAAACTACCGACTTCCTCTTTTTTTATTATTCTTTTTTATCTTCGGCCACAAAAAGCGAAACCATAATTTGAAATCGAAATCGGAACCGGTGCCACCGTTCTAATCGTCGCGTCGCCCATCTGCTCCGCCCTCCTCCGCCGCGCGACTCTCTCTTTCTCTCTCTAGATCGCCGCTCTCCTCCGTCCCCCGCCAATCCCTCGCCGACCAGATTAGGGTTTTCTCTCTCTCTCTCTCTCTCTCTCTCTCTCCTTTCGCGGTACCGGCGACTCCCTCTCTCTTGCCGTCGCCCGAGGATGTCCGCGTCCACGGTGTCGATCACCGCGAACCCCGCGTCGGCGCGGCGGAGGCCGGTGGTGCTCGGCGACAAGAAGTCCGGCGCCAACATCGAGCTCGTCCCCGCCGATAACGGGGCCAATGCCGACGACCGGGCGGTCTCCGGCAACAGCAAGGATCTGAGCCACCACTCGATCCGCGGAGGGGAGGCCAAGGACATGGCGGCCGTGAAGAAGGCGCTCGGGAATTCCACGATCTCCCCGCGCCGCGCGCGCAAGGTCGCCCCCAGGGCCGAGAAGCCCCGGTGGCTCACGGTGGTGAGCGTCTTCACGAAGAATGTCCTGCTCCTGGTCGTCCTGCTAGGTCTGGTTCAGTTGGTTAGGAGGCTCTCCATGAAGTCGTCGGGGAGCGTCGCGGAGTTTACGGATTTCGAGGGGCGGATTGCGGAAGTGGAGGGGATGTTGAAGAAGACTTCGAAGATGATTCAGGTGCAGGTGGATGTGGTTGATAAGAAACTGGGGAGTGAGATTGGTGGGCTGAGGAAGGAATTCAGCAAGCAGATTGAGGATAGCAGTGTGACGATGAGAACTGATCTGAAGAAACTGGAAGCCAAGAGTGAAGCTGTGGAGCAGTCTTTGAGAGAGTTAAAGGAAGGAAATTGGTTGTCGAAGCAAGAGTTTGAGAAGTTCATCGAAGAATTTATGAAGGGAAAGGGTGGTGTAGGGGATCAGAGTGATGTCAGTTTAGATGATGTGAAGGCTTATGCAAGAGATGTCGTTTTGAAGGAGATAGAGAAACACGCTGCAGATGGGCTTGGAAGGGTAGATTATGCGCTGTTCTTTGGTGGAGGAATGGTGGTTAAACACTCAGAGCCTTATCTCATCGGGAAAGGAAGTACTTGGTTTTCAATAAGCAATCGCCAAGGTGTTCATAGTGATGCGGATAAAATGCTGAAACCCAGTTTTGGTGAGCCTGGTCAGTGTTTTCCTTTGAAAGGAAGTAACGGCTATGTGCAAATTAGGCTTAGGACAGCAATTGTTCCTGAAGCTGTTACCTTGGAACATGTCGCAAAGGTGATGCTTTCTTTCATAACATATTGCAATTCTTGCTGCAGAATCAGCGTTCACTTTCCCTTTTTGCTGTTTTGTCTTGGTCTCTTGCCTATATGTACTTGGGATTTGACGTGAGTGCTTAAAATTTGCTGGGGGGCTTTTGTTTATATTAACTTAAACATGAGGACCTATTGACAAAAGGTAACAGAATGGTGGGTTGTTTCCCCTGTCCAAGTAATTGGTTACAGTGCTTGCTTAGAGTTTCCTTCATTCTGTTTTAGTTGCGCTTGAGATTGATGAACTTCATACTTGTGACTAGATTGAACAGTTAAACTAGGGCATTGACGTGGGAGAACATTTGGATTGTTACCTCTTAGAACAAGAAAAAGAAGAAAAATCATATAGAAGATAGAGCATTATGTTATCTTGCCAAACATGTTTTGTTCATAGCTACTGATATTGGGCCAAATGTTCACCCTAACTTTGATGCACACGAGGAAGGGGTGGTAATAGAGGAGCAGGAGAATATATGTGCCAATGTATTTAAAGGAAAGTGCACTATATTTTTCCATCTTCTTGCTCATAAGTCTAGTGATGGGAAGTTTTGGATGCTATAGGTCCATTTTGTAAATTGGCAGTTCGCACTTTTTAGAACCTCCTTGCCCTCAGACATCAGTGGCTGCTATGTGAGGTGACACCATATGGCTTCTTATACCATTCTTGAGAGACCTCTGTGGATCAGCTTGCAAAAGGAGTTTGGGTGCGTTTGGTTCAGCATTTCCAAGGGGCTTCTAATCTAGGAAATTCCTTTGTTTAACAGTCAAGGTTCAAGAACCACATTAAATAAAGTGGTAAATAAAAACAAAACCTAATTAAATTGAACCAAACAAAAGCTTGGGATTCAGTTGTACAGGCTTGGTTATGCTTTATTTCTACACATGCAAAGAGTTTTGTCTCATCCTTTCTGATCTCCATAAATTTTGTAGCCTCTCATTCTTTATAGGAGGTTAGTGCAGAAAAAGCCTGCTGATGTAGATTTGCCTTGAAACAAGCAAGGATTTTGTAAAGCCCAGGGGCCCAGAATTTGGGGAAGTGATGTTAGACTACACTTCTTCAATATTACTTGGAAGTATGGTTTTGGCTTCTCGATGGCATATCTTTAAGCGTGATTCACTGGGAGGCTTTTACAAATCTGTATAATTGAGGTCCTTGCTTGAATAATTTTGCTTTCTTCTCTCTTAGTTGGATGATTTTAGAAAGGTATGAGAGAGTGGTATGTGAAGCGAGGGTTTGAATTTGTCTTTACCCTCTTTCAAGAAGGGAGAAAATTTGGGGGTGCTGGATGCTTCTTATGTGAAAACCCACTACCTAGCATGATAGAATTTCCTGAAATAGGTCATCATGAGTGCTATGTATTCTTATTTTTTGGCATAAACTTGGTGATTGACCTTCAATGAAACACATTTTCTTTATAATTCCCTAATTGTGAGATATTTTCTAATGGTTGGGCCACGCAAAGTTTCTTTTTTGAAAAGGAATCTAGGAACTTGTTTTGTTGGCGGTATAGGGGATGTTGGATTTTGGTAATCACTGCCAACATGTTTGGTGCAGTTGTGGTAGGGTTGGTTGGACACTGGCAATGGTGGTGGGAGTGGTCATGGCTCAATGTGGTGGAGGTGTATGATATTGATGGTGGCCTAGTAGTTTTGGAATAGTTAGTGGGTATATATGCATATGTCAAATTTGGTTAAGTTAATTGTAGGCCAATCTTTTGATTACTTGCTTAGTCTATGGCCAGCAAAGAGAACCTGTGAAGTGAAACATTTTAGTAGTCAAAGCAAATGAAGCAGAATTGACTTGTATATTGTACTAATTTTAGAATCTTAAGGACATGATCTTTCTTACCTTAGTCACGCAATCCCCCCTGTCCAACGATTTAACGAGCGAGTATGCATCCAGTCAGCACATAGTGAATGAAGAAAAGCATTCATCCTAGATTGGATTCTCTTTTTTTAAAAAGAATGTTTATCAGTTGATCCCTATCCCTATTCATTCGGTAGAGAGCAAAAACTGATTTTAGCGGTTCCTGCAGGGGTAATGGCAATAGCCAAAACCATGATACCAACATTACAGGAGATCCATGCAAATATTATTCTGTTGGGTGAGGTCATGGGTGTTGCGTCCTAGATAGCGAGATTCTTGTGTATTGAAGCATTACTAACTTACACTCTGATGGTACGTTTGGGGAGTTCCTCTCGTGAATGAGAGTAATATGGCCATGTGGAACCTCGCACAAATGAGCAAAACCTATGTCGAAAGGTTTAATAGTTCTAAATGACAGATCAGAGTAATACCATTAGGATGGGGTGAAAGTTCCCTCACAATGAGCGAAATAGATCATACTTTTTATGCTTGAAAGAGAGTTTGCTTTAATAAGGGCTTGTGATTGATTAGCTAGTTGGTGAAATTTCTTAATTGATGGATTTTGTCTGATGACTTTGTCTCATCACTTAATTGGCTTTTGCTCCACCTGCTGATGATTCGCTATTCCCTTCTACCAGCTGTATATTGGTCAAATTTGTTATGTGGGTGCATTTGATCTGATGACTATGTTAGGCTTGTCAAATAGTTTGCTGTTATTTCATTTTCTGTGATTTGTTGCCCAATCTACAAATGGAGAAGATTCAATGGATTGGAATTGCCCTTTGCTATAGTAAAAGATTTGATTTTCACATTTTTATTGGACTGGGATGTAAACTAATTTCTTCCTGACTCTGATTTCTATTTTTTGTTCTGCAGTATTGTTATATTGTTTTGCATTATCTTTTGAATATTTCTTTGTTTCTACTATCATCAGGGTTCTATCCCACTTCTGTTTTTATTATTCATATTTATTAATCGTCAACTGGGAATTTCTGAAACGTGGTTCTCTTCCCATTGACTTTTAATCAGTCACTCCATGCCATTAATGTACTATTAGATAAAGCTATAACTGGTGCTTGTTTGCCACTTTTTTCATCTCCTTGTTCCCCTCTTTTTTGTGGATAATCATCAGATAATCGAATTGATTCTCTTTGTTTTTACCTGGTTGGCTTTTGTACTGAAAAATTGGTGATTGACAATGATTTTTGAACAGAGTGTAGCATACGACAGGTCAAGTGCTCCTAAGGACTGCAGGGTTTCTGGATGGCTTCAAGGGCAGGCTGATGCAGCAGCAGTTGACACTGAGAAGATGTTTCTCTTGGCAGAGTTCATGTATGATCTTGAGAAGAGCAATGCTCAAACATTTAGCGTCATGGATTCGACAGCTCCTGGTCTCATTGATACAGTCAGGTTAGACTTCACGTCAAACCATGGAAGCCCCACTCATACTTGCATTTATCGCCTGAGAGTGCATGGTCACGAGCCTGAACCCGAAATGTTAGCCATGCAGTCTTGACATGTTCCGGCTCTTGTTTTTCTCCTCTGTAATTCTTGTTATGTATCACTTGGTTAGATCCAGTTTTTTGTTCTGAAGGGTTCTGCTTCATGCCACCAGACTGCTTTTCTCTTTCTAGAGTTGTGATCCCTCGTGCTTAGACAATCTATGTGTAACTATATTCAATCGTTAAGCTTAGATTAGTGAATTTGTTGTACATCGTGAGATTTTTGCTATTTTAGCTGTAGTGTTAGTTTGTTTCAATAGAGAGGTAGTCCATTCAGGGGACGCATGATGTCAAACGTTGCGTTTTGTTTTGTTTTTAGGTGAAAAGACTGATGGTGCAAATAGAAAATCTGGTCGCAAAACATGTTTGGTAGAACTCATCTTGTTTCTGAAACCAAAAGTAGTTCTCATAAATGGGAGATACTTTCTATATTTTCCATTTAAAATGGGGCTAGAAGTGGGATTTGCTGAAATGGTTTCCATGCTTTGTTAAAATGACTGAAGAACGAAGAGCGTGAAATAATATTTTTTGGCCAAAAACAAAAAAGCATGAAACTAATTAAACGTTGAATTTGAACAAAGGTATCTGACAATAAGGAAGGAATAATGTTAGCAGAAGACTACAATTTTGAGAGATTTTTGGTTGAGATCAGGAACTTTATGATCACGCACATCCTTAGTCTCCCAAGACTACAGTCAATGTATCTGATCTCTATGTTTGCGTATTTGGTCTCTTTGGGTCCCGTACCTAATTTTGTTTGTACCCGTAAATGCAAGAGAATTAGGGCCTATTTGGCAAATTTTGTTTTTGTTCCGTAACAAAAAGAACAAAAATTTATGTTCTTTTGTTTCGGAAAACAAAAAAAGAAAGAAATGCGTTTGGTAAAACTTTTGTTATTGAGAACAAAAAATCTATAACAAAAAAAGAAGTAGAAAAAAGTTGTTTCTTGTTTTCGGGAATAATTTCGAGAAACTATTTTTTCTTGTTTCCGGAAACAATTTTGAGAAATAATTTTTCTCTCCCCTCTTTTCTTCTTCTTTTTCTTCTTCCTTTTGGTCGGTCGTCGGCCATCGGCTAGATGAGGGTTGGCGACCTCGCCAGCCCTTGGAGATATCGAGCCACGGCGAGGCTTGGTCTCGCTGGGTTGGGCGAGTCGAGCTCACCGATGGCCTTGGTGGCCGGGTGAAGGCCTCGCAAGGCCTTGGTGGCCGCAAGGCTTGCGAGGCCTCAAGGCCTCGACCTCACCTAGGCGGCGTGAGGTCGGCCTCACCTTGGCCTAGCAAGGCCGAGGCTCGCTGGCTCGAGGTTTGACCTCGCCCAGATTTGACGAGACTAAGCCTTGCAGTGGCTTGGCGAGGCTCTGGCGAGCTCGCTGGTGCTCGCGGTGGCCTGACGAGGCTGTGGTTGGCAACCGGCCACAACGAGAAAGAAGGAAAAAAAAGAAAAAAGAAAAAAGAAAAAAAAAGAAAAAAAAAGAAAAAGAAAAAAAGGAAAAACATAATACAAATATTGAAAAATTAAAAGAAACAATAAAATTATACAAGTTTACCAAAGGCATTTCTATTTTTGGAATATAAATTTTTTGTAGTTACCAAATGTGTTTTTATACTAAAAAATTGTTCTTAGTAACAAAAACAAAAAAAATTATTTCTGTTAAAAAATTGTTTTCCGGAACATAAACGTTATTGAACTCGCGTTTTTAGTAGTAAAGTCATATTATTGGATGTGCGGTTGCGTTTGTTTTGTTGAAAGTGTTTTTCAAGAATTGATTTTTAGACTTTTCCTGGATGGTTTGCAAAAAATGGTTAATCAACCTAAAATATGTTTTGCCAACAAAATATTCATTCATAAATTTAGGAAAGTAAATTTATAAATTTAAAGAAGTCAAAACACTTTTTGAAATTGCTCATCTCAAACTTTTTGATTCTTTTTTCTTTTCTTTTTTTTCCTTCATTTTTCTTTTTATTTCTCCCTTAGTTGATCGTCGGGCCTTAGTGACAATTGGCAACCGGCCAGCATGGGCCAGCAAGCTCAAGTCTCACCCTATCCCAATGAGCTCGAGCTCACCTATTGCCGTTGTGGCAGAGGAAGGACAAAAAAGAAAATGAAAGAAAAGAAAAAAAAAAAGAGGAAAAGAAAAAAAAATAAAATTTGAAAATAATTAAAAATTCGAAATTAATAAAATTTTTCAAAAATTTAATTTTTTTTTTTTGAAATAAATTGATGAGATTAAAATCATTTTCCATTAAGATCTAAACATCAGAAAACGTTTTTGTTTATATATTACCAAATAAAGAAAAATTAACTGTTTCTAGAACTTGCTTTTTGCAGAAATATTTTCCTTAATTTTGTGCGAAACAAACCCACCATAAGTTTGAGCATAGTAGCAATTGTCTTGCTGCTTCTTCCATTCTCCGTCTTCATCAGGGAAACTTTCTGTTTATAAGTAACCTATGGAGAGGTCGTAGTCATCCCACATCTGTCACAAGTTTGTGAGTCGCTTAATTTTCCTTTTTCCATGAATTTTGCGTGTGGGTTTTTCTGAACCGCTTCAAGGATAACATCTTCGACGAGCTGAATATTACCGGCACTAGTTGATGACATTAGCATGTGCGAAAACGCGTTCTTACTCAGTTTTGCCGAGTACAGACAACAAAAGTAGGTTTGGCATTTGTGAATGCACTGAATTTTCCACTGCTGATCTGTCTTTTTTTTGGCTGAATGACCTCAATAGTTACATGAATGCTTGTGGCTGGAATTCGATGTGTTAGTGAATGAGAGACGTTTCTGGGTATGACCTTGTGGACTGGTCTCTTTGTTATTTGCTTTTTATTGCAACGATGGGCACGGTGCGTGAATTCTTTCGAAAATCTCGTTGGTCTGTGAAATTCAAGTTTCGTAATACCAACGATGATCGAGTCTGATACAAAAAAAAGGGAATTTGCGCTTTCATGTCTTGGTTCTGGAATTCAGACTCTATTATAGAATACTATTCAGGACAACCATGAATGAGCAAGAGAGTGAGTGGGGGTAATGCTGATGTATCTTCCCAACTACAAGAGGTGCATGACTTGCACGTTATATGAAGCAGAATGAGAATCTTGAGATACCCCATCTCACCAGCTAATTCTTTAAGAAGCCCCCAAGTACCTTGAAAGATCTTTCCAGCTGTTTTGAGAAATGTCCTGAAGGAATAAAGTTTCTACATCATGATCATAGCCTAGACTCTAAATGCAGTTCTAGTCTTTTATTCTTTTGAATTCAATAGGTTACTCCGAGAGCTGAAAGAAAAAAAATGGGACTTGATTCTCATCGTCCACATCGAGAGGCTGCCGTTTCCCCAATCATCTTTTTCGTTATTTCGAATTGGATACGTCGGTAACGCCGCCCATTCACTATTTTCGTGAAGTAACTGAAGCAAGTTTAATGTTCTCGTTTTTAAAGATCACCGAGGCTGCGTTTGGTCACTCGGATAGAACAATTTGTCTTATAAGATGTTTGGTGACGTCCTCCTCACTTGAATAATATGCTGGATAAGAAATCCGAGACAAGGGATTGGAAAAATCCAACTTGGATTAAAAAATTAAAAATGACTCAATAAATCCTATTAGTTTCGAACAATGGAGTGACGCATATTGCTTGCTGGCCACCACGCGAGCACCGCCACCAAAATAGCCATTGTTATCACTCTCAATCATTACTTGATCGCCGTCGCCTTCGATCACCACCGATGATCATCTTTGGTAAACCGATCGTGTAATGACGATGAGGGTGAAAAGCAGTCCGAAGATGATCACCATCGCTGTCCAGAAGCCATAATTGACGATAATTGCGGGTATGGTATACGAATATTGGTTGGAGTGCTTTCCACGGCCGGCACGGGACAAGCAATCGAGAGAATCGGGGCATACCATCGTATTGGTTGAGAAAGTCTTAAGGGCTGTGAAATTCATTTGTTTGTGGGTGTAGAATCTAATCCTAAGCACGTTAATTGTTACATACATTTTTATGTTCTTTACTTGTGAATACATCAGCTTATTCTGCAATTGTGATTAAAAAAATTCTCAACTTAAAACATCATTTACTCTCAAGTAGGCCCAGTGCAACTTGTCATCCAGACTCGCTCTGTTTGTCATGGGGAGAATTCTCTAAGTAGTCATGAACCTATTATATTTTGGCAAATTTAATTCTAAATGTTTAATTTTACCAATTGAGTCCGGAAATCGTTGATGTAGACATCGACCGTCCTAAATTATACTGCCAGCGTTGACATAGACACATACTCGTGCACTCGCACACAAAAAAAAAAAAAAATGGTAAACCTACTACTACTTGTCACCTATAACTTACTTCTTCTACCAAAAATCGGCTTATGATATGAACCAAGGAAAACGAAAATGGAATTTGTGGCACATATGTTATCCCACACGCACAAGCCTTTCAGCATCAGAATAGGGATTGCCTATTAGCCACCAAACTCTTTCCATTTTTTGACTCATATTATAGAAAATTTTATGATAGTAGAATTCTGATGCACGAGTTCCATATTGTGAAAAGTGCAAAGCATACTACCAATATTACAAAACATCTATAATTTTAAAGAATCATATCCGGTAGAAAGAAAGATAAGAAAAAGTTTTAAGAATTCATAACAAACCACACTAGGGGTGAGCATGATTCGAAGTTGGCTGGTCTAGTATCTAACTGAAGGATTAATTTGCACAGTGTTGATTTTCAATTTTTGGAACCGAGGATTGATCCTATTAAGCTTGGGACCAAGGATCAGACTGATCCTATTGGTCCAGTCTTGTTTTAAGGTCAATTCGAGACCAATTGATTATTTTTTTTTGGTGAAAACCAATTGATAATTTTTTTGTATTCCTTAAAAGGATTATTTAAATTACATATCCATCAATAATGCGATAATGATCAACCAACTTATGAACACCAGTACATATCAAACATAAATATAAGATAAGGTAACAATACAAATTTATACTTGTTACAAGCAACAAACCATAAAAACAAACATGTGAGGTGAGGGAATAGAGGCAAGTCGTGAGTAAGGTGAGTAGGCGAGTAAGGCTGAGGCAAGAGAAGAGATTTTTTTTTTTTTTTTTTTTTTGGTCGAATTAGGATTGGGTTTCTTTCTATTTTCTAATTTACAAGACAAGCTAAATGGTAAAGAGAACTGAAGATGAGGCGCTAGAATCTAAAATAGATAAAAGCATATAATATATATTATGTACATAATTGATTCGGGTTGGACCAATTCTAAATTCTTAGGACTGAAAACCAACCTACACAGTATAGGATTTAGGGATCCTAAGACTAATGATTGACCTAATATCCCTCGAAATTAGACTTGGACTGGTTGGGTTGGGCTGATCCATGGTTAGTTCAGGATTGACTATAAACCAATACTCACTCCTAAATCATACAATATTATTTTTAGGGAGGGGGCATTTTGTCCCTTAAGGCATGAGACAAACACCGAACACCTAATTATTGGCGATAGTTATGGAGGTCATTAATGATTTACAAAGATGCCTTATGCCCGGCAGTGGCCAATAATTTGTACATGCTCCGACTTTTACAATGACAGACTCATATGACATCCCTATATGCTTGACAGACTTATATCACTTGACTTTTATGCCCGACAAACTCATATCGCACAATTTACTCTTCTACTACAGTACTGTTACAATCTGCTATATGAAATAGCCATTTGAAGGGACCAAAACCTAGCAATAATATGAGCGTGAAGGGTTGATCGGATACTCACATACTCCGCAATCACTCGTTTCTCTCTCATCGCGGATCAAAGCATGTGTCCCTCCGTTGAAGCAGCTGGACACGAGAGAGGATTTTCAACAATTCTCAATCCCATCTTAAATTGTATCAAATATATGATGTGATTTTTTACAATTTGAAAGATACTCGAAGAATTTCTAATCCCACCTTATCCTACTTTATTCCAATCTGAATACGGATGGCCAAATAGCCTTAAAGCTCACGTTTCCATATGATCACAAATCAAGCCAGGGAAAGACATGAGATGGACCATCTCCTCGGCAACGTAGAACTAATTGAAAGTTCTTTTTCTTCTCGAAGGCAACTCCTTTACACGATACGCCCATTTATTATTCAAAGGTTGCTTCAATTTTGAAGCACAAAGCAGGACACAGCAAACATGCTGTCTCCGAAGCAAGATTTCTCTCGCCCCTTCTTAAAAACAATTTTTTTTTAAAGAAAGAGGAAAAAATATTCCTAGTCTTCCTCTATATCAGCATCATCATCTGCTTTTCTATGAAGCAGCAAAATTAATAATTGCCCTACAAATCAAAGCTTTTGGGACCATTACCCATGCCGCTCATTCCTAGCAGGTTTGCTTCTTTCTGCTTAGTCTTAGCAGCTTAGGTTAATATAATATGACATTAGAATTCATTATTTCGATTGCTTGGTTGACCGTTTCCCATGATAACAGAGCTTGGGTCTGATGGTTTGGATTGCACTGACCCGGTCTTCAAATGGGGTCATTACTTCAAGCCTAATTTATAGTATTTTCTTTAGGATTTTATTGAAAAGCGACCCCTTTATGGAACGCCTACAAGAGAAAATCTATTCGATAATCAATTCTTTTGAGGAAATAGGGTGATCTGTGTTTGCATTGTAGTAAAATTATTCAAAAACATAATGCATTATTTTTCAAAAAAATAAAAATAAAAAAGAAGGAGAAAAACAGAAAGAATTGCAAATTATTGACTTTGATTTCATCTCTAGTTTTTGCCTTTTTCTTGACTGAGGTTGTCAACCACATTGATGCCTCCTCTTTGTTTGTTCGATGTTTACTTTCTTGTGAATGTGACATTGCTAACCGCTCAAGTTCATTTAAAGGATGGCGGATTTCATAGGAAAAAAATCATGACCGAGTAGTTTTAGAAACATTATGGTGAGCTGTAAAAGCTTTTATAAAGTGGGCAATTTTTGTCTATTTCTCAAGAAAGATGTGGTTTTGACTTGTATGAAAAGACAAATGTGAATCTCAATAATTATTTTGTACTTTCCACAAATTACGTATCCGAAAGCCACCAAGGAAGGAACCTTCCCATGTCCCCACACGGTAATACCAAAGAGAGCCATGTGGTATGTAACTTGTGTTTTCAAAATTCCATAATTATCATTGATTCATACTCTAAGTCGATTACGCGTAATGATTTGTTAGCTTCACTGCTCAATATGCTAATCCTATTTTTTTCCCCTAAAAAAGAAAGAGACAAAGATCCTCTGAATTATGATTAATGTTTCTATAATGCCTACTGATTTTTAAACACGTCGAGAATTCCATTCAAATTGTTACAGACAAACAAAGCATTCGAAACCGTCAGAGCCTTTCGAAATGGTCATAAAGGAGTCAAACCCGCCTTCAAACACACAAGCTCCTCATTGCCCGCATAAAGGAACAGAGGCAATTTGAAAATGGTCTAAATTGAAAAGAAGAAAGCAAGGAAAGGGAGGATAAAGAAAGAAGAAACAAGAGGGTATCAAGAAATGGGTAAGGACTAGGGTATGGACCAGGATCAAGAGAGGTGGGGAAAGAGGTGACCCACGCTTGCCGGCAAAGATGCATCACTTTGAGGGAGCCAAGGTGAGTCACCTTGGCTGAAGGGGGAAAAAGTTTCAAAAGAAATCCACAAATTGACAGGGACTTGCATGTTTCTTGGATGCTTTTCTTGTTCTTTTTTGCAGGCCACACGTGTGGACCACTTCTCTCCTTTGACAAACCAAAGGCCCTCCTTTCGAGTCTCTCTCTCTCTCTCTTCCTCCTCCTTCCTCCCTTCTTCGCCCCTTCCAAAACAGCTTTCCAACTCCTCCTTCCCCCTTCCCCCTTCCAATGACAATTCCATTATGATATTCATATAAAAAATTGTGGCCAACCCGGTTGTATGGTTCTTGAATCAAGTCTATCCCGACCATTCATTATAATAGGTCCAGCGACAAGCCACGCCGCACGATCAACAGTAGAAATTATTGTTAATTCATCTGATCTGTAAACCACGTTGTCCACGGCGGATGAATGACGTGAATAATTGAATTAGCTTTAAAAGTTTCACGGGCACTCGTCCTCAGTAGGACTCCGTAAAAGATCTTGTACTTTCAAGATCCGTAGGACCGTAAATTCAATTCTTTCACTCTGACAGATGGGGAACTGACTAGCTGACCCAACTGGCAGCAGAGCGTCTCCTTCTCCTTCCATGGCCGTCGACGTTAAGAAAGTTTCTTCGACCCTTTTGACCGTCTCTTTCTCTTTCTCGATTGAACCGATTATAAATCTTCGCACCCTTTGCACGTAAATCCATTCCTCCTTCTTTCTCTCTCTGTCTCTCTCTCTCTTTCTCTGTATCCGCTTATTCCTTCTCGAAACGTCAACCTTTTGCCTTCGTGTCTTTGAACAGAGTTCTTGATCTTGTGTACAGGACCGGATACCCAGGTTCCTTGTTATTCTTCATTGTCCCCTTCAAGCCTGAATTCAAACTGGGTTCCCCAAGAAATTGAGAACCGGGAAAATCCCTGACTAGTATTATCTTAATACGTTCCTGTGGATTTATGCTCGGGGAAAGTTGACTTCTTTTAATTTCCTCGGGGGAGACACAACTTGGGACGTCTAAGATTTCTTATATGGGTTGCCAACTTGCCCTCTGTGATGGCGATGCTCGGATGTTCAAGATGGTTCTGTGATGCTTGTCTGTTTAACTGGTAATCTCCTACATTATGACTCTTTTCTCCTTCTTTTCTTGCCTCCAATAAAAATCATCATGATCAACAAGTCACAATTATATATTATATGGCACGTCTGGCTGATGGGCATTTGCGCAATCTCTCTCCCTCTCTCTGTTCCTTCTTCTTCTTCTTCATCTTCTTCTGGTTTTTGTGGGTGAAAATTTGTGTCTGGACTATATGAAAATGGAACTTTTCTGAATGGGATTTTTTGCTGGAGGGGATGCTTGGGATGTGAGATTGGTGGTCTCTTCTTTCCTCTTGCTCATTAATGCCATTCACGCCTGCTCATACATACCTTTTTCGCCCTCGGATATAAACGTTACCCAATCCACATGCGATTCTTCAATTTCTCCAATTGATTGATTGTTGCCATTTCCGGTCCATGATGTGCTATTCCGACGGGACGCCAATTCATTTTCCCAAGGTCATCGCCCATTCCACATCGCCACTGTTCCATTGATGAGAAGGCGCAGTTTCGGTTGTGACATTGATGAATCCAGAAGGGATCAAGAAGAAGGTCGGAGATTTTCCCCACCTTTCGTTCTTAAATTCTTTTTTATTATGATGGGTCTGTTTATTTTTTGTTTTCAGCCTTAGGTAATGATTTTATGGGGTTAAATAATTATGAAGAGATCAATTGCTTGTTGGAATTCTGAAGAATTAACTGTGCGCTTTGATTTCAGTCATTCTCTAAGAAAGTTATGGGCATGAAGAATTGGATTGGAACGAAGTTGAAGAGGAAGTTAAGCGACTCCCCCGGTGAGTTTTCTTTCAGAAACTATTTGAATGCCAGAGCAAAAAGTGCTTTTGTTTTCTATCTACAGTTCGCAGTTGTAAATTCTTGTGATCTTCGATTCATTGAACGTAATTGCTATAGATTCATCCTGGTGATACAGCAATTGCCGGGCTTAATATTCTAGACGCAAACTATATTCTTGACATGAACAACACACCGGTCAAAATAGAAAAGAAAGGTCACAAATGAGGCACAGGGGGCACCTGATAATTGGAATTCTTTCTTCAATATTAATGAAAATTATCATCTTTGGAATAGCTCTTTTCGAGAATATTTTGGACTCGGTCACTGGTCCATATCTGCAATTCCGTGGCGCGAAGCTATTATCAGGAAAAAGGACAAACGTGAAGAGAGGTCCAAGAAAGGGGGAGAGCATCTCGTACAGTTGGATTAGAAGGAAGAATATGTTCTAATGGAAGCAAGAATTTTTACCCCTTTCTTCATTGTTTCCAATGGCCCATTTTAAAGAATTATCTCCTAAGATATGAGGATAAATGAATACTTAAAGATATTCGGTTTCTAAATTCCCGGATGTCTTCTTGGTGGAAGTAAAATGGCAACTTTGGATATGCTAGGGTTATTAGGATATGACCAGTCACCATCAGATAAAGTTTGTTCCAGACTTCAGATGCTTCAAGCACTATATTGTGCCTTCATGTTTCTTGTATTTAAACTTATCTCTCATCTTGCTCTTTCCAGATCAACAGCAGGGTTCGGTACTTGAGAGTTCTTGTCTTGGGGCCATCGGGGGAATGTCGATAGATCGAAATGTTCAGCCCTTCAGGTACTTATTTGCTATGATTCTAGTCTTTTTCTTTTTGTTTTACATCTTCCCCTCACAATGCTTTTCTGAACAAGTTGCCCTTTGCACGCGTTGTTTCGATATTCATTTTTCAGGGTTTTTGTAGCAACATGGAATGTTGGAGGCAAATCTCCTCATGCAAGCCTCAATTTAGATGAAATTCTTCGAGTCCGTAATCCGTCAGACATATATGTTTTGGGGTACAGCCTTACCATTTCTTTCCCGTAACTTTACTGAAAGCCGTATCTTCTTCCTTAGCAGTTGTTAGTTATTCATCAATCGCTTGATTAGGAGATGCACTGATGGAACTAAACAGTGTTCTAGCCCGAGATACTTGCCATGTGACACTTTAGAAGGGAAAAGATGTTGTTCTAGTTCTGTTCATCTGATGAAGATGCTGGTTTTTTCTCAGTCATCATTATAGAGTTTTGAATTTTTTTGAATTTATATGAGGAATTTTGAAAGAAGTCGGAGATGAATACTGCCTTGGCTCTTTCATTCATTTAGTAAGTTTCTTCAGATGCCAGTTTTCAGGAAATCGTCCCATTGAATGCTGGGAATGTGCTTGTGATTGAAGACACTGAACCTGCAGTGAAGTGGCTAACATTGATAAACCAGTCACTCAACAAACCGCATAATGCTGCTTACAGAGGACTGAGAGCTAGCCCCACTATGACTGGTTCACTTTTCTTCCCGAAGCCTTCCCTTAAGAAGATCAGTAAAATTTTTAGGACAGAGAGTAGAAGGCGGCTCAAGGCTTGCAATTGTCCAACTGATTTGGAGAGGAAAAACAGTAAAGATATCTGCTTTCGGTGTCAACAGCCAAGTATAGGTGAGGACGACATCTCTTCAGAGGAGGAAGATGATGGAACAAACGGTTTTGAGATGGTGGATATTTCAGCTGCTGCTGTCGGTAATCAGATGAAGTACGGTCTCGTAGCAATCAAGCAGATGGTTGGAATTTTTGTCATGGTATGGATAAGGAGAGAGCTCATACAGCACGTAAACCATTTAAGAATCTCGTGCACTAGCCGTGGGATCATGGGATGTCTCGGTAATAAGGTGAACCTTTTTAGCTAAAATTGTGCGTACACACATTCATAATTGAACTTGAATGAAAAGAATTGCCGCAACTTGGACATCAATGAAAATCTCAAATCTTAATTTTTTTGTTCTTTGCTTTTGTTTGGTTGCAGGGCTGCATTTCAGTTAGTATGTTATTCCATCAGACGAGCTTTTGCTTTATATGCAGTCACCTGGCATCTGGGGAAAAGGAAGGCGATGAGCTCAGGAGAAATTCGGACGTGGTAGAAATTCTCAAGAACACTCAGTTCGCAAAAATATGCAGAGTCCCTAACAGCAGGATACCGACGAAAATATTAGAACACGAGTGAGCACCACCGTGACTTGTTTGATTTCATCAATGTTTTTCTCATGCTGATCTGACTAATAACTTCACCTTAGCCAAGCTATAATTTATTGAGTTTTGATATACTTTCATGTCCTGCACAAAATGGCTTCAGCCGGGTCATTTGGTTGGGCGACTTGAATTACCGAATATCTTTGAGCTATTCCGAGACTAAAAGGCTCATGGACCGGGAAGCATTGGATGCACTGCTCAACAAAGATCAGGTTTTCTTTCTGCGCAAATTTAAATTTTTTCAACTGCCTGTTTTCTTACAGGACCTTGGTAGTTTCTCTTCTTGTTCTAGTAGCTCATATGTACTTTTTTTCTTGTGGTAGTTGAAGATTGAAAGGGAGGCGGGCCGAGTGTTCAAGGGATGGAAGGAGGGGAAGATCGACTTTCCGCCTACTTACAAGTTCTCATACAATTCAGATGCCTATGCAGGAGAGAACGTGAGATCAAAGGACAAAAGGAGAACTCCGGCATGGTATGTGCTCGTTAAAAGCATTTTATCCTCGCTCTTTTGACTGGAATAAGCGGCAAATACTTGATCTTGTTGATGATCACAGGTGCGACCGAATACTATGGCATGGAAATGGGATACAGCAAAATTCTTACAAACGAGGAGAGTCCCAGTTTTCGGATCACCGTCCGGTTTGCTCGGAATTTTCGGTGGATGTTGTAGTTACTGAGGCTGGATCAAGGAGAGTGCCATCCGGCCCTAACATGAAGGTTGGAGCTGAAGAACTTCTACCTCCGATCGGTAGATATCTGTCGATACAAAACGTGAGTTCACACACCAAATTTGCACCATTACTCCAATTTTTTTGGCGTTCTTTATTAACTGAATCTGAATCCTCCCCCCCCCTCTTCTCACTACAAGGCATTGGACCTGAAATCCTATTGATATCATGATGTTTTTGCGGTTTTAATTGCGCGTGGCCTGATTATCTTCTTCCTTATTTTTTCAGGAATTCGGGGTCAATAGCATCCCTCTTCAAGGTTGAAGATGAAAGTTTTGCCAATTTCCCAAAAACGAGTAGAGAGTAAATGTCACTCATAATGGTAAATTTCCTTGTTTGGCAAGCAAACCATTTGGGGCTTCTTTGCAACTGTACGTATGGAATGAGTCGTATGTTATAGCAATGGAAATCTTAGTGTGCAAATGAAATGCAATTTCATGGTGGTGTTCAAAATGGGTACTGCTCTGCTTTTGCTAAATGATGTCTTATTCTGCAATGGATGGAGGGTGTAAAAACTCGTTCCTTTATAAAGGCAATGAAGGGAAAGGATGAAGGGGATTTTTTTTCAGATTATCATTTCAAGCCTTTTCTCTTCCTCTGGCCCGGCAATATGGTTATCCGTCTTTTGGCATCTGTTTTTTTTTTCCCCCTTGAATGTAAGATTCATCACCCTTTTGTAGGACTGAAAAAAATATAGCAAAACCTGTGCATAGATTCTGTAGGCTCATGCTTACAATGTCACCTCTAAGGCATGTTCTGTCCTGGACTCTTGGGCCTGGGAGACCGAGAGACCCTTTTGAACGGGTCTAAAGCTATGATGCAAACATTAATGCCGAAACCGTGACAGAACATCCCTAGATTTGCTGATACAGAAAGATCATGTCCGACCATGCACCAACCCACTTTGTAGACCATCCTCCTTTAGTGTGCGCAGACACAGATCTTGGTGTGTATTGATGCTTGATCCAACGCACTGACCACGTGGAACCGGCTTTATATAATACAAAAGAAGATGCCTCAGAGAGAGAGAGAGAGAGAGAGAGAGAGAGATTTAGATTTGGGAACGATTGCTTTTTTTAATCTTTCCCATCAACCATCTCCTAACAGATTCCAACTTCAACAAAAGAAGGAAAAATTTAAAAAAAAAAAAAAGAGTTAAACAAACCCTACCAGTTCTTACCTTCCAAACATATCCCCCACCCAGAAAAAAGGTATTACAAAAAAAGAAGAAAACAGAGAGGACCTTCAAAGGCTACTGTAGTCACAAGAAACAGAAGTTGTTGAAGAAGATGGGGAGGATGACGATCTCTCACACAACAACATCATCCCTTGCCCATCATTGCCCTCCACCACATTCCCTTCGACCTCCACCACCCCACCATCCCCTCCGAATATCAAGTCGATGTCATCCTCGAAACCCCGCTCGCCGAACAAATCTGGCAGTTCCCCGCCCTTCTCGATCATGAGGTTCGGGACTGGCAATGGGTTGAGCCCGATCACATCCATGCAGAAGCTCCAGGGAGCGAGCTCCTGGTCATTGGTTGAGTCCATCATGCCAGAGGAGTCCATGTCCATGCAATTGGGAGACGGGCCGAGGTCAAGGTCATCAGCATACCGGAGGACCGGTTGCTGTAGCTTTTCTTGTTTGAGAGTCGTTGGTGGTGTCGGGTCATCGTGAACAATGACACACTGCATTTGTTGTGATTTGGGAGGATCAGCTGGCGTCGCATGGGGCTGTGGGAGGTCGATGTGGACGCCTTTCTTCTTGAGGCGTTCGACGTAATTGCTAATGTCGAAGTTGGTCACCGCATTCGCTCCTCGGTATTGGATGGCCGCCATATCATACGCCGCTGCTGCCTCCTCTTGTGTATCTTCATCAAGCAAACAAACCAACAATAATTCAAAATTTTCAGTTTACATAAGATGACAAAATCAACATTGAATCTAAACAATTGGGTAAGTTTTGCTGACTTCATAGATCGAATTTAACAAAAATTAACTTGTGGTTGAGCTTCTACTTAGGAGGTAGGACAGGATCTATATAATCACGTGACGCCGTATTCCATTCAGTCAAGATTTGTATTTTGTTGACCACCCCTCACTCAAGAGAGAGAGAGAGAGAGAGAGAGAGAGAGAGAGAGAGAGATTTGATGCCAATTGATCATTTGACTAATCTCCAGTAAGCGAATTTAATTATTGCTGACAACTTTATAACAAGATTCTTTAGGGTTTATGGACCAATAAAGGAGAAAGAGGAAAACCCATTTGAGGCCAAACTGAAGAGCCGACCATACCAGAAAGAAACCCTACCATTCGTGAATCACACAAGCAAGGAGAAAAATGAAAAACCCATTGTTGCTCTCACGCTCACCACATTAACCTCGGAACCTAGCCATTTCAAGGACGGAGACAAGACTTTTGATGTGAACCTAGTCCTCTTCTCTATTGAGCACACGCAAAATGATTCCTCGTGAGGCTCGTGTCGCCAAAGAGTCGATTCAAAGCTATGTGCAGCTAGAGATCGATTTCAAATTCAACACCTAGTAGAGTTCGATTTCAAACTCAACACCTAGGAAAACGACATCATCCATCCCGACTCTGATTCTAAAATGAATAGTGGCTTATGAATGTGCCATTGGAAGTACACGAAATCTATATTAATCATCAAAGTTTTTTAGACTCTTATGTTCATACATATATAAATTTGTATAGCCATGTTCATAAATTCAGTGATTCAAATCTGGATTTGGGTACACCCTCACGTGACCTCTCGTGCATGTCATTATGCCAAAAAAGAAGGGAGAAAGAAAGGGAGTTTCGAAGAGATTTGTTGATCTCTAAAGTAGATATAATTATTTAGAATCAAAAAGATCTCAGTGGGAAGTCACGTGCTGCATGCTTGGCAAATAGGCCAAGTGCCGGCTTGTGTTCTGTCAGACTAGAAAATGACATTTGAAAATTAGAAAAACATTTTCTTGGATGAATTTCACTAGGGTTTCTAAGTACAAACATAAACGCACTTGTCATCACCCCAGTCCTTGAGTAGACGCCACGTGTATATTATTCCACTTCATTTCATAAATTTTTCACGACAAATTTTCTTTAATCAAGGACAAAAACCTTCATACATACACCGTACAGGACGGGTGAAAAAGAATAAAAATCATCATACATATACGTGTGTGTCCACATATACACCGTATTTTACGTTGGAAACAAAATGGGTTTACTCTATATCTTTTTCGACCAATTAAATTCCATTAAAAAGTCGATCTTTGAACATTGGTGAAGTAATGTGAATAACCGAAACAACGGCAAGAACATAATATTTTTGATCAAATCAGTGAACCTTGACCATGAAACTTGCTGAAAATAATGATGGAAAAAAAGACGATGAAGAATTTTGACCAAGTGGGATTTGGGTCAACAAAAGGAAATCACCGACTTTATGGGAAAGAGATTTTTTTTTTTAAAAAAAAGAAAAGAAGAAGAGACAAAGACCAATGTGTTAAACATGCTTTGGGAGAGCAATGGACGGCGACGCATCAAGTGAATGGACAATTGCCCAACTACGAAATCGAAATGGATGATGACAATGACAATCCACTAATAGAAAAGGAAGTAAAACGAAAGGCCAAAAAAAATGCACGAAACCCCCAACTTTATTCAAATTTGGGGGGAAAAAAAAGCGAAGACCGTACAATTTACGGAGCGATCATTTCATTTTTACCCTTTTTTGTTGACCTTAAGGGTCTGAGAATTTACTGCGCCATTAATTAATTTGTTCATTTTTCCACAAATTAGGAAGGTACTGCTTTATTGGTAAATTTGCCTAATGTGAAGTTCAAACATACAGTGAATGATCAATATACAGACCAAAAGAGAATCGATTTTCTAGGTGGAGGGTGATCCGAATTGATGCCTAGAAGGAAGTACATTGACCTCAACAGGTGAGATGCAATTTAGTCAAAGCTAACTTTAGTTTGGACCAGTTAAATACATTCACTAATTTAGGACTAAACGTAGTAAAGAAAAAAAAAGGAAGAAAAAATGGAGGGCTGGGGACTCACTGTAGGTACCCAAGTAGAGATACTTGTTGCCAAGAACTCGCCCAATTCTAGCCTCCCACCTCCCATTGTGATGATGCCTGTGCCACGAAAAAAAAAAAAAAACCCATCATCAAATCCCAAACCAATCCAGTTCAATTCAATTAGAACCCTGGACATCTCTTCCTCTAATCTTGGATCATACTCAAACAGTCACGGTCATCTTTACCTGGCTACGCCACGGTACTTAGAAACCCCTCTGGAAAAACCGCTACTGCACCGCCGCAGGGACGCTAGGTACTCCTCCTTGGAGACATTCTGCATTTCCTCGAGCTCCTTCTCGTACCCATCTATCTGAAATTTCATGAAAAATTAGACAAATTCATAGGAGAAAATGAACCGATTGATGTCAGCTTTTTTTCTTATTTGCGTTTCGCATACCGGGAAATTCAAGATCGTGTCCGGCCCCCAGTACTTCAGGGCGGCAAGGTCGTAGGTGCGAGCAGCCGCTTCCTCGTTATCATAAGCGCCTACGCGAAAAATAAAATAAAATAAAAAACAAACAGTTTTAGCTACTGCTAGAAAGTGCAGATTTATTTAAGCATTGGAATGTTTTAATAACTCTCTATTTCCAGGAAAAAGATAAATGGAAATTTGGGGGTGTTGAGATGTTACAGACTTACCCAAATAAACTAAGCAGCGACAAAAGCGAGCGGTGAACGTTGGCAATGACGGGATTATCAGGAACAAAAACAGAGTCAGCAAGTAGGTAAACAAACAATCTCTGGTAAGAAGAACTTTGATAATGAATGATAATAATAGCATTAAAGAAAATTAAAGAAAATTATTGCAGATCTCATTGATTTTCCCCCCACTTACTCCTTGCAATAATAAACAGAGAGATTTTCACTTTTTTAATGTATGAATTGTCGAAAAAGAAAATCCATGCTGCACACCTTGTCGTCCTTTCTTGTTCTGTGTATTGTTCCAAGAGCTCTTGTCCCAGAGGTGGGCTTCGAACCTCCCTGTCCATCTGTGCCTGCGTTTTTTGTGGTCTTTCTTTCAATCAAGAGTCGAGAACTAGCGCATGCAAATGCAGACCCGCATGGATTACGAGCTCAAGAACGCATTTTTTCATGTTCCCTCGTGGGCAAAGAGCATGAGAGACAGAGAGGGAGAGAGAAAAACAAAGAGAGAAACAGAGGGAGGGAGGGAGACGGACCTGGTGACTCCTCTGTAAATGGAGCTTCTCCGGGCGGAGCTTGGGCTGTTGGCATTCTGGGATTGATCGTCAGGCGAGGAATTCAGATTCTGAACTTTCCTGGAGCGCTTCCTCTTGGGCTTCTCGGCTATGTCATGAGGGCTACCGGACCCAACAACGCAAGAAGCCGATGAAGAGGACGAGGACGATGGGGAAGAGGAGCAGGAGGAGGAAGGAGGTGATCTTCTCATCTGGGGCCCCTCAAGAGTCTCTCTCAACGCTCTCGCCTCTGTCTCCCTTTACTCGAGCGAGAATGACAGACAATGCGGGAGACAAAATACGAATGCACAGAGCACAGAGAGAGAGAGAGAGAGAGAAAGAGAGGGGCAAGGTGGAGGGTTATGAAACAAGTGGGTGGGTCTTCATGGAGAGTTATGGAACAAGTGGGTGGGTCTTCATTTCTGCCTCTTCCAGTCTCTCTCTAATCAAGATTTTGGGAGCTCGTTTGGGCTAAATCAGAAAGTGGTTTACCAAAGCAAGAAGAGGAGGACTGAAGGAAGGAGAAAAGGAAGGGGAGGGGAGGGGAGGGGAGAGACAATACCAACCATGGTCAGGGGGGTTTACCCAACTATTCTTAAAGAAGAGATCATGGGCAGGGTCAAATGAAATGGAAATTGGGTGAAAAAAAGGAGAGAAAGGAAGAGCTTTGGGTGTCTAATTAAATTAATCTTTAAATGAGACCCCTCTCCCCCAACACTTGGCTGCAGCACCAGCCATGCTACCAACAGGAGGGTCAGGCCCTGCTGGCTTTTCTATATGCTTGTCAGTCTCTCTCTCTCTCTCTCTCTCTCTTTTTCTTAGGAACAGGAGAGAATTTTTGCAGAAGTTTGAGTTGAACCTGGGTTATCTTTCCTCATGGGCCCATGTCGCTTGCTCGCTCTGTGGGTTTTTAGGCTTTGGGTCCTAAAGAGGCTAAACCGGAAGGGGGCTAGAGATGGGGAGACCATAGACAATTAGCTCGACCCTGTCGAGAATGTTCGGACCAAATATGTCGATTGTAAAGTGGAAATAGACAGATCTGGAAAAGTATTCCAAACTCAAAGGAGGGTCTTGATGATTATGCGGCTTTGATCGTCTTAAGCGTTCTTGGCAATCCAGTCCTTTCAGTTGTTTGAATTATGCAATTAAGTCCCCCGATTTGATGAAACTGATGCGTAGGCAAAACTTGTGTATGATGCCAATACTGGGGCGCCATTACGTGCGTAGGGTGGGGGGGTGTGGAGGCTGCGCAAGGTGGCCTTGCCCGCGGTTGGCCAGCCTTTGAAGACCCTAGCCAAGCCCCTCTAGAAAGGTCGTGGGCATCGGCTAGGGTTGATGACAGAATGCACTAACTGTTGACAGAGATCTTCGCCTATGACTCACCTGCAAGTGGCAGGCCATGCGACCCTTGGCTGTCGCATGTTTCCTGCCACAAAGGTGAGCCGGGGTGGCACTCGGTCTCGCTCTGTCTCTGTCTCTGTCTCTTTGTCTCGGTTGCTCCATGTATGGACAAGAGTATATATGCACGCATTAAGAACTCTTTTGATAACAATAGTTCAATTGCGGCCACAAACTTCAGCTACAGGACAATGTTGAAGAGAAATCCTCGCGACCCCTTAGGAGTGCTTTCTTTCAGCAAATGCACCCATAATACAACATGAACATCCCCATGGGAAACAAGAACCTAAATTCAAATTTTTAAATAGCGATCATCATAAGCAAAATTCTCACTGAGAGTTTCAGAAAACCTAAAAAGAAAAAAGAAAAAGAAAAGAAAAGAACTGCCCTAGTCTGAATTGAAAATCCGACGAACATCTGCATCCTGCATCAGCAGAAAACTACTCGGACCTCCTCCAAAGCTCATGTAACAAGATACTACAAACACTGGTCACCCTCTACCGGTCTTTTCGGCAAGTCCTGCATCATAAAATACCAAACACCAAGACTAAGTAAAGGAAGGCAGGTAAAAGCCAGAGAACTCCATAATTTTAGTGGGTGATAGCGATTTTCATGAACGGCTGCTGAAACTAAAGCGAAATGCGACTTCACTAATCCAACTAGAGAGGAGTTATTGGACGATAAAGGTTCAATGAGCTAAACAGAGTGAGACTTAGCCAACTTGCAAGCCAAATCACAAGTCTAACCAATTTTATAAGGTTGAGAGTATTACTCTTCCTGTCCTACCATTTGGAGTGAACATCAAACTCAAGACACAAAACTCTCTCCCTATATGCTAACAATACTCTTCCTGTCCTACCATTTGGAGTGAACATCAAACTCAAGACACAAAACTCTCTCCCTATATGCTAACTCATGCACACAAGTAGCACATATTTACTATCTTCATGCTCCGCAGTAAAGCACAAATCAATTTCCAATCACTCTTTCTGATAAGAACATTTATGAATCCATCACTGATAACATCTAAGAACGATCACGACATAATAAAAAAATTGTTAAGGATAGCTGCATCAACTTATCATTTTGTTTTCAATGCAGAAATTGTAATCTCAAAAGACTGCCAAAAAAGTAGACTATTACTACATTGAGTCATCATACAAACAGTAACTCATCATTCACCTAAATCTATGCTTGAATAAGTGCTTATGACTGAATAGACAACAAATTTTCAACCAAAAAAAATAAAAATAAAATTTATCTCTCTAAATCTGCTTTCTGAATCTATCACTGCAAACAGATAAATAAGTGATCCTCAAAAAAGTGATTGATTATCGACCAACCAAAGGAAAAAAATAAGAAAATTTCAAACGGAATGGGAAAAGAAGAGAGGAAGCAGAGACCTTCACGCAACCATAAGCACGACCATTTAATATAACAGGAGGAACAAAAGAATCCTCTACATCGCTTACATGTAATCAAATGTGCACACAATTATCTTACCCAAAAAAAAAAAAAATGTGCACACAATTACAGTAAGAGCTGAGTCTATAACCACATTATAGATTGGGCATTAAAGCAGACTCTCAGCAGAGTATATGTTGCTTCATCTCGACATTTTAAAGCATGGATGTCATTCCTTGATTTGCCAAAGGTCATAGAATTTACAAGCAATAGACTTGTTTGACTTGTATGGACCTATGCAACATCTTCAACTCATCCAGAAGTTCCCTCTTTTCATGAACCACACTTTGGGGGACAGATGAATTTCTTCCCCGTCCAGAAGAACATATAAGGAAAGAAGCAAATGACAGTAGGCAATTCTTGTATAGAACCTCCTGAAGACTGAAGACGAATGATATAAGCACTAAGTCTACCAATGCTGCTACGAGGCAGACAAGACTTGCTACACCGTTGGTCGGTGCACCTATTTCAGCCTAGCCACCACCATGTCATTGTTCACAACACAGAACCAATAACAAAAGGTCAGATTAGCAGCTATCTTCCTTGCCAAACGACCCTGATACATCTACATGTCATTGATATCCCATTATGGCGCTGCATTTCATCTAACCTGAAGATACATTTACAGGTGAACTTGTATTCCATTTCACATGATACCGATAGTAAAAGAAATTTTAAGTTCAAATCAACATAAGAATCAGTAAATACAAAGAAAGATGAATGTAGAGCTGCGGGGATTCACAAGTCTTGCCTCAACAACGTTGAATTGCGGCAGAACTTCTTTATTGTGGTACATCAGCAGAATATGGGGTGCCTTGACCGAATTCCGCATCACAAACCGCCTCAAGAACACGGATTCAGACAGCACGAGTCCACCCGGCACCGACTCCCTCTTCAAAAGGCGGGCTGACACCAAGGTGAGAAGAATGGACAGCCTGGGCAAAATGCAGTTCTCGAAGCTCGCCATGAAAATGGTGGGATACGTGACCAAGACATCCGGGGTCCATCCCAACCCGTTCATGAAAAATTTCAACACCTTCTCCATCTTCTCCTCGGACAAGCCCATCACCTTGGGCTGCTTCAAGAACGCCGCCTTAACCTGCTGGTCCGACCATCCAAACTTCTTGAAAACAGCCATCTTCGCCGCCCATTTCGGGCGCTTCATTCCGGCCATCGAGATCACCCCGTGGACGAACAACAAGGAGGACGGATCGAACCCCATTCCCTTAATTTCATCCACGATGTCGCTGAACTGGCCCTTGTCCCGCGACAGCGTCCTGGGCCGCAGCGTCATCATCTTCGCGATGCTGGAATCGGGCACGCCGTGCCGCCGGAGAGTGGCGATGTTGGCCTCCATCGATTCGGAGAAGGCGCGCAGGACCCAAGTCCCGCGCTTGACCACCAGATGCGCCGCCACGTCCTCCCGGCTCCCGAAGAACCTGACGAGGCAATCGAAGCAGGGGGCGAGCTGCGACTTCAGGCTCCGCCCGAGGACGTACGGGTCGTTGACAAGGACGTGGACGAGGGCTTCGCCGGCGACGCCGTTCTCCTCGAAGAACTCGAGCTTGGGCTCGAGGAGGTTGCTGGCCTTGGACACGAGGGTGTCGGGGCACCGGGTCAGGATGCTCGCGATGTCGGATGGGGCGAAGCCGCGGCCCCGGAAGAGGGCGACGAAGGAGTCGAGGTAGGGGGCGAGCTTCGGGGCGACGGCACCGGCGACGGCGCGGGCGGATTCCGGGGGGAACCCATGAGCGCGGACGAGGGCGCCGGCGATTGAGGAAGGAGAGGAGGCGGCGGCGGTGGAGAGGGAGAGGAGGGAGAGGCGGCGGTCGGCCGTCGATGGAATCGGCGGCGACGGACGAGCTCCGGCGCTGAGTTTCAGCAGCAGGGAGCGAAACATTGTGACCAACCGAGGAGGAAGAAGGAAGAGGGGAGAGGGGTTCATTTAAATTTTTGCTTAATTACTGAGGTTAATTTCACCATACAATAGAAAGTAGATAGATACAAAAAAATAATTTGAAGAATCATTAAGAAACATATCTAAGAGCATGTGACTAAAGTTCCGCAAAAAATTTGACCGACCTCCACACCAATCATACGTCGGTACATAATCCGGAAGTATACTTTTCGAATCAGCCACACACCTTTTTTTCTTGGCGTTTGTAAGTGATAAATGATCCATCTGCCTTTCGTAATTAATCATATGAATGTAATTCGGCCATTTCAAAAATTAGGAGGGCATTGATACATTGGGGTTTAACTTGCGAGAATCCCAAAAATTTGTAGGGCAAAATATAATCCTCCCCCGTTTGCAATCTAAAATCCAAACTTATATATACATATATATATATATATATATATATATATATATATTATATGTCTAATGTGGCTTTTTGAGATGATTCTGTGTCAAATAAACAAATCGGGATCGAAGAGCTAAAGCCATCCATTATCGGCATACACAGTACACACTCTCCTCGTCACCAATACGAGATGGCACGACTTTTGCTAAGTAAGCGTGCCACGCCATCAATTGTGCTTAACTTTTGCTGAGTAAACGAGCATGTTAACAAACACGATATTCTATTTAATGGATATCTCACATTGAACTAAAAACGAAAGGTCGAAGTACTTGATTGAATCCAAAATAAAAAAAATTCATATACTTTCTTGTAGGATACATAAAAGTTCAGGTACTTGCGGTGTTATTACAAAAAAAAAAAGAAAATAAACAAAGATCCGTTCAAATCCAAATGAATTAGACGAAAATTACATTTAGAATCTAAATTAACTCAAAACACTTGATTTTTTTTCTTCTAAAAATTCAAATAAAATATGCAAAACCTCACGTAATCTCATGAGGGCTACTAGACCCTACTCATCAATAAGCATTTCATGTTCAAGTTATCTGCGCTATTTATCATAATATTAGCAACAATTATAATTACGGTCCTGAAAAATTCGTGAGATGGAATTCTGTTTGTAAATATTCAGGAGATAATGGCCGACCTCTTATAAAGAAAATGACTATAAGACCTTCTAAAATTTCTGAGACCCATGTGAAACGAAAATAGTTGTTTGACGCACTTGATGATTATATTGATCTTCTCACAGAATCACAAGAAAATAATTGTGAGAGTGCCCTTTATACGTACGGCAATGCATGTGATGCGTCAGTCCAAAGAGATGAAAGATGACCTATTTCCATCCTACGGATTTTAGAAAACTAGGCACTACCCTAGTTTGGATCAGGAATCTGAGAAACATTGGCACCTCGTAGGCTCGCACCGGTCGAAAACAACATGGAGCTCCTCCAGAGCTCACGGAGCGAGATGCTATAAACATCCTTCTCTTCCTACTGCTCCTTTCGGCTAGTCCTGCATCTTCAATAAGAAAAGACCAAGAGTGAGAAGGCAGGCCCATGATGGGTGAAGAAATCGGTAATGGTAGTTGAGAAGGGTACAAGGATGAAGACAATGGATCACAGTCCTAAATAAGACAAGACCCCCTGCCAACAACTAGAAATATGAGCTGATGTGCAAGCCGAATCACAGGATTAAACATTCAGATAAGGCTGAGTACAGTCATCTCAAATGACAAAGCACAGTCCGCCCCCCCCAAGTTTCAGGAAGAAAATCCCTGTTTTGAGACACCAGGACATTTTCCTCAGGCAAATGCAAGGAGGGGCGGCTATACTTAGAGCACATTTAGACTGCCTGATCAACTATGTTCACAGAATCTCCTAGTTATGAAGAAGCAGAAGCTCCATCACCCGGAGTGCTAGGGAAGATTGTGAAAGTAACATAGAAAATAAAACAAGATTCAATGTCCTGCAAATGAATGTCAACTGTAAGTTCAGTCAGCCATAACTTCTTCTCCATTATATAGTCCTCATTTTAGCAAAGCAACTCTGATTTCAGGCAGAGATGTTAGAGTGATGCTACTGAAATTCCTTTCTCTTATCCAAAGTTCAAAGATGCAGAAGAACATTAGCCAAAGAAAAAGAAAGCAGATTAACCAAGGTATGTCAAATTTACAAGCACAAGAGAGAAATTGGATTAATGGTCTTCACAGATCCAAAAGGACTATGAGAATCCAAATTATTGATGGCATCTAAGGACCATCATTATCTACTTAAAAATGTTGGCAAGTTGCTCTCTCATCTAATCCTTTTGTCACTCTCCCGGACGTTATAATCTAAAACCAAGATAAGAAAAATGAAGTTTGAATATCCCGAGTCATCGCACACATATCAGTCAAGACTTAGATAGGTATTAACAATTAAATCTAAGAATCTCTAAACTTCAAGTTTCACTGACCTTGAAAAGATTAATTTCACATAAACGAGGAAAGTGAACAACTGGTAACCAGAAAAATGGTGTTATTGGTCCCCCCAAAATAGTAACTGGTTATCCACCCACTGAAAGAATAAAGATAAAAAGAGGGAATATGAAAAGGGAAAAAAGGAAGAGACCTTAATGCAAGAACAAGAGAAAAAAGATGATTTTTTTTTTTTTTTTTTTTTTTTGCGTTGCTTGACTTGAATTTTTATGAGTCCATAAATCAAACTGTCTAGAAAGATGATAAAAGGGCTGAGTCTACATCTGCACAACATAACATCCAAAACATGCAGCTGAAATTGCTTCTTCTTGAGGTCTCCTAGAGCTAGGTCATCATTGTGAAATCTATTCAGCATCCTCAAATCATCCCAATAGTTCTTTCTCTTTTTGTGAACTCGAAACTCTGGGGGATAGATCGAATAATGCCATGGCCAGAAAAAAAAATTGAATTAATAGAGGAGTCAATACTATATAGAACCTCCCAGAGAATAGGCCAAACAAAATCATAGCAGGGTCTATAACAGCTAATATATTGCAGACAAGATTTGCCTTTATTTTGGTTGTTATTTGTTGCACATATTTCAGTCTAGCCTCTACCTTGACATTGCTCAAAAAGTCACTAAAAAGAAAAAAGCAAATAATTCAATGTTGGCCAAATCGTGGCTGTCCTTGACAAACAGGGACATTTTTAATAACTTGGGTGTGCAAGGTAGAGGATTTTACTTGTCTAAACTCACATGCCTTCGTATAACAATACATGCCAAGCGAATTAAAATAAAAAAAAAAAGAAAAAAACCAACAGAATCAATTGACTTGTACAAAAATTTACTGCTTGGCATTTCTCTCTGAGCTAATAAAGGACAGAAAGATAATGACCTTTCATAAAAATGAGAGAAAAAAAGACATCGACTTCTGTATCAACCCCCTTAACATTCTCCTTTAGGAGTATGTTTGAACTATTGTTGAAAATGGCCTCACCACAGCTTCAATCTACTAAAGAATAATATCAAAAACTAAGAACAAGAATCAATTTGAAATATTAACAAGCTAAATATTGTGCTTTTATTTGAGCTTTGAATACACACGATCTTGAGTAAATTTTTGTAACGTTATCAATGCCACTCCAATGAGTAGAAGTTATTCTGAGATTTTTCAAAATGAACCAGGAGTAATATGTTTTCAAAAGCTCAGCACTAGCATAATTTCTAAAAGTCCCCCACCACCTCCCCAGCCCTTAAATCCCTCAACGTTGCCATGTGACCATGGCATTGATATCTAAATCAAATTGCCCTTGCCCTGCCTCATCATACCACTGGCTCCACAAATCACACTTGTACTCAATCTCATGTTGTATAGGAAAAAGAGGAAAGCTGAAAGCCTGGACCAAGAAAACCTGTAACTACTAAAGAAGTATAACCGTGCAGTCGGAGGAATTTCAGTGTTACCTTGAAAGCATGGAACTGTGCTAGAACTCGTTTGTCTTCATACATCTGCAAAAGCTGGGGAGCCTTTCCCACATTCTCCATCACAAACTTACTCAAAAACTTATCCTCAGACATGAGGAGTTTCCCTAGCAACGACTGCCTCTTCACAAGACCCTCTGATAGCAAAAACAAAAGAATGGACATCCTAGGCAAAATTCTTTTCTCGAAGCTGCCATAAAAATACTGGGGCAATTCGTCAACTCGTCTGCGGTCCACCCCAATTCGCTCATGAAAAATTTCAAGAATTGCTCCATCCTCTTCTCAGAGGGATTCATGATCTGAGGTTGCTTCACGAATATCGCCTTAAACTGCTCATCAGACCACCCAAACTTCTTAAAGACGGCTATCTTGGCCTCCCATTTTGGCCGTTTCATCCCGGCAAGTGTGATCACCCCGTAAACAAACATCAAGCTCGAAGGGTGAAGGCCCATTCGCCTTACCTCATCCACGATCTCGCTAAACTCAGTCGCATCCCGGGACAGAGTCCGAGGACGGACCGTCATCAATTTCGTGATGCTCGAATCCGGCACACCCACCTGCCTAAGCTTATCAATATTGAGCTCCATCGAATCGGTGAACTTGTGCAACACCCAAGTCCCCCGCTTGACCATCAACAGGGAAATCGCGTCCCTCCTATTGCCGAAAAACCTAACGAGGCAATCGAAACAGGGGGCGAGCTGCGATTCCAGGCTCCTCCGAAGAAGATAAGGATCGTTGGTGAGGACGTGAACTAGGGTTTCGCCCGCGACGCCGTTGCCGGCGAGGAAATCGAGCTTGGGCTTCAGGTTCTTGACCGGGTTGGACCGGAGACACCTGGGGTACCTGAGTAAGACGGTGGCGACCTCCGACGGGGAGAAGCCGTGGCCCTTGAAGACGGCGACGAAGGAGTCGAGCTTGTGGGCGAGCTTGGGGTCGACGGCGGCGGCGATGGCGCGGGCCGACTCGGGGGCAAGCCATGGGCGCAGGCGAGGCCCTGCTCGACGGAACGGGGGTCGGAGGGGGCGGCGGAGGCGGCGGAGGTGGAGAGGGGTTGGACCGAGAGACGGCGGAGGTACGGCGGAAGGGGGGGTAGTGCCGTCGAGGGGCTCCGGCCGAATCCGCCGATGGGGATTCGGAGCGACGCTTTGAGCAGGAAGAAGCGAAACATCAATGGGAGCGGCGGGAAGACGAAGAAGATCGTTCCCTCTTCTTCTTCTTCTCAGGGGTGCATCGGTGCCGGCGAGAGGGAGAGCAAGTGTCGCCGGCCGGTTCTGCGAATTTTGCAGGAACGTCTGGGGTCGTTGGTGTTTTTACAGAAATTAGGAAATGGCCCCTCGGCATTCGTGTATTTCCACCTTAGTCCTCGGACTAATCTTCCGGCTGCGTTCGTTTAGGAAAATAACTTCCGGGAAAATGTTTCGGATTTTAGGTGTTCGTTTGCGGAAAATCAACTACCTAGGAAAATATTTTCCATGAACAGTAAATTTTGCCTTCAAAGCTGTGGAAAATGTTTTCCACTTACGAAAAGTGGAAAACATTTTCCACAACTTCTCTGCCTTTTTTTTCTTTCTTTTTTTCTTTTCATTTTTCTTCCTTAGCTTTCTTGGTGGCCGGCCCGGCAGCGGCCGGTGCCGGCGCCGGCCAACCGGCCGAGGCGGCCGGCCCGGCCAGCGCCCGCGGATCGCGAGCCCCCGGCCCCGGCGGAGCTACAGCCTCGCCCAGATCCGTGGCCAGGCGGGGCTCGGGCCTCGCCGAGCTCGCCGGAAGGTACGCGAGCGGCCGCGAGCTCGCCGGATCGGGCGGCGGGCTCGGGCTCGCCTTGATCGGGAGCCGAGCTCGCCGCCCGATCCGGCGAGCTCGCGGCTCGCAGAACCTCTACAGCGAGCTCGGGCGAGGCCCGAGCCCGCCCGGCTCGCCGGATCTCGCGCGATCTGGATCTTGGTCGGCCGGATCGCGGCCGGATCTTGGTCGGCCGGATACGGTCGGGCGTGCGGCGAGGAAGGAGGAAGGAGAAGGAAGAAGGAGGAAGAAGGAGGAGGAAGGAGAAGGAAAAGAAAAGGAAAAAATAAAAAGAAAAAGAAAGAAATTAAGTAACGAACGGCGGAAAATATTTTCCACTCAAAATTTAAGTTTTCCATCTTGGTCCTCGGACTAATCTTCAATCGCGATTTTGGGGGAAATTTCCTCTTTTCCTTGCAAATGGGGACCGGAAAATGCCCCGACTTTTTGGGATGAGTTCTTCCCTCCATTGTAACATATCAAGTTGATATTAGAGCCACTTCTTGCTCTTGGGTTCCCACCTATTGGCACATTATCCTCGAGATTGTAGTCCCTTGGTGGTGACTTGAGGAAATTGCCATCGGGTTACTCTGTGATGTCGCAAAATCCTTTAAGAGAAGGAGGATGATATGGGTAAAGTCTCATATCGAACAACTAAGGAAATATTCTAAAATTTACAATGAATCAAATATCTTCTTTTAAATAGTTAGTTTTACAAAATTTCAATTTGATGTTTTAATTTTTAAGAAGATGTGTTGATATGACTGTATAAAGTTGGGTTTTGTGAGTTATGTTAGATTTGTCGGCATCAATTTGAAGGGAGCAAGTTTTTTAGAAGAAAGAGCAGAAAGGGATAGACCGATCAAAATCAAAAGTCAGAAGAATGGATCTGAACAGTGACTGGGAATTTGGCACCACGCCTGCAAATCCCCAAAAAGAAAAAACAACGCATCCGAAAAAACATCCATCTTGGCGCGCTAGAGCCCGTCCCTCTCTCTCTCCTAGGGTTTTAGGATAGCAAAAACCTTAAAAAATCTCATTTTTATGTCCTAAACCCCCCCTACAGAACTCATCTCCTGGTTTTCACTTCACTCCACAGCAGCAACAATGGCCATGCCAATCCCATGAATATCTCTCCTCCATCCGCGTCCCCAGCCTCCCGCTCTCTCTCCGCTCCTCCAATGGCGTTCACCTCCACTCTCCGCTTCTCATCCCTTCTCCTTCGCTCTCGCCTCCCCGCGCCGGGCAACCCCGACCGCCTCGCCCGCGCCTGGACCGACCGCCTCTCGTGCCTCCGGTTCTACTCGGCCCCTACCTCGAGGGGGCCCCGGCCTGTGAGGGCGAGGCGCCGGGACGGGCCGCCGAAGCAGGAGGTTGGAGCGGAAGGGCGGGACGGGAACGGGGGCGTGATCGTCAAGGACCCAGAGGCGGACGGGAATGGTCGGATCGTCCCCACGGAGCTCCACAAGGAGGCCACCGACGCGTACATGGCGTACGCGATGTCGGTGCTGCTCGGCCGGGCTTTGCCGGATGTGCGGGACGGGTTGAAGCCAGTGCATCGCAGGATATTGTGAGTTCGTGATTCTGCTTGTTCAAATAATATTTGGGTTTTTGGTTTTGTTTTGCCGGGGGGGGGGGAGGGGAGGTGTGAGGAAATGCAGGGTAATTATAGCAGTGACCGTTGGTAGTTTTGGTGTTTGTGGCTGTTTAGGGAAATGAAAGTTAGGATCTTTTTAATGCCTCTAAGTACTGGCATTGCAATGTCCGGAAGAGCATATTCTTTTTTTTTTAGATAGGCTTAATCCTTGTTTCAAGTCAAATGCTCACAAGGAACGCATTGCTGTAATTTGAGTATATACCGCTTTTCTTGTTTATGTGCACACAATCCTTTTGTTGATTGATCTCATTGAGGTTATATAAAAACGCTTATGGTCAGAACAATTTACACTAATTAACTGTCTATCCCCATCAACTCTTTCAGTAATTCTTTTAGTGTGCAATGGAACCTAAGGTTGGCATTGGGAGAAATATACTTGCCATTTTCTTTCAGCTTCTGTGTGCAATTATGCACAGTAGCTGAGGTGTGTATGCATTTGTCATGAATAAAGTCCTATGTCAAGAAGCATGTGTTGTCAACATCTATAAAATGTAAGGATTTTGGATATGGCCTTTTGAAGTTTTTTGGAGTAATTATCAGAATCTTCTCTTTCTGCTGTTTTTGAACTGAAGATAAGGGACGGCGAAGAGAGTGAAGGTCAAGGAAATGGAAGTGGGAGGAGGGGGGAGTGGGTTTACTTTACTGGTATTTATTAAGGGGAATAGATTGGTGGGGGAGAGAACAAAGTGGAGCATTGTTGGGAAAACAAGAGAAATTCATCTTGTCAATCATGTTGCCTTCTTAATTTAGAATTCGTGGATTAGTAAGCATATATAGGTCCCAGATTGGTACATTTTGTAGGAAATGAAAGAAAAAGGTCATATGGTTGCAGCAGATGAGGATTGGTGGAACTAATGTTTGTAGGATGTACACTGTATGGAAAACAATAAGAGTAACTCTAGAAATTGAGATCATGTTTGCCTCTTTTCTCTTCTCCCAATTTGGGGAGGATGGACAACACGGGCCCAGAGGAAATTTTCCTGAATTTTTGCCCTTGACTGTCCACTCTTTTCCTAAATGGAGAATGTTCACAATCCATGGTGCTTTAAGTATGAAATAGAATATGCTGGACCCTCCTCAGCTTCTCTAAAACTCTAGAGCAATAAAGAGTATTATATTGGTCTAGCAAAAGCTGGTTAAAACTTCCTGGATAAATATATTGCTTATGATTCTCTTCCTAATTATTCTTTCTGACAGGTTTGCAATGCATGAACTCGGTCTTTCATCTCGTAAACCATTCAAAAAATGTGCTCGAGTTGTTGGAGAGGTATTTCATCGAGTAGTTATTTAGCATTTCCCTTTCTTTGAATGTCTGCTATTATTTAGATGTATCATGTAGCTTACCTGATCTTGATTTTAGGTTTTGGGTAAATTTCATCCTCATGGAGATACTGCTGTTTACGATTCTTTAGTTCGAATGGCTCAGGTAAATATGCAGTTTATAGGAGCTGATATGCTATTCGTAGTGAAATAGTTTTTTCTATTATAACTGTCTGTCAGTTTGCATGATCTTAAAAATGTTTGCTCTGACATTGGCTGAAACTCGTGCAAATGATTTATTCTTTTACCTGAGATTCTCAGTTGGAGCACATGAATTTTTTTTTTCCGTTCATTTTTCTTGATCCACCACCACTTCAGTATTTTGTGTGTGGGTTAGGTTTGCTGGAACTTTTTCTCCACTATTTATGCTTAGTTAGTGCTAATATGCATCTTTCCACAATCCTACGGTAGATCTGGCTTCACAGATGTTAATAGGATGTAAATGATGCCTTGAAATTTCTGAATGGATGAAGTTATGAAATGTTACAGAGGATTTCGCAAGGCATTGCTCCATTATGGGAATTCTAGAACATGATCACCTCATAGTTTCATGATCGGTGGCCATATTAAGTAGTGTGATTCTGCCATAGAGCAAGAAGAGATGATACTGTTTTTCATTACATTGGCCTGTAGAATTTTGTCTGATGCATATTAAGTTATGATATGGGCATTTTACTTCCATGACACACATATGGGTCCTATTGCAACTGTGGCAGTTTTCTTTCACGTATCGCGTGGTTATTTTTCTTTTGATTTATCTGATGCTTCTTTTCTTTCACCAACATCTGATGGGACATTGCAGTAGTTCAGTATATACAAACTAGAATTTTCCTTTGATAAGCTAAGGGAAAATTTCATCTTTAAGGTTAAGCTGATGGAGAACTTCTTGTATTGGGTATCCTATTGCTAATTTGCTATCCATTAGTTTCATATAAACGTCATTGGAGTAATTTATTGTGGGATTAATGTCCAATTGTTAAAAAAAAGTGATTTTGGTTTTATAACAGTAAATTCATCATATTTCCTACACTGAACACTTGCTGGAATAACAGAGTTTTTCAAGGTTCTGGATTTCTATTTACTTTGTCTCTCTGACTCTTCTTGCTGCTCTTTCATCAAAGTGATTTCTACTTCATCTTCCTCTCTGCAATCAACATAGAACTCATTATTTTCTCTTCCAGGATTTCTCGTTGCGCTGCCCACTTATACAAGGGCATGGAAACTTTGGTTCAATTGATGCTGATCCTCCCGCTGCCATGCGTTACACAGAATGCAGATTGGAGGTTTGTTTATTCTTATCTTAATTGCATTATTTTCTTCTGAATTTTGGAAATATGCTTAGGCTTCTCTGATTTGGTGGCAGTAGTTGTTGCTTCAAGAAAATATTCATTGAAGTGCTTTAAAGGAAATTTTGGAGGGGCCAGGAAATAAGTACCTGTTGACTCCAATGGATCAATGTGATAGCAATTCTTTTGGGCCTCAGCCATGAGCCTGATCAACAGAGTTTACAGTATTTCTGAAGAAGGAATCTTCTGATTTTTGAAGTGAACATTAGTAACACATGAAGTAGACGTCAAATCTGTTTCAGTACTGCTTGGAAATTTTTAAATGTGAACTAATGAACTAATATAATATTGAAAATGACGTAACATTTGCATCTGACTTTGCCAGCACTGTTATGAAGAGGGAAAAGGGCCTGTTATGTGTATGTTTTATGAGTCTTACAGAAAGTAGGATGGGCGTATTAATATCTGAGAGAAGGACAAAGAGCAGGCCCTAATTGTTGTGTAAATGCTCAACTGAGTTACATGATCTGGTTAACTTGCTTTGGTTGATGATTATTTTGTTTTTCATGAGTGAGCAAGAGTCATTAATGAGCTCCAAGGATCAAAACCATTACTGACAATTGCAAGATTTTGATGATTGCATTTCTATCTTCTGTTTCCTTCAATGTATTTCTGGACAAATATTTGTTGATCCCAAAAAATGAAGGCAAGGCACGAAAGGGGTGCTAACGCATGTGTAAATGCACTGTGATGGAGACTCTAAGGAGGCCTTATTACCCATGAATCGTCATGCCATTTGAGGACTATTGTTTTGATGAACATGGGGATTAATTCCTAGCTATCATGAACTTTTGCTCCTTAACAATATCGTAGCCTTCTCTTTAGTACTCGATATTACTATCCACTTAAAACCACAAACGAATAGCAGGCACAAATGCTGAAGGGCAATTGAGTCCAAACCTTTCTCACCTCCAAAATGGCCCTTAACAGTTGTTGCCTTTAAGGAGTCTCCTAGCTGTAACTCATTCAGAGCAGTTAGCCATGGGCAGACAAGCAGAGCAAAGCTTCTCTCCAGATGAGGGAGTCTTGGAACTAGAACAATACACCTAGAGCTTGCTCTACACTGCATTGGTTCGGTCATAAAACAGCATATGATACTTTCTTGGTTATGCAGGCATTAACAGAGGCTGTGTTGTTGGCAGACATTGATCTAGACACAGTGAGTATCTTTTGTTGTGTTATTGCCTGGTCAGACTTTAATGGTTTTTGTAACTCGTAGCTCCATGCGTCAATCTCTGTGATATTGCAGGTTGATTTTGTTCCAAACTTCGATAATTCACAAAAGGAGCCATCACTGCTACCTGCTCGGCTTCCAACTTTATTGTTGAATGGTTCCTCTGGGATTGCGGTGATTTTATTTGAAAACAATTTCTTTTATCTTCCTTGTGCTTTAGTAATTAATATGCCAATTATCAGTAATCTTTCTTATCCATCTTCTTCAGCCCTCTCTGGAGTAGATGAATGATGTATCCTGTGCTCCATATTTCTTGACCTAGTATAGTTTCTCTCTTGATAGGTTGGCATGGCGACTAACATTCCTCCTCATAATCTTGGGGAGTTGGTAGATGTGCTCTGTGCTTTGATTCATAATCCAGAAGCCACGGTAAGCACCCTAATTTCACTGTAAGGTGATGTTCATACCAAAAAGGTTTTGATCAATACTGCTCTTTGGCTGAAAAAAGATCTTTTCAGTTCTTTTTAAACCCTTTTTTCTTTGGCATGTCAATTTGCTTCTCTTCTTGCAAAGTTTTTTCTGGGGAATTTTCTGTCTCATTATCCATGTTATTAATGATAAAGGCAGATGGTGTAGCATTATAGAACTGTATGCTTATAAGAGTTTGAAGCTGATTTCATTATCACCGATTGGATTTTTTTCTTTTGTATTTCTTGGTCTGAACCCCGTATAATAATTTTGGCCTATAACTCTTTTTTCGCCAAAAAGAAATGATCTCAAAAATTGCATCATGCTTTTCTGTGTTTAGCTCAAAACTTACATTACTTGAACACTTAATTGTCTCTCAATAAAAAGTGTAATTGTCTCTTAATAAGAAAGTGGACTCTTCACAGAGGTAATACTTCTGCTTTTGTTGCTTATTTCAGTCTTTTTTACTCCTATTGGGAGATTTCATGGGTTTTTTGCCTTTTTGTAGCTGCAAGAATTGTTGGAATACATGCCTGGTCCGGACTTTCCAACTGGAGGATTGATTATGGGAAATATTGGGTAGGTTACTTACTAATTTTTCATTTCGTGATGTTTATTGTGGTGGAAACTCAAATCTTAACTTTACAAGGTTTTTTCCCTCATCCAGTGATTGAACTTTTAGTAGTCATTGGAAATCGCTAAGGTTGACTTTATAGATCTGAGTATGTGATTTTCTGGGAATGTGTTTGAAGCTGTCCAGTCTTGTAGCTGTGCATGGCCTTGAAAGTGTTTTTCCTTCAATCTAATGATTATTTCAAAAGATTAGATTCGCTGGCTGTTCTGGAGGTGGAGTGAAAGTTGGCTTTTTTAGGTCTATCCCCTCATTTTTTTTTTCCAGCTTTATCTTACTAATTCTGTTTTTTCAACTGTCATCAAATCATTCTAATGCATGAAATTTTCAAGAATATTTTTCATAATAATATTATGTTAGTAATTCAGAGTGATTGGACTTAACAGTGCCAATTACCCATATCTCAATGGTTGGGCTAATATTTATACCTTTAAAGCATCTTAGAGGCATATCGAACTGGGAGAGGGCGGGTTATTGTCCGAGGGAAAACCGACGTGGAGTTGCTCGACTCAAAGACCAAAAGAACAGCGGTGATCATAAAAGAGGTAAACTGTTTTCTTAGGTTTATTTTCATTTCTGTGATTTGGCTGGGGGTAAAATAGTTGTGATGACTCTTTTACTGTCGCCTTCTGTATGCCAAACAGATCCCTTACCAAACAAACAAGGCATCACTTGTGCAAAAGATTGCTGAACTTGTGGAAGACAAGGTATTTTCATGGTCAGACTGGTAGCATGGATGTACTTTTGGTGAAATTAGTCTGGCATGATTTATGACATAAATATTGAATACTGTGATAACTCTCCTTTGGCACCTGAGTCAGGTGCCTATGTCCTTGTGCTTCAGCATAGGTCATGCCTTTCTCGTCCATTCTGCTATCCTTATAAGTTGTAGCTGCAATTCACTTGAACCTCATTAAGGCGCATGGGCAATAATGCCTTTTGAGTAGTCTGTTTTTTGCTCCCATATTGTTGTTTGGGGTGGCTACTTTCTGTCTGGTCAAAAAACTTCTTAGACTTCTGAAGGAACATCTGCTTGAGCACATCCTGGTGTACCTGCTAAGTAGTGAAAATGAGTTGCACAACTAAATCAACTCCTTCCCTCGATCATATATGTTATGATGTCAGATGAATTTCCTGGTAGCTATAAACATGCAGTGTGCTTGTGGATACATCTAGGCTGGGTATATATTTGATTTTCAACTCATGCTGTTCTTTTGTAATCAATCTCCTATAAAGCACCGTCTGAGACTCTGATTCAGCTGGTTTTTAATTTATACGTTTGCATTGTTACCGTGCTCTGCCTTATATTGCATGTCCTCTGAGACATTTAAAACTGGTCCTTTTGTCATCGCAAAACCACCAGTCTTACTCATGGGCAGTAGTACAACCTTATTTATGAAAATTTGTCTAACTTGTTTGTTGCCATGGCCCCAAAAAAAAAAAAATGTTGCTCCGTGCCGTTGCTTACATGCTGTTAAGATAATATTCTTTACTCTCTCTCTCTCTCTCTCTCTCTCTCTCTCTCTCTTTAAATTCTTACAGAGTTTGGATGGAATTAGTGATATTCGTGATGAAAGTGACCGGTCTGGAATGCGCATTGTCATTGAGGTACAAAAATGGTTTGCTCCTTCCTTTTCTTACGATCAAGATTATAGAAGCTGGCAAGATTTCTCAGAATTCGGCTTCAGTTCATGTATTGGCTAATGGGGGATAAATGGTTTGAATTTCAGTTAAAGCGTGGATCAGACCCTCTGATTGTCCTAAATAATCTATATCGCTTGACAGCTCTTCAATCTAGCTTTAGTTGCAACATGGTGGGGTAAGTTCTTTGTGGCTTTGCACGAAGGAATCCATTGTATTTTCTTTCTGTGCCATAAGGCATGTGGATTGGACAAATCCTGTTCCAACTGGACTCGTGTATATCGTAGTTCAGTGTCACGACATAAACCGGACAGCAGATGTAATTGGAAACATACACTTGCTTGTTGCAATTTTTTTCTTTTCTGCAAGTTGATATTCACAGAGTTTGTATAACTGTGGTAAATCTGGTGTCATGACTCGTGTTACGCGTGTTGTCTTCCCTTTCTCAGTGCTCTCTGTCAACTTTTATAGAGATTAGATTCCGAAGTGGAGAAGAGTTAGTTCATCTGGACTTTCTAAGAAATTGACATGCAATGTTAGATATGATCTTCAACTCGTTCTGAAAATTATGTGGATAAGTGTTTCAGCTGAAGGGATGAAAAAATTTAGTTGCATAATGCAATAAAGAGAGTCAAAACAATTCCTCTTGAAATCTTTGTCTGTGAAATTTACTCGCATCAGTGACAGCAGACAATCAAATCACAGTTGATGGGAAAAATAGCTGTGCGACGGCAATTTCTGTTGAAGCCTGAAATGGAGAATGTCTCAGAAGAGGCATAAGCAGTTGTATTTGTAACTTTCTGAATCCTGATGTTAAGTTGTAGGGATGAAGTGAATCATTGGGCTGATAATCTCATGCCTGGGTAATTGCTTACTGCTCCAAGTGGTCATGCCTTCTGGTTTTTGGTAGAAATAAAGAACTATCCCCCCGGATGCGTTCATTTAGACACCCAATTGCATAGTTGGTTAAGATGCTAAAATTTTTACTGGGAATATATGTTTCATTTTGCCATACTATATGGGAATGCAGGATGGTTATGAGAATGCTTGGTTGGTAGTTTGGATATGAATTAAATCTTTGAATTTTCTTTAGTGCAATTTTATTTGTGAGAGTGTTTCTTTTTATATTTGATCCATCTCTGTCAGAATTTATATTGAGTGATCAGACTCAATTCGACTAGATTGATCTAAAAGTTAGGTGGCTGGTCCCAGTTAGTGGAAAGCTTTTTTTTTTTTTTCTTCTGTTGTTATTTGCATTGTACAATGAATTGTATCATTTAATATTGTCTTCCTCCTTCATGCAGTATTTTGAATGGACAACCCAAACAGATGGGTTTAAAGGAATTGCTTCAGGTGATTGAATGCTACTTGTACTATTGTTATGCCTTAGTGTCTGACTTAACCTCTGGATGATTGAAGTTTCTGACGAATACCTGGAGGTTGTAGTGTTGATAAGCAGTTAAACCTGTTAACTTGATTGATGGCGCCATTATGTTCCTTTTTCCGAAGTAGAATAGATGTGCCATGTGGACTGAGAAATCACCAGTCCCTTGGCTGGATTCATCATAAATTGAATTAGTCAATGAGTTGGAATTAGTGGCACATTCCAGAAATCACTTGGTGATTCTGAGTAAGATACTATGCTAGGGATGGGAATGAGCTAGGCTGCTGAAAGTTCCTTTTTTGTTCCCTTTTGTTTCAGCCATCCATCTTAGCTGTCAGTCTTTCCATATAAACATATTATTTTTTGAATTGTGATAGAATATGCATATTAATCTTATATTTCAATGAAAACTCCTGTTTCAGGCATTCTTAGAATTCAGATGCTCTGTTGTCGAGAGACGAGCGAGGTTCAAGCTTTCTCATGCACAAGAAAGAAGGCATATTGTTGAGGTTTGCTATGCTACCTGCTAAATAATTGGTTAAAAGGGTGTTTAGAGTGGTTGAAAGTTTTCAGTTGAAAAGCAATATAAAGAAAAATTCAACAAGGGAAAAATTGAAATAGTCAGGAGCTCTTTTTGAACAAGAAGCCTTCCTTTGCAATTGAAACTGGTTATTTTATCTCGTGCATTCTTTTCCTGGTGGATTCTTTCTGTAAGAAATCTTCATAGCAAAATTTCTCCAGTCCATGCCATTAGGCATATTGGCAATTATATATACTTTAACTTGGATTTCTTTTGCTTTGGACTTCTAACCTTTGCAATACTGAATAAACTTCCTATGATCCTTAGGGCATTGTGATTGGACTTGATAATCTGGATGGTGTGATTCGCATAATAAGGGACGCCTCAAGCAATGCAAATGCATTAGCTGGTCTTAGGAATGGTATGCTTGTTTAAGTCTTGAACTCTCTCTGTGCTTGTGTGGTAATGGTTCGAGTTAGTTTGTTATGCTATTTCTTTACTAGCTGCATTACAAATTTCGCTTGTCTATCAATATTCTGTCAATATGTTATGGTAATTCTTGAGAGGATTCTGTGACTTGGTGATTTGGGTATCTATATGAACAGCTAGCCCTACATTTCAAACTGGCTTTGTTAGTAGGAAATGAAAGGGGAGATTTTGATATGGTTAAGGCCTTAAGCAATAAATTCTACTGACGCTACAGCCATCTAATTTAATGCCTGAAGTGATTTATTAGAGCTTTATGTCATAATTCATTTAGAGTAAATTCTTTCGAATCTGCTTAATTAACTGCTTTCATGAGCATTTCATGTTTATCCTTCTCTTGGGACAAGTAACAACTGAATCTGTCTTTATTTCTTGTGATATGTTCTAGTGTTCTCTAGTGTGGGAGAAATGCCACTTTCTTGAAATCTATAGCAGTCATGTATTTGAAAACAAACGGCTGCTTGGTACTGGTGTTGCTTCTCATACCAAATTTTTTCCTGCTTCATTGCAAATGATAGGACTTCAAATTGGTGAATTGGCAGATTAGAGGATGCATAGTGCTACAGAAAAAACTAAATCCCTCCTTCAATGAGTTTCTTTTCATTAAAGCGAGCCAGACAAAATGGCGTTCTTGCTACTCTGGATTCTTGACATTGTTTTTGGAGAGAGAACAGAACAGTTGATAAAGAAAAAAAAAAACTTAAAGAAACTGAAGCTTTGCATTGCTTCAGCAGTCAGTGAGGGCATTTCAGATGTTGAAATTCTTGCTTTTCTCCCCATTCCTCTTGACTTAAAAAACTGCTCTTATTGATGCGACTGTACTTTTGGCTTCTACTGTTGAAAGATAAATCTTTAGATTCCTCAAGATTAATCTTAACTGTTTTGCCCTTCTTATGATCTGATCTTGCACCAAAAATGCTGTCCACACTGCTAGAATGAAATTTTTGTGATTACTGATGTGGGACTCTCTTTATCAGTATACATCTCATCAATATATTGCCATTGCAGGGTATAATTTGTCTGAAAAACAAGCCGAAGCTATTCTTGACATAAGTTTAAGAAGACTCACTCTTCTGGAGGTACCCAAAAAATGGAGCAGAAGTCATGTTTTTCAATTTTAAGCTTGTTCATTTGTGTTGATGGCTCATTCTATGTCCGTGCTGCCCAGAGAAAGAAATTTATTGATGAAAGCAAATCACTGACGGAACAAATTCTTAAATTAGAGGAACTCTTGTCGAGCAGAAAAAACGTATTACAGGTAACTAGTTGTTAATGTTCTTTTAGCTTTACCGCCTTTTCATTTGGATTTGTTAGTGGTGACTGTATTGAGCAGGTGCTTACCCCATTGTTTTGCTGCTGATATAGATTATCCCCTTTGAGTTAAGGATTTTTGAAAATATTTTATTTTGAATAGTGATTAAATAAATATTTTTGGTGGTGATATGATTTTTTTATATTTTTTATTACTGTCTATAATTGTTTGATATGTGATTATTCCCAGTTGATAGAACAAGAAGCAATTGAACTTAAGAACAAGTTTGTCACTCCAAGGCGTTCACTATTGGAGGAGGCTGAAAGCGGTCAAGTTGAAGACATCGATGTCATTCCAAATGAAGAAATGCTGCTGGTAATTGATATGCTTGTCTTTGATATGCCAAATTACAGCCTTTAGGGAGTTCTACAAATTTGACTGACCTATACTTTGAAGATTGTTGATATGAATAAGAACTTGTATGAGTAGTATGATAGCCTCAGTCACTCTGCCATGCTTACGCACCTTGAGGTTGGAGTTGGGATTTGATACAGATGATTTCTAATTCTTCGAAAGACATTAAAATACTCAGGTCGATTTAGACATGAAAATGTTTTCCAGTGTTTTCAGTCGGCCTTTATGAGAAAACCAATTAGCAAAGTTTGTAAAAAGAACAAAAAAGGCCCGACTCAGTCAACCATGGTGGCATTGTATGGGTTGGCATTGTACTTGGAAGACCAACATTTATGGACATCTGTAGTGGCTGGTTTGCTGCCATACTCTGACCCAATCTGTTTTCAGTTTCATTAATTTTCATTTGCAGCTAGATAACCTGCATAGTCATCCCATTCTTATTTATTTCCTTGACATTCCCCTTTGCTATTGGGGATGAACAGCATCATCATGTCAACTCTCGGAATACCTCCCTTTGTCCCCTCTCTTGTCCAAACTGACTTTGATAACAGTTGCTTCTTAATTGCTAAGTTATACGATTAGCCTCCGTGAAGTATGGTTGAGCCACTAGGTGGGGTGTGGAGGCAAGAGTCATGTGGATTGATAGTTGTTAGATTTCTGGTCAACTATGGAAAACACTGCAAAAGTTCAGGTTATTTAGCCTACTAATTATATTGTCGCTTTTTTATTTTCTGTTCTTAGAATAAATTTTCAATGTTCAGGCTTTGAGTGAAAAAGGTTACATGAAGCGGATGAAACCAAACACCTTCAATCTTCAGACCCGGGGGACCATTGGCAAATCTGTTGGAAAATTAAGACTCAATGATACCATGTCTGACTTCATTGTTTGTCATGCACACGATCATGTTCTTTACTTCAGGTAATAGCAAATATGTTTCATTGGATATGAAAACTTATACTTTTTTGGTATTCATCTTACGTCATTCGCAATTGGTCAATTTTCCTTTAAGTTTATCATGTTTTTAATTGCCATTGCTTGAATTCTAGATTTTATTGTCTCTATCACTCATCTCAAGAATTTCCAATTGAGAGTGTTGATCCATTAATTGTTTATAGCTAGTATTGCTGTTGGGACCTTCCAGTGGATCATTGACCACGTGTTGATAGTGATATTGAGATATTTGTTGTACTCTATTTTGATCTGTCTTGGTATAAGCTGCAACTTCTCACTTACTACTGTTTCCTTCCTGGTTGTTGCGGAGAAATCTGGTTCTAGCTTGGTTGCTAGCTGAATATAAAGAGATTTGCCCGAATTTGATTTGGTAGTTTTTTGTGGTATAAGATTCTTGACTTGCTTGACTTTTCACCTGAGTTATGTTTGTCGTTTTCAGAGGTCTTTCCCTAGCTATTTTATTAGGATTCACTACAGTGAATTCGCATCTGACAGGAACATATGAATGCATTATGTGTTTGATAACCTCCACTTCTATTTTGTTAAATCTCTTTGAACTCGTTTCTACATTTAAGAGAAGGACTAGTGCTGCTGTTCTGGCTGAAGACATAGTTGACACTAGGTAAATTTGCAGTGATAAGGGAATGGTTTACTCAGCCCGGGCATACAAAATTCCTGAATGCTCAAGGGCAGCTGCTGGCACACCATTGGTCCAGGTATAATCTTGCGCAATTGCTTTGCTGTTAGTATATTTCCAGTACTGGAGACAGCTGATTGATCCCCACAATATTTTTTGCCCGAGGCAGATCTTATCATTATCTGATGGCGAGAGAGTAACTTCAATTGTTCCTGTGAAAGAGTTCTCTGAAGATCAGTTTCTACTTATGCTTACCACAAATGGCTACATAAAAAAAGTATCACTGAATTCTTTCTCATCCATAAGGTCAACAGGAATTATCGCTATTCAGTTGGTTAGTCTACTCTCTCTCTCTCTTCTTGTGCCTTCATTATCGACAAGGTGGTCACTGTAAAGCTGTGATCTTTAATGACAAAACAAACTGACTCTTTTAGGTTCCTGGTGATGAGCTGAAATGGGTTCGCCTTTGCTCAAATGAAGATCTCGTTGCTATGGCTTCCCAAAACGGAATGGTCATCCTTAGCTCCTGCGACATTGTTTGTTTCTCCTCCTTATTTTCCCATTCAGAAGTTGGATAATCTTGCTTGGAGTAAAGATTTTACCTTGATCCATAAGCTAAAGAATTTGCTGAGGTCTAACAATGAAATTTTTGGTCCTTTTAGGTCTCCATTTAACAGTGTTTCTCTTCTGTTGTTGCAACTCATGACCCAACTTGGGATTATTTTGAAAGATAATTCTAGTAGGTCGTGAAGTTGAAGGTTTATTACCCAAATTTGCAATATGCTTGAATAAAGTGAACGGCATTGACAATCTCTCTTTTATAGGTTCTGATAATCTATGTAACCAAATTTAGCTTGTACTTTCTTTTGTTTGCTGTCTGGATTCTTCCTGCATTGAGCGTCTCTTATTGCTTTCAAAATGTTTCTAAGAAACACCCACAATTCTTAACTTGCACTATTCACGTAGAACCTTAATAGTCTTTTTCTGATATATTAAGGGTGTTTGCATTGTCTTTTCAAATATAAAACTTAAGTGTGTTTTCATTCATTTGACAATAATTTCCAGAATTTCAATGCGGGGATGGTCTGTGCATGTGATTTAGTCATTTGATATTACCTTGCTTTTCTCACCTCTACCTTTTGAAACTATCCTCCTGCAAGTTTTTTCATAACATTTTACTGTTATTTGGACCCAGATTCGAACACAGGGAAGGAACACAAGGGGTGCTGTTGCAATGAGACTTAGAGGAGAAGATAAGATGGCAAGCGTGGACATTATACCATCATCCATGCGGGGGAATTTGGAAGAAGTATCAAATGTTTCCCGCAGCAAGTACTAGTTAATTTCTGTCTTTGCATATTCTATATGAGAGTTTTGACATAACCAAAGATTTACAGCATGAAAAAAGTGATTTTGGCTGAGACTGGAATTTCTTTGGGCTCTTTCTTTTTTCCTGTTAGTATGTCAGATAAGTTCATATTGGCAGAGTTCATATCTGGAGATCTTTAGTATGGTCCACTTACGTGGACTGTTGTCTAGTGAAGCAAAGAACTCACATATTCACATGCATGCATGCTTATCATACTTGAGTAGGTACGCATAGATTTACATGTGTCATACACTGAACAATTTATACCATTAGAATCTTATGTGTACAGTGTGATAGGAGATTTAGGATGTCATTGTCAGTTAGCTGGTAGTGCCTCAGCATTATCAATAGCAAGTGCCAGTTTCCAGTATCCTTTAGAAAAGATGGCTGACTTTTCATTTTTCAGTGCTAAAGCCCCCAGTGGTCCATGGCTGTTGTTTGTATCTGAGGGTGGCTATGGAAAGCGGGTCCCATTAGGTAGCTTTCGCACATCGCGTCTCAACAGAGTGGGTTTAATTGGATATAAGGTATGCAAGAGACTTCCATTTCTTGTTTGTAAGTTGCCATGCATCTTTGAATGTGTGTTTTGGGGATCACTTATGCTGCTTCTCACTTTCAGTTTTCCTCCGAAGACCGTCTGGCTGCTGTTTTTGTAGTTGGTTTTTCATTGGCTGGTAATACCTGAGAGTTACCTGAAGCATCTTTTCAATTATGAATTGATTGGCTTAAGTTTTCTTTATATTGTTGCTCTATTTCATCTTCCTCATTATAACACTTTCTGCATGCCTCTGTTTTCTCCATTGAACAGAAGATGGTGAAAGTGATGAACAAGTCGTTTTAGTTAGCCAAAGTGGTACTGTAAATAGAATCAAGGTTCGAGATATCTCCATACAGTCTCGCTATGCAAGGTGAGCATGAACAATTACATTTCTGTTGCTTTCTTTGCTTCTGAGGTTTACTTTAACGAGCAAAAGGGGAGAAATCTTTGATCATCTGAATGATACTGTCCTGCCTTGACTAAGAGATTAGTCTTCCTGAAATTAGATTCATATTATCTTTATTTGAAAGTTAAAATAGACTCGTTCAAAGTACAGCTCAAATAGCCTTGAAGTAGGTTGATCACCTGCATGTGCTATTTTTGATGTCGCCGATTATGTATAAATGTATACATCAATCGAGTTGTTCTCTCTGTTCTTAGAGATGGTATTATTGATTGGATCTTGTTACAGATACAGATTAAGGGGAAGATATTTCTGTTCCTTTTTCCAGAACCTCAAAGGAAATGTGGATCAAATTAGTATTTGGTGCTATTCTTGTCAGAGTAGAAATAGAAAATATAGCAGTCTGATAGAAACTAACGGGGCTTGTGGTTCCCCAAAATTCTTTGACCTAGCACTTCGTTTTTGTGTCATTGTTTGATGAAATTCTGCTTTGGTTTTTCCTAGCCTATCTTTTGGTTCCGTGGCATAAAATACTTCTTCCATTTGTACATAAATCCAGGGGTGTGATATTGATGCGGCTGGAACATGCTGGAAAGATTCAGTCAGCCTCGCTAATTTCAGCGGCAGATCCTGAGCTCGAGGCACTAATACCGGAAGCAGTTCAGGCATGATTAATGAAACTTCACCGTCAAATGCTGGAACAGAAGACATATCAAGAAACACTGTGTCTAACTACATTTATATGGGGAAGCGAAAATTTTGGTGGGACTAACGCGGATGTGCGGGCAGGTGTTTAGCGCTGCATGACATGTTCAAACACCTCACGTCTAAGACAGCCAAGTAGCCCCGGTTGATTTCCCGTGTGTAGGTCGTGTGCTCTGTACAATCTGTATTCTTCCCTTGTAACGATTTTGTAGAGGGGATTTTTATGATTCTACATTTCCCTTTTTGGGTTCTGTAGGTAATGCACCCTTAATTAGATTCAGTCTTGTAAATTCTCTAGTAAGGGGAAGCTTGAAGGTAAACGAATCCTTCCATATGCAAGAGTAGTATTAATGGGATTTGATTTTTCCTAGTGTCAGGCTCAACTCAAAGAATCCGATTGCTTGAAGAAAAGCAAAATGTCTGCCGAGTTGTATGCCTTTAAAACATGATTGTTGCCATCGAAGTGTTAAAAGAGGAAAAGTACCAAAAAAGTCATAAATTTATTATATTGGTACTAATTCAGTTCTTAAACTTTTCAATTGGATTAATCCTAAACTTTTTAATATTAGTATCAATTCGGTTCATCTGGCCAATTTTAACAGGCTGGTGTTGATGTGGATGACGGCCGATGGTTGGATGTTGACGTGGCAATTTTTATGATTTTTTTAATTATTATTATTATTTATTATTTTTTTTTTTTGCTTCTTCCTAGTGGTGGTCGGCACTCACCGGCCATTGGGCGAGGGCCGCGAAGCCCTCACCTACCGCTGGCGAGGGTCATAGCCCTCGCCCAGCCTCTCCTAAGGCCGGTGGCGAGGTGACTTCGCCCAGATCTAGGCGAGGCTAGCATTGCCTTGGCCTTGTCGTGGGCGAAGACGAGGGTCGCGGCCCTCTCTCGGCCTCACCTAGGGCGGCGGGCGAGGCGGCTTAGCCTAGATCGGGTGAGGCTAGCCTTGCCCTAGCCTAGCTACGGGTGAAGGTGGCCTTGCTCGCGGGCGGCAAGGGAAGGGACAGAGAAGGCGAGGTTGTTGAGGGGGCGGGTCATGAAGGACGACTAGTACTTGGATTCTGGGGTCTTGTTGGAAGGGGTTCTTGGCTTCAGCTTCGGCTTCACCGGGAAGGTCTTTGACACCTTCTCGGGTTCCTCCTCCATTGATGCAAATGCAAAAGCTCGAGCTCTTCTTTGGCCTCGCCCGCGGCCCCAGGTGAGGTTGGCTTCACCCGGATTTGGGCTAAGTCTCCTCGCCCACGGCCCTAGGTGAGGCCAAGAGAGGGCCGCAACCCTCGTCGGCAGTTGGCGAGGGCCACTCGGCCTCGCCCAAGGCCGTGGGCGAGGCTGGCCTTGCCGGCAGCCTTGGGAGAGGTTGGGCGAGGGCTTCGCAGCCCTTGCCGGCCATCGCTAGGAAGAAGGCAAAAAAAAAAAAAAAAAAAAGGCAAAAAGAAAAGAAAAAAGAAAAAAATTAATAAAACTTCGAAATAATAATAATAAAATTATAAAAAATACCACCTTAGTGTTTGGCCATCGACCAACATCCATGTCAGCGTCGGTCGACCAAAATTGACCGGATGAATTGAATTTGTACCAATATTAAAATGTTTAGAACTTATTTGGTTTAATTGAAAAGTTTAAGACTGAATTGATATGAATATAATAGGTTTATGACTTTTTTAGTATTTTTCTCGTTTAAAGATGGAAATGTTGAGTCTAAAAGGCGTGGAAAAGAAAAACTACAAATTACAATAAGCGCACCAGTGATGTTCAAGAAATGTGATTATTCCAAGTGTTTAGGATGTGCAAAATGGACTCCAAATTCATGAACACAGAATGACCCGTCGATTCCATAAAATATACTATACACCAAAGCGTACCAGTCTGTTTCATAAACCGTCTCATACATCCAGGGGTAAATTACTGAGTTACTGATTATTAAAATATGAATCTTGCCAATGAAGTAAACTTTAATTAAACAAATCAAGTCATTCCTAGTTTAAGAGATAATTCATGATATAAAGTGTGCCGCTTCCTCTTTTCATCAAGTGCCTGACATTAGAGCTTTTCTTTATAAACCTCCTGCCCTTGGATTAGCTGGAAAACAAGACAGTGCACATGAAATACCTATGAGTTGACATAGTGGACTTCCCTAAAGACTCTGTTTCTTGTTGACCTTCCATTTCCTTGAGATTGAGAGGGATAGACTGAGGCTATTACTGAACCCTTATTTATTCACAGCATTTGTGTCTACCATATCATCAGTTGGGGAAAAGAGTAATCAACAGGGCGGCCAGCCTGATAGCCAAGTTTACAATCGCTATTCCAATCAACAACATCAATACTACCAAATATCAATGTCAACTCCTCCATAAAAACTCTGAAAAGCTGTATACAACCTAGGCAAAGTGCATTTACACCTCACTTCTCTCTAGTTAGAAGAGTATGAAATTGGGCATGGAGAAGATGGAATCAAACCTCTTGGTTGAGTTTTAGTAGGCGGAACACTACCCTACCCAACATTACTACTAATGAACTAGAACCGGAAAACATAAGAGGGATTAAAGAAGAGAGTTGGTAAAGAGGATGAGAGTCTAAGAGTGCGTTTGGTAATGCTTTTATTCTCGAAAATAATTTTTAATCATAAATGATTCTTTTTTATTTTGTTTTCGAGAATAATTTTTAAATATTTTAAGCTAGTTTGGTAAGCGTACAAAATTTCAATTCACGGAATAGAATTGCATTTTGGTACTGTGCTCAAAATTTATATTATAAATAATTTTCTTTTAATTTTTAGGTAATTTTATTACTTTTTTCCTTTTTTCTTCTTCTCATTTCTTTCTCATATTCTTCTTCTAAGTGGCCAATCGCCAGCCTTGGGTTGACCGACGACTAGCCAGACGAGGGTCGGTGACTTCACCGGAATGTCGCCGACATTTGGGCAAGACTTAGCCAAGCCTTGACGAGGCTAGCCAAGCCTCGCCCGGCCGATGGCCAGGCGAGCCTCGCGGGGTTGGGCGAGGCTCGCTTGGCCACTGGCAAGGTTGGGTGAGCTTGAGCCTTGTTGGTGGTTGGGCTTGCCTCCGATGAGCTCGCCGGACCAAGCTTGCTAGTGACTAGCAGAAGTAGGCGGCAGACGGCAATGGTGGTAGTGGCTAGATGAAGAAGAAGAAAAGGGAAGAAGAACAAAAAAAAAAAAAAAAAAGAAGAGAAAATGTGGACTTGATTTTAGAATTGTTCTAGGAACAAGAATCTAACTTCTTTTTTATTTTTATTTTCGATTTTGTTTCAAATCTACTTTCGGAACAAAAAAATAGAAATTTGTTCCGGGAATAAAATTTTTATTAAATATGATTCTATTCTAAAATTACTTTCAGGAACAAAAGAATAGAAATTTTTACTATTTGGCCAGTTACCAAACAGGACCTAATAATCTTTTTGGTGCGACATAGAGATATTATCAGATATTCAATAAAGGTTCATCTTTACACCACCAAAAGAAGTTGATCAATTAGCCAAAAAACCACTTTGTCTTTACTCCTCTTGGAGATACAAAGTCATCCAAAGAGGAAAAAAAGAAAAAGGAGAGTAGAGTACTTGCAGATGTACATGAAGTCAGTGAAGCAACAAGATTCCCACACAAAAGCATTAACCATACACCATTAAAAAGGTATACAGTAGTCTTGCTAACGATGCCACATGTAGGTAGCTAAATTCGCCCACTTACTGGGCTTCTAGTGCTTCAATTTCGTACCTGACTTCTTCCAGATGTTCATTTATGGTGGTGACAGCATCCTGCACACCTCTGATGGCTTCATTAAGTGCATTGTCATACTCGGCATCTGCCTCTGCCTCTTCTGTTCCTTCGGCCTCTGTTATCTCATGAAGATGCACGCAATTATGTTGCATTGGCTTCTTGAATGTGCAGTTCTCATGACTAACAAGACGTTCTGAAGGGCGACCGGTTTTTTTAAGCAATTGAATGGTAGCAGTCTTCAAATTTCAATAACAGACATCGGGTTAATGGAGGCAAAATCCAAAGGCAACTATTACACTATGGAATTTACTGAGGGGAGAAAAATAGTATCACAAAGAGGAGAAAAAATCAGAAAGATCCACTAGGATCTAAGAATAGGGCAAGAAAATAATATTGAAAATGTTTTAGTGGTTAAAGTTTCTCTGGCTTTGGTGATATTACTTATCTCTCCCCATCTCCTCTCTTTAGTGATGTTTCAATTGAAGCACTGAAACATTCGATAGAGAGAGTAACCAGAAATTGCTATTCTACTCTGGCTCACCGCCCCACACGCCAAATGACACCTCAAACAGCGCATCTTCCTGAATAATCATGCAGTATTATAGCATCCCATCTTATTGCTCGGTCAATGATCATGCTATTAACCTACCACTGCAGTTTCACTTCTCTCTCAATTATGATCGGCTAATCTACGAAACCACCCGCTTTAGAAGGTACCCCTGTATAACAGATTACTAGCCATGTTTCTGTTCTGTCATCCAAAAGAATATGCAGAACACCAAGACATCGAAAGCATCCCTTCACTAAAGACACGGACTTTCCTTAGAAACAAGAGCAAGCATTGCAAACGAATATGTAGACAATCGCACCAGATGCAATTTCTGCTTTTCCTGCACTTGGACTGCCCTTAGCATCTGAGCTAAATCGACCCGGCCGTAATCGGGAGACATAAATAAGGACTCCATTTCGATAACCTGCACTATCACAAAAAAGAAACCTCATGACCAAATGAATTGCCCATGCCAGAACAATGATCATTTTTTTTTTTTTTTTTTTTTTGGCTCTACTCGCCGAGAAGCTATCGCGAACGCTAACCTGTTTAGAGCAATCATTGAACTCTGCAGTGATCTCGCCGCATAGCTGCTGGTAAGCCACCTCCCCACCCGAAACCATGTACTCAGCAAAACCGCTGCATCTCAAAAAGGACAACGAAAATATCACACAAGCTACATCAAAGCAGCTGAAGAAATCGCTCGCGCGACCGGAAAAGAGAGAATGAACATCAAGTTTTGGCACTTCCATCAATCGAACCGATCATTTCAATCCCAGATAAACGCACGAATCCGCAGCGGGTGGAATCGGAATCGTAAAACGGGGTATTAACAGCCCAACGTTTTTCAGCCCCTCGGCCCCAAAATGAGAAGGGCAAACGCAAGAAGAGAGAGATTTTGAGAGAGAGAGAAAGAGAGTACCACCTCTTGAGTTTGGCGTAAGCTTCGGCTCTGCGCTGCTGTACGGCGAGGAACCGGCGGAGCAAGTCGAGGACTTGAGGGGCGGCGGCGGCGGCGTCGGCGGCGGTGGCGCAGGAGGCCGAGGCGGCGGCGGTTTCGGGTTCGGAGTCCATCGGGTCGGTTATAGACACTTTCTTCTCGAAATCTTCCATTCGCCCTCTGGAGGTTCCGGCATGGATTCCCTCTCCCCGATCACGGCGGAGACGATGAAGAAGGTGCCGCGACCGGGGAAGTAGCCATGCCCTGCGCCGCGCATCGGGCAAGAATAACGTAGTACGGCCCATGTTCTTGTTTTTTTGGGTCTAAAGCCAAAGGCCCATGTTCGGTTGGAACTTCATTCCTTCTGACTTGCCTAGGTCTGCAAAACGGACCACCCGAACCGAAAACCGCCCGAACTGAGTACTCAAATTTCCATGAGTGCCTAAGAGTGGAATCCGTGTTCGGATAATGCAATTTCCAATTCTAAAAGAGAACTAAATCAGGCCGATTAAATATACCTTTTTATTTTATTATTTCTTCAAAAAGATTACTAAAATATAAACTAAATACTATTGTGGTTCGGTTTTAAATAATGAGAAAAAAAATACTTTAAAAAGATAAGTAATCGGTTCCATTGAATTAGACCGGCTTGATGGTGCGGCCCAATTCCTGATTCTAAAACCAATCAATCCGATTCCCAATTCTAATTATTGGGAACCGATCCTCTCGGTCCGATCCCGGTTGCTCCTTAAAGCCGGACCGGACCGGACCGGACCGGGGAACCATGACCCCGCTTCTTCCTTCCTTCTTCCTTCGTCTTCTGCTAAACCCTGAAAGAGAAAGCTCTCTCTCTCCACTCCTCTTCTCTGTCTTAAACCCTACTTCATCATCTCGGCGACGCGAGAAGGAAGACGGATCGACTGATGAGCTCGGTTCCTGATGCGCTTCGAGTTTTCTGTGGAGGTTCATCTCTGATCTTTTGTCCTTTTTCAGCGTCTTTGCCAGCAGGGAGCGATGTTTCCGGGCTTCAATCCGCTGTCTCAGTCTCATCTGGGCAGCCGGGTCCAAAGCAATGGCGCTGCGCCCCAGCAGGTATTCTGCTCTTCTTCTTTCCTTATGGCGGCGCGCAGGCATTGCGTGATCACGTAGCATCAGTAGCTGATTTCTGGCGGCTTTTTTGGTGGGTTGAATTGTGTGGCAGGTCGTTCCGCCGAACCCTTTCGCGGGTAATCCTTGTAATGTGTTGCCGAACCCCGTGCACCTTCAGTCTCAAATGGGGATTCTTCCTCAGTCTTCGATACCCGGTTATGGTCTTATGAATTACATGGGCAATGGGCAGGCTGTGAACATGGGTCTGCCTGGTTTGGCGGCCCCCGGCGTCGTGAATGGACCCAACCCATTGCTTGCTTTGCAAAATGCTCAGATTGCGATGCAGCAGCTCGGTCAGTGGCGGAATATGTTGCCCAATGTGAACCAGATGAGTCTGTCTGGGCCACCTGGGCAGATGCTCGCGCAGAACTTGCCTCAACAGCTGAATCAGAACATGGGTCTGCAAAATTTGCTCCTGTGTTTGCCGAATGCGATGGCGAATGTCAATCAACTCTCGCTCATGCAGCAGTTGAATCCTTCTCAGCTTCCTTCTTTGAGTGGTTTCCTGGGTTCCAATCAGGGAGCTCAGGCCTTACGTCCGCAAAATCCTTTCCCTTTGGCCAATCCACAAGGTGGTCACGATCAACAGCTTAATCAAAATCAGCGAAACGTAAGTTCTCCTGTCGTGGGTCCAAGTGCATTGAGACCATTGCCCAGTGCAAGTCAGCAACAGCCACAAAGCCGTCTTATGCCAGATAATGTTCATCCAGAGAAGTTTTCGAACTTGCCAGGTCCTGTATGCCATGGACAACAGGTAGCTTCATTTGCCTAAGGTTGATTATTTAAAGATTTGCACCTTCTGGTTAGATGATAAGGAAATTCTTTCAGTATTCAATTAGTGCAGCTTGATTTGTCATTAGTGTCAACCAAAGTTGACAAAGTCCTTAAACTCGAAGACTAGGACTAGTTGAGGTTTGCATTTTTATCTTTGCTTCTTTTTGTCTGTTTTTCTGCATTGTGCACCAACGGTAGATCCCCTGGTCATTTGGATGTCTATTTGACCAGATACCCTAGGTCATATTGTTTGCTGCTGATTTTTGGCTATTGATGTTTGGTTTCTCAGACATATGTCTGTGTCTATTCTAACTCTTGGGATTTTCCTACAATTTGTTCTTGCCATGCAAATGTCTGGTGCCCTTTTGTCAATTGTCTAAAATGATTCTCTTGTGTTCTTATTTAGAAATAATTTTATTTTTTATTTTTTTAATTGCATCGATGATTGATGATTGCAGGAAAATCCCAATTACAGAGGTGGCATCAATACTTCAAATCCAAACTTTAGAAATTCTCCAAGAAAGGACTTCGGTTGGAGGACAGGCCGAATGACTTCTCAAAGGGGGTGTGTGTTTCTGTACCGTTTATCTTCGCCTTTCTTGAGGATTTGAACTGAAGACATGTGACATGTTTCATGAGTCTTCTGGCTAGCACCCATGAATTAGCTGATTTTGCTGCAGATCTCACAGGCCTCACTTCCAGGACATGAAAGATAGGAAGAGGAAATTTGAGTTTGCTAATAATGGACATAGAGGCAAAGGTTTGTGTTTCCACATTTTAATGCTGATTATTTACTTCCACTTTTATAGCTTAAATAATAGTCTATGTGACTGAGAAGTGATGTGATCGGAAATGCTTCATTGACATTGCAGTTTCTGTTATCCTCTCTATTCATGCCTGCAATATTATTCAATGATGGATTTGACATGTTGTAGGATTTAGAACCATCCAGAAGAATTCTTAATGCCACGTGCAATTATTTTGTGTATACTCTTCTAAAAGTGAATTTAAATAATTGAAAGAGATAAGTATTTTGAACTGTCCTTTTTTGATGGTGCATCGTGTTTGAAATTTTTTTTTGTAAAGTGAAACAGTAGAAGAAGTACGTCTACCCTCTGGCCATTTTTTCTATGATTTCTTGACAAAGAGGGGGGAATAGCTTCATGTCTGACCACACTACAGTTACAGATTTGCTGGGTCTTTCCTCTGTTTTCCAAGAAATTAGACTGAAATTCCTTACAGCAGCTTGTTAATGTTGTCAATGAGAAAAAGCAAATGTGATGTCAAATATTGAACTGCTGCACCAGCAGGACATTGATGATGTTGCTTCTTAAACCTAAAGCAGGGATAAGCAGTGAGATGGCGGGAAAGTTTGGACAACTTCACCCAGCGAATCCACCTCAGGAACAGAAAAGGTACTTTAAAAATATACTCATGTCTCAGCTCTAACATAGCGCCACTGCAATTAGATGGGTCTCACACATTATGGACCTTAGACTGATGCTCAATAGTCCTATCTTACTATCTATGCATTTTATGATTGCATATTCTTGTAATTGTTAAATACTCACGTCGGATTGGTTCCATCTTTTAATGGGCTGAATGGTTAGTTTTGCCATGTTCTAGCTTACTGTCTTTTTAGGGATCTCTCACACATATGACAGGTAGCAGGGAAGTGCTCTTCTTTTCTGCTGAATTATCTTTCCTTACAGAGAAATATCGGTCAGCTTTACATGCTGATGATGTGTGATGTTGATGGAAGAAGCATCAGTGTACATGCTAATGATCTATTTGTTACACATGAGATCATTGATTTCATTTTCGTCCTGGTAGTCTAGATTCTGTTTGATTTGTTTATCTCTGCCTTTTCACTGATGGAATGGATGTGCTTGTTACATTACATGGCAGAGCTCTTTCAATAACCTATACAGAACAAGAAATCCAGCAGTGGCGTGAAGAGCGGAGGAGGAACTTCCCTTCAAAAGCCAAAATGGAGAAGGTTAGTTTAAGTTTAAGATATGCTCATGCTTGTATTTGACAGTTCTCCTGACGATTGACTTTACCTCTAGCAGGAACTGACAGATTCCAGGAAAAACGAATTGGATGTCAAAATTCGGCAGGAGGTATGGCTTTTGTTTTTGTCGATACATGAGCTTATGACCTTACAGATAGTAAGTTTATGGTGCTATTAATGGATCAACGGTTAATAAAAGCATTTTGATAATTTCTTAGCTCTTTTCCATTTCTTTTGAACATTTTGAGTACTGTGTTTTACCTTGTTGCCTGGTTAATTTTTGCTGGAGGTGATTTGGGGTTATGTCCTTTACCGGGTGTTGATTTATGTGGATGTGTTAAGCACGTTAAAAACTATCTGGGTAAGCCATAAGACAGTATACTGAATCTGGAGAAACTTACAAATGTAGACTTTTTCTTGTCAAAGTTTGCTTCCTCTTGGTGCATCTTACATGTAAATATCACATGGAAACCCATAGCTATTCCAGATTTTGCTTGGGAAGTGTTTAGGGACGTTGAAGTTTTGAGGAAGATCTGCATAAAGTTCTTACCACACCCTTTATCTCAAAGTAATCTGTATGAGCATATGCAGGTGATATTTGTTGATTTCTAAACTGATTGTACCATGCCTTTATCATGAAAGAAGTTTTCCTTTCTATACGTCTTTGATGCATATCCATGTTTTCTAAAACCTTGGATGCATATGAATTTGAGTACTTTCGTGTTTCATTTGCAGCAACTCAAGAAGATATTGGCACAGCAAGCTGAATTGGGAGTTGAGATTGCAGAAATACCGTCACACTACCTGTCCGACATGCAGAAGAAAGATGAGTTGCTGGAAGAGAACAGTAGGCCATGGACTAAGAAAGAGAGGTTTCAAAAGAATCGTGACAAAAGAGGACACCATAATAGAAGGGACCGATTCAACAAGAAGCAGAGATTGGAGGCCACAAGTTCAACAGATCCCCCTTCTTTGAACAAGAACAGGACAACACTCCTGCAGAAGCTCTTGAGTAAAGATATAAAGAGAGATAACACCCGCCTCTTTCAGGTTTTCCGTTTTATGGTAATGAACTCCTTCCTTAAGCATTGGCCTGAGCAGTCTCTGAAATTTCCAGAGGTAGTGGTTGAGGAGAATGGGTGCAAGAGTGAAATGACAGGAGGGAAGTCGCAGATTCTCTCAACCGAAGGTAATGGAGTCCATCAGGATTGTCATGATGGAAATTCCAACAGGGGAGATGATAAATTCAGCGATGATGAGAATGAAGATGTTTGTCATTCTCATGTTGAAAAAAGTTTTCATGGGAAGAGGGATGGTTTACCAGATGAAGAAGAAGGAGAAATCATCGACTGATAATTTTCTCTTCTATGCCTCCTTGAGCATAGAGGGATATAGCGGGGTTTGTATTTAAATCGTCGAAGTTGGAATATGTATTGTTTTTTGTTTTATAAGCTTATCGTTTTAACAATTTCACCAATGCATATTGCAAAGAATTCATCTTGATATTGCTCGTAAGGATGTGCAAAAGGATCGGGAACTGCTCGGAACTGAAGCAAACCGGCTTGTTCTGGGTGGTTTCCATAGAGATTGATTCAGTTTCTGGTTCTACGCTGGTATATATATTCTAAATTTTTGTGTTAAAAATTTCAAAAACCCTAATTATAAATCTCGCGTAGATGCTCCTAACCTCTCAGCCCCAGACGCTTTCTTCTCTTTCACAAATTTGAATCCTCTGAACTCTCTTGCTTTCGGTCACTACGGGCCTCTCACCCCTAGGGCCCTTGGTTTCACCGTATTGACCCAGTACTACGGAATTCTGTGTTGCTGAAGGCTTCAGCCTCAAGCTACCTTGAAGTTGTGATGAAAGTGTACATTTCCAGATTTTTGGAACAAATATCTTAGTTCATTAACTATTTTCAATGTTTATATGAGGAGCTTGAATTTGAATATTGCTGAACTTGGCCGAGAAACGTCTGCATGAAATCAGATCCATCCCGACGGGCGTTAATGCTTGTGCGCTTTGGATTTGGCCGAGAAGCATTTGTAGTTGATATGTTCGTGCTGAGATTAGATGAGATCATGTGTTTGTATGTAAAATTGGTTTGGTAGTGAAAAAACTAAGATTAAAATTTATGAACGAAATTCATTAATTCATTGGTTGACTCATTAGTTAATGACTGTATCTGTATCTTCAAAAGAGAAACATTTACGTGTGCAAACAGACACCCACGAAGAATAATGAAATGTGTGATGATTGTTTATGCGTTCATGGCTGGTTTAATGGACCCGTCCGAGAACCGGGTCGAATTGGTGGTTTGGTTTTCGGGTGGGTCTAAGAACTAATAAGTGGTTGCCGATCCCTAATTTGTGAAATCGGCCCTTTGTAGATGGTTTTCTGTTCCAGACTAGAAACCACCCCTCTCAGAATAGATCATCTTTAGTTGCACGTTAGCATATCATCCGTTTCAAATAGAAGTGTGTGATATCTATTTTGGGTCACTTTAGTAAGTAGTAGTCTGTCTTTGATAAAATTTGCTATACGAGGTAGCAGATTAATTATCATAAACAAATATAATGCCAACAAATGTAATAAATTTTCGAACTATTTATTCAGAAATTTTCAAACTATTTATTCACATTGCTTTTTCGATCATTACATGAAAATGTAAAGATATTGGCATTGTGTCAAACTCTGCCGGCTCTGCAAACGTCTTCACTCGAAAATCAGGAGCCATCTGAAGATTTGCCTCTTCACGGAATGCTTCCATAAAAAGAACCAAAGAAAGAAAAGATATGAGTACGTCCAAGCATCGATTATTATACCAAGAATACAGCCCACACAAAATGAATTGAAAGTTTTTTTTATAACTAAGGCTCCATTAACTTCACAATGAAAACATTTTCCGGATTTTTTGGTGTTTGTTGCACAGAAAATAAGCTTGTCAAGAAAAATGTTTTTTGATATTTAAAAAAACACTTTCAAAAGTGAGGAAAATATTATCAAGTTTATGAAAAGTGGATAACATTTTCCATAACTTCTTCCATTTCACTTTCTTTTGCTAAACATATTTTCATTTTATTTTTATGTGTTATTTATTTAAAAAAAATTGAGTTTCTTATTTTTTTTTCTTTCTTTCATTTTCTTCTTCTTACTTGGCCTTGATCAGTCACTATAGGCTAGCGAGGCTTTGCCTCACTTGATCTAGTGAAGCCAAGGTCGCCCGAGGCTGGCAACTAACCAAGGCCAAGGAAAAAGAAGAAAAACAGAAAAAAAAAAAAAAAGGAAATTAAAAAAAATTAAAATTTAAAAAATAGATTTTAAAAGAATAAAAATTAAAAAAATTGAAAATGAGTGCATCCAGGAAATGTGCAAGAAAATATTTTCCTTACTCAATGATGGAAAATATTTTTAAGTTCATTTTCAAATTTTAGTTGAAAAACGGAAAATGACATCTTAGATTTTTTGCAAAATCAATGGAACCTGAAGAATGGATGAGCATGAAATCACGTCATACAATACATACACATATGACACAACGTATTTTACCAGTGATGACACAATATAATATATACGCTGCTCAAAAAATGCTCGGTAGTTGATTAGGTATATATAATCATCACCCTCATTATGCTCCCTAGAGTTTGCCAAAGAACAACTTTGTTTGGAACAAGGCATCAAATCCGTTCAATTTCTTAATCTTAAAAAAAAAAAAAAGATACGGATAGCTAATAGAGCATTTATGTCATCACCAAATTAATCCATGCTAGAAAGGAGGACAAGATTGACAGTCCTCTTTTCAATTACAATTGAAGTATATTAATTGTTTGCTACTTCAATGAAGTAAATTTAAGAGTTAAATCATTCCATATGTGTAGAAAAGAGGGATGCACATATAGGGAATTTTGTGTAGACAAATTTGAGATGTCACATCGAATTGTATCATCTCATCTCATATAGAGAAAACTTGTGGCTAGGTAGGCAATCAAGAGTTACCATATAGAGATAAAAAGAGGTTTTACCTGTTGCAATCAACTTTAGGGTCAGTCGGGATGGTGACATTAACATTGCAATACTTAGGGACCTCTTGGACTCTGTCAGGCTTGACTCCTATGCCAGGCGGGATGTTCTTGTAACATTGGCACAGAGTCCTGCGGTCTTCGGTGGTAGTCACCTGGCTCGCCAAGGCTTGCGCACCCGAACAACACTCGGCACTCGGCGGATGCGGAACTGAGCCCAGAACAAATGACAAGCAGGGAAATAAAACTTTCAGGGCTTCCTGACACGTTATTGATTTCACTGGGGTCGAACTCATGAACATGATGAACAAGAAGAACAGAACTTTAGGAGCCAATTGGCGATTCGACGATTTGCTTCCCATCTTCTCTCTGTTTTCTCTTGAGGGTTTCTGTTGGTTCTGTAATTTCGGGTTGAAGGAAGGGCATTGTTGTGCTCTATATATAAGGGGAAAAAAAATGCAAAGATAGCAGGAGCCAATTACAAATTGCCAAATGGAGCAATTGTTGTCGAGAGGATTTAGGTTTCCACTTTTTTCTGATATGGTGATTAAATGCCTTGCTTGTTGCTAGGAGGATATGTTTCCGTAATTTGTAAATATATTTAGGTACTTTGTGTTGGCATGTTTGATATATCCATCAATAGGACATGTTGGGTTGTTTCCATTCTTGGTCCACTTTGATCTTAGCCAAAAGTCGAGAAAGTCAAATATTTACACTTTATCCAGATATAAATATTCCTATCTTCCATGAAGGAAGTAGAGGTGGCAAAATGGGTCATGGACCCATTTTGCACCCATATTTTTCACAAATGGGTGGAATGTGGGTTATGAAGTTCTAATGGGCCATAACCCACATTTGACTAATTTTAAGTTCAGTTTTATATAGGTTGAAAATGGGTCACACGTTCTAATTCATTTTCAACTCATCTTTAAAACCTAAAAAACATGAACTTCCTTAGCGACAGCCCTTCGACCATCTATGAAGCACGGACACGCTCGGGAACCTTCCATGTCGTGTCGGCGTGTTCGACACGCTCCGACACGCTCAGACATGCTCGGACACGCGGTCAACACGTGTTAAATTTTTTGACACGTGGTCAACTCTTCTCAACACGCGAGTCGGAGCGTGTTCGAGCAAGAGGTTGGGTTTTTGGAGCGGATCTGCAAGCGTGAAGGGAGAGTGAATTGTTGGCGATGGAGGGTGAAGACGAGGCGAGGGAGAGGAAGCAAGGCTGTGGAGGCGAGGCAGCAGTAGTAAGGCCGCAACGGTGAGAGAAGGCTAGAGGAAGAGAGAACCGGGTGACCGAGATGGCCGCGATAGGGGACCGGAGACAAGGCTACAACTGCAAAAGAGAGAGGACCAGAAGCAAGGCAGCAAGCAGCTGCAACGAGGTGACAAGAGAGTAGGGATTGAGAGGAAGAGGATCGTGCAATGGAGGAGGGAGCGGCCATTTTCCGAGAGTTTTCAAGGCTGCTCTTGAAGGGTTTCTAAAAGATAAAGAATGGGTGCCGTGCAAGGAGGATGAGCACAGAAGGAGGAGGAGGCTACGATTTAGTTTTCCAAGGAGGGGGGTGCCGTAAAGGAGGAGTCGAAGGAAGATGAGGCAGCTAAGTTTGGGTCTCCAAAGAGAGCAGAAAAAATTTAAAAATGAGGTACCGTGCAAGGAGGACACGTCTAGGAGGAATAATAGGTAGCTAGTGTTTGGGTTTTCAAGGAAGAGCAGGAAAAATAAAAGTAAAAAATGATGGTGCCATGAAGAGCCAAAAGAAAAATTAAAATGGGATGCTCATCCTGGGCACAATTTGTCCCTTTTTTCTTTTCTTTTTTGGAGGGAGAGGGTGGAGGGTGATTTCAAAAAAGAAAAAAGATAAATAATGTTGAATAATAATAAATTATGATCATCATGAAAAATTATAAATTTATTTAAATAAATTGACTCTACTCTTTATTTTTGAAATAATCATATGTATATATAAAAATATTTATTTAATATTTAATGTGTCAAAACGTGTCGAAATTTTTTATTTTTTGAGAAATGACGTGTCGTGTGTTGTGTTGTGTTGTGACGCGTATCGCGTGTCGCGTGTCTCGTGTAGCGTGTCGGTACTACATAGTCGACTATCACCTTTGTCAGTGTCTCAGTGACCCATTTTCGACCCACCTCCGTGGCTCACCTCTGAGCTGCCTCTGCCACTTGCCGCTACGGCTCGCCTCCAGGTTGCCTCTGCCGCCCACCTCTGCCGCTCCCTCAAAGGTCGCCGACGACTGAGCCTTGCTGGATCTCTCGGCCTCGCTAACAACTAGCAAGGTTCAAGCTCGCCGGTGTCGGGTGGGGCCTTGGCCTCGTCAAATCAATGAGATCGAGTCTCACCTAACGTTGGCAAGCTGAGTCTCGCCGGATCCAGCGAGGCTCGGCCTTGCCAACGACTGGCGAGGCTTGAGACTCGCTGGATCTGGCGAGGCTTAAGCTCATCGGCGTCGCGCGAGGCCTTGGCCTCGCCAGATTTGACGAGATCGAGCTTCGCCCGACACTTTGGAGAGCTCGAGTCTCGCTAAATTCAGTGAGGCTCGGCCTTGCCGACGACCGGTGAGGCTTGAGACTCGCCGAATCGGCCGAGGCTTGAGCTCGCCGGCGTCGGGCGGAGCCTTAGCCTCGCTAAATCGGCGAGATTGAGCCTCACCCGATGCCGGCAAGCTCAAGTCTCGTTAGATCCGGGAGGCTTGACCTCGCCGATGACTGGCAAGTCTCGAGCTTGCTGGCATCGGGCGAGGCTCGAGCTCGCCAGCGTCGGGCGAGGCCTTGGCCTCACCGGATCGGCGAGATCGAGCCTCGCCCAACACTGACGAGCTTGATCTCGCCTATAGCAGGTCACCGATGGCCGGACGAAGAAGAAGAAAAAAAAAAAAGAAAAGAGAGAAAGAGAAAATAATTATTAAAATAATTATTAAAATTAAAAATGATATTTTAAAAAATAAAAATTATTTTTTTTAAAAATAAAAATAAAAATTATATTTTAAAAAATAAAAAAATCGATTTTAAAAAAATATTTTAAAAAGAATTATAAAAATTTTCCATTAAATTTGTATTGCATAAAAATATTTTAACAATAAGTAAGTTTTAGTAATACGGATTGGGTCGGGTATGCGTCGGGTACGGGTTAAGTTGGGTATGGATCACTAGATTTACACTACAAGAGTATGAGTCAAAATGGGTTAAATGGGTCAAATATGGGTCGACCCATTTTCAACCCGACCCACCCATTTGCCACCCCTAGAAGGAAGGAAAAAGATCATCAATGGGATTCGATCCTTTGGATTTATTGTTGAGGATAGTGAAAAATGATGTTTTATAAGTTCACAAAGCTAATGAAAGCAAAACTTTTGACTTGATAAGATCTGCAAATAACAAGAAATTCACCCTTGCCTGAGGTTGCCGAGCGAGGATGGCAATGGCTTGCTGGCTACTCGTCGATGGCATGCTAGTTGCTCACTAGTTGCTCGTTAGTGGCTAACACAAAGTTAGGGTTTTCAAAATTATATATGAAATTATGAAGTTAAGAGAGGGCAAAGCTGAAAGAAAAAAGAGTTTATTTGCATTTCGAAAATGTAGCAGACTCAAATATCTCTGGACTTAGGCTAAAGGCTTTTAGAGTGATTTGGAGATGTAATTGCATCTCCCAAAGCAACCTAAAGTTTTTTTTTTTTTTTCCAAACGGCATTGCAATTGCCAAAGGGGCTTTGCGGCCTAAAAGTCTTTGCAAATGCCTAACCAAACGCATGTTGTTGGAAGGATTAGGTTACCATTTTCTATGGCATAACCTTACTTGTTTCAGATTCTTTATTTCCATATTTTGTAAATTTACTTATGCAACCTTTGATCGTCTAGATTTCTAAGTATATAGAATAGGATTTAAAATCAAAAAATTTTGTCATATCTTATCAATTATTTGGTGAATTGCAAGAGCTCAATATTCCAAAGTCTTAGGTTTGACTCCAACAAGAAATGTAAACAATCTATAGCAACATGAATGAGATAAATCAGTCAATGAATATCAAATCTAGTAATAGAGAGAAATTATTATCATTTGCCTACGAATTCCCAAAATTATATTACTAACTCTCTCGCGTACTTCAATTTTATTTACCTTTTGTTGTTATTATTATTATTTTCCCTCTCTTTTATTGTTTCTTCTTTATTCCCTTCCATTATTTCGTAATAAAATTTATTAAATAATAAACTATCTTAATATACCTAAAATATGTAATAGATAAATACTACACATATTCCATTCAAATACATGAATAAAAATATGAATAAATAGAAGCAAAAATTGTTCTTATTTTTTATTATTATTTTGAATTTTCTATTTTACATTTAATTGTTATTCATATCTAATAATTGTTTTAATTTCATTAATTTTATAAAATTTATTATCCGAGACATATACCATGGATATTAAAATCTCATCCACCTTTGTCCCACTTTCTCGTGGAATATCTTTATTCATGTTATATCCCTCTTATATATGATTTTATCTTATTTTGAGCTAGTAAAATGCATAGGATATACCACCGTCTGCGAGGTAGCTTAGTTGGATAAGTGCTCCCATGATCCTTTGCGAGAGGAGAGGAGTTCGAATTTCACTGGCCGCATGGGATCTTAAGTGCGACGTTGGGGTGGTGAGTCCTCCTCTAGTGTCGCCTATGGTTTACCCCCTGTTATCCGGGCTTGTCGGGCTATCCAAGTTGGTACGGTGCACGGAGTTCTCTAAGTCATCAAAAAAAAAAATGCATAGGATATGATATATTTTATCATATAATGGATTTTATCCTACTGCCAAAGGTAACCTTAGATATTTTATGATGGCTTGTTTGATGTTCAACTTGGCGAGATACCCATCAATCGGACATGTTGGGTTGTTTCCATACTTCATCCACTTTGGTCTTAGCCAAAAGGTCGAGAAATGCTTTATCGGGATACAAATATTCATATTTTCATCACCGCCTGTGGTGGCCTAGCTAGATAAGAGCCCTCATGAAGTCTACCCAGGACGAAGGGGTTCAAATCCCGCAGGACGAACGGGATCTTAAACGCGACGTCAGGGTGGTGGGTCCTCCGCTAGTGTCGCCTTAGAGTTTACCCGCCGGCTGCTGGCTGTATAGGATTCCCTGGGTATCAAAAAAAAAAAAAAATCATATCTTTTGGAGTGCTGTGAGAGGTGGGCCCTCGCGCTAGTGTTCCCCCTAATTTACGCCGCCGGCTGCCAGTTGTATGGTGATTTCAGGGTAAAAAAAAAAAGATCGTCAATAGGATTGGATCGTTCAGATTTAGAGGATTGCCAAAAATGATGCTTTGTGTATTAAGGAAGCTAATGAAAAAGAAAACTTTTGAGTTAATAAGATCTGCAAATAACAGAGAATTTGGCATACTCGAGTCATAATCTGTCTGAATTTCGCATACCGACATTTCCCTGTACTCGCCTATGATTTTCTCTAAAATATCTTACGTGTCCAGAATCGGATCGCAACTACATGGTACTCTCCACCCTCGAGTCTCTTCATTAGACCGAAACCCATGAAATTCTGAATTAATATACCAATCTCTATTTTATGGACCTTAGTAGGCGTATGACTATAACAGACGTCAATACCAGATTCCAGGCACTTGCACTGCTTCAGCCAACCTCTTTGAACCAGGATGTTTAATACCAGAATGACCAGGACCAAGCTAAATTCATGTTAGTGATACAATTCATCAACATGGAACAAAGAATACAAACGTTTCAACCGCTAACGCGAAATTCTCTCTCGAAAACTCGCTAGGGCCTTCAAAAACAGCTTCCTGATTGCTTATTTGTATCTCAAGTGGCAGGAAATAAAGACGGTTCATCCTGCATTTGCAAATTTTGACGTCGAAATTGTACACGAAGTCAACATTTACAATTCCAGTGATGATGGCACCGGAAGTTCTCGATCAAATTGGAAATCATGCGTCGACAAATCCTGAACCTGTGTGGCGAACTGCAAGTTCCAAAGCACATCCTCGACTGATGGCCTATTACTTTGCTCCTCCGACAAGCACCTAATGCAAATATCCATCATTATTCTGAGTGATTCATCTGAACAGTCCTTTTGCAAAGTGTGATCGACTATGCTCCTTCGCGCACCATTGTCAGCTGACAAGCTTACTTGTACCTGCAACACAACAAAGTGGTAAAAGTTTTGTGATGTTTTGACTGGGAATGACAATTGCTGCTTTTTTTTCCTTATAAAATGCATCCTTTGTTGTCACTTGCTCAAGTGCCAAGGACATCCTCCACTTGTTCTATCGGATTTTGAGGACCGCAATGAAACTGATAAATGAATAAATAAATAAATACTTACAAGATCTTTCAATAGGCGAACTTCATCGTTGGACGTGATCGGCCTTCCTGCTATGAGTTCTAGCAAAATCACTCCTATTTCATAGACATCACTCTTTTCATTATCTTTTCCCCTGCATAAATGAAGAGTACTAGGTGAGAATCTATAACATGAACGCCTGCATGAGTGAGTTAACATACACTGTCTCCAAGAAAATCAAAGGTGATGTTAACACGGACACTCAGTTGGGGATAGCTGATCAAAACAGATGAACTAGAAAATGCAGTTGCATCAAGATGATGGCTTTTCTTTACTATTTTTCGGATTGAGAAGGAGAAGATAAGATGGAGGAAAGGAATTAGGGGAATTACTCCATTGACAAATTCATGCTATACCTCATGTAGTTACTTCCTTTGGATCTGGCCAGCCGAACGCGAGAACTTGCCTGAAGGAAAGTCGTGGCAAAGAAATGTTCAGTATCCACTGCCAAGCACACTATATTAATATGCATGTTTTATTATTGTTATAATTACCCACCGATCCATTGTCTTCTAATAAGAGGGGTAGATTATATTTGCTGAGCTTGACGTGAAGATCGTGATCCAACTGAACATCTGTAATCTTCATGTTATTAGAGTACACTCCAGGCACGATTCCTGTATGCAGAAACTGAATACCCTTCGCGATCTCCATAGCAGCCACAATTCTCTGAGCCCAAGAAAATGTCTTCCTTAAATGTCCTCCTGAGGGAAGAGGTGAAGATATTACTTTGTTGAACATGAGAGAAGGAGAAACTCATTCTCCAAGTAAAAGTGGTCTTTTAGTCCTGGACTCCTGATTCTTAGTAGCAAAAACAAGTGATTAGTGCACTATCTCTGCCAACCATGTCCTAAAAGGAGCTCTGGAGAATCCAGTTTGATGGTAATTGAATAACATGCAACAAGATATTATGATGACTACCATAACTCAAAGAAGGTGGCACATTTTATTTGCTATTTACTAACTTTCACTATTCTAAACTAATCACACTATGCGAACTGATTTGTAAGGATGATTTTAGAAATCACTTTACCAGAAATTTGGTCTCTGAGCATCCCGTTCACAGCAAATTCAAACACAAGGTAGATTCTGCAAACACTGGAATCATCGGGGTAGCACTCGAAGCAATGTCCAAGAGCACTAAGCAAATTTTCATGTCTGAGCTTAGAGATCCTCTCGATAATGGGCATATAGTACTGAGAACTGTGTCTTTTTGCCATTTTGATGCTTCTGACAGCAAAAAGAGTGCCGTCTGCTAGCCTACCTTTGTATATCTGAACATATGATTAAAAGAAAAAAAAAAGGAAGTCATAATCCCAGCAGTATTTGATGATAGTATGCACGCCACAATTTTAGTTCCACTTTAGTCTGCAGAAACTTCTCCATAGTAATGATAGTTATAATTAATTTAACTTGGTGCAGATAGTGTATGCGTATGCTCATCAACTCTCAGAAGAATATTTCGTGTAAATGAATCTAACTATGTTTTCCTTTGAACTTCATGTTCTTGGGGAGATATAATGGCAACTTTTCTATTCTGTGCAATCCATCACTATCCATTGACAATGATTGCATGTTAGACTTGCTAAATTTGTTAAGAGCTTGAGACTGTGCAGGTAAAAATTGTCAAATAGCACGTAATATATAATGAAAATTATTAGGATATAGAAACTAGATGGTCATGATTAATCCAGTTCAAGAAAACGTATACCTGACAATGTGAACTGTCTTCCAATAAACATGAATTATCAAAGTTATTCGTAGCATTCTTGAGCTCCTCCAAAGCAAATGTCCGGTAGGCTGGAATGCTGGCCCCCATTTTCATTGTTTGCGATATGTATCCTGAAGGCAGGAGAATTTAGTGTTGGGATAAAAACAGAGACAAAATATAAATGGCTCAGCTTTTGAATACCAAAAATGAATAGAGCATTGGATTGACTTCAAAATTACCAAACTTGATCTATTACTTAGACTGCAATTTCAATACCATGGAACTGAATGCATGGTAAATCTATTTGAAAGAACATTTGAACTTCACCTGAATAGTATTCCTAATTTATTTCCAGTCCTACCCTCACAAGTCACATCACGGATTCTTGGGCTATAAGAGTCAGTAATAAATGGTAAACAAGGATCTTACTTGCATCAGAAAGGAGCTTCACATTACACAAGGTCGACACTTTCTCTGTTATCGATCGTGCAGTGGGCGGCTTAACTTCGCTTTTTCGTTGTAGCCTCATAAAAGCCAAGAAGAATAACAGGGCCATAGCTGTGACTGCTCCGACAACTCCTCCAACTACACCAAACACAAAAGCTGCTTTAGCTTTACTGCTTCTTTTCTCCTGCTTCCGCTGCAGAGGCAAAACATCAACTGCCAAAGCCTCATTGTGGCAAAAAACCAATGGACGTTGCTCCTGATCTTCATTTTTCAAGCAGTTCTTGGAATAAAGAACGACCTTAAACTCAGATTTGAGGCAAGTTGGCAAGTCTCCTTTCAAGAGGTTGTAAGAGATGTTCACAAATGCAAGTTCAGGACTACAGGACATGTTCTGCAAGAGCATTCCTGTGAACTTGTTCCCACTAATGTCAAGATACCTCATTGAAGGAAGAGACATCAGCGGTGGCAAAAAGGGCCCCACAAATCCATTCAGTGAAACGTCAAACTTCTGGAGCTGATAAAAGGATCTTAGTTTCTCAGGAATGCCAAGTGCAAATTTGTTCCTCCTGAAGTTTAGGGAGACCAATCTGGTGGATAAGTTAGGAAAACGTGGCCCAAAGTGGTTGTTTTCTAAATCAAGAACCTGAAGATAAGTCAAGTTGTGAAGATCAGGAATGTCCCCAGATAAGCCATTTCCTGAGAGAGCCAGGACCCTGAGTGATTCCATAGATGAAAATGTACTTGGAAGTGACCCATTCAAAGAGTTGTTCCTTAAACTCAAGACAGCCAGGAGTGAAAAAGAGCTGAGCCAACTGGGTACTTGACCCACCAACCTGTTGTGATCAATTATGAGAGTCTGAAGATTCTTCAGATGAGAAACCTCCTCAGGAATTGCACCATAGAAGCTGTTGGAGCTCATGTTCAATATTTCAAGAGAAGACAAATTCCCAACCACATTAGGTATAGGCCCTCCAAGCCCAAGAGAGACCAGAGAGAGGACTCTCAGGCTTGAAAAAGCAGTGAGAGTGGAAAAGAAATCAAAGGTTGAAAAATGCTGAGGGAGTGGGAAGATACCATCTTGGCCATTGATCTGCAACTGAGTCAAGCTGTCTTCATAGCAGACTAACGTGAAGGATGGGGTTGGGTCAATGTTACACAAGTCTGTAGTTTTGTAGAAGCTGCTCAGAGCTGGTGGGTAGTGGAAGAGCTTCTGGACTCTGAAGAGAGCTTGTGATTGAGTGTATTCGAGCTGAGCTGAGTGCTGGATTGAAATTGATATCGCGAGAAGGACAAGCAGAAATGGACTGAATGCTTGTTTGGCCATGAGAGACAGAGATGCTAAGATGGAATTGGAGAAATTTCAAGAGATTTTGAAGAACTGTAAAATGAATGGATTGAACTCTCTCTCTCTCTCTCTCTCTCTCTCTCTCTCTCTCTCTCTCTAGTTCTGCTTATAGTCTTATGAGAAGTTATTCAGTTAGCTTGAATGCATAGGAGAATGTTTGTACAGGGGAGTAGAGGAAGTCATGTTCCTCCACCGGATAAGACAAATGCAAAGTAGAGCATCTCAATAACAAGGTTTATTGTGGACGTCAACTATTTGTTATATGCAGTCATTATTATACTCAAGCAAGACCTCGTCTAGACTTTTTTCTTTTTGGAACCGTAAAAATTCATCAAGCAAAAACAAACCAGATTCTGCAGTCATGAGCAAAATCTCACAATAGATTTATCTGATACAAAGGCCAGTGCTCAAATATATAGAGGGGTGAGGACAATTTTTCTTTTGTCCTCTTCGAATCTGTTGGGTCTGTGTTGATGTCAGAAACTGGCGCATTACACCAGATGAAAAGGTGTCACAGTATATTGAGGTCCCAAAATTTTCCGAGGATTATAGTAATCTGATCTACATCGGAGGAGAATAACTGCTTGGACTAATAAGATGTTTTGATTGTTTAACTTTCAATATTAAGATGGTTATTCGTGGTTTGAAGTTTTCAGCTGAGGAAGTGGAGATTGCTTATTAAACTTTACCAATTGCATGTAAATATTGTATTGTATCGGAATCTTTGCAATAGTCAAAAAGCTTGGACCTAATCGTTTCTTGAGATATGCAGGAAATCCTCTACCAGTCATGTCCCGTGAACATATGGTTAGAATATTCCGTTTCCTGTGATACATTTCAGTATCACGTGTGACATGTCAATGACAGGAAGATGGTAGGCTGGAAATTATATCCGAAGGTACTAAATTATTGCCCTCTTGATGGATTGACAAAAAATTTGCAACAGATAAAGTACAAGGACTCATATGGATCAGTAGCTTCTACTGTTCATCATCATGCCAACAACAACGAAACAACGAAACCAGTACAAACATAATTTAATTAATATGGGAAAGCATAACTTTTGGGTTATCGAATCCACAGTATAATTTAACGTGACCATAGTTATCCTCCTTGTCGTCTTATTGCAACGAGAATAATACTATAAAAGATCTCACGTTATTTATATGACAGAATGAAAAATTTCCATAGTCTCCAAGGTAAAGGACAGGTGTGTAGGGTTTCACAGGGTGTCACGAGAGGGATGAGGACAAAATCATATGACGCGACAAGGTTTTCCGTGACTTTAGCAAAGGTTTGGTCTCCTCTTTGTTCCTCAGCTGCCCCCATCGCGTTTGCCGTCTATGTCTTCTCTCTCTCTCCCTCCACAAAATAAGTTTCATTTTGATTGAGACGGGTGGATTTTTGTGACCACACACTGTTTGCATCTTGAGCATGAGCTTCACAGCTCAGCAGTGCTTGCTGTATCTTGCTACTCAGCGGCGGCAGCAGCAGCTCAATGATTGATTCTCCATTGCCGACACTGGTGAAATGAACAAAAAGAGAGAGGGAGCAAAGATAGCAGACCGGGGTTTTGTATGATCCCATCCCGCTTTATTGTATCTGCACGAAAAGAGTTGCAGTCTTGATGATAGAGTTATTAGCATTCCAATCCTGATATATGTCTCACAGGCTAATGTTGCCGTTGCATTTTTTAACACAAGACCATAAGATGGACCGATAACCAACAACGCACGGACAAGGCTAATTGAACAGAGTATGCGTGAAAGTTGTGTTAGATCCAAAGCGCTTGAGCAGAAATTGAATTCATCACGAATTCAACACCTTCCTGGCAAGAATGAATGAAAGTGAGATATCTAAATAAATCAAAGTCAAGACATATAGGATAATATAATCTAGCATTCAATAGGATTGTTTATTTAAGGTCCTGTACAAATATGCATTTGAAGTAAACACGTATATACATTTTCACTACCTCTAATGTTATTTCACACCCATAACCATGCGATGAACTTTATATATTCAGACATGAACCTAAGGTAGATTAGCCTTTGGCTGACCTAGGACAAAGCAAAGTTATAACCAACATAAGCCCCAAACGCCACAAGCGCAAGAGCTGCCAAACCCGTATTCAAAAGCAACTGCTTCTCTGCTTCACCCAAGTTTCCATCCCTCATCATCTTCCCAGCGTCATCAGCACCGCTCCTACTCTCTCCTGCTTTTGATTTGTCCGAATCTGATTTTTTGGGTTTGCTTACCTCTTTGCCATCAAAGCCTGCAACATCAGTGTCATTGGCCCTCTTCATTTCCCTCTCCCATGACGTGCTCGGCGTGCCCTTTGGAGACTCCAATTTCTCATAATCTGATCGTCTTTCCGGTTGTCTGGTGGTGGAGGAGAGAGGAGTTTCAGGTGGTGGCATTTGTGGTGCGGTAACTCTTGGTGGCTCACTGATCACTGGAGGCTTTTGAGCGGTGCTCGGGGCTTTTTCCGATGATGTCTGTGCCCCCGCGCCGTTTTCTTTGGGAACAAAGAATGGCGAAACGTATTCCTTTGGTATTGTGATCGTGAGCACCTCATTCTGGAACCTGCCCTCCATGTCCTTCATCTTGGAGTTGTCTGGGACGATGTAATCTATGTTGAGACGGCCGATCCGGTTGTCCCCGAGAGGACGTTCTCCTCGGACATTGAAGGTGCGCGAATTGTCATCCAAGGTTACCCGAATTTGCTCCTTAAGGAAACCTGCAACGTTCAAAGCATGCAAGAATTTAGGCTTCGCCACATGAAAAAAGTCCCCCTTTTCTTCTTACATCGATATAGAAATCATACATCATGAAAAGTCATATCTACCTGGAAGATGGACATCCAAAACATGAGCCGCTTTTTCTTCTCTCCACTCTGCTGACGTCGGTCGGATGTCTTCATAACGAGGCCGAGTCATCTCCTGCGGTCGTGAAGTTGAAGAGGTGGGTGGTCGCGGTGATCCTGATCTCGTAGCCATTCTCTGTCTTTCTCTCTTGCTCTCGACCTTCTTTGTGGGTACAAAATTCTCTGTCTGGTTCTACTTCTCAATCTCTCTTGTTGGGATATAGAATTGTGGTTCGCAGGACAAGGAGGCTTGTTGAGGTGGTGGAGTGGTTTTTATGGTTTACCGTTGCACGGGTTCGGTGATTCTTATTCCTTTTCTATTGCTGTTGGACATGGACAAAGCATGTTGTTTTCGCCTTCTCTGAAACAATGAGGGAGGAAGTAATTCTTGGATTGGCCTTTACTCCTTCTCGCCGCCCCTCTGAGGAAGTTATTCAGATAGGAGTTTGCCCACATTAATCTGTCAAGTAAAGTAATTCCAATTCATCAATACATATGTATACCAAAATAAATTAGTTTTCCAAGTGTTCGTAAGAGAAGCCAAGCTCTGCGTGTGGGAAACCGACCGACGGCTCTGGACTGAATCGACTTCGACTTTGAAGTCTTCAAATGTGCCGTCTCTATGTTGTAGGACGCCGGATGCAGACCCAAAAATGAGGTCATGATGAAGAAAATGCCTTGAGAGCCTGCAAATCCAAGCGGTGAATAATGCAGAAGGCCGCCTGAAGTTGGAGATAGTTGGATCGGGCGAAACTTGGTCCTGGACTATAGACGACGCCAAACTCTTTCATGATCCATTCTTCGCGACCACGGCACGATGGGACAAACATCCCTCCAACAAACATATCTGCTCAGTCATCCGACGAAAAACCTCATCGACCCGATCGAACAGGACCAACACCGCGTCGCATTGGTAGCACCGACACATGAAATTCCTGAAATTCCTGAAGACCACCTTGATTGCCCAAGCACTTGCGATCGGTCCCACAAGGGGATACATAGCCGATCCGCTTCCTGGAATTTTCCCTCAGGCAATGAACCTCCACTAGCGAGCGACGGCCCATGAAAAACCCGCAATCTGTGCTTACATTGACCACCATGCAATCCCCAGAAGTGGGATGTGATGGGAGAACAGTAACAATTTGAACAATATCAAAAATAAAATAATCTCTCCTCTTATGTAAAATAAAATAATCTCTTATCTTGTGTAAATCTAATAGGAATTGATATAGTAGAATAAAATAAATACCAATCACGCGAACACAAAACGATTTTTTTACGTGGAAAATCTCTTCAATGTGAGGAGATCAAAAACCATGGGACCGGAGTCCATCCGAAATTCTTCACTATCAACAAAATTGTTCTTTCAGAGGTTGCAAAAACCTCAAGAACATGGCAATACACATGAATTTCACAAGAGATCAAGGATAAATTTGACAAAAAAACGTAGGTTTTGATTAATCCACAAAAAAAACTTGATGTAAGGAGCTTCAAATGAAAATTAAACCGTTCAGATTCGATAAAATTGCACCACGAACATGCTGATAAAATTTCAGCTCAATCGGACCATGAATCGACCTCCAACCCAGCTTGATGTAAATCAGATATTGCCCCAAATCCCAAATTTTTTGCTTTCTCTTTTTCTCTCTTGCTATTTTCTTTTGCGGCTGATCACTTTATATAGATAGTAAGAAATCTTATTTTCTCATATAACATATCATATGGACTCAACCCCTTTTTGGGCTTGCAACTCATTAGACCTCCTCCACATAAAAGTGAACCCAGTTAACATGATTGAACTCGAAACCAATCAATTCCGACACTAACAAGCAAGGTCGAGGAAGCTGTATCCGCTTGTTCGACAATGGGTTCCAAAGGAAACATCTTTGATCTAGTCAAGTGTTTTTTACGATCGGAAATAGAGAGACTGTCTACCAAAGTCATATTTTCGTACTATCGATCTCGATGGCCTGCGATGAATGAGGTCGACGTGAGCAGCGAATTTCAATATTTGCGTACTCACCTAAATCGGACCAAGAATTCCGCTGGAAGGCGCAAGAATATATCCTTCGTAATTTCATCTGGAAAGCCTGCCATGACTTGCAGAGCACCGCTTCTGTAGCATAATATAAAATGGCGATGAACTCATTTGGAAACGAGTATTTTTGGCCTATTGAGGGGGTTCGTTCTTGGAGTTGTGGACATGATATTATTGTCCATTGTCTTGCTGACGCTAGACAATCGCACGAACAATTTCATTTCTAGCCGAACAAGAAAGTACTTCCAAACCTACTCCTATTAACGCCATGGTGGGCGGCAAATGACGACGACAGGCTCACTGGAAATGACTAGAAATGACTTAAATTGAATACTCTATCGTGGATGCAGAACTCTTATAACAATGTCCAGGAAAATTGTCTATACCGATTGCCTCAGCTATTTTTACTGATAAAAAAAAAAAAAAAAAAAGAGAGAGTCTCTTGTCTTTAACGAGGAGAATTACAAAAAGATCCTAAATCTATTAGTCAGTCCTAATTTTTTTTTTATCAATTCAATCCTAAATATTTTAGTAATTATATCAATTTAGCCAATCCGGTCAAATTTAGCTGGCTGGTGCCGATATGGTAGTTGTTCGAGGAACGCTAACGTGATGATTTTCTTTTTTTCTCCATCTTTCTCTTTGACTTTCTTACCAGTAGTAGCTGGCAAGGCTTTGATGGAGCTTGCTAACCACAGTGGGGGGGAAGAAGCTAAAGAAGAAGAAGAGAAAAAAGAAAAGGAAAAAAACATAAAATTAATTAAAAAAATAAAAAAATATAATATAATTAAAAAATTGTCTAGTTAGTGTTCGTCACCCAGCATGTTGACATGTCAATTGATCATATTTGATCGAATGGACTGAATTAATATAATTACAAAAGATTATGATTGAATTGGATATATTAATAAGAAGTTATTGCTCGAGAGTTATTGCGGGAAAATTAGAAAGTCAGGGTATCCGTGCTCTCCACCAGGACATTTCCCCGTGGCCAGGTATATTTAAGGATGAAATGACACGTTGGCGCACTAAAGAGGACTTGTAGCGATTTGACGTTAAAGTTCTCTAAAAGCAACCATAAAGAAATTAGAGACCTCTACTGAATACTGCGAAAAGTTTCCTCTTTTATTTGCGAATCCACTTTCCACGTCTCGATCGGTCTTTCTCTCCCAGCGATTTTAAGAGCATGTTTCCCCAATATGGCATGCATGCATTCTAGGCAACTCATGAAAAGTCCAAATATTTTCGCCTTCAAAGAAAAGGAGAAACTGATGAAAATTATGAAAAGTTTAATATAATTCCAATGACCGTAACTGTTAGTATCAAAATGATTTCAACCATACGAGGTGTCCACATCATGCGACAGATGAATCAAAGAACAAAGTCCCTTCAAAATTATGAAAAACATCAATAAATACATATAAATTTCAAAAATTAGTTGTCCGAGTGTTTATAAGAGAGGACAAGCTCTGCGTGTAGGTAACCAGCCGACAACTCTGGACTGAATCGACTTCGACTTCGACTTCGACTTCTTCAAACCGTGCTGTCTCTACGTTATATGACACCACATGCAGGCCGGCAGAGGAGTTCTTGACGAAGAAGATGCCTCGAGAGCCTGCAAATCCTAGCGGCGAGCATTGCGAAATGGTGCACGAAGTTGAAGATAGATCGATCGTGTACAGCTTGGTCCAGGGCTCGACCGCGCCAAATTCTTTCATGATCCACACCTCGCGACTACGGCGCGATGGATTCCATGCGATCAGGGACAGACATCCATCCAACAAGGATACGTGTTCCGTCAGCGCGCGCATCGAGAGTGGCAAGACCATCCGATGGAAAACCTCCTCGACCAGATCGAACAGGACCAGCGACGCGTCGTATTGGTACGACCAGCACACGAATTTCCTGAAGACGACTTGATTGCCCAAGCAGTCGGGATCGAACCCGCGAGGGAATACGCTGCCCATCCGCTTCCAGGAATTTCGCCTCAGGCTATAAACCTCCACCTGCGAGCAACGGCCCATGAAAAATCCGCTTTCCATTCTTATATTCACCACCTTGAAATCCCCGAGATGGCCATCGCTAGACGAGGGATCGAACCCGAAACCGATCAGCTCCGACACGAGAAAGCAGGGTTGAGGAAGGCGTCTCCGCTCGTGGGTCGATGGGTTCCAAAGAATTATCTCCGATCGAGTATGGCCGTTTTTGTCGTTCGCTGCTAAACAGACGATCCCGTTGGATGAACCCACTAACTCATACGTATCATTACTCAGATTAAACAGAGGATCAAGATTAGAGAGCAAATGACTACTCAAATCGTATATCCCTATCCTCAATTAGAGAGCAAATGACTACTCAAATCGTATATCCCTATCCTTGAGGAATCTTTGCTGTTGTACTTGAGAAGATACTTGTCGCCGAATCTCGATGATCGGTCGCCATACGCTTCGATGAAAGAGGTCGACGTGAGCATCGAATTCCAAGATTTGCACACGCACCGAAACCGGACCAAAGATTTCGCCGGGAGGCGCAACAAGATCTCTGTCTTTATTTCATCTGGAAGGCCTGCCATGGCTTTGCTACGCACCTCTTCCGTCTATTGAATTTTCCCTAATTGCCCGCGAGTTCAATATAAAGTGGGCATGAATTCGATTGAAACAACGTAGGTTCTTTGGCCTATTGTATAAAATAAGGGGTTGAAAAGTCAAAGGGAGAGGAAAAAGTAGAAGCTTTCAGCACAGAGAGAGAGAGAGAGAGAGAGAGAGGAACCGAGTCTTAGGGAGAGAAGAAGAAAAAAAGAGAGAAGGAAAGAAAGATAAAAAAGGAAAAAAAAGGGGGAAAAAAGAGGAGATAAAAAGGAAAGAAGGAAAAAGGAGGACAGAGAGAAAGGGAGACCAGAGAGCTCACGCTCAAAGAAAGGAAGAGGAAGAGATAAAGAAGAAAAAGAAAGAAGATTTTATAAGTTTTCATCATAGGAGCTTCAACAAGCCACCTTAATTACGTAACGCAATGCTAGGTAAGTGCTCGTGCTGTCCATTCGTTCAATCACCTTAATTACGTAATGCAATGCTAGGTAAGTGCTCGTGCCGACCGTTCGTTCAATCAAAGTAATTTCAGACTTAGGGCTTAAAATTCGGAATTTTGGGAAAATCAAGTAGTGAAATATGATTTTTGAGTTGTTGAGCTGCGTATTTTTATATAAATGATAGTTTATGGTGTTTTGAAGCCGTAGGATCTTACGGATTGTGATTTAAGCTTACAGTTTGCCCAAAACAAAATTTTAAAGTTTATCGCGTGTGATGAATAGTGTGCGTGATCAGGACTTTGGGGCCATATTTTGTTAATTTTCAGGTTGATTTTGGGTTGGCTAAATTGGGATTCTTATAGTATATTGGATGGGGCTATAATTTAACCACTATTCCTACTCTACACTCTCTCAGATTATGTGTTGAAACTTATACGAGAAGGTGGGGATTTGATTTGAACCCCTCACCTCCCCCTTCCATGTTGGAATCCCAGTGATTTGCTTTCAGTGGAGAAAATTATGGTATGATAAAGTTTCGTGCTCAAGCTTCGCGCTATGGATGGCTTTGAGTAATTGCTTTAGTTGAGTAATTTATTGACGCGTGGGAGTCATTTTCTAAGCACTCACACTTAGTTTAGTCACCTCATAGTTGAGGTACCATTTCACTTAATTTTAGCGTTATTTCTCGTTTATTTGATAGGATTGCGAATTTGACGATTCGAATAACGTGTATTATTTGATTGTAAGTGTTTCTAGGTGAGTGGTGCTATGAATTTATAAGCTTATGTTTTTAAAATGATAAATGATTGATATTTTATGAGTTATGAATAAGCATGTTTATTGTATAAAATTTGAATCTATCTTTTACTACATTTTGGTTTTTTAGAATAGCATAAGAACTTTTTGTTGGAAATATATATTCCTTTTGATGAATGAAGTTGAGAAATATTACATGTTTTTGGTTTATGAAACCTTTTCACGATAAATTCAACTTTGAGATGGTTTATGGAATATTATATAGATATCGATTTGTGATAAGCTTTTTGAAATGTATTTGATTTGATTCGATTGGTAAAATTGATTTATTAGACAAGTCTTAAAATTATTTGAGAATGTTTTATGAAAAGTATTTTTGGCGAATGAGTTGAGTTGTGAAATCTTTTGGTGATATATAAAATGATTTATGGATTTGGTTTTGTGAATTGTGGATGGTGTTATTTTGAATTGATACTGATGCTCAATATTTCTATGAGCCTAGTAAGAGCTTATGGGTATGCGCATACGAGCCTAGGATATCATTATGGGCCAAGTTACCGGCTAATAATAGATGGGGACCTTGCCAACGGGGAATCTTGGTCGCCTCGTCACCAAATGTTGTATCGTAATCATGGTTTGATATTGAGTAACGAATTTGTCAATGGAGTGGACCATTGACATGTAATATAAGTTTGATCGATTGAATGGATCATCGACACGTAATTTGAGATTAGTCGTTGGAATAGACCATCGTGTAATTTCATTAGACCATTGATATGTGGCATGAGATTAATTAATGGAATAGGCCATTGACGTGTAAATTAATGAGATTAATTAATGGATTAGACAATTACTGTTCATTTTGATATTATTATGAAATTATTATTTTTGTTATAAATATAGTTATGTTGAAGCGTTATTCTTTTACTGTATATTTGTTATATCCTAGATTTGGGTTAAAGAATTACATTTTGGTTTTGAAAATATGTATAGTAGGTGCTCAATTTACTTAGAAGAGATGTATTACTCACCAAGCTGTGGTTGCTCACCCATATGTTTTCCAATCTTTTTTAGGTTCTTCAACTAGCGATAAATAATACGAGAGTGATATCGACGATGGGACTTTTAAGAGTTGGATTTCAGGAGTTTTGAGGTTGCGTTCTTCAGGAGGAAGGACAGCCGTGTCATCCTCCACTCTTATTGGTTTTGGGGTGTGACATCTTGAGGGGCTCTTTCTCGAAGCTCTTGCCATTATGTTGTCGCTTGCATGATTAGTTGGTACATCTTGATCTGCAAAGACATCTTCAAGGAAAGTTAAACACTAACGAAATTAGTTGTGGACAATAGACAATCACATCGACATATCCATGTCAAGTCGAACAAGAAGGTATTTCTGGGGTAGCTTCAAGGGATTTTCGAAAAGGGGAAAAAACAAAAGGAAAAAGGCAACAGGAAACCTTTGTCCGTCATGGCGGAGATTTAATCATGTTGTGGCATATAATAACATCGGCTTTGCTCCCACTAAAACCATGGTGGATGGCGGTGACAAGTTCTATTAGAAATTCACAATGGACAATAGTTATAATTCAAATCGAATGTTCTATCGTAATAAATAGGTTCATGAATGAGTGAATCTTTTCACTTTTTTCACCGATTAAAAAGGAAAAAACTAATGCCTTGTGCCATTTGTGTGTCACAACCCAAGGAAGCGGTGTGACCTAGAGAATTTTTGAATGAAGGACCGTGATTGATCCATAAACAAACGAATCTCAAATCTCCAGAGTGCTAAGGTTTTCTTGAGTATTTTACAATACTCTTGAAAGTAGGCGATATTGTAATTGTACTCTTATAATAATTGTAGGTAAATTGGTGAAATGGAGAGATGTAATCTCAACCATCAAATTAAGTAGAGATTTTAAGGTACAATTGAGTCTATACTTGCTCTCATCCCCTCATTTATATCCAAGTAATACAATCTTAAGGGCCAAAAAAAAAAATTAAGACTTCTTGAAATCACGAGCATATATTTAAGGCAACTTTTGCAAGTCAAAATGTATAAACCTCTGGAAAAAAAGATTTAGAAACTATAAGTATAACAAAGTAATTGTTGATGTGTAAATTATTTCAATCCTACGAGGTATTCCATGTTATGGGACGGCCAAATAAAAAATCAAAATCGTTAAAAATCATGAATATTTTGCAGATATCATTAACCTCCACAGGGCAAAAAAAAAAAAAAAACTCAACATTTCACACTTGGACCAGAAATGAAATGACCTTTGAATGTTCCAAAAATACCCAACCTATTGCATCTGTGCATAAATAACACGACCTTTCAATCGCTCCAAAAAAAAAAAAAAGAAAAAATTAAACCTTTAACCAACGAGACAAAATAGTTACAAATTTCATTTGTTCTCACAATCAAAGCACCACGCATCATTCTACATGACTCACCGTGTCGACTAGACGTGCACAGTAAATCGAACCACATTAAACCATGACAAATGCGACATCAATTTTGGGATAAGATGCAGGAAATTTGACATCAAAGATTACGAATATAATCCCCTAAGAAGGATTGAAAATTAGAAACCAGTCAGTTTCTTGTGTTGGTTGATGGGGTTCAACGTACACATCAACAAACTAAGCCATGTAGGATGACACGTGACAATTTAACGGTGAGAATAGACGTCACTTTTAACTTGTAACGGGTGTTATTTACATCCCACTTACGAAAGGTTAGACTTTGTTTTAGGATGCTTGAAAGTCATTTTATTTTTATCCCCATGCAAAAGGTTGAGCTTTGACGTTCGAAAGGTGGTGTAATTTTTGTCCAATGTGCAAAATGTTAGCATTTTTGGAGGGGTTGGATTAGCTAATGTTATATGACTTTGTCTAAAAAAATAAAGGATAAGTGCATTGCAAATTTTGAAACTTATTAAGAAAGTTACATTAAGTCCTAGAACTTTCAAAAAGTGCAATCAAATCTTAAACTTATTAAATTAATCCAATCAAGGTATTCTATTGATTTTACTTTTTTGAAATTGCCAGCACTGGATTACACTTTCTGGATAAACTTTAAAACATAATTGTTATTTTTGAAAATTTTATGTTTTTATTGCATTTTTATGATAAATTTTAGGACTTATAATGCATTTATCCCAAAAAATAATGAAAATCCCATATAATCATGTAGCCTTAAATTCCAAGATATATATTTCAAAAGTGTAAGGTGTCCAGCATTTTCTCGTCATAAAATTTTTTGAACTTGAACATTGTGCTATATTTACTACAAATTTATATTCATGTCATAAAAGATTTCAAACCAGTATATTCATGAGAAATCTACGAGACAGTCATAAGAAAAACATATGAGATCACCAAAATTCTTTTATTGTTTCCGGAAACTACACGTAATTCAGGAATTATTTATGAGAAACCAAGCTCTGCGTGTAGGTAACCAGCCGACAGCTCTGGACCGAATCGACTTAAACTTGGAAATCTTCATACCGTTCCGTCTCAAAGTTGTAGGCGCCACATGCCGGCCGGAAGTGGAGCTCTTGATGAAGAGGATGATGCCTTGAAAGCCTGCAAACCCTAGCGGCGACGAAGTCGAAGACAGATCCATCGAGTACAACTTGGTCCAGGGCTCGACGGCGCCGAACCCTTTCATGATCCACACCTCGTGGCTACGGCACGACGGCTTGTGCCCAATCAGGCACGAGCATCCATCCAACAGGCAATATCTGTTCGGTCAGTGAACGCATCGAGAGCGGCAGGACCATCCGATGAAAAGCCTCCTCAATCGGATCGAACAGGATGAGCGACGCGTCGTACTGGTACGATGACCAGCACACGAAATTCCTGAAGACCACCTGGTTGCCCAAGCACGTGAACGTGATCGATCCCACAGGGGAATCCATTGCCGATCCGCTTCCAAGAACTTCGCCTCAGGCTGTAAGCCTCCAATTGCAAGCAACGGCCCGTGAAAAGCCCCCACTCTGTTCTTATATTGACCACCTTGAAATTGCCGAGACCGCCGCTGCTTGTCAAGGAAACGGACCCGAAGCCAATCACTTCCGACACGAAATAGCGGGGCCGAGGGAGGCGTCTCCGCTCGTCAGTGGATGGGTTCCAAAGAAAGTATCTCCAATTGAGTATAGTCATTTTCGTTGTAGTTTGGATGTGTCAAATTATGTTTCGAGTTTGAGTTTAATGTGAAATTCCGAATATTTCGAATTGGATATGTTACGGACGTTCGAAATTGAGCAAAGAGATCTGAAGATCAACTTCCCAAATTTGAATTTACGTTTGAGAGTCTTGCCACTAAAATAAGAAAGTCCAACTTTCACTTGGATTTGGATTTTATTTAAAAGATATGTTTTGAATAAAATCGTTTAAGATATTTAAAACGTTACTGTAAGGTTGGAATAAAAATTGGTCAAAAGAATAAATCTCGTTATATAGTGCTTGGGATTGATCATGGATTTTTCTTTGTTGTTCTCATTCGTGAATTACATCCAAAAAGATTTAGTGTTCAAGCTAATTAAATCTTGCGGTAAGATTTACGTGTAATTTCTCCGTTGGTTACAAATCCTATTTGTTTTCACTGTCAAATCATCACGTCTCATCTTACGTAGCTCACTGCATCAACGTTTGCACAATAAACCACATTAATCAAGACAAAAGCGATGTCGCTTTCTATACAAAATATGAGAAATTTGATAAACAAAGGTTTGAGATGGTTGATGTAGTTTATCGTGCACATCACACCATAGCACGTCGCATGCAACAATTGTCATCAACAATTGTCATTTTTATCTCACCTGTGATTAGATTTTTAACCTAGTGCAAAAAGTTGAGCATATTTTTTTTTTTTGGCGTTTGAGAGCTCGGGTAATTTCTGTACAAGGTATTTAACGTTAAGTAGCAGTCAAATCAAAGTTTAAAAAACAATTAAGAGCACGCTAGTAGCTAATATATTTTCCATGAAAAAAGAAATATGCAAAATGAAGAGGTGAAGCAATTAAAGTTTATGTTTTTATTATTTTAGTAATAAGTGTAATAAAAGTCTAAAACTTATAATTATGTTATAAAAGTTAAATATATATATAGTTAAGTTTTAAAACTTATCATAAAAATATAATGAAGTCCGAAATTTGTCAAAAAATACAATCAAATTTTGAAATTTTTAAAAAATACGATCAAATCTCAAAACTTTCTAATTAGTGCAATTAAGTTATTTTATTGATTAGATTTCCGAAAGTTTTACGATTCAATCAAAATTTTATAATAAGTTGTATGTTTTGATTGCATCAATTTCAAAATATTAGGACTTTATTGCAATTTTTGAGAAATTTATAATTCGATTATATTTTTATGATAAGTTTTATAAGTATATATATATATATATATATTTTTATAAATTTAAGATTTCGATTATGCTATTCGGTTTCCTTATTTTCGGCGAGAAAGCAGGTACAGGCGGAACAGTCCATTTTAGCTCTCAGGCATCAGCGAAGTCGGGCTAGCGAGCGGCTTCCAATGGCTTCAGCACCACCGTCGCTCTCCACCGCGCGACCTCCCACGGCGGCCTCCCTCCACGGCGGCCGCCGCCGCGGCGCTCTCCCTCCTCTCCCTTCCTGCGGGGCTCGGCCTCCGTCCCGCGGCGGCCTCCTGGCCCTCGGCTCCGCCCCTCTCCGGCGGTTCGCCGTCAGGGCCGCCCTCTCGACGGCCGACCGCTCGGCGGCGCCCGTCGAGAGCGGCGGGGGCAAGGAGCTCCTGCTCGAGGTCAGGGACCTGACGGCCGTGATTGCCGAGACGGGGCAGGAGATCCTCAAGGGCGTTGACCTCACCATCTACGAGGGAGAGGTCGGTTCGGTCGGTTCGGCTGTTCGGTTCGTTTCGTTTCGTGCTCGCCGTTTGGTTTTTGGTTGCGTTCTGAGCTTCGAATTCGAATGTTTAGCTGGGGCGTGATCGGTTTTGAGGTGGTTGTTGAAGGAGCTTTGTAGTTGGTGAAATTCGTATGCAGTGATGGCGTCGCGATGAGCTGTTCTTCAAGAATCCGATTTTTACTGTGGATTTTACGAGATTATGTCGTCTGCTCTTTCGCTCTATCGTCAATTGAGAATTCTTTCAGCTTCGAGGGATTTCTCGTAATCATTTTTTGGTTTTTGTATTGAATGCAATAGAGAGGGTTGTTTGGTTTCTGTCTTTGGAAGCGTGTTGATATGTTAACCGTGCGGGCTCTTCTATGCTCTCTACTTAGCATCTGCGAGTCGATTTAAATTGACATACATGATTTTGTGTTTATTTTCAATTGGCTCTACACTGGTAGATGTTTATAAATTTCTGACATTGATTGAACTGTTCTTTTAGGTTCATGCGATAATGGGGAAGAATGGTTCTGGGAAGAGCACATTTGCAAAGGTTGGTTGTTTGTGTGTTTACCGGGTCAGGCATTGATTTATTAGACCAATAGTTCATGGGAGACGTTATATGCTGATGGCAGAACATTCATGGAAAAATATCATATGATTGATTTACTAAATGCAACTATTAGATATAGAGATAATTTTAATTTATCTCTGCACCTGATTAAGAGAATCTTTTACGGCTTCTTGTTTGTGCCTGTATAAAGTTTCAGTTCCTATCTTTGTTGGTGGGGTTTATAGTTCTTACGTAATTATATCCAAATGTTTCTTACATATGCAGATTCTGCCTTCTCGTTTGTCAATATGTACCAACCACAAAGAACTTTGTGCCTCTCAATTTCCATATCTCTCTTTCCCTACAATTATCAATTATCTTGACCCTGGCTTCTCAAACCTCTCATTCATACATGCGTTTCTTAGGCTACAGTTTTTTGTCAGAAGATGGATTAATTTAATCTGGTAATTATACTTGTGATTATACCTTTGGTACTTCGTTAGATTTGAGACCTTGGCTGAGCACAAAAACAAAATTGTTAATGATCCATAGAATGGGATGGGAAACTAAAATCACATATACCGTAGACATGGCATTTAGGATATGTCATTGATCACTACAAGAACAAGAACAACAACAACAACAACAACAACAAATATATTATATTCCACCATGTCAATAATTATAGGTCACTATGCTCTATTTTGTGTCATGTTTTCTGGAAGATCTAACACGGTTGATTGAATGTGACCACAAAGTACTTGGGTGAAGTATTTTGTTGTGGTGAAACATGCGAGATCTCCACCATTCCTTATTTTCTCTGATTGCTCTTTGTTCTTTTAATTTTGTAATTTTTGGGGTCACAACTTATAATATATATCATATTGAAAATGCTGATTGTCGGTGACAAATTTTTGGTCAGCCAAAGTAACTGCTCACTGGAAGATTGTGGTGGGGAAATTTTTGGTGATGTTATGGAAGCATCTTTTCGTAGAAGGTTCCTTTTATTTTGCCTAGCTTTTCACCTTCTGCAAGATTGGCTGGCTGGTAATTGCTTGTTATTGCTGTCAGTGTGCTACATCAGATACATCATGTCATTTCAAATTGATGGTACCTATCTCTTCTGCGGGCCTGGAATTATTTGGTGAACTTATGATATTGCAGGTTCTCGTTGGGCATCCAGATTATGAAGTAACTGGCGGCAGTATGATGTTTAAAGGCGAGAATTTGCTTGAAATGGAACCTGAGGACCGGTCACTTGCTGGGCTATTTATGAGCTTCCAATCACCAATTGAAATACCTGGTGTCAGCAATGCTGACTTTCTCAACATGGCATACAATGCTCGAAGAAGAAAGCTTAATCAACCTGAGCTTAGTCCAATTGAGGTGTACAATTGTATCTTATTACATCTATCTTTTGCTTGTATTATGCAAATAATTGAATCAGTCTCTTCCATTCATGTGGTTACTCTCTTCACATTTGAATCATGCATTTATTTTATTTGCTGAGATTTCTCAGGTTGTCTTTGTTATTTTGACTTTTGAGCTGCTGCCCATGAACATTCAAGTGCCTGAGAACGAGTTCTGTTTGTAGCTTGTACTGCATTATTGTTTGTTGCATACTAAATTCATCTAGTTTGATAAATATTGTTTGTGTCACTACAACTGGATAGTCTTTGCACCCCCATATATCTTTGTTTTGATCAGTGATTAGCTACCTGACTTGTATATTTCTGTACCTTGTGGACTGCATTTACTTCTCAAAAAGGAAATGAGAGCATTACATAAGCTAGGGTTGATTTGCTTGTCTAGCTTGTTTCTACCTTTACATGAAATGTTGCCTAGCTATCTGACTTTTGATGGTTGTTACATTAGAAAAAGACCAATGCTGTTTGTTGATCTTTTTTATGACGAAAATTCTTTCATGCAGTTTTGGGCTTATGTATATCCAAAACTTGATCTTCTGAACATGAAGGCAGACTTCCTGAACAGAAATGTCAATGAAGGATTTAGTGGTGGAGAGAGAAAGCGGAATGAAATTTTACAACTCGCGGTAGGTTTTGCTATATTTATTATTACATTCAAAAAGCATCCTATAGATTTGTTAAAATGGAGCACATTGTTAATGGGTTTCATATAGACCACCAAAGACTATGTAGCGTGCAGATATATAAAGCATAAAGGATATGCTCTATATATGTTTCTCCAAAGGAATATGTGGCTTCTCCCCCCCTGCCCTTCTTTTTTTCTGTCCCTCCATCTTGTGCTTATTTCTCAAGCCTTCCTGGTAATATTATGTAAGATGTATATGCATGCCTTTGCAGGTTCTTGGGGCCGAATTAGCTATATTGGATGAAATTGATTCTGGGTTGGATGTTGATGCACTTCGAGATGTGGCAAAGGCAGTAAAAGGACTTTTGACCCCTAAGAATTCTGTTTTGATGATTACTCATTATTTAAGACTCCTGGAGTTCATAGAACCTAGATATATCCATGTAATGGTAAGTCCTCTCAAATTTATCTCTTTCATCCTTCACACAAGTTGATCATTTTTCCCTTTCTGATAATGCATGTATGAGAAGTAAACGGCACGGTCCTTGATAGGATTTGATGATGCACTAAGTTTTCCAAGTTGTATGTCAATGTTTGAATAGCTACATTTTTCCTGATATCAAAGTTGGCATGACAATGCTCATGAAAAGGAGGGTTGAGGTAGCACTGTTGCTGAGTCATTGGTGCACAAAATCATATTTTATTGAAGCAATGATTGCTCTTGTCAAGGAAAAATAGTGACCTTCACATGGAAAGGTAAAACTTAGGCAATTCATAAGAATGATAGTGAAAAGCAACTCAATTATTTGAAGCATTCCTTTTGTCTTTCCTACGAGCCTACAACTTGGTTCAAGTTATGGAGGATATATGGGAACCAATAGACAGCCAATTTTTCTTCTCATCTGAAATGGGGTAAAAGAAAAGAAAAATGAGCACTTGTGTGTATAATATTGTGTTTTGAGAGATGAAAGATTTTGCTTAGGAAAGATGAATGTGGAGGATTGTGGAAAGAAAATGTGGCTTCTCTTAAAAAAAAATAAAAATAAATAAGAGCAGGAATCTCTCATCAACTAAAAGTCTGAATAATCTGTTTGGCAACCCCCATGGTGCTCTTTATAAGTTTAGTTACTTGTCAAATTTAATAAAAGATTTCTGGCAATTTGCTTTTGTTAGTTTAAAATCATTCTTTAAACACCCTGTCCTGTGATTCCTCAGTCACTGATTTTCTGATACTTAAAATAGAAATGATACAATTATCCTAAACTTGTCTGGCAGTGACCGAACTCGTGATTTTTGTAATTGTCAAGATGTGTCCATTTTTTGTTGGCTGTACATATTGGTTCACAAGGTCCTCCTTTGTTGTTTGGTTCACCAGGAGAACGGAAAGATTGTGAAGACTGGTGACATCTCCATAGCTAAAACTCTTGAAAAGGAGGGCTTCAAGGGAGTAGCTGAGATGTAACTGCGTATCAGGTGCTTAAAGTTTTGGTTTGGGTTATTTGTGCTGTGTGCTTGGGCAAGCATACGCAATTCATGCAAGAGATCATTTTGTTGGTAATATCTCATGCTGATGTTATTGCCTGCTGCTTTTGCTCTGTCATGCACATCAACAGATGTAGCACAGCATTTTTTTCTTTGCTAATGTTGATTTGCTTGTTGCAGCAAGTCAAATGTTTTTGTTTATTTTGCCTTTCTCTTGCTGTTCAGAAGTTAGATGTTTCTGATCTACTTAGAGATATCTTCTTTTCAACAGAAATTATGTATGACTTTATGAAATTAAGTGAAGTAATATATTCTATATTCTTTGAAAATACAGTCATTTTTGTGATTTTGAATGTTCAGAGGCGGTTCTTAGGTTCACCTTGTTAAACATTATATTTGACAGTGTCATGGTGAAGAACATTTTATATTTCAAATAAGATTTTGCCATGGTAAAGGCCATTTTTATTTTCTGGCAAAGGAGTTCACTTTCATTTAAATGGAGCTTCTCGATATTTTTATATTCTTCTTAAATCTTTTGGCATTAGAGGAAAATACCTTAATCGGAAAATGTGCATTGTCCTCACAATATTTTGTCGTAATTTATTTTCATAAGGAATATGAACTGGTTCAGGGTCCACCTGAGGACTGGCTTTGCATGTTGCAGTACAAGTAATACTTAGAAGTTGGAACACTGAACCTACAATGATAAAGTGTTTTTGAAGTTTTTTGGAACTTTTAACTTCCCCTCTATTGACATAAACGATCTTGATGTTAATTGGACCTCGGAGGTTCTCCAAAATGCTCTCTGGTTTAGATAGTTTTCTGCAGTTGGCATATTGTGCCTCAGCATCCTTATGTTTTGTTCTTCTACTGGATCTACAGCTTGAGAAGATTTGACTTTTTATGACAAGGCAGGAAGAAAGCACAATTGCAGAGACTCTCTTCATTGCTCCAAGCTTCCTTAGGTTGGTTAGAATAGAACTCCTGATGCTGATCCTGTGAAATACTATATATGATATATTCTGGTCTTCTTCCTTTCCTTTTTTGTTTTGTTTTTGGTAGTGGGAATTTGAGGTAGGGGGTGAGGGCATTGATTGAGTTCTTTAGTGAAGGATCCCCTTGCCATCTCTAATTAAAAGGGCATCGTGCTTGTGTTATGCTCACTAATGGTTGGCCTTAATTTCTAGAATTGATAAATATCTTGTTTGTAATGGCCATCTTTAATTCCTGAAAATTTCAGCTTAGCCACTAGAGGTGATAGATATTTTAAAAGATGAAGTATGTTTTGATTGAATATATGTTGGAATCATCTGGAGAAAATCATTATGCAAGATTAGCACTTTATGTCCAACATCAACCATTTGTCTGCAGGATCAGATACTATAGAATTGTACTGAGGTCACCTTTTGCAAAATAAAGACTGAATGAGCTTCTCCACGTAAAATGACAGCTTTGCACCATCCTTGGTCATAAGCCCTGAAAAATGAAGAATGCAGATACATTTGGGCCAATGATGCCATCCTGTACTCTCATAGCGGCTATTGAGATTGCCTTTCTATTTCCCCTAATGCTCGTAAAGCAATATATTGGTACAAAATTGTAACAAATTCTCTAATCTTGCAGATCCATTTGACAGGTTTTGAAATGACTAGAGTTTCTCAAAGAAAGCCCCCCGATAAGAAAAGACAGGTGTCCTGCCTTACAGAGGCATGAAATATGTATTGATCTGCATTATGAATGGTTTGGTTGATGTAGATGTTTTAATTTATTTGAGCAGCCTTGGCTTTGTGGTAGTCTCAATTTTGTCATTTATGCAAATCCCTTTATTTTCCTCTTCAAATTTAAGTTGACAAAGCATGAATTTTATATCTGAATTGGGAATTTTTTTTTTTTTTTGGGTTCAGAAAATTGGGGACTTCAGTACTTGTTGAAATGCGCATTGTGAAACACTGACTTGTTTTCCTTTGTTTAAGTCACTGACTCTTGGGCCAGATCCTTGTGGTTGTGCTGAGATAAGGTTCAAAGCATAGACCATGAGTGACATTGCTTATTGAGCCAAAGTTCATAAATCATTTATGGAATTATTCTTATATAATAATAGTCAATTAAAGAAAGAAAAGAAAAGATGAAAATGAGTCAAAACAGGAATAGAAAAGATGAACATGACTCGATTAATCACACAAGACACTGATCTCTTTTTTATCTTTTTATGAGGATATATAATTTCAACGGGGATGGCCACGATAATATTATACTCAATCATATGCAAGTCTTGTATGGGAAACACATAAAAGAAAATCTGCATAGATATTAGTATTTGAAAGGAATAACATTTTGAAAAAGAATGAATAAATTAAGGAAAAACAAAATAAAACTACATAAAATATGCATTGACAATTGACTAAATAATTATAATGAATGATGAAAAAGAGCAAAGTAGAGAGAAAGAAAAAAGGGAAAACAAAATTTAATAAGGAGAAAAATGTATAGGGTGGAAAATGAGAATGTAAGTTTGAGTTGGTGGAGTAAAGACTTTTAAAGGGAAAGACTAAAAAGGAAAAGGTGGGGAGTGGGTGAGAGTGGCGATAGCCCTCTAGTCTTCCCAAGGAGGGCCCGTTCATCATATCGTACAGATTGAATTTCATGTTGAATTGGAATTATTTTTCAAATAATGTGGACCAGACGGCTGAGGCTGGAATCATCGTAGCTGCCGGGGCCGCCCTTCTTCAGCCAATTATATCGGAAACTCTTCCGTTAATTCTACTCAATCACGTACAAGGAGCAATGATGCAAACAAGGAAGACATTACAAGAAACCTGAAGATAGCATGTTTTATACTACGCTCAAGATACACAGCAATGCAAATCACTAGAGAGGACTGGAACTTCAATGGGAGCTCCAGGAGCAGAACATGTTCTGTCCGTTTCATCAAACGTGTAATTTGTCAACCACATCATGGGAGAGCCCGTGCTCTGATAGATGGACCATTTGCGGTCGATATTTGATGGACCATTCGAACCATCATTTCGATTAATCTTTTGGACCGTTCTTTCGAGCAATACTTCTGTACCCATTCCCAGACAATCTGGAGAGAGGTTGCGTTGGCGCAGCATTCCCGAGCACGACAGAAACTAGGCTCTCGACGTAACTCACCATGCAACAGCTCGAGAAGGAATCGACGCGCAGATGGGACCCCTGAAATGCCTTGCTCCTCATGTCGTACGAAGCCAAAAGCGTCCTGTCGTTGCCACGCTGGAGCTCGTGGATCTTCGCGAAAACAACCTCATCTCTGCCTGCAAATCCTAACGGTGTGTACCGTGCGAGCTTCTCTGGTATATCGATCGTGTACAGCTTTGTCCATGACTCGGCATCCCCAAATTCTTTCATGATCCACACTTCGTACTCATAGGAACAATTGTATGCTAATATCGATAGGCATCCCTCCATCGTTGTTATGTACTGCTCAATATAAAGAATGCTCTCTGGCGTAGCCTTCTCGTCGAATACTTCGTTGATCAAATCGAACAATACTAGCGTCCACCTCTTGAGATTACCTATATAGGCATAAGAGCACCAGCAGATGAATTCCCTAAACAAAGCTTGGCGACCCAGGTGCTTAGGAAATCCAGAAGGGAAGATGCGGCCGATCTGTTTCCAAGTGTTTGTTCTTAGACTGTAGACCTCGACTTCGGTGGGACTCGGTAGGAACAGAATGTCCTTGAAGTTCAGCTGGGTTTTGAAATTGACCACTTTGAAATCATGCAGGTGGCCACTGGAGGGATCACACCCGAAACCGACCAAATTCGACACTCGAAAATGGGATTCTGGAACAACCCTGAGTTCATTGATTGAGGGGTTCCAGAGATAAATTTTAGCGGCATTGGGATTGGGATCGGGATCGATTCTAGAGAAAGTGGCATCAGGATCGATTCTAGAGAAAGTGGTTAAACAGATGACGCCATTACATGAACCATTCAACTGAAATCTATCTGACGCTGGTAGAATTGATGGATCAACGCTAGAGAATTCATGGCGGCTCGGAGGCCAGACTCCTAGTCCTGAAGAACCATTGATGGTGTGCTTAAGAAGAACATTTTCACCGTACCTGAAGGAACGATCAAGATAAGATCGTACGAATGACGAACCTGAGATAAGGGATTTCCAAGATCTGCAGACACATCGAAATCGGACCAGGGATTTCACCGGTAGTTGCAGTAAGATGTTGGTTATTACGTCATCGGGAAGGTTGGCCATTCCTCCTAATTCTCTCCCGTGACTATCTGGTTTTCAACAGCAAAGGCCCTTCAAAGTTCCAAATATGTAGTTGTCATGCAGCTTTCGAGAAAGCAATGAATTTGGACTTCATTGTTGACTTTAGTGAATTAACTTTCTGCTTGAGCGGTAAATCCAAGGTGAAGTTCCCGTTGACTTTTGTTCCTTGTGGGGGTAGAGTTTGATCTTGGTTAAAATTGTACAATATACAGAGATGGTGATGTCAAGTAATATCATATAATCCGCATGTGGTCCTCAACATTTTTATATTCAGCTTTTTGAGCTCTCTCTCAAAAGGAGCTAGATCACACGGCTCTTATAGCATATCGTTTACTTTCTATTTCCTGTTTGTCTTGTTCTGGCCCATAATCTAAGCTTACTTTTCATTTATTCAACAGAAGAATATGCTCTGCCGGCATGCTATTTTGTCAAGAAGCAGCTCCGAGGCCTGAATGAACCGTGAAAACCAATCATATATTGTTTTCATCAGAGACTATTCCTATGATAAAATGAAGAAAGACTTGAATAAGATTGTGAATGAAATTTGGTGCAATAGTCACATGGAACAAGGGCTTTCATGGTCCATTTCTCTCTTTACAGTAACTGCTGTAAGAGGTGAGAGCAAGAGTCTTTGGATGACCGCAAATAGTTAAGTAAAGCATATCTAATGACTCTTTATGAAATTCTCATATGCTTTTAAGCGTAAGGTAAAGCCAGCCAGTTTGGAACATTTTAAGGACCATATACTCACTCACCTATGTCAAGCTATCTGATACACATTCTGTCTCAATTGCCGTGCTAATTGCTCATACTACCATCATGGATAGCAAAATGCCCTATAAAGTGTCCATGACTAGCAACTGTTTTAGCTTCATCTCAGCATGAGCTTTAACTAGTTGTAAGGCCCTAAACTTTGAAGGGCCAAAAAGAAAAGAAAAGTTTTTGCTTCATTAGGATTTGTCATCACCGACTGGGGTTGCTGCAACTACACTCTAGAGAAAGAGAGCTCCGAAACAGAGTTTATTATTTCTATCAGTTATAAGGAGTATAGTCAGAATGATTAAACCTTTTTTCGATTCTGTAAAAGCTGGCAGGAATATAGATAAAACTGCCTTTCATTTCTGTGCTAGTGTTCTAGGACATCATGTAACATTTTAGTGAAATCAGAACATGACAGTTGTGATTACTTTGTCAAAGCAATTTAATCATTGACATTTAAGCAAGAGCAAATAACCAAGACTTGATCACCAACTTAAGAATGTCCACAATTCGAAGAAATATTGCCTCCTATTGATCAACTGCCCAACGCATGATCTAAAAGAAATCCATTGGCAAAAAAAAGGAGATCATTAGCTCACTATTTAGTCCGAATCGGTGAAATGAGGGAATCTATAAAAATTATTCAACAAGCTCGGGAAGGGGGGGCCCTATGAGAATTTAGAAACCTGGTGCTTTGCTAGAGAAAGGGATCCGGAATGGAATGATTTTGAATATCGATTCATTAGTAAAAAACCTTCTCCTACTTTTGAATTGTCGAAGCAATAACTTTATGTAAGAGTTGAAGCCCCAAAGGTAGAAATTGGGAATTTTTTTAATAGGAGATCAGAGTGGTTTTCCTTGGAGGTGGAAAATTCGTCCACCTGGTTTTATCAATTTGCAAATTCTTCCTCAGTTAAAAGAATGAAATTGACTGATATTTTGACAATACTAGGTAGCATAGATATCGTTATGGGAGAAGTTGAGCAGCTGCGTGAGCAAGAAAACTGAGCACGCTTCCGTCAGTTAATGCTCCAGAAAAGTAGCTTGAGCTTGACAACAAGCAATCCAAGGTGCAAAAGAAGAATCCATTAGCCGATCAGCTTATTTGCACGAACCAAGCAAGAACATTCTGCTGTGAGTTCGGGCAGAACTGAAACCAGATTAGTAACATAATCCACCAAGCAGCTTCCACTTGCAGATGATGCATCAAGCTTGATGCATTGGTTAAACTGCTTACTCTTTAGATCATATGAACCAATATATGCCTGGTTGGCCCGGGAATGTAAACCTAGGATCAAAAACACGAGTTCTCCTTCCCCCGCAGACCCAAGCAGCTCATAATGCATGGGTGAATATTCCAGTGGTATGATCCGGTACAGTTGGGTCCAACACTTAGGGACTCCGAACTCTTTCATGATCCATACTTCACAACTTCGATATGATTCGTGTCCTGAGACTGACTCCCGTACCTCCATTGTGGTTAGACTCTTCTCAGAATAAACAATATTCTCAGGAAGCGTCATCTCAGTGAATACCTCATTAATCACATCAAAAGAAACAAGCAACCATGTCTTCCCTCGGATTGCCGCACCAGCAAATAAATTCCTCATACATCACTTGGCGACCCAGATAGTAAGAATACCACGAAGGCAAAGCTGTCTCCATTCGTTTCCATGAATTTCCTCTCAAACTATATATCTCAGCCCCTGAGGAACTCCTTGGAAATCTCAATTCAGAATCAGAGGAATACCCGTTTCTAATACTAATCACTTTAAAATCATCCAGATGTCCGCTATATGGATTAATCCCGAAGCCAACCACAGCGGAGACTGGACATCCAGGTTGTGGGAGGGCCATGAACTCATTGATGGAGGGGTTCCGAAGATATATGTTGGAGGCACTGCAGTCGCCTCTAGAGAGAGTAGGCAAACAAATAACTCCCTTGCATGAATCCACCAACTGAAAATTGCCAATACTGGGTTGAAATTGAGGATCAAACCTACAGCACTCATCGCTGCCACGGACCAGATCCCAATTCTTGAAAAGCCTTCTCTTTTGTACCTGAGAAGCTTAATGCTGCGACACCTAAGTGAACGATCTAGGTGAGATTTAACAAACGATTGACTGTTGAGGTGAGTATTCCATGATTTCAATATGCAACGGAACTGGACCAGGGATTTAGCAGGTAGGCGGATCAAGATTTCACCAATTATTTCGTAAGGAAAGTCCACCATTTCTTCGGTCAACCTTGAATCAATCTTAACCTCCTTGCCAGATCCATGTATGTTAACCAAAAGGTTACTCAAGCAATGATCTTTTCGCGTGGGCCTCCACTTGCGAACCACTTCGAGAGTCCTCTCTCACCGGTCAAACTTAAAAACTTGCAGGTCACACCAGTAAAGCAAGATATCAACCTCAAGGGAAAGATTTTGGGATAGAACGAGACACCTTCATTCTCCAACGCTCTAAGTATGATCTCACCATCATTATCAGCTACACAGAAAAAATTAGTGGGTGGAGAAGCTACGGGATTTCCTTAGAAATCTTTCCTGCAGGACTGTGAGGAATGAGGACGGGACAAGGGAGTGAGATTTTTGTATTCGAACAATTACACAACGTGCATTCAAGTTCCATGTTTCACCTCATGAGTGGCTCAACCATTCTGGGTCTCTCTGGTCCCCTTCCGAAAGTCTTATCCCCAGAAAATAAATATATAGCCCCACATGTTTGCAGGATAACCCGACGTGTTCGTCATCCTGCATCATGGCAATTTGGGTTTCAAAATAGTGTATGATTCGTTAGATGGATGCAAGAGCAGTAAAAGATCTGTGATTACATATTCAGGAAAAATATATTAAAAAGAACAGGCGGATAAGGTCCACTCTTGTGTCCAGAGAAAATTATGATAATTTGGAACCTTTGACAGGAAATTCACTGGAGGAACTCTTGTTATCGCAGTGTTTCTTGGATTTAGCTTATGCAGCACACTTAGACAGCTACATGCCTCTGATTCAGTCATCAAAAATTATCCTGAAGTTGATAATTCCAAACTTATGCTCGGGTCTTTGTCGGGAGGAAATTTGGAGGTTGTCTTGCAGAAATTGTGCACAGATTGTTGTCCATAAACCATATACGTGATTCACACGATCTTCCGATTTCTATTTCGATGCGAGAGCAAAAGCAGCAGGCAAGATGGTATGATGCAACTCCATGTCCGACTTTGAATTATGGAATATCCACTGTATTGATGTTGACCCACAATTTTTTATCAACCTATGCAGACTCTAGCTCTCTCTCATTCGCCCTATGTACGTGTGAGAGAGAGAGAGAGACAACGCCGAATCAAATCTCCTGTCATGGATGTCAAGAACAGAGCGCGATCATACCCCGATCTCCACGGTTAGTATGCACTAGCTATGTCCATATACATCCGGTAAATCACATCCCACCCATAAGTGTTGACTAAGATACAACCAAGATATCGGCAATAACAGGGCACACCCCGCAAATTGCACTTAGGATCATTTGGGTCTCATTCAACCTCCAAAAAGTTATGGTTCTCAAAGTTCATCTACAAATCATGTATTATAGCAAAAATAATATGCATCGATTCCACAAGAGAGTAAAGGGAAAGCAGTGAGAGCAAAATTATTGCTTTCCTGCTCTCATCAGAGGGCGAAATCAGGCAGAGAAGTTCGAATGTCACTCAATGATAAAGGAATGTGATGCACTTTTTGTTTCTGTATGTGTGCTAATTGCCGAGATCACCATTACATCAGAAAAAAGCCTCAGCACGTTGTATGATTGTATCCACCAGCTAGAGAATAACCTCAGAACATAGAAGCCATCTGCTATAATTCTAGTACCGTTGCCAATTTCGAATGGGAGGCCCACAATGCTTTGCCCTGTGTCATCGTCAAGTCCAGAGAAGCATCGACACAAATGGACAACATTTACATTCAGGCACACACAGGGGACAAGTCCATTCGGATCACCATCTTTCCGTCAATGTTGTCTGGGATTTGTCGCTCCTATTATGAAATGCCTGAAATGACGATTGGAAAAAGACAAGAATTCTACACACAAGAGAAGTCAAGTCGGGAAAAAGTGAAGTGACTCCATTCATATTTTACAAACTTCATACGTCTAATGCTGTGATGCCAACACACATCCCTTTGGTGTGTCTATATATATACTCATGGAGTGACCTCATTCTCTATAGTTAAGAAAAACGAGAGGATATGGTTGCATGTCAACATTCAATTATCTATACATAAATACCACCTACCTATTGACAGGCTCCATGAGTAAGCCACTCACTCTTCTAATCCTAACGATTACGTCGGATTGAACTTAACGAGCACTTTATTTCCTCATACATAACCTGGTGACCAAGATAGCAAGGGTATACCTGAAGGCAAAGCTTTATGACTTTATCTCCATAAGCTTCCTCCCGAACTACACTTCTTGGTTTCGATATCATCGTCTGGCAAGTTTGCCAGTACGTTCATCAAGTACAGAATGAACTTCCACGGAAATAAAGACTCAAAACTCCTTCCTTTTTATTTCTTTTCTGCGCCAAGCAATCAGGAAATGGCGAGTGAGGTTATGGTTTAAATTGTGGGAGAGTGAAGTCTCCATGGATGACTATAAGGCTATGTTTTATCATCCAGATTTCTAGCAAGGACATGACTGATAGAATAGAATATAAATTTATAAAATTTTGTTATATCATATCAATTATTTGATAATTATAATAATAAAATCGGATATATTAATATCACATTATATATATTATTTGATATAAATGCATATATGAATCACAAATTTTATTTTAAAAATTTCTTGTGATACTCTTGTCTACTTTATTTTTATTTTATTTTATTTTCCTCTCTTTTTTAAGTTTTTTTTTTACTTCTTCCCTTTCCATCATTCTCTAATGAAATTTTACTAAATAGAAAATTGTACTAATATACCTAAAATACTAAAACACCTAAAATATGTAATATATATATATATATATATATTGAATTTATATTATAAGATATAATTAAATTCAAATATATAAATAAAAATATGATTAAATTAAAAAAAAAAATTTTATTTTTTGTTATTTTGATTTTCTTATATTATAATTCAAATATCATTAAAATTGAAATATAATTCTAAAATTTGTTAATTTAAGAAATATGTTATTTGAGAAAATTTTTTTATTATGGATATTAAAAAATCTATATTTCCTTATGAAATTATATATATTATTTGGTGATTGTAATTATATTCGGATAAATTCATATATATGATATATTATTTGATATAAATGCATATATGAATCACAAATTTTATTATAAAAATTTATTGCGATACTCTTGTCTAATTTATTATTTTTTATTTTCCTCTCTTTTAAAAGTATTTTTTTTACTTCTTTTTCCCCTTCCATCATTCTCTAATAAAATTTTACTAAATAGAAAATTGTACTAATATACCTAAAATACTAAAACACCTAAAATATGTAATAGATATATATATATATATATATATATATATATATTGAATTTATATTATAAGATATAATTAAATTCAAATATATAAATAAAAATATGATTAAATTAAAAAATTAAATTTTTATTTTTTGTTATTTTGATTTTCTTATATTAGAATTCATATATCATTAAAATTGAAATAAAATTCTAATTTGTTAATTTAAGAAATCTGTTATTTGAAAAAAAAACTTTTTTATTATGGATTTTAAAATTTTATCCTCTCTTATCCCACCTCCTTTATAGAATAATTTTATCCAGTTTATATCATATTTATATTCGACTTTATCCCAAACGTAGGATAATTTTTTTTATCTTATCTTGAATTTTATCATGATTGCCAAATACAACTTGGACTAGGCATTGGAAATCGCCTCCATCTAGAAAAGGCAAAGAAAAATTGCAATTCTTCTTACTTGAAAAAATATTTTATGATCATTTAGAAAACATTTAAGCATGAATTATTATCGATAACATGCAACTATTTAAGTAAAAGATAATGCATGTAGTCCTCGATTGTGGACCAGAACAATTTGAACCCATTGACCACATGGACGTAGCAATCTACATAGTTTTGATCCACATGGTCTCTATGATCGATGTAACACCAATTCTACCGGTGTACGCACACACGCATGGTTGTGTTCTTGATCGTTCATGATCACCACAAGTCCAAAAGTATTAGTTTATTACAAAAAAATATTTTACAATGGATATATCACGCGACATCGCGTGATATAATTAACCAATTAAAAAGTGAAATGCATAGTATCCATACGTCCCATGGGAGGACAAGTAAAGCGAGAGATCTATAACGACCCCAAAAATCTATCATTTCCCTTTTTGTGCTGAAAGAGCCAAGAAGAATCCATGCCATGAAAGAGCATATACCCATCACCTCCCCCTCTAGACAGCTTTTGGCCATCTCCCACTTCCAAATGCTGCACGCTTTTGGTCCCACATCGCTTGTATTTATTCTTTTGGGGTACTATTCTAGTGCTTACTCCTATCTTTAAGTTCTACAAACCCTCAAATTCATCCAGGACTCCTTCTCTTTTAAGTTGCTCTATACTTATTTATCCGGTGATAGTCATGTTCAAAGACATGACGTGGTGTCTATCTTCTTCACTCAAACCCCCCCATTTCAAAGTGAATGTCTTGAGAATATCTTTCAATTTTATGTTTCAGAATTCAGACGAAATAATTTAAAAATTCACTCATATCCAAACTTGTACTTTAGCTTTTGGATACTATTTTAGTGCTTGCTCCATCTTAAATTTCAAAAGTCATCAATTTCATCGAGACTCTTCTTTCAAGTTGCTTCGGGAAATAGTCAAGACTACCCAAATCTTTCATATAAATTTTCAAACAAACTTCTCCAAGGATATGAAAAATATTAATACAGATCGTGGCTTGTTGATCATTTATTATTGCAACTCAGCAAGATTTCATATGATCAACGAATATGATAAAGTCACAACCCATCAATTTTCACGGATCTCATATGATCAGTGACTTGTAATCACAATGCACAATTTTCACTGATCTCATATGATCAGTGACTTCGACGTACTCAACATGCACTGTGGACTAGAGCCAACCCTCCCCCATTCCCATTAGCCGTTTTATCTTTCCCTACTACTCTCACCCGGCAGTTCACCGATCTTCTCCCCCTAGCCGTCCATTTTCCCCAGATCCCCCCGGCCCCCGAAAAAAGGGACGGACCTAAAGCGACTGTGACGCAGCCCAAAGCAACAGCCGGTCACGTTACCACCCCTGCCGTCAGGGTCGCAAACACACGTACCCCGGGTCACCCGCGTTACCATTTTTATTTTTTTACCTTTCAATATCGCAATACCGCTCTCTCTCTCTCTCGCCTCGCGGAAAATTAAAAACCCTAATTTCCTCCTCCCCCCTCTCTCTCTCTCTTCCGCTCCCTTTGTGACCTCTCTCCCCAGAAGCCGAAGCCGAAGCCGGAGCCGAGCCGAGCCGAGCCGAGCCGGCCGAGACCGGAGCCGGACCGGAGCAGCCGAAGCCGAAGCCGGAGCCGGAGCCGGACCAGCCGAGCCGACAAGGGCTTCCCGCCAGCCTATTACTTCCTTTGCAACCCCCCATGGCGACGTCCCGGAGCGAGAGGAGCCCATACGATGCCCCCGGGGGCGGCGGCGGCGGTGGCGCGGGGGGCAAGTTCCGGAAGAAGCCCTATCGGAGGCACCAGGCGACGCCGTACGACCGCCCCCCGGCCGCGTTCCGGAATGCCGTCGCCGTCCCCGCGTCGGCGGTGGGGCCGGCGACGGCTGGTTGAGGAGGATCGTTGATCCGGCGCAAAGGCTCCTCGCCGCCGGCGCGCACCGGCTCTTCGCCTCCGTCTTCAGGAAGCGCCTCACGCAGCCCCCTACGCCTCCGCCTCCGCCGCCGCAGCCGCCAGGTACGCCGGCTTTGCTTCTGCTCTTTGGAGTTGCGCTTTTTTTTTTCGTTTTTTGGGCTCTCTCTGTGCTGGTTTGTTCCTCTTTCCGCGGTTATTGGTCGACCGAATCGTCCTTCTGTAATTGGACTTCTCTGCCGGTTTCGCCGTTGTGAAGCTCGTTTTTTTGGCTTTGGTTCTTCTCCGTGCAAAATTTCTCTTAGGTAGTTCTCTGTAATGGTTTTTCTGCTCTATGAAATGTTTAATTTTTGGTTTTATCTGGCTTCCTGATTACGAGTTATCAGTAATGGCAGGAAGTAGGGTTTTGAGGGTTGAAGTGATGCTACCGTTTGTTAGTTAGTCGCAATTATCATTGAGGATTAAATTGTTAAAGTGGAAGTATTCATGAGGTTCTCCCGACCTGGCATTGTAGTTAGGATGCTATACGCTATGCAAGTTGGTGTCTTTTTGCGATTTTTGTGCCTTTTGGCTAGTATGGGGTGATGGAAAAATGAATCCTTACATGGAGAGATTTTGGCAGTGATCCTGTACAATTTAATTGGCCTTGTTTTCTAAGTCGTATTTTCATATTACTAAGTATTCTTTTTCGGTAAATATGAACTGAAACTATTAAAAGGGAGTTTTTATGTGACGCATAATTTCATTTTTGTTTACATTTCCTGTCTAGATGCTGATCAAGAGCTATTTCTTTACAGTTTTCCTAGTTGTTGCTGGGAGAAAGTCTGTTTTTATTTGCTTATGAGGCTTGTGGATATACAGAGAATCATATTTACACTTTATGTGGTGCTAGATGCTAGGGAAAGCATTGTAGAATGACTTGGATATCTATGGGGTGCTATAGTGGGAAATTGTCGTTCAACCAAGACTTGCAGTTATTTTCCCTGTTTTGTTAAAAAAAATAAAATCAGGAATCAGTTTCTTCATCTTTTAAAGATAGTCACATGCTTCGAGTTTATGTTGGTTTTCCTTAGTCCATCTCTTTTTGAAGTTTAAGCATTCTGAAATTTTTCTTACTATTATGTTTAAATGTATGGTTTAATCAGAAGCAGATCGAGATGAAAGGGACAAGCAACAAGAGACAGTCCTCCTAGTAAGATAAATACCCATTATTTTCATCTTACGATTGCTTTTTATTGTTTTCTTTCAATTATTTGTGTTCCTAGAGTAACATTATTTGGTGGAATTTTCATTTTGCTCTCTTTAATTTTTCTTGGTGAGGGTGTTGTCCTAGAGTTTAGTTTGGTAGGTTGTCCTTAATTTCCAAAGAAAAAGGCCACTAAAACTATGTTTTGCCGAGACAGAGCTGGGATACTGCTGTCTTCGTGGGGAAAGACTGTTGATAGAGATGAAGTATTGGTCTGCTAACTCTACTTGCTCATTGTTTTGAGACTTGAGTGTTGTGTAAGGACATACATCATGGACGTGCTTAAAGTTAGGCACAGAAGAGGAATGGGTTTGCAGTTCAATTTCAAGTAAAGATGATGTTATTTTGATACAGTGTACTATAGTTTGACTTAAATGTAGCAAAAAGTACGATTATTTGAAATTGTCATGCTGAATGGGAGATCGGGAGGTTGGGGGAGGATCTTGCTAATGAGAAAGGAAGTCGATGGAAAGTTTTAGAATTCAGATTCAAGTATCAAGGACTCCTTGTGGCTGGGAATTGGTGTGCAACTGGAAGATCTTTCTCAATGAGGATGTTTTAGTGGGAAATTTAATTAAGCTAGAGCTAGAGCTATTTCCTTGTCTATGTCACTGTTACCAGAACATATTTTTAAATAAAAACGTATGATCTTTTGCGTTTAGGTGAGTGGGAGGCTAATTTCTGGGTTGAGGTAAGACAATTACGTCTGTCGTGTGTCCTTTTTCAGTGTTCAGGTCCTTATGAGATGTTACATCTGGATGACAAAAGAAATGTATGTGACTTAGTTCTTTGAAGTTTTTTGCTTTAATTAAACATCAATGCCAGTAGCATACTGTTGCTGTCATTTTCAAAGAACAAGAAGAGGTATAGCACTTGGAATGTATGGAAACAATAAACTGAGAGAGTAGCTCAGTCTGCTGGCATAGCGAGAGCATAATCCTGAGTTTCCTGTACAATTGCTATTTTCTTTGTACTACTTTCATTCTGTGGCTGAGGATTGGCCTATTTGTCAAAGGCCAATCTTCGACAGCTATTAAATTAACATCAGGTCTCATTAATCCTACTTATGTAGCACTCAATATCAATAGAAGTGACCATGGCAGACATCTGGCAGCATCGATCACCACCGGAAGTTTGATCTGGTTCTCCTGATTCTGCCATGGGTTGAATAAGAGGCATGATGCTTCAGTCCACCAGCCAAATGAATTTATTGTGTCTATAGCTATTTTTTTGCTCCGCCTATGTCTGTGGTTATGGAATGTATCTACTACTCTGAAGTGTGCGTGGACAGTGCTGTAATCTGTATTTTATAATTCGATCTTTTATGTAATCTCTTCTATGTGTAGGGCATTTCAGAGAGCAAAAAGTGGCCATCAGTGAAATTCAGCAACCTGCTTCTACATCTGAGGGAGGTTGTTTTACTGAGCTGGAGAAAATTTTAAAGCAGAAGACCTTTACCAGGCAAGCAATTGTAGATATGATAAATATTTTCAGCTTGTTGCATTTTTTTTTTTTTTTTTTTTTTTTTTTTCCAGGGAGCTCATCTTTTGGGTGTCGTTTGTGATTATATTTGATTTTGTTATTAGACTATAGAGAGAACCTATGCAGGAATGTGACACTTAAATTATTAAACCTTTTTATTATGGCCATTCTTTGTTTTATGTAGTACCCCTCTAATATTATAATTTTTCTTATTTTAATATGGTGTCATTTTGTGATGAATGAATTGTGGACAGATAAATGCATAAAATCGAAGCATATCAAAGTGTTACCTTTTGCAGCCACAATGGGGTTGCACACACCAAACCAAACTCCTATTGTGTGTCATTGTGGATCATTACTGGACTAAGGGTGTGCATGATAAAATTTCTAATTCTCGATTTTTTGTTTCTCTGTTTTCCGGAATAGGTTTGGAATAAAAATCCGTTTGGTAACGTAATTTGATTTCTCTATTTTTGAAACAGATTTCTATTCCAGAAATAGAGAAATCGAAGAAATCATAATTTTTAACTTTTTAGTTTTGTTTTTTTTGGTAAAGTTTAACTTTTTAGTTTCTGAAATAGAAATAGAATTTTTTTTTTCTCAACTTTTCAATTTAGTTAATTTAGTCCAAATTATTTTAATGATTTTTTAATATAATCATTTCAATCGATATTGATTGAAAATCTTAACCATTGGGCTAGATGGTGGGAATTGAATGAACAAGGTTTCATTTGTTGCACGCAGGAGATTTCACGCATGGTAATAGTCAACTTGCCATATTCATATGTAATGAGTCTTTCTTCACCTACTCTTCTGTAGTACACCAAACAACGGCTCTATCTGGCTAACTATTTTTTTAATCATAAACTTCATATTGAGGCGGTAAAAAGGGGTCAAATCATTAGGGTTTCATTTGATCTTTATATAGTGTCCTCACTTATCAAGACGTGGATAAAAAGAGATCTAATAAGGAATCTGTTGTTCTTGTAAGAGTGTTGATGAAAATACAGATTTTGATAATAAATTTTTAAATAATCCTAGTGATGATAATTTTGAAAAAAACCGGTGACGATTTTTGAACATGGTGAGGATTTTTGTAACAAAATTTGGAAAGAAATTGGAATTAGACTTGAAGTTAGGATTTTTTTTTAGGAGATTAGACTATTTTAATCATGGCTATCATTAGACTTATTTGATTAATGTGAAATCAATTTCGGCAAAAACATAACGACATATTCACTACAATTGAATTTCAATTGATTTTTTTCTTCTTGCGACGTTTATTTTTTGAAAGAAAATATTACGTAATAGGAAATGTAAGCACATGTAATAGGAAATTCCATGAAATTGTATTTTCAACTTTTGTAATGTATTAGTATTATTTCGATTATTATTGTATTTGAGGATTTCTTATGTTGTTTTAGTATTATTTCGACTATTATTTTGTATTTGAGGATTTACTATGTTGTTATATAATCAATTTCTATTTCTAGAAATAGAAATTTTATTCTGTTATCAAACGGATTTCTATTCCAGAAATAGAAATTTTGAGTCGTTATTAAACGGGTTTCTTTGCTCAGAAATTTGTCCGGAGAATAAAAATTGAGAAATTAATTTCTGGCCAGAAATCAATTTTTGGAACAGAAATATTGTCATGCGCGCCCTAACTGTTAAAGCTATTCCAGTGCTACATTAACCATTGCACTTTTTGATCCTTTCTGATGTCTATTGCCTTTGTTGAATACATACCTATTTGGTGGGATGAACCACGGTTTTGCCTCTGAGTTAGTCTTCTTCTTTTTGTCGGTTATACTTTAATGTCAGCTGCAATACAGTTCCCATCTTTGATTCAATTGAGAAACACTTTTAAAGTTATAAAGTGCCATTAAGTGATTTCTTTAGGTATTTCTTTTTATTCTGATATTTGTGTTCAACTACACAGATCAGAGATTGATCAGCTGACAGCCCTACTCCATGCTAGAACTGCTGATATACACATTGCAGATGAGGGGAGGAAATCAGAAGATTTACCATCAAAGTCATTTAAGGGGAAAGAAGAAGTATCAGACATTATTGGACAAGACAATGGCAGCGAAAGCCGGCTTACCAAAACTCATGTCAGTTCAAATGGAAAATTCTTTGAATATGAATTAAACTGATCTTTGGTATTTATGTCGTAGAAGTATTAAATAGCATAGTTCTTAAGTGGGGATGTGCTTTTATAGGTCCTTGATGAGGATGTTGCATCACCAGCAGAGCTTGCAAAAGCCTACATGGGCAGCAGGCCTCCAAAAGTGGCCCCGTCTATTCCGGGAACTCACACTCAGACAATCAGAGAAGATTCGACAATTTTTACTTACTCGCAGCAGGCTTTGAAATCCCCAGTTATGTCACTTGTCCCCAGGTCTTCACCGCGTTTAGGGGCTCTTGAAAATGGATATATGACACCAAGATCCCGCGGCAGGTCTGCAATATACAGCATGGCACGGACTCCATATTCTAGAGTTCTCCCCACTCCTCCCAAGGTCCTTATTTTGGCATAGAACTTCCATTACATAGCAACTTGTGACATTGTCTAACTTATATCATTTTCAGAGTGTTGAGCCTGTAGCTGATGCCTATAGGGGACCTTCCTCATCACAAGCACGGGAGCATGGCAGAGTTTCTGGATCTAATGTACTCATCAATCTGATCGTCAAATTTTATTTATCAACTGGACTTTAGATTGCTATAATTTCCTACGCTTATTTTCTTGAATGCAGGCCTTGAAACGAAGAAGTTCCATCTTTGAAAATGATATAGGCTCTGTTGGTCCAATACGAAGAATTCGCCAAAAACCAAATCTTTTATCTCAAAGGAACTGGAGTTTGCCAGTCTCTGGAGGTGAAGTTACTCAAGTTTCCGACCACCCTTCCCCAACTCAAAAGTTGCTTTCTTTGGGTGAAAAGAACAACTTTACTGATCAATCAGTTGACAATGAGGACAGTGATATTCCTGTCAGAAACATGTCTTCTACTTCTTCCAAGTCTACTGAAATGGCTTCCAAAATACTGCAGCAACTTGATAAAATAGTTTCGCCTCCCAAAGAGAGAGCATCTGATCTGAAGCTAGCCAGCGTAAGTGAAAAATTACCTACAAAGTTGTCTCCATCAAAATTACGTGGACAGGCTCTTAAGAGTCTTGAGCATATTGATTCGTCCAAATTCCTACAGATTGTTCGAGATACCAATAAATTAGATGATTCAGCTGGAAGCTTGTTGCACGATGCCAGAGAGGCCACCTTGCAGAAGCCAGATAAAGTTGAGCAGAATGGTCCATCTAATCTTTCTTTTTCCAACATTGCTGCCGTGAATGCCGTGAATGGTTTGGATGATACAGTTTTGAGTAAGAAGAAAGATGTCATTGGCCCTGTTAAATCTGTGGATTTCAATTCGACGAATTTTCTGGCCCATCCGGCATTGCGACCGAACGGGGGATTCAAAATGAGCGCACATGAGGTGAAAAAATTGTGCTTTTTTTGTGGAGATCAATTAGATGTTCTCTTTACTAAACTTTCTGTTTTTTCCTTTCATCCTCTTGTAAGTTCTCTTCATATATTCTTTTATGAGGTATAGCCTCCTTAGATTCTATGTATAGTGCTCATGCGTTTTTTTTGGGGGAGGAACATTAACTGCTTATTTTGAAAAAAGGAACTCTTTTGTGTTAAGTAATCTGCATTTTGGATAAATGGTCTAGCAAGGCAGAGATTGCTAGTTCTCTATCTAACAGATGTACAATTAAATAGTCAAGATCTCTGTTCTGTATTCAAGCTTTTTCATCTTAAGCGGTTCCCTTTGGTGCCTTTTATCTTTTGATTTTTGAAGGAAAAATGTCTTACATCTTAATACTAACATTGGGGAGATAGGCGGACTTGCTGTTTATTTTCCATTGGAAACTATATAACCTTTTGTTGATGTCCCTGTTAACTTCTTTTAAGGATTCTTGTTTGTAGGATTTCTTCGATTTGGATGATGATGGTCATTCCAGTGAGATGCTAACTTGCACTTCGGTTGAAGGGAGAGAAAAGCCAGATACCTCAGTGGTGGATTGCAAGCAAGCAGCTGCTGAAGCTGTCAAAGTTGATAAGTCTTTGTCTATTTCTGAAGTAAATGCCTCTGCACATGTTTTGAAGGAGAAAAGTGATGTAGGAACTAATGACTTATTGAGTTCGGGTGGAACGAGTGCCAGCCTTAGCTTCTCAAGTGTGCCTGTGGCCAGCACAGACGTCCAATCAGATGTACAAGCTACTCAGACAACCTCAAAATTTGATAAAACTGGTTCAGAGAGGCAGTCAAATGCCATCTCATCAGTCGTTGGTTTTGTTGATAAAATGGCTTCATCCACTGAACAGAATGCTGTGCCCACCACATTTGGTGGCTTTGGCCTCAATAATGGATCTGCCATGGAAGCTAATAAGGTTTCCCCATTTTCTTTCCCTTCACCCTCATCATTTGGTGGATCAACTCTGAAGTTTGGTATCTCATCTGATACAAAGTCAGAGAGCTCAAGCAGGTCAGTGTACATTTCATTACTGGCGATAAGTTTCTTTTTGATTCTTCAACTGTCTAATCTATTGACTTTTTTATATATTTGATCTGTCATTGGTCTGTCATTAGCTTTTGTTTTCTTTGGAAAAAGTTTAGTGAAATAGTGTGAGCTTTCTGAAGATAGCTATTTAATATTGACTCCTGTTGTGAACATGTACTTTCGTGAAATTTAGGTTCCCGGCATCAAGCCATAGTAGGGGCAGCATTGGGCATTCAGCATTTGGGAAATGCCACGCCTACTGTTCATCATTTTTCTTTCCCGTCGTCTTCTTCTTCTTCTTTCCGGCCACCGAGCTTCTCCGGCAGCCACCGCCGCTGCCGCCTGAGGGTCGCGCGTCGCCGGTGACCACCGTCTGGGGGTGCCGCGACGCGCGACCCAGGCGGCGCGGACCTCAGGCGGACCTCAGGCGGCGTCGACTGGTTCCGCGCGAACCAGGCGACGCCGCCTGAGATCCGCGTCGCCGAGGTCGCCCGAGGATCGCGCGGAACCAGACGACGCCGCCTGAGGTCCGCGCGACCTCAGGCCGCCAGATCTGGCGGTCCGGAGGCCAGATCTGGCCTCTACGACCTCAGGCGCCTGAGGTCGCGCCGCGGGCCGCCTGGGTCCGCGCGACCTCAGGCCGCCAGATCTGGCGGTCCGGAGGCCAGATCTGGCCGTCGGACGGCCAGATCTGGCCTCTGCGCCTCCAGGCGCCTGAGGTCGCGGCGACGGCGTCGCCTGAGGTCGCGACCTCAGGCGGCCGGACGGCCAGATCTGGCCGTCCGGCATCGCCGGCCGCCGGATTTGATTTTCAGATTTTTTAAAAAAGAAAATTAAAAGCAAAAGCCCATTTGGAATAAATTTTGCAAAATGATATTTTCGCACAAGCAACTTTTCAATGCGTAATTTGCCAAACGGCCGAGTATTCCCAAAACCCCTTTATCCTAAAGATATTTGCATTTGGCCAGAGACATTCCCCAAAAGCCGAACCAAACGGGCCCATATGTATTTCACTGTAGTTATGCATGGGCAATGGACTTGACATGGCTGATGCCAAATGGGATCTTTAATATACAATGCTGGTGTTTTCATCAAAAATGCCTTTTTATGGTTATTGGTTTACTCAACTGCCGTTGTTAATGAGTTTGCTTCTAGTGTATGACATGATAGAAAGTTTAGGGATTAGAAGAAGTATAGGCATTTTACCTCCAGTTTACTGGCTGGTAACGGTGGCTAATGCTTGAGGCCTGAAACTGATTGTTGTTTTGTGTGAGTTTTGGTTATTTCTTGATTTTCTCTGTAAATATTGAGCAAGGTGATCGTGGTTGAGCATACTGCATGGTTTTCCATTTCTTCAGCACTTAGTGATTTGATTTTTCACTTCTTACTGGGTACACTTTAGTTTTTGCCTTTCTCCACTCAATGTCCATTTTGAGATATTTCATCATATATGTTGTTTTATATTTCAAGGGTGAATGTGATGATCTTGGTTAAGATTGTGTAACCTGTATTCATAAGAGGATGTGTAGAATGCTGACTGTTTGTTTAATTTGCTGCCTGCAGCTTTTTTAGTGTTGCCACCGTCCCAACTGTTACTGCCAAAGTTCCTGAATTCAATAAAACTGATGATAAGAAAGATTTGAAGGATGGAGTGGTATCTGCTACACCTGAGCCTACTTCTCTGGGATCTGGGGCAACATCATCGGCTTCGACTGCATTCACATTTGGTGTTCCTCCTAAGTCTGTGACCTCTAGCCAGCCAGTATCCTCACCTATATCAGCAGAGTTAAATGCCACTGTTACTCAAAAGCCATCCAGCAGCCTTCCTTTCACTTCTACCCATAATGGCACCAGTATTGACGTCCAAATGTCAACCAGTGCTCCCACTGCTGGTTTGTCTATGTCAACAGCAGCACCCTCCTTTCCAGCTTCTTCAATATTCAAAATCGGGTCCTCTGTGTCAACTTTAGTTTCACCAGCAGCAACTACTCCATCTGTTTCTCCAGGAGAAGCCAAGATCAAGGTGGACACTGACTCTGGAAATGTCACCAGCAATCTTTTTTCGGCTTCATCTTCTGCAAATGCCACCACAGGAAGTGGCATCTTCGGGCTTAGTCCACCAGCTTCCACATCAACTCTTGAGACAAAAAAAGAGGGTACTTCATTATTTGATGCTGCCAATGGTTCTTCACAACTTTCAGCATCTGCCTCTGGGACTGCATTACCAGCTTTGACTCAGAGTGCCTTGCTTCAATCTGGATCATCTGCGGCATCTTTTTCATTTGGATTGTCTGGGAATACTGGAAGCTCTTTGTTTGGTTCATCTTCTGCACCAAAACTGTTCTCTGGGCCGTCATTTGGCATGAGTTCTGCTTCCTCTTCAGTGGCGAATTCTGTCAGTACTGGTAGCAGCACTACGTCAAATGCATTTGGTTCTTGGCAGTCATCAACACATCCTGTATTTGGTACCTCAGCAGCATCTCAATCGACCGGTTTTTCTTTTGGCGCGCCAGTGGCTTCTAGCAGTCAAATATTTGGATCATCAGGTTCCACATCTTCTTCAAGCAGCACTGTTTTTGGAGCAACCAGCATGACGACTGCTTCTAATGGTCCCCCTATTTTTGGGACAAGCAGCAATTTGTCTGCTTCCACTGGGCCCTCTATTTTCGGATCAACCAATGCCTCATCTGCTTCCTCTATGTTTGGATCAACCAGCGCCCCTCCTACTTTTGGATCAACTGGTGCTTCATCTGCTTCAACTTTCCCGTTCACTTCTGCTGCTTCTAGCACACCTTCAGTGCCTGGTTTTGGGAATTCTAATTCTTTGTTTGCCTTTGGTTCAGCACCCTCAGGCAACAATGATCAGATGAATGCAGAGGATAGCATGGCTGAGGACACAGTTGTCGCAACTACTCCCTCAGTTCCTGCATTTGGCCAGAAACCAATCTCACCACAACCTTCGGCTGGGTATATGTTCAACTTACTGCCTTCAGCGGCTAAACCTTTCCAATTTGGAAGTCAACAGAACCTGTCCACCCCGCCGAACCCATTTATGGCTTCTGGCAGTTTAGATCTAGGTGGAGGATCCACCCTGCCCCCGCTGAACCCATTTACTTCCAGTTTAGATTATGATCCACCCCACCCCATCCAAACCCATTTATGGCGTCTGGCAGTTTAGATCTAGGTGTAGACTCCACCCCGCCTCTGCCGAACCCATTTATGGCTTCTGGCAGTTTAGATCTAAGTCAAGGAGGGAGCTTCTCACTTGGAACCGGTGGTGACAAGTCTGCTCGTAAAATCATAAAAGTTAAGCACAAGCAAAGGAGGAAATAGGAGAAATTTTGCTCTGGCGCAGCTGGTGGATTGATGTCATCAGTTGGCTGGAGATAATAATTTCGTTGGAGGAACTGGGTGTTCCTTGTGATAACGTAACTCTTGGTCGCAGTGATGTCAATGAAGCCTCACCAGGTTACGCCCTTCTCTATTATTTTCCTTTTGAATTTTCTCCTTATGCATTTTTCTTTTATTTTCTTTTTCCTCTTTTTCCGCGACATAAGTTGTCACAATTTTGTATCCGACATTGTAGCGAATTTGTGGACCTCTTCCTGTACTAGTATGTGTACTAGCCTCCTGGTCGTAGGTGGAGATTGTCGACCCCACCCAACCCCTCCCCCCCCCCCCCCCCCCCCCCCCCCCCGGTCTTCTTTCTCCTTCCCTTTCTCTTTTTCTCTTCTCCTACTGTGCACTCCCGATATGTGTAACATAAAGGAACTCATATTTGTCAGCTTAAGAAAGCCGCCACTCAGGGGGTTGGCCTCTGCCTTTTTTTAATGCAATGGTGGCGTGATATTTTTTCTCGGTCGAATATTTTGAATCCTGTTCGTGGGTTTGTCTAGATTTGGCACACACTGACCTGACTTGCAGAAGAAAGAAAGAAGAAGAGGCAGGCAAAGCCCTTACTTGGATGATTTATACTGTTTGCAGCTGGCTCTAATGGATTTGCCATAAAAACTGTCGGATGTGTATACCCCCGTCCCTCTGCAGCGAAGCTTTGTTTCCAATGCACTCAAAAAACGGTGTAGGGAAAAAGCAATTCCTGACTTTAGAATGATGATGATTCGCTCTCAAAATGCGGCTAACACACGCTGAGCCAGTCTGCGATCGAAAAGCGGAGACTCTCCTCCTGATCACTAGAGCATGTCCTACTGTCGTGTGATATTCGGAAATTTCTTCATTTCCAATGTTATTTAGGAGATTAAGACAATGAATGATATTCATGAATTATTTGATTGCTTCGCTTTAAGGTAGGAGGACTTCTGGGAAATTTCCTTTTGGAGTCGAGATTTTTACGCTTGTGAGTTTGTTGAGGGTTATTAACTCATTTTGAGGGTCAAAAAGGGCGACTTGATGGAAAATGCTATGAAGGTTCAGGAACATTACAAACTTAACGTGAATGTAGAATTTATTGGTTGTTGCATTATCCGAATGTGCCGTAGTTGAGAAAAATCAATTGGTATATATAATTTCACTAACTTCAATATGCATAATTGGATAGAGATTGGCGCATAACTTATTATCCGATATTGACAGTAAAAATTGTATCAGTACATTTTTTATTGGGCGGGATTGATATACCCAAAAAGCATATAGGATAGTTAGCGAAAGTGAAAATTTACCAAGATAAGGGATTATTTATATCATTTTCCCTATCTTTTGTATGGCATGGGAGTTTCGGTTATGTACAATAATAAATAGAAAATCGTGTACGTTGTTCTACATTCATCTGTTTATTTATTATGGTTCAATTTTATGGAAAATTTAGATTGTGACATGCAATTCCCGAAACCACACTGTATACTCGGTTGAAATAATCGAAAGGTTTTGGAATTGATCTGCTTGAAAGTAAGGGACTGCAAACCACAGACGTCAAGTTCAGATTCAGGAAGAACAAAAAATATGAAGCGCACGGGCAGGAAGTACAGACTAAAAAACAGATGCAGGAAGTAATATCATTGTGCTTGCCGTCAAAAGAGTAGCCTTCGTTGTGGAATGGAACTGCAATGTCGGTAGCAAACGACTTAGTACAAACAATTGCAACTGTACCAAAAGTTCAAGGCTAATTGCACTTAGGCCGACAAGTAATGCAACACAACATGACACATTGATACGTTGTTTCTTAAAAAATAAATAATTTGATCGTTATATATTAAATATATATTTTATATATACATAATAAATTATTATTTTTATGATATTCAATCATATTAATTTGATTCAAAATTTATAAAAAAAATAAAATAATAAAATAATTTAGAATGCATTTACACTAAAAATATTCGTCCATCATTTATTAATATTATTTATTATTTTAATTTGACAAATGTTACTCCATTCTAATAATCCATAAAAATTGAAGAAAAAACAAACAATCCATATTTTTGGACTAATGTGTCAAAGTGTGATAGAAGAGAAAAAAAAAAAAAAAAAAAACTTAGGAGGGTGAATTGTGTGTCATGGGGAATGAGAATCAAAAGAAAAAAAATATTAAGTTTATTTTATCTCCTCTTTATTAATTTTATTACTTGTTATTTTCATAGAAAATTTTTAAAGTTGATCATATGTGTATTGGAATCACATGTTAGAATTCTAAACTTGTGTGTCAAAATCTCAAACTCAAGTGTTAGGAGAATTGACCCAAGGTCGGATTTTTTGACTTATTGATTGAGTGTCGAGAGAGTGTTGAAGAGTGTGTCGAACATATGTTGGAGTATCTGATACGACACAAAAACTTTTAAAAGTGTTGGTGCTTCCTAGGTTCAAGGGCAATTATGCATTTTCTTAGCTGCAATTCCTCTTCTAATCTAGATGTAAATTTGTCACTGAGGATTTGCTGCTGTCCCAGTCAAGAAATGAGGAAAGCAAGAAGATCACAGTCTACCATCTCCAATTGATAAGCCTTCTTTCAGTATGCAAAGGAAGTATGACAGATTTGAATCTAATGACTGTCATGGATGGCTCTTGCGACAAAGCCATATAACAAACCTCCAAATCATTCGATTCATCTGTTGGCAGCCCTATTTTAACCGACCTACTCAAAAATCAGATTACGCTTTCTCCGGTGCATTTGCCAAATGGAATGCTTGAGAGCTTGTATTGAAAGCCAGTAAGATTTATTTGTCTTCAGATTTTACAGACTATATTCAGCAAACATAGACCAACCCAATGCCCATACAAGTTTTAGTGTAAGAGAACTTGATGGGAGGAAAGAGCACCCAACCGATGTATATTTTATAGGAGCTTTACAATGAAACAAGTAAATTTGGGGACCACACCGGGGGAAAAATGATCAGAAAATGAGGTGAATTCTCTCAACAGCAAAGTGGGCAAATAATCAATCCATTCTCATTGCAATCTGAGCATATAGTCGCCACCGGCGAGTCTTCGCCGACGAGCTTGTGGCTGCCGTTGCATTTAAAACACACCACGAATTTCATACCGCCACAACCTTCGCAGGGACCAGTAGAGCTATCGATCGGGACTCCCTCAAGAAGCTTCTTGAGCTTGCCTTGCTCATGTAACCCCAGCACTTGTTCAGCTCCACCGATGTACCTCCCCTTAATGAACACCCTCGGCGGGACCGCTTTCCCGCCCAAGACATCCCACAATTCTTCCTTAAATCGGTGTGCATTGACACGTCTCGCTCGCAGTATAGGATGCGGAAGCTGTTGAGGAGGAAACGAATCTTGCCGCAGTCTTCGAATGTCTTTCTTATGCCTCTGAGGCTGGTCGTGTAGAAGATTACTGCGCCGCAGCCTCCAGGCGGGCACTTCTCTTCAAATGCCAACAGTGGATCAGCATCGTCATCGTCGTCCTCCTCCTCCTCGATTCGACGAGTTTTGGAAGGGGGCTCGTCGCAGCTCTTCTCTAAATCACCTGGCTCTGCCTCAATTCTTGGTCTCATGTCTTCTTGGCTGATCTTAATGTGCTCCTTCACGGCCTGCTCAAATGCTGCGAGCAGGTTAGGATCAAATAGAGTTGACGAATTCAAATCCGGCCGCCTAAAATTCGACACATTGATTTCCGATAACGGGGTCTTCAAGCTGTTTCTGGGTAGCTCCTCTGCTTCAGACAATCTCGAAGCCGCCTCATCTGGAGACGATTCCAGCTCCGACTTCACGAGCACATTCTCACAGTTCTCTTTGCCAAGAAACGTGCTCTCCGCATTGACATTCGGACCAATGTTCTCCTTGTTCTCCAAATCCTCGTCCTCCCCGCACTCCATCTCGGCATCGTCGAGATCCTTCATGAGCTCCGTGACGTCGATGACCTCCGGCTCTTGCGCCTCCCCGACAGCGCCGTGATTCTTCAGGCTCCGTTCGGAATTATCCTTGGGAAACAGCATGGTCTGAGCCTTCATGATCGGGTTCTTCAAGAAGGCCTCGACGTACCCATCCGAGGCGTTCAGGTGGAGGATCGTGTCCTGCTTCAGATACCCGATGGGCTTGATCGTCTTGAGCTTCTTCAGCAGCTTCCCCTTCACTCCCTTCATCTCTTGTAACCCCCCACCCCCCGACCCAAAAAAAAAGAAAAAAAAAAAAAAAAACCACAAAAAACTTCAGCAAGATGGAATCTTGATTCAGAGAGAGAGTGAAAACGAAGAAATCCCAAGATGGGTTCTCCGAAATAGGACCAGCCGAAGCGCAAAATCGAAGCGGAGAGCAAGAGAGAGAGAGACAGTGTTCTTCTCCTTTTGCAGGAGAGAGACAGAGGAGATTGTAAGGTTCCCGGTCCAAGCTCGCAACGGCTAGAAAGTTGTTACTCCATATTTTAAAATTCGAAAAAACATCGCCGGCGAGGCAGACCACAGTGCTAGATGAAACAGTGCAATGACGATCCGCCACGTGTCGAAGGGCGCACGTGGAGGCGGGCGATTGGACCGTCGAAAGTGAATTTCAGCTGGGGGCAAAGCAGAGGAGTCTGCGGCTAACGGTAAGATGATTTCCCCCCATCTGGGATGGGACCTACATACCACGGCCGAGGAGATTCAGACAGAAAACGGAAGGAGCATGATTTTTCGACAGCTTTCTGTCGAAATCTTTTGCTTTTTTCTAGACTTTTTTAAAGGCGTTTTTGGTGATGGGCGATTAGGCATGCCTCCTTTTTCAGTTCAAATTTTTCCCCTAATTTGAAAAGAGACGAGTGGAAGGGGGAAGGGGAAGGTCGAATTTGGTGGAAAATGAAGACAAAAATGTCATTATCTTCAATCAACTTGATGGGAATGTGAGGGCATCATATGTTCCACTTTTTTGCATTTAAATCAATGGTATATTGCTCTCCCCGTCATTACCGTAGACGTCCTTATCTGATTTGACAAATGAGAAGTGAGCTTGTAAATAATCTTCTGAGTATGTGCTTATTCTCAGCTCTGATTGGAAAATAAAGGATTTGGAGTCTAACTTAAATATGTCTTACAAAAGAACTTGAAATTGGGTCATTTTCTTTAAACAATCGAGAGTGGATTTATTTCAACAAGTGGTCAAAATTTGCCAATTTACTTGCAAATGAGCCAAGTTCAGCGATCGAGCAAATCTTCATTGACAAATTGATTTCTTCTTCTTTTTTCTTTGAACCATGAGAGAAAGGTCCCAAAGTCTCAATAATGGAAGACAGGCAATGGTGGGATCAAATGGCAATTCTGACTACATTTGTGCTTTCTTTAGATTTTTGGGTTCTTGGTTACCTGATATATCGGGGTATTTGTCTATTGGCACCATATTAAGAAAATTGCTTGCACTACTCTTTAAAACACAAGAGCAAGCAGGCCAGCAAGGATTTAGCCAACCGGTGACCTCATGCTTTGATTTGAAATTTAGTTGGGCATTTTTGGTCTTTATTTGAGACAATATCAACTCTAGCCTTCTTTCTCAAAAACAGCCCAAACGTCAAAATTTTATTTGAGAAAGCATCTACTTTAGATTTTTTTTTTTCAAAAAACGGCTCAATTTCAGGTTCTTATTTAAGAAAATATTTATTTAATGCCATTTTTGGAAGAACAGCCTCACTTCATTCATATCCTTATTTGATATTTTCTCCCAAATAAATGGGAAAATTTAAAATTTCACTCATACAAAGAAATTGACTATTGCTTTTGACTCTCGGTTTGTAAGTATTTAAGATCTGATTTTTATATAATTCCTAAGTCATTATTAATGTATACCTATCGATATTTAGGGTCATTAGAATCGTGCCAATTTTTTTCCTAATCTTTTCTACCTGAAGATATTTTTTTTCTAATTTTTCCGAAATAGTTAATACCTACTTTTGACTGAAAAAACCAGAACAAGCAAACCCAACTAGTAGATAATTGTCTACCAACAATTAGAAGAAATTGATGGATTGGGGGTTTTATGCTGTCGTCTCTATTTTAGGCATGCGGCACTTCTTTAGCATTATGCTGTGGATTTGGATGGTTTTGCCACTCAGAAGCTGGACGGTCTAATTTCTAGTCCAGAGATTTGGGACATTCAACGTTAAATTTATTCATAATTGTCAAAGTCTGTCATGATCAAATCCCACATTAAAATGATCCAAGCTTATCAATTTTTGAACCTGAGCATGAAGATCTGGCTACTTGAAATTCCCTAATATACTCTATAAGCCTTGTGATCCAATTAAATCTAGACCTTTATTCATGCTGGGTGCATCAGATTTAAAGTAGTTCCTTCGCAATTAGTGGGATTATATCTGATAACATTCGGTTCCTGAGCTAGAAGTCTCCCAAGATCTTAATCAATCGTGCCAATCCTGAAGTTTTTAGTTGAGATTTTTCAAGTCACGACCAAGGATTCAATTTTTTTCATTCCAATCATGCGTCGTTTGCTCTGAGTGTCAGCAACAAGATCTCCTGGGAAGAAAGAGTCTCACACAAATAGTATTAGATTAGATTAGATTAGATTAGATTATGTAAATGTTGCTATTTGCATGGAAAATCATATAAAGAGCCATTACCTATTCGAAAAAAATATCCGCGATTGCTCTTCTGCATTTACACCCTCACATCATTCATCTTCCGATCTTAAAACGTTACGAGTCTTCCTTCCATGGCGAAAGTCTCTTCATTTTCTACTTCATCCTTACGAGTATATAGACCTTCCGTTGACATGAATCCTGGACAGTCTCCTCCTCAAGCTCTGCAGAGAGATGGCAGCGCAGAGACAGTTCTCTGCAACTTCACAGGCACTTCTCTTGGTCATGGCGAGCACGATCCTCAGCGTCTCGAATGGCTTGCAGTACAAGGTTGGAGGCTCAATTTGGTGCATTCCTCCATACCCAACTTACTATTCCAACTGGTCCTCCTCCCACTATTTTCTCGTCGGCGACATCCTCGGTAACCTCTTCGGTTTCTTTGATTTCACCCCTTTTGATGCATGTTGCTGTTTGATCACTCTGTAATTGGAAGAAGAATAATTCCTCTGGCTCTCCTTCTTGTCCTAGTTTTCGAGTTCGAGTCGGGCTTTTACAACGTGATGCAAGTGTCGAGGCGTGAATACGAGGCCTGCACGGCAGACAATCCCTTCCGGTCCTTCCACGGAGGGCCGGCCAGAGTCCCGCTGATCGAGAAGGGCATGTTCTATTTCATCTGCAGCGTCTCGTATTACTGCTCTCTCGGGCAAAAGGTCGAGGTCGCCGTGTATCATCCTGTTCCAGATATCGTTCTGCCACCTCCCGTCCCAGCCACGGTCACTACCACCCCGGTGCCATCTTGTTCGCCCAAACAATTGCTAGGCAAGGGAATGGGCCGGCGCCACGAACACTTCATACAAGCTCTGCAACATCAACCGTTGTTGTTCCTCTGCCTTCTGGTGACTTTCCTAATTGTAATGGATTATCATTTCATGGGATCTCCTGTAATTTCGGCTTCGGCTTGAACTGCTGTGGCTATTGCACTTTGCTTGTATTGTACAGAGAAAATTATACCGATGCAACCGTAGGTTTAATAACTGCACAGAAGTTTCTCCATTGCGACATAATCGACAATTACATTATGTGGCATCCACTATTTTGCGCCACCGAATGTTCTATCGGCACAAGCCGAGGACTTAGAGCGAAAGAAAATGATACACAAATGGACATTGTAATTGTTGGGTCAATGCTAATTTTTACTTGGAACCAGCTAATAATCCCTTCAAACTGATCAAACTTTTCCTGCGCAGCCAAAACGCCAATTGCAAGAATTCAAATCGACTCCGGATGATTTCAGATAGATACTTAACAAAAATTGCCTCTGGGGGAGGAAAAGTTGTCCCTCAGCTGAGCTTCAAACACTTGGATGGATCGATGAATGCTGAAACATAGACAGCTATCCTTCTCTGGTGAAGGAACAGGGGTGACTGCACGCTCGAAGAATGTTTCTACGCACGGACCGGGAGCTCGAGCGGATTCAGTCCACAGATTGATGAGTTTCGCGTAGACATAAAGCCCACCCAAGAACAGTCTTGTCTGATCTTGGATGCTTCCGGGTTTTCATCAATCTCTTCACTGAAACAATCAGTATTAGTACTGGGGTCAAGCTTCTGAGGGCAGAAATAATTCCATGGAGCAAGATTCCATAGTTATGGTGGAAAACATTTTGCGGAAAACATTTTCCAGCATTTGGACTGTTTAGGAAAATTAGTAAACAGAAAGTTTATAATTAAATTTAGAAAAATGACTTCCTCATTAAAAATATGAAAAATGTTATCCAAAATATGACTAGATATTGACGCTTATACTAGAAAGTCTTTTTTTGGGCACAAAAACTTCAATGCTTGTTCTTGGGCCAGGGCCAGGTTCGTCATGGTTCGTCGAGGCTAAGCCCAAATCCAAAGAGGCCAGGTCTGAAACCCTAGTGGGCCTGACTCCATAGAGGTTGGGCTCGGGACACTATTGCCTTTGGTTGAGCCTAGGACTTTGGTACCATTGCCCGACTCTTCGAAGCCCCAGCTTGGGTCCATATAGGCCGGGCATAAGACCTTAGTGCTCGTGCCTAGATCTCCAACACTCGAGCCCGGGACTTAGAGGTTAGGCTTAGGTCCATAGTGCTCGAACCTGAGACCCCACACCTAGGACTAGGTCCATCAAGGCCAGGACCATAACACCAGTGCTAGTGCCGAGGTCCCCAAGGCTTGTGCTTCGAGACCTTGGTGTCTGTGCCCGAATAATGTCCTACCCATATGTGGGTCAATCGAGGCCGGGATTGCTTCCGTGGAGCCCACATTCTGGTCCCCAGCACCTAGGATGAGATCTAGCAAGACCGAATTCAAGACCCTGATGCTCAAAATTGAGACCCTAGATTCATTTCTAATTATCTATGCGCAAATTACTAGCGTCCGAATAATGCATGTCTATTTAGAAAATCAAATTTTTCTTACTAGGCAAAAAATATTGTTTAGTTCAATTTCAAGGTTTAGTCAAACATTGACAAATATTGTTATTTTCCTAAACAATAACTTTTCTTAAAAAATATTATTCAAAAATATCAATTTTTTTGCGAAACAAATATAGTCTTGAAAAATAGAAAGCTTCTCTTGAAAGTTCGATACACTGGAAAGTTGACAATGTGGAGATAAAAGCTTTAAGTGTTGACTTTAAAATTAATAATAAAAAAAAAGAAAAAAGAAAAAGGAGCGGTGTTGAAGAGTTTACTTCTGGTTTTGTGGGGTCAGGAACGTGTCCGTCCAATTAATTTCTTGAAGCATATTGCAGGTCTATATGGCGTGTAAATAATTGCTAATATGGCTTCTTTTTACTAACCCTCGTTCTTCATTTCCGGAGATTACCATGGATCGACTTTGGACAACTACAAAACGTAGCATCATTTTTTTTTATTTACCATGACATTTTCAACGTAACTTCTCAAACAAAAAAAAAAAAAAGAAATTGACATAATTTACTGTCGCCGTGACAAATTTGACAACACGACCTTTCAAACTTACCCAAATAAATGCACGATTGCGGTTGTAACAAAATAGCATAAGTTAATATCACGTCCATAAAAGGAAGGCTCATAACTTTTTCCGTAAGGTCTTAATTTGGAAAAATATTCTGTGTACCCGTTTTAGGGAGAGAGGATTTTAGCATTGATGAGGCACCATCCAATCAATGTTGAGAAGAAAGTGGACGGTACTTGGAAGGGTAGAAAATGCGCCGGTGCTGACCTTTGCTAGCTGTCGACGCAATGAGAGCTAGCTAGGACAACAACTGTACAAGATAAAGGTGAGAACGAATCGAATGCAAAAGATTTCCAATCTTTGTCACGTTCTTTTTGGTGCGCTCGAAAGATTGCGTTGAATTTGTCACTTGTCGTTAAAAAAAAAAAAATTATTATTATTATTAAGGCTTGTAATTTTTTTTTTTTTGTTGGTATGTGCCCAATTTTGACTTCAGTGCTTCATGTGGTCGACCTCCGACCCGACTGAGGAGAAACGTGCCCAATTCGTCCATTAGGTTTGTAAACTCTGGGATTTTGTTTTATATCGCTCTGGCATAATTTCCCTAGCGTATGCATGATGATTTCACGGCATAATTTTCGATACAATTTGATCTTTCGAAATTTCGTTTTATTGGGTTCGACTTGTACTTTCCTTTTTTTAAAAAACTTTTTTGCACAACTTAAATCTTGCGAATCCTGCATTTTGACTGTCGCGACAACATATAAATATTCACGCATTAATACGGTTATAATTCTTCGTATGATTTTCGAAAATTCGAGTAAATATTCACACATTGCTTGCTCCTCAGATTGTTCTTTGAAAACCGTTTCATCAGCTCAACAATAAATGTACCAAAGTCGTTGCCATCACAAAATCTTCAAGCTTTCATTGATGAATTTTCGTTGTAAATTCATTACCAAAAATATTTCCAGATATTTCCCCCAAAAGTTCAGATTTCAAAACGGGAAATTTTTTCTTTCTTCTATCGGCCTTGCCTGGATTGGTCGGGTCGGGCGGGTCGGGTGGGCATCGGCCGCCATTGGTCGGGTCACTTCAGCTGGATCCCCAAGGTCCGAGGCAGATGCAATCGACGGCGCTGGAGCTGGGAACCCTAGGAATCGGAGCCGCACGCCTCCGATTCCGGCGAACAAGCCGCCGTCACGGGCCGATCAGCGACTTCCTGCAGATCGGGCACGAGGAGTGGAGCTTCAGCCACGGGTCCACGCACTTGAGGTGGAAGTAGTGGCCGCACTGCGGCAGCAGCCTCAGCATGTCGCTGTCGCCGTAGTCCGCCAGGCAGATCGAGCAGCAGGACTCGCTGGATTTCCCCGCCCGCCGGGGCTTCGCGCTCGAGTAGAGGAGATTCGGGTAGCTGAGGATCGCGGCCTCGCTGAGGCCGGCGTCGGCGGCCCCCACGGACTCCTCCTCGTCGTCGTCGTCGGGGTCGGCGGGGGGGGAGGCGCCGGGGCGGAGGGAGCGGGCGGCGGCGAGGCGGCGGCGGCGGGCGAAGGAGTAGGAGACGACCGCGACGAGGAGGACCAGGAGGGCGAATCCGAGAGGGGCGAGGACGCGATCGGCGAACGAAGGCGAGGAAGAAGACGGAGAAAATGAAAGTGAAGATGAAGAAGATGATGGCGGAGATGGAGATGAAGATGAAGATGAATTGGAGTGTAATGGGTGGTCCATTTTTCTTCTGATTTTTTCTCTCTCTCTCTTTTTTTTTTGTTCTGCTTTTTGCTGAAAAAGTAGAATGAGAGAGGAATGTTGTGGGGGAACTGGGAAGTGACGAAGGATTTTTGGTTGTTGAGAGGAGAATGTGAGTGATGGAGTTTCCTTTTTTTAAATTGCCATTTTCTTCTCTTTCTCTCTCTTTCTTTTTATTTTGGCCGCCAAAATAAATAAAGGAAATTCTTTTTTTTTTTTTTTCTGTTTTGTTTTTGTGTCTCCATAAAGTCAATTCTAATTTAAAACATACCCCCGTCTTTGGCTCCGTTTGTTTTGATAATAAATAAAGGATTTGGAATTTTTTTTATTATCGACAATAATTTATATCAAGTTATCGGCATGGATTATGCAAATACCTTTGTCCATTCAATTTTATAAGCGATAAAGAGAGCATAGTATAACGAGGAGTTGTATGTCGCGTTCGGGAAGGATGAATCGAATCGCTCTAAAATAAGGTGCGGCAATTTTACTTCATAGGCGAGGCCTCTAGTTCAAGTCTGGTATGACCCAACCACGTTGAGGAGTAGAATAGGATGGAAGAAGTATCCGACTCATTCACACATGGTTTCTTTGCAGATATAGCCGAGTTGGTGGAGTTTCGGCCTTGCAATTGGGTCAATTGCAATTACGGGTTGGGTGTCTTGTTCGGGTAATAATAATGGTATCTTGTTCCTGAATCGGTGATTCATGCAATCATCCTCTTCCTAATTTTTTATGAAATAAAACAGAGCCGAGAAAATTCCTTGTAAACTATTTGAGGATAAGTAAAATATTCTGAGTATATCGATATGTGTAATTGAATATGCCGACGATGACATCTTTATATACGCAGATTTATATATAGATAGTGCTGACATCATTATGTTTCAGTAAGCAGAAAGCAATGTCAAGAAGCAAAAATCGTAATTGGCTTCCATGTTTGAGATGCAAAAGCTGTATTTTAATAGGATGATACTTTTCATTGGTCTAGTTTCAGTAATGATTTCAATAATGTCCTTTATCAGCTTTCTATCGTATTCAACATAAGGGTGTGCAATGATAATTCAACATTAACGCACTCCTTTTTCTCTCCCTCGCTCGTGCACGCCTATTATTTCTTTGTTTTTTCCTCCATATATTTATGTCTCTTTCGCTAATATATTTTTTAAAATATTCGATGCAAGAAAATGAAATGTCTTGCGAGTAATGTCGTGCACAAAAGAGCAAGCACTCTTACACTTGGCATTGTTTAAATAATACAGTCGACTTTAGTGGAACACTTGCATACTGTACTGAACTAAAACTTGTCGAGTTGTGAAGATTGATGCTTCACTGGTTTTGTTGCACACTTTAAGTCGAGAAAAAGTTTCTTTTTATGATGGTGGGATTTATGTAATTGCATTCTCTTTTGACAATAATAATTTGTATTGGATTAATTCATTTTCAACTTATTTGAATTGGTTGTGGAGTGAAAAGGATGTTTCATCATGTCATCGAATGCGAAACTTTTGGAAAACATCGTTAAGCGCGAGGCATGTGCAAATTAGGTTTCCTAGTTTCAAGGATAGTGTTAGGTCGACACTTTTTTTTATTTTCCTTGTAACTGCTTTATTCTTTCTAATCCAAAATGGGTGATCTATAATGATAAAAATATATATATATAGGCTCTGCCCCCATGAAATAGAGATAACGATGCTTTTATCCTGTCACGTGGATAATAATAATTGCTTTTCCACGTCATCATGACGTGGGTTATCAAGTGTCCATACCAAAGTGAAGTTCGCGTCCTTGACCTAATTAACAATTTTATTTTATTTTTTTGTGCGGGGGCTTTATTACAATCTCGTTTTGCACTCGATGGTTAAAATCTTCCACCATCGAGTGCAAAACAAAGGTTGTCATTCTACATCGTCAATCCACCACATCGCATGTATGCTTTACTAGTGATTGAGTGGGTCCAAATAATAGTTAGGGTACACATGATTCCACCATAAAACTTAGAACATGGAATCGAATTGGTAAGAACTTATCCAATTTCAAATTTTAAGATATGTAAAGTAGGTTTCTTGTTCTAAAATTAAGAAACTTGTTTCGATAGATAAATTCCAGATTTTAAGTTGGAGAAACCTAGAACTTATACTTTAGAACTTAGAATAAGTTTTTGTGTTTTTATTTATCTATGTGTCCGCGCGATCTTGTAGTATTCTATAACGTTCAATAATGAGTATATAATCTAGAATCAATAGTCTCAACTTCCATTTTGGTGGTCATTAAATGTAATAATTCATTATAATTGTTCAATTAATAATATAGATAGAACTTTGGTAGACTTTGGAATCTATGATAAGGTAGGTTTCAGGTGGAACTTATCCGGAATCTAGAACTGCTCGCCCCAAATAATAGTGTCACAATAGGAAAAATATACAAAAAAGTTTTAAACCTATTATATTTGTAATAATTCAATTTTAAATAATTCAATTGTTTTAATTGAATCCTAAATCTTTTGATGATATGTTTATGTAGTATAGCTACCTAATTTTGGCCAAAAATCGCTAACATAGATATTAGTAATTCTACATGACACAACAAGCACTGATATAGACAAATATTGCAAAATTTTTTTGCATTTTTAATTTTTTTCATTTCTTTTTCTTCTTTTTTAAACAACTCTAGGTTTACAAGGTCACTAGTTGATCATTGATGATCGTTGCCTAGTTTGGGTGAGGGCACTAGGCCATCACCTTGATCCATGTGAGGATTGACACTCTTACTACCCACAAGCAAGAGCCTCAGTGTCCTTGCTTGTGGCCAACAAGGGCGTTGCAGCCCGTGCCAGCTAACAAGCAAGAGTCGCAATCCTCTCCTAGATCTTGGCAAGGGCTTAACGCCCTCACTTGTGGTCAACAAGGGCACAAAAGCCCTTGCTCGCGGTTAGTGAGGGGCAAAGGCTCTTAGCCAAACCTCACTTGTGGTTAGTGAGGGCCAATCAATGGTCTCACCGCCCTATAGTTAAGAAAAAAAGAGTAATAACAAACTCATAGAGATTATTAAAAAATAAAATTAATTTTTTTTTAATGACCCAGGGAAACCCGTAAATCGACAGCTAGCGAGTAAACCCTAGGGCCTATGGAGGAACCCACCACCCCTGTGAAGTGGGTAAGTCCACCTGCGACGTGCTGGGGATTCGAACTTCTCCCATTCGTGAGGGAGAAAGCCCGAAGCTAGTAGCGTCACTCAGTGCGGTGGTACAAAATTAAAAGTTGTAAATGTTAGCATTAGTTGTGTACATAGGAGGGTCAGTGTCTATGTCAGCGATTTCCAATCAAGTGTCTATGTCAGTAATTTCCAATCAAAATTGGTCAAATGGACTATATTAACAAATTGTAAAAAAGTTTACGATTCAATTGATACAATTAAAAAGTTTATGATTAAATTGCTACAAACGTAATAAATTTATGAACTTTTTTTTGTACTTTTTTTTTTCATTTTTTTATGTGAATTGACACAAATAAAATATGTTTATGACTTTTATGATATTTTTCTTCCCTTTTGATGTGATCTGACACAAATATAATAGGTTTATACCATCAACTATGTTAACCAGGCCGAAGTAAACCCAATTTCTTGTGACGATGGTTAACGTTCATATAACGATTTCTGACCAGTGGACTTCTTTCTCGACCCATTGTGAAATACAGTGAGTAACCACAATTCAAATCTCTTGGGTGTAATCTAGGATTAGGTTCCGACAAAAAAATAAATAAAAAATCTAGGATTAGGTAAGACTCAAGCTATTGAGTATGATTTCCCGACGGTTGGCTCTCGTCGTGGACAAAGTATTGCTACTTTGACCAAACTAAGTATATATGTAGTGTCGATATGGTAGTTTCATTCTCTCTTATTTTAATATTGAATTGTGAGATCCATTAATATCCTCATCATTTCCCAATATAATATGTCCTCCTTTAATACCACGTCACTTCTCTAGTGATCCACATTTTTGGGTGATAAAGGTGATGAATCAACACCATTTAGCACAAGTCACAGATCATCGTCATACACACATGCCGACCTCTCTGTGCCAAATTCATAATTTCGGGTCGTGTTCAATACTAACATGATATCAAAGTCAAGCCACGCATTCTCGACCGCCCGCCGAACCAATCCCATAGAAAGGCGGGGAAAGCCGATTTGTATAGTTCCTATCCAACACGCTTGGGTTGCAACTAGGAACCGTAGCGAACGGTCGAATCCTATGTAGGGACGATTCCATCGAGGGTTTTCAACTTCCAGGAACTTCCGACAATAAACAAAACCCAGCGAGCGTGCCTACACCACGTAGATTTATCGTGATCAGAACCTAATAATAGTCCCCTACGCAACTCCCCGGTTTAGATAAGCTTCGTCTAGACATAGATAACCCTGCTTCTTTCTCTATAGATCGCCTCAAGTAATGCCAAAACTTTTCTTTCCTCGTTCCTCACTTTCCCCAGTTCATTTCGGCACGAGCGCCCGTCTGACTTGACCAGAAGCATTGCACGGCTAATGTCAGCATCGTCGTATCCCACTTCTTGCCGTGGAGTCTGTCGTCAACCAAAAGATACGCAGAGAGATTGGGTTTGCTGATATTAATATGATAAAAACCCCTGAGCAAAGCCACGATCAAGCGTCATTGCAGGGAAGATTCCGAGTCTTTAACTGGAACAGTCATGTCTCTCTTTTTCTCAAAACGGCAGTAGCCATCTGCTCTTTTTTATTTCATTTGACCTACCACTTCATAATTATCTTATCAAGTTGTTGGAAGCATCCGAGAGGTCGATATCTCCGATTGGTTGCTCTTTTCAGGCTTGCCCATTAGTCTCGGGAACGAGCGTTTCTTTTTCCAAAACTGGGTTGTCTTCTGCAGCCTCTTGTTTTGCAGACATGTACTGTTTTCCTCCTACCGCCTTTAATGTCAATGAACTGGCCGGAATTCTTGTCGTTTGCCTCTTATTAGATGCCTCATGTTATAGACAGACTCTCCAATCTAGCGCACTCTGTGAAAGGCGTGCAGGACGCCCTCGCTATATAGCAATCGTGATGAAACATACGGTGCGTTGGACTCTTACCAGATCTAATCTAGGGAGCGCAAGGAAGGCTTTTTAACCGTAAAAGGTCGTCTATATATGTGACTCGGAAGTTCAAGAACACACAAATCCATGATCAAGAGCGACAAAAAACTAAAATCTCACCGTACATGTTTATTTCAAATCAGTAAATGTACATGGAGGGTAAAATTGAAGAGAATTTATTTACTGCAGAAACCTATACGCGAAGTCAATATTGGGGAGATGCATTGATCTTGCCCACTGCAAACATTCGTCCATGGATGACCTGGCACTGTTGTCCGACGTGTACTTTTGCTGCATTTAGCTGCTGTACTTACGGGGGGCTTTTGTTTTATTCTACGAGCTCCGCAGCAATTCCACTTTGCATCACCGCTGCAGCGCGCCAATGGGGCGACCTCAGCGAGAGGCGTCCCGACTGGAGTCGGGAGCGGCGAGGTCCTGCAGTTCGGACACGACGAGTTCACTCTCAACCACGGATCGACGCACTTCGAATGGAAGTAATGCCCACAATCCGGCAGCAGCCTCAGCTCGTCGGTCTCCTTGTACTCCGACAAGCAGATCGAGCAGCAGCTGGAGCTCGCGGCCAACCCCCGCCGCCGCCGCCGCCGCCGCCGCCTCCACGAGCGGCCTTTGCCTGAGAGTAAAGGAGCTTCGGGAAGCTCCCCAGCGTGGCCTCGTCGAGGCCGAGCGTAATCCCGATCGAGTAGCTGCCGTCCTCCGCCTCGGCGAGGGAGTGGCGATGGGTTGGCGGGTCGCGGACGCGGGTGCAGAGGTAGGACGTGAAGGTGAAGAAGACGATGAGGGCGAGGATGCCGAGGGAGATCCCGATGCTGTACGCGAACCCTCCCGTGTTCTCCCCGGGGACCAGGTAACCGGAGGTTTTGTTCATGTCACCGGCGGATCAATCGATCGAAGGAGTCACGAACGTGGTCTGAAGACCGGGAGAGAGAGAGAGAGAGAGAGAGAACGTGGAGGCGTGTGCTGTAGTTATGCGTGAGACGAGCATGCGAGGGAGACAGGGAGTCGATGTTTCAATGTTTAGGTGGTGAAGAAGTTAAGTGAGGAAGCCACATCTGGAAATGGCGGTTGCGCACCCTCAACCCTTTCCAGTCGCTTTCAAATGAAAAGTAATCACATGAACCTTTAATTTATTGTCAGAATAATAATCTATTTTAAATCATAAAAAATGAAATAATAAATTATTATAAATTATTATATAATCCATTTCTTAAGTTACAGTGGCCCATAAGCTGTCTCTTTTGATTTGTTTTTCTTAGCCAATGGTAAAGCACCACAACCGTTAATTTCGTGAGACCCGACCACATGCGGAGCCAATCGGGACTGGCAAAATTGACGGTTGAGATCTTCCTGATCCGTGGAAGAAATTCCCCTATCGAAGGCAAATCATCGATATCAAATACTGATGTGACTTTCACCCCTTCCATAATGCAAGAAGGTTATGTCTGGGCGAAATCAAAGCCGTACCCTCGAGCATTAACTTGAGTGCTGGACGGCACTTGATTGATGACGCAGCGGATTCCGTCATCTCTTACTTGGAGTAATCTTGCATGCTGTGCTCTAATTTCATTATATAAAAAGCAGCTACCGTGACGCTGGTTAACAAAACTTTTAGGCGAGAAAGGGTTTGGATTATATGAGGCAAAGGAGAAAAGATTTTTATTCGATGCATAGCCGGCGAAATATAGAACAATCCATAAGCACTGTTCTGCTGCCAACACATACATGATATTTAATTTTGCTAACTATGTTCGGTCCATTTATAAATGAAAGCTTTCATCTTATGATTATCTTGTGTAAGAAATATCTTTAACTTACGGTTTTCCATATAAACCCTTAAATAAACACAAGATGGTTAATCTGCCGGCCAAAATTTCTCTTTATACTCTCTTGGGATCCGAATGGAGCAGTATTTTTGGAAAAAAAGACAAGGTCATGTAAGAGTTTTCCTAATGTGGACTACATTAATTGATATTGTAATTTACCATTTTACAGTTATTGTAAAATTGGATTGGTCTAAGGTAAGATAGAAGATTTATTAATTAGTCTAATATGGGGCTGGCTAGTATGAGCTGAGTTGAGCCTAGCCCGTAATGAGGGGGTCTAGTTGAAAACTCTATAAATAGTGTTCAAGTCTCTCCTCTAACCATAATTCTCACATGTATCATCACATAAGTTAACCTAGTGCTAAAGAGTGAGGGGGCCATCTAGTGATATGGAGGGTAATAGAAGAGAAGAACTTGATACGTGGATATCGATTTTCCGCTTCCGCATCAAGAACGATGGATCCCAAAATAGATGCGTTAATTTTTCTATTCAATTATACATGTTCTTGTTTTGATTATGGAGATCTTGAGATTGTAATTTGCATCCAATAGGTCAGCCAACTCGGGTTAGTAGGATAAAGACAAAAGGATATATATTGGGGGGAGGGGGGATAAGGCAGTAACTAGTGATATAATTAACTGAATCTTCCATATGGCGGATAAGGCCGGAAAAGAGAACTGGATTTTAAGGCTGCTTTATGAAAAAAAGAAGATAAATGCATCGAAAAATTTAAAATTTATCATGAAAATATAATTAAATGAAGATTCGTAGTAATTCAACTCTAAAATAAGTTTGATTGAAGCCTTGCTATCTTCATGCAGCTGAACTCCTTAGGTTAGATGTTTGCTATTCACTGATTGATGTATGTTGCATGAATATTGATTAGAAGTAAGTTAGGTTGATCTCATGATGATTTTTAGGGATAAGAATAGTATAAGTGTCATAACTTTTGTACGGAACTCAATTGAATGCCGTAACTTTTTTTTCACTCGCTTAAGTCTTAAGCGAGTGAAAAAAAAGTTACAACATTCAATTGATCACCTAAGTGTTATTGACGATTTGCTCCATTAGAAAAATCAATCTCTTAACTTCAAGAAATCAAGTTTAATCGATATCTATAAACCAAAGTTGACATCAATTCCTACTTAAGCATGTTTCAATCATCACGAAATTAAGTAGCTTAAGTTATCTAAACATATAATTGATATTTGATTTCACTAAATTCAACCTAAACTATAGGCAAGTTCCTCTTAATTTCACTTTGATCTCATCGCATCCTAACTTAATATCAAACTTAGATTGAAGTATAACTTCAATTTTAGACTATAGTTTCATTTGAGCATCCTTGAATGTTCATTTGAGATTTGAACCTACCTTTGAAGTTATCCGACGAGCAACTTTTGTTATCAGCCAAATCAAGGCAATTCCGGTGAAGTTTGAAGGAGGCAACCACCTGGACTAGCTTAAGGGACTCCGTGAGGAGGTTGGTCGCACAGTGAGACCGGCCAAAAACTGTCGAGAATAAGCTAGTAATGCGTGGAAGATTGGCAGAGGGAGAGATGCCAGGCGAGGCTAGAGAAGAGGGGAGGAGAGAGAGAGAGAGAGAGAGAGAGAGAGAGAGAGAGATTTTCCACTTTTTAGAGAGCAAGAGAGTATTTTTCTGTCTAATTCTTATAAGAAGAACCAAAATGAGAGAGAGTTCGGCGAAAGAGGGCCTTTGGGGGAGAGACTTTCCATCCAGAGCTGGGCGAGGCCTCCATTGCCGATGAGGGTCGTTGGTGAAACAAACACACCCTCTAGATTTTTCATCCTTTTTCATCTCACAAATTTTTAAAATTTCCAAAATTCTGTACTTATCGCTCCATTTTTATTGTATGAATATCAATTCGGTCTTAAGTTTTCAATTTGACCAATTTAATTCAAAACTTTTGGATGATTTGCCAATATAATTATTCTGACTAATTTTGGTCAAAAAATCTATTACGCAAATACCGGCCATCCTACATAGTATGATATGATGCTAGAGCGGACCTTTTTCAATTTTTTATAAAAAAAGTTAAATTATTTCTTTTATTTTTTATTCTTTTCTTTCAACTTTTCTTTTTATTTTCTTCTTCCTCCGCTGGTTGCCGACCCACACCAATGGCTGGTGAGGCTTCACCTTGCTAGATCTAGATCTAGTTATAATTTTCCTTCAAAGACCATCTTGAACTAGACGAAGAGAACATGGGAAGAAGCTAAAACCCCATGAATTAAAACCTTCAATTTGCAGCCAAAGGAACATACCGGAGTTCTTCAAATTCATCATAATGACTACATTGACAAATCATCAAGAGGTTTACAACTCAATTGATCAAATTAAAAAATTTAATCTTAAATTGACATAGATACAAGAAGTTTAATTTATTTATTTTTGGTAGTTTTCCGGTCACTTTATAATAGCTATGATTTGCAACACCGGCAATCGGTACTCAAAATTTTACCGGCCGAACCCAATCAAGCAAACTTCTCTCTATCTATTGGTTTGTTCTCGTTAAATTCGTTTGTTGAACTAGTTCGATTTGGACATCGGAGGCGAGCCGATATGAATCGCGGAATTGCAAATTTCCTCATACTAGATGAACGTTTTCAAGTTACGTACCTATGTTACATGGTCGAAACGCAATTAATTCTATCTAATTGGCAACGTCCAACAATGGATGTATTGGATGCATGCTGGAGCGAGGACCCTACGACTCAAAACGGCAGGTAGCATAGCATCATCTGTTCTGTTCTCATTCTATTGTATATGACCTACCACATCATCATCATCTCAAGCTGTTGCTGTGCTCGCCGCACATCGTCCGGCGGTGAACCACCGGCCCACCCGCCGAACGCGACGTCTGAGCAACCAAAGAGAATACAAAAAACTGGAAAAAGAAGCGTCGAAAATGGCGCGAAGTCGGTCAGTTTCAGTCAACACCTGGAACTCGTGCACGAGAAATCTCAATTCACGTACAGTAGATTTTGTTTGATTCTGGAGACTTCGCCCGCAATTCCGCCACCTTCTGATCGGTCTGTATCACCGCCGCGGTGCCATCAACATGGGGACCTCAGAAAGGGGCGTCGCGACAGGAGTTGGGACCGGAATCGGGACCGGCGAGGTCCTGCAGTTCGGACAGGATGGGTTCGTTCTCAACCACTGATCGATGCACTTCGAGTGGAAATAATGGCCACAGTCCGGCAGCAGCCTCAGCACGTCCCTTTCCTTGTACTCCGACAAGCAAATGGAGGAGCAGCTCGAGCCTGCGGCCTTCACCTGAGAGTAGAGGAGCTTCGGGAAGCTCCCTAGCGTGGCCTCGTCGAGGCTGAGCGTGATCGCGATCGAGTAGCCACCGTCCACTGCCGACGTGAGGGGTTGGCTCCCGTGAACTGGCCCGGGTCCAGGTAAGTGGTCGGCTCCCGTGACCGGAGTCCGGGGCGGCGGGATGCAGAAGCGGGTGCAGAGGTAGAAGGCAAGGCTGAAGAGAACGATGAGGGCGGAGGAGATCACGATTAAGTGCGCGGACCCTTCCGTGTCCAGGACCGGGCCCGGGAAACCGAAGGTGCTGCTCATGTCGCCGGCGGATCAATCGATGGAAGGAGTCGGCGACGTCGTCTGAAGATGGAGAGAGAGAGAGAGAGAGAGAGAGAGAGAGAGAGAGAGAGAGAGAGTGATTGTTGATGCTTAACTGTTCAGGTGGTGAAGAAAGTGAGGAAGACACATCTGGAAATGACAAATTCTGTATATAAATCAGTATCTCTCGCTCATAATAATTTTGGATGCCAGGATCTAAGTTGATTATTATGCCATAGCCAATATAAAAGCAATTACTGTGACGCCGTTGAATTATTGTTCCACGCGGGATTAAATTATAAGAGGCACAAAGAAAATAATTTTATTCAATCTGCAGGCACGGGTCGGCTGCTGACACGCATATGAAATTTAATTTTGCTAATCGTGTTCCTTCCATTAATAAAAGAAAGTTTCAATCTTATAATCATTTTCCTTTGCTAATGGTATCTAAATCCTTAAAAAGAAAACAAATGTTTATCTATGCCGGTCATAGTTTCTCTCTATATTCTCTTGAGATCCTAACGACGTAATATTGGAAAAGAAGAACAAGATCAAAGCCAACTCGGGTTCGAAGGATAAAGACTACATATATGCATGCATGCATTTGTGTGTGCATAAAGTGGTGCCAAGATAGAGGGGACAAGGTCAAGTCAATTTTGGGAAGTACAAAGGCAATGACTAGCGATGTTATTACCTAAATCTTCCATTTGCTTTTGTTAACTAGGGATGTTATTACCTGAATCATCCCTCTAGTGGGTTATGAAGCATCGACACTCTTCAAGAGCTTTCGTGTCGTGTCGGATACTACGACATATGTCCGACACTCTCCGACACTAGGTCAACATGTGTTGGAAAATTCGAAATCTGATCAACTTTTCCAACAAGAATTTTAACATATGAGTTTTCAACATATGATTTCGATATCAAGGTCAATTTTAAAAATTTAATAAATGAGATGTCAATATATATATATATATATAATATATATATATATATATATGTAAAAAAAAATAAAACACAATAATAAAAATAACAAGTGAAGAAAGAAGAAAAATCTAGTTTTCTCTTATATTCTGACTCTTACTTCCTATGATACATAATTCACCACTTAAGTTTTTTCTCCTCTTCCAACATATCTAACATGCGAGTCTAGAATATGGATCGCTTGTTTTTTCCCCAAATTTTATGAATCATTGAAATAGAGTTAAATTTATCAAATTGAAACAATGAATGATATTAATAAATGACATATTAATGTTTTTAGTGTATATTCATTCTAGGCTTATTTATTTATTTATAAATTTGACTCAAATTAATTTGATTGAAATAATCATAAGAATGATAATTTATTTGTATATATAAAAATATATATTTAATGTACAACGTGTCCTAACATGTTTGAATTCTCTATTTTTTTTATGTGTCAACGTGTCGTGTCGTGTCGTATCGTGTCATGTCACGCGTCGCGTGTCAGTGTCGGTGCTATTTAACTAGCAGATAAGGCTAGAAAAGAAAAGGATTTTGAGGCTACTTTCAAAAAAAAAAAAAAAAGAAAGATGGATAGTTATCAAAAGGAATAAACGTAGTGAAAATATTTTCAAGAAAAATGCAATTAAGTCTTAAAATCTTTTAAAAGTACAATCACAACCTAAACTTCATCATGAAGTGGCTTATTGAGTCCTACATTTTTTAAAAAATGCAATCAAATTCTGAAACTTATCAAGTTGGTGTATTTGAGTTTTATGATTCAATTGTAAAATTTAGTTGCACTTTTTAAAATTATTAGATTTCGTCCTTTCGTGATAAGTTTTAAGATTTCGATTGTGTTTATCCCAAATAATTAATTATCTGCTACAATGTCTTCCATTATCATGGACCTAGGACTCATCATCAATTTTAACATAAAGGTCCTATTCTTATTGAAGCAACGGTAATTGGAGTTACCAATGAGGGCCTCCGTCAACTATCTACCTGTGCAGCAGACTACATGAATGCGTTCCTTATTTTTAACGTCCCGATGCTCGCACGCCTCACCTCCTAAGTTAGTAGGTTGTTTTTCTTCCCCCTTTCCAAAGAATACCCTTGTGTTTTTACACCCCATAATTCAAGTGAAGTTGTTTTAGGACTTGCTTAGGTCCACGATTGTATTTATCCCAAATAATTAATTATCATTTCTTGCAATCTTCCATTATCATGGACCCAGGACTTGTCATCAGTTTTAACATAGAAATCCTATTCCTCAGCCTTCTCTAGATCGTTGTCGCATGGAAAATTTTCATATTTTTGTCTCCTTTTTTCATCTATGGGATTCTCAACCTCATGGTGTAGTACATTTCCTCTTGCCTTCATAATTCTTCAATTTATTTATTTTAGTTGCATCTCTCTTTGTCCATCAACCCCTATCCTGGCTATGATAGTGATTTCTTGAAGTTCCTTCTTCAAAAGAATAATATTATGATTGATGTTTGAGAATAGGTGGGAGAAAAATATCAGAAATGCCAAAAGTTATGTACGAAGCTTACATTAATACTAAAAGTTTTCGCTGAATCACTTAAGTATCAAATAAATAAATAAATAAATAAACAATCACTTAAAAAACAATGAAGAGAACAAGAATGAGAGACTAAAGACGACAAGTGAAGTACCCGATACCAGAAAAAAAGCAGTAGGAATAAGAGAAGGTTGGCAAAAAATGAAGAGAACAAGAGATGAAAGATGATGTAATGAAGCCGTAGTTTCTGTTTATATTACCATCCGAACGAAGCAATGTCGGGAAAGAAGAATAAGGTCAAAGTCAACTAGGGTATGTAGGATAAAGACAAAAGGATTGGGGATATATATGAAATAGTGCCAAGATAGAAGGGCGACAGGGTCAAAAGAAATTTGGGAAGTACAAAGGTAGTTGCACCTGGAAATGACCTAAATCTTCCGGTTTAGCTTTTGTTACTAGTGATGTTATTACCTGAATCTTCCCTCCACTGGATAAGACTAGAAAGGAAGTGGACTTTAGGGCTAATTCTTGTAAGAATGACCAAAATGAGAGAGAGGTCCGCCAGAGAGGGCTTTTGGAGGAGAGACTTTCCATCTAGAGCTAGGCGAGCCCTTCGTTGCCGATGAGGGTTGCTGGTGACACAACCTCTAGATTTTTCATCCTTTTCCATCTCATAAAAGGAATTGAACATGAGACAAAGGAGGTGGATGGAGTTGTTAAAGGATTATGATTGTGAGATACGATACCATCCAGGGAAAGTAAATAAAGTAGCGGATGCTATTAGTCGTAAGTCAGTTATAGAGATGGCTAGTTTAAGAATGGCGGAATGGAGCTTGTTAAAATCCGTAGCGGACTCAGAGTTTAAATTGAAAATGGATTGTTTTACAAATATGCTTAATGCATTAAGAATTGAACTTGAAATTATTCAGAAAGTTAAGACCTTACAAGAGTCTGACCTAGAAATTTTGAAAGTAAAAGATGCAGTATTTTTAGGAAAAAGAGCAGAATTTCAAGTCTCTAAAGATGGAGTGGTAAGATGCCAATGACGACTTTGTGTTCCCAACAATGAAGAAGTAAAGAAGGAAATTTTGTCGGAGGCACTTAGGAGTAATTACAGTGTTCATCCAGGTAGTACAAAGATGTACAGGAATTTGCGTCAGCAATTTTGGTGGAATGGTATGAAAGCAGATACGGCTAAGCACGTTTCTCAATGTTTGACATGCCAACAAGTAAAAGCGAAGCATTGCAAACTCACATGAATCTTGAGATCGTTAGACATACCAGAATGGAAATGGGAACATATAACAATGGACTTTGTACGAGGATTGCCAAGGACATTAAGTGGTCATGACTCTATTTGGGTAATAGTGGACCGTCTAACTAAGTCTACTCATTTCCCAGTAGTTCGCATAGACTACCCAATGGACAAATATGCAGATATATATATATATATATATATATATATATATATATATATATATATATAAGTCAAATAGTACGCTTACATGGTGTTCCAGTAATTATTATCTCAGATCGGGATTCAAGATTTACTTCAAACTTTTGGCGGAGTCTTCAAATTGCCTTAGGAACTAAACTCCAATTTAGTACTGCTTTTCACCCTCAAACAAACGGACAAACAGAAAGAGTGATCTAGACATTAAAGGATATGTTGACGGCTTGTGTGATTGACTTTAAAGGAAATTGGGATGAAAGACTGCATTTGGTGGAGTTTGCTTATAATAATAGTTTTCAGAAAAGTATAGACATGGCTCCCTATGAAGCATTATATGGAAGGAGATGTAGGACTCCTGTCTGTTAGAATGAAGTAGGTGAAAAGAAATTGACAAGACTTGAACTGGTACAAGTTACCACTGAAGTTGTCGAAATTATCAGGAAAAGACTTAAAATAGCTTAGAGTAGATAGAAAGACTACGCAAATAGGCGTAGAAGACCTTTGGAATTTAATGTGGGAGATCATGTATTCCTTAAAGTATCTCCAATGAAAGGAATATCTCGATTTGGAATGAAGGGTAAGTTAAGCCCTAGATTTGTTGGACCTTTTGAGATACTTGAAAGAATAGGAGATGTAGTCTATCATTTGGCGCTGCCTCCTAAATTGAGAAATTTACATGATGTGTTTCATGTGTCGATGCTGAGAAAGTTCTAGCCGGATCTTGGTCACATACTCAATCATGAAGCCATCAAAGTGGATAAGAAAGTGAGGTACATCAAAGAGCCCATGTAAGTACTGGATCAAAAGGAACAAATTCTTAGGACTAAGGAGATTCCTTTGGTTAAGGTATTATGGCGACATCATGATATGGAACAAGCCACATGGGAAAGTGAAGATCGGATGAAGGAAAAGTACTCCTACTTGTTTCAAAAGGCATGAGTAACTATCTAATTTCGAGGACGAAATTCTCTAAGGAGGGAAGAATTGTGGCATCCTAGAATTCCTTGCCAATCTTTAAGGGTGTTTTAATTCATGTCTTGCATTAAGACTTTGGCCAAGCTTTTGGTGGATAATAAATTGATAGGAAAAATTCTATTTTTGGCCATGTGAATTATGGATTGAAATTTATTAAATTAGGTCACAAATTTTTTGTGATTTATAAATTTCAATTAGGTGATTATAAAATTTAGGTTTAAGAAGGATTATTAAGATGAGGTGTGGGCCAAAATTCTAGCTCAAGACTAGCCCACAAGAAGCCCCACCCTTTGGTCATTTGGGCCTAGCCGCGAAGCCCAAGGAAAGGAGGAGCAGCCGTCGGCCCATGGCTGGCCTCAAGCCTGGTCTGATGGAGCCCCATTGGGCCATCGACCAAGGAGGAACCAGCCCATGAGAGGCCCACTCTTTCGCATGAAGATTTTGCCAAGTGTTAATCCCCTTAGTCCAAGTGTCCTTCATGCAAAAGCAATGATTGTTCATCATTGAGGGGAGGAAAATTTGAGATGAAGGGGAAGCGTCGTCGGAGAGGGAGAGAGGGAGAGAGAGAGAGAGCTACCGAGGGGAAGAGAGAAATCGAGAGAAAGGGAGAGTGAGCGTGCGGAAGAAGAGAGGAAAGGAGGAGAGCTGTCCGTTGACTGTCTGCTGTGCATCTGTCGCTCGTCGCCGTTCGTGCTCGCTGTTTGCTCGGTTTAGAGGCAATTTGGGATCCTTAATCTGCTCTTGCATGTTGTGTCTAGTATGGGTGCTTGAATGGTGAAAGAATTCGGATGTTTAGGGTGTTAAAAGTTGAAGTTTTAAGAGGGATGTTTGAAACTAGTAAACTGTTCTTGAGAAAACAGTTCGACCTTGGATGTTCTATTGGCTTGCATGTGTTGTTTGAGTTGGATTTCGGCCGTGACTTCTAGATGAAAGTTGTTAAGAACTTCCTGAAATATAACATACTCAAATTTGGGACAAAACGAATACGTATAAGTGGGTGAAATTCTTATTTTTTGGAGAGACTGAATCTGGAGATTTTGGTAACTACCTTTGGTGAATTCATGGTCTGTAAGCCTATCTTTTTGTTGAAATTTCACTTCGATTTATTAACAAAAGATGTAAAGGAATCCTGAGGTTTAACATATCAAAAATTTAGAGAAAAATAACAAGAATAGATAGGTAAAATCGTAGTTTTTTGGAAGTAGTTAGATCTGGAGACTTCAGTATTGAAACAGAAGCTTTAACCGTCTATATTAAATCACCTAGAACGAATTTGACTTTTATTTCTTCATGAAAAACCTACCTTAAAATCTTGACTACAAAATAGTCAAATTTCATGAATTTTGAAGGTCATTAGGATATTTAATCGGAAATATCTCAAAAACCGTGTAATCTGACGCGTTCAGATTTAGTCAGTTTCAATGCATGGGTCATATCATTTTGTATGAAGCTCTTTCAGCAAATTGTTCTTCACAAAGTATCTTTCTTTATGTCTTCCCTAAAACATACTCAAATTTCATAATTTTTTAAGTTCATTTACCTATTTAACCAAAAATGTTTCAAAAACTGTGCAAGCTGGGTTGAACGAATTTCAAATGCTATAATTTATGATTATTCTGTTTTGGATGAGCCCTATGAATTATATTGATTGAGGTGATTGAATCTTGCTGAGCATGTGATGATATTTGGCATTGCATATAGAATCAAATGCTGAATTTGACTTTGTTGCCATTACATCATGTGCCATGTTAATTGTGAGACTTAAATTGGTGAATATAAATTATGATGAATGAGGAGACGGTTGGAGGTGGGCTGATAATGCCCTGGGAGTGTCAGGATGCCTAGGATGGGGGGTGCTGGATGCCCGGTTGTATTGTGATACATGCCCGGATGTCCTCGGGAGTTTCGAGATGCCCGGAATGGTTGGGTGCTAGAAGCCTTGGAAGTTTGTGCCTCGGGGGGGGGGGGGATGCCTCGTGATACCAGTTGGGATACGAGATGCCCGGAATGTGGGGGTGCCGGATGCCTGGTGATGTATGCCGGAGATTTTCTCGTGATGCCAGGTTGGGGTGCGAGTGATAAAATGTGGGATGCAATCATTGATTCCGAGAAAGAAAGATGTGGTGATCAAATTGAAAGATAAAAAGTGGAAATTGAATCATGCATGATATGGTGACATGTATGGATGATACCATGAATGGACCTAGACTTAGAACCAGAGAAATCATCTTCCTTCCAGATAAAATGATGAATGAATGGATAATTCAAATTTAACCCAAAGGGATAAAAAATCGAACCTCCATTGAATTTGAATAGATCTGTGTGGCATTGCCACATTAGATTTTCTAGGTTCTCAGGGAGACTATCATTTTGGATCTATGGAATAATCTCTTGAGGATATTTTCAACTTGGCAAATTTTTGATCTTCTCAATCTTATATTTCACACCATGATTGAGCATATGAAAAGCAGGCCTCTTGATGTGCGTGTTGATTTCAGCTGGTGCTTTTGGACTTGATAAGAAATCAGCAAGCACATTCTTATTTCCAGGAATATGTTTGGTTTCAAAAGAGTATTTTGAAAATCATTCAGACCATCTAAGCAGTTGAGAATTTGGAATTTGCTTTTGTTTAAACTTGGTCATCTAAGAAAAAGATGCCATGTCTAATTCTACCAGGAAGTGATAGCCGATGATATGAAAATCAAACTTTTTTATTCCATTTTTAACTGCCAAGATTTCTTTAAAGGTAGAGTGATAATGCATTTCAGCTTGAGAAAACTTTCCACTTTTGTGAGCACAGAGGTGTCTCTTATCATCAATTTCTTCAAAGAGGATGGCTGCCTAATATTCATCACTGGTGTCAGTTTGAAGAATTCTTTTTCTTGTTGATGGTATTTGTAATGGCGGGAGATTTAGCATAATCTCCTTAAGCTCAGCGACTGCTTTAGTCTGGGGTTTTCCCCAAGGTGGGGGATTCTTCTTCAGCATGGATTGCAAATGAATCAAGAGCTTTGCAATGTTTGTGACAAAATCCTGAGATAATTGATTATCCCAAGAAATTGCTGAACTTGTTCTGTTGTGAAGTTGTCTTCAGGAAACTACAATAATTCTTGAGCGATGTGTGGCCCTCGATAATATGTACCTTGGTAAGATACATACCAAGAAATTCAATTTATGTCTGGGCAATATTCATCTTTTTTTGAGAAAGCATGATACCATGCTTCTTCATGATTTCTGCAAATTGCTCAAGGAGTTGATAGTGTGACTGTTCATCAGGACTATAGAGTAGAATATCGTCGATGTATACGGCTGCACTTGCCAAGATTGGTTGGAAGATACGCACATAGCCTTTTGGAAAATGGATGGTGCTACCTTTAGGCCAAAAGGGAGAACTTTCCATTGGAAATGCTAGTTCAGGATACATAATCATGTTTTGGATCTATCTTTAGGATGGACGCCCAATTGCCAAAATACAGCTTTGAGGTCGAATTTGGAATAGATGTGGGCCTTAGTTAGACCAGTTAAGAGAGAATCTCTAAATGATAGAAGGAACTTATCATCCTGAAGAAAAAGGTTGAGAGATTGATAGTTGATCACCAATCTCATTTTTCCCTGTTTTACTCTATGCGCTTATTGACATAAAAGGTTTCGTAAGCCCATTGAGAATTAGAGACTTCAATAAGGCTTTGCTGTAATAATTTTGAGCATTCCTTTTAGGCTAAAGCCAAGTGTTCTGGGTGTCATTCCCATATGACTAGCCTTTATTGGGTTGATGTCTTCATTCTTCTTGAAAGGGAGGCGAACAAAAAATTCTGGATTTTCCCATAAAGGATGGGAACATTTTTGAGAGAATTCTGAATGAGATTCTGAACAAGATTTTAGCAACTTTTGCATGATTAGATCTAGTAGACTCATCTAAATAGAAAAGAGTCTCTGAATATTAACGAACTTAGAGAATTGATCTTTATATCTAAGACCTTTTCTAGGGATGATGTAGAGCTGAGAGATTTGAGTCATGATATCCTACCAAATTATCAGTTCTTTATTTGGGAGACTTGATCCAAAGATCTTTGTGGTTATGGAACACTGAGGAAAAAACTGGATGGTTACTAGAGTAGTCCTGACATTTGTGGAGAAAGTATCTCTAGAAGCAAAGTTGAAATATCGAACATAAGGAGTCCAATATTCTTCAAGCAGGACTTTAGTGTCTAGAATGGAACAACTTACTCCAATATCAATGAGAGCAATAATAGTGATTGGTTTAGCAAACTTTAAGGTGAGGATCTTTATAGGGAAATGAGGACAGTGGGTTTGGCTTGAAAATATGTCAAGGTTTGGTTCTGAAGGTGTGGGGGATATGTGAAAAATGTCTTCAGACTCCGAGTCTGACTTAGTCTCACTGGGAGTTTAGTAAAAGGGGATGACACAAAGAGTTTGTTTAGATGGTTCTTCATCAACAGAGAATAAGGATTCAATATCATCATTTTCAAGAGATATACCTGTTTCATTCTTAATGTGATGAATTAGACGATTCTAACCTTTTCTCGCTTGGGGACAATTTTTGGCAAAATGTCCTTTTTGATTGCAAATGTAGCAACGGTTTGATTTCTTATGGCCTGTGTGATCCTTCCTTTTGCGTAGGTATTGCCATTTCTTCTTTTTCCAGAAATGCTTGGAGCCATGTTTGGATTTCTTTATCCAGAACTTCTTATAATGTTTCTTTTTCCGGGAAAACTTGCCATAAAGTACCATCACAGTCTTGCTTGGAACATTTGATTTTTAACTTCTGGTGAGAACAAGTTGATTCAAGGCGCTTGTCATCTGTGATGTAGGTACGAACCATCTGGCGTTTTAAGCATAATTCTTCGAGACATAAATGAACTTCTTGCTGTATTTCTCCCAAGAGAATATTTTGTGTTCTCCTTTGTTTTCCAAAGAAAGATCTTTCAACCATCTGGGATAGTTCTTTAGGGATGAAGTAAGGAAAAAATGCTTCAGATTTGGATCTACGCCAGCTTGATAAAAAAGCTGAAGCATCACTCGATAATGCTTATCAAGATGCTTTTTCTGAAGGGAGCAGCATTTTCTTTCGAAAAACTCTCTTCTTTTCATCTTTATGAGATCAGTGGGTTTTCCCACAAAGACATGATATAAGAGAGTGATGGCATGTCCGAAATTTGGTGACATTAGAAAATGAATCTGGTTTTGTTCTGAAATTGATTTCCACCAGAGTTTGAGACTGCCTGTGAATCTCATGACAAAGTTGTAAAGGACATCATTCATATCATGGTTGGTGATGGACTGAGTATTCAACCAAGTATGAAAGTCTTCAAGTCTTTCTGGCCATTTATGATAAGGGATATCATCAATAGTGAAGAACTATTTTGATGCTATGGATACATGCTGTGCAGGATTGCTTGTCTGATCATTTTCTGGCTCAGAATAGTTTGATTCCATCTCATCATCTAGAAGATCAGCCATGAATATTGATGAAGTTACTGGTGCAATAGGAAGAGAATCAACTGTAGGAATTGAGAAGGATGAAGAGGGGGAAAGGGATACTTAATCTGATTCAGTATCAGGAGAAGTTTGCTCAACTAGGAGCAGAATCTGTTTTCCTGAAATGACAGGATTAGGATTAGGCTGTTGGATAGCAAGATCAAGTTCCTGAGTACTCAAATCCTTTAGAAAGGATTCTAATGGATTGGATAACATCATTTGATCTGGCCTTTCTCTTATAACAATCGAACTTGATTCTGTAGGCCGCATTTTTTCTTTTCCTTTGTCCTTCTGCGGGGTTTTGAGGCGGTTTCGTATTTTTGCCATATCTAGTTCTTTCTTAAAGGGTTATTCTGGAATGGCAGCAAAAATAGACGTCTGTGCTGGTGGAGGCAAATACCCAGTTCTGACCGAAGGTGCCAGTGGATCGAAGGGTCTAAACCTTCATTCTTTGAGAAGTTGGATTTGCCTCTTGAGCTTTTCTATTTCTGGCTTTGGATTTTCAAGATAATGATACCCAAGATATTGTCCTGATTCTAAAGCGTGAAGCCTTTTTTGGAACTCAGAAAGTATCTTTTTGGTGGTTTCATCATACCTTCAGAGATCTTGTTGCACATTTCCAATCTTGGAATCAATTGCTTTGAAAGCATTGTTTTGTGCTAACAAACTCTCTAATTGCCAATTTAGAACAGTTTCAGCAACAGGAGTCTTTCTCTGTCTCCCATGTTCATCCACGTTAGTGGGGGTAGGAATCTTGGGAACATGGCGGTATCTGCCATGTGGATCAATAAACTCTTCTGAAGTAGGAAATGTGAGTTTAGAACTTTCCTTGACAAGAGGAGGAAAGTCAGTATCATGGAACATGGCACTAGAAGAAGTGGATGGTGCTTCTGCTGGAACTTCAAAGGGGTAAGAGTGCTTCTTAGCCCATTTTAGGATTGGCTTGTAGAATGGGGAGAGAGCTTGTTTTTTCCGAGGAGATGGTGGGGGTGATTTAGGTGGATCTGGTGAAATTTGGGGTGTAGTTTTGAACTCTAATGGTGGAGGTGGAGCATAAGAAACCATAAACGGGTATTTATCATACTCACCAAGAGTATTAACGGAGGGATCTCCGTTCAAGTACCTTTGGTACACCTTATCCTTTGGCTTTTTTCATCGACGCGGAGGTCTTGCTAAAGGATCTACCTCGTTAGGGGAATTTATGCAATAGGAACATTGACAAAAAGGATCCCAAAAAGGATCCCAAAAACAATGGTCATAATTGTCTTTGTAGTAATGAACAGGATGTCCATCACTATTGAAGTGTCAAACAAGTTTTTTTGGATCTAGCTCGGAAATTGATTCAGGAATACATGGTTCAATCATGAAGAGTGTTTGGAAGATAGAAGAACTTTCTTCCTTTTCCTTGCCAAATTTAATGAAAACAAATTTAATGGAAAGAGTTTCATCTTTTTTTCAGACAAACTCAGAGTCCGTAGACTAGAAGGGCTTATTATGCTGGTGCAGCTTTTCATAGTTAGTAATCCAAGTCTCTGGAAGGAGTTTGGCCAACGTATCTTTTGAGATCTGTCTGGGAACATGGATGCATGACGCCTAGTCATTCTGCATGGAGATGAACAAAGCATCTTTATTGCCATTGTTGAAATTCAGATCAAGAGCATGGTTTTGCACTCGATAAACCATCAGGTAATGAAGTGTTGCAGTTATAAAGTCAGCAGTTTGAGGTGCTCCAGTGAACTAGACTTGAACTTTTAGGAAAGAGAGTAGCTGAGGGTCTAAAAGAGCGATGTTAAAGTTTGGATACAAAGTCACAAAGACTGTTCCAGCGTTCAAAGTAGTTTGGACAGTTCCAATGCAACATGCTGGTATTGCAAAAACCTGGTATCCAACAAAGTAATTCTTGCCACAATTGGCAAGTCTTTACGACCATGAAAGGTAAGAGCAAGACGAACAGCGTCATAATAGACATGAGTGTATCCCTGTTGAGCCCATTGTCTGGGAAATTCTAGAGGGATCTGAAGAGTAACAAAGTACTCATTTTCAATAGCAGGAATAGGATGCTGGTCAAATTTGGAGGACTGGATGTACTTCTTTACTTGCTTAGGGGTTTGGTGAATGAGTTGTCGAATGGAGCGGATGGGTGAGAATGAAGAGGTGGGTTTGGCAAAAGCGGAATAAGGATTCATGAGAGGAAGTTGAGTTTTGGAAATCTTGGTTTCATCGCTAAGAGAGACTTCATAAAGATAATCCATCTTAGAAACATTGGAGACACGAAACTCTGGAAGGGTTGAGGATGAAGGAGAAGGAGCAAAAGAAACGGGTGCTTCGAGGATTTTTGGTTCTGTGGACATGATGTGAAGAGATCTTCAATTCCGAATGGCTAACAATGACTGAGCTCGTTAGCTTATTATCCTACAAGATCGGAAAAAGGGATAGGGTCCCCCTCTTCGACATCTAATGCACCTTGTGTGCGGAGGCAAAGAACGGAAAGAGCGGCAGGACAAAAACAAAATTACGTAATATATAAGATAAACTTTGCTCTTTTTTATCTTTCTTCGAGATCATCTCAGCTAAAACATACTATTTTTTCCTCCTAATGCCTTAAAAGACCTCAAACTTTAGGCCAAATCTTAATTCTACTCTAAACTTTCTTTTCTTCCCATAAAAAACTCTAACTTTAGGTTTAACTCCAATTCTACACTACATTTTTTTCGTCTTATAAAAAACTACCAACTTTTACTTGAGTTTCAAATCTACCCTCGTTAACCCTCTATCCAAAATTTCTTTTGATAATTGAGAGCTAGAAAACTCCCGAGGCAAGTTGTTCAAGCATCCTGAATCGAGTGTCTCAAGCACAAGTACTCTGAGCATAAAAAATTGAAGATCAAGCACAAAATCAAAAATCCAAGCGAGATAGAAAGCTAACCCTAATTACTTTAGTTTTTCCCCAAATTTTAAATTCAATAAGAGGATGTTTGCACTAACATGGAAATTCATCTCCAAAAATCGTTTTCTTGGACATGAGATTTGGAAAAGACTGAAGCAATGACGTGGACATGCAGAATCAAAAGGAGCAATTTTGGATGAAGGGTTAATGAAGATTGATATGAGATTCAAGTAAAGGGAAAAATGTCCAAAAAGTCCTATGTACGATGATCAATTCAATTCTAAACCTTTTGATTTTGTCAATTCAATCCTAAATATTTTGAGAACTTGACAATTCAATCATAAACATTTAAATAATTTGTCAAACTAATCATAAACATTTAAATAAATTGTCAATTTAGTCATTTCAAATAATTTTAATGGGACATCGCCGATGTAGACCATTTTTTTATTTAAAAAAAAATTCTGCATCTTGTATTGATTTTTTTATATTTTATATTTTCTTTTCTTTTCTTTATTTCCCTCTTTTTCTAGAAGGATGACAGGGGCATTGGCAACCTCCACTAAGCCGCTAACCACTAAGCAAGGGTTGTGGCCCTTGCTAGATCTAGGGCTCACAAGCCCATTTCGTTTGACTGAGAGCATTGTGAAAGAGCTAGTATGAGTACCTAGAGCGGGGTGAATAGGTGCAAAGGCAGATATTGCAAAATATAGTATAAAATTTTTCCTTTTAACTAGAGTCTGGTTGACAATAGACTTTGCAGAAGGAATCAGACTTTAACAATTAAATAGAGCTATGAACAAATTAAAGAGTTCATGGAAGAAAATAAGAACACAAGATTTATAGTGGTTCGGCTTAATCCAAGCCTACACCCACTCTCCCGCACTAATAGCCCACCGGTTAGATTTCACTATGAATCAAAATAGTCGTATCACATCCTTGATTCCACAGTGTAGAGACTCTGCTACACTTTCTCAATGTCTCACAAGAATCTAAACTCCTTTTTTAGTACAAATTTAAGCACAACAATTGAATCAACAAAGAACAATGAGTTTTAGACTTTGGAATTTATCTATCTCGCACACACTCGAATAACTAGAGCATCATCTTTATAAACTCCTCCATGCCTTCATAACCGTTGGCACATTCTAAATGAGTTCTTCCAATCTACCCATTGGATAAAATCAATTAGAGAGATCTCGAGTTACTTAAGAAATGTGAAGATAGCTCACCAATCATGCTCGCCCGTACAATCAGGATTTAGGTTTCCATAAGTATAATCTTCCAAGTATACTTCGCCAATTAATGGATCCAAATTACTCGAATTATTTCCAATACGAATAATAGATCTTTAGATGCTATCTCCAGCCGTGAGATCTTCTCCAGCCATTCGAATCAAATCCTTAAAGAAATACTCGATTATGGATAAGTCTTCTTCGACGGTCTAGAAACAGTCAATGAGGGCAGACTTTAAATCCTGAGTCTGGCGTTCTGGCGGTCTTTAGATTTTGACGAAAAAGTCTACAAGTCTTCGGACTAGACTGATAAAAACGTTTTGTCAGCTTCAAAATAAGGAAGTTTTCTCCAAATATCTCCTCATTTTTAATGATGACAAAACTTTCCTGCAGATTTGAATACTTTTAACCTGTAAGACAATACTCAAGCAAAGATATCTCGTAAAAGATAAATAGATTAGAATAGAGATAGTTTCGAATCTGCATCCACAGGAAATGAGTTAGTCCTGTAAAAACAACTATTCTTTGCCATGAGAATATCAACGATGCTTAAGATACTACAAACATTAAGTGATCAAAACACAGCAGTCTAAATCATCAAAACATAGTCCAAGCCAGTCACAACCAAACAAAAGTCAAATCTGCAAATTTGCACCACAACTTCTCCCCCCTTTTGTCAGCATTAAAAAGGTAGAGATGAAATAGAGATTTTGAGTAAAATTAAGATTGCTTTGAAACATGAACAAGCTAGAAATCTCCCATCGACTTGACAGTCTCCTCTAGCTTTCTCAAGTCCTCCTTCAGTTTGTCTACTTCCTCACCCTTGGCAGTTGCTTGAATTTGAAGATTAAGGGCCTGAATTTGATAGGGCAAAGAAACTGAAGAGTCTTGACTGGCATTCCGCATATTCTAAAGTTCGCATACCAAAGCATAAATCTGGCCTCACATCTCCAAAAGAACATCAAGCAACCTTCGAAAGTCTGCTAAGTTGTCAGTTTGAGTGCTTGCTTCAACATGGTTAGTTTGTGGAGTATTAGCAGATGATGGCATTTCAGTATGAGCACCCAAAATTGGGTGATGAAACCTCCTGACCTTCTTCAGGAAATGAGAGGCATATACTTCTTCTGGATCAGTAGGAGAACGGCTAACGTCATCACTAGTAAAGGCAATTGAAGAAGTATCTCTTTTCTCAGCAACTCCCCCTATTTCAGTGCCTTTGGGTGGAGAGAAGTACTCTTCATGCTCTGTTTCGTCTTCAGTGACATTATGCTCCCGTTCTCCTCTTTCCTCTTCTTCTGCAGTTCTTTCTTCCTCCATTGCTTTCCTTTCTTCACTTCTCTGCTTTGTATCTTCTCTAGCTTGATCTTCTCTCTCCTCTGACTCTGGAACACTGAAGGTTTCTTAAGGCAAGAGCGGAAATGGTAACATCATCCTCATCTTCTTCATTCTCCAAGATGAGTGCTCTCCTTTTCTTGGATGGAGCTGTCATCGACTCCTTGCCTTTTCGTTTTGCCATCACAGAGTCTTGTCTAGTCTTGACAGGGGTTTTCTACTTAAATTACTCCAAAGCCTTGTTCAACTCCTTCAAACGCATTTTGAAAACCATCTTTAGTCCCACCGCCATTTGATCACACATTCGAACACATAAGATTTTAGGAGGTTGAATATGAAAATGTCTGAATAACTGAGTAACAAGAGCTGAATAAAGAAGTTGGCCCTTGTCCTTCACCATCGATCTATATATGTGAAACATGATAGTGTGTGGCAGAGAGAACTTTTTGTCTGCATTGATAGCATACATCAGCTTTGCTTCTGAATTTGAAACGTTAGTCTTTGAAGTAGATTTAGGTCTAAGACAATTGATCATAATCTTGTGAAGCAAGACATTTGAGGCATTCATCCTCAAGTACGAAATTCGTCCTTCTGCCATTCCATCCCGAACAAGCTCTACGATCTCGCGATCAATAGACACTCTAATTGACTAGAACACCCCTCTCTCTACTCCAATCACATCAACTAGAGTGTCAATATCAACTACATAGTCCTGGTCTCTAACACTGAAAGAAAATCTATTCGCATCCAAAAAGCTTAGATTAGAATAGAAATATGCAGTAAGTTCTGGATGAGCCATTGTTGTCTCATAACAAAATCGTTCAAGTTGAAGCAAGGTGAATTTCTCTCACAACTTCACGTTTAGAGAATCAAGAAAATCAAAGTCCACACTTTTTGGGTTCATCACCCCTCGCTTCAACAACTTAGAGTAAAGTCGTTTGTGTTCCTCAGAGCGAAACAAATCTGTCTTTTTGCTTTGAATATTCGCGGCAACACCCATTCTAGGCTTAAAATGAGTAAACATCTTCTCATCATCATTTCCATCAGATTGACTAAGTCCTCCAACACGTGGATCACTTGGAATATTCACAAGGGCTCTTTCTACCAAGCCTGCAGGAGCAACTCCCAAACGTTCCATCATTCGCAAAAAGTGGGTTTCATTTCTGTACCATTTTTCTTTCAAAAATTCATCAATAAAGTTCAAGGGAGTACCTCCATCCTTAAAGGCAAAGTAGAGTTTGAAGGTAAAAGCAGGCTTTTGAGTTCTTACGGGTTCTGCATCTTCAATAATTTCTTCTTCCGCTTGTTGTTGAGCATCATGTGGTCTAGCCCGAGGAGAATGACGTGGTTAAGAATGTTGTGGATTCTGCTGCTATCTTGGAGATTCTTTTTCCTTCGTAAGGTCAAAGTGCATAGGACCCTCACGCATATGCCGTGGTCCCTTGCTTACAATCCTTGAAGACTTTCTTTGGAAAAACATTCTCGCAGTCTTTGAGAGATTCCAAACTCAATTCGCAAGAAAGATGCAAATTTTGAGAATTAAACTAGGGAGTAAAAGTAAGAATGTGATGTTCTATGCTTCTAGGGTTTGTGAGTAAAACGGAAGAAGAAAAACAGTATATAAAGCAATCGAAACAGGATATACGGATCGCCGTAAAAGGAAAAATAGAAAATGTCTTTTCAAAAATAACTTCCTTTTTGAAAATAGATAACTGTCAAAAAGATAACTTCTTTTTCGAAAAGGAATGATTGCTATAATTACAAAATTTGGAAAGACAACATCAATCAATTACAGATTAATAGGCATTCGTACCTTTTCGAGATTTTATCCAAACGATAAGTTTCTAAAATCGAAATAACTTACAGTCGTGATTCTTGATCTTCTAAGTCTGAGTACCTTTAGACTTTTATCCCTGAGTCTGAACTTCTTCAGACTTTAAGTTATTAAGTCTGGAACGAATAGACTCAAATTGACTTTTCTCGAGGTTTTGTAAATATGTCCGCTAGTTGATTCTTTGAGTCAATGAATTTAATCAATACTTCTCCATTTTGAACATAATCTCTAATAAAGTAATGTCGAATCTCTATATATTTTGCTTTTGAATGAAGAATTAGATTCTTGATGAGATTAATCGCGCTGGTGTTATCACATTTGATCTCAATGCATGAATCTTCGATTCCAAAGTCTCTTAACTATTATTTTATCCATAAGATTTGAGAACAACAGCTTCCAAGAGCCACATACTCTGCTTCGCTGTTGAAAGAGCTACAATACTTTGCTTCCTTGAAAACCAAGATAGTGTCATGTTACCAAGCAATTGACAAGTGCTCGAAATGTTCTTTTTATCAACTCTGCATCCTGTTAGATTTGCATATGAGTATCCAAGGAGAGTAAAGTCTCATTCTTTAAGATACCATAAACCAAATTAGAGGTTGTTGCAACGTATTTGATAATGCGTTTTGCAGCGCTTACATAAGATTCCTTGAGATCTAATTAAAATATGGCACAAATACAAATACTAAACAAAATGTCAAGTCTAGAAGCAGTAAGATAAAGAAGTGAACCAATGATACTCTTGTACAGCTTCTGGTCAACTTTCTTTCTTCCTTCATCTTTGTCCAGCTTCGAGGAACTTGACATTGGCATATCAGTCTTTTTGGAATTCTCCAAATCGAACTTTTTAACAAGTTCTTTAGCATATTTTTCTTGGTGAATGAAGATCCCTTCCTTCAATTGTTTTACTGGAAGTCCAAGAAAGAATGATAGTTCACCCATCATGCTCATCTCAAATTCTAACTACATAGACTTAGAAAATTTATTGTACAGATTTTCGTTAGGTGATCCAAAAATAATATCATCAACATAGATCTTACGTTTTACTTTCTCTTTTGATAAACAAGGTAGTGTCTACTTTACCTTTAACAAAGTCATTTTGAATTAAAAACGTGCTTAACCTGTCGTACCAAGCTCGATATGATTGCTTTAAACCATATAGCGCTTTTTTCAGTCTAAATACAAAGTTTGATTTCCTTAGGTCTTCAAAATCGGGAGATTGTTCCACATAGACTTCCTCTTTGGATAAATCCATTTATGAATGCTCTTTTGACGTCGATTTGGAATAACCTGAAATTCTTATAATAAGCAAAAGCAAGTAGTAATCTAATTGTTTCTAACCTTACTACTGATGCGTAAATCTCATCATAGTCTATCTTTTCTTCTTGTGTATATCCTTTGGCCACGAGTCTTGCTTTGTTCCTTATAACTTTTCCTTTTTCGTCCATCTTGTTCCTGAAAACCCATTTAGCTCCAATAATATATTTACATTTTTGGTTTATGAGTCAGTTCCCAGACATCGTTAATACTAAATTACCTGAATTCTTCTTGTATAGCTTCAATCCAGCTTTCATCAAATAAAGCTTACTCTATGCTTTGGTTCTATTTTAGAAATAAGAGCCTTAGCGCTAGACTCTTCATGCCTTTTGGATCTTGTATGAATCCCTTCACCAATGTCACCAATAATGAGTTCTTTGGGATAACTTGACTTGTGCTTTCAGTTGCTGGTTGGTCTAACAGACTGATATTTTTCTTCATTTGATTCTTCAACGTCCGTTCATTGTTGATCTTCTGAAATCTGAGCTGCTTCTAGGGATTTAGACTTTGCAGAGTCTAGAGCAGGTTCAAATTCTTCAGGTTGAGTCTGAATCAATTGATTTTGTATAAGGTCTTGAAATTTGACATTCATCGATTCCTCCACCGATTAAGTATTTTTGTTGTAAACTCTGTAAGCTTTGTTGGTGATTGAATATTCAAGGAAGATACATTCGTCTGATTTTTCTTCAAACTTACCAATTCGATTATTTGCATTTTTTAATATAAAACATTTGCAACTAAACACATGAAAATAGGAAACAATTGGTTTCTTTCCTTTGAACAACTCATAGGGAGTTTTTTTTCCAGAATAGGCATTAAGAAAACTCTATTAATAATATAACATGTTGTAGAAACTGCTTCAGCCCAAAAACGAGAAGAAATGTTGCTTTCAATTAAAAGTGTTATAGCAATTTCTTGCAATGATCTATTCTTCCTTTCCACAACTCCATTTTGTTCTGGAGTGCATGGAGAGGAGAATACATGCTGAAAATCAGATTCATCACAAAATTTAGCAAAGTCTTGATTTTCAAACTCACCTCTATGGTCTGTTCATATGCTTGAAATAACACACACTTTCTCATTCTGTACTTTCTTAGCAAACTTTATGAAATAAGAAAAAATTTCAGACTTACTTGCCAGAAAATATACCAAGGCAATATTTCTTTCCATCAATACTCTGAGTCCTAGTTGATCCGAAAAGATCCATATATAGAAGCTGCAGTACACAATTAGTGAAAACTTGGTTTATTGATTTAAATGAACTTCTAACCTATTTTCCTAACACACATGGTGTGCATAATTTAGATTTTTGGTATGTCATGTTAAGTAGTCCACGAACAAGCTTCTTTGTACAGATCTTAGCTATTTGCTTCATGTTGATGTGGCCAAGTTTTCTATGCTAGAAATTAGCTTCCTCTTGAATTGAAATTAGACATTGAGATTTTTCTAATTTGATATCCAAGAGATAGATATTCTCATGTCTTCGCCCCGTGAAAGTCTGAGAGAAGTCTTTATTGGTTCATGAATATATTCCTTCTTGAAAGTTGATTTTGAAACCTGTGTCGCACAGTTGGCCGATACTCAACAAGTTATAGTTGACTCCTTTCACTAAAAAAACATTGTTGATTATGAAACTTCCAATCTTTACTATTCCGCATCCAACAATTCTACCTTTGCTATTTCCACCAAAAGAGACTTGTCCACCATTAACTTGCATAAACTTAATGAAACAACTTAAGTCTCCTGTCATATGTCTTGAGCATCCACTATCCAAGTACCATTTGACATTTTTTCTTAATAGTGATCTGCATTTAAAAAGAAACTCAAGTTTTCTTTAGTACCCATACTTTTTTGGGTCCAATGGAGTTAGTGCAATATATGGTCTTTGCCCAAACCTTCTTAATAAGTTTCCAAACCATAGGACATTCTTTCTCAAAATGTTCTGAGTTAGTGCACTTAGAACATTTAATAGCACTACGGCCAACAGGTTTTACAAAAAAAATTGAAAATATTTTTTATAAAAGTCTTTTGTAAGTCTTTGTTTGATCATTTCCTTTACTTTTGGAAAATCAATTAAAGGGATGGTTTCAGCAATCATTCCCAATCCTGATTGTTAAAATAAGGTCTTTGAGCTGAGAGAATCTTTTCCAATTTCTTAGATCCTATAGAAAATCTTTTTGAAATGCTTGAAATATCATTTTTCAAAAGTGTATTTTCTTTTGAAAGAATTTGTATTTTCTTTCAGAGTAATAAAACTTTTATCTAAGTTTTCGAACTTTTCTTTCCAAACAATCTAATGTTGCTTCAGTGCAAAATTTTCCCTTTTTAGTTCGGAAATCATCTTGAGAGAGGTTTTAAGACTAAGACACAGTTCATCAATATATTTAGAGACTTTAGTAAGAATTTTTAGATTACTTACCTTGATTTCACTATTTGAGTCCGAGTCTATCTCAGAGTCTGAATCTAATTTTGATTGTGCCATTAGACAAATATTAGCATAATCATTATCACTCTCTTCGCATTTGGTATCACTCAAAGTTTCTACTTTGAGAGCCTTTCTGTACTTCTCAGTTTTTCCTTTCTTTTTCTTCAGCAAGGGACAGTTGGGTCTGATATGTCCCTTTTTCTTGCATTCAAAACAAATCACATATTTATTGGATTCATTATCCTCAGCTGATTTATTTTGAACCTTTTGAGAACTTTGTTTCTTCTAATTGAATCTTCTTCCCTTTTTGTTCAGTTTTCTGAACATTCTTATCATGAGAGCAAGCTTTTCATCATTCATATCATCTTCAGAATGTGTAACATCATAATCATCATTAGATTTTAAAGTAATGGATTTTTTACTTTTAGGATCTTCATTGTCATTGATTTGCTCCACTTCATAAGACTGAAGGGTACCAACCAATTCGTCAACGGAGAGTGGCATGATCATTTGTGTCTCCTTTATTGAGATCTTTATATGATTCCAATCTTTTGAAAGTTCACGCAGTAATTTGCTAACTTTCATGGGTCCAGAGATTGGTTGACCTTAATACTCAAGACCATTCACAATATATGTAAAACAACTAAACATGTCAGTGATAGTTTCTCCTGGTTTCATCTTGAAGGCTTCTGTTGACACCTAATTTTGGAAAAATAAAATTGCATTTTGAACAAATAAAAAGAAATGAAATGAAAATGGGGGAAATTGATTTGATTGAGGTATGCAAGGAAATATGAAATTCGGATGGATGTCCTGATTTGATTAAATGCAGCAACAATTTTAAAATCAAGTGAACAAATGATAAGGATTTTGATAAAATGGAAGGAATCGATGCAAAATCGAGTTGATTGCGAAATCATGCTCCGATTTGCATCCTTGATTTAATGCAACAGAAGATGGAAGTTTGAAATTTACCATAGAAAGTGGCCGTGCGGAACCATTATAAAAAGAGATGACCTGCACAAGGTTCGAGGGGGATTTTTCAAAAAATTCGAGAGTGAATTCAAGAAAGAACTTTCAGAGCAAAAAAAGTGAGGAGTGCTTTTTCTTTCGGGTTTTCAAGCTCAAGACCCCAAAAAAGATTAATTCTTTTGTTTTAGGGAGAAGGGAGAAGTCAAAAGTCAAAAAGAAAATACAGCAGAGAGAAGAGACAGAGAGAGGAGTCGTAGGAAGTGACGTGAGGGAGAGAGAGAAAAAAGAAAAAAAGAAAAGAGGAAACGCTATTGTTCTTCTTCTCCGTGGCTTCCCTTTGCCGCATGACCGATCCCTGCACCGCTGGTCTCTGAGCTGCTCGCGTTGCTTCCGCCGCATCTCCGCCGCACCGCCTCGCGCCGACCACCGCACCTCCGTCACCAGCACCTGCAAGCCTCGCTGCGCAACAACCTGCGACCCGCAGCAACTCGCGCACACCCCCGACGCCGCCGCGACCTGCTGCTGCCCAGCCCTCTCCGGAGCTCCGAAGCCTGCCGCTCCTGACCTCGCCGCGCCACCGCGACGCCAACCTCTCTATTCCACCGCGCTTCGCCATCCTCCCCGCGAAACTCCCGCCCGACGCTGTCACCAATTTGCGAGCCCGAGCTCCCGTGGCGGCCGCGACCCGAGCGCCTCGACGCGCCTCCGCTGTCGGTCTTGCAATCCATGACGCCCCGTCGTAGCTCCATCGCCGCACCTCGCACTGCGACCCGCCACCGCCGCTCCGCTGGACTCACCGTGTCTGCGGCTCCATCGCCGCACCTCCGGCGCCCGCCTGCTCCCCGCGCTCGCGTTGCGCCTCTTGCACCTGCACCGCGCCTGCGCTGCTCCGCTGGATTCGCCACCTTTGCACTGCCGATCCCCTCGCGCCATCGCGCTACCGCTCGCCGAAGTCCCGATGCCTCCCACTGTTCTTTCGGCACCCCACCAACGTTGCTGCAAGTCTCCTCCTTTTGGTAGTTTATTTATTTATTTTTATTTCTTTCTTTTTCCTTATTTTATGTTATTTTATTGTGTTTTAAATTTTGTTATTACTGTTTAAATTAGAATATGGTTTGTCAATGTTAATATTTGTGCATTTTGTAGGCATCATCCACTAGGATTTTGTCCGGAATTAATATAATTATTAATTTAATCCGAGAGACATCGGATTATTTTTTTATTATATTAATTTTTGGGCTTTTTGATAGAATTTCAATTGTTAAATCACAATGATTATTTAATTTGATCCGTAAGACTTCGAATCAGATTTGTAATTATTTTGATCTCTTTGTTGTGATAATTAGGGTTAGGATGATCGTTAATTTGACCTGTGAGAAAATAGGTTATTTTTTTGATTATTCTAATCCTTTATTTTGTTGATATTTTATTTAATAATTAATTATCTTTTATAAAAAAAATAAAAAAAAAATTAGAAAATCAAAAATCAAAAATTCTGCATGAGCATATAGGTTTAGTAAATCATACATGTAGGTTTAGTAAATTGGAATTTTCTTAGGATTACATTTTTAGGATTGCATTTTTAAAAATAAGTTAGGATTAGACTCAAATGGCCTTTTTAGGGTTTTAGATATAATTGGCACATTTTCATATCTCATCCTCTTTTTTAAAATAAAAAATAGTTTTCTAAGATAGGATAGGGTTTAAGTCAAATTAATCCCTAGAATAAATTAGAAAATTATCCCTTTTTAAATAGATTAATTAGGGTTTTCATAAATTCTGAATTCCAATAAAAAATTGCAAAAATACTAGGCACATGTTAACTAGTTCGCATAATAGAGGCATTTAATTAGAATTTGTTCATTAGTAAAATTAGGTCATGAGGTGCATGTTAATTAATTTGCATAATAGGCCAATTTAATTAGAATTTGCATATTAATAGGATTAAGTCATTTAGTTTAAAAATGCATTTTTATAAAAGAATTCTAATTTTTAAGAAAATCCAAAAAAAAATTATTGTTTGCTTCGTGTGATGCAATTTATTTATTAAATGTTTGAGCATCCATGTGGTCATTTTTGCATGGTATTAATTTAAATTAAAATAAATCCAAGCTGCCTACAAAAACATTTTTGAAATTAAAAAAAAATGGTACCGAAAGGGCATTAGAAAAATCTAGTGTAACCAAGTCCCCGTACCCTTAGTCTCTGGTTCGTAAGAATAAAATAATCCTCAAATTATTTTACTTAGGTGTCTAATCGACCTACCATAAACTGATTAGTGGTAACTCCTGGTTAATAATCTTTTCCATGTTAAATGTTTGAACCTTAAGTCGCGAATTGGTATGGGCTTGGGAGAGCCCGAGCTAAGTGTAAAAGCTTAGCAGTCCATTAACCTAGTTTTAGGTGGTCTTGCATTTTTTCCATCCCGAAAAATTAGGTCGCGATAGCTTCATATTGATCAAGCAGAATATTGATTCCGGTTTCTTTCACTCGATCGGTTCCTTTATAGGTGTGTGCAGCCTATCCCAGTCCTCTTTAACTGTTTCACAAGAAGATATTTTGTTATATTCAGTAGAAGATAATGCATAATATAAGGAATAAATTGCTTTTGCATCAAGAGCTTGTCTCTTGAATATCTCTTCTTGTGTCATCACGTTAGCCTCAACAGCATTTTTTTCCCCTTTCTGAGACTGTTGTAGCTTTAGAAATGATTCATTTGTCTACCACATCCCATTCTAGAGGATCTTTTGATCTTAGGAATACCTTCATCTTGTTTTTCCATATGTTGTATTCATTTCCATCAAAATAAGGCGGTCTGGTGTTGCTTTGCTCTTCTACCAAACCTAGAGCCTACATACTAGCCATAGATCGTTAACTCTGAAGTAAAAACACTTCAATTCAAATGAGTACACAAACTCTTATACCAATTGAAAGAGATAGTATGAGCACCTAAAGGGAGTAAATAGATGCAAAGGCAAATTTAGCAAAATATAGTATAAAACTTTTCCTTTTAGCTAGAGTCTAGTTGACAATAGACTTTGCAAAAGGAATCAGACTTTAACAATTAAATAGAGTTACGAACAAAGTAAAGGGTTCATGAAAGAGATTAAGAACACAAGGTTTATAGTGATTCGACTTAATCCAAACCTACATCCACTCTCCCGCACTGAAAATCCACCGGCTGGATTTCACTATGAATCAAAAGAGTCGTTACAGTATCACGTCATTGATTCCACAGTGTAGAGACTCTGCTACACTTCCTCAAGATCTCACAAGAATCTAAACTTTCTTTTGAGTACAAATTTACGCACAACAATTGAATCAACAAAGAATAAGGAGCTTCAGACTTTGGAATTTATCTATCTCGCACACACTTGAATAACTAGAACATCCTCCTTATATACTCCTCCATGCCTTCATAACCGTTGGCACCTTCCAAAGGAGTTCTTCCAATCTACCCGTTGGACAGAATCAATAAGAGAGATCTCGAGTTACTTAAGGAATGTGAAAATATCCCACTAATCATGCTTGCCTATACAATCAGGATTTAGGTTTCTATAAGTAGAACCTTCCAAGTATACTTCGCCAATCAACGGATCCAAATTACTCGAATTATTTCAAATACGAATAATAGATCTTTAGATGCTATCTCCAACTGTGAGATCTTCTCAAGCCGTTCGAATCAAATTCTTAAAGAAATAGTCAATGAGAGCAAACTTTAAATCTTAAGTTTGGCATTCTGGCGGTCTTTAGACTTTGACGAAAGAGTCTACAAGTCTTTAGACTAGACTGATGGAAACGTTTTTTCAACTTCAAAACAAGTAAGGAAGTTTTCTCCAACACATTGCACAAACAATAGAAGTATCATCATAAGCCAATGCTTGAGGTGGAGTCATCGTCAACCAAGAGATGCAAAGAGAAATTGGTGTTTGCTGACATTAAAGTGATGAACTCCTGAGCAAGTAACGATCATGTTGTCTTTTGCTGCGAAGGTTCCGACTCTTTAACTCTCTCTCTCTCTCTCTCTCTCTCTCTCTCGAAACGGCAGGTAGCATCTGCTTTGTTCTTATTCTATTACATTTGACCTGCCACTTACATCATCATCATCTCAAGTTGTCTTAAGCATCTGAGAGGTTGATATCTCTTATCGGTTTCCATTTTTCAAACTTGACCAGACGTCTTGGGGGCGAGCATTTCTTTTCCAAAACTGGGTTCTCTTCTGGCAGCCTCTTGTTTTGCAGACACGTACTGTTTTCTCCTAGATCCCTTCCTACTTCTCTTCCACCGGCTGCCTTTAGCGTTCATTAACTTGTTGGAATCCTTGTTGTTTGCATTGCACCCTCAAATCTTTTGTCTGTAATCTTGCTGGGTGCACTTTTTTCTCCACATCCTATCCTATGTATATATCAAACCTATAAAAATGCTCCCTCTCTCGTTCTCTTTCGTATTGAATACTCCTCAACTATGTATTTCTGCTACTTCACGACCCATCACAATCATCGACACGTGAAAAGGATAAACAGAAAGTCGGGACCCGAATAGACAATGACGCTAACAATCTCATTCGCCGCGTAAATTGCATGTAAGACTCGCTTTCGTTCTCATAAATGATGGCTTTACTCAGTTGAGTCTAGCAAGCGGTAGGATGGCTTTCTAGCTCCAGAAAGCTGTCTAGAACATCACTATCAACGCACAGATCCACCTCGAACCCTTGCACGAGAAATCTCAATTCGTGTACAGTGGATTTTGTTTGATTCTAGAATCTCCGCCGCAATTCCTCTGCCTTCTGATCAGTCTGTATCACCGCAGCAACGTCGCCAAAGGCCCAACCTCAGCGAGGGGTGTCCGGACCGGAGTTGGAACCAACAAGGTCCTGCAGTTCGGACACGATCGGCTCATTCTCAACCAAGGATCGACGCACTTCGAGTGGAAGTCATGGCCACAGTCCGGCAGCAGCCTCAGCACGTCCGTCTCCTCGTACTCTGACAAGCAAATGGAGCAGCAGGTCCAGCTCGCAGCCTTCGCCTGAGAGTAGAGGAGCGTCGGGAAGCTCCCCAGCGTGGCCTCGTCGAGGCCAAGCGCGATTGCAACCGAGTAGCTGCCGTCCTCCACCACGGCGAGGGAGTGGCTCCGGGGCGGCAGGACGCAGATGCGGGCGCAGAGGTAGGAGGCGAGGGCAAAGAGGGTGATGAGGGTGAGGACAACGAGGTAGATCCCGACGCCATAAAAGAACTCGAGCGTGCCGCTCATGTTGCCGGCGGATCAATCGTCGAGGAGTTGGCCACGTCGTTGAAGACGGAGAGAGAGAGAGACAGAGACAGAGACAGAGACAGAGACAGACAGACAGACAGACAGACAGACAGACGATGTTTTACTGTTCAGGTGGTGAAGAAGCAGAGTGATGAAGACGTATCTGGCAATGGCGGGGTTGCGAAATCGTTTACCCTTTTCTCCGGCGCTTGCCAAAATCTCGAATTTCCCCTTTTGATCTGTTTTTCGTTCTTATTTTTTGGTAAGATGATCAATTTTCGTTAGCCAACCGTAAACTCTAGATGAATCTGATTCGATGAACCAAATGAATCTTATGAAACCCGATGACATGTGAAGCTTACATGGGACCTACAAAATTAAAGATTGAGATCGTCCCGATCAATGGAAGAAATTCTCTTGTCCACGGCAAATCTTTAACATCGAATACCGCAGTAATTTTGGCTCAATCCATAATATAAGGAGGTTAGAACTTGTACCCTCGAGGAATTAACTAAGTGGCAAGCATCATTTAGTTTTGAATGCAACAAATTTTTCATACAAATCAGTGTTTCTCGTTAGAATAGTTTTGGATGCCTCGCTCTAAGTTCACTATTACACTATAGCCAATATAAAAAGCACCTATGGTGACGCTGGTTAACATGACCGTTCTGCAAGAAATGGATTGGATTATGTGAGGCCCAAAAAAATAAAGATTTTTATACGGTACATTGTCAGCATAATAAAAAATTTAATCCGCAATTACGGACCAAGTGTTGACACATATATGTTATTTAATTTTGTTAACCATATTCCTTCCATTAATAAAGGAAATTTTTCATCTTATAATTACTTGTGCAAGAAATATTTTTCAAAAACCCTTGAAACACAAGATATTGGGAAAAAAAAAAAAACAAAGGTCAAAAGCCAAGATGGCTAAGTAAAATAAAGACAAAAAGGATTGTGGATACATATGAAGTGGTGCCAACTGCCAAGGTAGAAGGACGACAAGGTCAAAAGTAATTTGGAGTGCGTTTGTTTATGTTTCTGTTCAAAAATTGTTGGGAACAAAAATAGAAAATAATATTTATGTTCCGGGGAACAATTTTTTACTAGAAAGACGTGTTTATAAACTTGTTCGGGAAATAAAAAATGAATAGAAACACCTTTGGTAAATTTGTATTCTTTTTTGTTTCTTTTAATTTTTTAATATTTTTATTTTGTTTTTCCTTTTTTACTTTCTTTTTTCTTTTTTTTTTCTTTTTTGGCTGGTCTCGGCCTCGCCATGGCCAAGAACCGGCCGACGAGGGCCAGCGGCCTCACCCAGCCACGGCGAGGCTAGCCGGCCCTCGGCGAGGCCGAGCTCGCCCAGCCAAGGCGAGGTTGGCGACCCTCCGGCAAGGTTGCCAACCCTCGATGGCCGTCGCTGGCCATGGCCGAGGCCGGCAACCGACCAAAAAAAGGAAGAAGAAAAAAAGAAGAAAAAAAAGAGAAGAAAATGAAGAAGAGAGAAAATTTGTTTTTCAAAAGTGTTTCCGAAACCAAAAAAAAAAAACTTTTTTTGTTTCTTATTTTCATTCCAATTTTGTTATGAGAGCAAAAAAATAAATTTTGAACAAAAACGCAAACAAACACGTTTCTGTTCTTTTTTTGTTCTCGGGAACAAAAAAATAAAAAATCTATTCTTGAACAGAAAAAAAGAGTGCAACCATGCACGCCCTTAGCAAGTACAAGGGCGATAGTAACTAATGACATTATTACCTAAATCTTGTAACCGGTGAGGTTATTAGATTACCTCAATCTTCCGCCTAGCAAATAAGGGCGGAAGAAGAAAAGGATTTTTTTTTTTTGGGAACAAGAGGAACCAGCTTGCACCGACAGTGCGCCGTAAACCCCCCGGTGACGCTAGCAGGGAAACCACCACCCCGACGTCACGCTTAAGTCACCACACAGCACTTCAGCCTCCTTGCTTCGCAGGGGCTTCGAATCTTGGCCTCCACCGAAGAGGGCCAAGGCTCTACCATCCACGCCACTGGCCGGTGGTTAGAAGAAAAGGATTTTAAGGCTACTTTCCACCCAAAAAAAGAAAAAAAAACAGAGAGAGAGAGATCAGAGTGATGAATGGAAAATTTTGGAAATTTTAAACTTTGTGAGATGGAAAAGGATGAAAAATGTAATTAGTCATTACCAGTTTTAAGAAAAATGTTTGCTCATAAGATTGTGAAAATGAGGGATGGACAAGGGATGGAATGTTAAGAATGATACACCAGATAAGGATTACTTAAATAGGTCCATTCAAGCACCCGATAGAAATTTTTTACATTATACAACAAGTACATTAATGTATAAGCAATGTTCACGATTACATTCACTATTCATGTCAAATACATTTTGTAGGTTTACTGTTAAATGGGTGGCATGAGGATAAATTCAACGATGTAATATCTCCAAATATACATATCACCCATCTAATTGTTAATATATATACACACATAATAGAGATAATTCGTAAAATTAACCGTAAAAATATAATTGAGTGACAAAATATTTTTAAAAAGCATTTTTAAATCGTTCCATTAGACATCCCCTAGTACTATTCCTTTCTTCTCTACACAAGCTCAACCACTACGGCCATCATCATCAAGCTTGAGCGGCCACAGCGACGGCGAGCTTCCAAGGCGAAGCAGACCTCAAAGCTCGCAGTTGCCATGGCCAGTCGAGATCGAAGCTCGCCGTCATAGCTGCTTGAGCTCGAAGCTAGATTTACTAAAGCCCTGCCCAATGCTCACCATCTCCATGGCGAAGTAACTACATTCCTGGACTCGAGGAAACCCCCGGCTGAAAGGCCACCTCCGCTTGAACGAAACCCCTCTACCCCCTTTCGTATGTTCGACTGGATCGACGTCGAGCAGCTTGCCGATTTTACGCGTTATCAGATGAGCATTATTTTGCATCGTAAGATAGTAAATTAGACGATAGATCTGTATCCTTAGGTCCAACTTGTTGAATGAAAGCTCGTCCGAGCCTGGAATTTGCTTCTCATTTCTTTAGATTTAAGCAGTTCCCCATATTTGATTACCCTATCAGCTTGCTTCCACTCCTCAAATGTAAAGAGCTCCGCATTCTGATCAAGAGCTGTATCTGGATCCAACCATCGACATCTCGACCTTCGTTAACATGTTATTCACCGGTCTACTAATTTATTTTTTTGTAGATAATCCTCTCAACGATCACATAATCTGCAACTTCAGCATTGTCAGTTAGTCATATTGACGGAGCTACAGAGAGACTTTGATCGCATCCATTTGACAATTTTAAATTTGATTGCTCTTTTTGAAAATTTTGAAATTCAATTGCGGTTCTGAGATAGATTTTAGGATTTTCAGTGTACTTACTCCCACAAAAAAAGACATGATTGAAGTTCTTGCTCTTATGAAACCCCAATTAATCGCAATAGAGAAGTTTGGCCGGTTCATTGTGCTTCCTAAAGTAGAAAAAGGTATTCTCCCAGAGAAACGAGTGGGGAAAAGTACCCAAAAGATCCTAAACATATTACATTGATATCAATTTAGTTTAAAATTTTTCAATTGCATCGAATTAATCCTAAACATTTTTACATTATTATCAATTCAATCCATCTTTCCAATTTGAGTTGGAAATCATTGATGTAAATGCCAGCCATACAACGTGGCACGGCTAGTGCAGATGTGGACATTTTCAAATAATTTTTAAAAATTTTTGTTATTTTCTTTTTATTATTTTTTTCTTCTTTCTCCCCCCTCCCCCCCAACTTTGGCCGGTGAGGGCCAACAAGCCCTTGGCTATAGCCGACAAGGTTGCAAAGGCCTTGGCCAAAGGCCTTCACCATCATGCCCTCACCGGCCGCAAGCGAGGCTAACACCCTCACCAGCAACTGGCAATGACCCTCGTCGGCCAAAATGAAGGAAAGAAAAAGAAACAAGTAAATAAAGAGAAGAAAAAAACAAAAACTTATAATTAAAAAAATCAAAATATTTTGCCAGCTGTGTCACGTACGACAACCGACATTCATGTCAACGATTCTCGGTTTAAATTAGTCAAATGGACTGAATTAATACCATTATAAAAAGATTTAAGGCTAAATTAGTACGTATGTAATATATTTAGAACTTTTTTGTACTTCTCTCAAAATAAGTTAGTTCAGCTTTTACCACCTTACCAAGAAATTGTCGGTTAGAGAAGGAGAGATATACATTTGACTGGAAAAAAAAAGGGGTACAATAAGGTTTACCTAATCCTAATTGTAAGTCCAACATTAATCCCATGTTAACCGTCGTGATATTGACTGGACTTGGCAACTACTTTGTATTACGTTTGGGTTCCAATGGTAGGATTCTCTATCGGCTGATGGCTTTTGCGTGTAGACATGACAATAGGAAAGGGGTTTCCACATGAACAAGAAAAGCACCACGGCTTCCCAGAAATCAAGTTAAAAGTCTCGGTTTCTTCCATATTGCAGAGGTCAAGTTACACCATTTTAAGATTAGAGGCGTACTTGACATTGCTCTAACCCCCCAAAAAGAAGAGGGGGTAACATCTGAGCTCGAGACGTTCAACTTATGGATAAAAGTCCTCTTTCGATTCCGAATGGCGAACCTGACCGCGCTCATCAGCCTACCGTCCTAAGAGGTCGCAATGCGCCTCGTGCGTAAAGGCGAAGAACGGAAGAGCAAGATAATAGAATGTACGTAAATGAACGGGAGGCGACAGGTCCTGAGTGCATACCAAATACACGATGCAATAACATAATCTTAAGTCGTGCAGGGTCCACATACTAAATTCTTCATCACGTTCTTTCAATATCAATGCAAACTCTCAAAAAGGAGACTACAATCTAGGTGCTAGAACAACGCAAACACAATTTCAAAGATACGTCGGTCTCCACAGGGTTGCATAACCACAACGTTCAGATGCTAGCCAATCCATCACCGCTTCTAACGTTATTTCATTCGATCAGCACATCCATTATTGTTGGGCGCACTGCACCCTCTGGGCACCACCGTGCATGTCCTCGTCCTCCTCGTATGCCTCCTGGGCCTGCGCCTGCTTCCGCCGCATCTCCTCCTCGATGTTGACATCATGAAGAGTCGTTTCCTCGCACTCATCCAATTCCATATCGGTGAGCTGCACTGATGACCTTGGTGGCAGAATTGTTTCCAGGGCCTTGCATTGCTCAGGGCTCAGGGTGTCTGGGAACTCCACCGTGAAGTGGATGTAGAGTTTGCCCTTCATGAATGGCCTGTTGTAGATAGGCATCCCTTCATCGTTTATCGCCTTGAATTGGTCTGGTCAACAGAAACACATAATTAGTGGCGACAACTACTAGTGTATAGATAAGGTACGAATCGTTTTCATGTTAAAGCATCCGAGAATCACATAGCCACAGCATCAAAACTAAAAGAATAACTACCGTAAGAAAACCGAAATTTTCAATCTGGATGTGAACATGTATGGCATTTGCAAATCTAAATTGTCTAAGCAGCATAAAATACGAAAAAAAAATACCACAGCCATCTGAAGAGAATTGTAAATGACAACTATCATCCAACACAGAGTCCATGTAATGCGGCAAAAAGGATCCCTGACATCTTGAGTCTACCAGTGACAAGAAGTATATATAAAGGTATAGATCAAAATTTTGAAACATTTAGTTGACATTCAAGTGCAAACAATGACTGGTTAAAACTCAAATTAAATAATGAGTTCATATAAAAGCCAATTTCAAACTAGAATAAACACTCCAAAGTTCTAGAGATCCTCCAGAATTCTGCTCAATGGTCCTTGAAGTAGTTACTCACCAGGCTTAATGACCTCTCCAGGTTGGGATTTAATAAGAAGCTGCCTGCCATCCAAATGACTCAATGCAAATTGGAAGCCACAAAGTGATTCTGTAAGGGACAATGTATGTTCATAGAACAAGTCATCTCCCTTCCTCTTATACTTGGGATGCTCCTTTTGTTGCAAGACAAACACAATGTCACCGGTTACGGTGTCAGGCTGCCATTAAGCAAGGAGAGACGTCAAGTCGATTATTGATTAAATAACAAATACAGCACCACAAATTTAATTGCATAAAGCTTGAGGTCCTGAAAAGGGGGAATTAGAACAAGATAGAGATTTTCTTACAGCTTCATCAGCTTCCCCAGGGAATTTTATCTTCTGTCCATTTTGCATACCCTTTTCCACTATTACCTCCAGAACCTTTTTCTCCTGAACAACCTTCTCACCCTTGCACTGTGGGCAGCGATCCTTGTCATTTATAGTCTCCCCAGTACCCTTACACTCATTGCATGGATGTTGCATCTGCTGGATCATAGAGGGGCCAAGGTGTCTAATGGAAACTTTCATTCCAGAACCCTGACAACCCACACATTTGATTGAAGCACCAGACTTGGACCCTTTACTGCAAATGGATGGAAAGGAGAATTGTGTTAGCACTTAGCAGGAACTCAGACACATTCCAGAGAAGAAGACGGTAGTACTTTGTACTGACCCTTTGCACTTGGAACAAATGACATTGCGTGATAGTGCCAACTTCTTGGATGTACCATTATAGAGATCTTCGAGAGACACCTTGAGAGGATGGATGACATCCTCACCTCTTCTCTGCCTTCGGCCTCTGCTGCTTCCGCCACCTGAGACCATAAAAGTCTAGATCAGAATTGACTTCTCCAGCATTCACTAGATGGCACCAAACAATATGCTTATGTCATGGATGCCTATCGAACTTACCACCAAAAGGACTTCCACCAAAGAAAGATTGGAAAATGTCAAACGGATCGTGGCCTCCACCTCCTCCACCCATTCCTTCCTTGAGAGCATCCTCACCATATTGATCATAAATCTCTCGTTTTTCAGGGTCACTCAGGACTTCATAGGCTTGTGCCAATTCCTTAAACTGCAGGAAAACATTCATTGGCAAAATGGTACAAGCACAGTATTATAGGAACATTGCAGAGACTGAAGAATCTAGAAGCCACGTCAAGCCATGAAAAATCATCGATATGGCACAAGCAATAATGGTTAAGTAAGAAAGCCAAGCCGTGAAAAAGGAAAAATCAACTTTCCCACACAAGTACAAATTGGAATATGCACGACCAGATTATAAACATGTGCACCTATAAAGCGATGAGCACTCCAAAACCCTGTAAAAATTAACCTTTTTCATACGGAGATGACACAAACACAAAGAACCATCAAGCATTTACGTGATACCTTTTCTACTAGATACACATGCTATAAAAAGTTCATCTTTTCTGTGCTCCAAGCTACCCAAAGAATCCACAGCCCAACAATTCCACAATCCATGGATTGCCAGGCCACATATCGTTCAGCGAGGATAATCAAAATCGATGGCAATCGCGATCCTACACCCTATCCAAGCCTGACATTTCCACGAGAATCGAAGAAGCAGATCTGACCACCCGATCCGATCAACCATAAAATCACCAAAGCGACAACACGAACAGATTACCCAAAATTATTATAAAAAAATTCAAAAATTCCCCAAAATCAAGCAATAACAAAAGCACAACGGAGGGGAAAATCCAAAGGAGCAGAATCGAAGCTCAAGGAGGGACCTTTTCCGGGTCACCACCCTTGTCGGGGTGGTTCTTGATAGCGGCCTTCCGGTAAGCCTTCTTCAGATCATCCTGGGAAGCGTTCTTGGAGACCCCGAGGACATCGTAGTACTTGGTGTTATCGCTCTTCTTCGGCGCTCTTCCGAACATCTTCCCGCCTCACTGGAAAACCCTACCCACCACAGAAATCAAGAAACCCCCGAAAAATTGGACCCAAAATCAAACCCAATTACAAGTCCAGAAGAACCAGATCGATCCGATACCGACGTCGAGGATCAAACAGAAGAACGGACGGAAGAGAATCGAGCGAAGACGCGAGGTTGACTGACCTTTGGGGAAGCTGGACGGATCGGAGGGGAAAGGCCTGGCCTTGAAGGAGGTGGAGCGCAGACACGGCTCTAGAAAGAGAGAGAGAGAGAGAGGAGGAGGAGAGAGTTGGGGGATCTGGGATTAATAAGGGCGAAGGCGATGGACGGTCAAGATTTGTTGGCGGGTGGGGGAAATTGCGAGGTAAATGAAAGGGAGTTGCGGGTGGGAAGGGAGGAAGGATCTAGAACCATTGCCAGGCCTCTTTCTCGTACTCGAAATCGTGGCCGTTGATCTGGCCGCCCTGAGGTCCCAGATGATGTGATCCACTAAAATAATTGGTGGCCTACACTCGTGCTCCCTTCTTCCCCTCTTTTTTCTTTTTCCGATTATATATTATATATATATATAAGAAAGATTTCTTCCTTTTTTTTATTTGCCAAAAAAGTGGGGAACAATTGCTTCGGGAAATTGAACTTGCGAGATTCTATTTTGGTAATTTAGAAAAAGATATATAGAACAAGCACAATGTAGATTTCCAATAAAGAAAGCGATGGAGGTCTTCAATTAGAAAGTATTGGAACCGTCTCTTTATAATTTTTAGAGTCAAAATTGGTCGGCCGACCTATCTCCGTGGCGACCCCCACCGCGGTCCACATTCCTCGCATGCGTGCCTTGCCGACGCTTGAGCCCGGCCAAGTTGGCGAGGGGCTCCGATAGGCAAATCTTAGGTCACGAGGTTTCGACAGATGTTGCCTCCTATGTGATCCACTGAGGAAGGGATGACGAGTTGGGCGTTATATGGCAATGCTTGTAGGCTCGACGACAATGATGATTCGTGGGCAGCGACAACAGCAATTGCTTGGCGAGATGGCTTTGGTGGTGTGATGATGAAAGGGAGAAAAGAGGGGAGAAATGTTTTTGTTTTTTTTTTTCTAGCCTTTCAACTCCAATGACTTGGGTAGATACTCTTTTGGAAAAACTCATCGATCAAGAAAAGATTTCCTGCAATTAAACTCCCTAACCATCACCATTTTCATATGGAAAGGAGGAGGTGAAGGATTCGAATCTCTACCTTCTCACGGTCTTCACCTCCTCAAAGGAGGATTAGGATGAGAACGATTAGTTTCAAATAAATATTTCGACTTTCACGCTCGACAAATAAGTAAATTAAAAGTATGATGGTGATTTGAAAGTTAAAGTAAGACTAACAAAAAAAAAGAAAAAAGAAAATAGGCTCTCTTTATTTCACGAAAATATTACTAAGGAAAACATTTTCCTCATTTTTGGGTATTTATATCACTTAAAAAATTGAGTCAAAACATTTTCCTAAGTAATGGAAAATCTATGTTTAAATTCAAGAAAACGATTCTCTTTAAAATATCGAAAATCATTTTATAAATTATGATTAGATATCCAAGCTTGGATTAGAAACTCAATGTTTAGGCACAGAAACCCCAATGCTTGTCTTTAGGTCCTCAGTGACAGATCAAGTCAAGATGCCAAGGTCGAGTAAACAAAGCCAAGTTTGAAAACCCAATATTTGGGCTAGGGTAAAAAAAAAGTGGGGCTCAAGACATTAGCGCCTAGGCCCATAAAGGCTAGGCCTAGTACTTGGGTACTCTTGTTGGGATCCCCGACACCCTCGACTTGGTTCCATAGGGCCGAACTTGAGACCTCAAAAACTTGTGCTTAGATCCCTAACAACCAAGATCTAGTATTGACACTTGTGCCTAGGTTCAAGCATATCAAGGCTAAGCCCAAGACTTTACTACTTGTGGCTTGCGTCCTCACACTTGGATTAGCGACCCTACTGCCTACACCTGAATTTCCCTACACCTAAGTCTAGGTTTGTTTAGATCAAGTCCCTGGCGCTTAGGATCAAGTCCCCCATGCTAAGGCCCAACCCATCGAGGGTGAACTCGAGACCATGGCGATGATGCTTGGGTCCCAAAACCCATGCCTTGGTCCCCATTCTTATAACCAAATTCCTAGCGCTTGTGGACTTGCCCGCCCTTGCCCAACCATCAAGGGTAAGCCAAGTTCCCCAGAACTAGATCTATGTCCATCAAGGTCGAGTTAAGATCTTAGTGCCCGCGCCCCAATCCTTGGGGCTAGGGTCCTTAGCACCTGCACATAGGTCCATCAAGGTTAGGCCAAAGATCATAGTGCTAATGCACAAGTCCATGACGCCGAGTCCATTGTCCATTGAGGCTAGCTTGGGACATTAACGGTCAAGTCTAGTCACTAAGGACTAGGGCATGAGCGATGGGGTCTTAGTCTTAATGGACCTAGGCACGAGCATCAAGTTCTCGGGCCTCAACCTTAATGGCTTAGGCATTAGCGTGAGTGGTTTTGGGAATGTGTGTTGGGGTCTTAAGCCTAGGCATTGGGGACTTAGACATGAGTACTCGTGACCCAGGCACAAGCACAGGAATCCTGATCATAGCCTCAATGGACTAAGGCTTGAGTGTCGAGTACCTAGGCACAGGCATTGGATTCTTGGATTCAAACATTAGCATCACACCATTTGGTTTTTGTGCACCTGAGCCTAGCCTCAATAAATTCAAGAGCTAGATGTTGGGGATTCGGATACAAGCATCAAGCTTTGTGCTTAGGCATTGGAGTCCTACACTCCACCTTTTGTAGACCCGAGCTTAGCATTAATGAATTTGAGCTCAGATTTCAAGGATAGGCACTGGGTAGCTTCTTTGAACTCAAGGATCAACACTTGTGCTCTTGCTTGAGACCGAGGCGACCGTGCCCATCCCCTTGACAGATGGATTGGGGTCCATCAAGGTTGAACCAAGAGCTCTAGTGCTCATGTTCAATTTTCTAGCTATCCACGTGCAAATGACTCACACTTGAACAATGTATGTCTATTTAAAAAAAATCAATTAGGTTTTCCTTATCAAACTATAAAAAAATATTTTTTAGTTCATTTTTGGATCTCAATAAAATATCAGAAAGATAGCGTCCCTTTTCCTAGAAAATGTTACATTTATATTTTTGACGAAACAAATGGAAGCTTTTCATTTAAAATAGCGTGATCCCTTGAACTGTACTCATCAATCTGGACAAAACTGGGTGAGACCTCTAAAGACCAGAAAGTTAAAAAGGGCATCGCTCCATACAAATAAAACGGATCGGGTCTAGGCGAGTGCTCGCTCCGAACGCCCTCTCTCCCTCTGTCTCTCTCTCTGGGGTGAAAAGCCTAAAAGCCCACCCCATCTCATCCACAACTCCACACTGATCTCTCTCTCTCTCTCTCCTCGGTCTTGGGTAAAAAGCCTAAAGGCCCACCCCATCTCATCCACACTGACGCTTCCCACCCTTTTTCTCCCTCTGTGCTCTAATCCATCTCCAGTGAGCCACTGGCAAGTGTGGCCACCGCCCAGCTTTTTGCTCTGCTTCCCCCCTCCTCCCCACCGTTTTCCTTCCCTCCACTCCTCCTCAGAAAAGGCCTCCTCCACGTCCCTTTCAGCGTAGCTAATCTTCAACCCCTCTCTCTCTCTCTCCTTTCACCCCTTCTCGTTTCTTCTACATCATTACTCTCCTTTTCGTTCTCCTCTGTCCCCTAAATCTTGCTATTTTTATTTGTCTCGTTATTGATCACATCATCACCCTCCTCCTCCTCCTCCTCCTCCTGCTAAATCCCTAGCAAGCCCAAACCCCTTTCCTCTCTCTTCCTCCTTGCCTTCCCCTCTTCAGGAAACCCCAAATCCCTGCGAAAACCTGCGACCTCCATTGAAACCCAGAACTCCAAGCTCGCCCCACGACCGCGTAGCCGCGAGTTTCAGACACCCTTTGGCGATTCCTTCGTGGGTTTCCAAGCTAGAAGTGAGCAAGCGAGTAAAGGAGCGATCTTTTTTCCTTCCCCCGCCATGGTCACGTCGCCCTATGTCCTCGTTCTCTCTCTGATGCTCTCCGTCCCTCTCCTGTTCTTCCTCTTCAGCATTTACCCCGGCAAGAATCTCCCCCTCTCCCTCCGCGACGAGAACGACGACCTCCTTCTCTTCCGCCGCGCCTCCGGCGCCGGCTCCCCCTCCCACGCGGCGGCCACCTCCACCTCCACCTCCTCCTCCCGCTCCTCCCGCTCCTTCCCGGCGAAGTTCGCCCGCCTCGGGGCCCGCAACTCCCGGCCCAAGATCGCCTTTCTCTTCCTCACCAACTCCGATCTCTCTTTCTCCCCCCTCTGGGAGAAGTTCTTCAGCGGCCACTCTCGGTACTACAACATCTACATCCACGCGGATCCTTCTTCCAAGTTCGCGCCGCCCGATGGGGTCTTCCGGAACCGGGTATTCCCTTCGAAGAAAACCGAGCGGGCCTCGCCAACGCTGATTGCCGCCGCGAGGAGGCTTCTGGCCGAGGCCATCATCGACGACCCCGCGAACTTCTACTTCGCATTGGTCTCGCAGCACTGCGTCCCGCTCCACTCCTTTCGGTACATGTATGACGCCCTGTTTGGGGACTCAATCTCCGCCATCAAAGCCTATATAAACCCGGAGAAGTACAAGAGCTACATCGAGATCCTAGCCGAAGAGCCGAATTTGTACGAGCGCTACACGGCTCGAGGAGAGCAAGTGATGCTCCCAGAAGTGCGGTTCGAACAGTTCAGGGTCGGTTCTCAGTTCTTCGTGCTCACGAAACGGCACGCGTTGCTTGTCATTGAAGATACGAAGCTGTGGAACAAGTTCAGATTGCCTTGCTTGAATAAGGAGTGTTGCTACCCCGAAGAGCACTATTTCCCGACGCTGTTGTCAATGTCGGATCCAAAGGGTTGCAGTCACTACACGCTGACTAGAGTGAATTGGACCGGGAGTTTCGATGGGCATCCGCATTTGTACCAGCCCGAAGAAATTTCCCAGGAGCTCGTGCACGAGTTGAGACAATCCGAGTCGAATTATTCGTACTTCTTCGCACGGAAGTTCACACTGGACTGTTTGGAACCGCTCATGAAGATCGCGGACACCGTCATCTTCAAGGATTGAGCTTTGAAGTGGTAAGAATCACCTCACTCTAGCGTTAGCTCTTGCTGTATTCTTACTCTTCTTTGCTTTTTTTTTTGGGTCGTATTACTCTTCTTTGCTTGAATACTGGTTTATTCTACACTCTCATGGACCACAAGATCAGCCACTGGAATAGCTTAACATCTGAGTTTCCTCGTGTTCCAGTTTGATTAGCAAATAAATTTAGGTGACTGAGTGAAGTTTTCCACTAAAATTCCGATTTTCCATTGCTGCTCCGTTTCGACAAAAATTCTAACCTGAAAATCCACTTGCTTTTTCGGATGCCGGACTGGAGAACCCTTTTGCTTAAGATAGTCAATGGGTCATCTTCTAGTGTTTTCTTGGATCATTGTTGCTTTGCATATATTAATTCTTGCTTTAACATCATTCTTTGGTCATAAAGACATTAGCAGTATCATTAACACACATGATGGAAACTATTTGAAGGGACCCTGTTATTCTCTCTCTCTCTTTTTTTGGCTCTTTTAGCTTTTTGTGGGGACACTATATTTCTCCGTTTCTTTCTCCTATCACCGACTTTGCTTAATTGTCGCAATGCAATGAGGCAAGTTAGTATATTTAACATTATAATAAGAAAGGTTGTCTGGGGCAATCTTTAGCTTGGGTAGGTACTCTGAGTTGACTGGTGGCCTTGCCCATCACTATGTATTTGGTGGTGCGGGACCTTCAATGAGTTCAGCCAGATGTTGAGAGACCTTGTAATTTTGTTGAGGAGAGGTTGAGTTTGGAAGAGTTGCGCCACCAGAGCAGAGCACCTGTCTGTTGTTACATCACAGTCGTGTTAAATATGATAATTAAGAGTGTGAATCTTGCGGCCCCTGATTGAATCCATCAGATTTAAGAGAATATTAGATGAGGGAAATCAGATTTACAGGTGTTTTTTTTTTATAGGTCCAGATGTGAAGTCAAAGGTGCTCAGACTTGAGTTGTTGCTAAACCAGTAATTGGATTGCTGATTGATATATAGAAAAGATAAACAAATGAATCGTCGGACGGAAAATATTCAGAATACAGAAAGATTAGTTTTTTCTGCCATCAAATTTATCAACTTGGAGGAGAAAATGCATCCCCAGTTTTTTGGGTTGAAAGATATACAGCTTGTCTAATCCAGTAGGCTAGCTTTTGCAACCTCGTCACTGTGAAATTAGAAGTGTTGCTGCTGGAGAAAATATCATGTAGACTAGCTTATTCATGTTAAATGTTGATTGTGATTTCTATAGTATATAAGAGCCATGGGAGTTGAAAGGTTAATTTCACTGCTTGTTGAACCTATATAAGAACCTGCAATATTTGGATGGCTTTGTTTTCTTGAAAATGAATGATCTTTTGATGGGGTTTTCTTGGTGGAATAACTTTACTATCTAACATTTGATGCTGGAAATGGAATATGGATAAAGTAATTTGCTTGATGAATGGTGTGTCTTAAAAGCTTATAAGTTTCAAGAGTTGGCTACGAAACTACTTTTTTAATGTTCACGCTTTCTATGTATACCTAAGGGGCACTGCACTCCTTGGGGGACAAAATTTTGCTAGAAACTTGTACATCCTTTTAAAGTCTGATTCTAGGGAAAATGCTTCATCAGGGAGAACTTCATAAGTGGGATTTGGCTAACTTCTAAATTTCAAAGTGGTAAAACATTCCATTATAGGAAGTCAGATTGCAGACGACAGTCATCAAGTTACATTTTTGTCATGTCTTCGGTGAAAAGCTGTATGATTTAGTAAGAATGGCTGGATGATTACATCTTGGTTCTTACTTTTTCTGGGTGAACTCCTTATTCCGGAAATATTATAAAGAGGAAACCGCGAGATGCGTTCTCTCTCAGTTCATTCAAAGAGCTCTTACTCTGCATATATTCTTCTTGAATTGTGAGCATTCACCAGTCACCAGCAGAACCTATATATAGCAGATTTCCAGATACTGCGAATGACTCGTCCTTTCCCTACACATTTCTAATGGCAACCTACTTGCATTTAATGGTCCCTGTCTCTTGTTTTGTATCTTATCCTCTGAGAACATATTATATAAAATCTAATCGATGCCCGCGTGAGCGTGACATGGATAATGTGCTCACTTGCTCGTGATGTGTGATCCTTGTCTTACTGTGGTTTCTTTCTTCCCGTGTCCACAGTTCAAGAAAGGAATCTTTTCCCCAAGTCTAGGCTTCTCGGAGAGGAGTTGAATAAAAGGGGGAAAAAGGAGGAGGGAATCTTTTGACTGCAAAGCAGGACGAAAGAGACCTGCGATGGCTGGAACATGGGGAGGGAATAACAAGGTCCTGACCCCATAGTTGTTGCCCCTGCTGCTGCTGCTGCTGTAGCTGTATTGTGATGTGTAGAGAGTGAACCCGAGTCAAGTTGCACATAGTGCGAGTGAGTGTGTATGTGTCCTTTTTTTTTTTTTTGAGATGTTTTTTTGCCCTCCTTTTTTGAAATTTCTGCCCGAAGAGGTGTAATGGACGGTGGGTATGGTGTGGAGTGGAGGAAAATGAACACCAAGGCTCGTTGCTTTTCCTCCTCCATCTCGAAGTTGAAGATGGAACTTTCATTCTCCCGTTTACCCGCCCTTCAAACTGTGACTTTAATTGTAATCTACGGGTCGCCTTTACCTTTGAATTTAAGAAGAAATCGTCTCCTTCTTTTCCCTTTGATTTGTGGCTCTCTTTGGGGGGTAGTGCTCCTTCGTTTTTGCATTCTTTTGTGGTGGCGTTTTGATCCTTGGCTCTTCGGTCGAGGTGCGACCGCGTGCTTTGTCTCGGAAAGATTATAATAGCTTTTGAAGATGTGAACGGGTGCGCTCGGGGTACTTTTCTCAAGACTTGTTGTGGAAGAGTACAAGCAAAGTGTTTTTTAATGTTTAGGAAGTATCTCGGTACGTGTTCTTAGAGGGGCTCGGGGCCGGTTCTAAGGTTTCATACACATTGGAATGGATCGATTCGCGCGCCGCTTTCCGCACGATAGCTGGTTTTTGCTTGTATCCCTAGGTAATATATTTGTTCCGATGTTTGGAATAGTCATTATCACAAAGGGATATTCATCTGAACGTAGAGTAATTAATGTATTTCTATGCAAGGATTCTCTTGAAGAGTAATTAATCTAATTCTATGCAAGGATTCTCTTGATTGACCACACTTGAGGAAATTGTTTTGCAAATAGCTTGAAAATATAAAGCCATGGGCATATAGAAATGAGGGGTTGGCCTTGGGTTTAGATGGATCATCTCCTGCAAAAGCCCATAGGTAGATTCTGAAATTTTACCTTTTCTTTTTGAGAGAAAAATTTTCCAAGTCATTGATTGAATATTGGAAAGTATCACAAGTAGAATTAGATTAGAATAATTCATCAAATTGAAGATAAGGCTAAGCCCAAGTATGTCAACTCTTCTAATTTTTCCCTTTTTTTATCATGAAGATTGGGCTTTATTGGTCTTGGTCTCTCTTGTAGTAAAAATATAGATTTTGGAATGTCATGATTATTGTTTCAGTTCTTTGGTTGAAAAATTATTTGAGAGCCCATATGACAAGATTCATGATCTTTGATGTTGACAAAGAAATCAAGGCTTTCATGTTTTCTGATACATCAAGAGAGGAAAACCCATGGACTTGATGGATATCAATATAAGTATAACTGACCACAAAACACATCGATTTTTTGTGAGGTACTATATGGGATTTTGAGCAAAATTATATTTCTCGAGGGGTTGATCTAAGGATATTAAAAATGGGTATAATTAGGGAATTGCGGCATACAATATACGTTGAGACGTTAGGTTTATTATTGTATTTATAGATTGTAATGGGGATCTCAAAGAGCATCAAACATCGCATGCTCGATAAGAGAGATACATGAAATCTAATAACTTTTAACTTAAACTTGAACTGACCAAAAAAAAAAAAAAAACTTAAACTTGAATAATTTAGATTTTGAAAAATAAGGTCAAAAATCACGTATATCGCCCTGTTGTAGTATGATGTTTACTTTGTAATTAGTTATGCCCATCATGCCAACAACGTGTTAATTCCTCTCTCTCATGCAACATATATTATTTGAAGGACATCCTATCCTTCAAGACTTTGTCCTCCTCCTCCTCCTCCTCCTTTTTTTCCTTTTTTGCCAAGCATGACTTTGTCTTTTGAAAAGCATTAACTTGTGGACATAAAATTAGAGTGAGGTCATGGTAAGCTTTGTCTTAATCAAAGCGGCATTGAAACATCATTTGAAGCTCATATGAAATGTCAAGGATGCATGCACATTGCATAGAACTCATCCCCACGTCCGCCCCCTTTAATGCAATTAATTAATAAAAAGGTGATTAAATTAACATTTTTAGTATCCCATCCTGCTTTATGGAGCCACTATAGAACCCCAAACAAAGAAGTACCCTTTTTTTTTTCCATTTCTATTTCATTTAAAAAATGTACAAAAAAATAAAAAGATTCGAGCGCAAATTAAAGTTCATAACTAGATGTTAAAATAATCAGTCAACTTGACAAATTGTACCAGCTAACTCACCAACCAAGAAACACACAAATGCACAAAAGCAATGATAAATTGGAACACTATAACTAAACGACATAGACAATCAAACAAACTGAGATATCAACAGCTGATAGCTTTGTCTTGGACATTCTATACCATTTCCCATATTAATCACATTTTTTTTAGCCACCAAGGGACATAATTCTTTTTTCTTTATATCTCACTTAGTTAGACCATCTTCACTAATATCATAATCGTAAATTACATGACTATCGATTTATCAAATAGTATCTCTATATGTATATTGCAAATAATTCACCCTCAATTAAATACTCATAAATAATGTGAGTACATACAAACATACTTGCGGTTCCCATCTTCACTAATTTTGTTGATTAATAAGGTGTTATCCATTTGAAGACTAGAGATATTGAACCCAATTTGTAATTTTCGAAAAAAAAAAAGAGAAAAAAATATACTTTTTAATTTACAACATAGAACTTAGCTTTCATATAAATTTCAAGTCTCAAAATGTTTATTAACCACGTGGCGATAAGAGCATAAAATATTATTTGCATTTGATGATATGGGAGTAGAACTCCCGCTGTATCTCTAATTAACATACACAGGAATTCATTTTATCACCACTAAATTGAGGCTAAAGATTAATATAACTAGCTAAATCAGCTTTTGAAGAAATTTACTCGACCCTCTGTCTCTCTTTCCAAAAGGCGGTGTGTAGATACCTTTTTAATGTGAATATCTATGTGTACACAATATAAAATATATTTTATATTACTTTATATTATATGATTGTGGTCCCCTGGTCCTCCATGCAAGTTGATGCTTTGCTCTCATGCGCGAGGCTAATTTTAATTCCCACTACGTTAATATCTTTATATTGGCTCCAAGATTCTTCATGCTTAAAGTGGAGTATCTCTCTCTTTTATATTATTTTATTTTATTTTTGGTCATTGAGTGGAATATCTTCTAAATGAGCCCAACAGGGTTTTTCTTTATTCACTTTAGGGAGATATTTCTTTTTTGGGTTTTTATTATTCCTATATGGACTCAGCTTTCGAAGCAACAGGAAGGCCACGGTTTAGCTTAACCCTATCTATCAATTACCCAACAAAATATATCTAATCTTCGATTAGAAGCCTGACTAAAAGATTGTGTATGATGAGGAAAAATCTGATTAATAATAATGTTATGATTTGGTTCTTTATCTTTGAACAGAAGTAACCTTTTAGCTGCCTTTTCCTTCTTAATAAAAAGCATATGAGTAAATTTAACTTGACTTCAAATAGCTTTAAGGGTCGCGTAATCTAAGTTGATTCCGAATAACTTTAAAGGTGAAGAATTTTAAAAAGGTTTAAGGTGCTTAATATTTAAAATAAATACCAAATTTCAAGCTCTTAGAATAAAGATAAAAGTTAAGAGTGAGGTGATTCGCCTAAAATTCTAGGACTAAAGTCTAAAACAAAGTACTTAATAAACCACCTCAAGACTTTCGAGCAATGAAATGATTATTTATTAGACTATATACTTACATCTACTTATGTAGATATTTAACATCACGTATTGCTTCAATAAAAGAAAATATAATATATGGTGTCATTGAGATAATTTCTTGCATGTAGCCACCAAAAAATTCGGTACTTCCATTGACATTTCAATGAAAGAAACCCTGCTTGCTCAAGTTTTCCAATCCTCATCATCATTAATCACTTGTCTTGGTTACTTAGAAACAAAGCTAATATTAGGATGAAGATGACGGAGATTCCAAAGGAGACGTTGATGCTAAACACATTCCACAGGGGAAGTCGGGACAACAAAAGCAGAGAAAGAGAAAAGCAAGAAAAGGAAATTTACCACTGATATACAAAAGGGAGTCTTTCAGGCCTGAGGTTGCAAGGCAGCCGAAAAGTGATGGCTGACCTGACCCTCCTCTTCTCGGACCCACGCTTTCGTACACTCCCTTCCCTGCTGTCTTCCAGCATCTCTCTCAGTTCCTCCCTCTCTCTCTCTCTCTCTCTCTCTCTCTGCAGAATTGGAATGAATGACTCACTGAAAACTACTCGGCTCTAGCTTTCTTTCCTTTTCTTGTTTTTCTTTTGTTGCTTTTAAGTTTTCTGGAACGAGCGGCGCGTATTAACCATTCTTCACCCAACCATCACTCTGTTCTTCTGTTGGGGGAGGCGATATATTCGGAGGAAACAGTAGGTGAGCTAGAACTTTCCCGGCTACAAGCTACAGCCTTTGGATGCGTTTCGGTTTCCCTTTCGAGAAAGATTCAATCTTGCTGGTGGGTTTTCGTTTTCTTGTTCGGAGAGACCACGATTGAAGCGCTTCTCCTTGCCAAATGAGTTTCTCTGTTCTCCTCCAATCGAACCATGTGAGCGTGTCTTTAATCTTCCCTCTCTCTTTTTTTATTTTGCTTTCTTTCGTTGCCCCTGAAGATTTCTCTCTGCTCAATGGTTTTTGCGTGGAACGTATTTGAATGCTCAGTGGTGTCACTGTTGCATTGTTTCTTTTTTTTTTTTTTCCTTTTTTTTTTTTTGCAGTCCTATTTGTCATGCAGATTGGTTTGGTTTGGTTGAGTGTCGCATGCACATTGTTTTCCAATTTGTAAGGTATTAACTATTAAAAGTTTGCTCCTTTGTATTTACCTTCTATGAAGCTGCGATCTTTATCTTCCCATGTGAACATATGTTAGTAGTTGTTTGATTGCAAGAAAGAGGGAAGAGAGAATTCGTGTTTAAGATGGTGCTTCTTCCCAATTAACGGTGTTCAAGCTCTCTCTGTTTCTTTCTTCCTTTTTTTTTTTTTGGGTTGTGGCCAATTGGAGGGAAGAATTACAAATGAGGATTCTGTTAATAGGGAAGTTTTGCCAAATTCAATGAGCTATTTCATTTGACAGTTTTTGTGTAAAGTCATGGATTTGTACAGAAGCTAGAAGGTCTCTATCTGCGTGACATGTAACAGAGAAAAATTTGATGTCTACTTTTGTTTGTGAATTCGTCCTGTGAAGTTTTAAGTATTTCTCTACTTACAGATTCCAGGTGTCCTTTTCCTCCTCAAAGTTCTCTCAATTCAAAACTTTCTTTGTGGGATGCTGGTGCAGGTGAACATGATGTGCTCTTTCGCTTTCATAAAAGAGAGCATTGAGAGAGAATTTAACGATAGATTTATATGAAGAGCTTATGGATTCCCTTTGATTCACGTCACCATGTCGAGGCAAGCTCAACTCCCACCTCGCTGCCCATTTCAAAGAAAGCCTGTTTCTCGGCCGATTCACGACGCCACCTCTCCACCTGCAAACACATACCACAGTAATGTCTTTCCACGGCATAAAAAATCTCCCTCTCAGAGTGCCATTTTGGAGGAGCAGCCGGCATGGCTTGAGGATTTGCTGGACGATCCAAACTCAAGTTACAAGGGAGTCATCCATCGGAGATCGGCTAGTGATTCATTTACTCTTTTAGATGGCCTATCGGACTCATTACCAGCAATCAAACCCCATAGTGCAAAGCAGGCCAGAGATGAAAGGGAAGCTTCAGGCAGGTTGGACTTGGATTGCATTTATGGTCCTAATTCTCCGCGTCAAAAAGCCAACCCAGCATTACCGGACAGTGGCGTAGTTTCAGCATTGTCGGAATATATTTCACAGACTTCCCTGCAGTTCCTAGATGGCAGTCTATGCATTTCTGGAATGGTCAACTCAGATACGAAGGGTGATATCTGTGTTTCAACTGGTGATGCTGAGACAAAGGCAGTGAAACGGTAAGCAATGTCTTCATATATTCAGGTAGCAATTTTAGCTATATCTAATTACTCTCTGATATATTAGCTTCTAAACACCCTTGGTGATTGATAAGTCTGTTATCTTTTTTACATTCTTTCATGCTCTAGAATTCCGGATTCCTCATTTTTGTCAGCTGCATCTGCAAATTTATATATCCCTGATGTTTGCATATGTAGTCAATGGAAAAGCGCAGCCAAAATTTCTTAAATTCTCCAGCCATATATGTTCATGGGCTTAGTATGTGTGGTTTTTATTCTTTAGCTAAGTGCTTTCTTGAGCTAAAATACAGTAATTTCTTCCAAGAGAGTATATTAATAAAGTATGTCAAGGCACTTCAATGAGGAGAATTATGAATTTATTTAAGGACGCTCTTGCATATTTTCAAGTGCATCTGATTTTTCTAGGATTTTAATAATTGTGTGGAAATTGAAAGCTGATCTAGTTAGGACAACAGTTGTCTCTGTTTTTGGTTACCTCTGCAGTTGTTACTATGAATAATGGAACATGAATGTGCTGAGCTTGTATATCCATTGTTTGTAACAACAAGTTGAGCATTCTTTCGAATCTTGGAGCTTCTTCGGCAGTGTCATGCTAAGAGTGCTCGAAGTTTATTAGATCCATAGCAACCTCTTTTGTTGACTATGATAAGAGATAATATCCCAGCCTTCTTAAAATGGTTTCCTATGCACGTGTTGTATTGGACCTATTAACCATAAACTAGCAGCAGGGCTGTGACACTGCCTTCCCTTAAGGTGCACATAGACCTGCAGATATTCTTGACTGATCTTAAATTTTCTCAGGTGAACAATTATGTTCTTATCAAGTGACTTTTCGAGGGCATCATCCTTTATGCATTTGTTGAGATGCAACCTTTCCTATGCAGCATGGCTGGACAAAGACCTTGTGTCCACTGCATTGTTTTATTTTGTTTTGCATAATTTTTGGATAGCTTTTCCACTTCATCGTAACCAACCATGAGATTATAAAAAGTAGAGTTATACTACACTCCAGTTCTTGTGTAGTTTGTATTTTTTTTTTTTTTTTCATCTACTATAGATCGATTCATATGAGCACCAATTTCCGTTGATTGGAACCCCTACTCTCATTTTGGGAATAGTTATATCCAGAGAAGATGATTGCTCATCGCTGAAGTAGCCTCTGTCACAATTTAAATGCTTCTCCCATGTTTTGGTGCAAAGCCATGATGTGAATATGAATACTAGAAACTGGTCAGTTTGTCTTCCTTTCTAGTTCATGTGATAGGAGACATAGGAATTACTTCTTTTGGTTTTTCTACAGGCATTCAGGACAGCGTTCGAGGGTACGTAGACTTCAGTATATTGCTGAACTGGAGAAAACAGTCAATATTTTCCAGGTTAGAGGCTTAGAGCTTCTCGATTTTGTGGCAACATAGTTGTGTATTCTGGTCAACAGTGAACACGGAAAGATAAGAAATCCATATAGAGACATACCCCCAATCACATCTAGCTTTTCCCATTCTATGAGTGCCATAATTTGTAGCAAGCAAATGCTCAGCATGGACCATGCATCTTTCATGTAGACATGTAGAGCAAACCATTTGCCTTAATTATGGTAGGAAAGATGGAAACCTCTTGGTCAATACTTTTTGACTCATTGACTCCGAAAACAGGTGGTTGTCTTGAACAGTTATAGAAGAAGCTTCAGCATTTTTAGACTAATAAACTGCAAACTACAAGAACTTCCTTGTAATTAATTGAAGAAGAAAAGGCAATTCATCATTTTGAAGCTGGAAAAAACGTATGATCTGCAGTTTTGACAGATCAAGTCACATGAAAGTTGGTCATTTTCCCCGTACAAAAGTTTTGTTGCTTCTGCTTACTGAATGGTTCCATTCAGTTCAGTTGTTCCCAACAAAACCCCCCCCGCGGGGGAAAAAAGAATAGAAAAGAAGTCTTCATGTTCATCTCCTTGTCTTTTTCTGTGACCTAATTTGCTGTATAGCCTTTAACGTTGTTGCCTGCTTGCAAGTAGTGATGAGATGTTCTTTTATTACTGATAATGCTTGGCGTAATTAAAAACTCAATATCTATAGTATTGACCCAAAAAAGAAAAAAAGATTACAGAGATGATTTTTGATACTTATGCATTTCAAGTTGCTCTTGTACCCGTTGGCATAAGTATGGGTCTACCCATGTCATCAAATGTGTATTTCATCTAGAATAGCATCATTAATGCTTCTCCCACGCTGCTGCTAAGAAGCCATCTTTGGTGGGGAGCACGTTGATAGTCCACAATTCAACTGGTCAAGCCTTAGAACCCCATAGAAAATGTGGTGCTCAAACTGCTATTAATCAAGTAAATGCTGTCCAAATTTCCATATATTTTTCTGTGAGGAAGATCTAGGATCCAAAACTTACGTCTCTATCCAGAGCAAATAGTTCATTCCGAAATTGTAATTTTCATTTACTGCATGCCCCTGCTGTGATATATATTCATCCATTCTGAGGTCTGTGTCATTTCTGATTTTCATATTATTTATCCATTCTTGATTAAAGATATCTCACAAGAGCAAAGATTGTATCCAAAACGTAGATGAAAATTAAAGAATGAGCTCGATCTCAATATACAGGCTTTTGAATCAGAGTTAGCAGTCAGAGTTGCTTCTCTGCTTCAGCACCGTTCTGCTTTGACCATGGAGAATGCCAGCTTGAAGCAAAAGATTGCCAGACTGCAGCAGGAAAAGTTACTCTTGGAGGGTGAGTCTTCACTTAAGTTCCGATGATGATAATGAATTTTTTTTTCATGCATCCTGTTTAGACTTGTAGTAGATGCTCCCATATTATTGTCCTGCGCTATTCTTGGGTTTCTTTTCCTCTTTCCGTGTGATTAGAAGGGATTTACCTATTTCCACTAGAGGGTATAACTATACTCTCATGCAGTACCATGAGAAATTCTCTGGGTTGTGTGTCGACTTGTCACCTGTATGTCTGAGAATCTGTGGCTGATATATATTCTTGAGATTAGATCTTCTTAGCAATTTGGCATTTGTCCCATTTTAAAAGCAACGCCACGATAAGGGGAGCCATTTTGTCGTGGGCTTAGATTGCATTGAAGGTATCGTGAGGGTCGTGTATAATTGCTGACCGACATTGTAAATCCTTTACTGTTCCGTGCCTTTTAATAGAGTTCATTTTTCATTTAACAGGGCAATATCAGTCCATGAAGAAAGAATTTGGGAAACTGAAATTAGGTCTTGCAAGTTCACCAAACAGCGGTTTCAGGAATCATTTTGAGGCTAGTCCTTCTGCTGGTGCTGGTGCTGGTGCTGCTATTTCAGAATCTGCTTGGCAGTCATTAGGTATCGAAAAACTCAATCTTAACTGAAGATCTGATGTCCAGAGAATCTTGAAAACCTTGGCATTAATGTGCAATTTGCACTGGCATGGGGCCTTTGTTGCACTGAAGTGCATAAACAGAAAAAAGAAAATGTCAGATCTGTAGGCGTCTCTTGGCTCAGTATCTCCTTTAAATGGGCTACTGTAAATCCGGTGAAAGACCTTGATTTTGAGTGACGAATTGGGTCGACACCTTAGGTTGCGGTAAACACGGTGCAAATATGGGCTTGCTGTCGGAAGTTCCTGCTTTCTTTTGCCTGCTGCAAAAGAAGAGGGCAGTTTGAAGTTTGGAGTTGTTGATGAATGCTTTTCTGGTGTGCAAGTGGTCCAAATAAAGGGAACGAGATCTGCTATTGTTCATTTTGCTATTATGCTTTTGAACGACACCTAATCTAATGTCTATGCTAAAACGGCCTTCTGGAAATTCCAATGCATTCCATTTAATGAGAGGAGCCTGTCTTTTCCAAATTCAAGTTTAAAAGTTTCCTTCGCTTTTAAACTTGAATAAAAGCTTTTCCATAAATAAATGTTCAAAATTTTTGTGAATAAGTAAGATATATCGAAGATAGATCTAAAGTCTCAGGAAAATGTTAGAAATAGCAACAGCAGCTATGTGGTTGAGGAGTGATATGTAAATCCGTCATGATTCATATGCAATTTACTTGGACATCAACACTTGACTTCGCAACACCAAAATTCATCAAATAAGAAATCATTTACTCCAACGGTTATCGCCAAATCATTTCTTCAATATGATGTTTTCATAGTAATATGTCACCGAATACTTTTATGACTAATCCATGCCTCCCCAAATAAGGAAAATAACTTGAGAAAACAGCAATGCCAAAAATCGAAAAATTAAAAACTTCATGAACAGATTATGATATTTTGCTACAGCCCCGTGCCTAACATAGTAAGATATTTAAACTTGAATTCGAAACCCTTCCAACTTCAATAAGCATTTGATCTTTTTCGAAGCTCTTGTTCCTTTTTTGGTGCTCTGCCCATTCCATCACACGCCTTAATGCAAAGTAGATCAATCAAAAGTGCAACAAGGCACAGCAAGATCGATCCACGAACATGATTTATATGTGAAGACGTCGAAATTGAAGTGTTATTGACGCGAGTTCAGGTTTATCTCCTCTTTAGCACAAAGTGAGTCGGAATCCATTTGCCAGTTTATGCGAAAGTTGCAGCAGCATTTCACACTGAAACAAATCGATGCATAAGCAGAACGAACAAAAGAAATCATCCCATTACAAGCTAGCACTTGCCCTTTCATACCCGCGATTTAACCAACAAATTCCACCACCATCTGGACCACCCCATCGTGCAGAACATCATGGATGCTAGTGTCCCTATCCAAGAGGAATGTTGCCTGGGAGAAACAATCAAAATAACAAACTGCACATGTTTACAAAGAGGGTATGTCCGTACAGCAATGTTGCACAGACAGCATGAGAAATCTTTAATTACGTATTGAAGAATGAGGAACAGCAGGTAAGCCCAGTTCGTCGTCAGCCTGTTCAGCATAAATTCAAAGGAAAGTAGTAAGAAGATGAGATGGGGAATACTAATTTTCAAAAGAAGAGAGAACGTTCAGTGCACAAATAGTGGATGCTTGAAGTGTGCATTGGCAAAAATACCATGTGCATATATGCATATGTATATTAGAACAATGCATCGAAATTAGAGGCACAGAACCATTATTTGTGGAGGTCAGCTACCTCACCATAGAGAGATATGCAAAGGGAAGCATAAACTACGACATAGAATCCCACTAGTGCTAAATAAAAGTATAAATGCCTAGAGGCGTTTAAGTGGACTATGAGAACGACGAAGCATTCTACTGAGGGAAAAGTACTCAAGTGACTTATTAGAGGATCTTTGGAGCAATCGCATCAGGAAGAAAGGACTTAAATCCAGATTTGACAAGCAAGACAGGAGACGTGCATCTTAAACTGTACCGCTTCAAATGGCAAAGGAAATCAGGAAGCAACAACCATTCACAAAATCAGAGAAAGGAAGGGGGAAGGAAATTGCTAGTTTGTGCATTTTCTGTACATTTAGGATGAGCATAGGTACATTTTACTGCAGTTGTAGGACAGTTAATTAATGGACCGTTGGTAATGAACATTCCAAACAAGCTATATGAATTTTACCTGGGCATTGGTTCTGCCAGCTGGTGCTGCATGTCCTGTTGGTGCTGAAGGCAAGTTTAGCTCTTCTGCATCAGATTCCTTATCAGGTTGCAGATAAGAAGGAACTCCAACTTCTGATTCCATTCCCATGTCTGCTTCCAAAGCGTCAAGCTCTGCATTGCAAAATTAGCAAGTATGATGCTGGCATGCTGAACTAAGATCATCTATTTATCTCGTCATAATTTGTTACATTTGTTTCCATTAGAAAGCACAATGGATGCACCTTGACAATATGTAATACATACACTATAACTTGTTCGATGCCTCTTTTCTACTGAAAATAAAATCGGATGAAGAACCACATCCATGTATCTAGCAGGTACAGTTGACAGAGTACCTCTGGGAATGAGTGTTTGTTTTTACAGTGGTCTACCTTCACCCAGATCCAAGTCTTAACTCTTAAACAAGATTCCCTTCTCTCACTCCCCATGCTAAACTAGCTTAAAAAGGTGCCTTCTGTCAAACAGCCTAGGTGGTAGTCATGATTTCTCCTTGCATGAAGACACTGAAAATGGATTCTGTAATTTCTTACCATCCAGGAGATCATCCTCGTCAATATCATCAGGAACATTGTAGCTTCTACCCAAGGTCTCTTGAATCTCATTGCTTACGTCCATCAGGTCCATCATCTCATCTTGCAAACTCTGCATGAAAGAGTGGCATGATTAGAAATGGTAGATCTAAAAGAAATTAAAAGGGAAATCTTTGGTGATTAACATACATCTATGTCCTGAATCTTCACAGTTTTCATCATGCCTTTCAATTCCTTGTTGGCAGATTTCAAAGCTGTCATCTGGTGTAAGATAAAGCAAAAGGATATGTTAGACCAATAAATAAACCCCATAATCAATTATTTTACAACATCAGGTTGTAGAAATTGACAGAAGCACCCATAACTACACATAATGGAACAAAGCAGTCTAGAACTTAAATTAATTCACACGGTCCAATTCATTATCTCCTACAATCTCAACACTTCTAGTTCTAGGAAATAACGATATGTACCAATAAACAAGCATAAATTATAGTTTTGCTGAACCATGCTGCATTAGCAGCAGAATAACTGAAATTAGATGAAAGGTTGTGGTTTAATCTTTCAGCCAATTTCTGCATGCTATAGACTACAGATTACAGGATAAACAAACACCTTATACCAATAGTACATACAATTAGAACTTTAATTAGCACCATATAAATGACCTAAACAATCCTGCCATAACTTTGAAATACTCCATATTTGGATGGTAGCACCCTCTGTAGCTGCTACTGTACAGCAAATATGAGAAGATAAATATACAGGGCTTTCAAAGGATTTTTTTTTTTTTAAAAAGGAGGATGAGCTTTGACTGCAAAAGGACATTGTTTGGATATGCAATTCTTGCCAGCAAGGCAACAATATTCAATCAGCTGTATAAATCATAATGAATTACCAACCTATACATACAAAGGTCACAGTTTGGATATGCTTTGCCAAAGGAGAGGAGGGGAGTATATGTAAATACAACTTAAAAGATCAAGACCACCATAAAGACTAAACTCTAGTCCCTTGTAAAAGAAGAGTAAAGGCAATTGAAGCAACAACCACAAAAAGGGGAAAAGAAGCAGATGTATTGTATGAAAGACAAAAAATGAAGTCCATTGCTGGTATATTCCCAGTGTTGCCATATTACTTGTTTAGGAAATAGAGATTGAAATATTAAATCGAGGAAAAAGCTTTCTAAAACATACAGTCTGCTGAGCGTCTTTGACACCCTCCGCAGCAAATGCAACTTGATCAAGGTTGAATGTCTGATTGTACAACATATCACGTTGTCCTTCATACCTGTTTCCATAACAAGATCCAGGACATGTGAGGATAAAAAAATCATTATATGGACAACCCAAACCATTCATTATGATAATATCTTTTTCCCTAAAATAAAAAATCACAAGCAAAAAGGTCATTCCTCATCATACAAGACAGTCTTCTTTAATCACAAACTGATTGTCATGTATAAGACATGCAAACTCAACTTGGAGACAACCCTCAAAACAATTCGTATAGAATAATGGCAAGAGATTTTCTAAATTTAACCACAGGTACTGATAAGAAAGTTAAGATTATGAACACAATGCCGTAGTATGATTACCATCTCATCTCATGATTTATTTTTTCGAAAAAGAAAATTTTCTTTACAAGTTAGATACAGTAAATGATCCGTTAAACAGCTTACATTCTCTTTTGCTTGAGGACCCGCATTGCACGAGCTTTCACAGCTTCTTGAGCAGGACCAGGCCGAGTCTTTCTTATCTGTTCCTTGTATCGGCTAAGCTCAGCATCTAGCTTCGTGATCTTCTCATCCACTGAGTCACCCCTCTTGGTAATCTGAGCAGAGACACAAATTCAGCATCAACCCTTCGAACAAGGCGGCCAGCCTAATGAAATAGGCCTAATCTCAACCCAAAAAAAAAAACACACGATAACAAAAGTTCCAAACACACGCACACAGAGACAAAGACGCGCAGAGAGACAACCAGATTAAGTAATCAACAAAATATCAAATTCATGAACACCCACGTCTTCCAGCGGAATTCGACAGACAACCCTATTCTCAAAATCTAATTTTGCACCGCCCCAATTAGATATGAAGAGGTCGAACCCTTTTCCAAAAGTTGACCCTTTTATGCATCAATCGGGGGGTTGCTCCTCGAACTCTCCACAACAAGCACCCCAATCAAGCCGCGTCAACTACAGCAGTCAAATCCAGATGGGGCCCAAAAAAAAAACGCTATGAATTGTACCCGATCGGAGGCATCTTGAACGGTGGGAGGGGGTTCCTTGTCCTTCTTGACGCCGAACACTCGCTTCATCTTCTCCTTCTTCTCCTCCTTCCTCTCCCTTCCTTCGAATCCCAGAAAAAAACCACAGGCGAATGAACAGATGGGTACGAGATGAATCGCGAGATGGAGGACGAGATTCGACGGTCGAACGCGATCTTACCGATGCGATGACCAGGAATGGACCGCGTGCGGAAGTAAACGAGCTTCTTCTTCTCCTTCTCTCGCAAGGAAAACCAGAAAGAGAAGCTTCCGGAAAGGACATGCACAAGATCGGGCCTTTTTTTTTTTTTTGTTTTTGAACGAGAGATCGGGCCTTTTTCTTTCTCGATTTTCACAGCCGAGAACGTGAATTGGGCCACTATTCTGGGCTTCAAACGAACCCAAAGGATCAAGCCCAAATGGCGGTGAGAAATTTTAACGAGCTGCGTCAAATCTATGATGATGAAAATACTTTTGAGAAGATAAATTGGTGACAAACGCTTGGCTCAGCTCGATTCGAACCACCTATTTAGCAAGAAACCATAACGGATGGAATGATGTTCAAATAAATAAAGCTTGTTGCTTGACACCCTTCCAATATGAAATAGGGAGGTGGGGAGTTCGAATTTCTATCTTATAAGAGAGTTGAAGTGTGGACGATTTAGCTTTAAGTATGAGTTTCAACTCTCATATCCTATAAGAAGCAGGAAAATGGATCAAGTTAGATGTGAGTTACTACATTTGTGTTGCCTGAAAATGAGTCGAAACGGGTTAAATGAATCTATTTAGATTGAAATATTTTTAATCCAATCTACTTATTTGACAGATCTATTTAGAAGTACCCAAACTATACTCCAAAAGAATTAGTACTTTCCTCGGCAGAAATCCATAAGATTGATATGACGATTTTCTTGCATGCTGTCAATTTCGCCTCATATCGTTTTTGCAATTAGTCCTCCGGCTCCTCTAACTTGGTCGGTTTACAAAATTGAGTCCAACTTCATCGAGCCTATGATGCAGTGGCCTTCGCCTCAGTCTGCAAGGACCGTCGCCTCTTCTTGGAGGCGAGCAACCGGTGAGAGTCGCACCTCGCATGCCTCCGAACCGCGATCATTATTATACTCTGTTCCTTCTTTTGAAGCATTGAGTTTATGTGCCTAAGGCCAAATCAACCTTTCAACGAGAGAACTTCGGCTTATTCATGCAAGCCTATTTGCTTGTAAAGTTGGTCATTCCCAATTGGGACGGAGGCAAGATCAAGGTCAGGTAGCACCGTAAAACTACAAAAAGACGAGACGATGGCGGACTGAGGACAACAGAATCGAGAACATTTCAATAATCAATATGAATCAACCCGTTTCTTAGAGTCGAGATTGCTCCTGAAGCTGATCAGGAGACTTTACATCTGATATCCAGATCAATAAAACAGTATTGACTTCGAACATCAACATACATGTAGTCGTCTGACTCTATGGAAAGGACTATGGGTTCAAGCCGAGTTGTTTCCTCGTCTTCCCCACGAACAGATCCCCAGATTTTATCATGCCAGGGACACATCCAATCACTGTTATCAGGGGAAACTGTGCCACAGCCTCTTTCCTGCCGAGCGAAACAAGAGCGATTGCTGAACCAGGCTTGTAAGTAGCCATCTTGCTTTCTCTCCCTCCAGTCATCAAAAGCTTCAAGTTCTTGACGGTAACTTCTGCATGTCGTTGAGCCAAATAACCTTGCTTTAATTCCTGAAGTTAGAACAAAACTATAAAAGGGTGATTCATGCTAATTCAAGCCTCAGAAAACCATGAAAAGCTCATGTCTAGAGACAACGTAGGACAAAATGAATGATACAGTAGATCAAACAACAGGGACAAAGGAAAACTAAGTAGAACAAACTAGACCATGATATAGTTGGCCAATCTTACCGGAATGTCTGTGATGTCTCCTATGGCAAAGACATTGTTGTGACCTTTAACCCTTAATTGCTCATCAACCATCAATCTTCCACGATTATCCAAGCTATCCTTTAGTATAGTCTCCCTAATCCATGAGGAACCAATTGGCTTCCCTGTGCACAAAAAATGGCAATCGGCTTTGAGGGTTTCTCCCGCAGATGTTTGATAGGTGCCATCTGATGCATTGTTTAAATCAACAGATTGTTCCAGGATCACTTCTACCCTCCTTGACGTCAACCAGTCAAACGTCTTTTGGGAGGCCTTCGGACCAATAAATTCAAGCAACCTGGACCCTCGATGCACCAACGTCACCTTCTTATCTGGAAAGTCAACACTGATTTCACCAGCAAGTTCCACGCCAGTAGGGCCACCCCCGACGATCAAGATGGAATTAGCAGACTTTATCTTATCACATTCTGGAATGTAAGAAAAAGATAAGTTACTTCAGCAAATGGCTCAGATAAGACAACCATCATTCGACCACTGCCAACTGTTTAAGACAGACAACAGCTTTGTTTCTTACATTTTTCCCATGCAATTAACTAAAACATTCAGCAAATGAGCCTCTGACACTGGGGATTGTCTGTTATGACCAGAATAGGAAAGATTAAGTCTCTTTGACGGGCAAATCATTGAGCTTTCCACTTTCGGACTTTTTTATGCTCACCTGCTTTGTATTGTATAAGTCGTTCACTTCTAGATCTGGGAACTAAATCTCTGTGCCCTGTGGCAATGACAAGATAGTCAAATGGGAACCTGGAGCCATCGGCAGTCAACACTTCACCATCTCTAATGTCAACAGCAGCAGAGCAGACAATCTGGCCACTCGTGAAGTAAGCGCCATGGTCAATAACTGATCTTTGGGCAACAGATGGCTCGACCATCGCCCTCAAGCTTGCCCAAGGGATCTCAAAATACTCCTTCCTAGCCACATTCGAGTAACTTATTGTCAGAAACAAATTGCACAATGTGAAAGGAGAACGGAAACAGAAGACTCAACCTCTGATACACACATTGGTTCAGTTGAAAACTATCTCTCTGAACTTGCTCTGCACTGCGAAGTTTTCAAAGAGGCGATAACTCCAGAACAGACAATTCCAGTGCAGAGTAAAGTACATTAGAGCATTCACTTCTCTAATTTCTGTATAACCATCTATCTGCTAACGCATCTAATGCAGAACGGCAGAAGTAACTACATAATTCAAATGCGGCAATAACAAATTCCACAACAATACACCTCAAAAGGATTACCCCACAAACAAATTTAGTTTTAAAAGGAGTACATGGTACCATACATATACAATCATCTACCATGAAAACAAAAGCGTGGAGACGCGGACTCGGCTTTTGGCCCACATTAGCTTGCGCTACAAGTTATCGTAACTTTTTACATCTCTAGATCACCAGTAACTCAACCAATGACATCGCTCGAGAGCTGCGAAGTGAATGCCCCGTGCTACAGGACACGTAGAAAGATTGCATCTTTATCCACAAAAATGCGAATTTCTGGGAATTAAGCCAACAAAAGCATAAAACAAAAGAGACCCAAGTCAAAAAAACAAAGGAATTCGATCCATTTGCGCGAATTCAGCTCCGACAGATGATTAAAAACGAGACCTTTTACAAAGACAAATGAGGCTTACGGATCGATGAGAACGACGTCGGCGAAGGACTGGAGGGATTTGGCGACGAGGGAACCCCCGACGCCGCCGCCGATCACCACCACCCTCTTCTCGCGTCTTCCCGGCAACCCTTCTGAGGCTGAGCTCGTCATTGCAGTTCCCTGCGCGAGCTGCTGCTCCCGCCTGCGGAAAACCAAGAAGGCCCGACTCGAGGACGATGGTTGTGCCAATCTATGCGCGTGGCGACTGGCCAATCAAGGAGACAGGGAAGGAATCGATGAAGCGCATAACTTGGAGACGCACAAGACAAGAATGGCGTGGAGACTCCGAGCATCGACTGCACGTATCCCCAACGAAGCCCACAAATTCAGAAGACAAAAGTTGAGATTTTTCATGTTTTCAATATATTGTACATATGCATAGACTTCTCCTTAGGACTTTGTTTGTTTTGTGGCATATGAATAATTAAAAAGACTTTTTTTTTCTTCGAAAATGATTGCTTGTATTACTTGAAATGATAATCGATGAAATATATATTCATTGTCGACATCACTATATACTAAACATATTTGTAAATAATAATAAAAAATATTTCGTTCGTGCATTTGTTCATTTTTGTTAGTAGATGTAAATGATAATTAAACAAAAATATTTTCCAAATCATTTACTTTTAGGCAAAATGAACTGAGCCTTAAGATCAAATGGGGACAACCCATTCCAATTTTTTTTTCCTAAGATTTTAAATAATTGTTTTTTGTCAAATTTTAGAGGAAAATAAAGATCTTCCAATAATACTATAATTTCCAGAAGTATCCTCCACTTATAGCTACATCCAAAAACCCAAGACAGGCAACTTGATGAGCAAGCTTAAATTAGATGATTCGGTGATAAAATTTCGTCGTCATTGTTTCTCCACGAGTTACTTTAGAAAATGAATCTGTACATTTTATTCCCTTAATTTACGTTGCTTATGTAAATTTCTATGGGGATATTTTTTATGTAATAAATACAATATGATATTAATAGGATATGATCATATTATTGGATTTTAATTCTCATTCTACATAATCTTATTATGGTTAGAAATCCAGACAATCAAAAAATGCCTAAGTAGGAAATAAAGAACCTGAAACAAGTCAAGAATATCCATTCCGATACCACAAAACATAAATGATTTTAATTCTCATTCTATATAATCTTATTATGGTTAGAAACTTAGACGATCAAAAAAATGCCTACATAGATTTACAGATCATGAAAACAAAGAACCTGAAACAAGCCAGGAATATCCATTCCTATACCACAGAACAGAATGTGTGTGTATACATAGACTTTCTCTTAGGACTTTGTTTGTTTTGTGGTATATAAATAATTAAAAAAGACATTTTTTTCCTAAAAATGGTTGTTTGTATTGCTTGAAATTATTAGTTGATAAAAGATATTTTCTTTGTTGACAATAATATATGTCTAAATATATTTGTAAATAATAAGAAAAAAAATTTGTTCGTTCCTTCGTTTTGTAAGTGGATGTAAGCGATAGTTTCGTAAGAAGATGTTTTTTAAATCATTTATTTTTCTACAAAATGAAGGGAGCCTTGGGATCAAACGGCAATAACCCATTCCAATTTTTTTTCTAAGATTTTAAATAATGTTTTTTTTTGTCAAATTTTAGAGGAGAATAAAGGTCTTCCAACAATATTGTAATTTTCAGAACTATCCATCACTTATAGCTAATCCAAAATTCCAAGATAGACAACTTGTTTGTGATGAACAAGCTTAAATTAGATGATTCAATGATAAAATTTTGTCATCGTTTCTCCACAAGTTAATTTGAAAAATGATTCAGTACATTTTATTCCCCTAACATATGTTGCTTATGTAATTTTCTATGTGGATATTTTTCATGTAATAAATATAGTTCGACATCAATAGGATATAATCAAATCCGTGTATTTTAATTGCTATTCTATACAATCTTATTATGGTTAGAAATTCAGATGATCGAAAGATGCTCAAGGAGATTTATAGATTACGGAAACAAAGAACTTGAAACAAGTAAAGAATATCGATTCCTGTTCGTAAAATTCTAAACGCAAGTGCACGTATCGAACAAGTAATATAATGATGAGAAAAAGTATCGTCCCACGGAGATCGATGATTAATAAACTAATTAAATACTAAAATAGATTAATTCTAAAATTTATCTAACAAATCAAAATATAATCTAGAATAAATTAAAAACAAAACTTGAAGACTAAATGCAGTAAAATCAATAAGATAAATATGTTAGAGCATCTGATTTCACCATAACCACTAGATATGAATTTTATATTGTTATGAATATAAGAACGATATCAAACATATGATAGCGGAATTTCCTAATCTATTTACTATCCTATCTCTAGGTATAACAAACCTACTCAGTTTATTAATCCACTATATCTCTATGTGAATTAAAATAAACATGAGTGCATTAAAAATTATGAATATTCCGGTTTACAATGAGTCTTTTGGATCACCTTATCACCGAAAGCTACACAAATAACGTGGTATATTTCTATCCACGTTTAATTCATAGTTATATATTATAATGAGCAATTGCATATTATCACCTTTCAGTCTCAAACATGCACATCAGATCATTCAAGTGGTGGTCAGTCACTCAAAAGCATTAAACGCAATAATATATAACTCACATGAATGAAATCAATTGTAGAACATAAAAATCATGAAATTCACATCATCATGGTTAGGCTACATCGTAGCCTTAACAAAAGAAAATTAGAACATAGTAGAATAAAAAATATAAATATAAATCAAACCCAGCATCTTAAATCAAAGAACAAGAATTCTGTTACCACTTTTGTCTTTTCTTCAAAATACTTGAAAAACTCTTAGAACAATGGAAAACGATCTAACAATGGAAAACGATCTAACCCCTCCTCTCTCTAAAAAAACCCTAGTTGCTCTCTCTGTCTCTATTTATAGGATATATCCAAGATATCTATCTTCCAACGCTTACAGATAACATTAGAGAACAAAATCAAGAATTTCCGATTTGATATCTATCTTCCACTGCTTTGCTTTTATTTGAATTCGATAATTGACATTCTTTTCCTTATCCTCTCCATATCTCATTATTTTGCATAAATAAGGAAAATTCAAATAATCAGAAGGAAATCCAAATATTTTCTTACAAATAATGCATTAATTACTGCCTAAAATAGGTAAAATAACTCTATTTTTATAGAGTTATCAATTCCTATACCATAGAATGTGGTAACCAAATCCTTTGGACAACAATTACTCCATTTGCCAATTTGTCGTTGGCTCGGCTTTCATTGCAATTTTTTTTTTCTTATGATAGGATAATAAATGATTAAATGATTGCTTTTAATTAACTATAAGAATAATAGTCTGTTTTTGACCATAAAAAAATTCAAATAACACATACTTATAAATTATTGTGCGGTCTACTTTTTCAAGAATTTATGGCCCAAAACAAGTTTTTAAGAATTTGTCGATCATAATAAGTTGTTATTCTCACAATAATCCAAAAACTGTTATGCTAGCAAAAATTTGATAAGACATAACAAGATCCCTAGATTTTCACCTTTTATCCTATACATTCTTATTATAGTTAGAAATCCAAATGATTAAAGGTTGCCTAAGTAGGTCTACAAGTTATGGAAACAAAGAACTTGATAATATCGATTCCTACCTAATCCGCTCAACCACGAGTAGTCCATTTGCCAATTGTAGTTTTTTTTTTTTTTTCTTTCCTATTCTAACTCTCAATTCACTCCGCGACTTTTGCCCAAAATTTTCACCAATTGTAGTTGGCTTCGGCTTTCTTTGCAATTTCTTCCCCTATATATGGGGAGCAGAACATTGCCCTTTCCCTCAACCCGAATTACAGAACCAACAGAAACCCCCGAAGAGAAAAAAGAGAGCGAGAAAATGGGAAGCAAAACAATGTCAGATCGCCAAAATGCTACCAAAGTTCTCTTCTTCTTGTTCATCATCTTCACGAGTTCGACCCCGGCGACGTATGCCCAGGACGGGCCCAGGTCGACCAACTGTGAGGAAGTCCTTCAATTTTTGAAACCTTGCGGACCATACGCTACGGGCGCGGCTCCGTTTCCGCCAAACGAAGAGTGTTGCAGAGAAGTGAACGTCTTGGGGAACATCGTGTCGTATATCAGCGGCTCGATCAGGGTTTTCTGCACATGCTACAGGGACGCTGCGCCTTCCGCAGGGTACAAGGCTGATCTAACCCAGAAGGTCATTTCGGAGTGCGGAAACACAATCAACCTCCCGACGGACCCTAATATTGATTGCAACAGGTGAAGCATTTTTTTATCTCTATATGGTAACCTCTCAATTGCCTCCATTCCCGTTACCTAACTACACAAGTTTTTTCTATATGAGACGATATGATATCCCGAGATTTGTCTACATAGAATTCCCTATTTATGCATCGCTTCCTTCATGCATGTATGGAATGATTTGACTCTGGAACTCACTCCATTGAAGCAAGAAATAATTCATATAATTCAAGATTTGTCTGCATGAAAGTTGTTCTTTGGCAAACTCTAGGGAGCAAAATGAGGCCTGTAATTATATGTACTTTATCATTTTCAGAGAAGCCTATGTATGGTGACTGTGCCATCTCCAGTGAAATGCGTGTTTCCATAAAAAGTCATATATTTGCAGATTCGGACATGTTTTAGCACACCGTGTCGTAAGTGTTATATGCCGTGCTTTGATGCTTATCCATTCTTAGGTTATAGAAGACCTTCGATTCGTTATGTGTAAGGGCTGTATTCTTGGTATGATAATCGATCAATTGATGCTTGGATAGACTCTCATTTTTCCTTTCTTTGATGGAAGCAGTCTGTGAAGGACCAAGTCTTCAGATGGGTCCTGATTTTCAAGTCAAGACTTTTGAGGAGACCGCAGAGTTTGAGACGTTGCCAGTGTCTATACATTTTCATGTAATAATCGAATAATCAATATGAATAAAGAGTTTGAAAATTCCTTACCTTTCTTTGGCGTTATATTTCGTTTCTAATAATTAATCTGTTACCTCATGCCGCGAATTTAATCATCAGAGGACTTCTCTTTGCCGAAGGAGCACAAACTAGATATCAGATGATGAAATCCAATGTCCTCTCCTATCCATTTCTCACAGGTGGTTTATTTTAGCTCATCGCCTTCACAAATCCGAATGCAGGGTCTCGATTTAAACTACTTTATGTGTTGATCTTGGCGGTGGAGATTTGATTCCGTGCTTGTTTGGGTGGATTTGAGGTCGGAGATTGTTCATGGGTGCCCCAAACGGTGGATCTGATTAATCCGATGAAAGAGATTAAGCTCAAGCCCAAACTGCTGCCAACCATTGGCAAGTTTTATTAGGTCCTCACGATCCTCGCCAATGCCACATATGCATTTTCTATTAATCAACCTAGATGGAGTCAAACGGAGGGATTTTATTGCGCTAATTTGGCAAGTTTTAAAACTTATTTCCATTTCTTGTAAGTTTTAGGACCCAATAGTACGTTTGTAACAAGTTACTTCTCTGAGTACACTTATCCCAAACAAAAACAATGCACATTCCAGCTTCTACAATTTAAATACAAACCCCACAATCTTACTGTGTGCTTGAGAAAGGATAGAAGAGAACACGATTTGTCTATGATTTCTCCCTCTTCATCTAGTAAACCATCTCTCTTTTGTCGCAATTCTTTTGAAACCCTCTCCTCCTTGGTTCTCATGGCCTACTGTTCTCTTCCGGCAAGTCCCAATTCGGCTTGCTGCGCCAAATTCAGACCCAAATTATGACTGAATGTGTCAAATTTCCTGTTATTTACAGATCTTATCAAGTCAAGAGTTCCTCTTTTCATTTGCTTCCTGAGTTCGTAAAACATCATTTTTCGCAATCCTCAACAATGAAATTGAAGGATCCAATCCCATCAATGATCCTTTTCCTTTTATGGAAGATACGAACGTTTGTATCTAGATATTTTCTCGACCTTTTGGCTTAGACCAAAGGGGATCAAGTACGAAAGAACCCCACATGTCCTATGGATAAGTATATCAAACATGCCAACACAAAGTACCTAAATATATTTCAAATTATTCAAATTATGGAAACACATCCTTTCGACAACAATTAATCCATTTGATAATTTTTATTTGGCTCTGTTAGAATACTTAAATAATAAATTATTCATCCATTTAACATTTAACAGTTTGAGCTTTTAAAATAATTGCAGTAGTCCTAAAAAATCTCACATGGTATCAAAGCCCAACTTGCCAACAAGTCTGTACCAAAAAAGAATCACATGGGAGAGTTATTAGTTGTTTCGCCTCCAACCCAAACTCAATATGTGAGGGGAATATTATTGAGGTTGTCCCATATCCTTTGTGAAAGGGGCTGGTGATCGATTTATAATTGTGAGGAAAAGCCTCACTCTTTGAGCTAGCTTTTGGGGTGAGAGACCCAAGACCACTTATTACCGGTATTGGACCAAGTGTGAGGTAGAGTGATAAAACATTTAAATACGAAATCATGTCTACATCTAATAGTTTAAGTTTTTAGAACAGTTGGTAGTGGTATGATAAGATTCTCACATGATATTAGAGCTAAAGGTCCTAAGTTCAAATCTTTCCAAGTCCCATTTGTCTCTCCATTTAAATTTCCACATTTAATACCAGGTGAAAGACCAAACTAAGTGTAAAGGGAAGTGTTGGAATATTTAAATAATAAACCATGGAGATGCTAAGTTCAAATATTCCCGGGCCCCATTTGTCTCCCCAATTAAATTTCCACACTTAATATTAGGTAAAAGACCAAACTAAGTGTGAATGATAGTGTTACAATAGTTAAAAAATAAACAATACCTTTATATAACAGTTCAAGCTTTTAGAACGGTTAGCAGGGGTCCCATAAAATCTCACCAATTGGCTCCTACAATTCCGTTCTTCTTGATCATCATATTCATGAGTTTGAACCCAGTGAGGTCATATACTTTAATTCTAATTGGCTCCAACAAATGACTCATATACTTTAATTCTCACCGATTGGCTCCAACAAATGACTCATATACTTTAATTCTCACCGATTGGCTCCAACAAATGACTCATATACTTTAATTCTAATTGACAATTGGGCTATCTTATCTTGTCCTCCTTTCTAGCATGGACTAATTTAGTAACGATGGGAATGCTTTATTAGCTATTCATATCAATTTTTTTTTTTTTAAGAATAAGTATCGAAACAGATTCGATGCTTTGTTCCAGACAAAATTATTCTTCAGCAAACTCTGGGGAATGAAATGAGGCTTATGATTGTATGTACCTAAATCGACTACCGATAAATTTTGGGGAAGCCTATATATGATAACTGTGCCGTCACCGGTAATATGCGGGTCTTCTGAAAAAGTCATACGCTTGCAAATGCAGGCGTGTTTTAGCATGCCGTGTTGTGTGCATATGGAATGTTGTGGTTTGATGCCTGTCCATTCTTTAATTATGGAAGAACTTCAATCCATTGTGTATATGGGCTGTATTCTTGCTAAGTCAATCAATCAATGGATGCTTGGATATACTCTCATCTGTCCTTTCTTTTGGTTCCTTGATGGAAGCATTCCGTAAACAAGGAATCTTCAGATGGCTCCTGATTTTCAAGTCAACACGTTTGCGGACACAGCAGAGTTTGACACACCCTTACATTGTCATGTAACGACCGCATAAGCAAGATGAATAAAAAGTTCATAAGTTTCTTACTTTTTTCTATTTCATTTTTAATAATTAATTTGCTATCTCATATGACAATATTTATCAATGGACTTCTCCTTACTAAAGGAACGAAAAAATAACATTAAAAGTGTCAAAAGTTGTGTACGATTCTACGGTTCTGTGTTTCGGAATCATTTTAAAGGGGATAAAAACCTTTGAGGATATTGACCGACCTTCTTTGAATATTTGTAATAGGGTTAGAGGTTCAATGGCTTGACTTTGAGTGATGTGAGATCAATTTTGGCACATACCTTTATCAGAAGGGGCAATTGAATGTTTCAGAGTGCGTGGAGATGTCTTCTTGACAGATGGCAGCAGTTGATTGCTAAAGAAAAACTATGACATGAGGACATACTATCATGGGCTAAGGACCAATCAATTAATTTAGATGCTGAGTGGAGAGACTTAGTTTATTGTTCTGGCGGTAGTACCAGGTGCATCATCAATTATGGGCTGATACGGGTACATGTTTTTTTTTTTTTTTTTTTTTTTTTTTTTCAAATGTCTAAACTATCATTCTAAAGGGTGCCTCTTTGAGGAAAAATTGGGACTGGTTAATTTCCCCCAAGTTATGGTCGTAGTCTTTATGTCCTTCTTGGTATGTGCTGGGCATATTAAGTATGGTCACTTCAATTATCAATCAAATTTACATGGGCAACTAACAAGCGATGTTTTGTCCTGTGTTTTGCTCTTTAGTCTACACTGTTGCTGTATGATTATGACAAGTGTCTTGAGTTGTAATATTGAATTTTTCCTCAAGTGAAGTCATAGTAAATAGCATCAAAGCTGTTCCCACAATCATTAAGATATCATTACATAAGAAGTCAGCATCACATGAACTTATGTTTCTTCGCTCTACTTCATTGAAGGATTTAAACTTGGATCAGAGAAGCATACAAGAGAAGGAACTGTGAAAAAGACTGGTGCGCTAAAATTGACTTCGGGAATAGCAGGATTGTCAGTCCTGAAAACAACCATGGTAAGCTCGTCTCCGCTCTTGCTAGCTTTCATGAATTCTGTAACCTGGTTTGGCTGTAGAGATAGCACGATCACTTGGGAAGTCGGTATTTTTTCTTCCCAAAACAAACATTTGCATGCCATGTGAATTGCAGTAATGTTCAAATTCTTTTCTTTGAAATTTATTTTGCTGCTATTCTTCCTGCATTCTAGGTACATTTCAGAAATCCTAGTCATGTAGTGTATTTGTACTTTTGTAACCTGTTCACGGCTTTCTGCAAATGCTACGGGTTACTTCCGCCTTCCGATGGGTTGAAGCCTGATCTAACCCAAAAGATCATCTCGATGTGTGGTACTGACATTCTCGTCCTGGTCGACCCTAATGTTGATTGTGAGAGGTGAAGCATCTTTTATCTTTATATGATAACCTCTCGATTGCCTCCTTTTCCATTATCTAACCACATAAGTTTTCTCTATAGGAGATGATACGATATCTAGAGATTTTTTTGCATTTGTGCATCTTCTCTTTCATGCACGTGTGGAATGATCTATCTCTACAACTCACTCCACCGAAGCAAGAAACAATTCATATACTTCAAAATTTTTCCACGCCAAAAGTGCTCTTTGGCAAACCCTAGGGTGCCATATATGTACCTAATCGATTGCTGGGCATTTTCCAAGAGACCTATATATGATGATTGTGCTATCTGATGGTTTTAATTGGTGATGGGCTTAAGGCCTGTCCGCCCATGCTGGGCCCAAAAGGCCCGGCCCACGGGAATGGGGCCTGTGGATGGGGGAACGTATAAAAGGGATGAGAGAGAGAGAAGACAGACCCTTTTGCTGCATAACGCACGTACGTCCTCTCCAACGCTCTCTCTCCCTCCAAAAAGAACAGTAAGCATAAGGCCACTGTTTTCTCCCCTTCAAGGTGTCGTCGGATCGAATAGGATCGAACAGGGCCAAATCTCTTCCTCTTGTCGGCGTCGGTGCTTAATACGTGGCTAACAAGGTACGCTCGAATCGTGGTGTGCTTTACGATCGGTGATACGTGTTTTCCCGGGCCTCGTCTTCCGCATTGATTTAGGGGTTCGATTTAGTGTCGAATCCGATTTTTCGGGGATCAATCATTCCCAACATTGGTATCAGAGCCCTAGTTCACATTTTCCCGATCATTTTGATGTTTTTTGATTGATTTTTCGCAAAAAATTTTCGGCCGTACGGATCGGGGCGAGAAATCCCGACACCCGAGTGTTGTTCGGCCATTTTTCTGAGTTTTCGTAAGTCGAAATCGTTTTCTGAACACATTGAGAGAAAGGCGACGTCGAGACGAGTTCGGCGACATGTCGTACTCCGCTGTACGAAGCCGCACGTGCCCACACGCCGGCCGGAAGGCGCTGCGCGTGGCGTGATGCGCTGAAAGGCGCTGGATCGCCAAGCGCGTGCGGCACATGCGCGCCGGTCGGCGAACCGGCGTGTGCACGCCGCCGGCGGACAACCGGCACGCGCCGGTCCGCGAACCGACAGCGTGCGGCGTCACGCGATGACGTCATCGTGACGTCATCCAGCGGTCGGTAACCGCTTAGATGACGTCAGCGATGACGTCATCGCCGACGACGTTCGCCCGGCGATCCGGCCGGCGACCCGACCCGACCGGCGACCCGACTCGACTCGCGGACGCAGGCATGCGCCTGGCACGTGCTGGATGATGTCTGCGTGACGTCATCCCCCGCACGCGCGAGGCACGTGCGGTCGGTCGCATAAGCGGTCCGAGCCGGCCCGACCCGGTCCATCCGGTCCGATCGGTCCGACCCACACGCCCGTTGACCTGACCCGTTGACCCGTTAACCGTTGACCTACCGTTGACCGTTGACCCAAAAAAAAAAAAAGGAATTTGTTTCCTTTTCAAGTCATGCCTATGTGGGTTATAAGTAATCCATTTTTAATTTTGCATTTGTTGCATAAATTTTGGAAAATTATGTATTTTCCCTTATGTTTATTATGGATTATAAGTGATTCATTTTTAGTTCTGCATTTGTTGCAGGAACTATGATGCGTTATGCAAGGATACCTGTAATCTCGAGAACGGATGAGGGAATTGTAAGATTTAAAAGGCTGATGACAGAGTTAGCTGATTATCGGTGGCGTGACGGTGATTTAGTATCACATGTGGTCAGGGTCAATCAGATGATACATGAAATCATCTGGAACGGTTATCTTATGCCGGATTTTGAGAAGGTGCCGGTTTTGATGAACACTCTTCCACCTGAATGGCAAGCAGTGTTGGATCGGCTATGAGAGGTCAACGTGGTCCCGGGTTATAGGAGGCTGGTGGAAGCTTTTGTAAGAGAGCACCTTTGTAGGATTGAGTTGGCTAAAACTTCAACCCTTAGATTGAGCGCCACATGGCGTAGAGTAAATGCGCCTTGGTGGCGACATGAATGCTCTCCAAAAGTTTTTCCATGGTTGGCAAATGTGCCTTCAATTTTCTCAGATGTTTTGACTGATAGATTAGAAGGGACATTCCCTATTTATTTCTTTGATTAATTATGTAATGTTTACTACCTCATTGTTGTTGATGTAGCAACCGATATGTTAGTCGTATCATGTGAAAGCATTGTTATTTTATTGGATGTTAAGATTTTATTTGCTTTCTGCTATTGCTGGTTGCTGTGGGTAATTAGCTGTGGGTAGTAATAGAAGTTTTTGTAACTTCATAGAATTGATTTTGCATATAACAATCATATTAATGATAGTTTTAAGTTAGGATTTTTGGAGGATGATTGGAAACATAATGACCTTTGATTCTGAAGCCTTACTTGAAATTATTTATTAATATGATGGGTCTATGCAAATAGGGATGCATAATGATAGGCATTAATTATTCATGCATGTATGTCTGATGTGTTCAGATCGATGGTTTCAGCAACTAAGAACGCAATTGCTGATATGAACGGCAACAATTGTGAAATATTGAATATGAAGATTCAATATGTGCTGAAAAAGCAAGAAGTACTAAAAGCACTTGACCATGTTATGGAAGATCTTGAGGATACTGTGCGCCACCTGGAGCTAGTAGAGGACCGCTTGACGGCATGTGAGCCGAAAATAGATATTTGCTATGCTGGTTCTAGCTCACAAAGGGCTTTGTGCTCTAAGCGCAAGCGTATTGATTCATTCAATATGTGGGAATGCAAAAGATCAAGTCCTTATTGCAAGAAATCAAGAGTTAACCAACACAAGAGAGGGAAACGTCCTCAAGTGAAGAAAATGTCAAGGGTGAGGTGTTACAATTGTGACAAGAAAGGTCACTATGCTTGCAACTGTTGTGAGTCAAAAAAGTCAACACTTCTTGTACATTTGAGAACTTTGCTTATGTGTCAAGTTCAATATTATTGGCTGAATCCAATCCTTTGTGGATTGTAGATTCAGAAGCGACAGACCATAGAGGGAAGAATAGAGAATCCTTCGTGGAATTCCGACGAGTACCAACTGGAACTAAGTGGATCCATATGGGAAACAACTCTAGAGCTGATGTAAAGGAATTGGCACCGACCAATAGAACATGAGTGGTGGACGCACCTTGATGTTCTATATGCTCCAGAGATTCGTCGAAATTTTGTGTCTATTTTTGATGTTAATTAAGCTTGGTTTTGGTATGAACTTCCATAATAAAGGTGTAGATTTGTGTTTAGATACAAACTACTATGGTTGTGGTCACTTACTGAATGGTTTTATTGTATTAAATGTTGACTGTGATGATGTCAATATGTTATTTCCTTGTTTCACGTCTTCTACCTTATATGATAATGATGTGAATATGGTGGCATGCTAGACTTGGTCATATGGGCCAATAACATATATAGACTAGCTAAAGAGGGCTTGTTGAGCAATATTGAAAAAGTCGATTTGTCCATATGTGAGCATTGCCTAGTAGGGAAAATGATAAGGAAACCATTTGAAAAAGGTAAAAGAGCTGAATTTCCTCTGCATTTAATCCATTTGGATGTCTGTGGTTCAATGAATATGAGAGGAAGGCAAGGGGCTGTTTATTTCATCACTTTTTTATAAATGATTATACTCAAGTCGGATATGTCTATTTGATTTCTCATAAATCTGAAGCATAAGTTGTTTCAGAAGGTTTATGAACCTAGCAGAAAATCAATTAGACAAGAAAATAAATGTATTTAGATCCGATCGAGATTGAGAATATTTATCTAATAAGTTCAGAAAATTATGTGATGAAAAAGGAATAGAAAGATAGTTGTCTATTCTATATACTCCTCAACAAAATGGTGTTGCAGAGAGAATAAATAGAACCCTACTAGAATGGTTAGGTCCAAGATGGCGCATGCTAACTTACCTATCACTTTTTGGAGTGATGCGTTATTAACTGCTGCCAATATACTTAACCGGATGCCTTCCAAATTAGTTATTTCCACTTCATATGAGTTATGGACAGTTAGAAAATCGGACTTAAGTTTTCTTAAGCCATGGGGTTGTGCTGCCTATACTCATGAGTCCTCTCACAAGTTTGGGAAATTGGGTTCCAAAGAAAATAAGAGTATTTTCCAGAGATACTGCGAACACTCAAAAGGGTATGTGTTCATAAGTGAGCAGAAAAGTTGGAGTATAACTGAATTTGAATCACGGGATGTCACATCCTTAGTGGATGAATTTCCTAAGAGGGGCGAAATAAGGGAAAATAACTCCCTATTTGAAACCTTGGATCAAGATAATGATGTCAGTGGAGTTCGTCCAAGTGGGAGTAATATGAGATGTGATGAATTAAATTCAACTCATTCTCAATTGCAACCACCTGATGTGACGACATTATCATTACCTAATCCAAGTGGGAGCATGATGGGGAATGATGTACCAAGTGTACAATCTCCCATACGGTGAACAAGTCGCCAAAGTATTCCCCATCGATGTTTTGACATTGAAAGGGAAACTTTTATGGTTGCTCCACAAGATGAGGATGAGCTAAGAAATATTAATGAGGCTCTGAATTGCCCTAATAAGGAAAAATGGATTCATGCAATGAAAGATGAAATGGAGTCAATGAAATCAAACCAAGTCGGGGGCTGGTTGATCTTCCAAAAGGACACAAAGCTATTGGGAACAAGTGGGTTCTCAAAATAAAGCGAAAGGCTGATGGCTCGATAGAAAGGCACAAGGCTCGCCTTGTGGCGAAGTGGTATAATCAACAGGAAGAAATTGATTATGAAGATACATTTTCTCCTGTAGAGGGATTTACCTCGATTCGCATTATTCTGGCAATAGTGGCTAGTATGGATCTTGAGTTACATCAAATTGATGTAAAGACTGCTTTCCTCAATGGATAATTAGAGGAAGAAATATATATGGAACAACCTGCTGGTTTCATAGTGAAAGGCCAAGAAGAAAATGTATGTCGACTTTGGGGGTCGATATATGGCTTTAGGCAGTCGTCGAGACAATGATATATACGTTTTCATAATGCCATAATGGCATATGATTTTACAATGATAGTTGAGGATCATTGTGTATATATCAAAAGATCCAAGGATCAATTTGTGATCATATCATTATATGTTGATGATATACTAATTGCCAGAAGCAATATGGAGTTTGTTAATACTGTCAAGAGTTGGTTGTCTTCCAACTTTGAGATGAAGGATATGGGTAAGGCTGCATACACTCTCGGAGTTAAGATTTCAAGAGATCGTTTTCAAGAGATCGTTGTCTCTTTCGCAAGAATCATATATAAATAAGATTCTTGAACGATTTCGTATGCAAGATTATAAACCCATAGACACTCCTATTGAAAAAAGGTGAAGGATTGAGTCGTAGACTGTGTCCAAAGACTCCACAAGAGAAGGAACAAACGAAATATGTTCCTTATGCTAGTGCTGTTGGGAGCTTGATGTACGCTATGATGTGTACAAGACCTGGCGTATGTTTTACAGTTGGAATGGTGAGTAGATACCAATCCAATCCAGGTCCAGCACAATGGAAAGCCGTTAAGAGAATACTAAGGTATCTAAAGGGGACTGCTGATTATACGTTGAGTTATTAAGGAAATGATCTGCAACTCAAAGGCTATTGTGATGCTTGATTGGGGAGGAGATTTAGATGAAAGAAAATCTACCTCTGGGTTTGTTTTCTTATCGAATAATGGTACCATATGTTGGAGCAGTAAGAAACAAAAGTGTATAGCGTAGTCCACGATAGAAGTTGAGTTCGTGGTATTATTAGCAGCAGTATAAGAAGATGTTTGGCTTAAGAGATTTTTTGGATCATTTAGGTGTTATTGGAAGTGCTGCAGATTAATTGTTGGTTAACTGTGATAGCCAAGCGCAAAAGCGTACACCAAAGATCCAAAATATCATGGCAAGACCAAATATATAGATACCAAGTATAATCTTGTCAGGGATATGGTTGCACGAAAAGATGTGAACTTAGAGTACATACTACGAATGGAATGTTAGCAGATCCTATGACAAAGCCAATACCTAGAGATGTGTTTTGTGGCTATATGAAATCTCTAGGATTGCGCAGAGGCTAATGTACTGAATATTGTAATTTCCCTAAGTGTTCACATTTGATGAATTTGTGTTTTCATCATTAATGCCTATGAATCTTTGTTTGATCTTTATGCATCTTAATGCTTAGTGCATTACTTTAAGTTGAAAAGTATGTCGGACAGATATAAGATTAGCCCACTCACACGGGTAATCGCCTCTATTACTGTGTGATAAATAGAGATGAGACTGTTTTTAAGCTTATTATCTAGGTGATAATCGAGAGCTCAAGCTTCAAACACGTATGTCGCCTTAACTAGGTGTTAAGATGAGGATATAATACTTACTATGTCCGAAAGTAAAATACTCCACATATTTTACTTTATCTATCTAAGATGCCAGATGTGAGTTCTGATGAATTTTATGAATGAGTAGATACGTGAACTCAAGTTAAACATTGGGTATGTCTGAACTATCATCTGTACGGTATTGAAAGGTGTAGACATACGCTTCATGGGAAAGGAGTTAATGCCGTAATACGTATTTCATACTACGTATGCATGAGACGACCAATAAGAGTGGCAAAAGTTTGATCTCAACTTTTATGCCGTGTGAGACTCTTGAGGAATAGAGTTCCTTAGTTTTAGTCCCCTCATGACTCTTACTTATTCTCAAGATTTCTATTTAGTGTTTGCTATCTTAGGATGTTGCCAATGGTCATGAGTTTGATTCGATCTAATGGGGCATTTCTAGAAAAGCAAGCTGAACTGAAATTGAGAGTTTGAAGGAAAGAGGAAGATCGAATTTGGAGAATCACATTATAGTTTTGTATTCATCGGTTAACCAATTATGATTGTCTTTGTGATAATCATAATTGTGAATACAATATATATATCATTGTTTAAAAGAGATCAAGAGAGATATAAATGTGATCGATCGATCTAGGGTCGCATACTAAATCTACTCGGAGTGTGATGCCCATTATGAGCTGCTATATATTCCTAACAGATGTATAGCAACGAGCTCTCAAAGTATGCTGGTCGCACGGATTATTCACCAGTATGAATGTTGAAGAGAGGTAAAGAGAATCTTGTTCAGCCCACCATGTGCGAGTGGGAGATGATGGTTTTAATTGGTGATGGGCTTAAGGCCTGTCCGCCCATGCTGGGCCCAAAAGGCCCGGCCCACGGGAATGGGGCCCGTGGATGGGGGAACGTATAAAAGGGATGAGAGAGAGAGAAGACAGACCCTTTTGCCGCATAACGCACGTACGTCCTCTCCAACGCTCTCTCTCCCTCCAAAAAGAACAGTAAGCACAAGGCCACTGTTTTCTCCCCTTCAAGGTGTCGTCGGATCGAACAGGATCGAACAGGGCCAAATCTCTTCCTCTTGTCGGCGTCGGTGCTTAATCTGTGGCTAACAAGGTACGCTCGAATCCGTGGTGTGCTTTACGATCGGTGATACGTGTTTTCCCGGGCCTTGTCTTCCGCATTGATTTAGGGGTTCGATTTAGTGTCGAATCCGGTTTTTCGGGGATCAGTCATTCCCAACATTATCACTAGCGAAATGTGTGTTTTCCATAAAAGCCGTACATTTGCAGATGCAGACATGTTAGTGTTATATAATCTGATTTGATGCTTGTCCATTCTTTAGTGCTCAATGCTGCGGACATCTTCAGAAAGGTTCCTGATTTTCAAGTCAAGACTTCGAGGAGACAGCAGAGCTTGACACATTGTCCATATCTACACATTTTCACATAATAATCAAATAAGCAATATGAATAAAGATCGAAAATTTCTTTTTTCCTTTTTTGGCATGGCGTTTATCTAATAATTAATTTGCTACCTCATGCCACGAATTTTATTAGCGGAGGACTTCTTGCTAAAGGAACACAAACCACATATCAAATGATGAAGTCCAATGTCCCCTCCAATCCATTTCACAAAAGTGGTTTATTATAGCTCATCGCCTCCACAAATTCGAATGCAGGGGCTCGATTTGAACTGTTTTGTGTGTTGATCTTGGCGATAGAGATTTGATTACGGCTCGTTTGGCTTGGATTTGAGGTCGGAGATTGTTCATGGGGCCCTCAAACCGTGGATGTGATTAATCCGACGAAAGAAATTAAGCTCGAGCCGAAACGCCATTGACCATTAGCGAGCTTTGTCAAGTCCTTATCCTCAACGACGCCACAAAAGCAATTTTTTTAGCCAAATTAGACGGAATTAAACAAAAGGACTCTATTGCACTAATTTAACAAGTTTTACAACTTATGTCCACTTTTTAAAGTTTTAGAACTCAATCGTAACACTTATCCCAAACAAAAACAATACACATTCCAATTTCTACAATTTAAATACAAACCTGGCAATCTTCTTGTATACCCGAGAAAGCATAGAAGAGGACACAATTTGTCGATGATTTCTCCCTCTTCTCAATCCAGTAAACTCTCTTTTGTCACGATTCTTTTGAAACCTCTCCTCCTTGGTCCATGGCCCACTATTCTCTTCCGGGCATCGACTGCTCGTATCCCCAATGAAGTCCATAAATTAAGAAGACAAAAGCTGAGATTTTTCGTTCTTTTAATATATTTCTTTATTTAATCATACATATTTATATACACACACATACATACATATATGTAGGGGCGTGCATGGTGTAAGTGGGCGGTTCCCACCCTAGACCCTGAAACTGCCCATTAATTCGATAAATCCACTTAGGAACTAGAACATTGGTCTAGTCTGATCCTTGGGTGGGTTCATAGAACCGGTCCCGCCAAGCTTCACGCGTTAGCACTACATTGTGCAACAAATAATTACACAACATAATCACCTCATCAAAGACACTCCCACTTAAAGTCAATGAACCAACAATATTAGTATGTTAGGAATTATGTGAGTAAGAAAGCACACTCACCAAACTTATTATAAGTGGGCATAAATACTAGTAAGTAACCTAGGGAATTAGGATTTTTCTTCTTTTTTTTCTTAAATTCAAAATTAAATATATATTATACAGATTATAGGTTTAGTTCAGGTGAGCGGTTTCTCACTTGGAACAGGGAATTGGACTTGTACCCACCGGTTCCAATAAATTGGAATCGAGAATGAGACCAATTCCTTAGGAACCACTGATTCTTGGGCGGTTTGGTCCGGCTCCAAGCGGTTCCAGGTTCCTTTGCATACCCCCCACATATACAATTTATATACATAGACTTTTCCTTAGGACTTTGTTTGTTTTATGGTATATGAATAATTAAAAAGACATTTTTTTTCCCAAAAATGGTTGTTTGTATTGCTTGAAATGATTAGTCAATAAAAGATATTTTCATTGTTGATAATGATATATGCTAAATGTATTTGTAAATAATGAGAAAAGAAATTTTGTTTGTTCGTTCATTTTTGTAAGTAGATGCAAGGGTTAGTTTTCTAAGAAAATGTTTTTCAAATCTTTTCTATGATTTTAAACAACTTTTCGTCAAATTTTAGACGAAAATAAAGATCTTTCAACAATACTGTAATTTTTAGAAGTATGCGTCACTTATAGCTACATGCAAAAATTCAAGACAAACAACTTTTCTGTGATGAGTAAGCATAAATTAGATGATTCAGTGATAAAATTTCGTCATTTGCTCTCCACAAGTCCATTTGGAAAATGAATCTATACATTTGATTCTCCTAATTTAAGTTGCTTATGTAATTTTCTATGGAGATATTTTTCATGTAATAAATAACATTAATAGGATATAATCAAATCCTTGGATTTTAATTCATATTCTATACAATCTTATTATGATTAGAAATCCAGACGATTAAAATATGGCTAAGTAGATTTACAGATTATGGAAATAAAGAATTTGAAACAAGCAAGGAAAATCGATTGCTATATCATAGAAATGGTAACTTAATCTTCTCGACTATGGCTTCGGCTTTCTTTGCAATTTTCCGCCCCTATATATACATAGAGCAGAACATTGCCCTCTTCCTCATCCCGAATTACAGCATTAACATAAACCTCCCAAGGGGGAAAAAAGCAGAGAGAAAATGGGAAGTGAAACATCGAGTTCGACAATGGCGACATATGCCACAGACGACGGGCTCCCGTCAGCCACGTGTCCGCAAGTCCTTTCATTTTTGAAACCCTGCGGACCATGGGCTCAGGGCAAGATTCCATTTCCGCCGAGTCAAGAGTGTTGCTAGCAAGTGACCGCCCTCGCAGACGCCGTGACGTATACCTCCGACGGCTTCAAGGTTTTCTGTAAATGCTACAAGTTACTTCCGCCTTCTGATGGGTTCAAGCCTCACCTAACCCAAAAGGTCGTTACATATTTTGATACCAAGCTCAACCTTCTAGTCAACCATCATGTTGATTATGACAAGTGAAGCCTCTTTTATCTCTATATGATAACCTCTTGATTGTCTCCCTTCCCGTTACCTAGCCACACAAGCTTTGTCTATAAGAAATGATACGATATTTGTCATCACAAAATTCCCTGTCTGCTCATCGCCTCTTTCATGCACGCATGGAATGATCTAACTCTGGAATTCACTCCAATGAAGCAACAAACAATTCATATACTTCAAGATTTGTCCGCATGAAATATGTGCTTTCGCAAACTTTAGGGTGCGACTATATACCTAATCGATTACCGAGCATTATCGGATGACTATGCCATCACTAGTGAAATGCGTGTTTTCCGTAAAAGTCGTACATTTACAAATGCAGACATGTTAGGCTCCGTTCGTTTCACGGAAAATAGGCCATCTCCGGAAAATATTTTCCCGGAAGTCATTTTCCAGGAAAATGACTATATTTTCCGGTGTTCGGCTAAAACTTAAATTTTGAGTGGAAAATATTTTCCGCCGTTCGTTACTTAATTTCTTTCTTTTTCTTTTTTCCTTTTCTTTTCCTTCTCCTTCCTCCTCCTTCTTCCTCCTTCCTCCGCCGCCGCACGCCTGACCAGATCCGGCCGACCAAGATCCGGTCGCCAGATCCGGCCGACCAAGATCCGGTCGCCGATCCGGCGGGCTGGGCGGGGCTCGAGCCTCGCCCGAGCTCGCCGAGGTCCGGGCGAGCCGCGAGCTCGCCGGACTGGCGGCGGAGCTCGGGCTCCCGATCAAGGCGAGCCCGAGCTCCGCCGCCAGATCCGGCGAGCTCGCGGCTCGCGCACCTCCGCGCTAGCTCGGCGAGGCCCGAGCCCCGCCCGGCTCGCCGGATCTGGCGATGGAGCTCGGGCTCCCGATCAAGGCGATCCCGAGCTCCGCCGCCAGATCCGGCCGGCTCACGGCTCGCCAGACCTCTGGCGAGCTCGGGCGAGGCCCGAGCCCCGCCCAGCTCGCCGGATCTGCCGGCGGAGCTCGCGGCTCGCCAGACCTCTGGCGAGCTCGGGCGAGGCCCGAGCCCCGCCCAGCTCGCCGGATCTGGCGAGGCCAGAGCTCCGCCCCGGGCTGGCTCGCGACCGCGGCCGGTCGCCGGTCGCCGGTCGCTTCGGGGCCGGTCGCCGGTCGCCGGCCGCTTCGGGGCCGGCCACCGGCAAAGCTAAGGAAGAAAAATGAAAAGAAAAAAAAGAAAAAAGAAAAAAAGGCAGAGAGAAGTTGTGGAAAATGTTTTCCACTTTTCAGAAGTGGAAAACATTTTCCACGGTTTTGAAGGCAAATTTTACTGTTCATGGAAAATATTTTCCTAGGTAGTTGATTTTCCGTGAGACGAACACCGGAAAATTCGGAAAACATTTTCCTGGAAGTTATTTTCCGTGAAACGAACGCAGCCTTAGTGTTATATGCTCTGATTTGATGCTTGTCCATTCTTTAGTGTTAGATGCTGTTGAAGGAGGAAATCTTCAGAAAGGGTCCTGATTTTCAAGTCAAGACTTTGAGGAGATAGCAGAGCTAGACACATTGTCAATGTCTATACATTTTCATGTAATAATCGAATAAGCAATGTGAATAAAGAATTCGAAAATTTCCTACTTTTTGTTTTTTGGCATGGCGTTTAGTTTGTAATAATTAATCTCCTACCTCATGCCGCAAATTTTATCAGCGGAGGACCTCTCCTTGCTAAAGGAACACAAACCAACTATCAAATGATGAAATCCAATGTCCCCTCCAATCCATTTCACAAAAGTGGTTTATTATAGCTCATCGCCTCCACAAATTCGAATGCAGGGGCTCGATTTCAACTGCATTGTGTGTTGATCTCGGCCATGGAGATTTGATTAGTGCTTGTTTGGCTTGGATTTGAGGTCGGAGATTGTTCATGGGGGCCCTCAAACCGTGGATGTGATTAATCGATGAAAGAGAGTAAGCTCAAGCCTAAATCACTGTCGACCATTGGTAAGCTTTTTAAAGTCCTCACGATCCTCACCTGCGACACATGAGCATTTCCTGTTAACCAAATAGGTGGAATTAAACAAAGAGACTTTGTTGCGCTAATTTGACAAGTTTTAAAATTTATTTCCGTTAATTTGAGAAGTTTTAAAATTTATTTTCACTTTTTAAAGTTTTAGAACTTAATTGTATATTTATGACAAATTACTTTTATTGAAGAAGGCCCGACTTGAGGACGATGGTTGTGCCAATCTATGCGCGTGGCGACTGGCCAATCAAGGAGACAGGGAAGGAATCAATGAAGCGCATAACTTTGGAGACGCACAAGACAAGAATGGCGTGGAGACTCCAAGCATCGACTGCACGTGTCCCCAACGAAGCCCACAAATTCAGAAGACAAAAGTTGAGAATTTTCATGCTTTCAATATATTGTACATATGCATAGATTTTTCCTTAGGACTTTGTTTGTTTTGAGGTATATGAATAATTAAAAAGAATTTTTTTCTCGAAAATGATTGCTTGTATTACTTGAAATGATAGTCGATGAAATATATTTTCATTGTCAACATTGCTATATACTAAACATATTTGTAAATAATAATAAAAAACATTTCGTTCGTGCGTTTATTCATTTTTGTTAGTAGATGTAAATGATAATTTAAAAAAAAAATATTTTCCAAATCACTTACCTTTTGGCAAAATGAACTAAGCCTTAAGATCAAATAGGGATAACCCATTCCAAGTTTTATTTTTTTTCCCTAAGATTTTAAATAGTTGTTTTTGTCAAATTTTAGAGGAAAATAAAGATCTTCCAATAATACTATAATTTCCAGAAGTATCCTCCACTTATAGCTACATCCAAAAACCCAAGACAGGCAACTTGTTCTTGATGAGCAAGCTTAAATTAGATGATTCGGTGATAAAATTTCGTCGTTGTTTCTCCACGAGTTACTTTAGAAAATGAATCTGTACATTTTATTCCCCTAACTTACGTTGCTTATGTAATTTTCTATGGGGATATTTTTTATGTAATAAATACAATATGATATTAATAGGATATGATCATATTATTGAATTTTAATTCTCATTCTACATAATCTTATTATGGTTAGAAATCCAGACAATCAAAAAATGCCTAAGTAGATTTACGGATTATAGAAATAAAGAACCTGAAACAAGTCAAGAATATCCATTCCTATACCACAAAACATAAATGATTTTAATTCTCATTCTATATAATCTTATTATGGTTAGAAATCCAGACGATCGAAAAAATGCCTAAGTAGATTTACAGATTATGGAAACAAAGAACCTGAAACAAGCCAGGAATATCCATTCCTATATCACAGAACATAATGTGTGTGTATACATAGACTTTCTCTTAGGACTTTGATTGTTTTGTGGTATATAAATAATTAAAAAAGACATTTTTTCCTAAAAATGGTTGTTTGTATTGCTTGAAATTATTAGTTGATAAAAGATATTTTCTTTGCTGACAATAATATATGTCTAAATATATTTGTAAATAATAAGAAATTTTTTTTTGTTCGTTCCTTCATTTTGTAAGTGGATGTAAGCAGTTTCGTAAGAAGATGCTTTTTAAATCATTTATTTTTCTACAAAATGAAGGGAGCCTTGGGATCAAACAGCAATAACCCATTCCAATTTTTTTTCTAATATTTTAAATAAATTTTTTTGTCAAATTTTAGAGGAAAATAAAAGGTCTTCCAACAATATTGTAATTTTCAGAACTATCCATCACTTATAGCTAATCCAAAATTCCAAGATAGACAATTTGTTTGTGATGAGCAAGCTTAAATGAGATGATTCAATGATAAAATTTTGTCATCGTTTCTCCACGAGTTAATTTGAAAAATGATTTAGTACATTTTATTCCCCTAACATATGTTGCTTATGTAATTTTCTATGTGGATATTTTTCATGTAATAAATATAGTTTGACATCAATAGGATATAATCAAATCCTTGTATTTTATTTGCTATTCTATACAATCTTATTATGGTTAGAAATTCAGACAATTGAAATATGCCCAAGGAGATTTATAGATTATGGAAACAAAGAACTTGAAACAAGTAAAGAATATCGATTCCTATACCATAGAAAGTGGTAACCAAATCTTTTGGACAACAATTACTCCATTAGCCAATTTGTTGTGAGCTCGGCTTTCATTGCAATTTTTTTTTCTTATGATAGGATAATAAATGATTAAATGATTGCTTTTAATTAACTATAAGAATAATAGTCTGTTTTTGACCATAAAAAAATTCAAATAACAGATACTTATAAATTATTGTGAAGTTTACTTTTTCAAGAATTTATGGCCCAAAACAAGTTTTTAAGAATTTGTCAATCATAATAAGTTGTTATTCTCACCATAATCCAAAAACTGTTATGTTAGCAAAAATTTGATAAGACATAATAAGATCCCTAGATTTTCACCTTTATCCTATACATTCTTATTATAGTTAGAAATCCAAATGATTAAAAGTTGCCTAAGTAGGTCTACAAGTTATGGAAACAAAGAACTCGAATCAAGTAAGGAATATCGATTCCTACCTAATCCGCTCAACCACGAGTAGTCCATTTGCCAATTGTAGTTTTTTTTTTTTTTTCTTTCCTATTCTAACTCTCAATTCACTCTGCGACTTTTGCCCAAAATTTTCACCAATTGTAGTTGGCTTCGGCTTTCTTTGCAATTTCTTCCCCTATATATATGGAGCAGAACATTGCCCTTTCCCTCAACCCGAATTACAGAACCAACAGAAACCCCCGAAGAGAAAAAAGAGAGCGAGAAAATGGGAAGCAAAATAATGTCAGATCGCCAAAATGCTACCAAAGTTCTCTTCTTCTTGTTCATCATCTTCACGAGTTCGACCCCGGCGACGTATGCCCAGGACGGGCCCAGGTCGACCACGTGTGAGGAAGTCCTTCAATTTTTGAAACCTTGCGGACCATACGCTACGGGCGCGGCTCCGTTTCCGCCAAACGAAGAGTGTTGCAGAGAAGTGAACGTCTTGGGGAACATCGTGTCGTATATCAGCGGCTCGATCAGGGTTTTCTGCACATGCTACAGGGACGCTGCGCCTTCCGCAGGGTACAAGGCTGATCTAACCCAGAAGGTCATTTCGGAGTGCGGAAACACAATCAACCTCCCGACGGACCCTAATATTGATTGCAACAGGTGAAGCATTTTTTTTTATCTCTATATGGTAACCTCTCAATTGCCTCCATTCCCGTTACCTAACTACACAAGTTTTTTCTATATGAGACGATATGATATCCCGAGATTCGTCTACATAGAATTCCCTATTTATGCATCGCTTCCTTCATGCACGTATGGAATGATTTGACTCTAGAACTCACTCCATTGAAGCAAGAAATAATTCATATAATTCAAGATTTGTCTGCATGAAAGTTGTTCTTTGACAAACTCTAGGGAGTGAAATGAGGCCTGTAATTATATGTACTTAATCATTTTCAGAGAAGCCTATGTATGGTGACTGTGCCATCTCCAGTAAAATGCGTGTTTTCCATAAAAAGTCATATATTTGTAGATTCGGACACGTTTTAGCACACCGTGTCGTAAGTGTTATATGCTGTGGTTTGATGCTTGTCCATTCTTAGGTTATAGAAGACCTTCAATTCGTTATGTGTAAGGGCTGTATTCTTGGTATGATAATCGATCAATTGATGCTTGGATAGACTCTCATTTTTCCTTTCTTTGATGGAAGCAGTTTGTGAAGGAGCAAAAGTCTTCAGATGGGTCCTGATTTTCAAGTCAAGACTTTTGAGGAGACCGCAGAGTTTGACACGTTGCCAGTGTCTATACATTTTCATGTAATAATCGAATAATCAATATGAATAAAGAGTTTGAAAATTCCTTACCTTTCTTTGGCGTTATATTTCGTTTCTAATAATTAATCTGCTACCTCATGCTGCGAATTTAATCATCAGAGGACTTCTCTTTGCCGAAGGAGCACAAACTAGATATCAGATGATGAAATCCAATGTCCCCTCCTATCCATTTCACACAAGTGTTTTATTTTAGCTCATCGCCTCCACAAATTCGAATGCAGGGTCTCGATATAAACTACTTTATGTGTTGATCTTGGCGGTGGAGATTTGATTCCGTGCTTGTTTGGGAGGATTTGAGTTCGGAGATTGTTCATGGGGGCCCCAAACGGTGGATGTGATTAATCCGATGAAAGAGATTAAGCTCAAGCCCAAACTGCTGCCAACTATTGGCAAGTTTTATCAGGTCCTCATGATCCTCACCAATGCCACATAAGCATTTTCTATTAATCAAACTAGATGGAGTCGAACGGAGGGACTTTATTGCGCTAATTTGACAAGTTTTAAAACTTATTTTCATTTTTTGAAAGTTTTAGGACCCAATAGTACTTTTGTAACAAGCTACTTCTCTTAGTACGCTTATCCCAAACAAAAACAAGCACATTCCAACTTCTACAATTTAAATACAAACCCCACAATCTTACTGTGTGCTTGAGAAAGGATAGATGAGAACACGATTTGTCGATGGTTTCTCCCTCTTCATCTTACTTCTCTTTTGTCACAATTCTTTTGAAACCCTCTCCTCCTTGGTCCATTGCCTCCTGTTCTCTTCCGGCAACTCCCAATTCGGCTTGCTGCGCCAAATTCAGACCCAAATTATGACTGAATATGTCAAATTTCCTGTTATTTATAGATCTTATCAAGTCAAGAGTTCCCCTTTTTCATTTGCTTCCTGAATTCGTAAAACATCATTTTTCGCCATCCTCAACAATGAAACTGAAGGATCCAATCCCATCAACGATCCTTTTCCTTTTATGGAAGATACGAACGTTTGTATCTAGATATTTTCTCGACCTTTTGGCTTAGACCAAAGGGGATCAAGTACGAAAGAACCCTACATATCCTATGGATAAGTATATCAAACATGCCAACACAAAGTACCTAAATATATTTCAAATTATTCAAATTATGGAAACACATCCTCTCAACAACAATTAATCCATTTGATAATTTTTATTTGGCTTTGTTAGAATACTTAAATAATAAATTATTCATCCATCTAATAGTTTGAGCATTTAAAATAATTGCAGTAGTCCTAAAAAATCTCACATGGTATCAAAGCCCAACTTGCCAACAAGTCCGTACCAAAAAAGAATCACATGGGAGAGTTATTAGTTGTTTTGCCTCCAACCCAAACTCAATATGTGAGGGGAATATTATTGAGGTTGTCCCATATCCTTTGTGGAAGGGGCTGGTGATCGATTTATAATTGTGAGGAAAAGCCTCACTCTTTGAGCTAGCTTTTGGGGTGAGAGACCCAAGACCACTTATTACCGGTATTGGACCAAGTGTGAGGTAGAGTGATAAAACATTTAAATACGAAATCATGTCTACATCTAATAGTTTAAGTTTTTAGAACAGTTGGTAGTGGTATGATAAGATTCTCACATGATATTAGAGCTAAAGGTCCTAAGTTCAAATCTTTCCAAGTCCCATTTGTCTCTTCATTTAAATTTCCACATTTAATACCAGGTGAAAGACCAAACTAAGTGTAAAGGAAAGTGTTGGAATATTTAAATAATAACCATGGAGATGCTAAGTTCAAATATTTCTGGGCCCCATTTGTCTCCCCAATTAAATTTCCACACTTAATATTAGGTAAAAGACCAAACTAAATGTGAATGATAGTGTTAGAATATTTAAAAAATAAACAATACCTTTATATAATAGTTCAAGCTTTTAGAACGGTTAATAGTGGTCCCATAAAATCTCACCAATTGGCTCATACAATTCCGTTCTTCTTGATCATCATATTCACGAGTTTGAACCCAGTGAAGTCATATATTTTAATTCTAATTGGCTCCAACAAATGACTCATATACTTTAATTCTCACTGATTGGCTCCAACAAATGACTCATATACTTTAATTCTAATTGACAATTGGGCTATCTTATCTTGTCCTCCTTTCTAGCATGGACGAATTTGGTAACGATGGGAATGCTTTATTAGCTATTCATATCATTTTTTTTTTTTAAGAATAAGTATCGAAACATATTTGATGCTCTGTTCCAGACAAAATTATTCTTCAGCAAACTCTAGGGAATGAAATGAGGTTTATGATTGTATGTACCTAAATCGACTACCGAAAAATTTTGAGGAAGCCTATATATGATAACTGTGCCGTCACCAGTAATATGCGGGTCTTCTAAAAAAGTCATACACTTGCAAATGCAGGCGTGTTTTTAGCATGCCGTGTTGTGTGCATATGGAATGTTGTGGTTTGATGCTTGTCTATTCTTTAATTATGGAAGAACTTCAATCCATTGTGTATTTGGGCTGTATTCTTGCTATGTCAATCAATCAATGGATGCTTGGATATACTCTCATCTGTCCTTTCTTTTGGTTCCTTGATGGAAGCATTCCGTAAACGAGGAATCTTCAGATGGCTCCTGATTTTCAAGTCAAACATGTTTGCGGACACAGCAGAGTTTGAAACACCCTTACATTGTCATGTAACGACCGCATAAGGAAGATGAATAAAAAGTTCATAAGTTTCTTACTTTTTTCTATTTCATTTTTAATAATTAATTTGCTATCTCATATGACAGTATTTATCAATGGACTTCTCCTTACTAAAGGAACAAAAAAAAAACATTAAAAGTGTCAAAAATTGTTTACGATTCTGTGTTTCGGAATCCTTTTTAAGGGGATAAAAACCTTTGAGGATATTGACCGACCTTCTTTGAATATTTGTAATAGGGTTAGAGGTTCAATGGCTTGACTTTGAGTGATGTGAGATCAATTTTAGCACACATACCTTTATCAGAAAGGGCAATTGAATGTTTCAGAGTGCGTGGAGATGTCTTCTTGACAGATGGCAGCAGTTGATTGCTAAAGAAAAACTATGACATAAGGACATACTATCATGGGCTAAGGACCAATCGATTAATTTAGATGCTGAGTGGAGAGACTTAGTTTATTGTTCTGGCGGTAGTACCAGGTGCATCATCAATTATGGGCTGATACGGGTACATTTTTTTTTTTTTTTTCAAATGTCCAAACTATCATTCTAAAGGGTGCCTCTTTGAGGAAAAATTGGGACTGGTTAATTTCCCCCAAGTTATGGTCGTAGTCTTTATGTCCTTCTTGGTACGTGCTGGGCATATTAAGTATGGTCACTTCAATTATTAATCAAATTTACATGGGCAACTAACAAGCGATGTTTTGTCCTGTGTTTTGCTCTTTAGTCTACACTGTTGCTGTATGATTATGACAAGTGTCTGAGTTGTAATATTGAATTTTTCCTCAAGTGAAGTCATAGTAAATAGCATCAAAGCTGTTCCCACAATCATTAAGAGATCATTACATAAGAAGTCAGCATCACATGAACTTATGTTTCTTTGCTCTACTTCACTGAAGGATTTAAATTTGGATCAGAGAAGCATACAAGAGAAGTAACTGTGAAAAAGACTGGTGCGCTAAAATTGATTTCGGGAATAGCAGGATTGTCAGTCCTGAAAACAACCATGGTAAGCTAGTCTCCGCTCTAGCTAGCTTTCATGAATTCTGTAATTTGGTTTGGCTGTAGAGATAGCACGATCACTTGGGAAGTCGGTATTTTTTCTTCCCAAAACAAACATTTGCATGCCATGCGAATTGCAGTAATGTTCAAATTCTTTTCTTTGAAATTTATCTTGCTGCTATTCTTCCTGCATTCTAGGTACATTTTAGAAATCCTGGTCAAGTAGTGTATTTGTACTTTTGTAAGCTGTTCACGGCTTTCTGCAAATGCTAAAGGTTACTTCCGCCTTCCGATGGGTTCAAGCTTGATCTAACCCAAAAGATCATTCCCGACATGTGGTCTGGACATCCTTGTCCCGGTCGACCCTAATATTGATTGTGAGAGGTGAAGCCTCTTTTATGTTTATATGATAACCTCTCGATTGCCTCCTTTTCCATTATCTAACCACATAAGTTTTCTCTATAGGAGATGATATGATATCTCGAGATTTGTCTGCACATAATTCCCTATTTGTGCATCTTCTCTTTCATGCACGTGTGGAATGATCTAGCCCTACAATTCACTCCACCGAAGCAAGAAACAATTCATATACTTCAAAATTTGTCCACGCCAAAAGTGCTCTTTGGCAAACCCTAGGGTGCCATATATGTACCTAATCGATTGCTGGGCATTTTCCGAGAGACCTATATATGATGATTGTGCCATCACTAGCGAAATGTGTCTTTTCCATAAAAGCCGTACATTTGCAGATGCAGACGTGTTAGTGTTGTATAATCTGATTTGATACTTGTCCATTCGTTATATGCTCTGATTTGATGCTTGTCCATTCTTTAGTGCTCAATGCTGCGGACATCTTCAGAAAGGTTCCTGATTTTCAAGTCAAGACTTCGAGGAGACAGCAGAGCTTGACACATTGTCCATGTCTACACTTTTTCACATAATAATCGAATAAGCAATATGAATAAAGATCAATTTCTTTTTTTTTTTTGCGTGGCATTTAGTTTCTAATAATTAATTTGCTACCTCATGCCACGAATTTTATTAGCGGAGGACTTCTCCTTGCTAAAGGAACACAAACCAGAAGTCCAATGTTCCCTCCAATCCATTTCACAAAAGTGGTTTATTATAGCTCATCGCCTCCACAAATTCGAATGCAGGGGCTCGATTTGAACTGCTTTTTGTGTTGATCTTGGCGATAGAGATTTGATTACGGCTCGTTTGGCTTGGATTTGAGGTTGGAGATTGTTCATGGGGGCCCTCAAACCGTGGATGTGATTAATCCGACGAAAGAAATTAAGCTCAAGCCCAAACGCTGTTGACCATTAGCGAGCTTTGTCAAGTTCTTATCCTCAGTGACGCCACAAAAGCATTTCTTTTTTAGCCAAATTAAATGGAATGAAACAAAAGGACTCTATTGCACTAATTTAACAAGTTTTGCAGCTTATGTCCACTTTGTAAAGTTTTAGAACTCAATCGTAACACTTATTCCAAACAAAAACAATACACATTCCAATTTCTACAATTTAAATACAAACCTGGCAATCTTCCTGTATACCTGAGAAAGCATAGAAGAGAACACAGTTTGTCAATGATTTCTCCCTCTTCTCAATCCAGTAAACTCTCTTTTTGTCACGATTCTTTGGAAACCTCTCCTCCTTGGTCCATGGCCCACTATTCTCTTCCGGGCATCGACTGCTCGTATCCCCAATGAAGTCCATAAATTAAGAAGACAAAAGCTGAGATTTTTCGTTCTTCTAATATATATTTTTATTTAATCATACATATCTATATACACACACCTACATACATATATGTAGGGGTGTGTATGGTCTGAGTGAGCAGTTCCCACCCTAGACCCGGGAACCGCCCATTGATTCGATAAATCCACTTAGGAACTAGACCATTGGTCTAGTCCAATCCCTGGGTGGGTTCATAGAACCAGTCTCGCCAAGCTTCACGCGTTAGCACTATATTGTGCAACAAATAATTACACAACGTAATCACCTCATCAAAGACACTCCCACTTAGAGTCAATGAACCAACAATATTAGTATGTTAGGAATTATGTAAGTAAGAAAGCACACTCACCAAACTTATTATAAGTGGGCATAAATACTAGTAAGTAACCTAGGGAATAGGGAATTAGGATTTTTTTTATTTATTAAATTCAAAATTAAATATATATTATAGAAATTATAGGTTTAGTTCGAGTGAGCTCAAAATTAAATATATATTATAGAAATTATAGGTTTAGTTCGGGTGAGCGGTTCCTCACTTGGAACGGGGGATTGGACTTGTACCCACCAGTTGCAATAAATTGGAATTGAGAATGAGACCAGTTCCTTAGGAACCACTAATTCTTGGGCAGTTTGGTCCGGTTCCAAGTGATTCCAGGTTCCTTTGCACACCCCTACATATACAATTTATATACATAGACTTTTCCTTAGGACTTTGTTTGTTTTGTGGTATATGAATAATTAAAAAGACATTTTTTTTCCCGAAAATGGTTGCTTGTATTGCTTGAAATGATTAGTCAATAAAATATATTTTCATTGTTGATAATGATATATGCCAAATATATTTGTAAATAATGACAAAAAAAATTTTGTTCGTTCGTTCATTTTTGTAAGTAGATGCAAGGGATAGTTTTCTAAGAAAATGTTTTTCACACCATTTATTTTTCTGCAAAATGAATAATAAATGGAGCCTTCGGATCAAATAGTGATAACGAATTCAATGTTACTTTTCTATGATTTTAAACAACTTTTCATCAAATTTTAGACGAAAAGAAAGATTTTTCAACAATACTGTAATTTTTAGAAGTATGGGTCACTTATAGCTACATGCAAAAATTCAAGACAAACAACTTTTCTGTGATGAGCAAGCATAAATTAGATGATTCAGTGATAAAATTTCGTCGTTGTTTCTCCACAAGTCCATTTGGAGAATGAATCTGTACATTTTATTCCGCTAATTTAAGTTGCTTATGTAATTTTCTATGGAGATATTTTTCATGTAATAAATAATGTTAATAGAATATAATCAAATCCTTGGATTTTAATTCATATTCTATACAATCTTATTATGATTAGAAACCCAAACGATTAAAAGATGGCTAAGTAGATTTACAGATTATGGAAATAAAGAACTTAAAACAAGCAAGGAATATCGATTGCTATATCATAGAAAGTGGTAGCTTAATCTTCTCGACTATGGCTTCGGCCTTCTTTGCAATTTTCCGCCCCTATATATACATAGAGCAGAACATTGCCCTTTTCCTCAACCCGAATTACAGTATCAACATAGACCTCCCAAGGGGGAAAAAAAAACAGGGAGAAAATGGGAAGCGAAACATCGAGTTCGACCCCGGTGACATATGCCACAGACGACGGGCTCGTGTCAGCCACGTGTCCGCAAGTCCTTTCATTTTTGAAACCCCGCGGACCATGGGCTCAGGGCAGGATTCCATTTCCGCCGAGTCAAGAGCGTTGCTAGCAAGTGACCGCCCTCGCAAACGCTGTGACGTATACCACCGACGGCTTCAAGGTTTTCTGTAAATGCTACAAGTTACTTCCGCCTTCCGATGGGTTCAAGCCTGACCTAGCCCAAAAGGTCGTTACATATTGTGATACCAAGCTCAACCTCCTAGTCGACCATTGATTGTAACAAGTGAAGCCTCTTTTATCTCTATATGGTAACCTCTCGATTGTCTCCCTTCCCATTACCTAGCCACACAAGTTTTGTCTATAATAGATGATATGATATTTGTCAGCACAAAATTCCCTGTCTGCTCATCGGCTCTTTCATACACGCATGGAATGATCTAACTCTGGAATTCACTCCATTGAAGCAAGAAACAATTCATATACTTCAAGATTTGTCTGCATGAAATATGTGCTTTCGCAAACTTTAGGCAATATATATACCTAATAAATTACCGAGCATTATCGGATGACTATGCCATCACTAGTGAAACGCGTGTTTTCCGTAAAAGTCGTACATTTACAAATGCAGACATGTTAGTGTTATATGCTCTGATTTAAAGCTTGTCCATTCTTTAGTGTTAGATGCTGTTGAAGGAGGAAATCTTCAGAAAGGGTCCTGATTTTCAAGTTAAGACTTTGAGGAGATAGCAGAGCTAGACACATTGTCAATGTCTATACATTTTCATGTAATAATCGAATAAGCAATGTGAATAAAGAATTCGAAAATTTCCTACTTTTTTTTTTTTTTTGGCATGGCGTTTAGTTTGTAATAATTAATCTCCTACCTCATGCCGCAAATTTTATCAGCGGAGGACTTCTCCTTGCTAAAGGAACATGAACTAGATATCAAATGATGAAATCCAATGTCCCCCTCCAATCCATTTCACAAAAGTGGTTTATTATTGCTCATCGCCTTCACAAATTCGAATGCCGGGGCTCGATTTGAACTGCTTTGTGTGTTGATCTTGGCGATAGAGATTTAATTACGGCTCGTTTGGCTTGGATTTGAGGTCGGAGGTTGTTCATGGGGCCCCTCAAACCGTGGATGTGATTAATCGATGAAAGAGAGTAAGCTCAAGCCTAAATTACTGTCAACCATTGGTAAGCTTATTAAAGTCCTCATGATCCTCACTGGCGACACATGAGCATTTCTTGTTAACCAAATAGGCGGAATTAAATAAAGAGACTCTGTTGCGCTAATTTGACAAGTTTTAAAATTTATTTCCGCTAACTTGAGAAGTTTTAAAACTTATTTTCACTTCTTAAAGTTTTAGAACTCAATTGTACGTTCATGACAAATTACTTTTATTGAAGAAGGCCCGACTCGAGGACGATGGTTGTGCCATTCTATGCGCGTGGCGACTGGCCAATCAAGGAGACAGGGAAGGAATCAATGAAGCGCATAACTTTGGAGACGCACAAGACAAGAATGGCGTGGAGACTCCGAGCATCGACTGCACGTATCCCCAACGAAGCCCACAAATTCAGAAGACAAAAGTTGAGAATTTTCATGCTTTCAATATATTGTACATATGCATAGACTTTTCCTTAGGACTTTGTTTGTTTTGTGGTATATGAATAATTAAAAAGATTTTTTTCTTCGAAAATGATTGCTTGTATTACTTGAAATGATAGTCGATGAAATATATTGTCATTGTCGACATTGCTATATACTAAACATATTTGTAAATAATAATAAAAAATATTTCGTTCATGCGTTTATTCATTTTTGTTAGTAGATGTAAATGATGATTAAAAAAAAATATTTTCCAAATCACTTACCTTTTGGCAAAATGAACTGAGCCTTAAGATCAAATGGGGATAACCCATTCCAAGTTTTTTTTTTCCCTAAGATTTTAAATAGTTGTTTTTGTCAAATTTTAGAGGAAAATAAAGATCTTCCAATAATACTATAATTTCCAGAAGTATCCTCCACTTATAGCTACATCCAAAAACCCAAGACAGGCAACTTGTTCCTGATGAGCAAGCTTAAATTAGATGATTCGGTGATAAAATTTCGTCATTGTTTCTCCACGAGTTACTTTAGAAAATGAATCTATACATTTTATTCCCCTAACTTACGTTGCTTATGTAATTTTCTATGGGGATATTTTTTATGTAATAAATACAATATGATATTAATAGGATATGATCACATTATTGAATTTTAATTCTCATTCTACATAATCTTATTATGGTTAGAAATCCAGACAATCAAAAAATGCCTAAGTAGATTTACAGATTATGGAAATAAAGAATCTGAAACAAGTCAAGAATATCCATTCCTATACCACAAAATATAAATGATTTTAATTCTCATTCTATATAATCTTATTATGGTTAGAAATCCAGACGATCAAAAAAATGCCTAAGTAAATTTATAGATTATGGAAAAAAAAACCTGAAACAAGCCAGGAATATCCATTCCTATATCACAGAACATAATGTATGTGTATACATAGACTTTCTCTTAGGACTTTGACTGTTTTGTGGTATATAAATAATTAAAAAAGACATTTTTTCATAAAAATGGTTGTTTGTATTGCTTGAAATTATTAGTTGATAAAAGATATTTTCTTTGTTGACAATAATATATGTCTAAATATATTTGTAAATAATAAGAAAAAAAAATTGTTCGTTCCTTCGTTTTGTAAGTGGATGTAAGCCATAGTTTCGTAAGAAGATGTTTTTTAAATCATTTATTTTTCTACAAAATGAAGGGAGCCTTGGGATCAAACGGCAATAACCCATTCCAATTTTTTTCTAAGATTTTAAATAATTTTTTTTGTCAAATTTTAGAGGAAAATAAAGGTCTTCCAACAATATTGTAATTTTCAGAACTATCCATCACTTATAGCTAATCCAAAATTCCAAGATAGACAATTTGTTTGTGATGAGCAAGCTTAAATTAGATGATTCAATGATAAAATTTTGTCATCGTTTCTCCACGAGTTAATTTGAAAAATGATTCAGTACATTTTATTCCCCTAACATATGTTGCTTATGTAATTTTCTATGTGAATATTTTTCATGTAATAAATATAGTTTGACATCAATAGGATATAATCAAATCCTTGTATTTTAATTGCTATTCTATACAATCTTATTATGGTTAGAAATTCAGACAATTGAAAGATGCCCAAGGAGATTTATAGATTATGGAAACAAAGAACTTGAAACAAGTAAAGAATATTCTTTACCAAAAAAAAAAAAAAACAAGTAAAGAATATCGATTCCTATACCATAGAAAGTGGTAACCAAATCTTTTGGACAACAATTACTCCATTAGCCAATTTGTCGTTAGCTCGGCTTTCATTGCAATTTTTTTTTTCTTATGATAGGATAATAAATGATTAAATGATTGCTTTTAATTAACTATAAGAATAATAGTCTGTTTTTGACCATAAAAAAATTCAAATAACACATACTTATAAATTACTGTGAATTTTACTTTTTCAAGAATTTATGGCCCAAAACAAGTTTTTAAGAATTTGTCAATCATAATAAGTTGTTATTCTCACCATAATCCAAAAACTGTTATGTTAGCAAAAATTTGATAATACATAACAAGATCCCTAGATTTTCACCTTTTATCCTATACATTCTTATTACAGTTAGAAATCCAAACGATTAAAAGCTGCCTAAGTAGGTCTACAAGTTACGGAAACAAAGAACTCGAATCAAGCAAGGAATATCGATTCCTACCTAATCCGCTCAACCACGAGTAGTTCATTTGCCAATTGTAGTTTTTTTTTTCTTTCCTATTCTAACTCTCAATTCACTCCGCGACTTTTGCCCAAAATTTTCACCAATTGTAGTTGGCTTCGGCTTTCTTTGCAATTTCTTCCCCTATATATATGGAGCAGAACATTGCCCTTTCCCTCAACCCGAATTACATAACCAACAGAAACCCCCGAAGAGAAAAAAGAGAGCGAGAAAATGGGAAGCAAAATAATGTCAGATCGCCAAAATGCTACCAAAGTTCTCTTCTTCTTGTTCATCATCTTCACGAGTTCGACCCCGGCGACGTATGCCCAGGACGGGCCCAGGTCGACCACGTGTGAGGAAGTCCTTCAATTTTTGAAACCTTGCGGACCATACGCTACGGGCGCGGCTCCGTTTCCGCCAAACGAAGAGTGTTGCAGAGAAGTGAACGTCTTGGGGAACATCGTGTCGTATGTCAGTGGCTCGATCAGGGTTTTCTGCACATGCTACAGGGACGCTGCGCCTTCCGCAGGGTACAAGGCTGATCTAACCCAGAAGGTCATTTCGGAGTGCGGAAACACAATCAACCTCCCGACGGACCCTAATATTGATTGTAACAGGTGAAGCATTTTTTTTAATCTCTATATGGTAACCTCTCAATTGCCTCCATTCCCGTTACCTAACTACACAAGTTTTTTCTATATGAGACGATATGATATCCCGAGATTCGTCTACATAGAATTCCCTATTTATGCATCGCTTCCTTCATGCACGTATGGAATGATTTGACTCTGGAACTCACTCCATTGAAGCAAGAAATAATTCATATAATTCAAGATTTGTCTGCATGAAAGTTGTTCTTTGACAAACTCTAGGGAGTGAAATGAGGCCTGTAATTATATGTACTTAATCATTTTCAGAGAAGCCTATGTACGGTGACTGTGCCATCTCCAGTGAAATGCGTGTTTTCCATAAAAAGTCATATATTTGCAGATTCGGACAGGTTTTAGCACACCGTGTCGTAAGTGTTATATGCCGTGGTTTGATGCTTGTCCATTCTTAGGTTATAGAAGACCCAATTCGTTATGTGTAAGGGCTTTATTCTTGGTATGATAATCGATCAATTGATGCTTGGATAGACTCTCATTTTTCCTTTCTTCGATGGAAGCAGTCTGTGAAGGAGCAAGTCTTCAGATGGGTCTTGATTTTCAAGTCAAGACTTTTGAGGAGACCGCAGAGTTTGACACGTTGCCAGTGTCTATACATTTTCATGTAATAATCGAATAATCAATATGAATAAAGAGTTTGAAAATTCCTTACCTTTCTTTGGCGTTATTTTTCGTTTCTAATAATTAATCTGCTACCTCATGCCGCGAATTTAATCATCAGAGGACTTCTCTTTGCCGAAGGAGCACAAACTGGATATCAGATGATGAAATCCAATGTCCCCTCCTGTCCATTTCACACAAGTTTTTTATTTTAGCTCATCGCCTCCACAAATTCGAATGCAGTGTCTCGATAGAAACTACTTTATGCGTTGATCTTGGCGGTGGAGATTTGATTCCGTGCTTGTTTGGGAGGATTTGAGTTCGGAGATTGTTCAAGGGGGCCCCAAACGGTGGATGTGATTAATCCGATGAAAGAGATTAAGCTCAAGCCCAAACTGCAGCCAACCATTGGCAAGTTTTATCAGGTCCTCACGATCCTCGCCAATGCCACATAAGCATTTTCTATTAATCAAACTAGATGGAGTCAAATGGAGGGACTTTATTGCGCTAATTTGACAAGTTTTAAAACTTATTTTCATTTTTTGAAAGTTTTAGGACCCAATAGTACTTTTGTAACAAGCTACTTCTCTTAGTATGCTTATCCCCAACAAAAACAATGCACATTCCAACTTCTACAATTTAAATACAAACCCCACAATCTTACTGTGTGCCTGAGAAAGGATAGAAGAGAACACGATTTGTCGATGATTTCTCCCTCTTCATCTAGTAAACCATCTCTCTTTTGTCACAATTCTTTTGAAACCCTCTCCTCCTTGGTCCATGGCCTACTGTTCTCTTCCGGCGACTCCCAATTCGGCTTGCTGCGCCAAATTCAGTCCCAAATTATGACTGAATATGTCAAATTTCCTGTTATTTACAGATCTTATCAAGTCAAGAGTTCCCCTTTTTCATTTGCTTCCTGAATTCGTAAAACATCATTTTTCGTAATCCTCAACAATGATCCAATCCCATCAATGATCCTTTTCCTTTTATGGAAGATACGAACGTTTGTATCTAGATATTTTCTCGACCTTTTGGCTTAGACCAAAGGGGATCAAGTACGAGAGAACCCCACATGTCCTATGGATAAGTATATCAAACATGCCAACACAAAGTACCTAAATATATTTCAAATTATTCAAATTATGGAAACACATCCTCTCGACAACAATTAATCCATTTGATAATTTTTATTTGGCTCTGTTACAATACTTAAATAATAAATTATTCATCCATCTAACGGTTTGAGCTTTTAAAATAATTGCAGTAGTCCTAAAAAATCTCACATGGTATCAAAGCCCAACTTGCCAACAAGTTTGTACCAAAAAAGAATCACATGGGAGAGTTATTAGTTGTTTGGCCTCCAACCCAAACTCAATATGTGAGGGGAATATTATTGAGGTTGTCCCATATCCTTTGTGGAAGGGGTTGGTGATCGATTTATAATTGTGAGGAAAAGCCTCACTCTTTGAGCTAGCTTTTGGGGTGAGAGACCAAAGACCACTTATTACCGGTATTGGACCAAGTGTGAGGTAGAGTGATAAAACATTTAAATACGAAATCATGTCTACATCTAATAGTTTAAGTTTTTAGAACAGTTGGTAGTAGTATGATAAGATTCTCACATGATATTGGAGCTAAAGGTCCTAAGTTCAAATCTTTCCAAGTCCCATTTGTCTCTTCATTTAAATTTCCACATTTAATACCAGGTGAAAGACCAAACTAAGTGTAAAGGGAAGTGTTGGAATATTTAAATAATAACCATGGAGATGCTAAGTTCAAATATTTCTGGGCCCCATTTGTCTCCCCAATTAAATTTCCACACTTAATATTAGGTAAAAGACCAAACTAAATGAGAATGATAGTGTTAGAATATTTAAAAAATAAACAATACCTTTATATAATAGTTCAAGCTTTTAGAACGGTTAACAGTGTGTCGCGACCTCCTCGAAGCGGGTTTGGACCACCTAAGGGTTTGGCTAATGGATTGCTAAGCCTAGACTTAGCTCGAGCTCTCCCAAGCCCATACCAATTCGCGACTTAGGGTTTACGTTCTTAACATGCAATTGATTTTCAATTAGGAGTCGCCACTAATCTGTTTTTGGTGGGTCGATTAGAAACCCAAGTAAAGTAATGGGAGAATTACTTCACTCCTACGAACCAGAGATTAAATGAGTTCGGGGACTTGATTACGCTAGATTTCTCTAACGCCCTTTCGGTACCTTTTCTTTTTATTTGAAAAATATTTTGCATGCAGCTTGAATTGATTTTAATTTATCCTCCTAACATGTGAGGTGATCATGCGGATGCGCAAACCACCAATTTAACACCCAAGAAAGCGATGAATAAATTGCAGGACTTACCTCATAGCAACGAAAGCATCTGCATTGTTATATCAGAATTCACATCAACAGATCTAGATATGATTTCTAATTAACAGGCAAATTCCCCCTTTTTTTTGATTTTCACTTGTTTAATGAGAATCATGCAATATGCAATGTATGCTACTAATCTAACATGGAGTGACAATGTTTTCTAAACCGCATGACGTGAGTAAAATATTTTTTGTGTTTTCTTAATGAACATGCAATAATCAAAAATGCAAATCAAAATGACCTAATTATAATGACGGGCAATTTTTAATGAAGCTAATTCTACATGACGTACATTTTATGAACCTAATCCTACATGACGTGCACATGATATTTCTATTCCTAAAAATGCAATTTATCCTAAAAATTGAAACTAGTCTATCTAAAGACGAATTTTTGTATTTTTTTTTCATGATATTCGAAATTAAGACAAATGCAAATATTACCTAGCTAAAGTAAAATTCCATCCAATTTAAACTTAGGATTAAGTCATGCTAAATCCTAATTTAAACCAAGACGTTATTTTAATCTAGCAATTTCTAACCTAAGATGCAAATTGATCTAAACTTAAAATGAGACATGCAATTCTATTCTAAAATGCATGATGATTTTTGTTTGTTTGTTTTTGTTTTGTTTTTTTTTGTATATATAAAATGCGAAATTTTAAAAATTTGCATACAATTAAACATGCAACCTAAAAAAACTAGCATCCTAAATTAATTAATTTTTTTTGGGATTTTTGCTTTAAAAATTTGAAGTAAAAGTCTAATTCTAGATTGACACGTGCAATTCTAAAAACTAATATCCTAAATGCATTTTTTTAATTTTTTTAATTTTTTTAGTTATTTTAAAAAAACGAAATAACTAAATATACTAACCCTAGCCCTAATCTAACTTGCATTTTTTTGAAATTTTTGAATTTTTTTTTTTTTTTTTTTTTTTTTGCAAAAACAAAAGTTAATTCAAATAACCCAATATCCAATCCAATCAAGATAAGATTAATACACAAAATTGACGAATCATATCTCGCGCATGAGATCGGATTGGTCAATTTTAAATTAAATCGCGAATCAAATCTCGGGCATGAGATTGGATTGTCGATCTTTGTAAGAGATCGTGAGTCGGATTTCGGCGCGAAAATCGGACTCCTAATCTCTAATTTGATGGGTTATTTCACATTGGAATTTCAATCATGCATGAATGAATAATCACACTAAGAAACTATATAAAAACAAACTATAAACTATATAAAAGAGGATAAAATAATAATAATAAAAAACTACCTAGTCCTCCCCTTTTGCTTTTTTCTTTTTTTCTTTGTTTTCTTCTTTTTCCTTCCCCACGCACGGGTTGCTCGCGGAGGTGTGCAGCCGTGGGTGGTGGTCGGCGTTCCGGTGAGGGGCGGCGGGCGTCGAAGCTCCGCGAAGGGCGGCAACCGGCGAACCAGCAGCGGGCGGGCGGAACAGCGGTGCTCGAGCGAAGGCGCTGGATCGCGGCTCCGGCAGCAACGGCGTCACTCGGGTTGCGGTGGACGGCGCGAGCCGGCGGCTGTTGGCGTCGGAGCACGGTGCGAGGGGACCGGCGGACAGAGGCAAGTGCGCCGGGACCGGTACAGCGGCAGAGGGCGGAGCAGCTTGGGACACCGGGGCGGAAGTGCAGGCGCGGGCAGCAGCGACTTCACGGGCTGCTGGTGTCGCGAGGAACCGAACGGCGGTGGAGCGCAATGGCGTCGGACAGCAGCGACTTCACAGATGGATGGGATGGGGGACAGAGGAGCGGCTTCGTGGCCGGGTCGCGGTGGCGCAGGTCGTGGGTCGTCGGGTTGAGGCCGGCGACGGGTGAGTGGGGCTCCGGGTCGTGGTAGCTTGGCCTCCGGTTCTGACGTCGCGGGCCAGCACGCACAGCAGGCGAGGCGGCGCGCGGGGAGGTGGAGACGGTGGTGCGGCGGCGCGAGCGAGGCGGCGCGGGCGCGGACGCGGGCAGCAGATCGTGGGCCGACGGGTGAGGGAGCGACGAGGCAGCAGCGGCGTGGAGCGAGAGGGCGCGAGAGGACGATGGGCGAACCGACGCGGGCCGCAGCGAGGGCTGGGTGCTTTGCGGTGGACGGCGGCTTACCGGCTTCTTGCGACGGAGCGAAGCTGGCGGAGGCGCGATCTCGCAGGCGATGGAACCAGCGGAAAGTCCAGCCCAAGCAGAAGAACAGTGGGCGCTTCTCCTTTTTCTTCTTTTTTCCTCCCCTCTGCAGCCGCACGTCTCCTGCTTTAAGAAGACCACCCTTCTCTCTTTTTTTATTCTTTTCCTTTCACGTTCTTTTCTCTTTCTTCCTGCCTTCTCTGACTTCACTTTTCTTTTCTCTCTGCAGGTTCTCTCTCTCTTTCCCTCAGAGTACTTTTTCTGTTTTTGTTTAGATCTTGTACCTGATTTGTTTCCTTTTTTATTTATCTGACAAACCCCTGTCTTTTAATCTCCCCACCTTTCTCTCCGCTTGCGTGAACGAAGGAGAAGCCCTCCACCGTTTTTTAAAGACCTCGTCTAGTGAACTTTCGCTCCCCCTCACAGACCTCCGACATGAATTTTATTTTTTCCCCCCCTGATCTTCAGCAAGGCAAGCGCCTGTCCCATTTCGTGCGTGCATGGCGATGCATTAATGAGGAGGTTTCTTCTTGGTGTTACTAAAACTGACATATTGTATAATATTATGGATATATTATAATAACACAATATGGGCATATTATATAGTATGTTGTAAGCGGCTTTTGCTTTTTTTGAAGATTTCTCCCGAATCCGCACTCCACCGAGTTTGTGTATGCAATCGACCGCGAGCCCCTGCTTCTTGTTGTCCTCTTAGTACCGATGCAAATGCGACTACATGAGATGCAATTTTAATATTTTTTCTTAGGGGTTAAAAATTAATCCCTAAATTTTTATGCAATTAATTACTAAATGATTAGTCAAAATTTAGGTGTCAACACAGTGGTCCCATAAAATCTCACCAATTGGCTCATATAATTCCGTTCTTCTTGATCATCATATTCACGAGTTTGAACCCAGTGAAGTCATATACTTTAATTCTAATTGGCTCCAACAAATGACTCATATACTTTAAGTCTCACCGATTGGCTCCAACAAATGACTCGTATACTTTAATTCTAATTGACAATTGGGGTATCTTATCTTGTCCTCCTTTCTAGCATGGACTAATTTGGTAACGATGGGAATGCTTTATTAGCTATTCATATCATTTTTTTTTTTTAGAATAAGTATCGAAATAGATTCGATGCTCTGTTCCAGACAAAATTATTCTTCAGCAAACTCTAGGGAATGAAATGAGGTTTATGATTGTATGTACCTAAATCGACTACAGAAAAATTTTGGGGAAGCCTATATATGATAACTGTGCCGTCACCAGTAATATGCCGGTCTTCTGAAAAAGTCATACACTTGCAAATGCAGGCGTGTTTTAGCATGCCGTGTTGTGTGCATATGGAATGTTGTGGTTTGATGCCTGTCCATTCTTTAATTATGGAAGAACTTCAATCCATTGTGTATATGGGCTGTATTCTTGCTATGTCAATCAATCAATGGATGCTTGGATATACTCTCATCTGTCCTTTATTTTGGTTCCTTGATGGAAGCATTCCGTAAACGAGGAATCTTCAGATGGCTCCTGATTTTCAAGTCAACATGTTTGCGGACACAGCAGAGTTTGACACACCCTTACATTGTCATGTAACGACCGCATAAGCAAGATGAATAAAAAGTTCATAAGTTTCTTACTTTTTTCTATTTCATTTTTAATAATTAATTTGCTATCTCATATGACAGTATTTATCAATGGACTTCTCCTTACTAAAGGAACAAAAAAATAACATTAAAAGTGTCAAAAATTGTTTACGATTCTGTGTTTCGGAATCCTTTTTAAGGGATAAAAACCTTTGAGGATATTGACCGACCTTCTTTGAATATTTGTAATAGGGTTAGAGGTTCAATGGCTTGACTTTGAGTGATGTGAGATCAATTTTGGCACACAAACCTTTATCAGAAGGGGCAATTGAATGTTTCAGAGTGCGTGGAGATGTCTTCTTGACATATGGCAGCATTGATTGCTAAAGAAAAACTATGACATAAGGACATACTACCATGGGCTAAGGACCAATCGATTAATTTAGATGATGAGTGGAGAGACTTAGTTTATTGTTCCGGCGGTAGTACCAGGTGCATCATCAATTATGGGCTGATACGGGTACATGTTCTTTTTTTTTTTTTTTTTTTGCAAATGTCCAAACTATCATTGGGTGCCTCTTTGAGGAAAAATTGGGACTGGTTAATTTCCCCCAAGTTATGGTCGTAGTCTTTATGTCCTTCTTGGTACGTGCTGGGCATATTAAGTATGGTCACTTCAATTATTAATCAAATTTACATGGGCAACTAACAAGCGATGTTTTGTCCTGTGTTTTGCTCTTTAGTCTACACTGCTGCTGTATGATTATGACAAGTGTCTTGAGTTGTAATATTGAATTTTTCCTCAAGTGAAGTCATAGTAAATAGCATCAAAGCTGTTCCCACAATCATTAAGAGATCATTGCATAAGAAGTCAGCATCACATGAACATATGTTTCTTCGCTCTACTTCACTGAAGGATCTAAACTTGGATCAGAGAAGCATACAACAGAAGTAACTGTGAAAAAGACTGGTGCACTAAAATTGACTTCGGGAATAGCAGGATTGTCAGTCCTGAAAACAACCATGGTAAGCTAGTCTCCGCTCTAGCTAGCTTTCATGAATTCTGTAATTTGGTTTGGCTGTAGAGATAGCACGATCACTTGGGAAGTCGGTATTTTTTCTTCCCAAAACAAACATTTGCATGCCATGTGAATTGCAGTAATGTTCAAATTCTTTTCTTTGAAATTTATCTTGCTGCTATTCCTCCAGCATTCTAGGTACATTTTAGAAATCCTGGTCAAGTAGTTTATTTGTACTTTTGTAACCTGTTCATGGCTTTCTGCAAATGCTAAAGGTTACTTCCGCCTTCCGATGGGTTGAAGCCTGATCTAACCCAAAAGATCATCCCGACGTGTGGTATGGACATCCTTGTCCCGGTCGACCCTAATATTGATTGTGAGAGGTGAAGCCTCTTTTATGTTTATATGATAACCTCTCGATTGCCTCGTTTTCCATTATCTCACCACATAAGTTTTCTCTATAGGAGATGATACGATATCTTGAGATTTGTCTGCACATAATTCCCTATTTGTGCATCTTCTCTTTCATGCACGTGTGGAATGATCTAGCCCTACAATTCACTCCACCGAAGCAAGAAACAATTCATATACTTCAAAATTTGTCCACGCCAAAAGTGCTCTTTGGCAAACCCTAGGGTGCCATATATGTACCTAATCGATTGCTGGGCATTTTCTGAGAGACCTATACATGATGATTGTGCCATCACTAGCAAAATGTGCGTTTTCCATAAAAGCCGTACATTTGCAGATGCAGACATGTTAGTGTTATATAATCTGATTTGATCCTTGTCCATTCGTTATATGCTCTGATTTGATGCTTGTCCATTCTTTAGTGCTCAATGCTGCGGACATCTTCAGAAAGGTTCCTGATTTGCAAGTCAAGACTTCGAGGAGACAGCAGAGCTTGACACATTGTCCATGTCTACACTTTTTCACATAATAATCGAATAAGCAATATGAATAAAGATCAATTTTTTTTTTTTGGCGTGGCATTTAGTTTCTAATAATTAATTTGCTACCTCATGCCACGAATTTTATTAGCGGAGGACTTCTCCTTGCTAAAGGAACACAAACCACATATCAAATGATGAAGTCCAATGTCCCCTCCAATCCATTTCACAAAAGTGGTTTATTATAGCTCATCTCCTCCACAAATTGGAATGCAGGGGCTCGATTTGAACTGCTTTGTTTGTTGATCTTGGCGATAGAGATTTGATTACCGCTCGTTTGGCTTGGATTTGAGGTCGGAGATTGTTCATGGGGGCCCTCAAACCGTGGATGTGATTAATCCAACGAAAGAAATTAAGCTCGAGCCCAAACGCTGTTGACCATTAGCGAGCTTTGTCAAGTTCTTATCCTCAATGACGCCACAAAAGCATTTCTTTTTTAGTCAAATTAAATGGAATTAAACAAAAGGACTCTATTGCACTAATTTAACAAGTTTTGTAATTTATGTCCACTTTGTAAAGTTTTAGAACTCAATCGTAACACTTATCCCAAACAAAAACAATACATATTCCAATTTCTACAATTTAAATACAAACCTGGCAATCTTCCTGTATACCCAAGAAAGCATAGAAGAGAACACAATTTGTCGATGATTTCTCCCTCATCTCAATCCAGTAAACTCTCTTTTGTCACGATTCTTTGGAAACCTCTCCTCCTTGGTCCATGGCCCACTATTCTCTTCCGGGCATCGACTGCTCATATCCCCAATGAAGTCCTTAAATTAAGAAGACAAAAAGCTGAGATTTTTCGTTCTTCTAATATATTTCTTTATTTAATCATACATATCTATATACACACACCTACATACATATATGTAGGGGCGTGCATGGTCTAAGTGGGCGGTTCCCACCCTAGACCCGGGAACCGCCCATTGATTCGATAAATCCACTTAGGTACTAGACCATTGGTCTAGTCCAATCCCTGGGTGGGTTCATAGAACCAGTCTCGCCAAGCTTCCCGCGTTAGCACTATATTGTGCAACAAATAATTACACAACGTAATCACCTCATCAAAGACACTCCCACTTAGAGTCAATGAACCAACAATATTAGTATGTTAGGAATTATGTAAATAAGAAAGCACACTCACCAAACTTATTATAAGTGGGCATAAATACTAGCAAGTAACTTAGGGAATTAGGATTTTTCTTCTTTTTTTATTAAATTCAAAATTAAATATATATTATAGAAATTATAGGTTTAGTTCGGGTGAGTGGTTCCTCACTTGGAACAGGGAATTGGACTTGTACCCACCGGCTCCAATAAATTGGAATTGAGAATGAGACCAATTCCTAGGAACCACTGATTCTTGGGTAGTTTGGTCTGGTTCCAAGCAGTTCTAGGCTCCTTTGCACACCCCTACATATACAATTTATATACATAGACTTTTCCTTAGGACTTTGTTTGTTTTGTGGTATATGAATAATTAAAAAGACATTTTTTTCCCAAAAATGGTTGTTTGTATTGCTTGAAATGATTAGTCAATAAAAGATATTTTCATTGTTGATAATGATATATGCTAAATATATTTGTAAATAATGACAAAAAAAATTTTGTTCGTTCGTTCATTTTTGTAAGTAGATGCAAGGGATAGTTTTCTAAGAAAATGTTTTTCACACCATTTATTTTTCTGCAAAATGAATAATGAATGGAGCCTTGGGATCAAACGGTGATAACGAATTCAATGTTACTTTTCTATGATTTTAAACAACTTTTCATCAAATTTTAGACGAAAAGAAAGATTTTTCAACAATACTGTAATTTTTAGAAGTATGGGTCACTTATAGCTACATGCAAAAATTCAAGACAAACAACTTTTCTGTGATGAGCAAGCATAAATTAGATGATTCAGTGATAAAATTTCGTCGTTGTTTCTCCACAAGTCCATTTGGAAAATGAATTTGTACATTTTATTCCCCTTAATTTAAGTTGCTTATGTAATTTTCTATGGAGATATTTTTCATGTAATAAATAACGTTAATAGAATATAATCAAATCCTTGGATTTTAATTCATATTCTATACAATCTTATTATGATTAGAAATCCAGACGATTAAAAGATGGCTAAGTAGATTTACAGATTATGGAAATAAAGAACCTGAAACAAGCAAGGAATATCGATTGCTATATCATAGAAAGTGGTAGCTTAATCTTCTCGACTATGGCTTCGGCTTTCTTTGCAATTTTCCGCCCCTATATGTACATAGAGCAGAACATTGCCCTTTTCCTCAACCCGAATTACAGTATCAACATAGACTTCCCAAGGGGAAAAAAAAAAAAAACAGAGAGAAAATGGGAAGCGAAACATCGAGTTCGACCCCGGTGACATATGCCACAGATGACGGGCTCGTGTCAGCCACGTGTCCGCAAGTCCTTTCATTTTTGAAACCCCGCGGACCATGGGCTCAGGGCAGGATTCCATTTCCGCCGAGTCAAGAGCGTTGCTAGCAAGTGACCGCCCTCGCAAACGTTGTGACGTATACCACCGACGGCTTCAAGGTTTTGTGTAAATGCTACAAGTTACTTCCGCCTTCCGATGGGTTCAAGCCTGACCTAACCCAAAAGGTCGTTACATACTGTGATACCAAGCTCAACCTCCTAGTCGACCATCATGTTGATTGTAACAAGTGAAGCCTCTTTTATTTCTATATGGTAACCTCTTGATTGTCTCCCTTCCCGTTACCTAGCCACACAAATTTTCTCTATAAGAGATGATATGATATTTGTCAGAACAAAATTCCATGTCTGCGCATCGCCTCTTTCATGCACGCATGGAATGATCTAACTCTGGAATTCACTCCATTGAAGCAAGAAACAATTCATATACTTCAAGATTTGTCCGCACGAAATATGTGCTTTTGCAAACTTTAGGGTGCGATATATATACCTAATCGATTACTGAGCATTATCGGATGACTATGCCATCACTAGTGAAATGCCTGTTTTCCTTAAAAGTCGTACATTTCAGATGGAGACATGTTAGTGTTATATGCTCTGATTTGATGTTTGTCCATTCTTTAGTGTTAGATGCTGTTGAAGGAGGAAATCTTCAGAAAGGGTCCTGATTTTCAAGTCAAGACTTTGAGGAGACAGCAGAGCTAGACACATTGTCAATGTCTATACATTTTCATGTAATAATCGAATAAGCAATGTGAATGAAGAATTCGAAAATTTCCTACTTTTTTTTTTTTTTTTTTTTTGGCATGGCATTTAGTTTGTAACAATTAATCTCCTACTGTCGACCACTGGTAAGCTTTTTAAAGTCCTCATGATCCTCACCGGTGACACATGAGCATTTCATGTTAACCAAATAGGCGGAATTAAACGAAGAGACTCTGTTGCGCTAATTTGATAAATATTAAAATTTATTTTCATTAACTTGAGAAGTTTTAAAACTTATTTTCACTTTTTAAAGTTTTAGAACTCAATTTAACATTCATGACAAATTACTTTTATCCAAGAAGGGCCGACTCGAGGACGATGGTTGTGCCAATCTATGCGCGTGGCGACTGGCCAATCAAGGAGACTGGGAAGGAATCAATGAAGCGCATAACTTGGAGACGCACAAGACAAGAATGGCGTGGAGACTCCGAGCATCGACTGCACGTATCCCCAACGAAGCGCACAAATTCAGAAGACAAAAGTTGAGATTTTTCATGTTTTCAATATATTGTACATATGCATAGACTTCTCCTTAGGACTTTGTTTGTTTTGTGGTATATGAATAATTAAAAAGACTTTTTTTTCTTTGAAAATGATTGCTTGTATTACTTGAAATGATAGTCGATGAAATATATATTCATTGTCGACATCACTATATACTAAACATATTTGTAAATAATAATAAAAAATATTTCGTTCGTGCGTTTGTTCATTTTTGTTAGTAGATGTAAATGATAATTAAAAAAAAATATTTTCCAAATCATTTACTTTTAGGCAAAATGAATTGAGCCTTAAGATCAAATGGGGACAACCCATTCCAATTTTTTTTTCCCTAAGATTTTAAATAATTGTTTTTTGTCAAATTTTAGAGGAAAATAAAGATCTTCCGATAATACTATAATTTCCAGAAGTATCCTCCACTTATAGCTACATCCAAAAACCCAAGACAGGCAACTTGTTCATGATGAGCAAGCTTAAATTAGATGATTCGGTGATAAAATTTCGTCGTTGTTACTCCACGAGTTACTTTAGAAAATGAATATGTACATTTTATTCCCCTAACTTACGTTGCTTATGTAATTTTCTTTGGGGATATTTTTTATGTAATAAATACAATATGATATTAATAGGATATGATCATATTATTGGATTTTAATTCTTATTCTACATAATCTTATTATTATGGTTAGAAACCCAGAGAATCAAAAAATGCCTAAGTAGATTTACAGATTATGGAAATAAAGAACCTGAAACAAGTCAAGAATATCCATTCCTATACCACAAAACATAAATGATTTTAATTCTCATTCTATATAATCTTATTATGGTTAGAAATCTAGACGATCAAAAAAATGCCTACGTAGATTTACAGATTATGGAAACAAAGAACCTAAAACAAGCCAGGAATATCCATTCCTATACCACAAAACATAAATGATTTTAATTCTCATTCTATATAATCTTATTATGGTTAGAAATCTAGACGATCAAACAATTGCCTACGTAGATTTACAGATTATGGAAACAAAGAACCTGAAACAAGCTAGGAATATCCATTCCTATACCACAGAACAGAATGTGTGTGTGTACATAGACTTTCTCTTAGGACTTTGTTTGTTTTGTGGTATATAAATAATTAAAAAAGACATTTTTTTTTCCTAAAAATGGTTGTTTGTATTGCTTGAAATTATTAGTTGATAAAAGATATTTTCTTTGTTGACAATAATATATGTCTAAATATATTTGTAAATAATAAGAAAAAAAAATTTGTTCGTTCCTTCGTTTTGTAAGTGGATGTAAGCGATAGTTTCGTATGAAGATGTTTTTTAAATCATTTATTTTTCTGCAAAATGAAGGGAGCCTTGGGATCAAACGGCAATAACCCATTCCAATTTTTTTTTCTAAGATTTTAAATAATATTTTTTGTCAAATTTTAGAGGAAAATAAAGATCTTCCCACAATATTGTAATTTTCAGAACTATCCATCACTTATAGCTAATCCAAAATTCCAAGATAGACAACTTGTTTGTGATGAGCAAGCTTAAATTAGATGATTTAATGATAAAATTTTGTCATCGTTTCTGCACGAGTTAATTTGAAAAATGATTCAGTACATTTTATTCTCCTAACATATGTTGCTTATGTAATTTTCTATGTGGATATTTTTCATGTAATAAATATAGTTTGACATTATCAAATCCTTGTATTTTAATTGTTATTCTATACAATCTTATTATGGTTAGAAATTCAGACGATCGAAAGATGTCCAAGGAGATTTATAGATTATGGAAACAAAGAACTTGAAACAAGTAAAGAATATCGATTCCTATACCATAGAAAGTGGTAACCAAATCCTTTGGACGACAATTACTCCATTTGCCAATTTGTCGTTAGCTCGGCTTTCATTGCAATTTTTTTTTCTTATGATAGTATAATAAATGATTAAATGATTGCTTTTAATTAACTATAAGAATAATAGTCTGTTTTTTACCATAAAAAAATTAAAATAACACATAACTTATAAATTATTGTGAGGTCTACTTTTTCAAGAATTTATGGCCCAAAAAAAGTTTTTAAGAATTTGTCGAGCATAATAAGTTGTTATTCTCACAATAATCCAAAAACTATTATGCTAGCAAAAATTTGATAAGACATAACAAGATCCCTAGATTTTCACCTTTTATCCTATACATTCTTATTATAGTTAGAAATCCAAATGATTAAAAGTTGCCTACGTAGGTCTACAAGTTATGGAAACAAAGAACCCGAATCAAGCAAGGAATATCGATTCCTACCTAATGCGCTCAACCACGAGTAGTCCATTTGCCAAATTGTATTTTTTTTTTCTTTTCTATTCTAACTCTCAATTCTCTCCGCTACTTTTGCCCAAAATTTTCACCTATTGTAGTTGGCTTCGGCTTTCTTTGCAATTTCTTCCCCTATATATATATGGAGCAGAACATTGCCCTTTCCCTCAACCCGAATTACAGAACCAACAGAAACCCCCGACGAGAAAAAAGAGAGCGAGAAAATGGGAAGCAAAACAATGTCAGATCACCAAAATGCTACCAAAGTTCTCTTCTTCTTGTTCATCATCTTCACGAGTTCGACCCCGGCGACGTATGCCCAGGACGGGCCCAGGTCGACCACGTGTGAGGAAGTCCTTCAATTTTTGAAACCTTGCGGACCATACGCTACGGGCGCGGCTCCGTTTCCGCCAAACGAAGAGTGTTGCAGAGAAGTGAACGTCTTGGGGAACATCGTGTCGTATATCAGCGGCTCGATCAGGGTTTTCTGCACATGCTACAGGGACGCTGCGCCTTCCGCAGGGTACAAGGCTGATCTAACCCAGAAGGTCATTTCGGAGTGCGGAAACACAATCAACCTCCCGACGGACCCTAATATTGATTGCAACAGGTGAAGCATTTTTTTTATCTCTATATGGCAACCTGGCAACCTCTCAATTGCCTCCATTCCCGTTACCTAACTACACAAGTTTTTTCTATATGAGACGATATGATATCCCGAGATTCGTCTACATAGAATTCCCTATTTATGCATCGCTTCCTTCATGCATGTATGGAATGATTTGACTCTGGAACTCACTCCATTGAAGCAAGAAATAATTCATATAATTCAAGATTTGTCTGCATGAAAGTTGTTCTTTGACAAACTCTAGGGAGTGAAATGAGGCCTGTAATTATATGTACTTAATCATTTTCAGAGAAGCCTATGTACGGTGACTGTGCCATCTCCAGTGAAATGCGTGTTTTCCATAAAAAGTCATATATTTGCAGATTCGGACAGGTTTTAGCACACCGTGTCGTAAGTGTTATATGCCGTGGTTTGATGCTTGTCCATTCTTAGGTTATAGAAGACCCAATTCGTTATGTGTAAGGGCTTTATTCTTGGTATGATAATCGATCAATTGATGCTTGGATAGACTCTCATTTTTCCTTTCTTCGATGGAAGCAGTCTGTGAAGGAGCAAGTCTTCAGATGGGTCCTGATTTTCAAGTCAAGACTTTTGAGGAGACCGCAGAGTTTGACACGTTGCCAGTGTCTATACATTTTCATGTAATAATCGAATAATCAATATGAATAAAGAGTTTGAAAATTCCTTACCTTTCTTTGGCGTTATTTTTCGTTTCTAATAATTAATCTGCTACCTCATGCCGCGAATTTAATCATCAGAGGACTTCTCTTTGCCGAAGGAGCACAAACTAGATATCAGATGAAATCCAATGTCCCCTCCTATCCATTTCACACAAGTTTTTTATTTTAGCTCATCGCCTCCACAAATTCGAATGCAGTGTCTCGATAGAAACTACTTTATGCATTGATCTTGGCGGTGGAGATTTGATTCCGTGCTTGTTTGGAAGGATTTGAGTTCGGACATTGTTCATTGGGGCCCCAAACGGTGGATGTGATTAATCCGATGAAAGAGATTAAGCTCAAGCCCAAACTGCTGCCAACCACTGGCAAGTTTTATCAGGTCCTCACGATCCTCGCCAATGCCACATAAGCATTTTCTATTAATCAAACTAGATGGAGTCAAACGGAGGGACTTTATTGCACTAATTTGACAAGTTTTAAAACTTATTTTCATTTTTTGAAAGTTTTAGGACCCAATAGTACTTTTGTAACAAGCTACTTCTCTTAGTACGCTTATCCCAAACAAAAACAGTGCACCTTCTAACTTCCACAATTTAAAGACAAACCCCACAATCTTACTGTGTGCCTAAGAAAGGATAAAAGAGAACACGATTTGTCGATGATTTCTCCCTCTTCATCTAGTAAACCATCTCTCTTTTGTCACAATTCTTTTGAAACCCTCTCCTCCTTGGTCCATGGCCCACTGTTCTCTTCTGGCAACTCCCAATTCGGCTTGCTGCGCCAAATTCAGACCCAAATTATGACTGAATATGTCAAATTTCCTGTTATTTACAGATCTTATCAAGTCAAGAGTTCCCCTTTTCATTTGCTTCCTGAATTCGTAAAACATCATTTTTGCAATCCTCAACAATGAATCTGAAGGATCCAATCCCATCGATGATCCTTTTCCTTTTATGGAAGATATGAACGTTTGTATCTAGATACTTTCTTGACCTTTTTGCTTAGACCAAAGGGTCAAGTATGAAAGAGCCTCACATGTCCTATGGATGAGCATATCAAACATTCCAACACAAAGTACCTTAATATATTTCAAATTATGGAAATACATCCTCTCGACAACAATCAATCCATTTGATAATTTTTATTTGTATATCTTAGAATACTTAAATAATAAATTATGCATTCATCTAACAGTTTGAGCTTTTAAAATAATTGCAGTAGTCCTAAAAAATCTAATTGCCAACTAGTCTGTACCAAAAAAGAATCACATGGGAGAGTTATTAGTTGTTGCGCCTCCAACCCAAACTCAATATGTGAGGGGAATATTATTGAGGTTGTCCATATCCTTTGTGGAAGGGGCTGGTGATCGATTTATAATTATGAGGGAAAGCCTCACTCTTTGAGCTAGCTTTTGGGGTGAGAGACCCAAGACCACTTATTACCGGTATTGGACCAAGTGTGAGGGGGAGTGATAAAATATTTAAATATGAAATCATGTCTTCATCTAATAGTTTAAGTTTTAGAACAGTTGGTAGTGGTATGATATGATTCTCACATGATATTAGAGCTAAAGGTCCTAAGTTCAAATCTTTCCAAGTCCCATTTGTCTCTCCAGTTAAATTTCCACATTTAATACTAGGTGAAAGACCAAACTAAGTGTAACTGAAAGTGTTAGAATATTTAAATAATAAACCATGGAGATGCTAAGTTCAAATATTTCTGGGCCCCATTTGTCTCCTCAATTAAATTTCCACACTTAATATTAGGTAAAAGACCAAACGAAGTGTGAATGATAGTGTTAGAATATTTAAAAAATAAACTATACCTTTATATAACAATTTCAGCTTTTAGAATGGTTAGTAGTGGTCCTACAAAATCTCACCGATTGGCTCCTACAATTTCGTTCTTCCTGATCATCATATTCATGAGTTCGAACCCAATGAAGTCATTTACATGTCAAGAGGTCGCCAAACTTGCATCTCCCTATATACCATTTGTTCTGGGCATGGTCTCGCCTCCGCCGCACTAAGTGCTATAAGGGTATGTGAACCTTGGCACGCCCAGAGTCGATCTCAAGATTGGAGGGCTCTGTGCCAATGTTTTAAGAGGAATCTACGTTGTGAAAGGATCAAACCTGAAAGAGTCAAAGAATTCCCTAGGAATTGCAAGGTTGTTGTCCCCAGCTCGACTAACCCTAACATTGATTGCAAGAGGTGAAGCCTCTTTTATCTCTATATGGTAATGGTAACTCTTGATTGCTTCCTTGTCGTTACCTAGCCACAAGTGTTCTATATATGAGACGATACGATATGATATCTTAACATTGTTAGCACAGAATCCTCTATTTGCACGTTGTCTCTTTCGTGCACATATGGAATGGTCCGACTCTGAAATTTACTCCATTGAGGCAACAAGTGACTCATATACTTTAATTCTAATTGACAATGGGGCTATCTTATCTTGTCCTCCTTTCTAGCATGGACTAATTTGGTAACGATGGGAATGCTTTATTAGCTATTCATATTATTTTTTTTTTTAGAATAAGTATCGAAACAGATTCGATTCTCTGTTCCAGACAAAATTATTCTTCAGCAAACTCTAGGGAATGAAATGAGGTTTATGATTGTATGTACCTAAATCGACTACCGAAAAAATTTGGGGAAGCCTATATATGATAACTGTGCCGTCACCAGTAATATTTGGGTCTTCCGTAAAAGTCATACACTTGCAAATGCAGGCGTGTTTTAGCATGCCGTGTTGTGTGCATATGGAATGTTGTGGTTTGATGCCTGTCCATTCTTTAGTTACGGAAGAACTTCAATCCATTGCGTACATGGGCTGTATTCTTGATATGTCAATCAATCAATGGATGCTTGGATATACTCTCATCTGTCCTTTCTTTTGGTTCCTTGATGGAAGCATTCCGTAAACGAGGAATCTTCAGATGGCTCCTGATTTTCAAGTCAACACGTTTGCGGACACAGCAGAGTTTGACACACCCTTACATTGTCATGTAACGACCGCATAAGCAAGATGAATAAAAAGTTCATAAGTTTCTTACTTTTTTCTATTTCATTTTTAATAATTAATCTGCTATCTCATATGACAATATTTATCAATGGACTTCTCCTTACTAAAGGAACGAAAAAATGACATTAAAAGTGTCAAAAGTTCTTCACGACACTCACTTTAGTGTTAAGATTTTTTATTGGCTCATTTAAGTACTAAATTGGAAAAAAAAAATGATCACTTAAGTGCCTTCGGTAAGAAATTCCGACTAAATTGACAATGTGACATTTATAAATAACTTTGTTTCTAACTTCGCATATCTTTTAAAAAATCTAGTCCACATGGACATCTAAAATGATGTGGTGCAATCCTATGTGGGTTGGTGGCCAAAACAGTGTCGCATGGGAAGGATCAAAATAACGTTGGAGTGTCAAAAGTTGTTTACGACACTCATTTTTAAAAAAAAAATTGTTGGCTTATTTAAGTATCAAATCGGCAAAAAAGCCAATCTCTTAAATGCCTTCGGTAAGAAATTCCAACTAAATTGACAACGTGACTTTTATAATTAATTTTGTTTCTGACTTGGCACATCTTTTAAAAAATCTAGTTCACGTGGACATCTAAAATGACGTCATACAATCCTATGTGGCTTGGTGGGCAAAACGGCGTTGCATGGGAAGGATTAAAAAAACGTTGGGTCACCATCGTTGTGTTGGGTCACCGTCATTTAGGCATACGAACTCCTTTTCATCGTTCACTCAACCCTCGCTCTCACATTGCGGGCCTCTCACCCTCGCCTCGCCTCTCAACTCTCACCTTCACCTCGTTGCCACTGACACTCTACTTCAGCAAAAAGACACGAGCAAAAATCAAGTACAAATTGTAATTTTTTGTGAAGAGACACAATTTTTACCCCCAACCCACATGGTCTATTAATAATGCTTAAGCCGCAGGCCAATCATGCGGAGGCACGGCCCTATATATTACCAAGATGGGTGAACACAGCTTATTTAGTCGTCGGGCCAGAGGCCCGCCCAATAGGGGTGTCAAAAAAACCCGACCCTGCCCGACCCAGCCTGACCCAACCCAGCTCTGTCACGCCCCAACCCTCGGGCACACACCCATCTCTCACCTTAGTTGATTAATAGTGACGTTCCAGGACGCATCGCCCACCCTTTCATTTTAATACGCATGCGGAAGCATATAATAATAATTCCCAGATAATAAAGCAATGAGATAGACAAGTAAGACTAAAAACTTGAACCTGAAAATCAACACACTTATACACATGTATAACAACTCAGTCATTTATATACATATACAAGCCACACTAGAATGCCGGTTTTTACTCAAACAGGTTTGACATCAACAAGTTATCAGACATGAGTGGAGTCTCAATCTTAATTAGGATCATACTCCGGATCATCTTCGAGGTCTTCCTCTGACTCCTCTTCAGGTTCTTCCTCAAGTTCCTCCTCAGGCTCCTCCTCTAGATTCTCCTCTAAGTACTCCTCCAGGTACTCCTCCTCCTTAACAACCTCACATTCCTCCATACTCCAGCCGGAGTCTATTGCTGACGGCTCTGGCGAGTCGGGATCATCACCCAACTTGGGATCGTTTGCACCGCTCCATCCTTGGGATCCGCAATCCCTTCTCTAAATGCCGCCTTTAAGACGAACAGAGGCACATCACCTTTCGATACTGGACCCTCTCTTCGTCCATCATGATAGTGACGATACCATGATCGATACTCGTGGGGCCTCAAGTCACCTCTACCCACATCAATCTAGACGATTGATTTTACTAAAACATATTATAATCCTTTAGGATGGGGGTGTATTGGGAAGTGATACGCTATCTTGGTGACCTCTTTGGGAATACCAAAATGCATGGGAAGACAATGAGGTAGAGGTGCCGCCATCTAGGGACCTAAAATGTTGTCCCACAATCGGGATGAGACTTTGTCTTAACAAGTTCTACCCCCCAAGATTCGATTAGGAAGCCAATACACTCTATAGGCTGCCGAAGCACAACACGAATCAGATGACTTACCTTGGTCTCAGTTCCTTCCTGCAAGTCAATAAGTCAGTATATATCAGATATACATGAACCACATCAATTCATAGCATCAAATCAAAGTATTGATCAATCGACCTTGTTGATTACATATCAATCAGACCATTCCCCGGTCATTTTAATCTATACTATGAAATCTCCAAGATTTTATATATCTAGTCATCGAACCACGTGCATTCTCAAAGGCGACGTACTAGGTCATCGAGCCACATGCATTCTCCGAGATGACATATCTACTTATTGAGCCATGTGCATTCTCAAAGGCGATATACTTGATCACCAAGCCACGTGCATTCTCCGAGGTGACGTATCTAATCACCGAGACTTATGCATTCTCCAAGGCAATATACTCGATCATTGAGCCACATATATTCCCCAAGGTGATGTACCAATTTAACAAATCACATGCATTCTTTAAGGTGATATATCTATTCACCGAGTCACGTAATACAACATTCTTTTCTACCACTTTATATATAGCCCATCAAAATATCATTGGCACTATAGACTCACACTCGGTCATTTTCCAATCAATTTCTGAAATTGAATAATTTAAGAATAAAATCGTAAAATCATAATTAATTCAATTCAGCACAAATCAATACTCAAATAAATAAAAACCACCTAATTTGTGGTGGCTCCGCTGGTAGGCTTCATAACTTTCCCGCCAAGAGGTTTGGAGTTCGAAGCCTCTGCAACGCAAGTTGCAGGGAGGTAGGTGGGGCCACTTGGTGACTTACCCGGTGGCATGGGGTGGTGGTTTCCTCACGTTGCCCCCAGGGTTTACTCCGCCGCGAAGCGGCGCACGGAGGTTCCCTGGCTCACCAATAAATAAATAAATAAATAAATAAATAAATGGACTGCACCACAATGATCAGCATAAAACTTCGGTTGTCGGCTATTCCAGCCTAATTTTCGAAAATTAATTAATTAATTAATTATGGAAATTATTAAATAAATGCAATAAATCCAATTTAAGTCCGTAATGCCTAATTGGATGCCAAAATGGATCCAGAAAATTTCTGAGATTCGTTCAATAAATACTACGGCGTGTCTACTTGCTAACTATACGACTAATCGCCTAACATGCATTCATAAAGCACTAATTTAATTACTCCACTCTAATTTATCCATCTAATCACACTTAATTAAATATAATCAACCCATAAGCATTATTAGCATACTAAGCAAGGTTTAGTAAACAAAACTCACTTGTCTAGCGAGTGGATCGGATCAAACCGACGAAACGTAGTGGGGGACAATTCTTCTCAAAGCGGGCCTAGGTTTCAAGGTCCGGAAGCACCTAAAAAGGGGCCAAACAGCACCTCTGAAACCCACAACTTTCTATTCTAATATTGGCTGGAAAACAAAGGAAACCAAGCTGGTTGGGGCGGCAATGATTGGCAAGGGCAACGGGAAGTGGTTTCAGCTCTAAACGGGGACTTGACGGGCCTCCGGCGGCTGTTCACAACGGCTCCGGTGCTTGCTAGGCGTCGAACAGGGCGAAGTAAGGCTGCTGGAACGGCGAGAGAGGCAGAGTCGAGCGGTGAGGCAGTGAGCACGCGTGTGGGGCAGCGTGCGCGCGAACAACGTTTCGGCGACGTGCGGCTTGCTCTGATGGTTGCTGCCCCTTCTTTGCTTGCTGATGGTCGAAAAACAGGATGGAGGGAGAGAGAGGCTTGGCCGGTTGCTTGGTGAGGAAAAGAGGAGCAAGAGAGGGGGCCACTATGGCCAAATTTTCCACATGCTTGCCTCCCTTGACCATTCTTAGCCAAGTGTGGTTCCTTGGCTACCATTCCTCCACTGAAGCACTCCTCACAACCCTTGAAGTATTCCATTTTGGCTAGGCATGGAGGGAGTTACGAAATTGCAATGGAATGGCTTCAATTGGACACATGTTCCTTCTCAAATCAATCCAATTTGGCCTCAACAAATCCCGTTGTGGAGTCCTTGATTCAATATATATTTTTCCTCACCAATAGATCCATTTTGCATCCTAATTTCGCAATCAAAAATGGTCATCAGCTTTTTCTGAATAAAAACGGTCATATGCTGACTTTTTCCCAAAAAGTCTTGTGTTTCAGAAAAATCTTTTGAGACTGAGTCAACGTTCCTAGAATTTATTGTGACATGACAGAATCTTCAATTTGTGAAATCAGACTTAAATTCACGGTTAATTTCACTCAGGCGCATTTTTAGCATGACCTAGGCTACCAGATAGCTTTCAAAGATTTTTAGCGCAAATGACCCATGGTCGATTTTCTTCAAGCCACAATTAACCCACTCGACACATTAGCAACTCTCGATTATTGTGAAAATTTTGAGAATTTAAATACGGACACAGAGTACCAAAATGACATAAGAATCGGTCTTCAATTTAGTGGTGTCGTCCATGATTAGCCACACATCTCAGTCGAACAGACCTATCTCTGATCTCAAATTGATTTTTAACTATGCCGTAATGACCTCTAAAGATGAGCACGATCAAAAAGTCTATTCATAGTCGAATTCTCAAGTCTATTGCATTAAAATTTCTTAATAGCTTCCTTGAATAGTCTAGTTATCTCGAGAGTGATCAGCTTTGAGAACAGTGCTATAGGCATGTCAATGAAATGCTCAATTTATTCTTAAAAAAATAGAAGTGAAAATCTTGGATGTCATAACTCTTCCCCTCTTATAAATATTTCGTTATCGAAATTCAAACCATTACAAAACTTTATCAAAAAGGTGGGAGTACAACTGTCTCATCGACTCTTCAATCTCCCATGTTGCTCCTTCGCACCATGGTGTTACCAGACCACTTTGACCAACGGAATGATCTTTGTACGCATAACTTGCTCTTTTTGATCCATTATCTGAATCGAGCTTCAACGTATGACACATGGTCATCTACGTTCAATTCCTCGAAATTAAGCACATAGGTCGAGTCAGGCTCATACTTCCTTAATATCAACAAGTGAAAGACGTCATGCACTTGCGCCAATCTCGGTGGCAACGCAGGATGATACGCTAGGTTCCCGATTCTCTCAAGAATCTCAAACAGACTTATGTCCCTCGGACTCAGTTTTCCTTTCTTCCTAAAGCGCGAAGTTCCCCTCATTAGTGATACCTTTAGAAAAACGTGATCACCAACTTGGAATTCCAAAGACCTCCGACACGTATCTATGTAACTTTTCTATCTGCTCTGAGCGGTCTTTAGTTTGCTTCGATCACGCCACAAAGATCCATCGATTACTTGGACCAACTTTGGGCCTGCAATCTTCCTTTCTCCGACTTCATCCCAACACACTAGTGTCCTGCACACTCTACCATATAACGCTTCAAAAGGAGCCATCTTAATGATTTGCCGATAACTGTTGTTATAGACAAATTCCACTAGATGAAGTTGTTCTTCCCAACTTCATTTGAAGTCTAGTACACACGCTCTCGCATGTCATCGAGGGTTTGAATTGTCCTCCCAAACTAGCCATCCGTCTCGAGGATAATATGCCGTACCATACTGTGACTTGGTACCTAAGGCACTTTGTAAGCTTTTCCAAAAAGCAGCGGTAAACCTCGGGTCTCAATTTGAAATTATCGTAACTGGCACTCCATGCATATGAACTACTTAATGCATGTACAAATTTGCGTGCCTATGCAAGCTAAGATCCTTTCGAACTACAATGAAGTGAGCCGACTTGGTCAATCTGTCGACTACTACCCAAATCGAATCATTTCCTCTTTGACTCCTTGGTAGTCTAGTCACGAAATCCATCATGATATGCTCTCATTTTCATTTTGGGATCTCGAGAGGCCGCAGAAGTCCTCTCGACTTACAATGTTGAGCTTTCACTTACTGACACATTAGACACTTGGCGACATGCTTGGCGATGTCTCGCCTTCATACCTAACCACCAATAGTGTTGACGTAGATTCTGATACATTTTGGTAGTACTAGAATGAATACTTAACTACTACGACGTGCTTCTGATAAGACTTGAGAGGTGGCCTACCTCAAACTTGAATACCGAATCTCGAGCTCTCTCGATTAAGTTCCACTCTTTAATCAATATATGAGCAACTGAAGACTTTCAACCATAAGCATCAATGACCTTGTTTGCATTTCCCGAGTGGTATAGAATATCACAGTCATAGTCCTATAGCAATTCCATCCATCGGCCATGTCTCATGTTCAACTCCTTTTGAGAAAATAGATATTTGAGACTTTGATAGTCCGTGAAGATTTGAAATTTTTCTCCGCATAGATAATGTCTCCAAATCTTTAGGACAAAGATAATTGCCGTGAGTTCTAAGTTATGCGTCAGATAGTTCTGTTCATGAGGTCTTAACTAACAAGAGGCGTATGCAACAACTCGGCCATGTTGCATCAGCACACAACTCAACCCTCTAAATGACGCATCACTATAGATCTCAAATCCTCCGGGATCAGATAGAATGGTTAGCATTGGTGCGGTAGTTAGCTTTTCCTTCAACTCTTGGAAACTACTTTCGCACTTATTTGTCCACACAAATTTCTCTTCTTTCTTTAAGAGTTTTGTTAGTGGCGACGCTAATGATGAGAATCCTTCCACAAACCGTCTGTAATAACCTGCTAAACCTAGAGAACTTCTGATTTTTGTCACCGTAGTCGGTCTTGGCCAGTTAATTACTGCTTCAATCTTGATCGGGTTCACAGAGATTCCTTCTCCTGAAATCACATGACCTAAGAAAGCAACATGAGTCAGCCAAAACTCACACTTGCTAAACTTGGCATACAGTTGATGGACTCTTAGTGTCGATAGCACTAGTCTCAGATGACTCTCATGCTCTTCATCACTTCTCGAATATATCAGAATATCATCGATAAACACGATCATGAATTGATCTAGATATATTCCTTGAAGGTACAGTTCATAAAATCCATAAAGGTAGCAGGAGCATTCGTCAACCCGAATGGCATCATTGAGAACTCATAGTAACTATACCAAGTACGAAATGCTAACTTAGGAACGTCCTCCTTCCTAATTCTCAATTGATGGTATCATGTCCTCAAGTCGATCTTTAAAAATATCAACGCCTCTTGTAATTGAACAAACAAGTCATCAATCCTCGGCAATGGGTACTTGTTCTTGATCATTACTTGATTGAGTTGGCGATAGTTGATGCACAGACACAACGAACCATCTTTCTTCTTTACAAACAGAACAGATGCTCCCCAAGATGATGCACTGGGACGTATAAATTCCTTATCCAATAATTCCTACATTTGCACCTTTAGTTCTTTTAGCTTTGATAGTGTCATTTGGTAAGGGGCCTTAGAGATTGACTCTGTTCTGGGTGCTAGCTAAATCACAAACTCAATTTCTCTCTTTGGCGGCAATCTTGGCAATTCCTTTGGAAAGACATCTGGGAATTCTTACATCACAGCAATGTCTTCCATTTTCAGCTCTACAACTGTTGTATCTAGGACAATTGCCAGGTAACCTTGACAACCCTCATCTAACAGATGAGTTGCCTCTGGCGACGAGATCAAAACAATCAAGGGTCCTCCTCGATGTCTGACAAACTCAAAGCTCTTAACCTTTAACGGGTCAAAGCGAATCGCTTTGCGATAGCAATCCATTATAGCACGTTACTTGGTGAGCCAGTCCATGCCAATTATAAAATCAAAGTCATACATGGCTATGACTAACAAGTCTATTTTCCCCACTCGCCCACTAACCTCTAACTTGCAACCAGATCAACCCAAAACAACAATAACTTTATCCTTCAATGATGTAGATATGCAAACAGCCGACTCCAACAATATATAACTTAATCCTAATAGCTTAACATATGGCTCGGCAATAAAGGAATGAGTTACTCCAGAGTCAAATAAAGCATAAGCAGGTTGGTCGTTTAGTGAAACCATACTTGTGATCACGTCAGGCACAAAAACTGCTTGACCTTGTGTAATGGTATACACCATGGCTTGAACTGGTGGTCTCAATTGACCTCCTTGTGGCACGTTTTGAGGCGTATATCCCCTAATCTGGCCATCAGCGACGGTGATAACTGCGCTTGTCCTCTTGATCGCCTAAGACAATGTTTGGCTATGTGGCCTTGTTGGCCACATTCAAAACATGCACCAGCTTAGATGGGCACGGGGCTGACCCGTGTCGCCTTCCACAAAAGCGACATGCTTCACTCCTATTAGGCACTGACCTACTAAATCCACCCTTCTTGCTGAGCGGAGCTTGTGTGGCACCCCTAAACAGCTAAGGTCGCCACAGCTACCTATCACTCTACCTAATGAATACCAATTACAAATCTTTGGTATCAAGAGGTTTAAAGAAGGACCGAGGTCCATAGGCATTTTTTTTAAAAAGAGTTTAGCGCAGCTTATAGCGAAATTAAAAACGAGTCTCACCATCCCTCTACTCTCTTAATAATGGTACAATACACACCAGCTACACATCGAAGGAAAACATAAGCCGAGCCACTTTTACTTACATATTTAAGACGGACATCTTGGGTCGGTACAACCAAAAAGCCAAGACTTTTAACTAAACTCGACTACAGCTCAAAAGAGAGATCTCGACCCCCTATATCGATCATTTATAACCCTCAATCTACAAGTGTCGGCTATCCCAAAAAGTCAGCTCCCCCTCCTCACGCAGGCCATCACACCCATCCTGGTGCATCGAGCGGTGGCGGCGGCAACATCCCTCGCATCACTCCACCACGGCGGATATGGACAGATAAGAACTCTTGGACGACCGAGCCCCTAGCCAGGCCCACATCATACATCATCAGCACCCGAACTCGTATGAATGTTAAACCAGGGATGGTAACATAATCAAGCTCCGTACAATCGACCTCCACGTCAGATGGAAGGCCGTAAAAGGTATCCCGCGTGACCGGAGAGAGAGGCATCTTTCTACTTTGAAATGTTGGTCCCCAAAGGGGTGAGTACAACCACTCAGCAGGTAAAAGATCCATTAAACTACTCAATGCATCAAACAAACAATCATAACATCGTAGTAGAGTACATATCATTCATGCATCTAAACATAACTTACCTTATAGATATGCATATGTCATCATACCATATGTGCATACACCATCATGCACTCATCATCAAGCATTCATGCATATCCATGCCTTATGTGCACATATCACCATGCACTCATGCACATCATATCATACCGCCATGCATACATGTCACCATACCATGCATGATTCAATTTCGACTTTTTATCTTTCAATTGGGTCACCACTTTTTTTCTTTTCCAGGACCAATAATTTGCATCCCACATTCTATCACTCGCACCCAACCAGGCATCGCGAGGAACCTCCGGCACACACCTCCGGGCATCCTGCACCCCCACACTCCAGGCACCTCGTATCCCAACTAGCATCACGAGGTATCCCCCCGGCACACACTTCCGAGGCTTCTGGCACCCCCACAGTTCGGGCATCTCGAAACTCCCGAGGACATCCAGCACCCCCACATTCCAGGCATCCTGACACTCCCAGGGTATTGTCGGCTCACACCTCCGACGGTATCCTCATTTCCCATAATTCATATTCACATTTGTGTCTCAATATCGACATGGCACATGATGTGATGGCAACAAAGTCAATTCAGCTTTTGATCTTATATGTAATGCCAAATATTATCACATGTGCAGTAAGATTCAATCAATTAAAACAATATAATTCATGGGGCTCATACAAAATAGAATAGTCCATGCATCACAGCTTTTGAAATTCGCACCATCCAGCTTGCACAGTTTTAGAAAACATTTTAATTTAATACCTAAATGACCTTCAAAAATTATGAAATTCGTACATGTGATAGTCAAGACATAAAGGCATATATTCCATGAAGAACACTACACCAAAAGATTCCCATATAATGCAATACAGAACACACATCACAGCACTACTAATTCTGTCCGTTCTACTTGCACAGTTTTTGAAACATTTTTGGTTAAATAGACATATGAACTTCAAAAATTACGAAATTTGAATACGAAATTTGAATATGTTGTAGGCAAGACATAAAAAAATACATTTCATGCAGAACACTTTTCCAAAAGAATCTCACAAAAAACGGTATAGACCACGCATTGCAACTTATAAGGTCCAAACTCAAACAGATTGCACAGTTTTAAAAACATCTCCGATTAAATACTCAAATGACCTTCAAAAATTATGAAATTTGACTATGTGATAGCCAAGACCATGAGGTAAATACTTCATGAGGTAAATTCTTCCTAAATAATGAAATATAGGCGGTTGAAACCCCTGCTCCTAGTACCGAAATTTCCAAATCCAGTCTTTCCAAAGAATAACGATTTCACCTACTTATACTTGTTTTTTTTGTCCCGAATTTGAGTATGTTATACTCAAGAAGTCCTTAACAACTTTCATTTCGAATTCAAATATAAAATCCAACTCGAACATCACATGCAAGTCACTAGAACATCCAAAGTCGAGCTGTTTTCTCAAGAACAGTATACTAGCTTGGAACACCACTCTTAAAACTTCATTTTTTTCACATCCTAGACATCCGAAATTTGTCACCATTCAATCACACACACTAGGCACAACATGCAACAGTAGATCAAGGATCCCATTTGCCTCTAAATCGAGCAAACAACGAGCACAACGGCGACAGACGGCGGACGCACGGCGGACGATCAACAAGCGGTCCTCCTCCTTCCTCTCTTCCTTTCCTCCCTTTCTTCCTTTCTTCCTTCTCTTTTTCTTCTATCTCTCTCTTTCTCGGATGAACTCCCTCTCTCTCTCCCTCTCTCTTGCTTAAACCGGCCATCATCTTCCTCAAAGTTTTTTCCCCTCCATCATTAGCCATCATTAGATCCTGCATGGAGGACACTTGGCCCTCACCTTGGGACAAATGGGGGAGGCATGCAACCGGATATCCCCCTCCTTTGCACGTCGACAGCCCCTCATGGGCTTGGGCCAGCCATGGGCCGGGCAACTTCTCCCTCTCCTTGGGCTTCGTGGGCCGGTTGAGCAAAAAGGGGTGAGGCTATGGGCTGGTTTGGCCTTTAAATGTCCAGCCCACCCTCATCCTAATAGTCCACCTAATCCTTAATTATATAAACACCTAATTGAAATTTATAATTCACAAAACTTTGTGACCTAATTTAATAAATTCCAATTCATAATTCACATGGCCAAAAAATAGAATTTTCCTATTAAATAATTACCCACCAAAAGCTTGGCCAAAATCTTAATGCAAGACATGAATTAGAGCACCTCTAAGGATTGACAAGAAATTCTAGGATGCCACAGCTTGGAATCTACCTCCAAGCACGAGCCTTTTTCCTTGATGAATTCCTTCTCGATGTGAAGTAAATCTCGATCCAGATGAGAGGACTTGTTCGTTCAAACTCCTTTTGAGCAACTATGCTCGACGATAAACCTCTTGATAATCAATCAAATCAAACGGCATCAACGACTGCTTCAACTCGCGTCAAAGGCCATCCTTGAACCTTCGAGCTTTCTCCTCAGGGTCTGCAATCAGTCTCAGAGCATACTGAGATAGCTCTGCAAATTTGATCCCATATTGATCAACAGTCATTGACCCTTAACGACGACGCAAAAATTCTTCTATCCTCTGCTGTCTTGCGTTCCTTGAGAAGTATTGCTCATTGAACAATTTGAGAAATGCATCCCTTAGCAAGATCACTCCTTCAAGAAATATTGTCTCTCTGGCAACTCTCCACCAGGTGTTGGCATTGCCTTGCAATTGACATACTGCCGGGGTTACCTTTTATGACTTATTGCACATCAAGAGTGCAAAGGCTTTTTCCAAATCTTGTATCCATAGTGAGGCGACCTCGGGGTCTCCAGTACACGAAAATCTCGGTGCACTCAGCTTTAAAAACTGCTCTACTAGCTTATGTTTTGGTCTCTCTCTCTCTACACATCTATGATCTCAGCTGGAACATCAACAAGCATGGCAGCAAGTGTGGCGGTAGGTGCGGCAATAGCTATGGCCTCAGCAGCGGCGACAATAACAGTAATAGCGGCGGCTTGAGTGGCAGCTGTAACTGTGGTAGCTTGATCTCGGGCCTATTGCCCCATCAACTCTCGCATGGCATCTAAAGCCTAATCAATCCTTATGGTTCCTTGATCACCTAGGGCTGCTATCCTAGCATCAACCGGGTAGTGGTGCTACACCATTGGCATTGGCTTGTGCTGGTGCCCTAACTTTGCCTCATCGGGTACCGACCTTGGTTGGCAACTTAACTCGAGCTGAAGGCCTAACAGTACGCTTACTCGGAGTTCTCTGCTCTAGCTTGCTCATGGTTCAATCCTTTCTACTAAAATTTGTCTTCCAAATCCACATTGGATTAGAAGATGAGCAATACACACAACAAGCAATTTTATCATACAATTACCATCGACATGCACCAGCCATGTTTTTTAACGTCTTTCCTATAAGTATCCCATGGTCCATCGCACCTCATCACTCTAATCCCTAACAACCATTGCTTGGATACCACTTAAACGGGGATGTCACGCCCCGATCCTCGAGCACGCACCCATCCCTCACCTTGGTCGATTAATAGCGATGTCCTAGGACGCATCGCCGACCCTTTCATTTTAATACACATGCGAAAGCATATAATAATAATCCCTAGACAATAAAGCAATGTAATAGACAAGTAGGACTAAAAACTCGAACTTGAAAACCAACACACTTATATACATATATAACAACTCAATCATATATATATACATATACAAGCCACACTAGAAAGTTGGTTTATACTCAAACAGGTTCGACATCAACAAGTCATCAGACAGGAGTGAAGTCTCAATCCTCATCAGCATCATACTCTGGATCATCTTCGGGGTCCTCCTCCAACTCCTCTTCAGGTTCTTCCTCAAGTTTCTCCTTAGGCTATTCCTCCGGGTTCTCCTTTGGGTACTCCTTTGGGTACTCCTCCTTCTCAACAACCTCACCTTCCTCCATACTCCAGCTGAAGTCTATTGCTGACAGTTCTGGCGAGTTAAGATCATCACCCAGCTTGGGATCTTTTGCATCGGTCACCGCTTCATCCTTGGGATCTGCAGTCCCTTCTCCAAATGCTACCTCTAAAACAAAAGAGGCACATCACCTTCCGATACCGGACCCTCTCTTCATCCATCATGATAGTGACGATACCACGATCGATATTCGTGGGGCCTCAAGTCATCTCTACCCACATCGACCTAGACGATTGATTTTACTAAAGCATATTCTAATCCTTTAGGATGGGGGTGTATCAAGAAGTGATACACTATCTTGGTGACCTCTTCGAGAATACCAATATGCATGGGAGGACGAGGAGCTAGAGGTGCTATTATCTAGGGACCTGAAATGTTGTCCCACAACCAGGATGAGATTACGTCTTAGTAAGTTCTATCCCCTAAAACTCGATTAGGAAGTCAATACACTATAAAGGCTGGCTAAGCACAACATGAGTCAGAGGATTTACCTTGGCCTCAATTCCTTCCTACAAGTCATTATATATCATTTATACATGAACCACATCAATTCACAACATCAAATCAAAGCATTGATTAATCGACATAGTCTATTACATGCCAATCAAACCATTCCCCGGTCATTTTAATCCATACCATGAAATCTCCAAGATTTTATGTATCTAGTCATCGAGCCACATGCATTCTCAAAGGCAACATACTAGGTCATCGAGCCACGTGCATTCTCAAAGACGATATACTCGATCACCGAGCCACGTGCATTTTCCACGGTGACGTATCTAATCACCGAGCCATGTGCATTCTCCAAGGTGATATACTCGAACACTGAGCTACATGTATTCTCCAACGTGATTTACCAACTCAACAAATCACATGTATTCTCTAAGGTGATATACCTATTCATTGAGCCATGTAATACAACATTCTTTTCTACCACTTTATAAATAGTCCATCAAAACATTATTGGTGCTATAGACCCATACTCGGTCATTTTCCAATCAATTTCTGAAATTGAATAATTTAGGAATAAAATCCTAAAATCATAATTAATTCAATTCAACACAAATCAACACTCAAATAAATAAACGGACTATACCACAATGATTAGCATAAAATTTCGATTGTCGCTATCCTAACCTAATTTTCGATAAATAAATAAATAAATAAATAAATACATAAATTATTAAATAAATGCAATAAATCCAATTTAAGCCCGTAATGGCTAATTGACCACCAAAACAGATTCAGAAAATTTCCGAGATTCATTCAATAAATACTATGGCGTGTCTACTTGCTAACTACATTAACCAATCATTAACATACATTGATAAAGTACTAATTTAATTACTCTACTCTAATCTATCCACCTAATCACACTTAATTAAATCTAATCAACCCCTAAGTATCATTAGCATACTAAGCAAGGTTTAGTGAGCAAAACTCACTTGTTTAGCGAGCAAGTCAAATCAAACTGACGAGAACATTGTGGGGGACAATTTTTCTCAAAGCGGGCTTACGTTTCGAGGCTCGAAAGCACCTAAAAAGGGGCCAAATAGCACCTCTGAAACCCACAACTTTCTTCTTTGATATTGGCTGGAAAACAAAGGAAACCAAGTTGGTTGGGGCACCAATGATCGGCAAGGGCAACGGGAAGTGGTTTCAAGTCCAAACAAGGACTCGATGGGCCTCCGGTGGCTGTTCACAATGACTCCGGTGCTTGCTGGGCGTCGAACAATGCAGGCGAGGCAAGGCTGTTGGAACAACGAGGGAGAGGCAAAGTCGAGCGATGAGGCGAGGAGCACGCATGCAGGGCGACATGCGCGCAAACGATGTTCCGGCGACATGTGGCTTGCTCCAGTGGTTGCTACCCCTTCTTTGCTTGTTGTTGGTTAAAAACAAGATGGAGGGAGGGAAAGGCTTGGCCGGTTGCTTAGTGAGTAAGAGAGGGGCAAGAGGGGGGCCACCATGGCCAAATTTTCCACATGCTTGCCTCCCTTGACCATTCTCAGCCAAGTGTGGTTCCTTGGCTGCCATTCCTCCACCCAACCACTCCTCACAACCCTTGAAGTAGTCCATTTTGGCTAGGCATGGGGGGAGTTACAAATTTGCAAGGGAATGGCTTCAATTGGACACTTGTTCCTTCTCAAATCAATCCAATTTGGCCTCAACAAATCCCGTTGTCGAGTCCTTGATTCAATCGATATTTTTCCTCGCCAATAGATCCATCTTGCATCCCAATTTTGTGATAAAAATAGTCCTCGACGTTTTCTGAACAAAAACGATCCTATATTGACTTTTTTTCCAAAAAGTCTCGGGTTTTAGAAACATCTTTTGAGATTGAGTCGATGTTCCTAAAATTTATTTTGACACGATAAAATCTTCAATTTATGAAATCGGATTTAAATTCACGGTTAATTTCACTTATGCACGTTTTTAGCGTGACATAAGCTATTGAGTAGCTTTCAGAGATTTTTTGTGCAAATGACCTGTGGTCGATTTTCTTCGAGTCACAATGAACCCACTCGACACATTGGCAACTCTTGGTTATCGTGAAAATCTCAAGGATTCTAATATGGACACAAGGTACCAAAATAATAAAATAATCGGTCTAGGACCGATCGACGAGAATTTTCCAATTTAGTGGTGTCACCCATGATTAGCCACACATCTTAGTCGAACAGACCTATCTTTGATTTCAAATCAATTTTTAACTGTGTCATAATGGCCTCTAAAAATGAGCACGGTCAAAAAGTCGATTCTTAGTCAAGTTTTCAAGTCTATTACATTAAAATTCCTTAATAGCTTCCCTTAATATTCTAGTTATCTTGAGAATGATCAACTCTAAGAATAATCTTATAAGCTACGTTGATAAAATGCCCGATTTATTTATTAGAAAACATAAGGGAAAATATGGGATGTTGCAGGCTCAACCTAACCCTAAAATCAAGGTACTTTGGGGTTGGGCCTTTTTGGGTATTGGTATTGTTTGGGTTAGGTCGGGTTGGGCCAGGCCGGTATTGATTCTCTCTCTCTCTTCCTCTCTCCCTGTGCGTGCGTAACGCAATGCCAACATCAGGCCAGACTGACCTGTTATATGATATTTTAGGTATCAGGTTGGGTCAAGCACAAATCTATGGTTTCGGGTCAGGTCAGGTATCAAGAGAACCCGAACCAAACTATTGACACCGCCCTGCTTGCCCCACCCCCTGCTACTATGGGGCCCATGGCTAGATAGTCAATAGCTCCACTGGGGAGAATTTGTTTCCTCGTAGCACACAACAATGAAGGATCCAGTTTCTCCCACCCCGGACCTTATGTCTGTGGGCCGACTATTATTACCATTAATCCAAGTCAATGCATTTCATATTCTTATTCTTTGCTGGAGGAACTGCCCGCCACTCTTCGTAGCACGTGCAAACCACCGGCCTCAATTTAAACATTTTGCTCCTCTTCTTTTTCTTTTTTTTTTTTTTTTTTTTTTGGTATGGAAATTACTATTTCTTTCTTCTTTTCCCTCCATATCCCTAACTCCGGAAAGAAATAAATTATTTGGGTAAAGGGGGTTTTAAATTGTAATTGCAATCTCTTACTTTAAAAGGGAAGATTTTGGTTTTACACCGACTCGACTAAGAGATTATCTTTTGGAGAATTATATTTTCATCACAAGCAATTTATCTCACTATATATTTACATTCGAAAAGGTCGTCAAGCGAACAAAAACATTTAAAAGAAGGAAATCAAGGATCACAAACTCTATTTTGACATGCATGTGTTCGGGTTTAAATAACTTCTAAGTTCAAAATAATTATCGTGAAAAATTCTTGTAAAAACTTATTCATAGGCTCAACATTTTTGCTTGATAATAAATTTTATAAGCATGCATATTATATCATTGGTCAACATTGACGAATTGTTATTCATGTTCAATAATATGCTAAAGCATTTTCACTAATCAAAAATATTATTCTCACTAAACATATGAATGATAAGCTAGTTGTATTGGATTCATGAACAATGACATGACAATGCTATTTTTGTATTTATAGATATGCTGAATTAGCTCAAGATTATTAATTTCATCCGAATTCAAACGGAATTCGGATGGATTTGGCCAAATACTATTTTCATATCTACAAATAGATTCAATGTTTTTATCTTAAGGTAATGGGCATTCTCGAACGACATATGTAAACTAATTTCATTGATTTTTCTTTATCGGAAAAGCTAATTTCATTTGGTTTTGTCTAATTTACAGTTTCTGTTCTTTATTTTCATTTTCCCAGGGTGCGGTCGAGGGCACGCTCGAGCATTCCAAGATGTCGGCAACCCATGCGGCTCTGGAGCGCGTGGAATTAGGAATCCCTTTGGGCACGCGAAAGAGGAACGTGATGCCTCGATGGAACAAAGGAATGTTCGGAGCAACTCTCGGTGGAGCAATTTGCAATCTTGCTTGCAAAGCATTTCACGTCCTTCTACAAAGAGGTTAGCGCTTACCTTATTCTAGGAGAGAATATCGGAAACACGAGGACTCCAATTCATGTGATGGATTTTACTTTGTTGCCGTAAAAAGGTCGCTGTATCTTGCCACTGTTACAGCTCAAGAACCAAGAATATATTTTGGAGTCCTCGTGTTTCACCATTCGGATTCGGTTGTATGTGGAGATCTTGTTATGGATGGGAGCCGTGACACAAACTCATCACTGATCGTGGCCAAAAAAGTTAAAAAGAAAATCAGGGAGTGGTTATTAATAGCTCAGTTGTATTGCTTGAGATGAAATATTAGATAATCTGTTGATAGGAAAGAAAAAGTTTGCATGGTCATGATGTCTGCCCCAGAAGACAACAACTTTAGCGGTTAGCCTGTGCATCATATGTCTGCATGTTATCATTTAAGGCATCAAAATAGGAGGGGGAATATATCAAAAGTGTGTTTGGAAGTGGATGCATGTCGGCCTGTCTAGAACTTAGGATGCTGTCTCATCTGATGCGATGGCACGGTAATTTTGATTTCAGAAGTTGCTGCATGTGGGTGTCAACTTGGTTGTTCCACTCTTTGCCCGCACATGAAATGCACATGGATGACCATCTGTGGCAAATAGACATACATGTATGTGAGAGAGAGAGAGAGAGAGAGGGAGGGAGGGCGGGAGGTAACTTGTTAGATTTATAGTCTGTACAATTTTCTTTAATATATCAATGCCAACCATTAATCCTTTCCAAGTATTATTGGGAGGTGCCTTTTTAATGATGTTAGGTTTTAGCACATGTTTTCTCAGGAGTGTATCATAAGCATGCTATTGATATTTGATAGCTGGGCAAATTTGAGGGACCATGGTGGCACCTAAAGCTGTGATACATTATCTTGATCTAACTAGGATCTAACCCGCGAATGACTGAGAGAAACAATTATCAGGTCCTTGAATAATTCTTGTGTAATTGACTCTGCTTCACAGGACAGTTTGTGGTTCCTACTTGTCACAAGTGATCTACACAAACAATATTATTACCCTCATGGCACTCAGTGTTAGATGCTCTATTAGTAGCACTGATGTTGTTACGTTTATTTCTGACTCTAGGTAATAGCCTCTATAGTCAAAATTGTGGAGAAGCCTTAGGAACGAGTATATGTGGATGGACAACCTCATGAACATGGTAGGCCTTTTCATCTTTAGCAATTGAAAGTTTCATTTAGTTTTCATTTCAATAAATGGTGTTGCCTAGATAAATAGCATGATAATGACTATATTTCTTTTTTCTGGTTTCCTGTGCTGTTTTTCTGTCTGTACAAAAATGGGGATAAATACACTATCAATGCCAAAACTTGTGTACGGCACTCACTTTGGTGCCAAAAGTTTCCGTTCGGATCACTTAAGTGCCAAATCGGAGGAAAAACGATCACTTTGGTCCACCGGCAAAATATTCCGGTCAAAATGATTACGTGGCTTTTTAAAAAAAAAAAAAAATTGACGGGCCTTTAAACGACATCCTTTTTGGTCCTCCTTAAGAAAATGACGTCGTTTTGCCATCCGACATGGATGGCCTCACGGAAACGACACCGTTTAGCTCACATGGGGATTGAAATTAGGGTTTCGCCACTCAGCCACCATCGTTCGCCCACCGTCGCTCGGCCATTGTCACTCGACCCAGGTGAGCAAGGAGAAACTGAGATTGTTGCTCAAGCAATAAGTGGCAGGAAAAATCGGAGGTGAGGGCGGAGGAGGCGGAGGAAGAAGTCGAGTCGAAGGTGCCGCCGGTGCGTTGCTAGTGTCATTGCTGGTGTGCTACCGATGCTGCTGCTGGTGCCGTGCTGGTGCCATTGCTGGTGTGGGTCTTCGAGGAAGAAGAAGACGAAGACGAGCCTTCCCTCTCTCTCAATTTGGGGATTAGGGTTTCTAAGTTGGGGGAAAGATGCCAAACGGCATCGTTTTGGTGTTTGGATGTTGACTCAACTCTTTGACAAGTCACATCGGCTTCAAAAATTAATATAAAAAAAAAAGGCAACGTCGGATTTCCAGCCAATTTCATCGGCATTGGCACTGAAATGATTGTTTTTCAAAAATTTTGCCATTTAATTGATCCAATGAAAACTTTTGGCACTAAAGTAAGCACCATACACAACTTTTGGCACTAATAGTGTACTTATCCCTACAGAAATGTGCTCCTAGAGTTTCCTAACTTGTTATACATGTGACTTAAATTATTTTCTAATTTAGGACAATATTAATCTAGGTAATGCTAGAGAAATGCTCTCATGAGAACCTCTTTATCTACGATTCTGTGTTTCAAAATCCTTTTTAAGGAGATAAAAACCTTTCAAGATATTGACCGACCTTTCAGGATATTGACCAACCTTCTTTAAATATCTGTAATAGGGTTAGAGGTTCAATGGCTTGACTTTGAGTGATGTAAGATCAATTTTGGCACATACCCTTATCAGAAGGGGCAATTGAATGTTTCAAAGTGCGTGGAGATGTCTTCTTGACAAATGGTAGTAGTTGACTACTAAAGAAAAACTAGGACATAAGGACATACTATCATGGGCTAAGGACAAATCAATTTAGATGCTGAGTGGAGAGACTTAGTTTATATTTCTAGCAGTAATACTAGGTGCATCACCAATCATGGGCTAATTCAGGTACATGCTTTTATTTTTTTTTTTCAAATGTCTAAACTATCATTCTAAAGGGTGCCTCTTTGAGGAAAAATTGGGGCTGGTTAATTTCCCCCAATTTATGGCCGTAGTCTTTTATGTCCTTCTTGGTATGTGACGGGCATATCAAGGATGGTCACTTCAATTATTAATCAAATTTACATGGGCAACTAACAAGCGATGTTTTCCTATGTTTTACTCTATAGTCTACACTGTTGCTGTATGATTATGACAAGTGCCTAAGTTGTAATATTGAATTTTTCCTCAAGTGAAGTCATAGTAAATAGCATCAAAGCTATTCCCACAATCATTAAGAGATCATTACATAAGAAGTTAGCATCACATGAACTTATGTTTCTTCGCTTTACTTCACTAAAGGATTTAAACTTGAATCAGAGAAGCATACAACAGAAGTAACTGTGAAAAAGACCGGTGTGTTGGATGCAAATTGCATCATCCCAAGATCTCCATAACTAGAACAAGAACATACATAATTAAGTAGAAAGATTAACGCACCTGTTTTGGAATCCATCGTCTTTTAAAGCGGAAGTAGAAAATGGATTATCCACGCATCAAGGGGATTACCTACGCATCAAGTCCTTATCCTCCATTGCCCTCCGTATCACTAGCTCAATGAGGCGGCCCCCCTCACGTATGGTGTTAGGTAAACGTTCATTAGGTGAGGATACATGTGAGAATTAGGATTAGAGGAGAAATTTGAACATTATTTATAGAGTTTCCAACCACGCCCCCTCATTACGAGCCAAGCTCAACTCGGCCCACACTAGCCAATCTCATATTATACTAATTAAGAAACATTCTATCTCACCTTAGACCAATCATGTTTTATAGTAACCATAAAAACAGTAAATTACAACATCAATTAATTTAGTCCACTTTAAGAAAAATCTTACATTCTCCCACTTGGACTATATTAATTAAAATCGTAATATATGTGCGCACATTTAGTTTAGAGATAATTCTTAATAGTCAATTATATCCCATAAAGTCTTAAACACCGAATCATGGCGGTAACTGCATGTATACACACAGAGCCTTCCATGGTCACGAGTGCTCTCAACTTTATTAATATGGATTCAATATAGTAATGCGTTAAATGGATAACATCTCTCATAAAGAGATCCCATTTGTCAGTCACCATTCTCTCATCTTAAGCGTCACAAAAACATGTGCCACTAGATAATGCTTTATGGTTCCAATGAACCCGCATATGTCTTGTCCTTATAGTTAACATTTCTTTATGTATAACAAAACATATGCACAAGACTAATAACCAAATGCCCCTAGCCTTCACTCAAGGTTTATACAATACCTTAAGACTTTATCAATATGTATTTAACATAATAATAACACATTCAAAAATATTTTATTAAATGCAAAATTTGATATATATATCAAACCGTTACAAAGTGTAACGAATACAGATAAAACATTTATTAGAGTAAAGCCAAAATAGCTCCCACTAAACAACAGCATCTCATGATGTTCCTAGGCCTATGCTAATGACATGTTGCTCAAATGCACATGGGCGTAAGCCTTTAATTAGTGGATCTACAACCATATCATTTTTGAAAATATGTTATATTATTACGTCACATCTCTGTATCATTTCCTTTTGCTCAAAAATTTTGACCACCATATATTTAGACCCCTTAAGACCTCTATAGTAAATAAATAATACTACAAATTTATTATCTCAATACAACCGTATGGGTCTATCCATAAAGTTAAAACAATCAACTTCTTCATAAGGTTTTGGAGCCTAATAGCCTAAGTAACAGCCTAAAAGAATGTTACAAACACTACTTACATAGTAGAAGATGATATAAAACTTTATTTACTGCACTTCCTGCTAACATAAATATGTATTATATTATTGATCACATGTCATCCTAACAACCATCAAAGTTTACATCTGAATACCTTAATAGCTACAAGAATTGAACATGTCTATAAATTAACATATAATATTTTATCTTCTTTAAGTACCTTAAAATCTTCTTGGCAGCAACCCAGTATGATTGATTTCTACCTAGAAGTTCTGTTGCAAAGACAATATTCAGTCTAGTGCAAATTTGAGCATATATTATAGTTTTAAATGTACTGACACAAGATACACCATTTAATTAGATTTTCTTAATATCTAAATAAGGACAATGTGATAAATTCAATCCATCACCCTTAACGACAGGAGCAATTCCTAGCTTACAATGATATATATTGAATATTTCCAAAATACAATAAGCAAATATCCTCTGAGATAAATCTAATAAAATCTAATATTTAATTGGCGAGAACAATCCTTACGGACTTCAGTACAAAAGACAAAAGATGCCTCAAAGTCACTACTTGTAAACAAAATATCATGTACATAGTGTATTTTCACTTTTTAAAATTTATTTCCACTAATTTGAGGAGTTTCAAAACTTATTTTCACTTTTTAAAGTTTTAGAACTCAATTGTACATTTACAAAAAATTACTTTTAGGACTCTTAATACATTTATCCCGAACAAAAACAATACACATTCCAATATCTACAATTTAAATACAAACTCTTCAATCTTCCTATATGCCTGACAAAGCATAGAAGAGAGCATGATTTGTCGATGATTTCTCCCTCTTCTTCATCTAGTAAACCATCTCTCTTTTGTCATGATTCTTTTGAAACCTTTACCCTTGATCCATGGCCTATTGTTCTTTTCCGGGCATCAACTACACATAGCCCCAACGAAGTCCATAAATTAAGAAGACAAAAGTTGAGATTTTTCATGCTTTTAATATATTGCTTTATATGAATCATATATATATACACACAATTTATATACATAGACTTTCCCCTAGGACTTTGCTTGTTTTGTGGTATATGAATAATTAAAAAAGACACTTTTTTTCCTAAAAATGGTTGTTTGTATTGCTTAAAATGACTAGTTGATAAAAGATATTTTCTTTGCTGACAACAATATATGTCTAAATATATTTGTAAAATAAGAAAAGAAAATGTTGTTTGGTCATTTGTTTTGTAAGTGGATGTAAGCGATAGTTTTATAACAAGATGTTTTTTAAATCATTTATTTTTCTGCAAAATGAAGGGAGCCTTGGGATCAAACGGCAATAACCCATTCCAATTTTTTTTCTAAGATTTTAAATAATGTTTTTTGTCAAATTTTAGAGGAAAATAAGGATCTTCCAACAATATTGTAATTTTCAGAACTATCCATCACCTATAGCTACATCCAAAAATCCAAGATAGACAACTTGTTTGTGATGAACAAGCTTAAATTAGATGATTCAATGATAAAATTTCATCATCATTTCTCCACAAGTTAATTTGGAAAATGATTCAGTACATTTTATTCCCCTAACATATGTTGCTTATGTAATTTTCTATGTGGATATTTTTCATGTAATAAATATAGTTTGACATCAATAGAATATAATCAAGCCCTTGTATTTTAATTCCTATTCTATACAATCTTATTATGGTTAGAAATTCAGATGATCGAAAGATGCCCAAGGAGATTTATAGATTATGGAAACAAAGAACCTTAAACAAGTAAAGAATATCGATTCCTATGCCATAGAAAGTGGTAATCAAATCCTTTGGACAACAATTACTCCATCTGCCAATTTGTCGTTGGCTCGGCTTTGATTGCAATTCTGTTTTTTCCTTATGATAGGATAATAAATGATTAAGGGCCTTTTTGTTAAAATGTGTTTCTATTCCTAGGAAGACAAATTTTTGTTTTTTTTTTTTTTTTTGGTTCCCGGTAGGCTTCATGACAAAAAAGCCCCCGCAATGCAAGTTGCGGGGAGGCGGTGGGGCCAAACCCGGTGGCATAGGGTTGTGGTTTCCCCATGTTGCCCCTGGGGTTTACTTATTTTTTCCAAAATTATTTTTTTTGTTTCAAAATTATTTTTTTGTTTTAAACACATCTCGGAACGGAAACAAGAAACAAAAAAAAAAAAGTTATTTCTTGTTTCTAGAACAAAATTTAGAACATTTTTTTTCTCTTTTCCATTTTCTTCTTTTTTTCTTCTTTTTTTCTTCTTCTTTTCTTTCTTTTTTTCGGCCATTTGGCGACCTCGCTGGAGCGTCGCTAGCCCCCGGCGAGGCCGAGCGTTGCCAACCCCTACGAGACTCGGCCTCACCTTGGCTAGGCGATCGGCCTCAATGGATCCGGGCGAGCTCGAGCTCACCTAGCCAAGGTGAGGCCGAGGCGGGCGAGCTCAATCTTGCCCAGATTCGGCGAAGTCCGAGCTCACTCGGCGGCGACGGCGACGCGCTCGCCGATCGCTAGGCGAGCTCGGCCTCACGAATCCGGGCGAGCTTAGCCATGGCGAGGCCGAGCCTCAGGCCGACAACCGGCCAAAAGCGACCGACTAAAAGAAGAAAAAAAAAAAGGAAAAATAAAAAGAAAAAAAAAATAAATAAGAAAAATAAGAAAGAAAAATAAAAAATAAAATAAAAATATTAAAAAATTAAAAGAAATAAAAAAATTTATACAAATTTACCAAACGTGTTTTTGTTCATTTTTTATTCCCGAAATAAGTTGATCAAACACGTTTTTTTATTCAAAAATTGTTCCCCAAAACAGAAATATTTTTTTCTATTTCTGTTCCCTGGAAAAATTTTTAAACAGAAATGTTACAAAACGCACTCATAAATTATAGCTTTTAATTAACTATAAGAATAATAGTCTGTTTTTGAGCAAAAAAAATATTCAAATAACACATACTTATAAATTATTGTGAGGTTTACTTTTTCAAGAATTTATGGCCCAAAACAAGTTTTTAAGAATTTGTGGATTATAATAAGTTGTTATTCTCACATAACCCAAAGACCGTTATGTTAGCAAAAATTGGATAGGACATAACAAGATCCCTAGATTTTCACCTCTTATCCTATACATTCTTATTATAGTTAGAAATCCAGATGATTTAAAGTTGCCTAAGTAGGTCTACAAGTTATGGAAACAAAGAACTCAAATCAAGCAAGGAATATCGATTCTTGTGCCATGGAAAGTGATAACTTAATCCTCTCATTCACGAGTAGTCCATTTGCCAATTGTAGTTTTTTTTTTCTTTTGTCATATTCTAACTCTCAATTCACTCTGCGACTTTTACCCAAAATTTTCGCCAATTGTAGTTGGCTTCGGCTTTCTTTGCAATTTCTTCCCCTATATATAGGAGCAGAACATTGCCCTTTCCCTCAACCCGAATTACAGAACCAACAGAAACCACCGAAGAGAAAAAAAAAGAGAGAGAGAGAGAATGGGAAGCAAAACAATGTCAGACGGCCAAAATGCTACCAAAGTTCTCTTCTTCTTGTTCATCATCTTCACGAGTTCGACCCCGGCGACGTATGCCAGCGACGGGCCCAGGTCGACCACGTGTGCGGAAGTCCTTTCAATTTTGACCCCTTGCGGACCATACGCTAAGGGCGCGGCTCCGTTTCCGCCAAACGAAGAGTGTTGCAGAGAATTTAACGTCTTGGGGCACATCTTGTCGTATATCCCCGGCTCGAGGAGGGTTTTCTGCACATGCTACAAGGACGTTGCGCCTTCCGCAGGGATCAAGCCTGAGCTAACCCAGAAGGTCGTTTCGGAGTGCGGATACTCACTCTACCTCCCAACGGACCCTCATATTGATTGCAAAAGGTGAAGCCTCTTTTATCTTTGTATGGTAACCTCTCGATTGCCTCCATTCCCGTTACCTAGCCACACAAGTTTTTCTATATGAGACATGATATCCCGAGATTTGTTTGCACAGAATTTCCTATTTATGCATCGCTTCCTTCATGCATGTATGGAATGATTTGACTCTAGAATTCACTCCAATGAAGCAAGAAACAATTCGTATAATTCAAGATTTTTGATCTGCGTTTGATTGAGTATGCTACCAATAAATTGTTACCTTGTTCTTTGGCAAACTCTAGGGAGTGAAATGAGGCTTGTAATTATATGTACCTAATCATTTTCAGAGAAGCCTATGTATGGTGACTGTGCCATCTCCAGTGAAATGCGTGTTTTCCATAAAAAGTCATATATTTGCATATTCGGATATGTTTTAGCACATCGTGTCGTAAGTGTTATATGCCGTGCTTTGATGCTTGTCCATTCTTAGGTTATAGAAGACCTTCAATTCGTTATGTGTAAGGGACTGTATTCTTGGTATGATAATCGATCAATTGATGCTTGGATAGACTCTCATTTTTCCTTTCTTTGATGGAAGCAGTCTGTGAAGGAGCAAGTCTTCATATGGGTCCTGATTTTCAAGTCAAGACTTTGAGGAGACCGCAGAGTTCGACACATTGCCAGTGTCTATACATTTTCATGTAATAATCGAATAATCAACATGAATAAAGAGTTCGAAAATTCCTTACCTTGCTTTGGCATTATATTTCGTTTCTAATAATTAATCTGCTACCTCATGCTGCGAATTTAATCAGCAGAGGATTTCTCTTTGCCGAAGGAACACAAACCATATATCAGATGATGAAATCCAATGTCCCCTCCAATTCATTTCACACAAGTAGTTTGTTTTAGATCATCGCCTCCACAAATTCAAATGCAGGGTCTCGATTTGAACTACTTTATGTGTTGATCTTGGCGGTGGAGATTTGATTCCGTGCTTGTTTGGGTGGATTTGAGGTCCGAGATTGTTCATGGGGGGCCCAAACAGTGGATGTCATTAATCTGATGAAAGAGAATAAGCTCAGGCCCAAACTGTTGCTGACCTTTTGCAAGTTTTATCAGGTCCTCATGATCCTTGCCAATACCACATAAGCATTTTCTATTAATCAAACTAGATGAAGTCAAACGGAGGGACTCTGTTGCACTAATTTGACAAATTTTAAAATTTATTTTTACTTTTTGAAAGTTTTAGAACTCAGTTGTACTTTTGTAACAAGTTACTTTTAGGACTTTTAATACGCTTATCCCAAACAAAAACAGTGCACATTCCAACTTCTACAATTTAAATACAAACCCCACAATCTTACCGTATGCCCGAGAAAGCATAAAAGAGAATATGATTTGTCGATGATTTCTCCTCTTCTGCATCTAGTAAACCATCTCTCTTTTGTCACAATTCGTTTGAAACCCTCTCCTCCTTGGTCCATGGCCTACTATTCTCTTCCGGCGATTCATCTTTCTTCTGCATGTCCGACAGGCAGTGCGATGATGTTTCTATAATCTCAACTCCCAATTCGGCTTGCTGCGCCAAATTCAAACCCAAATTATGACTGAATATGTCAAATTTCCTGTTATTTACATATCTTATCAAGTCAAGAGTTCCCCTTTTCATATGCTTCCTGAATTCGTAAGACATCATTTTTCGACCTTTTGGCTTAGACCAAAGGGGATCAAGTACGAAAGAACCCTAGATGTCCTATGGATAAGTATATCAAACATGCCAACACAACATATCTAAATATATTACAAATTATGGAAACACATCTCTCGACAACAATTAATCCGTTTGATAATTTTTATTTGGCTCTGTTAGAATATTTAAATAATAAATTATACATTCATCTAACAGTTTGAGCTTTTAAATATTTTCAGTGGTTCTAAAAAATCTCACAAGGTATCAAAGCCCAGGTTGCCAACAAGTTTTTACCAAAAAAGAATCAGATGGGAGAGTTATTAGTTGTTGCGCCTCCAACCCAAACTCATTATGTGAGGGGAATATTATTGAGGTTGTCCCATATCCTTTGTGAAGTGGCTAGTGATCAATTAATAAATGTGAGAGAAAACATCACTTTTGAGCTAACTTTTGGGGTGAGAGACTCAAGACCACTTATAGGGCCCGTTTGGTTCAACTTTAGGAAAATGCATTTCCCCAAGTATCTTTGAATAAATGGGCATTTTGTAAAGGCAAGAGTGTTTAGACACTCATTTTTTTGTGTATATTTGGAAAGCAACTTTAAGTTGAAAAGAAAAAGGAAAAAAAGTTGAAGAGATGCAGTTGCATGGAGAGGGGAAAATCATGGGGGAGGTGGCTCGACGGTGGTGCTGGTGGTGATGAAGGTGGTGGTGGCGGCGGTGGCGGCGGCGGCGGCAATTGGCGGGGGTGGGGGGAGGGGGTTGCTCTCTTGAGGTTGAGCAACCCAAGCGACGCCACTCGAGGTCGAGCAACCTAGGTTGTGCGGCCTCTGATGCCGCCGCCCGAGGTCACGCCGCCCGAGGTCACACCGCCCGAGGTCACATCGCCTAGGTCGCATGACCTTGGGCGGCGGCGCCTGGCTGACCTCAAGCCACCTCACCTAAGCTCGTGCAACCTCAGGCGAGGGCCCACCGCTTGACCGCCGCTTGCAGCTAAGTGCCGCCCATAGGCTAAGCTTCGTGGTGGAGCAACAAGGCCAAATCCAAGGAAGAAGACGATGAACGGTGTTTTTTTAGGACAAAAGAGGAAAACACAATTATCAATGAGGGCAATATTGTAAAGAAAAAAAACTCATTAAACCTTATATCAGCATTTCAAAGGCAATCAGTTGGCCAATGAGACCTCAGAATGTTTAACCAAACACCTAATATTTTTTCCAATGGGCTTTGGGGCCTCAAAGTCCCTTGGAAATGCTGAACCAAACGGAGCCTTATTACCGGTATTAGACAAAGTGTGAGGGGGAGTGATAGAACATTTAAATATAAAACCATGCCTTTATATAATAGCTTAAATTTTTAGAACAGTTGGCAACGGTACAATAAGATTCTCACATAATATCAGAGCTAAAAGTCCTAAGTTCAAATCTTTCCAAATTTCATTTGTCTGTCCAATTAAATTTCCACACTAAATACTAGGTAAAAGACCAAACTAAGTGTAAAGGGAAATGTTCGAATATTTAAATAATAAACCATGGAGAAGCTAAGTTCAAATCTTTCTAGGCCCATTTATCTCCCCAACTAAATTTCCATACTTAATATTATGGGACAAGGATACTAAAGAAAATGGACAAGGATACTAAAAATGTCAGAAGTTATATAAGACGCTTACTTTATTGTCAAAAGTTATCGTTGGCTTAGTTAAGTACCACATAGGATAAAACAATTATTTAAATGTCTCCAACAAAGAATTCCAACTAAATTGATTACGTAGCATTTATAATTAAATTTTTTATTTGACTTAGTTATATATTTTTTTAAATGCAGTCTATGTGGACGTTTAAAATGACATCATACAATCCTACATGACTTGGTCAAGCAAAACGACATGGTCACCACCTCTAAACAAAACAATATCACACAAGTATAGTCCAAATAGCTCTTGGTCACCGTCGTTCAGGCCTACAAACTCCTCGTCATTCATGCAGCTCCCGCGCTCGCTGCCGGCCTCTCACTCTTCCCTCGCCGCCACCGCCACGTCGTTGCTGCCAACCCTCTACTTCGGCAAAAGGACACAAATGAAATCAAGTAAAGATTATACTTTCTTCTGAAAAGATACGATTTTTATCGACGACCCTCCACCACCAACCCACGTGGTCTATTAACAATGCGTAAGCCGTGAGCCGACCATGCCGAGGCATTGCCCAATATGTTACAAAGGCGGGGGCGAGCGAGCAGGCACGGCCCGCTTATGTGTTGGGTCACAGGCCCGCTTGGCCCGACCCACCCCCGATGCCGTAGAGCCCATGGCCAAATAGTTAACAACGCTAGGGGTGTCAACAGTTCGGTTCAATTTGATTTTTCAAAAAAACCGAACCGAACCAAACCATTAGGAAAAACTTCCGAACCGAATCAAATGAGATCCGAACCAAATACAAACCGAACCGAAATTTCGGTTCGATTTTTCAATTTTTGGTTTTTAACTTTTAGTTTTGGGTTTTTGCATTTGTTTTTTTTTTTTTCGTTTTTTTGTTGTATTTCTAAGAAATAAGCTCTTATCAATTTTTTTGTTCGGTTCGATTTGATTAACCGATAAAAAAATTTTTTTTTTGATTTTTAATGGAATGAAAATCAAATCGAAAAAACTGAAATTTTCAGTTCGGTTTCTGAACAACTCCACAGGGGAGAATTTGTTTCCACACGGCCGGCACACAGTAATGAAGGATCCGGTTTGCCCATGTCCGTGGGCCGACTAGTATTGCCATCAATCCAGGTCAATGCGTTACATATTCCTACTCTCTGCCGGACGACCTGCCCGCCGCTCCTCCATAGCACGTGTAAACCACCGACCTCAATTTAAACATTCCCCCCCCCCTTTTTTTTTTTGTGAAATTACTATTTCTTTCTTCTTTTCCCCCCGTGTCCCTAACTCTTGAAACAAATAAATTGTTTGGATAAAATGGGTTTTTAAATTGTAATCGTGATCTCTTACTTTAAAACGGAAGATTTTGGTTTAACATCAACTCGGCTTAGAGATTATCTTTTGCAGAATTATATTTTCATCACAAGCAACTTATCTCGCTATGTATTTACATTCGAAAAGATCATCAAGCGAAAAAAAAAAATTTAAGATGGGAATCAAGGATCGCAAATTCTATTTTGACACGTGTCCGGATTTAAATGACTTCTAAGTTTAGGAAAATTCTTGTGAAAAATTCTTGTAAAAACTTATTTGTAGGCTCAATGATTTTGCTCGATAATAAGTTTTATAAGCATGTATATTATATCGTTTGTCAACAATGAGGCAATGTCATTCATGTCCAATAATATGCTAAAGCATTTTCACTATTCAAAATGTTATTCTCACCAAACACATAAATAATAAGCTAATCGTACCGGTCAATTCTTGAACAACATAGCAGTACTATTTTTGTATTTATTGATAAATTCAATTACAAATTAAGTAGTATGCTGAATCAGTTCAAGGTTATTAATTACACTCGAACTCAAACGTAATTTAGATGGATTTGACTGAATGCCATTTTCATTTCTACAAATAGAACCAATGTTTTTTCTTAAGGTAATGGGCATTCTCGAACAACAAATTAAAACTAATTTTCATTCATTTTTCTTTATCGGAAAAACTAATTTCATTTGGTTTTGTCTAATTTACCGCTTCTATTCTTTATTATCATTTTCCCGGGGCGTGGTCAAAGGGCGCGCTCAAGCGTTCCGAGATGTCCGCAACGCCACGCGCCGCCAGAGCGCGTGGAAGTAGGAGCCCCATTGGGGCACGCGAAAGAGGAATATATTATACCTCGATTCGAAACGGATTAACATCTTCATCTTCATCTTCATCTTCATCCTGCTCCTCCTCCAGCTCAGTACTCCGCACCTCCCGATCCCCTCTCGAATCCGGCGAGCTCCCGGCGGATCATCGACGGCGACGATGGCCGGCGACTTGGAAGGCTTCAACTTCGAGCAGCGGCACGGCAAGGACAGGGTGCGGGTGGCCAGGGTCTGGCGGGCCCCCGGCGGCCGCAACTCCATGGTCGAGTGGGAAGTCAGCATCAGCCTCTTCTCCGACTGCGTCGACGCGTACACCCGCGACGACAACTCCAGCATCGTCGCCACCGACACGATGAAGAACACGGTACCTGGTTTCTACCCCCCCCCCCCTTGTCCGGTCGGTGATGTAGACGGGGGTGCTCGTTCGATTGGCCTGTGATCTTAGTGCTGCGGGTCGGGTAGCTTTTGCTATTTGCTCCGGCTGAGGGCACTAGTGAGTTATGGGGAGGAGCGTGATCTGACTTGTTTGTTGTGATTGCGTGATTCGAATCTGGTCTGACGAGGCGGTGGGGCTTTGATTCAGGTGTACGTGAAAGCAAAGGAATGTTCGGAGCAACTCTCGGTGGAGCAATTTGCAATCTTGCTTGCAAAGCATTTCACGTCCTTCTACAAAGAGGTTAGTGCTTACCTTATTCTGGGAGAGAATATCGGGAGACAATTTATGTGATGGATTTTACTTTGTTGCCGGAAAGAGGTTGCTGTATCTTGCCACTGTTACAGCTCAAGATCCAAGAATATAATTTGGAGTCCTCGTGTTCACCATTCGGATTCAGTTGTATGTGGAGATCTTGTTATGGATGGGAGCTGCGACACAAACTCATCACTGATCGTGGCCAAAAAAGTTAAAAAGAAAATCAGGGAGTGGTTATAAGTAGCTCAGTTGTATTGCTTGAGATGGAATATTAGCTTATCTGTTGATAGGAAAGACAAAGTTTGCATGGTCATGATGTCTGCCCCAGAAGACAACAACTTTGTTGGTTAGCCTGTGCATCATATGTCTGCATGTTATCATTTAAGGTATCAAAATGGGAGGGAGGATATACCAAAAGTGTGTTTGGAAGTGGATGCATGTCAGCCTGTCTAGAACTTAGTATGCTGTCTCATCTGATGCGATGGCACGGTATTTGTGATTTCAGAAGTTGCTGCATGTGGGTGTCAACTTGGTTGTTCCACTCTTTGCCCGCACATGAAATGCACATGGATGACCATCTGTGGCAAATATACATACATGTATGTGAGAGGGAGGGAAGGAGTGAGGGAGGGAGGGAGGGAGGGAGGGAGGGAGGGAGGTAACTTGTTAGAATTATAGTCTTTACAATTTTCTTTAATTGATCAAGGCCAACCATTAATCCTTTCCAAGTAGTATTGGGAGGTGCCTTTTTAATGCTGTTAGGTTTTAGCATATGTTTTCACAGGAGTGTATCATAAGCATGCCATTGATAGCTGGGCAAATTTGAGGGATCATGGTGACACCTAAAGCTGTGATACATTATCTTGATCTAACTAGGATCTAACCTGCGAATGACTGAGAGAAACAATTATCAGGTCCTTGAATAATTCCTGTGTAATTGACTCTGCTTCACAGGACAGTTTGTGGATCCTACTTGTTACAAGTGGTCTACACAAACAATCAGATTAACCTCATAGCACTCAGTGTTAGATGCTCTATTAGTAGCACTGATGTTGTTACGTTTATTTCTGACCATAGGTAACAGCTGCTGTAGTCACAATTGTGGAGAAGCCTTGGGAACGAGTACATGTGGACGGACAACCTCATGAACATGGTAGGCCTTTTCATCTTTAGCAATCGAAAGTTTCATTTAGTTTTCATTTCAATAAATGGTTTTGCCTAGATAAAAAGCCTGATGATGACTATATTTCTTTTTTTTAGTTTCCTGTGCTGTTGTTCTGTCTGTACAGAAATGTGCTGCTAGAATTTCCTGACTTGTTATACATATGACTTGAATTATTTCCTAATTTAGGACAATATTAATCTAGGTAATGCTAGAGAAATGCTCTCATGAGAACCTCTTTATCTGCGATTCTGTGTTTCAGAATCCTTTTTAATGGGATAAAAACCTTTCAGGATATTGACCGACCGACCTTTGAATATCTGTAATAGGGTTAGAGGTTCAATGGCTTGACTTTGAGTGATGTGAGATCAATTTTGGTACATACCTTTATCAGAAGGGGCAATTGAATGTTTCAGAGCGCGTGGAGATATGTCTTCTTGACAGATGGCAGCAGTTGACTGCTAAAGAAAAACTAGGACATAAGGACATACTATCATGGGCTAAAGACCAATCAATTTAGATGCTGAGTGGAGAGACTTAGTTTATTGTTCTGGCAGTAGTACCAGGTGCATCACCAATCATGGGCTGATATGGGTACATGTTTTTATTTTTTTTTCAAATGTCTAAACTATCATTCTAAAGGGTGTCTCTTTGAGGAAAAATTGGGGCTGGTTAATTTCCACCAAGCTATGGTCGTAGTCCTTATGTCCTTCTTGGTACGTGCTGGGCATAAGGACATTCACTTCAATTATTAATCAAATTTACATGGGCAACTAACAAGCAATGTTTTGTCCTGTGTTTTGCTCTTTAGTCTACACTGTTGCTGTATGATTATGACAAGTGTCTGACTTGTAATATTGAATTTTTCCTCCAGTGAAGTCATATTAAATAGCATCAAAGCTGTTCCCACAATCATTAAGAGATCATTACATAGGAAGTCAGCATCACATGAACTTATGTTTCTTCGCTCTACTTTACTGAAGGATTTAAACTTGGATCAGAGAAGCATACAACAGAAGTAACTGTGAAAAAGACTGGTGCACTAAAATTGACTTCGGGAATAGCAGGATTGTCAGTCCTGAAAACAACCATGGTAAGCTAGTCTACGCTCTAGCTGGCTTTCATGAATTCTGTAACCTGATTTGGCTGTAGAGATCACGATCACTTGGGAAGTCGGTATTTTTTCTTCCCAAAACAAACATTTGCATGCCATGTGAATTGCAGTAATGTTCAAATTCTTTTCTTTGAAATTTATCTTGCTGCTATTCTTCCTGCATTCTAGGTACATTTCAGAAATCCTGGTCAAGTAGTGTATTTGTACTTTTGTAACCTGTTAGTACTTGTACTTTGATTGGAGTGAGTATAAATTCTCCAATAACAAATTCTCCAATAACACCTAGAATTGTGACAATTTTTTTTTTTTAAGTCTAGAATTCCGTCACCAATGAGCTATTGATGGAATAAAGCAAATCTGAAAGCTAGTCTCTTCGATACCTATAAAAAGGATAGATGGCACATTGATATTTTTTGTTCAATCCCCATCGCTTTGATAGAGGCTTTGTAGTATCATTCAATTTTTGATGTATGTTCAGTGTTGGCTTGCTATATTTGTATGTGTGTAACGGTTATTTGCCACTGCTTGAGGATCTGATTTTTTGTCCACATTTTGCATCATTCTTGAAATGTATGGTTATTGTTAGGATATAATGCATCAAGTTCTATTTCTACTGAAACTATTCATATGATTTGGTAACTTTCAAAGTGTCTGGCATGCATCGGGAAGAAAAGTGAAATTTTGAAACCTTAGCTGGGAATTTCTTCCAGGAACCCATGTCCACTGGACCATATCCATTACACCCTTTGATCTTGTATGGCCCCCAAAATCAAAGGTTGTGATGAACCTGGTCTAGTAGGCGCTGGTCCAGGCAAGAATTCCCCCTCGGTTGGCATCGGCAATCTGCAGATGCATCATCGATAGGACAGATTTTTAGTTGCAGAGTGTGGTGTGCACCCAATGCTTCCTCAGTCCTTGGATTTGATGGCCTCATGGGAGACCCACATTATTTAAGGGCAGGGAGTGCAGAGTGTGCACTTGACCCTATGCACCCAACGTTTTCTCCATTGACAGGATAAGTCTGATATGGCTACTCTCTCTTCATTTTTATGTTCCATGTCAACAGTCAGGTTTTGAAGGTTTCATTAGGGATAAGTACACCGCTCTTCCTGAAACTCGAGAAAGAATGCTTGCCACTGAAGTGACCGCATCTTGGAGGTATGATTTTTTATTACTACTATTTGAGAGGCAGAGTTGAATTAAATATGCATTTTACTGCATCCATTTCCCATGGCCTTCAATATAGAGATTCGGGAGACTTAGGGTTATTTGTTTGTCGTAAGCTAAGTCACAACTGTAAGTGTGAATGGCAGGTATTCTTATGATACTCTCTCCAGCGTCCCCCGTGATCTTCTTTATTTCCAAGAGAGATACATGGATGTGAAAAAAGTTCTGATGAGTACTTTCTTTGGCCCACCAAAAGAGGGAGTTTACAGTGCATCTGTCCAAAGCACTCTCTATCAAATGGCAAGGGCAGTTCTAGCTGGGTCTCTCTCTCTCTCTCTCTCTCTCTCTCTCTCTCTCTCTCTCTCTCTCTCTCCACCCTAAGAAATTCTTCACTTGATTCTATGTTGTTCTACTTTCCTTCTCTATTATTTGGTTTGTGCTGAAGATAAAATAACAAGCTGATTTTTTTCTTTGCAGATTTCCTGACATATCAGCAGTGCAATTGAAGATGCCTAATATCCATTTCTTACCAGTTAACATATGGACCAAGGATAATCCATCAATGGTGAAGGTATGAAATGTCACTGCAAGAAACACTCTTTCCAAAAATGATAGTGAGAATGTCCAAGCGAGAATTCTGGCAATGTTAGATTAGCTTGGGAAACGTATCTAATATATAGCTTCCACGGGAAGAAGGTTAGATATGGCCAACTGGGATGGTTAGCCTCCTGAAAATGGTTGATACTAGACAACTGTGAGTTTCTTCTTATAATCCTGACTTTGTAGGTTTCAGGGTTGAGCCATGAGAAATGGATAGAAAGGTACTTGTGAGAGAAGTTGGTGAAACAATGATTTGTTCGAGATCACAGGATATGGATCCTCTCAAGTAATGAGGAGTGAATTGACTGAACTTTTGCCACCTTAAGTTGATTATATGTCACAAAAGGGGCCTAACCAGTTGACAATAGGTTAAAGAGAAGATAACGGTGATAATTTGGGAGTGCAAACTTTTTTACCACCACATCAGCTGCAAAGATGCTGGCGTCCAATTACTAAATTTTCTTAAGGCTGCAAGATCTGCAAGTTTTTGAAAGTACATAAAGTATGCCATGACAATATTAGAAGCACTTGTATGGCTTAAAATTACAGCTGTATCAGTTCATGTAAATCATAAGAGGAGAAAGTGAACAGTTAAAGTTTTGATCGTCAGCTTCTCCTGAAATTGTTTTGCGTGGGAATGTTGGTTGGTGTTTGACATGCTTTGGTAATCATCAATGCGTGCATTCTGATATTGACTCAATGTACTGAATTTCGCAGTTCAATCACGATGTATATTTACCAACCGATGAACCACATGGATCAATTCAAGCAAGCTTGAGCAGATTCTGGTCAAGAATGTAGAGACAATTCTTCACCAGTGGTATCTGATTCGAGGTCCCAGTCTGATCAGCTTTGTATTTGCTTGTACATTCTCAAATAAAATCAACAGGAACTCTAATTTCCTTAATTCTGTCGAAAGTTGTCATTGCATGGGCTGATGCATCTTCTCATATCAATAATATGTTGGAACCAATTCATATGGTTCAATCTCGTCGTGGTATTTCTACTGGTTTTATATATCAAGGATACGAAAACCAAAGTCCCATTCATAATGGAGCCTTAGCTTGGCACTTAACGAGGATATCATTTGCTTTGCATGGTCCTGGCCATGGTGTATGACTGAATTATGGCAGAAGTTGAAAGGTCATCTAAGAATGGTAAGAAATGTCACTTGCTGCCGGAATTGTTGCTAGAGCTATCAAAATTGGTCATAAACCCATATTATAACTCACTTTTATTTTATGGCTCATATATGGATCAAGTAAAAGTTATAGATCATAAATGGGTCTTAAAAAGTAAAGATAAAAAAAGAAATGGGTCTTAATGGGCTATTAAGAAACCCACTTTGAATCTATGGGCCTTCCTTCTCCGCATCCTCAATTCTCTCTTGTACCATCCATGATTGCAAATCTCTAGGTGAGCAAAGCACTCCCTTTCCTTTCTGATCCCAACCAATTGCAGTCATCGCCGTCACGCCACCGTCTCCATAGCCAATCTTGAGCTCACCAACCTCAGGCAAGCCACGAGCCATTGCCATCACGCCACCATCTCCATAGTCGATCCTGAGCTCACCAATCTCAAGCGAGCCACAAGCTCGCTGGCCTTGGCCAAGCTCAGGCTTGCCTAGATCTAGCGAGCCGTGAACTCCTCAACCTAGACAAAGCTTAGGCTCACCTAGATTGGTTGAGCCACAAGCTCACCAACCTTGGCTAAGCTCGGGCTCACTTGGATCTAAGCTCGAGCTCACTTGGATCTGGCGAGCCCCAAGCTCGCTAGCCACAATAGAGCTTAGGCAAACGAGCTTGGGCTTGCTTGGTTCGACCGAGCCCCAAGCTGGTCAATTGCAACAGAGCTCCAACTAGCGAGCTCAAGCTCGCTTGGACAGGCTGAGCCTTGAGATCACTAGACCACATCTTGGCCAGTCATTGTCAGCAAAGCAAAGGAACAAGGGAGAAGAAGGAGGAAAAAGAAACAAAAGAGAAAAGAAAGGGAAAAAAGAAAGAAAAGAAATAACAATAAATTCAAAAATGTTAAACATAGTTAAAAATTATATATTTTTTTAAATGATTTTTGGTAGATAGATATCCATATACATATTGAAGATGTACTTTGAGAGGAAGGTTGATGCTATCTTAATCGAATATCACTCAATTTTGACATAGAAATTCTAAACATCATGATGTAATTTTTAACTTGGGGACACTCAAAGCCCCTTGAGCCAACTAAAGGGTGTGTTTGAGAGTGGCCTTTAGAAGGAAATTTGGACACTCAAAGCCCCTTGTGCCAAATAGAGTGTTTGGTGATTTTTTCAACCCCAAGTTGCTTTAGGTTTTTAGTCTTCTTGGCATGCTAAGCCGAGGAGGGTTAATAAAAAAATTTCTTCTCAAATTTTCCTTGATAATTTTTCGTTTTTCTAGGTTTTGCCATCAATGACAAATTCGTCTTCTTCTTCTCCAATTTGGCATGGCCGTGAGCGGTCACTGGCGAAGGGTAGCCGGTTGGGTGACCCTTCAGTGAGGGTCACGACGACCCAAATTGCGCTACCAGCTTGCAATTTGGGTCATGACAACCCTCGCCGGAATGCCTACCCTTGTCGAACCACCTGCACCGAACTGCCTACCCTTCACCAAACCACCTACTTTGACCAAGTCTTTTTTTTCTTTTCTTTTTTGTCTTAGTTACAAAAGTCATTTGCAAATATATTTTTTCCAAACACTATTTTACTAGAAGGTATCTCACAATGGACTTTTACAATATAATTTACCAAATACAATTTGCATTTTTGAAAACTTCTTTAATTTAATGGTTTTTGCATTTTTCCAAAGACTTTCCCCAAAATCCCTCCCAAACATGCTAAAAAAAGAACTACAATCAAGAAGCTATGCACTCTCGTATATAAGGAAATATTATTTTCATGTCAATTATTAACTTATCAAACTTTTTATTATTAAGAGTTCTTCAAAATTATTTCAATTTAAAGGTTTTTCACATTTTAATTTTATATACCAATTTGTTATTGTTTAATGTACTTTTTAAATTTGATGTGAAGTTTTTATTTAAGTAACGTGTACATGAAGAGCTTATAGTGAATTAAATGGGTGAGAGTGAATTAACCTAAATTGAGTTAAATATTAGGAAAAAGACCACCAAAAACCTCAAATTTTGCTCAAAGTGACAAAATTACCCCAAACTTTTTTTTTGACATGAAAAACCCCTAACTTTGCAAATTGCAACACATTTACCCCATCGAAGACATTTTCGTCTTATTTTTTCTTTTTCTTTTTCTTTTTTTCTTTTTTTTTCTTTTCTTCTTCTCTCTTCCCTTCCTCGGCCATGGCGGAGCTGGCAAAGGAAGCCGGCATCCGGCGAGGGTTGCCCTCACGTGAGCTAGCTAGGGTCGCCCTCGCCAGATCTAGCGAGGGCACCCTCACCTGTGTCGGTTGAGCCTAACGCCCACAGGGCCGCCCTCATCGGCGCCGAGTTGAGGGGCGCCCTTACCATATCTGGCAAGGGAGGCCCTCACCTAACCCAGGCTAGGGTGGCCCTTGCTTGACCCCGTTGAGGGTGGCCCTCACCGGTGTCTAAACAAGGGCGACCCTCACCGAACGCCAATTTCCCTCCGCCATGGCTAGCAAAGAGAAGAGAGAAGAAGAAAAAAAGATTAAAAATTAAAAAGACCAAAATGCCCTATAGTTTAAGGTAAATGTGTCACACGAATAAAAGGTCAAGGTTTTTTTGTGTCACGAAATTTTTCTTTGGGTAAATATGTCACAGTTGACAAATTTCGAGATTTTCCATATCACAAAAAAAAAAAAATTGAGATAAATTTGTTACTTTTGGCAAAATTAAGGGTTCTTGGTGGTTTTTTCCCTAAATATTAATATGTTTCAGTAATACGAGTTGGGTCGGATTGGGTGTAGGTCATCAAATATACATTGCATGAAAATAGATTAGAACGGTTTAAATGAGTCAATATGAATCGGACCATTTTCAACGTGACCTAACCCATTTGACGGCCCTCATTGTTACTAATGCTTTCGGTGAATTTAATTGTCAAATACTACACCAGTCAATTCACAAGGATTGCACTGAAAGTTAACTATGGAGTTTCGTTAGCTCTACCTAAGGTTGTTATGATAAAAGAGCAAGCCTGATCGCACTTGAGCAAGCAATGGCAAAGGTGCAACACAAGTAGGATAAATGAATCGCACTGTCTTGTCTCATCCTTCCGACGCATTTTCATAAATGTGTTCGATCCATACAAAATTGTAAAATAAAGCTGGTGTGTAAATAAGTAAATACTCATTGGTGCATGGGTTCGGGTATTCATCCAAACGGAGGTGGTTATCGTTCGATTTCTCTCTCATGACTAGGATGTCGCGAGGCGGGACATCATTAAAGATGGGGTGCGAATACATTCAAAACTTCCTTGTAAACAGGTTTCTTGAAATCCACTGCCTGCACGAGATATGGAATCATATAAACATTGCTAAGGGAGACCGAAATCTGATATAAACCAGAGTAGTTAAAAGTCAGGTGAACCCACAAGTTCAATTATCTGGTCAGGCGAAATCCACGACCACTCGCCGAACTCAGGTTTCTCGGTGCTGTCCCCCAAGAGATTGATTTCTTCATCTTTCCCAGTAAATTTCATAAGAAACCTGCAACCCAAATTATCCAGCTTGATAAAGTTTTAATCTGAATGATATGGCAGTGTAAAATAAGAGAGACAGAAAACCAACTTCCAGTCTAATTCTGACAATCAAAATAGGTGCAACACAATCCTTGCCCAGAACATGTTGGGGCATTCGACAATACTAAGACAACAAAAGGGTAATCTCAGATGCAATCAATTTCAAGAAAAAGGAATTCCGTGTTAATTCTTCCCAGATGCGACTGTGGGAAAATCAACTGATACAGAATATAGCATCCTTGAAGTCAGACCTAAAGCGTCATAATGCTGTTTCAAGGAAAGGTAAAATGTGGACTCTGAATGACATGGATCCACCGTTTGACTCTGAAACTTCGGGTATGCCAATACCATGAGAGGACCTCTTTATATAACCATGATAAAAAAAATTTGCAAAAGAAAGCTATTTGACTGAAAGTGCACTATACGGCGTCTTCTGAAATTGCAATAATTACACTTCTCTATCTGGGATTTATACTTAATTTGAAATACGAGTACTAAAGTTGAAATATATCACACGCGATCAACTTAGACCTTTGATTTGCAAAAGATAATTATATTTGGGAAACTCATGTTATCCATCCTCTTTTACAGACTTCAACTAAGCTTCACATAATTGACCTAAAAATCTTCATATCTCTCGGTTAAAAATCATATTTAACCTCTTCTCTAATGAATTACAGATACAATTTGAATTAACTACAGAAGTAACAACTTCGAATGAACTGAATACTAAAGCCCCAACTCAAATGCTAGAGCCCTCTACACTCTTCCTCTATTGTGCCACAAGCGTATATAATCTTCTAGGGAGAGAGGGGAGGGAAGGGGCGGAGGAGGGGTAAGGGAATTGAAAGTGGGTGAACGGTAAGGGAATCGAAAGTGGGTGAACTAACCACTTCTGTGCTTGGCCTTTCCAGTCTGATCCCCACTGGATTTTGAGTTTTTCCCTAACATCTGGAGGAAAGTCATACGTCACCCAGTAAGGAACCTACAAGGATTCACAATACGAGAACCAAGACCATTAATCCAAACCAGGGAATGGAGTAAAGTCACTGTGGAAGAAGACTATAACAGCAATTACATCTAAACCAATGCACAAAAGATCACACCAGATACAGCATGCATTACATATAGTTCTCAACACAGTGTCAGGCTTCCCAATTTAGCTTGTTATGTTCACTCATCTAGAGAAATCCCAAGTCCAGCAAAGAAAAAAAGAAGGCTCACATCTTCATGAGAAAAAGGGAAAATAAAAAATAAAAAATCAGGCATAAGTACTCAGAACTCTAGATGACAAGTGATCACCCCCCGAGCAATCTGGTAATGTTCTAGAACGGATGATCTACGAAGAGCTTTCTTACTAATAACTCCCCAAGGTGAAGACAGAACCTTCATATTTCACCAGTGTAAATGTACCCAATCTTATTCATAGAGCAAAACCAACGAATCAAGGAGGAATTGTACGAGATAAACCACAATCTCCAACCTCTGCCAGAATTTCAGCCGACGAGACTCCCGTCTCTTCTCTTAGTTCCCTCATGGCTGCACGTCTCGGATCTTCGCCCTCATCAATCCCACCCTAGTTAAAAGAGAAGAGCCAAAAAAAAAAAAAAAAAAAAATGAGCAACCCATATCGGATTTAATGTCTACAAGAGGTTAAGGCAAATGACTACAAACGCAAATAGTCAGGAAACACTTAATGTAAGTAAACGATGGGACGAATCCGAATTCCAATCGCAGATACACTCGCTACAAGCTACAATCAAACCGGGACAGCCTAAAATGCCGACCTTCGTCATACACATTCAAGCGATCAGCAACGATGCCATCGATCGCTAACTAGTAGCGCAACGCAGGTACACAAGGTCGCCAATTTACCTGCGGCATTTGCCAGGCGTCGCGGACATCAAGCCTCGAAGCAGCGAAAATCTGCCAAAAAAAAAAAAAAAAAAAAAAATCCGCAAAGAGCACATCAGAAACGCCATCGACACTGAACGAAATCTCATCCGACTCTATGGAGAGAGAGAGATTGAAACCTTCTTGGAGGAATTGACGAGGCAGATGCCGACGTTCGGCCGGTAGCCTTCGGGAGGAGCTTCCATCGACGGCGACGGCGACGGCGACGGCGGCGCCGGTGGCGGCGAGGAGGAGGAAGATGGCGGACCCGAAGCGCAGCGAATCCGCGAACGGAGATCGCAGGGCTTGCGAAGGAGGTGGAGCGGGACGGAAGCGGGAGAGAATCCGCGAGCTTTGGAGGGACAATGATGGAGGAGGATCGGGCGATTCAGGAGGAGCGTGCAACGGCACGACGATGATGCCATTCACGATTTCGCGTAGGCGGCGGCGAGGGCCTCTTTTACAGCGGCTGCGGAGCTGAGGTGGCAACGATTCATAGGTCAGTTCCTTATCATCTCCACTTAGCGTGTAAAATTTTCCATTCTATCTATGAAAAAATGCCATGCCATGATTAATTAATGAAAAATATTTTCACTATTAAATATAATTTAAATTTAAATATTATCATAAATAATAAAAAACATTTTTTATTCATTCATTTTTATAAACGACACAAGCAATTTGTCTCCAAAAAACTAATTAGACGTGAAATTTAATCAAAATTCTTAAATTTCAATTACACTTATTTCTTTACGACGAAAGTGCCTGAATTTGAAATTTCCCACACCACAAAGTGTTCTTTTGAACGGAAGTATTTGGGCTTGAATGGCGGCTCAAGATCAACCTTATGAAAACCTTATATTCGCCATGGAGGTTCTATCTCCTTGGAGGGGTCGACTTTTATCTTTAGCCAGTCACGATCAAGCAACCGGTTTCACTTAGCAGGCTGGAAATTGCCCTTTGGGGTGCGGAATGAATATATAAGTAGAATACATAAACAACATTAGCATCTGTTCAAATTGTAAGTTCACCATTCTACACCAGTTCAGCTAAGCTAAGCGAAAACAGCATTAGTCTTCACTGATGTGGAATTGCTCAAAAATGCGGAAATGGCCCTTACATTCAGCAACTCATCAGACAGAACAGCACTTAAAGCAGCTCCAAAGCTGCTGCATATAGAGCCATCCCATGCCAAAATCACAGAAACACCCCCAATGCTCATGGATTCTCTACAGCTTTTATGCGGTCGATTTCACTCGAGAATTCCACAAGCGGCGCGCAGATTTCCCTTTTATTGCTTCGGCGCTGAACAAAAAAGTCGCGAACTGATGGTCGAGTCTGAAAAATTGAGATGCCTGAGCATCGACAAAGACTCTGCAATTTCACAGAGGAAGAGCAGCTTCAATCTTTCCCCAGGACTCCAAGGACTTTCCTTTAAGCCTACTCTTCATCTTCTCCACAATGTCTTTCGCTTCCTCGCCTTTCGACGTCTTCAGCAACCCGTCAACGAGGCTCTGCATCGCCTCAAATGGAGGAACCCACCTTCTCTTGATGATCTCCTTGCACATCTCGAGTCCAGAATCAAACTCGCCCTCCCTCAACATGCCCCGGAGCAGCGTGTAATACGTGAACGAACAGGGTGCAACGTGCCCATCCCTGACCATGCCATCCAGGACCTTCTTGGCGGATTCGAAATCCCCGAGCCTGGCGAACCCGTCGATGACCGCATTGTAGCTAGCCGAGTTCGGCTTCACGCCTCTGGCGATCATCTCAGCCAATAGCTTGTTCGCTCTCGCGCATTCCTTGTTCTTACACAGCCTCGCAATCCTAAGGTTGTATGCAGTCACATTGCACTCCAAGCCCTTTCCTAGGATCTCCTTCACTACCCGGTCGAAAGCACTAAAGTCCCCATTTTTCAAATAAGCCCCAAGCAAGATGTTGTAAGAATCGATGTTCGGAATCACCTGATGCCTCGCCTCCATCTCCGCGAGCCAGGCGCGGACCGCCTCGGTGTCGCCGTCCTTGACGAACGCCTTCAGGACGAGGTTGTGCGCGGCGGCGGTCGGCGTCACTCCGAGCTCGCGCGGCAGCTTCTCGAACAGCTCGTGGACCCTCCCGATCGATCCGTTGTTCAGATGGACGCTGAGGACGGCGCAGAGCGACTTCTCGCTGACGTCGCAGCGCTTCGCTTCGCGCGCGCGGTCGAAGGTCCGCATCGCCTCGTCGACCATCCCGGCATTCGAATAGACCATCATGAGGCGGATCCAGAAGCCCTCGGACCTGAGCGAGCTCGGGGCATCGCCGCCCTGGCTGATCTGGTTGAGGACGAGGCGGTCGACTAGGTCGAACCGGCGCGCCTTGGCGAGCTTCTGGAAGGAGAGGTGGTAGAGGGGCCGGTGGCGACGGAAGGTCGGGAAGCGGGAGGACTGTTCGAAAAGCTCGGCGAGCTTGTCCGGGTTCGATTCGGCGAGTATGGCGGACTTCACGGCGCGGAAGGAAGGAAACGGCGGCTGCGGCGGCTGCGGCTGCGGCTGCGGCGGCGGCGGCGGGTGAGTGGAGGTGGAGAAGAGGGATCTGCGAATGCGGAGTCGCGAGTGTTTGCCGAGGGACGCCATTGCCGATGCAGAGGGCGAGCTGCGTGGGGGCGTAGGGTTTTAACAGGCGAGCGAGGAAGATGATTGATGACGATGGTCCCGTCTGGCGCGGGCCCCTGCAGGATTAACGGGTAGTGTTGGGCCGGCCCATCTCTTATAATGGGCTGGTATGGCAGTTACTGGGCCTATTTTCGTGGGCCCTAACGAACGGGCCCTACCCATTTTTTCTGAGTTTTTTGGGCCTTTGGGCCCAAGCTTCCATGTTGAATATCGGAGATCTGGTCAAAGGGCGAACATAAATTCCCTCTTCAATCCGCGCGCGGGCTCCTTGACCGGAGCGAACGCAGCCGCTTTTAATTTGTCAAAAAATAAATAATATATTATTTTATTGTCTTCTTTCGATCTACTCAGTTTTGCATCATTATATTTAAGAAAAGCATTGGACTAGACAATTTAAAGTTGCTCACTCTCTCCATGTCATCCATTTTATTTTTAGAATTTGCATTTCCAATCGAATATGACAAAAATTCAGGTGGATTTTTTTGGGTATTACACAAAGATATATTTTTTAAAAGAAAAATATGAGATCCCTCATGAAAAAAGAGGGCCCAAGCTGACATTCGAAAAAGTGCAACCCATCAGTACGACATGCCACGCTCGCATGCGGCTATATTTGGATTGTACCGGCATGGCATGCACCATCAACGGGTCTCAGCCCTCCAGTATAGAAGATTTGAGGACTAGTGTCGGGCTTAGTCCATTAGCCGACTTTACATGGGCTTAGTCAACGCAACTCACACATGTTGGCTTCAATTGTGGGTTAGCTTGCATAATTGACAATTGAGATAAAGCAATGGCCCGCATTATAATGTAATAACTATTGTGTTGCAAGCAATAAACATGTAATAATCATTATGCTTCTTTGACTCCTGCAATATAATAATACATGTAGCATATCAAGTTTTAATAACGGTGACGTACATAAAGGGAGAAGTATAAATACTCTCGAAATCAAAATGAATATAATGAACATTAATTCAATAAATGAAGAAGTGATTCATGAATTTAGTAGTCATTACTCATTACTAATCAAAGGCGCGGTTGGTTGACGTTGGACCGTCGTCCCACAAAAAAGCGCGTCGCCCCGCGTCGCCCCGCACATAATAAACTCGGAAGTTTCTCTTTTTTCGTGCATTTTTCTTATTTATTTATTTTCAGAATTTTCATCAACCGAATATTCAAATCAAAAAGAACTTCCGGGGAGCAGCCAGCTGCTCGCTCGCATGATCCCGTCGAACTGTCCCTGGCCCATCTCCTCTACCGAACCAATTTTCCCCTAAGCAATCCGAACCCGCTCTCTTTCTCTCTCTCTATCTTTCCTCTCTCTCTCTCTCTCTCTACCGACGACAGAGCCGCCGGAGGATGGTGGCCGCGGCGGCCGGCGGCGATCCGCTGACGGAGAGGGCGGCGCTCATGCGGGAGTCGCTGCAGAAGAGCCAGACGATCACTGACGGCATGGTCTCGATCCTCGGGTCCTTCGATCACCGGCTTTCGGCGCTCGAGACCGCCATGAGGCCTACGCAGGTCGGTCAAACCTTTTTCCTTCTCCCGATTCCGGTTCTTGCTCCCGTTGGAGATTCCAGATCGAGTCTAGCTCTTCTCTTGCGCTTCGATTTCGGTCGAGTATCGGCGTGGGGTAGTGTGGGAAGTGAGCTCTCCGTGATCTGCGGACGGGCGGTTTGCTGTCTCTGGACGCGTGATTTAGGTCGCTGAAGTGATTGTTCGATGATCTGAGGAAACGCTAGGATGAGATCACGGTTGTCCTGTTTGAAATTGAGGATGAGGGAATAACGAGAGGTTTTCAATGTGCTTGATGAACTGCTGCGTGCATTTTTTAATAGAAGGATTTAGTTCTCACTCTCTCGTTCACTTTAAAGCGAAGCGACTCTTTCCTTGAAGATGCCTTTGCCTTGACCCTAAAATGAAAACGAGGTTTACCCAATGGCGGTGCTGACAGTCTTTTGCTTTATCTGTTTTTCACAGATCAGAACACATTCCATTAGGAAAGCTCACGAGAATATCGACAAGACCTTAAAGGCTGCAGAGGTGGTTCTGTTGCAATTTGATACTTTCCGCCAGGTTTGTATCTGTAACTGATCAAGACTTTATTTGCTTGTAAATTCGCTTCTGTTGTTGTAATGTGTCGTTGAGAAGTCATTCATTTGGCTTAGCAACTAATCAAAAACGCCTTTTACATGGAGCACTCTCGATTCAAGCCACTTGAACTCGCAATTCTTTCCTTCTGCGCTCGTGCATCTCGGGGAAATTTTTGTCAGTGAGAATAGTCTTAAGATCTAATGTTGCAACTTGTAAGATTTAGAACCTTAGATAGCCGCTGTACAGAGTTTAGCTATTTTCACGCTGCACAGCTTGTTAGTTGGAAGCTCACTTTTGTTTGGCAAGTTCAACTTGATGAGAGGTTGTCCTGCTTCCTGCTCATATGTTTGCAAACACCGAATAAAAAGTGTTCGAGTCAGTTCAGCGTATTTTCATTGAATATTTTGTGTCATCATTCAATGACTACGAATATTCTTTTTGATGCAGCCAACAAAATCATGCAAGATTATGTTTGCTCAAAAATTTACGTTTCTTCCAAGCTTGTTGTAGATGGACATCACAAATCAAATAAGAGTCCTAAGGGGTTAGGATTCTTCTCATGGATAAATTAGAAGTCTTATATCTTTCAGATCTTGATTCTTATTATGATTTTGTTAAGTTTTTTTAAGTTGGATATTATGATTCCTTATTCCATATTATTTTATTCATTTAGAGGTTTCCTATATCAACTAGGGGTAGAACTTAGAGAGTCTGTAAATATCGTTGTAGTTCTTTGTTTTCTGTAGAGCCGATTATTATTTAAATTTTGCAAGTATCGGCTTTGGGATTGGGTGATGCAACTTTTCTCTTAAGTGCTATGCTTAAGAAACCCTAGGTTTGATGCTTAGGAAGCTTTGGGTGCAAAGTGTAAAGATTTATTTTTTGTTCTGGGGCTTGTTGTCCTTCATCATAACCAGTGATGATATCCCCTTTTCTGTTGGTAGCTATGTTCCTTTTGGTACTTCTCTTGTTAGTAAATTGTTCAAACCAAGATCAAGTACCTTTGTCTGACATACATTCAGAAAATTTCCAAAACATTGCCAATTTTTTCTAGTTCTGCTTATCCCGATAATTCTTATGTGAATTAAGTGCTTTATTTTCTGTTATATTATTCTTGTTGATTTTCGATTGTGTCTTATTTGTTATTGTTTGTATTACTATTATTGTCCCGGCAGGCTGAGGCAAAAATTCTCAAAGGGCCACATGAGGATCTTGAGAGTTATCTGGCAGCAATTGACCAACTAAGAAGGAACCTTAAATTTTTTACTGGTAACAAAAGCTTTAAAAGTACTGATGCGGTGCTCAATCATGCAAAGTAGTCTGCTTGCTAAGGCTATCTCAAAGCTGGAAGAGGAGTTTAAGCAGCTCTTAGCAAGTTACAGGTCCATATGCTTTTCTATTGATGCTTATTTCGTTGCTTGGATATCCTTTGTGTTCATGTGTTCTGCTTGCCATCTAGTTCTGTCTGTGAAACTTGTGCCCTCTTTAATCAAGAAGCTTCATCCGACTCAAATATTTGCACTGTCTTTCCCCAGTCTAAACTATGTAACGACTGTGGGTGTATAGATAATTCTTCATTTGCTGGGTTGTTGTTAGACTACTGTCTACAGGAAGCATGGATGGGACTTTTGACACCATTTTCACCTGTCCCTGTACAATGTCTTTTGCTGCTTTCGTTAGATGTGATGGTCCTGAAATATAAATTGTCACAACAGTAGGTGGTGTTCTTGTTTTGTTTCTGACCCATTTCTGAGCTGCTATTTATTGCTTGGCCATCTTCTGCACGATCTTTGCTTTTGGGATCAGTATACAATTTTTGTTCTTGCATTGATTGGTGGAAATATCAACCTTGTCGTAAAGATTTGCCTTTCTAAATACAAGTTTGGGATCGGTGTACAATTTTTTATCTTTGCTTTTGGGATCGGTATACAAGTTTTTAAGCTTTTCGCTATGATTTGCATCTTGTAAAGAATTGCCTTTCTAAATACCATATTCATGCGTGTTCTTCATGACATTACAGCAAAGCTGTGGAGCCTGACCGTCTTTTCGAGTGTCTGCCTAGCTCGTTGCGACCATCAACTGGGTCACCTGGGCACCACAGTGATTCTGGTGGTAACAATCCTTCACATGCACACAGTGATCATCATAATGGTAACTTGGAAAATGCAGTCTATACTCCTCCAACACTTATACCCCCAAGGATATTGCCCCTGCTGCATGATTTAGCCCAGCAAATGGTTCATGCGGGTCATCAACAACAGCTACTCAAGGATTACCAGTAAAAAGCCTAACTTGTTTCCTTGCTAGATAAAATTTCTTGTAGTGGTGCTGTCAAGTTAGTCTAGATGATTGACTGTCTTTGGTTTGATTTGATGCTTGGATTCTGTAGGATGATATGCCTGTTATCTTGGATGTGGTGGTATAGTTTCATCAGTTTATTTGATTGTTTCTTGAAATTTTTCAACTTCTTGGATAACTTTTTGCGGCAGATATCTATTTACAACAGGTGTCTCTGAGTTAGCTTTATAAAATTATTCTGCAATGCTATTCAATGGGGCATCATATACAGAGTTATTATTGTTGTGTGTCTATATTTACAACATACAAGTTGGTAGATTTCCTTTTTGTCATTGGAGTATGTAAACCATGTTGCTAGGTAGATGTGTCCATTATGGACATTGGTGTGCGTGTCCACCTAATTATGGGTTCGTGTGATTCACATCATCAATTGGCTTCTTCAGTGTATCTTTCATTGCTTGCTGGTTTCTTCAATCCAATTGCTTCTTTCTTGAGAAGGAACTGGATTGTCCTTCAATAGTATTCATGTCTTTAAACCCTTTGCCAGAGACACCCGCTCACCAGTTTTGGAGGAAAGCCTCCGTAAACTTGGTGTCGAGAAACTTAGCAAAGATGATGTTCAGAGGATGCAATGGGAGCTTTTGGAGGCAAAGATTGGGAATTGGATTCATTTCATGCGTATTGCTGTGAGGACTGAATTAATCTTTGCATTTTCGTTTCTGTTTTTGTTATCCTTCCTGATGTTTCACTTATCCATGAGTAGGTCAAGCTGCTCTTTGCTGGAGAACGAAAAGTGTGTGATCAAATATTCGAAGGCTTTGATTCTCTTAGGGATCAATGCTTTGCTGATGTCACCGCAAGCAGTGTAACTGTGCTGCTTAGTTTTGGTGAGGCAATTGCTAGAAGCAAGAGGTCACCGGAGAAATTATTTGTGCTTCTAGACATGTATGAGATAATGCGAGAACTTCATTCAGAGGTACGATGTCATGTTTACATTTGCACTCATTTCTGTTTATGTTTGCACTTCATAGGTATAAATGCTTCATCCCTGATCTTCATTTGAAGGTATATTCTAATTTTTTTCCCCAAATGTATAAGGATGAGCATGGAGAACATTGGAAGATTGCCCTTCCAGTCTAACATTCTAACCCTTGTTCACACAATGTGTTATTTTTTGTTCCTGTGTTAGTCAATAACAAAAGATGACTTTTCCCACTGCTTGGTGATGAGGCAATATGGTTCTTGTCTTGCTGCAGAAGTTGTAGCCCAATCTTCATTTTACCTTGCTTAAGGTTAATTTGAGGAATTAGAAGATTTATTAGTCAGGTTGAGATTTGCTATTGACAACCAACAGGAGCTGAAAAATTGAGGTAAAGCTGCTCTGGACGGGAAAGAAAATCAGATAAAAAAATGGACTACTAGTTTTGGTAGAGAGAGAAAAGGAGATTTCTTAAGAGATATTAGGTGGTTAATGTTATCTTCTTGAGGGTGGGTGGTTGGAATGGAGAAGTCAATGAGTCTGAGAGACTATATATGTTGGGGGCTTGGCCTATGTAGTCAAACATGAAACTTTAACGTCTTGAGTACAACTAAAAGAAAGTTGCTTCAGGATTAGATTTGGTTCTGCAGCGAGTAGCTGGACAGTCAAACTGAAAGTTTATTTTAAAAGGTTTCTAGCCCAAAACATTTTTCCAAAGCTAAGGAAGTCAATTACATTGTTCAAATGACCATACATTTATTGAACAGTTTGTGTTGCTTTAATCTTAACCTGTCCCTTTTTCACTGGTTAAGTTTTCCTGAACAGAATTACGTCATCTTTGAGAAGTTTATGAGCAGATGTTTGTGATTCTATTTCATGGAGACTGGAGAGACAGATGAGACATTGTGATTTCATTACCTCAAAATTTGGGAATTATGCTTCCATTAGCTTGATGCTATTGGGGAAAATATAGTCAAATGAGCTATGAGATTATGTTCCTGGCGTGATTTCATAGGAGAATCAATCCTGATGGTTGGTGTATAAGAGATTTTCTGTCAATTTCTCCGAGTTCGTGTAAAGCTTCTGAATGATATTACTGCCCTTTTTTTTTTTTTTTTTTTTTTTCTTTTTTTGTTTCTTTCAAAACATGTGGTGGAAGATTCATTAATTAAGTCAATCCTTTATCTGTTTTGCCAGATTGAAGCTCTTTTCAAAGGTAAAGCTTGCAGTGAAATTAGGGAATCTGCTCTGGGTTTGACAAAGAGGCTGGCTCAGACGGCCCAAGAGACTTTCGGGGATTTTGAAGAAGCGGTTGAGAAAGATGCAACAAAAACAGCAGTTTCAGATGGAACAGTACATCCATTGACAAGCTACGTGATCAATTACGTGAAGTTCTTATTCGAGTATGCTCAGCAACCCTTTTACTAGTGGACTCAAATTAATCTAATCAAACTGGATTTTTTGAATCTCTTTTTAGGGTGCTTTCTTTCTGGTATTGTTTTAACTGTTTCTGTAGTTGGAGTTTTGATGAGGTGATAGTTAGCATTAACAGTCTTTTTCATACGGGGGCTTTTCCACAATCGTTTGTGGATATTTGCTGTCATCTCTGAAAAATTTGATCTTTTTAAGTACTTCCCAACCTGGCAAATTCTTCTTATTGGAAAGCCTTTTACAAATTTAACAAATCTATGCATTTCATTATGGTATCTTTTATTTACTTCTCTTTTGTGTATCTTGTGATATTTGCACCAAGTTCAATTTCTCGGTTTACCGTTGCTGTCTATTAATTTTTATCGAAGTGATTGTTCAGTGGCTTCACTTTTTATTATTTCGTAGCTTTTCATGGATTAACCAATTGGTTTTTTCCAAATAAGAGATGTTTATATGGACTAAGCAAAGCACAAAGATGCAGCAAGCAACAGACAACATTAATTAGCCCATTCACTATTTTGACTCCATTATGACCATTGCAATTAAGCTAGATATATGCTAGGTACCTGATGATCACTTATTGAATTGTTGCAGTTATCAATCAACTCTGAAGCAACTATTTCAAGAATTTGAAAATGGTGATGACACGTCTCAATTAGCCTCTGTGACAATGCGGATTATGCAGGCTCTTCAAATCAATTTAGAGGGAAAATCCAAGCAGTATAAGGATGCTGCTTTGACGCACTTGTTTCTTATGAACAACATACATTACATGGTCAGATCTGTGCGCAGGTTTGTCTTCGACAATGTTGTAGATTTTGAAATGTGGCTCTCCCTGCTATATTTTGTGTAGCAGCACTCTTGTTTGTTCTGTTTCAGGTCTGAAGCCAAGGACTTGTTGGGGGATGATTGGGTGCAAAGGCATCGGAGAGTTGTGCAGCAGCATGCCAATCAATACAAGAGGAATGCTTGGGCAAAGGTATAGACCTAGTAATCCCCGATAAATGTCATATGTACTCTGCTGATTATTCTGCTTAGTTTTATGCAGGTTTGTTACTTATCCCCCTCTCATTGGTGTTATTTTAAGAGGGTTGCAAGGCGGATGCTAACAACAAATTATAGATACAGTTCTTGGCAATTTATGCGTCCTTTTTTAAGGATATCCCCTTGGATTGACTCTTTTTTTTTGGTAAAGTTAATTTTTTTTTTTTTTTGGTAAAGGATTGACTTTTTTTAATGTCAAACTTTCTAAAATTCAAATTTATAGTTTCGGATTTGTTTTACCTCGTGTGGGGTAGACGATAGCGTAATTTTTCCGCAGAGAGTGGGGTTTGTTTGGCAGTAGAAGGGGCAGGTAGAGGTGGCAGTTGGTGGGAGAGTGGACTTTTGTTGTGTTATATTTAACTCTCTGACACGCTGCTTGTGAAGAAGATATTGCCTGACTGATGTCAGTGAGATGATGCTTTAAAAACACCAAAGGTGGTATTTGTTGTTTTTGTCTGGGGAGCCTGTTTGCTCCCTTGAATAATGCCATTGGGTAAGTACTTAACACCATCAGATTGGGAGTTGGCACTAGCCATCAAAATCCCTATTTGGGTTGTTTAAAAATTTATAATCTGTAACAGAAAACCTGCTTGCCCAAATATCTTTTTGCTGGCAAAGATCCTACTGCTCATGATTATAAGCTTTTATGCAGATTTTGCAATGCCTTTCTATCCAAGGCCTTACATCATCGGGAGGCAGTAGTGCAGCTGGTGTAGGTGGTGATACAGGAAGTAGCAGTGGTGCTTCAAGAGCATTGGTGAAAGACAGGTGTCATTTTCTTGAGAACAATTTTGTTTCTTTATTTGTAGCGGGAAAGTAAAATTCACATGGAAAATGCAATTTGTTGTCAGGTTCAAGATTTTCAATACGCAGTTTGAAGAGCTTCATCAAAAACAATCCCAGTGGACTGTTCCTGATACTGAGTTGCGGGAGTCTCTGAGGCTTGCGGTAGCTGAAGTCCTTTTGCCAGCCTACAGATCTTTTGTCAAAAGATTCGGGTATGCATAATACAAGTAATGATTAGCGGGGTGTTTTGTTATTTTGACATTCTATTGAGGGTAGGCCAATATGCCTTGTCCCTGTCAAAGGTGATCTGGATATTAGATGGTGTTGGTGCACTGCATCTATGCAAGCTATTTTAGAACTACTCAAGTAAGAAAGGCATTGTAAAGAAAATGGGCAAAATGCTTTGGAAAACCATTCGGACACCCTCATTGCCCTTGCCCTTTACATGTTCAGATGCTAATGACTAAATTTCTCCCAAATCTAGATGTGTACATGAGTCTAACACCAGTCAAAGATTCATGCAGACACCCTCATTGCCCTTGCCCTTTACATGTTCAGATGCTAATGACTAAATTTCTCCCAAATCTAGATGTGTACATGAGTCTTAACACCAGTCAAAGATTCATGCCAAGCCCAAGCAACATCATCACAATTTTATTATGTGCTTCTTGTGAATTAGCGCCTCTTCTGGGGTGAATAAAATGACTGCAAAGATGTCTAATATGTATACTTTGCTATTTTGCAGTGTATTCTTTCATGTTGTCTTATTTGGTGTTCTGATGTGTTTGCAGACCTCTTGTGGAGAGTGGCAAGGCGCCGCAGAAGTACATCAAATATGGAGCAGAGGATCTTGAACGTATGTTGGGTGAGTTTTTCGAGGGAAAGACAAATGAGCCAAGGCGGTAGATCCAGAGATCCTATTTTGCTTGGGACTGTTGTAAATGATTCTACTTGTTTCATTCGTTTTCTGCTGCTGGGAATTACGTGTTCTGTTCCAATGCTAAGTGGCTTAGATGATGCGAGGTGTCTGCTGTATGTTTCACGGCTTAGATGATGCGAGGTGTTTGCTGTATGTTTCACGGCTGGCGGCAGCGGGCACTTCCTTGTTGCTGTAAGAGTGTGAAGTTGAGCGAAGCAAAATAAAGATTTTACTGGAGGAGTGGAATTTTGTGTATATTTGCGAATAAGCTAGTGTCAATATTAGGATCAACCGAGCTGAAATCTCCGGATTGTTATGTGGTATTGCTCTGCCCGATGACATTTGGCATTTAGTTGGGTGATTGGTTCAGGAAAGATCTCTTTGTGCTAATTTCAGTTTCTTCAGGATGAGCATTGCTACGACCTTTATCATATGGACCCGAGTTACGGATGATCACGTGCCTTGTGGCTCAACCTTGCAAGACTTGAATTGCCCATGAACGAGCCCGGAAAAGATTTCTCCTTATAGGAATCGACCTTGCTGGATGCGCTCGCCTGCACCTAAGTGGGCTTGCCCGAGCTCGATTACATTCATATGAGAATGATATTTCTTCCTTCATCACAGGAGAGCTTGGGTTATGAGTATGGATTTTTAAGATCGTAGATCAGCCTAATCATAGACCAACAGCTGTTAATCATAAAGCAAGCCAACGAGAACACCTTTTAAAACGTTTTTGATAGCGGATTTTGTTAATCTGAGGGCCTGGAATGCTCGTGAAGACATAAATTGGGAAATCTATTTTCGCTTCTCATTATGATGATCCGTCCGTAGACGTCCGCAATCCTCTTTTTGTAGAAATCGCATAGTCTTTTCTTAACAATGCTCCAGAGCTTTCGGGACTATAACGACGGAAAAGAACTCGACTCATTAAAAGTACAAAAATAAAATAAAATAAAAAATACCACGTGGGTGTAAATCCCGTAGACAACGTTCATCTAGAATCGCTGATCACGTGGGATTTTACGGTGAGACTTTGCATCTTGCGATTCGGTAAAATGCTTGCACGACAAGGAAGCCGCACGAACAGTTCCTAGTGGACTCGAAATTAAAGACCAAAAACCCGCCTACGAACAAGAAAACAACCCAAAAAAAAAAACACGAAAAAAGAAAGGAGACCATTTCTGTGGACAAAAAGCTGGCCACATTTGCGCGCCATTTGGGCCATGAAAGCCGTTGCTTCATCTTCTTCTTCCTCGTTCTCGATCCTCGCCACGCTGCATCGCATCGGCGCCTGCTCCCTTTCTAGCGCCACGAACCTTCGACTCGCCCCCATGGACGACGCCCCTTCTCACGGTGCGCCTCTTCTGCTCTTCCCCCGCTTCCCGGATTTTGCCGGTCGCGGTTTTTTCGTTTCTCACGTTCGATTTTTTCCGGTTTTGTCGGGACCGCGAAGGAGGTAAGGAGAACAAGACGGATCAGATGAGGGAGTGCCGCGGCAAAGAAGCCTGCGAGTTCAGTCCCCGGACGGACCACCTCTCCGATCGCATCCTCCCTCATATTCTCAACCTGTGAGCCCCGTTCTTCGGGCTACGACGGCCTCTCTGTTCTGTTCTGTTCTTTTCTTTTTCGGAGTGTTGGTATTGCGCAACGAGCGCATCCCTGGCCGTTGTTTCTCACTGTCGTCGAGTAAGTCGAGGGAGGTGCAGTTCAATTAGTTGATTGGTCCTGAAACGAGAGCCGGGGCATTGTGATTGCTGCGTGCCTGGCCTTGGGGCCTGTGATGATTGCAAATCCCGGTACACGAATCTAAGGACTTAGTTCCTTCGATAGTTTGAAATGAACGACCTGATTTCGGAGGTGTTTTTCTGTGATCTCACTGCAAGACGATTGGTCTTGTTCCTATGCCCGTGTGCTGCTGGCTTAAAGTGTGATGCTTTTTTTGGATAAGAAAGTGTGATGCTTGAAGAGAGAATATTATATAGTTCATTTTTTGGAATTTGTGTCTTTTCTATTTTCATGAAATCGATGGTCGGTGTCTTGCTGTTTGTTGAGCTATTTCCAGCAGTTGAACGGGAGCAAAAACAGCTATCAATTCTACTTCACTAGAGCTTCATTTGTCATCACTTGGGTTCAGTGGGAGTTTAGTTTGGATATATCAGTTTCATTGCTTTCTAATTGAATCGATCCTAAGTGAGTTTTCATGTTTTTATTAGATATGCTTCTCACGCCACTCCTCATGACTTCGAGATCTATGCTGATGATGCTTCTTTTGAAGACCCACTCATGGCTGCTCATGGGTATGTTTTCTTTTGTACCATTTTATTCTGGTTCCAAATAATTTACTGTCTCGTTCGTCAAGATCAAAGTTTTGTAAGTTGCTTCTTCTCAAACTAACAGCCAGTACATTATTTGGACAGAACAAACACGTCTCGACTATACTCATTCTATTCAAACTTTTACTTTTAAATTGTATGTGTTATCCTCGGGATTGAGGATTTTGACAGAACAATGTTGTGAATTTTGCCTCCCATCTTTCATTATATCAATTTCATGAATTTGGTGTGGATTTCTCATGTTCAATTGTACATGAAAGATGAATTCATCCAAAAAAAAACTTGCAAAGATGTGGCACTGGTTATCAAAACAGTTTCTTCCACCTCCTGTGAAGAAGGATCTTTTAAGGCATTATGAAGAGTTTAGCATCTATGCATGTAGCTTACTAACTTTTACTATACACTGCCACAGGTTGAAGCAGATCAAGTCAGCATTTTACTCTATAGCAAAGGTTTTATTTGCTCTTTCTTGATTGCTTCCTCATTATATTATCAAGTACCATTTCTTGTATTAAGAAAGATGGACACTTGATGCTAAGCAATATTTTCTTCGGAAAAATTAGTCTATTTATTATGAGAACTTGAGGTTTTAATGAAGGATTGTCAATTTCTTTTAAATACATAGAGGATGCTAGGAGATGACGCTTGCATACTTTTCACTCTAATGCACGTAAGGCTTTGGAGAATGAATTGCTCACATCAATTTCACTGGTACTTGTTATAAGTGGAATAAATCTTCAAACTTGGCACTTATGGTGGTGTTCAGTAAATTGCACTTATGTAGCGAGCCTTTACCTTCTATTGGAATCACCCAGTATCATAATTTGTTTACCTCATTAATAACCTTTGTTTTCCACAGCGGTAAAAAAGTTGTCTTGATTATTCATTTTTGTCGCAACTTTTGTAATGTATGCAAATATGTGGAGCAGGCATTCTTGTAGTGTTCTTAGTTATTACTATCTAAGTAGAAAGTCTATCACTGGAGCTTAGTAGGCCGCATGTGTGTGCATCCTCTGATCCTAGATAAAAGAAAGAGACTTCTCAATCAGGGGATGAAACTGCATAGCCAGTAAAGTATTTCCTCTTAGTTTAAGGAATAGAAGCATTTGAGCATTGGTATGATCTTTATCTGCTGAGGCCCCTTAGCTGCTTGTTCCCAGCTTCTAGTACTGATGATAATAATCCCAAAGAAGAGAGAGTTGCTTGATGTATTTTATTCAAAGGCTGACTAAATCTCTGGAGCAATTTCATTTTGACACTTTTAGCATGGAAATCATTTTTTGGGTGCCTTGTTACTGTAACAAATCTTCTAAAATTTGATACCCTTTGTGAGAGGTAACGTTTAAGCTATTAGATGAAGGCATGGTTTATTATTTAAATATTCTAATTCTCCTCCTCACGCTTAGTCAAGTCTTTTGTCTAGTCCTAAGCATGAAAATTTAGTTGGGGAGACAACTAGGGCCTAGAAAAATTTGAACTTGGGACCTCTAGCTCTAATACGATATGAGAGAAAAGTTTAAGCTGTTAGATGAATGCGTAGTTTATTATTTACATATTCTGACACCCTTAAAATAAACAGATGACGACTATACAGTCACATCAGCATTAGAAACTTGGGGAAACTGAGAGAAGGCTTCATAATTGTGACAAAGGATAGGTTTAAGCAATTAATATTCTGAAAGTTTGTGTTCCAGTTCTTGAAGATGCGGCCGAAAAAGGCTATATGATTGGTCACACTGAGATGTGTGCAATGAAAAGCAACCATTTATTCCATCAAAAAGCTTATTTTGGTAATTAACTGCTGTTCTTCATTTCATGTAGGGACTTGTCTCTTATGTAATAAGCATGTGTACATAAGCAATCTTGTGTAAATACACAATATGTTTTTAAGGCATTGCCCCCTGATATGCAACTCTGTCTTGATGAAAGGTCATTGAATTTATTTCACTACATCCAAATGACAGGTGTTCAGTGAATCGAGAATTGTTGAATACACTGTCAAAGAGAATTTAATATCACCAGGGAAATATGAGGTGAGTTATTTGGATTGCAAATGAAACAATCATTTCCTGGTCTTTGTTGATGTTTAATGTCATATTGTATCCTTGGAAAATCCAGATACTTATTGACAATAAACAATACTACAAGTTTTTGGGGAGGAACATAGATATGATCTCTCTCATTAAGCTGTATGTGGAGAATGACAAAGTTGTTCGTCATGAGGACTGGTATGCACTGAACTCTTCGCTCTATAATAGCCTTGTACCTCAATAGTTTATTTCTCCTAGGGGGCACGCCAGTATAATGTCCAGAAAGAAAATTCATAGAAAGAGCAAAAGCAATCTACCAGAAAGAAAATTGGTGCTTTAATTTTGTGCTTGATCAGTAATAGGTGGTTTTTGAAGGTTTTGCTTCATGATTAGCTGTAAACTTGGGCCTTTTATGCAAAGACTGTGTGAATCTTCTTCTGGAATTTTTTGTACTGAATAATATTATTTCTTATAAAGGAAGCGTAACCTATTGTTTAGCTGGCCTCTTACTGATTTCAGTACTTCAATTTCTTTTTCTTTCTTCTAATTTTCTTTGGTTTTCCCTGTATTTTTTTTCAATTTTAATGTGTGAAATGCATATTTGTCTGCCTGTGTGGATATGCCACTTGATATCAAGTATGTTACTTTCTGCGTTCAATGCTGTAGGTGGGATAAGAAGCCTCTCAAGAGCAGGGACACTGTCAAGATTCCTATGGTTGGCATAACTCTGGAAATGCTTCGCCGGGGCTCAATGATGGCAACCCATGCTATGATGGGGTTTGGAAAGGATCCTACCGTGTAAATCAACTCTTACTTCTGAACGGAGAATTTCTTTACTCCTATTAGGGAGTGTGCAGACAAGTTGGTGGTGGTTTTTATAGCTAGAGAAAATATTCAAGCAAACTGTGTGGTGGTGGTTATTGCTTGAGAACGTGAACAAGCAACCAGTTACGAGACAACTCTGAGGTTTAGGTAGGGTCACGCCTATGGCTCTCAGAGGATTGAAATTCTATTTGTGGGTGAAATTTGGTGAAATTTTATAAGTATTAGCAGCAAGCGGATGGTATTCTGGCACTTTATGATCTGCTCCTCTTTTTGTAGATGCGGCTCATACTATTACCCAGTATAGGTTTCTCTATGTGAACAAATTATTCTGTTTAATAAGACTGAATTTCTATGATGTTTCTAGCAGTGCTACAAATGTTATGCCCCATATGATGATAAAGATAGCTTGTTCTATCACACAGTTCATCGATCGCATATGAGCAAATTATGTGCATGTCATGCATTTTGTCCCAAGTTACTCCTCAAACATAGACGAAGTGGCGGCTACTCATGCACATTTGCTTCTTTTTGACTTTGGGTTATATTTTGCTTCTGGAGCTGGACTACCTGGTTTCCAGGAAGTCAATGCAGTGAACGTTATGTCATGATTATGATTGTGGCTAGATGGGGACTTTGGAATTACATTCCCTGTGAACTTTTCAGCACTTTTAGGCCGAAAGTGAGGCAAGATGGGATGGGGGTGTTGGGCCATGTAGTTTGAACTCAACGCCAGTTTGCCTGTGCTGAAGAACTCTGAAGCCATTAATGGATCAAATTTCCTATCTTTTCAGCCAGTTTGTTCCCTTCTTGGGTTATTGTGGGGCATCCATCTACGAGATATAGAAATCAGTCCTTATAGCAGCATGTGATATTGCCGGGATTGAATGGTGACATGGTCGAGTTGTATTTGCATCAGATGATGCTTGATTTAGACTACAAACAATTGTGAAACAAATGATAATGATTTTGACATTCTCTTTTTCTTTTTCCTGATACCTTGCCTTCTTCCCGTGAGAATGACATGATACGATTGCCTCATTTGGTTCAAAAGTCTGCATTTTTGGGTTTCAACAAAAAATCACCGAACTTTTGTATCTATTTTCTTTTTCATCTTGTCTCTGTTTTCTCCTTGTTGAAAGCGCTGGCTATTGTATATTATTAAACATATATTGATTTCGTGGGCGAATTCTGCTTACTCAACGCAAGCCACTAATGCTTCAGGGTCTAGAGGTGAAGAGAAGGTCGAGGATTATTCATAGGTCATGGCATGTTATGTGAGTTGTGGGTACTGGCGTTACTTACGATAAAATCCGCAATGTCGTGTGGTTAACGAGGGATCAAGACTGCGCCCATGTTTTTGGTTTTCATTCTCAGCTCCTTAGTTAATATGGTCTAGTAAAATTATGATCTGATGAGGATTTCCCGGACCTTATCCCTAGCTTCCTTCTAAGACGAGATTCCGCTTGAAACCATGATATTCCACGTTAAAACAAAGCTATCTCTATAATTTGGGTCATTTCTTGGGACCATTCCTGCTCACCCCATTCAGTGTTAAGAAAAAGGAAAGCAGCGTGACACTTATTGGTCTGTCAACCATTTCATGCTCCTCATCATGATGACTTCTCCTTCCATTGAGAGAAAACTGAGCAAACAAGTAGAAAAGTATGCGAAGGTTTTTAATACTTTTGATGTGTTGAATGGTGAAGTGGCAGGAGAAGAGATTGGAGCTTGGAGGTGTATAATATACCTTTGTTAGTGGGTAGGTGTGTCAAAAAGTGAGCTGCTGCTGAAGTATGTATGACCAAATGCTTTTGGAACAAGGTCAGAAACACAACTATACCCTAGTGGATTTTCCCTCTCCCATGACAGTCCTTTTTTGACTGGTCATCGACACTCTTTGATCTATTAGAACCAAATCTCTCTCTCTCTCTCTCTCTCTCTCTCTCTCTCTCTCTGTGGATGCTTTAGAGAATCAATGCTCATTATCCATCCATTAAAGAATATGAAAATCATATTATGTAATGAAAGTAATGATTGGGGAATCCAACAACATTGTTCATCAGGTGATGTGCCAGGCGCAGAGAGAGAGAGAGAGAGGGCAATAATGGATGGATAATTGGGTTGGGGGCATAGGGATCAGAGAAATCCCTTACTTTCATGCAAAAATCAGCATTTAGGCAGAAAAGAAGAGCTTTCTTTTATAGGCTGATGATGGGGGGTGTGACCTTTAAGAAGCAGCCGTTGCTTGCTTTCTCTCTTTTCCTAAAGACTGCACAAAGTTGATGGAGTAGAAACTTTGTCTCCATCCCCAAATCTTTTCCTTTTCTTTAATTTCCTTCTCTTTCTCTTTTTGTAATTTCAATTTTAACCCCCGATCGTTGGCATCATCTCTTTCGTTGGCATCATCTCTTTCTTGTGGGGCCCCTCTCTCTCCCCCTTTCTCTCTCTGCCTTTCTCTCTCTAGATTTTGTGGCGTGGAAGCTTGTCTGATGTAAGATGAAGTTCAAGTTTTTGCCAAAATGAAAGGAGGAAAAAGGAAATAAAGGAAAAGATGGTAATGCCCTTGGAAAGCAGGAAGATTTTGAATGCTTTAGAGATCGAATGAGCCACACCCCCCATAGAAAGTAGTGCATTCATATGCTTCTTTTTGAACCCACTTTTTTCCTCTCTTCACTTTTCATATCTAATCATCATTTATTCTCTCTCAGATTTCGTCCCCCCTAGCATTCATCTGTCCAAAACGGCTGGCATAACTGGTTTGCCATGCATAGAAAAAAAAACCCTCATGAAATATGCACACACACAGAAAAAAGAAAACCCATCTTCAAGATAATTGATACACACGCGATGCATACGAAGGTTCGACTAATGAATGGCATCTTTTGACCAATGGCAGTGGATAAGAACAAAGAAGATTAGCACATGCGACATGTAATCACTGATCAAGTGGTTGAAAACATGCATTGCATTTAACTCGATTACTTGACTGCATCATTGCAGTTACTGCTAACAAGGATTAACCCTATGGATAAGTCAACAGCGAGTGGACAATGTATGATTTGCCTGAATATTTGGTGGTATGGTTAATGTTGATTGTTAGTCTACTCTGCTAGCATTTCCAATTCCCATGAACAACACAACACAAGCTCCCTGTAATGATAGTTATAAGACACCAAGTTCCCACCACCACCAAGGACGACCACAGGTTGGTACAAGGTATATGAACAATTCCATCAGCACATCCAACAAATGATGCAAAAAGACTTGAATTTTCATTTGGCGGAGCCAATCGACCCTAGAAAACAAAAGGCTTTGTTTATTTCATGGAAAATTAAGAATTTGAAAACATTTTTTTTTTTTGAAAAATGATATGATTGTAGAACTCATAAAATTAAATGAGCAAAAAATATGTTTATGGTTTTTGAAAAAAGTTTAGACCTAAAATGTTATGGATAATAAAAACATTATTTATTAGTTATGTTTTCCAAAATCATTCATTTTCCACAAAATAAATTAAGTCTAAGGTTGATGTGGAAGACATTTTTCTAAAAACTATCATTTATATCGTCTACAAAAGTAAATAAATAAAAAATAATTTTATTATCCACTAAAATATTAGACATATATTATTGTCGATAACGAAAACACTCTCTATTAATTAATTATTTCAAACGGTACAAACAATTATTGTTAAAAAAAAATAGTTCCAAACAAGTTGAACATGAGTAACTAGATTTAGATAATCAACCAATTTGCCGAACTTTCTTGAGTACAATTATTTCCACGTTATTCTTGCAGTGTGAATGCGTTCAGGGTGTAAGAAGCATGAACATTGTGATCAAATTCAGAGAATGATGAGGCGAGAACATAAGCAGCACTGGGACTCAGCTTTTCAGAATATGTCCGAACCATCGAATGGCCGATTTCTTTAACCCCAGTGCCGTTCTTGATGTCGGCTACTTTAGTTAAAAACCCAATAATGATCAAATCAATCTCTAGATTATAACATAATCTTCTCACCTTTTAAAAGTGGGTTAGCCCCAAAACCAAAAGGAGGGAGCAAACAAAAAAAAAAAAATCAAAACAGTCACCGAGGCGATGAAAAAGCAAGGACTACTTGCAAGAAAGGAATCTCTCCCTCTCTCTCTCACTCGGTTTCTGAAAGGAGAGATAAGGCAAAATGAAATTTGAACAACTTCACTTTCTATGGGTAAGGCCTTTAGTGGCCTTTTCCTTTCCCCTCAATGGGAACAGAGCTCGAGGCCATATATACATACATATGTATATACTTATATATACACATACATATATTTCCTCATGTGACAAAAGTGCCCCACTAAATGCTTGTGAAAGCTCGGAAAAGGAGCAGTCAAAGCATTTTGGCTGGGAAAAGCGCATTTGGATTTGACCGGTTTGGGATTTTGTCGTTTGAATCGATTTGTATGAGTGTGAACATTGAGCTGGACACTATTAAAAAATGTGACGATAGCCATGTGATTTGTTGACAAGCCAGTGACCAAAATGATGAGGGTTTGTAGAACATGGGAGGGTTTACATGTGATGCTCCCACGAATAATTAGTGAAGTCACTTTGTATAGTTCGCATGTACCAATTTCATACGAGTGATCGTCTCCATCTCGATGAGAAAATTTATTATGATGAGCAAAGCTAGTCGTCAAACCTCTAGCCAATAGAAATTTACTGTAATTTTCAAATATCACTTCTTATATTTTGTTGAGTTACTAAATATTGGTCTACCGCCGCTAAAATTTTATAAATTTTTAAATTGTCACTTTCTCTTTAATCCAAAAGTTCGTGTCTATCACGTCGGCCCTATTGCGACCAGAAAAGAAAAAAGGAAAAGAGAAAAGACAATCTCTGCATCCTCCACCTCTTTGAACCTTGTCTTCCCTCCCTACATTTCCACATGAAGCATGACTCTCCCATTCACTCCCCTCGGCTGATATCTTGGTTCCTTCTGGCCAAGTGTGAAAAATTCCTTAATTGACGTGTTCCTAATTGCACTTTTTCCTCCTTTAAGCTTTTCGGATTCCAAAGTTAGAACATCTTTTGCGGTCTAAAGACAGGATGCTTCTCCTTGTTTTTCACAAATGTGATCTTTCGTTCTCTTTTCGAGCTTCTGATCACGCCCGCCATATCTTTTAAAAGATGAGAATGTTGGGTCGAGGGTTTTGAAATCATCAAGCAATCTTAAAGTTAAGATCGCCATCGATTTAATGAAAAGTGATCTGCTTTTTCCAATTTCCAGTGGAAGAGAATTTTTTCATTTTTTTCCTCCGCCCCCTCCCCCTATTAAAGTTGCTTTCTTGCTTTTTCCTCTTGCATCGCTCATAAGTAATGAATCATTCGTTATTTTTTTCCTTTTTGTTTGCTAGGCTTCCCACCCCTTTTCGTTAGCAAGAAAACTGCACTAGTCATGATTGGCAACCAAGACTTTGACGAGGCGACGACTAGTCGAGGTGCATGCATATGCTCCATCCTGATGCTATTCGAAGTTTAATATATACATATATATATATATATATATATATATATATATATATATATAAATTAATGGAGTATCATCTTAGTGAATACATATTCTATATTCCAAAATCGATTTCCTTCTCCAATAGCTCTTGTCAAATATTATAAAGAGGGATGCTCATTCAAAAGAGAGGATCCATACACTTATTCAGAGAAAATATAAGAATAGGCATCAAGAGCTTTCGATATATACTCACACTCTTGAGCCCTGAATTTACGTTTTCGCGAAGGAGAGAATTATTGACATACTTCTAAATTAGATATTGTATCCATATCGTTTGATTTTTCATAAATTCAACACTGATTTTCTTGTCTGAAATCTTAGACTTAGAATATATTTGTATATATTTATATTCCTCTGTTCTTCCTTGTAGATAACTTTTTTACTCTCACCTCATGTGAGCACCTAAATTATTTGCAGTAATGTAATCGTGCCTATACCTTAGTCAGCTTGTGTTATACATGTTTGTCGATGCTAAGGACTTAAATCACAAAACATCGATGGCATGCTTGGGTACGGAATTCCACCACCAAAGCGTGACACAAGCCTTCTGACTATTTCCATACCTTCTATGAGATGAGCTGGCTTCATTTAAGGGATGAATTAAGTCAATTATAAGTTTGATCAACTTGATGTTTCCATGCATATATTTATCGTTTTCCTCAAAGCACATTTACCATCAGATTTGAATTACGCTGTGACCTTGATTTTGCGGGTCTAGATGGAACATATTGTGAGTTCAATCACATTAGGAATCAAATACGAAATTGGAATGCTAAGACCAAAGAAAATCCCCAATTAACGAAATTATATATTACATGACATGAATAGAAATTAAGATTCTATCCACCCACCTACTAAGTATTAATACTATACAACTGCTAAAGACAACAAATCCAGTCCCCTTGCAAACACTCATATAATTCTCTTAACTCTTTTGGATGTGTATTCTTCCTTTTCCCCTCCCCAAAATTCTGTCAAAAAATCTAAAAAGAAGATAACAAAAGTAGAAAATAGGACCAACGGTTGAATCATTTTTGGTCTCGCTTGCCTACGCTCATAGTTCTTGAACTTTGAAGATGATCTTCTTATCAACCAAATCCATAATCCAATTCCCACCTCCAGAAATATGATCACCGTCGTCTTCAATGGCCACATTCAAATCTAGTGACTCACTGATTGGTTTCGCTGAGTCAGCTTGATGCTCATCCTTCTCTTCCTCCTCTTGATCTTCAATTATCTTTTGCCTTGTGGCTGGAGAGCAAGCTCTTGACACAGTACTGAAGCTTTCATAGCTGAAGATCACAATAGCATCCTGAAGATCCAAGGCCACTTCATCATCATCATCATCAAGTGTTACTTTGCCGCTTTCAATAGCTTTCTTGACACCCATTTGAGAAAAGTGATCAGCTTGATCCAAGTCCTCCAAGAAAAACACCCTATGTGGATTCTCATTCACCGCCTCGCCGAATCTTTGCAGATACCCGCGACCTGTTTCGGTTCTTGGTCTCTTGTTCTTGCCGTGCTCGGTCAAATCTGATCCTCCTGTTGAGGAGGAGAAGCTGGTCAGGCCAATTGAGACAAAGTTGGTTTGAGAACCAAAGATGGTCTTTGCCAGTTCTCTTGCAATCTTCTCCTTGGCAAGAGAGTCGATTCCCACGAAAAGCATCCACGTCTCTTCTTTCTTCTTTCTGTCTTTCGAGTCGTAACTTCGCCTTCCGGATCTGTGGACAGATAATATTCTGATTTAGAGAAAATAATGCTACATTTTCTTGGAAGGGAAATAATCGATGACATCAAAGCGAAATGAAACAGCTTTTGCATCATTGTGATACACATGATCTTATTTCTAAATCTCTTGATAGTGGATCGTGGAAGACTTCAGAATCTATCTCAAATAGGTTCATTAAGTAACGTGGTCGATAGCAGATTGGTCCTTAAATAATTATATCCATGCACGGCCAGCAGACTTGCTTAAGCTCAATGAAAATGTATCGCATAATAATAATAGTAAAAGTTCTTAGCGTGCTTATCATTTCCCTTTATTTACTATGAAGGTTTACACTCTACCGTATGGTTAGTATATAAATAGATAAAACTACTTTAAGAAAAGAATGTGCTTCTTGGTTGAGCAAGGGGAGTAAAAGATAAGAGCGCTTATTTTGATAAGTTCGTTATTAAACAAAATAAATTAAATTAATGTAGCTGTATAGTTTTTTTTTTCCTCATCTGGTTTGTTAATTTCATTGATAATTATGTATCTACGATTTGAAACCAAATACAAAATCATAATTTGCATTGTTACCTGCACTCGAGGACAGTTCTTGCAACCTCGGGAACGATATCCTTGTGCCACGGAACCTTCATCTCCAATGCATCGCACAAGACTTTCAGGTTCTCAGCGCTGTATTCCTTGAAGCTATCGGTATTGTTCATGTCCTCCATCACCTCGCTGGATGAAGCTGAGTTAGGACTTGAGTTGGGATTGGACAAAAGGTCCGGTTTTGGGTTGTTCCTCTCGGCTGGGATGAACATTTTCACGTCGCTCTCGTCATTCTTGTCGTCATAGCTCGTCTCGGGAGTCCAAAACTGGTGCTCTTTTGGCGATGACTGCTTGAATTCTAACAAATTCGGCCAGCTGAATTGGCTGTGACGGTGCAGCGAAGAAGACAGCGATCTTGGAGAAGAAGGCGTTGAAGAGAACTTGAGGACTTTCTCAGGATATTGTGGTTGGTGCTTGTGAACTGCACTGCAGAATGTGTTCCACTTCTTGCAGAGACTCTTGACATTGACACAGTTCTGCTAATTTGAGGAGAATGACAATAGTTTTAGCATCTACGTCATTATTTAGGACATATTAATGTCCAAAAATGAAAATAAAGAAATACATACATACATGTGTGTGTGTGTGTGTGTGTGTGTGTGTGTAAAATTACCTGAAAATTGACAGTATCTCTGGTCTTCTCATCCTTGTATTGTTGGAGCCATGAAGGGAGGCTTGAGCTGCTTGAAGTGGTCATGGAGTCTAACTTGCTCCTTACAGTTTGGACTTCCTTGTCAAAGTTGAGCATGCAGTCGGAGCAGCATGCGAGCTGGTTATTACCGTGTCCTCCATTAATATTGTCAAACGGTGACCAGCTTGACTCTTCTTTAGCTTCCTTGCATTTCACCTCAGATTGCCAATCACTGAAATTCAACAACCCATAATAGTAAAGCACTCTATCAACAAGGGAAAGACTTAACGATAAACATAGCGAAATAATAGGTAGAGAGAACTGATGATGTCCTTAAATAAAATAATAATAAAAAAAATTACCAGTCAAAATTGAGAGTCAAGCTGAGGCTTCCAGCAGGAACAGTGAGAGGGTGAAGCTCCCATACAGTCTCCAAGGAAGGATGGCCTGCTTTGCACTTCATGTATGTCCTCAAAGTGGCCACCCCCAATAGCCACACCCTTTTGTTAACCTCCCCGACCCCTCCACCACACACCCATTTCTTGAGCTCCATCACTATGTGCTCCAGTGGACAATAGCTGTAGCTCATCATCATCCTCCTCCTATGCTCCACAAAGTTCAGCCACATCTCACACAGACCTTGCACATCTCCCAAATAGAGAACGACCCCTGAGGACCTCCCAACACAGCTCTTCACGGCCCCTCTCAGCTCCACAAGTTTCTGCTCCACCTCATCCCTAGAGGAGTTCCTCATGGACAAGATTGGGAGGCTCATGAATTGGACTGGTGGTGACCTCATAGTTAATTCAACACCTGAGCCATTACTGTGTCCTCTCTCAAGCTTGTCCTTGACCCCTCTTACCACCGCCTCTGCACTGGCCACACACTCTCCCACCACAACGGTGTTCCTCCTCTTCCCCATCATTGCTTCTATCACGCTCGCGATGTCGGTGGCACGAGCTGGCTCGGCTGGCTTGCTGTTGCCCTGAGCTAGCGGCCCAGCAAGACCTGAGTGCAAGGATAGAGACACAGTGGAAGACCCAAGAGCAAGGGGCTTGGGATTATTGGAAGTGTTGACACTATGATCTTTAGGGTGATTGTTCGGTGCTTTTGGACCTTGTGAGCAGACTTCCATGGAGACAGTTTGCTCTACTCTATTCTTGATTTGGGTGCTCGAGAAGCCAGCCTCTCTCATGACCCGGCTCACGCTCGGGTCATCCAGGATCGAGATTATCAGCTGCTCGACCTCGATCTTGAGGGCTAAGATCGGCTGCTGTTGGTTCTCAACCGACCCACGGCGCTGGTGAGCCTGCGCCCTCTTGAAGGCGGCAACAAGGGCATTGGAAAGAGAAGGGTGAGGCGTGTGTGGACTGAGGAGGGGGCTGGACGTGGAGGCAGGGAGGCGGTTGAGGGCGACGTTGAAGCAAAGCTCCAAGGCCTTGCATTGAAGAGGGTGGGAATGAGATTGAAGGCAAGACCTTCTGAGAAGGCCCGTGGAGGAAGCTAACATGGCACTAGCAACATGAAGAGGAGTGACCTGGGCATGGCCTCTTCTTCTTGCTAGGGTCACTGCTTGCTTCACTACTGTTGTTGCCTCTGGAGTGAGGGCTTGTGGGATAGTGCAGACCCCAGTTCTCATTCTTGTATATCTTTCCCCTAATCAACAGCGAATATAAGAGAAGATGATGTTGAGGAGATTTAAATTCGGTGAGGTGGGTTTGGGTTTGTGAGTTTCATGGGGCGAGACATGCAAAGGGTTGTTTTGGGAGAGTAAGCTAACAAGGGGAGAGAGTGGTTGGTGCACATATGCATGTGTGAAGTGAAGAGGGTGTGAGTGAGATTTTATGCTAATGGAATGGGTTTGTTCTTTTCTTGTTGGTGAGGTAAGAATGTGTGTTTTTTATTTTTGTGTGTATGTGAAAGTGGATTGCATGTGATTTAACTTTTGCCTCTCTCTCTCTCTCTCTCTCTCTCTCTCCGAAATGAAGGCTTTTTGCTAAATACATATTACAAAAGTTTTATGGGTATGTGAAAGCTAGTCTCCTCCAATAGTGGGAGAGCATAAAATATATTTAGAAGCAATAAAAAGCAATGCTAAATACAAGTGGAACCATCACTTTTGGGTGTGCTTTATCTTGCTGATTTCTTTATTCTTCTTTTTTGTTTTCTTTGGCCACTAATATACAAAAATAGAGAGATAGGAAAGAGGAAAAAAGGGAAAAGAGAAAGTGCGGTCTTCAAACTACGAGGACTGAGAGAAAAGAGAAGAGGACTGTCTGTCTGTTTGAAGGGGGATCCGTAACTGTTGCTTGCTTTCTCTCTTTTTCCTCCTTTGCTCTGTTCTCGAAGAGGAATAATCACTTTGATGATTGATTGTGCTCTTTTATGGTCCTCAAGCTACCCTTTGATTGATTAGATTTCTTTGCATGAAATCCATGTAAAAAAAAAAAGTTGGCTTTGAGGCTTCCTTTGCGTCCTTCATGTAATTAGACTGTAATTGCAATTCATTTCCAGTTGGATGGGAGATTTAAAGAGTTTTTGGCAATTTTATTTTTTTCCCGACCCTTATGGCCAAATGCCAACCTTGTGAAGGCCCCCACCTACCTTGCGCCTATAGCATTTTTGGAAAGCTTGCTGTAAGGTTACTAATTTTTATCTTCCAAAATTACTCTCACCAATTTTTTCATTTTTCGATTTTGCCCTTGTTATAACTGTTCATCTTCTTTGCACAAGGACAACCGACGAAACCAGATCTGGCTATGAGAGGCTTACAAGGTCATGTTGTTGGAGCTAGCAGTGATAACCTAGGGAGAGGTGAATATGTGATTTTGACAAATCTCAAATATTATATGCGGAAGTGAGATAGTCAAGATAATAAAAAAAAAATTGCATAAAGAATTTATAGATATTCGGTTTAGAATAAATTTATGTCTACTCTCCCACACTAACGGCCTACTGGTTGGATTTCATCGTATCAATCATTACAAAGTTACAAAAGTGAGCGATTAGTCTCACAATATCACACAATCGCTTTTTAACCTCTCAACGATTTACAGTTTATAGCTCACAAAAGACAAGTAAGTCTAAAGTTCTCTTGAACTATGGAATTTTATACTTTGGATCTCTCTATACTCTTCGGCAACTTAGTCTCCTTTTATACTTCTCTACTTCCAATTTACCCATTGGATAGTCTTCACATGATCGTTCTCCAAATCAATTCATTGGACGAAATATGCAAAGAAGATTGAGTGGCAATTGAGAGAAAATATCTAAATTCTTCTTGATTTGGTCGCCCATACAAGCAAATCTTCAGTTTCCATAAGTTCGTTGATTAAGGAAAGCAACTTGTCTTTGTCATGATTGTCAATTGATCTGAATGTCTTGCTTAAAGGATTTTGTTGCAAAACTATCCTTAAGATTGAAGATTAATTAGTACTTTCTATATTGGAAATCCTAACCAAATCACTACTTGTGATGTAATCAATGGGGCTCGTGTATGAGCCCCCGCGCGCATATTTAGATTGTAGATACTAACGATGTCCAGCTCTGGTAGACTTTGAAAATATTTCATGATTTGATGATATCCACGTACTAGCTTTGTTGATGTCCATATTGTTGATATCCATGTCGTTATCGTGATGATATCCAAGACATAATAATCATCAACAGTAACATTTGAACCACGTTAGATAGAGTCTAAATAACTCAAGATATAGACTACTCTTCATGGCCTCGATTTTTAAAGGGCAATAAATTGAATCCGAAAAAACTTCTTCATGAGTAGTTGCTGTAAGAACACACTTTTATGCAACTATTAGATTCAAGATAAACTAAGGAAGGTTTTGTCAACTTCAAAATCTATTAAAAGATTGTCTCAACACATGTGGCCTAGACAGCCCTCGTGAGGTCAAGCGACCGTCATTGAAAGTCGACAGGAGCAAGTTGAGGTCGTGTAACCTCATATGACAACCACGCATGCTAGATATGGGTTGCCAGTGAAGGTTTTTATTTTCTTCTTTTTTAATAAAAAAGGAAAAGTCCTTTGCAATAATATTTTTTCCAAACACTAGTTTACGCAAAATTGCTTTACAATGGACTTTTAAATTACAATTTAACAAACACATATATCTCAAAAAACTTCTTTGACTTAGGTCTGTTCGTTTCGCGGAAAATATCACGTTTTCGAAAAAAAAATTCTAAGAAGTGATTTTCCAAAAAAATTACTATATTTTATAGTGTTCGACTGAAACCTTAACTTTGAGTGAAAAATGTTTTACATTGTTTGTTATCTAATTTGATTTTTCAGGAAAATTACCAAAAAATAAATAATTTTTAATATTTTTAATTGACCAAAAAAATTAAATTTTAATTTATATATATTTATTTAAAATTTTGAATTTTGAATTAGTTATTTTATTTTATTAAATTTTCTTTTCCTCCCTCCTTCTTCTTCCTCTTTCCTTCGCCGCGGCATGCCTCAACGTGGCTGGCCGCCCGACAGCCAATCAAGATGCAATTGCCAGATCCGGTGAGCTCGAGGTTAGGCGAGTCGCGAGCTCGTCAGCCAACGAACGCCGCTCACCTAGATCAGCCGAGCCTCGAGCTCGCTAACTCGATCTTGGCGAGCCCTAGCTCCCGAGGTTGGCAAGCTCGCAACTCGCCTGATCCAAGGGAGCTAGAACTCCACCAAGACTAGCAAGCTTACTGCTCGCCAGATCTGGCCTTGGGCGAGGCTAGAGTTGGCCTGTGGCCAATTGCCGGCTGCCGCCATGGCTAGTGACCAGCCAAGAAAGAAGAAAAAGAAAAAGAATTAAAAACTCAATTTAAAAAAGAAATAAAACATAAAACATAAAAATAAAGAAGAAAAGGGAAAGCAAAGAAAATAAAAAATAATTCGAATTAAAAAAAAAAAAAAAAGAAAGAGGAGGGGGATGAGGAGGAAGCGAGAGTTTATAGGAGTGTGAGATAAAAGAGATCAAATGAGGAAAATGTTTTCCACTTTTCAAAAGTGGAAAACATTTTCTCTTAATTTAGAAAACTTTTTTCCCTTCATGGAAAATGTTTTTCCCAAGCAATTCATTTTTTGTAAAACAAATACCTGAAAATTCGAAATATGCTTTCCCATAAGTTATTTTCCATAAAACGAACAAAGTCTAAAGTCCTTTACATTTTCCTAAAAGCTTTCCCTAAAAGTCCAACCAAATATAGCCTACAAAGCGTTACCAGTCAATTAGCTTTTAAATCATACTTTGGACATCTGAACTGAAATCTTATAATCATTTGATGTCGGTAAAATCTATCATTAAGTAGCTGTGCTGATTCATGTATACAAGATTAATCAATCGTTTATCTGCATGAGCTCTTCTTTGTAAATATCATATCAAATTTAGATGTTATCAATTATTTTAGTATAAGGTTTTATATGTATTTAGTATGCTGAAACTTTAATTGAACCCTTTTTTTTTTAACATTACTCGTCTCATTTATGTATTCTCATTTATAAGACGACTTATTTGCTATGATGAAGTGGCGTTGAAAAGCTTGAGCTAATTCGAGAGCCCATGTCAGCCCAAGTAGGGGACTTGGAGCACTCGCTTTCTTAGGCAGCCCAACAACGTGGCCCATGTAGTCCTCTGGATGTCGATCGTTCATCCTTTCCTTCAAATATATATAGAGAGAGGGAATTTTATTCAATGTTTTTTAAATCAAAATTGCAGCTCAAGTAATTTTATTTGAATATATTTGGTATTTTGCAACAACTTACAATAAAGCAAACCTCGTCTCTACTAGGGAAAAGTATGAAAAAACTTATAAACCTATTATATTTGTACAAATTCAATTCTAAATATTTCAACTTTAAATTTTTAATTTAGTCCTAAATCTTTTTATATTGTAATGTAGGCTAGAAATTGCTGATGTGGATGCCAATCATCTTATATGGCATGGCTGGTGTTAACGTGGACAATTATTTTATAATTTTTTGAATTTTTATTAATTTTTACATAAATTTCCTTTTTTTCCCCCTTTTCTTTTCCATTGGCCTGTGGTTGGTACTTAACATGGCCAGCAACCAACCACAAGCGAGGGCTGGCGAGGGCGTTGTAGCCCCAACAAGGGCTTGATCCTCACAACGTAGGCAAGGGTCGCCCTCATTGGATTTGGCGAGGAATTAGCCCTTGCCTATGGTCGATCACCAACCATGACTAGGTATCGGCCACAAACCAAAGGGAAGAGAAGGAAAAAAAAAAAGAGGAAAACGAACAACGCAAGAAAAAAAAAAGGAAAAATTAATGAAAATTATAAAAAAAAAAGTATTTAAAAGTTTAAAAAAATTGTTCACGTTAGCACCTATCATATCACTAGGACGGTCAATGTCAACATCAACAATTTCTGACTTAAATTAGTTGGAGAGACTGAATTTGTAATAATGTGAAAATATTTAAGATTAAATGAGTATAATTGAAAAGTTTAAAACTTCTGACCAAAATAAAAATAAAAATAAAAAGTTTGAAATTTAATTGGTATCAGTACAATAAGTTCAAGTCTTTTTTGATATTTTTCCCTCTCTATTACCAAGATTGAGTGAATATACGTTGAGCATACATTTAAAAAAAAAAAAATTGAACGACATTCTTTAAGAAAGTTTAACATGATACTTATTTAATTTGATGATCTACATGTCAGATATAGCTAGCTAATTGGACCTGCTTTTCATAAAAAGTAACTGGACTCTTGGGTGATAAAGTTTGGAAGTACACAATGCCTCGAAAGACCCCAGATTAACATTGTATCAGCCACACGACATGGTCACTACAAAATACATTTCGTTAATTTCACATCGGTTGCTTAAGTTGCGACTGCCATCTCTACTATTTGTGGAAGGTATTGGTTTATAACCCTGTTTGTTTATACTTTTATCAGTTAAAAAGCAAATGCCAAAATAAAATAAAATAAAATAATAGTATACCAATTTCGAAAATTATGAAAAAAAAAATTATTTATGAATCCAGGAGCCGACATTTGTATATTATAAAATTTTCAAGTGTTTTGAGCTATAAGAAATTAAATTTCGTATTTAGAATAAGAAAAATGGCTGGAGAGATGGGTTGAATTAGAATTACTTGAGCACAACCTCATGGAGTGTCTTCGTTTAATTTACTTAGAATTGAAGAAAAAGCCTTTTGTGCTATCGTGGTTCTTCCTTTCGCTAGAGTTCCCATTACCAAACCCGAACAAGTTAGCAGAAACAGAGGCACGAGAAGAGCTAAAGTTTCATTCACCAGAGATAATTTTTTCTTGTAACTTTTGTTGTTTTCTGCAACGGATGCTTGTTCTTGATCTTTCACTATCACTGCAAGTCTTCTATTTCATAAAACTGACTCGAAAGTACCCATCAGTGATAAGCTTAGCTCTTTGAACTGGAAAACAGGTTTGACAGTTCACTAAAGAGGAAAACATTAATCACTTTCCTCAGGAAGGTGCCAATTTTTGTGTAAATATAGAGAGAAGTAGAGAATGTCTTTGGGTTTAGATTTTATTAGCAAATTGATGTGGATGGATCACACACCCACCTGGCCCTCTTGTTCAGTGCTGCATCACAGAGCAATCCCAGAATGTCTTAAATTCTACTTCTGAAATCAGGTGGTCCCGGACTTTCAAATTTGTGTGTCAATCTATACATTGGATTTTCCTTGAGAATTAATGACTAGGGGTAAAGGTCTTTCTCATATCAAAAAGCCATGTAACAGTTGGCTGGCCACAAGCACTGTGTCGTCCTTTCATTTATTAGGCAGAGAAAAATTATGTGAGTTTGCCCTAGCTGTGAATCAGCAGCAACAGCTTTCTCGAAATCCCATCACCCTTTTTTCTTCTTTTTGACATTTTGCTACCAGGGGCCAATTCGACTGTATTTGTAAGGATGACTCGAAAACAATTCGGCTTATGATAAGAAGAAAAATCTAACGTGACATAAAAACTGTCCATCATGACTCAAAATCAATTTATACCGATTGTCTTCTCCAAAGGAGTGCAGTTGCCCTAGATTCTCCTTGTCATGATCGACCCAGTCCGCCTGGTTGCGTTGAACCCGTGAAGCATGCAGGCCATTATCTAGGTTGGGATGTCTTATCTAAATCAATATTTTGCCGGTTCAAATAAAGAAGACAAGTGCCGGCGTTTCTTTTATTTAAACTAATTTCTCCATGGATTAAAAAATTGATCACTTTCCTCAGGAAGGTGCCAATTTTTGTGCAAATTCAGAGAGAAGTGGAGAATGTCTTTGGGTTCAGATTTTATTAGCAAATTGATGTGGATAGATCACACACCCACCTGGCCCTCTTGTTCAGTGCTGCATCACATAACAATCCCAGAATGTCTTAAATTATACTTCTGAAATCAGGTGGTCCTGAATTTTCATATATGTGTGTCAATCTATACATTGGATTTTCCTTGAGGATTAATGACAAGGGTTAAAGGTCCTTATCATATCAAAAGTCATGTGACAGTTGGCCAGCCACAGGCACCGTGTTGCCACTTCATTTATCAGGCAGCGAGAAAATATGTGATTTTGCCCTAGCTCTGGATGAGCGGCAACAGCTTTCTTGGAATCCTATTACCCATCATCTTCTTATTCTTCTTCTTCTTTTTTACATTTTCCTATCAGGGTCGATTTGACTATAGTTTGAAGTACAACTTGAACACAATTCGGCTTATAGTAAGAAGAAAAATTAAATGTGACATAAAAACTGTTCATCTCGACGGAGTGTGGTGCACTAGATTGGCCTCATCACAATCAATCCGGTCCGCCAGGTTGCGTCGAACTTGTGAATCATGCAAGCCATGTTATGGCTCCATCAATTTAATGTATTGCCTAGGCTGGTATGTCTTATCTAAATCAGTATTTTTGCTGGTTCAAAGAAAAAGATACAGGTACTCTTGTTTCTTTTATTAAAACTAATTTCTCTATAGACTGACAGGAAAAAAAAACTTGAAAAAATCAAAAGAACCTGGTCAAAGTGTCATTGTTTTTGTAGTCGAATCCACTTCAACACATTTATTGTTTAGCCCATAAACCTTGAAGCTGTGGTTTCTGTTTCCTGGCGGAATGAAAACTGGACGGTTAGGTACCGTCCAGTAATCAATTTAAGGTGCTCTTTAAGTGGTAGAATGAGGCCTCTCAGATCGTAACCTAACTCAAGCTTTTTTATCAGTTGATGGTTGGTGCCTGGTGGTTATCATAATTTGTGGAGGAGTGCCTGACCGATTGAATGTTGAATCGGTTAATGTACAATTATGCAGTATGTACATACGTGGCTGGACTAGAGAGCGCCAGAAAAAGAGCCAGCTTCTCTCGGCAACAAGCCAAAATCTGTACTTCAAGCAAAGGCACATGGTCAATCATTTCAAATCAGATGCATCGGTGAACTTAAGTTTTTAAGTAGAAAAACTGAATATGCATTTGGTCCTGAGCAGGACCTTAAAAGGTTCTGACCACCGGAAAAATCCGAGTAGAGGTCGGGTTGGACCTCGAAAAAGATTCCAACCGCATTACTCCCCCCGTCCACAACCCCCTTCAAGGGGGTAGGGGGGCAGCTTAGATCCCCGCGACGCCTTCTCCCCTGAAACACAGGGGCGTGGTATAGGGAAATGAAAGGTCCGAAGGGAAACCCCCGTCATGATTCTGTTTTCTGTTCTATTTTTAAGCCGTGTCATTCTATTAGATTGAAATGTTTACTTTATGAAACTTAGTCTCACAATCATGATGATTGATTTAGCAAACTTTATCCGGTTTTAACAGCCGGTGTGGCTTCATCTCTTCACCATGTAAATCAATGTCCGTGTCACTAACATGGCAAGGTGTTATTTTCACGAGAAGTTTAGACCAAATTTTAGCAGGACATAGTTGAATAGACAAGATGCATTCTCACACAACCCTTAATAACCCTGTCAACTACATTTATATACAAATCTCTTCATTTTCATCCCAGCTGAAAGAAAAGATTTTGAGCAGTAGCACACAGAGAGAGAGAGAGCGAGAGAGAAATCTGAGATTGAAAAGGCTGGGAGTATCCTTTCTACCCAGTTCCTTTACCTGGTAATATACACAAAAATTTTGACCATGACAAGATCAGATATCTATCTTTTCCCTAAGACATCATCACCACCATCCTCTTCATGGATATCATTCCCTCCTTTCAATGAACATGAAGGGCTAGAAGCAGAGAAACAAGAAGCAGCAGATGAATAACAAGTAACTGAATCAGAACCGTGGCTCTTATCAGAAGCAAGGCTCATGAGCAGGTCAACGAATGCCTCCACTATGAACCCATGATTCTTCTTCCCATTGACCCTCAAGTACCAACCCAACAATGCCTCAAGGCACTCCCAATCCTTGAGCCCGTGAGACTCCACCATCTCCTCCATGGACCTCCTAAAGTCAACGTATGGATTCTCTGACTCCATTGCAAGAACCACACTTTCCTTGAAGGGGAAGCTAACCGTTTTTGCCTCCTCCAGGATCGAGCTCGTGTCACCTGGCTCGAAGAAGAGCCTCTCCGACCTCGCACCCCTCACCAACACCTCAACCGACACCTCAGCCGCGTCGAGCACCGGGTCGGACTCAGTCGAGAGGCTCACTGACTCCTCTGGCTCCTCTGACGTGGTGGTGAAGGGGGACTCCGGCGTCTCGGAGTCGAGGAACACCGAGTTGACCGTCTTGAAGATCTGGTCATGATCACCAGCAGCCCTGAAGGAGAGGGTCTTGGGGTGCTTGCAAGAAGGCCATTGCAATGGCCAGGGTGGGTTGCTTCTTGGCGTTTCTTTGTGGTTCTTGAAGAGGAGAGATGTTAGGTTCATCTTCTTGGCCTTGCCCATTTGGTGTGTCTCTGAAACAGATTGGGCAAAGTGGAATTCAAGGAATGGAGAGAATTTCTGAGAGAGCGTGGTCTGTGATCTTTTCCTTTTGAGCTTTGGAATCAATGTGATCAGAGGGCGTTGAAGGAGAGACATATTTAAAGAAAGGAGAGAAGAGAGGGGGGAAGTGAAGGAAGATGGCAAGAAAATGGAGGCTTAGTGGGGTCCTTCCATGATGGTTATTTAATTTTTTGTTTGTAGAATTCAATGTGTTATTAAATGAGCCCCCTCTCCCCATGACAACTGAAATGAAACAGTACTTTCAGTAAGCAGAAATTAATTTGGTATTCATGTCATTATTTAATGAGTTTGATTAGCTGCAAAATGCAGGTCTTCATGTTATTATTTAATGAGTTTGATTAGCTGCAAAATGCAGGTCTTTTTCCTATGTTAGCTACAATAAAAGGGTGGGCGCTTTCCTGGGTCCTGCATCACGCTTTCAGCTTGCCCTTTCTGACTTTGTATTAGTTTATTCTCAGACGTGGTGTTCAACCACTCTCTTGAGTTCTTGTCCACCAGCATTACTTAAAAAGGCATGCTTTATACATATTGACGTTGATTAACAAAACTGCGGCCGCAATCACTCCACATCACAACAGTTCTCTTATCCTCTAATCATAGGACAAAATGTTTTAGAAAAGAGCGCATGTCTCCACATGATATTGACCTTCTGCTAGACAGGAGCACGACCATTCTAACAGTAGAAGCGGAGCCCCAAGCCTCATCTAGTTTTCATCTTTCTTGACAACTAACAGTAAGACTCATATCACATTGGAAGGTTTGCATGATAGACTTTCCAAATGAAATGCCAGGGTCCCTGACCAGGGGCTTTACATAGATGATTCCTATTCAGCGCAACCATTAAGCGTACGTTGCCTCATTCCATAAATTAACTTTAGCAGCTGCTACATTGGATCGCCTCTTCCAGGGTTGCTTTGATCATCACCCATCCATAGGAACACATGCAGTTCTGACCCTGTTTTGCTCTTTACAGTAATCCAAAGGGACGCATTAGTTACCCAAGAAAACGACGTGTGAAACAGAGGAGCTAAAGGAAATGTTAAAAGGGGCGAATTTCATGTGATGTATTTAAGAGGGGAACCGTTGGAATCACGCACACTTGTCCTCGCCCATGAATTTATGGGATGGAGATTGGGACATCAACGATAAGACATCCTATTCATTGGTGGTTTGCTCTCGTTGTTTTCTCCACATGTTCAGCATCAATGTCCATTTATTGGTGCGCAAAGATAGCTCCAACATTGCCCCCACCACAACATCGTGCCCCTCTGTTTTATCAATCCTCTCAGAACACCCATGCAACGAACTGCCCTTTTTTTTTTTTTTTTTTGATGAAAGGTAATTATATTAAGCTGAAACCAATAATTACACCAAAAACAGCACCAAAACAAACACTCATAATGAACAGAGGCATAATGAGTGGACGGGTGCCGAGAGAACAAAGAAGGGAAGCCAACAAGGCACAAAACGCAATTAAGCCGCACAACTACAGCCACAACCAAAAGGGACAAAAAATAAAAGAAGGCGACCAATCGGCCAAACAAAGGCAACCACAGCCAAAACCAAACAAAACTTCATCGCCCAAAAGGAAAGAACAAGACTACCGACAGGAATCAAGGCCAGCACCAAAACAAACAACAGCGGCCATTCTGCACCACCACTCCAACCTAGAAATATTATGGATGCGCCGGAGTAGAAGAGAAGATGCAGGGGTCTATCCCCTAGCTACGTTGAAGTCTCTTGTTTCTTGGGTTGTCTTCAACATTCAAGAAGGTTAAAGCCTTATCCTTAACCACTTTAATAAGGTGGTTCTTCACACCCGGAATCGTGAAGGTATAGTTCCTAAAGAGAACCTCATTCCTATATTTTCAAATAAGGTGGCAAAGAGCTCCAAAAGAGAACCGGGCGATAGAGTAATAGAAGTCCTTTCCGGATAGGAACTTTATAGCCCAGTAGAGGTTGTCAGCCCAAGTCCCATTCCTCCAAGAGAGGTTGCATCTGGCAGCCCAAGAGAAGGGACAACTAGTCGTAATGCCACAATGAAAAAACAGATGATCAATAGAATCCGGAGTTATTGCAAAAGGGGCACACCACATCCCTAATCCTGCCATGCGATAAGAGTAAGGCCTGCGTAGGAAGACGGTTCTTGGTTATAAGCCAAAAAATGAATTGATATCTTGGAGTTATAGTATTGTTCCAGACTAACGAAGCCCAATCAACCAAGGCTTCTTTTTTCTGATGAGATGCCAAGCCGAAGCAACCGAGAATAACCCAGACGTGTTTCCTTGCCAAGTAAGACGATCAGGAGCTTGCACTAGAAAAGGAAGGGGATGTTCCCAAGACTATAAAACTTCTCACATGGTCTGACCAGCAGGTGAAAAAAGATCAGCCACCATCGCATGCCTAGAAAGGCCAGATTTGTAGATGAAAGAGTCAGAAAACATCAAGTTGAGGGGGTCTCTCGGGTGCCAGTGGTCGAACCAAAAGGAAATATAGTAGCAATTTCCTAACTTCCATAGAAAAGTAACCGAAAATCAGTCCTAAGGTGGAGAATTCGCTTCCACGCCCAAGAGCAGTAAGTGGATTGCTAAATCACCCAAAAACTCTTCCTTTTAAGGAAAGTCGAGTGGATCCACTTACACCACAAGGATTCCTTATCCGTAAATAGGATCCATATATGTTTTAGCATTGTTGCCTTGTTACAATCTTTTAGACTGTGGATGCCTAGCCCTCCTTCCTCCTTTAGAAAGCAAACATCATCCCAGGAAACCCTAGCACCACCCCTCCCTAGGCCAGGACCCTTCCAAAGAAATTGTCTCAAGATCTGTTCAATATGATTCAACACTGCAACAGGGATGATAAAGACACTAGCCCAGTGAGCTTGGATTGTATGAAGAACTGACTTTATAAGCTGAAGACACCCAGCAAATGAAAGGAAACGCTGAGTCCAAGACTGGACTCTTGTAGTTATGCGATCCATAAGAGAAATGCAGTCCGCCTTGCCAAGCCGAGAGAAGATAATAGGAACTCCAAGATACCGCACCAGCAAAGACCCCTCCTAAAAACCAAACACCAGGAGAATCTCTTTGCGTAAATCTACTGCTCCTCCAGTAAGAAATATCTTACTCTTATTAGAATTAGACTTGAGTCCACTCCACGAAGAGAACGTATCCAACCCCTCCTTTAAGAGTGAGGTGGAAATCAAGTTATCTTTACAAAATAAAAAGACATCATCCGCAAAGAAGAGGTGTAAAAGACTCAAAGCCTTACATCTCCAAAAGAACTTGAAACCCGGTTGCCTAGTGCGAACACTAAGTATCCCGGAAAAGACTTCCATGACTAAGGTAAAGAGGTAAGGAGAGATTGGATCCCCCTGGCGAAGACCTCAGCCACTAGGGAAGAAACCATGAAGCTCTCCATTCAACAAAATGAAAAATTTAGGAGTACGAACACATACCATAATGATCCTAACAAAATGATTTGGGAAACCGAAGGCTTGAAGAACCAACTCCAAAAAATTCCAGTCTACTGTGTCGTAGGCTTTCTAAAAGTCCACTTTGACCGCACACTTGGGCACGTAAGGATCAAGATGGAAGCTAGCAAATAACTCCTAGGCAATAAGAATGTTGTCTCTAATTCTCCTGCCTTTGACGAAAGCATTTTGAGAAGGGCTAATAATATCATTAAGGACCGCAACAAGTCGATTAGCCAAAAGCTTTGTAATGCATTTGTAAATAGTATTACAGCAAGCAGTAAGCCTGTAATCATTAACAGACATAGCATTAGAAACTTTCGGTATCATCACTAGGATAGTATTGTTGATTTCCTTGAGAAGTCTCCCCGTTGTAAGGAAATCTTTTACCGCTTCAGTGACCAAAGGTCCAACTATCTCCCATTTATGCTTGAAGAACTCAACACCAAAACCGTCTGGTCCTGGAGCCTTCCCCCGAGCAAGGGAAAACATAGTATCCTGAATTTCTGAGTCAAAGAAAGGACGAGATAGAGAACTAACATATTCCTCATTGAGAGGGCATCGTATAACCTCTCGAAAATCCAATAATGAGGGTCTAGAAGACAAGGGATGTGGTGCCAAAAACTCTTGGAAATGAGAAACGAAGGTATGGTGGACCAAGCTTGGGTCCGAGATAGTAGAACAAGTAGAGTCCATAACAGAAAGAATCATGTTCCTTAGCTGTCTCCTAATAACAGAAAAGTGAAAGAATTTGGTATTCCAGTCACCTTCCTTGAGCCATCGAATCATGGATTTCTATCTAAAGAATGACTCCTCATGATTCCTCAATTCTAGAAACATTCTACAATGTGTCTTCTTCAAGTCTGCAAGAAGCTCACTAGTAGGATCTTGCTGCAATTCAACTTGGGTGGATAACAGTGCATCCCTCGCTGCATTAACCCTTTCAAAGATATTAGAGAAAGAATCTTTGTTGAGTTGCTTCTAACGGCCTTTGAGAGCCTTCAGCTTACTCACCAATCTGTACATAGGAACCCCTTCAGTCGGACTTTCCCAAACTTGAGAGACAGTGCTATGGAAAGATGAGTGTTTAGTCCAGAAGTCGAAAAATTTAAAAGGTTTCCTTGAGACCATCGGCTGCAAAACCCTAACCACCATAGGAGAGTGGTCAGAGATGCCAAGTGCAAGGAAAGATGCTTCCGAATAAGAGAAGTGAAGAGTCCATTAGGCATTCACAAGAACTCGATCAATTTTCCTAGCCTTGCAATTAACCACTGTCCTTTTTTTTTTTCCTTTTGTTCTATTCCTCTAATTTACCCATTGTCCAAAAATCCCCCCCCCTTCCCAATTCAAATGTTGATGGGGTCACGACATATGGCATCGTTCCTATTGCCTATGGAAGATGTGGTCGAACCCTATGGCCTAAACATCAAAGTGTCTATACTTGGTGTTTAGAAGAATCGAGCTTACGTCGTATGCCTGATCCATGCGCATGCGTATGTCTCTAGGAAAAATCTAATGGGGCTACTCATTTTCAATATAGAACTATGCTTTGAGATGGTCATGACATTTGAGATCATTTCATTTGCCTTCTCCTTTCCCATTTTACACTTCAAAATGTTCACGTGTACTCGCGGATGCATGTCTTCTTTGCAGTTTAGAAGCTTAGGCATGTGCCCAACTGCACAGGAAGCACTCATAGAAGCTTCAGGGAGGCAAGAACACTCATCACGGAAGACTCTGGCCGTACACTCTGTAAACAGAACAGAATCATGCAGCAACATTGTCCGTACACTACTTATATCTGGGGTCCTCAATGAATTTGATCTTCAAACCCGTGTTTATCTACGAGCTTTAAGAAGTTAGCAGCATATAAGATGAAATGTATCGACTTGAAATTACAAACACGTTGGAGAGAATACCATCTCATGTTAAAAATTATCAACCACTAACCAAAAATCTTTGATTTCAGTCGACGGGATTTTTAGAACTTTCCCATGCATCTGGGTCGAGAAGAAAGATTGCCGCGTGCATCTCATACAGCACGCATAACCAATAAAGATTGAGATAGATTTGAAATTTGCGAATAGATTTTTGGCAGTCTGACGTCCCACCAGCTCATTTCATGAAAATATAACGCAAGGTTTCTTCTAGTTACAGGGTGTAAGCATCCATGCTCATGAAGATTTGAAACAAAACACGTTGCTATGGTTTGGACCACTTCCACATGATCTTACATCTCCCCTCCCTGGATTAGAAGTACATCAAATCTATTTGGATTCTGCAAATACCTCATGTGATTCTTTAGATACACATGGTCTCGACTACAATTATTGAACTTGATGCGATGGACAGACTTCCAAATGTCAATCAACCAAAATGAAATACAAATGAAATGCACAGATCAATGAGAAGAAACGCTTGCTTTTGTGCATTTTTGCTGAACAATTTTAGGCCAAAACAACATCGGTTCAGCTCTAGCACCATTGTTCCAATTAGAGAGAGATTTGAAACGTGTCTCTGCCTTCATCATCAGATCTATTCACAGCTCAGTTGCTCACATCCCACAAGAGGTTTATCAGAAAGGGGAAATTGCTTAGGAGGGATTTATTTTCTTCACAGTTTGGTAGGTGTGATTCGAACCATTGTTGTAAGTTTCTAAGGAATGTCAAATGTCAATGGTCCCTCTACACGAGCCGTGTAAATTGTACCCAGAAGATGACACTAGCTGTGGGTCCTCTCTTTATAGCAAGTCTCATCACGATGAAGTTACCTCGCAGAGAGAGAGAGAGAGAGACGGTTTGAGGGGAAAAAATGGAGGCTCGGATGAAACATCACATACAAGTCAGAAAAGAAGGGATTCGATAGCAGACATTGGAGAGTCGATTTGGTGGCATTGATGAGCACAGGATTGTTTTCAACTCGGAGACAAAAACCCATGTGCATACTCCTATGACTCTGAATCCTTTTTCTCTTCACGGAATCGGTATGATTGGCTATTAAGAGGTCACATCTTTTGTGTTGTATGGATGTAACTTGTTCGTTGGCTTATATTTTATCCGGGATGTTACTGCAGGGTATGGTACTAGCTTTGAACCAACTAGACGTGTCAAAGCACCTAACAGGTCCGTGCAGATATCCTAGGTCACATAAGCACGCAAATTGCTACAGAGCCACGAGATCCTGGTGAATTTGGATTACATAACCCCGAATGTATTGATAAGAACAACTTTTCACGGCCCAAATTGGTTGGTAGCGTATGTTTTCTCATTTGATCTCTTCATTTGCTAATTACATGGCATAAATCAATCCATGACATTGGCATGGTTTATGACGTATGGCAGCTAATCTGTACTCATCTAGACTCGACTGTTGATTAATTAGATCGAATGACTTCACTGCCGCAAGACAGATCTAACCAGCAAGAATAGAGCAAGACTCGTTCGTAGGGCAAGTGGCTTTTTTAGAAGACACGATACTTGCATCATCATTTTGGTATAAGCACGTTCCAGAAACAAACTCGTTTGAGAAAAACTATCTGTAATCTTTTAATTGAACAGGCACAAGAATCAATCCATAGAAGGTCCCAGAGAAGTGGTTTTGTTAACTGAATGAATACGGAACCAGACAGCTCTCATTATGCAGGAATCAAAAGCTAATAAAATAAGGGAAGCCCCCGCATCTGAAGATTAAATAATTCCCCAAAACCCAGTTGAGGACCATGAGGTCTAAGCTTGCGCACATAAATTATCAGAAAACAAAAACAATTAACCACTAATGATAATCCTTGTGGTCGTGCAATCGAGAGATCTTGTTGTCGGAATCGACATATCGTTGTGCCTTGCGTTTTAATTTGAACCTCTGAAGAAATTAGGTGGAAGCGAACTGGTCTGTTCCCTGCCCACCAAGTTCATCATTTGGCTTCGAAAGCATCTGTTCATGCACATGTCTCGTTGACCCTCTGTCATTGCCTGCTTAACCCTGGTTCTAACCCCGGATTTTGTCCAATAATAAAGGATTTGAAGGGGATTATGAAGCATAACAACCTGTCATTTGGGTCCTATTGGTTCAAGAACAGCTCTATCAAGTATCAGGTGCAGAAAAGACAAGCAAACAAGAAATTATATTGGAGAAAGGTGGCATAACAGGAATGTTTGATTTCTAGAGGTGGGAACTTGAATAAGGTTTTCGTGGGATGAAAAACACAAAAAGAAGAGAGAAAATATAAAAGGACGCACATCATATGAACCTTTCAGTCAACATAATTACATTTCGGCAAACTCGTGTAGATTAGAAACGAAATGAGGACAGCGACCCACTTTGCTTGCTGTACGTTAACAAGGAATTAAACTTTCAGTACTAATTAGTGTGTTCTAAATGCACCTGAGATCTAGATAAAGCCATGTGCATTAGTAAAATGCGTCATTTTCCAGAGTTACACGAATTTTACGAAACTTAAGTCGAAAGAGAAAGCTATTGGTCTTCAGGACAAACTGTCAAGGAGATAGCGTTTGGTCTAACATAAAGATGCTCACATAGAAGCAATTCAAGACATTCGAAGGGAGAGCTTCATCGAATGCTTAATAGAGAAAAATGAGAACGCATAGAATTATTGTGTATCAAGCTACAAAGTAAGAACTATTAAAAGGCAGAAGGAATCCACATCCATCAAGATAAGTCTGCACATCAGATACAGATAATGTGACCCAATCATATGATATTTAAAGGCAGACAACATGGAAAGAGCGAGGAAGAATCGCTAGGCTGTTTGGTAGATGTGCAAGAAATGACCAAAAAGATCATCAGTGCCAGATGACATTTAAAAAAAGAACCCTAGCTTTGTATCGTCTTTCTAATTCTTGAGGCATGAGGTGCTCACTCAACTCCCATTTCCAAACCCTACCTAAAAAACTGTAGATAACTCTTTAATTAATCTAATCAAAACCCTACCTGAATTTCACACCAAGCAATAGTCATGACTGAAAACATCCACACAGCAGCTCATTGGACCATTCCCATAACACACCTATCACCCCTTATATGGTCCTCAAAAACATACTGAGAAAATCAAGGAGTTCATCAGGACACATGCTCATTTGTCATTTCATCGCTGTGCCATTCCTCTTTAAGAACCCAGACGAACCATCAATCAAATGCACACAATCAAATGGAAAGGCAATTCAAAAGAGAAGAGTATGAAGGAAGAGACAAAAAGTAACACATTTGGCATCATTGCACACTTGCAAGAGAGAAACACTTTCAATTGGTAGCTAAAAGAAGGGAAATGATAGAAGAAGAGAAACTTATGACTCTTGATGGAAGGTATCGACAGTGCATCGAAGGTTTATGACCAATCCAATCAAATAGCAAGATAATAAAAGCAACACAACTTGATTTAATTCAAAGGGTCAAAGCAGACAAAAACAGTGAAGTTTCAAGGGGAAAATGGGAGAAAATTTCTCAGGAGTTGAAATGAGACCAAGACCCAATTTTGAGAGAAATATGGAATTGCTCTTTTGGGAAGGTTCAATTTCATGAAAGCAATGAAAATGAGAAAATTAAAACAAAATATCAATGCAGCTGAAGAGCATCTCAAGCACATACAGAACCAGAGCTAAGATCAATCCACAGCCATTATGTAGGAATTAGGATTTCTAACAACAAAACACCAAAGGAGGAAGATCGTAATCCCAAAAGGCAACAATTCCCTCATTAATTCCCCCAAATCATTCAGCAAATCTAAATTTTCATAGCTAAGATGAAAGATGAACACTGGAAAATGATAAGGGCCAACTAGGACAAATAAGGCCATGCAATAGCAAATGTGGAGTAGTCCTAAAGCGACGCGTGCTGCATCAAGTAGGACATAATCATCAAAACTGTAATCAGTTGTGTATTCAAAGTACACTGCACTAGGACAGATTATTGATACCAAAAGATTGGTACCGACAGAAATACATATGCATTTTGATGACAAATGGACTATCATGGTCTATCCTCTCCTCTCACTCTCGCAATTAATTATGATACGCCTCAGTTTAAGAAAAGGTCAGCAGTCTCTCTTTCACTTTTGCTAGTCTACACAGTGTAGGCAAGATGATGTGGAAGCCCTCCTCGTCTAGTGCACAAACACAGACAGAGATGAGTTTTGATATCCAAGCTTACCACGGCTGAAAAAGGACTCTAGCAGCCAAGTTAATCAATCGAGTTTGGCTATCATCCGTACACACGCAAAGTAAAAGGCCTTGGTACACATTTTCCTAGCAATTATATAGATCAGTATATATTTCAACAGAAACAACAATTAGTAAACTAATACAAATTTAATTTTTGAAATATATTCTAATGGATATGTAGCCCCAGTCAATCTCAAATATGAACAGCTTCCCACTAAAGAATCCCTGTTACTTCCACCCATGGAACATTTTCTCAAGTCCATTTGGAATCAACTGCATCCATCACATTTCTACTATACTTTGAAGTCTTCTACAAATCACATGGTCACTAGATATTTCATAGTGCCCGAATTGTCATCAGCCAAAGTTCAGATCCTCAAACATCAAAGGAAAAGCAACAGGGCGTAAAACCAAGTAGAACTGTCGGATAAACAGACATGGACAAATTAACTGTAATAAATCACCCCCACTAAAAACAGAAAACTGAAGTAGTTTAAAAGTTTATCAGAATAAAATGTTCAAGTGAGGACCATCACATAATTGACTCAGCAGGAAATGATTCTAGTAATCTAGCATCTACCAAGGACTAGATACGTTCATTAATAAGGGGAGAGGGAAAGGGGATTCTCTCCAAATTAGTCATCATGCTGAACACTTAATGATTCATTCCCTTCTGATAGACGATCAGTTTTCTAAACTCTATGGTACACATCTTGAATCTTTTAAAAGGGAATGAGCTGAGACTAAATGATAGCCTCTGCTCACCATTAACTCTTAGCATATCAAAATAACATAATGATATAGAACAAAATGAGGGAGATGGATTAGCGTTGTGAAGAATTAATGAACCATCTGTCCTGAAATTTAACAATAGATCCCTGAAGAGGATATCAAGAAATGAGAGGCACGCTAAACTGTGAGACATTAATCGAAAAAAGATAGTGCATCACTTAACAGAGAAATCATGGGCTCCAGTTGAGTGGTGAAAAAGTAATTCAAAATCTCCCATTCGAACTGAGTTCAAGGCTTAACTGAACAGCGCAGTCAATGCCACTTCTGGCACAGTCCACACAGCTATTGGAACAGGATCTCTCAATCAGTTCTTATGAAATGCTTAAGGGTAGAAACATTGGTAGTTCAAAGTAGTAACCAAACTATTGTACTCACTTCAAAATAAACCACATATTGTATTATTAGGGGCTTCAACCACACAAAGGAAATGCATAACAAAATGTCTGCAACAGTTCACATAAGGACAAAGAACAACAATGACAAGAAAAGGATGATAATGTTGAACAAGCAACACCAAAGGAAGTAGGCTGGTTGTCTGGCACCAAGAGCTTCCTTGACTTGAAATTAAGAAAGATGAATGAGGCTACATCTTCCTCATGCTCTTAGCTGGTCCCCGCGAAACTTGTCAAGCAAGATGAAACTGTTACAATTTGGGCATGTCGGATTTATTTCGCTGACCATCACATACATCCAGCAATTTGTGCATCCCATCACAATTGATGAAAGCTCTCTAGGCTTACCACCATCAGCATGAACTTTCTTTGACTTAAGATCCGAACGCGTGCCTGAAGATGACCCTAACTGAGGTGCAACTTGATCTGCTTCATCACCCACTTGGGGGGGCGATAGCCTAAGGGTTAAGTCTACGCCAACAGATTTCTCATTTTCCCCCAATTCTGTAAAGCCTCTCTTAATTGTGTCCTCGAAAAGTTGTCCCAATCCAGTCTACAAGGAAAGATAATTATACATGAACATGGTCTTTCACGGATAATACAAACCACAAAAATAAGAGGAAAAGAAAATCAACACGTCTCATAGCTTGAAAAATTCAAATCTATATCCATTCCAGGAGAAAAGGCACTGTCTACCTTGAGCACGGGACTCTCTACCCAAGGACGATGGATTTGTAAAGGATCATTAGCCAAATTCAATGTCAAATCAGATATTGGCTGATAAAGATCAAGATTCGCATGAATCGACCTTCGAAAAAATCCCCTGCTGTTGTCAAATTGATTGTTGACATGAATGCTTTCTCTAGAGGTACTGCCGATAAAGCGGGGCTTACACGCATAAGACATGGTGGGAGGAACCAGAGTGGAGAAATGAGGATTCCCTTCCATTGAAAGAGGCAGAATCGATCTTATATTATATTACAAAAATTTACCTGAACACGGCTTATTTAATATGAGAGTCGGCTTGAGCTCATCCACACAATGCACGAGACAACCAAGCACACCAACGATTGCAGTTTTTTCCCCTGAATAATGATGCCAAGTAATAGAATAAAATTGAATGTAAAGGCGACAAGTTCATTAATGAGGATCTAGAAATCATTATTCTACCTTAGATTGTTTTCACATAATTGCAACGCGATAGATGGACATAACTGTAAAAGCAATATACCTTTCACAAATGTAAGGACAATTAGAAAAATCGTGGTAAACTTAAAGTCATACCTTAACAATGAATCTCAAATAACAGTGACTTTAAATAAACAGAAAACAAAACCATCTCAAAACACTTGGAATTGTTTCAGGAGGATGTTTGCCAATGTAGTTAATGTAGACAGTGCCAAAAGAATTTAGTAGTATTATAATAGTGAAGAGAGGAAAAATACGCAAGGAAACATATATTTTTGTAAATATGATCGCATGCTGCATTTATCTTCTAAAGACCCAACAAAATGAGATTTTTAATTGTAAGTGGAACTAAGGTTGCACTACAATTTACATTTGTGATGTGGTTGGGTAAGTAAATTGCACTCCATTTTCAATTGACTAAAAGGAGTATATACTGGAAAAATTAGGCAGGTAACGGAACAGACTCTAGGAACAAAAAATTTACGATAAACAATGCAACAAAGACAGTAGCAACAAGAAAGCCATATCCCACTAAAAGAGGCTAGCTATATGAATCTTACTATGCCGTTGAGTTTGATCATATATCACCTAACCTGGGAGCTCTAAACACTCCACACCTTCCCCTACTGTCTCCTTTCAAATCCTTCTAAATCATGACTGCGCCCCTTCTAACATGCATCTCCAGCCCTTGATTACATCTACTCCCTAGATCAACTCAAAGTTACAATATGACCAGACTATCTCAAAGCCACACCTATTTCTTTTCCTGATATATATCCATTTCACATCATTCCTACAACTATTAAGTCAGTACGCTCCTTCAACCAGGACTGTATTCAAGCTCAATACACACTGGTATTTTCTAGTTAATTTCTTTGTCCCCAATAACCTAAAAAATTCAATTTCATCATAATATTCCCAGGTACAAAGAAATCTACTAGAATGATAAATACATACTCAGAGCAAACTAAGTGAGACAAGGCTAATATTTGTCGATAGTATGAGGAAACATTCAGAGGACCAAATGCAGTAAAGAGAGCAAAAATGAAACTTTTGAAGATTGCTATACGAAATCATGTCAAGCTTAAATGGTGAACAATGGTGGTCTCAACACAAAAAGAATATTAATATATATTTTGGAAAACTCTTTTCCAGTGAGATGGAAAGACCACGCCCACATAACCTCTTCATATTGTCACAAAAGGCACTCAAATGACTTCTCTATACCTCCAGAGGTCTTAAACCAAGTAATCCTCAAGGCAACACAACATTGGTTAATCGACGTATTAAACTATGGGGAAGAGGATGTGGACCGTCATTCTTTAAATCCCCTATTAAGGACAATCATCTTTTGTAAATGTGACGTCATTGAGACAATGAACTACACAGAACTTCTCATCTAGATCGGGATCACATAAAAGATATTCTACAGCTCCCAGTATTGATCAACTCAAGTGATATGGGGTTCTTTTAACAAGAAAAAGTCAATGAAAAACATATTGCAGCTCCAAATATTGATTGATCTGAAAGATTGCTGCCCATCGTATCATGCTAATAATCTACTGTTTAATATGTATGTCCAACTTAACCGACGATGAATACATCGTACTATCAAATAAGGGTTTTTTTTTTTTTTTTTTTTTGGGGGGGGGGGGGGGAGGGAAGAGCACATATTGTGGTTATTATAAGCACCGGAGGAAAAGGATGAAGAAGCTAGCAAATACAGTTTGCTGTAATACCTTAAGAAGTATTATAATGTAATGCTAGCTTTTCCACCAGAGTAGGCACCCAAAGTCCAAGTTACTCCTTTTCCCTGATAAAAGGCCCTTCCACCAAATTGGAGAGTTCTGAGCTCATCTGCAAAAAAATCTGAGTTTATTCATGGGCAAAGTGTATCTAGGAATCTCAACTGTGTGAGCATACAATAAATTGAGATCTTGGAGAAACATCTATCGCTGGTGAAAAACTTTGACAATAATAGGCCCCAACCAAAAGGCCAAATGAACCCCCAGCACAAGATAAAGAGTACTAACACCAAATAAAAATGAACTTACTAGCATTTTCACCAAAAATCTGCACAAGAACAACATCCATCACTAAAGTGGTGAAATCTGTTTGTATCTCTCACGATAATTTCTCTGTTTGTGACGCCTGACGCAATCTTCATAAAGGAATGACAATCTACACAAATTCTGAGATTCTTCATAATTCTAATTGGTGCACTTGGAGGTAAGCACAACAAGCCAAAAGCAAGAGCTAGCTTCTCACTGTGATGCCTTAAAAGCTCTTGTTTTTTTATCACCTCCAAGTCATGAAGGTCGTGTTCAGTTTCAGCTCTATAACCCCATCTCTCCACCTCATTAAACAAACCGTCCAACTTCAGATAAACATCAGCAATCTTGGGATGTATTCTGTCCCCAACCACAAAAGAATGGACCTTATCCTTGATTTCAATCCAACTCTTACCCTTCTCTTTCTTCACTTCACTATCTTTTAGGAGTTTCCTAGCTGTAGAAACTCCATCCCACATCTTATTCACTGCATATGTATTTGATAGCAAGATATGATTTCCAGCATTATGAGGCTCGAGCTCAAATAATTTCTTGGCTGCAACCTCAGCGATGCCCAGATTTCCACTGATCCTGCAAGAGGCCAACAGTGATCCCCAAATTGAAGGAGTGGCATCAAAGGGCATCTGAATTATCAGATCATATGCTTCATCAACCAACCCAGCCCGACCAAGAATGTCAACCATGCATGAATAATGAAGGACATTTGGAAAGACGTTATGATCTTTGGTCATTAAATCAAAGTACTTCCTTCCATTTTCAACCAAACCCGTGTGACTGCAAGCAGATAACATAGAAACATATGTCACTTCATTTGGATATATACCCATCTGCTGCATCTTCTCATATAAAATCATTGCTTCCAAGGACCGTGCATGTTTTGCAAAACCCGATATCATTGCATTCATCAAAGCAACACTCTTCTCTTCTGCACCTGAAAACACAAGAGAAGCCTCTCTAACAGTGCCACATTTAGCATACATGTCAATGAGAGAGGAGCACACAAAAATATTGGAACCAAACCCAGATTTACATATGACGGCATGGAACTGTTTTCCTTCAATAAGAGCTGCCAGACCTGCACAAGCAGAAATTGCAGAAGAAACCATATAGTGGTCATATTTTAGCCCCACCACCTGAGCCCTGCAAAACAGCGACAAGGCTTCCTCACACATGTCGTTTTGCACATATCCCGCCATCATTGAACTCCATGTTACATCGCTCCTCTCTTGCATAAACTCAAAAACCAAACTTGCATCCCCTATCAGCCCACATTTCGCGTAAACATCAAGCAGTGCCGTCGCGACAAAAACGTTAGAATCCACAGCACTCTTCGTGGCAAAAGCATGCAGCTGTTTACACTCGAGCACAGCCAACTTAGCAGCGCAAGCACAAAGAACGCTAGAAACAGTAAATTCGCCTAACCGCGTGCCTTCCCTCTGCATCCGCGTGAAAAGATAGAGAGCTTCTTGCTCTTCCCCGTTCCGGGAGTGAGAGCTGATCATGGTATTCCAAGAAACCAAGTTCCTGTGAGGCATTTCCTCAAACACCTTCCGGGCAAGACCCGTGACCCCGCATTTCGAGTACACATTGACGACCATGTTCGAGACCAAGACGTCGGATTCCAACCCCAGACGGACGACCTGCGCGTGGCAGGCGCTGGCCTCCATGACCGAACCCGTTCTTGCACAGGAACGCAAGCTGTCGTGCAAGATTGCCACCTTGTCGACATTACGGCGCCCGAAGGATGGTACGTCTGATTTCGCATTGGCGACGACCGAAAGAGGTCTGACATAGAGAAGGTGGCGACAATTTCTCCGGCGACGAATCAAGGTGTTCATAAAATGGTTGAATGCGAATGGTCGATCTTCCGCGACACTGGTTTATTTTCGAGGGCCCAGCAGCAGCAAACATAGTAATTAGCAAAAAAAAAAAATCCATACACTTTAAATGTATATGTAAAGAAGTATATATAAATTGCACTTTTTTGAAAATATATGTGATTATTTAGAAATATGAAGGAAGATTTGACGTTTGGTTGGGGTAGCATGCGGCAACCATTCCGCATGAGATTGTAGCAAACTAATCTAAAAATAATCCAATCTTACACTCTTGTTATAAGGAAAAAAGAAAAAAGAAAAGAAAATCGTGAGAACCTGTGTACATTTATTGACATAAATTTTAATAACAGGTTTTTTATTTTCTGTTAATCAGATTGAATGGAGTTAATAAAAAGACTTAGTTGCACTAATTTGACAAGTTAAATAATTTGATTATATTTTTTTGTAAGTTTTAGGACTTAGTTACATTATTACGAAAATTTCAGGAACTCCAATACACTTAATATAAATCATTAGTGTAGCCCAAGTCTAACTTGATGCGTGCTTGCAAATTCTGAATTTTTTAAGGCAGTCCAAACAAGTGAAAAAAGGCAAACCCCGATCAAAATAGATGGAAAAATTTGGCATCCACGCTCCTCTACTTGATCGTTATCCAAAAAATTTCCATTCGCTTATGTTAGGCGCAGAACTTAGTTTCAACCGTCGAGGGTCCTTGACAATTCAACTTGGCCTCTTCTCCCCCCAATCTTTTTTTTTTTTCTCTACATTGCCAAGAGCTTTAGCCTTTGACTTGGAAAAAATTGTCTAATCAATTTTACGAGCCGTCAGTTGATTGACAATCATCGTTGATCATTGATTGACAATGACCATTGTTTGTTGGATTGTTAGGGTAGATGTCAACCATCTGATTGGGCTCGACAACTTTGCTACCGTTTAACCCGCGATAGGGTAAAATTGCCTAAAATTCAAACTAAGGAACACAAATTATCCTAAGATTGCAACATATTGAATTAATATTTTTCTATGAGGAAGTCAAATGCATAAAATGAAAGGCCTTCTTTCCTACTATTATTTAAATAAATAAATCTAACTCATGAGTAGAAAAATTTTCATTTGTGATTTTGAAAAGATAAGTTTAGAAAGGCGCAAACTTGATGATGCAAAGATCTCTTGTTACTATTCGTTTCATTGATGATTCAACTCTATATTATTGTTTGAATAATTTGATGTAACATTAGAAACCTATAAGATTGAGGAGGAGATTAATAAGAGTCCATTTAAAAGAAATATTCGATAGAATAACTTCAACAGAAAGCCAACATTCGTGTTTATTTTGATCATTTAGAGAGATTTGAAAATCTATAAGATATTTGATAGAATAACTTCATATGTGTAAAGAAGAAGGCAAGAGATAATCTGCATAATCAAAAATATATTATTACGAGGAAAAGAAGGATAACTTTGATAATATAAAAAAAAAAAAAAAAACATGCTGAATTAGATTGTTTAATTTAGTTAAATACATTGTGAGAAATCTCCCTTTTAGTTCAAAATGAATTCCCTATGTTCGAGACCTGCAATCTACCTCTTCCTGCTAAATGGCTTCAAATTGAATCCGACTTCTGACATGAAGGTATGGCCATTATGATTTTGGCATGCTTACTTACCGAAAGTTTCTATCTTTGAACTTAAAAGATCAGGGGTAAATACAGTACAAGTGCCAACACTTTTGTACGATGTTTACTTTTGCCAAAATATTTTTTTCGTTTCTTTAATACAAATTTGAAAAATTAATTACTTAAGTGTCACTTCCAATGTGCCCCACCAAAAAACCTGATGTGGCCGTGGCCCGCTGGCCATCTGATGTGGCCGTTGGAAAATACTATTTTAATATTTTGAATATTTATTATTTTTTTTCCTCTTGGGGTTGACAATGGCTACCTCACCCTTGGCCATGAAGGCCTTGGGTGAGGCTGTCGGGGTTGCTCTAGGTGATGTTTAGCTTTGGGCAGCCACAAGCAATGCCCTAGAGCGAAAGAGGGCCATTGCGACCTCATCGGCAGTTGGCGAGGCCGCGACGGCGAAGCCGTGACAACCCTCGCTTGCTCTAAGAGGTATCACTTGCGGTCGAAGAGGGCCTTTCCAATCTTGCCCAAGTCGGCCGCCCTCGCCACAAGGGCCTCAGTTGAGGCCGCAAGGACCCTTGCTTTCTCTAAGTGGCATCACCTATGGCTACCCAACAGTTAGCGGGGGCCCTCATGGCCTCGCCCAAATCTGGCCATGCCGCTAAGGCCTTGGGTGAGGGTGTCAGGGCCTTGCCGACCGTTGACAAGGCTAAGACGACCCTCAACTACTTTGGGTAGCATCACCTGCAGTCACCTGGTGGCTGGAGAGGGCCCTTGTGGCTGAGGGCAAGGCGGCCACAACCCTTGCCAACCCTCAAGGAAAAAAAAAAAAAAGCAAAATACATATGGAAATAAAAAATTTAATTTTTTTTAAAACTACAAAAATTCCACGCAGGACATTTGTCCGAAAATGACATTTAAGTAAGTGATTTGTCCGAAAATGACATTTAAGTAAGTGATTTTACTCGGATGTGACACTCAAATGATTTTAAAAAAAAAATAATATCAAAGTGAGCGCCGTACAAAAATCTTAGAACATGCACTGTACTTATCCCTAAAAAACAAGTGTCTGCAATAGAAACTGAAAAAACAAAGAGTAGCAAAATCCTAGGAATCTTTTGAAAATTTATCCTAAGGTTATATTTGGTAGTCATGATAAAAGTTAGGACTTAATACAATTTCATCATATCCTGTATGGGTGGTTGCAATCTAATTTAGGATAAAATCGGATATAAAAGGAATACAACCTAGATAAAAATTTTCCTATCAAGATGAAAAAAAATTCTCCTCTTCCTCCTCCTCCTTTAATAGTAAAATTTTATCATATTAGTTGGCGGTTGCCATCCAATCTAGGATAAGATTAGATGTAAAAGGAATATAATTTAGATAAAAATTTTCCATCTCGGGACATAATAAGGTTGGATAGAGCTATTTTCTGAAGCAAACAAAAACTATCCTTCTCCTCCTCCTCCTCGTATCCAAGTTGAAAATAGTGAGAGAATCGAAACTCATTCTCATCTGTACACATCGAAATTTCACGAAAGTGACAAGAGAGTCAAAGTTTATTTTCCTCGTTAGCTCTCTTTCTTCAATTGACAGTCTTTATTACATCTTGATAAATTACTTCTTCTTTTTTAACAATTGATATGCAAATTTTCTAGATGGGTTTTGGAGTTCTTTTCCGTTTCTCTTAATTGGATTTGGGAGTTAATGATGGTAAGAATGATATATTTTCACGGGAAACATATAAGAGCACATTTGTCATTTACGCTCCGACCAAACAATGGGCAACATATAAAGACATATTTGTCATGTCTTGTCATTTTGAGTCCTACCCTAGCCAGATGTCTAAATAACCAAACGCTAACCATACAAGTAAAAAGGTTAAAATGAATGCAAAAAATAGGCGTAAAGATATAAAAAGTTGCCTGAATTTACGAAAACAAAGGATTTTGGCCATGTAAACAATGGCGAAAAAAAAAAAGCATTACACTTTGAATTAGTATTTCAAATTGATATAAAGGGCTCTTTAACCCCTCTAGAATAAAAATTATAACATTTTTATCAACATTGTGACAATTCTTGATTTGAGCTCACCCCTTGGATTTTCAGTGTTTGGTCGAAAATGGATTTCATTGAAAATTCAATCAAAGGGTATGATTGTGTTGTACTTGTCAAGAGATTTCCAATGACACCCCAATTTACCGAAACCAAAAGGCTGGCTCTCAAGATACTGCAATTTTTATTCACGGTTGTGAAGTATTGGGACTTTTGATATTTTGGCCTATTTCATAATAGGACTAGAGATGTAACGACCAATTAGGAAATTTTATTTATAGGGAGTGATACAAGACACTTTTACGGCATATTTGAGTAGGAACTATTTGTGTGATTCTCATGTAATTATTCGAAATAACTTTTAAAATTAATCGCGTACATTTATTTTTTCACATTCCCAATATCACTTGGAAAAACAGAAATAGGGAGTGATGATGAGAAGCCCAAGACACTAATTACAGTCACATCCACAAGCCCATCTTGATGGACAAACGGTGAAAAGACGAAGCTCGGAGACCTTTGTTAAGCCCACGGGCCTTTTGGGCCCAAATTCATAACTTGAAGGGGCCTAAAAGTTGTAGCCTTGAAAGATTTGTCAGGAGCATTTTCTCCTTCACTTGTGTTTGCCTTTGTGAAAGGAGATCAGGTGATCATCATGCTGAACACCTAATGCTTGATTCTCTTCTGATAGAAGATCAGTTTTCCAAACCCTCTGGAGCACACCTGAACCTCTTAAAAGGGAATGAGCTCAGATCAAATGATAGCCTGCCTGCCATTAATTCTGAACATATCCAAACAAAGTAAAGGTAGAGAACAACATGAGGGAGACAGATAAGTCCTGTGAAGAACTGATGAACTATCTTCTCTGCAAATCATCAACAGATCCTGGAAGAAGACATCAAGAGTGATAGGCACACACTAAATTGTCGGACATTGGTCGAAAAAGATACTGCATCATTTAACAGAGAAACCATGGGCAACAATTGAGTGGTGAAATAGTAATTCAAAACACTCCCATTCAGACTGAGTTCAAGGCTCAACTGCACGGCGCAGTCCATGCAGCTATTGGAACCAGGATCTGTCACTCAGTTCTTATGACCTGCTCAAGGGTAGAAAGGTTGGTTGTTCAAAGTAGTATCTAGACTATTGAACTCACTTCAAAATAAACCACATACTGCGTTATTAGGTGCTTCAACCACACAAAGGAAACACATAATAAAATGTACGCAACAGTTCACATAAGGACAAAGAACAACAATGACAGGAAAAGGACGATAATGTTGAAACAAGCAACGCCAAAAGAAGTTTTTTGGCACCAAGAGCATCCTTTACTTGAAATTAAGATATATAAACGAGGCTACATCTTCCTCGTGCTCTTAGATCGGTCCCCACGAAACTGGTCAAGCAAGTCGAAACGGTCACATTTTGGGCATGTTGGATCTCTTTCGCTGGCCATCACATACATCCGGCAATGACTGCACCCCATCAGAATTAATGAATGCTCTCTAGGCTCACCAACATCAGCACGAACTTTCTTTGGCTTAGGATCTGGATGCACGCCTGAAGATGAACCTAACTGAGGTGCAGCTTGATCTGCTTCATCACCCACTTGGGGGGGCGATACCCTAAGAGTTAACTCTAGGCCAGCAGATTTCTCATTTTTCCCCAATTCTGTAAAGCCTCTCTTATTAGTGTCCTCCAAAAGTTGTCCCGATCCAGTCTACAAGGAAGGATAATTATACGTGACCATGGTCTTTCACGGATAGTACAAAGCACAAAAATGAGGAAAAGAAAATCAAGTCATCTCATAGCTTGGAAAGTTCAAATCTATATCCATACCATACTGGGAGAAGAGGCACCGTTTGCCTTGTGCACGGCAGTGTCTTCCGTAGGACGGGGGATTTGCAAATGATCATCGAGCAAAATCAATGTTGTGGCAGATATTGGCTGATTCAGATCAAGAGTACCATGGATCGCCCGGCGAGAAAATCCCACGCAGTTGTTCAACGCATCACCGACATTAGTTCTTTCTCTGGAGGTACTGCCGGCAAAGTGGCGCTTGCATGCATTAAACATGGTGGGAGGAACCACAGCGGAGGAATGAGGATTCCCTTCCATCAAGAGAGGCAGACTCGATCTTATATTATATTACAAAAATTTACTTGAACACCGGCTATTTATTATGAGAGTCGGCTTGAGCGCATCCACATAGTGCACGAGACAACAAAGCACACCAACGATTGCAGTTTTTTCCCGTGAATAATTATGCCAAGTAATAGAACAACATTGAACGCTAAAGCGGTAAGAACATTAATGAGGATCTAGAAATCATTAGTCTTCCTTAAATTGTTTTCACATAATCACGATGCGATAGATAGACATGACTATAAAATCAAGATACCTTTCACTAATGTAAACACAGCTAGAAAAATTCTGTCAATCATGAATTTAAAGTCACACCTCAACAATCAATCTCAAATGATGGTGAAGTGAAATGAAGAGACCAAAAACCAATGACAGAACACTTGGAATTGTTTCAGGAGGATGTTCACCAATGTAGTTGATGTAGAGAGTGCCAAAAGAATTCAATAGTATTATAATAGTGAAGAGAAGAAAAATGCGCAAGAAAACTAATCCTTTTGTAAATATGGTTGTATTTTGCATTTACCTTCTAAAGACCCAAGAAAATGAGGCTTTTAATCATTGGTGGGAATAAATAAGCATTACAATTTACATGAATGATGTGGTTGGATTTGTAAATTGCGTGCTACACCATTTTCAATAGACTAAAAGTAGTGTAGGCTGGAAAAAATAGGCAGATAACTAAACAGACTCTAGGAATGGAAAAATTGACGATAAAAAACGCAACAAAGATGAGGACTACAAATTTTACCAAAAAAAAAAATGACGACTACAAGAAAGCCATATCCCACTAAAAAAGGCCAGCTCTATGAATCCTGCTATGCCATTGAATTTGATCATATATCACATAATCTGAGAGCTCTAAAAAGCACTTTCCCTATTGTCTCCTTTCAAATCCTTTTAAATCTTTACTGCACCTCTTCTAACCTGCGTCTCCAGCCCTTGATTACATCTCCTCCTAGAGCATCTCAAACTTACAATATAACCAAACTATCTCAAAGCCACCTAATTTTTTTTTCCTGATATATATTCATTTCACATTATTCCTACAACTATAAAGGTAATACGCTCCTTTCAACCAGAACTGTATTCAAGCTCACTACACACTAGTATTTCAAAATTTTCTAATTACTTTATTTGTCCCCATACCACAAATATTTCATCTTAATATTCCCAAGTACAAAGAAATCTACTAGAATGATAAGTATATACTCCAGGAGTAAAAAAGTGAGACGAGGCTAATATTTGACGATATTAAGAGGAAACATTCCAAGGACCATATGCAGGATAGAGAGCAAAAATGAACTTGAGCTTAACTTTTGAAGATCACTATACAAAATCATGTCAAGCTTAAATAGTGAACAATGGTGCTCTCCACATAAAAAGAACAATAATATATTTTAATAACTCTTTTCTAATGAGATGGAGAGACCAAATGCCCACATAACCTCTTTTTATGTTACGATAAATGACACTCGAATGACTTTCTCCATACAAAGCAACACACATAGGCTAATCAATGATTTTAATATATGGGGAAGAGGATGTGAACTATCAATCTTATCTATTCCCTATTAATGTCAATCATATTTTGTAAATGTGATGTCATTGAGACAGTTAACTCCAAATGTCTTCTCATTTGGATTGGCATCACACAAAAGATGTTCTACAATTCCCTATATTGATCAACTCCAGTGACATGGGGTTCTTTTGCTAAAAGAATGTCGACGGAACAAGTTTTATAGCTCCAAATATTGATTGATCTAAAAGATTGCTGCCCATCGTATCATGCCAATATTCTACTTTTTAACATGTATTTCCAACTTAATCAATGATAACTACATTGTACTCACCAAATGGGGAGGGAGAGATAGAGGGAGAGGGAGAGCACAAGCACCGGAGGAAAAGGATGAAGATGCTAGCAAAGACAATTTCATGTAACATCTTAAGAAGTATCATAATGTAATGCTAGCTTTTCCACCAGAGTAGGCATTTAAATTTTAGTTACTCATTTTCCCTGAAAAAGGTCTTTCCACCAGGTTTGAGAGTTATGTGCTCCATCTGCCCCAAAAAAAAAAATGAGTTTATTCCTGGGCAAAGTGTAGCTAGGAATTTCTATCGTGTGAGCATATAATTAATTAAGATCCTAAAGAAACATCAATTACTGGTGAAAAACTCTGACAATAAAAGGCCCAAACCAGAAGGTAGAAACCAAATGAACCCTAGCACGAGATAAAGTGTACTAACACCACACAAAAATTAACTTACTAGCATTTTGTCCAAAAATTTGCACAAGAACAACATCCTTCACTAAAGTGGTGAAATCTATTTGCATCTCTCACAATAATCACTCTGCTTGTGATGCCTGATACAATCGTCATAAAGAGATGACAATCTACACAAATTATGAGATTCCTCATAAATCTAATAGGTGCACTTTGAGGTAAGCACAACAAGGCAAAAACAAAAGCTAGCTTCTCACCGTGATGCCTTAACAGCTCTTGATTTTTTATCTCCTCCAAGTCATGAACGTCGTTTTCAGTTTCAGCTCTGTAACCCCCTTTCTCCACCTCTTTAGATAAATCATCAAACTTCATATAAACATCAACAATCTCGGGATGAAGTCTATCACCAGCCACAAAAGAATGGATCCAACTCTTACCCTTCTCTTTCTTCACCTCACTATTTTTTAGTAGTTCTTAGCTGTAGAAACTCCATCCCACATCTTATTCGCCGAATATGTATTTGATAGCAAGATATGATTTCCAACAATGTGAGGTTCAAGCTCAAATAATTTCTTGGCTATAACCTCAACATTGCCCAAATTTCCACTAATCCTACAAGAGGCCGACATTAATTCCCAAATCAAAGGAGTGGCATCAAAGGGCATTGGAATGATCAGATCATATGCTTCATCAACCAAACCAGCCTGACCAAGAATGTCAAACCATGCATGAATAATGAAGGACATTTGGAGAGAGATTATGATCTCTAATCATTAAAGCAAAGTACTTTCTACCACTTTCAACCAAACCCATGTGACTACAAGCAGATAACATGGAAACATAGGTCACTTCACTAGGATATATACCCATCCGCTGTATTTTCTCATATAAAATCATTGCTTCCAAGGGGCATGTATGTTTCGCAAAACTTGATATCATTGCATTCATCAAAGCAGCACTCATCTTCTGTACCTGAAAACGCAAGATGAGCCTCTCTAACGGTGTCACATTTAGCACACATGTCAATAAGAGAAGATCACACAAAAATATTGTAACCATTACCTAGAATTACATGTAAGGGAACGAACCTGTTTTCCTTCGATAAGAGCCGCCGGATCTGCACGAGCAAAAATTGCAGAAGAAACCATAAACTAATCATATTTTAGCCCCACCACATGAGCCCTATAAAACAGCAACAAGGCTTCCTCATAAATGTCATGTTGCACATATCCCACCATCCTTCAACTCCATGTTACATCGCTCCTCTCTTCTGTAGAAACTCAAAAACCAAACTCACATCCCCTGTCAACCCACATTTCACGTAAACATCAACCAACGTCATCTTGACAAAAACATTAGAACCCGTAGCACTCTTTGTGAGCACAACACGCGTAGCTACACAAGTACAAAGAACATTAGAAACGGCAAATTCACCAACTTGCGTGCCTTCCCTCTGCATCCGCATGAAAAGGACGAGAGCTTCTTGCTCTTCCCCATCCAACTGTGAGAGCTAAATATTGTCATCCCAAAAAACCAAGTTCTATGAGGCATTTCCTCAAACACCTTCCGGGCAAGACTCGTGACCCCACATTTCGAGTACCCATTGACGACCATGTCCGAAACCAAAACGTCGGATTCCAACCCCAAACGGATAACCCGCGCGTGGCAAGCGCTCGCTGCCATAATTGGACCCGTTCTTCCTGCACATGAACGCAAGTTATGTCTGAAACAGGGTAGGTAGCGCCAAATTTTTCATAAGATGGTTGAATGCAAATGCAAAGGTTTATTTTCGAGACTGGTGTATTCAGCAATCCACGGCCGATGAGCAGCAAACATAGTAATTGGCATGAAAAAATAAAAAAAAGATAGAGAGAGAAGTAGAAATTATGTGTCTCTAGGAGCATTGAATAATATATCGACCATTTGTTTCAAACTTCAATTAGATGAATAAATATGTTTTCACTCACAATTTATAAATTGCACTTTGCTATATAACTTAATTTTTTTAAATGTATAAATATGACTAGGTAGACATATGAATGAAGATTTTATGTTTGGCTGAGGCAAGCATGGGGCAACTATTCAGCATAAGATAGTTTGTAGCAAACAAATCTAAATAGAATTCAATCTTACACTTTCATTTAAAAATAATCGCAAGAACTTGAGTCCATTTATTGACACAAATTTTAATGTCACGTCATTAACTAATTGGTTTAATCATTTTTAACTCAAAATTAATTAAGATTACGACTTGGTTTTTTTAATTTTCGACCCATCTAAATTCAAATTTGAGCAATGGAAACATGAAAATCTAAAGGGATTGAAGAAGATGGAGTTGCAACAATGGAAACAGGTGCTTCTAGTATTTCTGGATGGTCTGTCATTATGTGAAGAGTTCTTCTCAGCACTGGATTCACCTTCTAAGTGCATGGAATGGATATCATTATAATCACACCATCCAATCAATCATATCGACTCATCGATCAATTGACTCAGTCAATTATATGTCATCGAGACCATCACACAGTCACATCAATTATTCATTCCCAACTCTTAGCCACGGCCTAACGGGCACAACCTAGATTTAGTGGTCACCACAGCCCCATCGACAACTTTTCTAGATTTTGTGGTCATCACGACCCCACCTGGCAATTTTCTAGGTTTAATAGTAATTACAGCCCCACCAAGCAATTTTCTTAGATTTAGTGGTATCATGGCCCCTCTCAGCAATTTTCGATATTTAGTGACATCACGGCCGCACTTGGCAATTTTTAGATTTAGTGGCATCACGGCCCCACTTGGCAATTCTTAAATTTACACCCACATTAATCAATTTTGGGATAAATCCTCATAATCACAAATTTCACTCAATTATCACAAACTAGTGTTCAATTAAATAAACAAAAAGCACCACTAAACTTAGCATAAAATTCTGGTCACTGGCCATCCTGGTTGAATTTACGGAAAATAAATAAATAATTAATTAATTACAAAAAATATTAAATAAATGCAATAAATGCATACTTAGGCCCGTAATGCCTAATTATATGCCGGAACGAGTCCGAAAAATTTTCGAGACTCGTTGAATAAACACTAGAGTCTATTTACTTATTAATTACACTAACTAACCACCTAACATGCAAAGGCAAATAATTAAATTCACTAAACTAATTTAATTTAACCACCTAATTCATCTTAACCTAAACTAATCAACCCCTAAGAACAATTAACCTACTAAGCAATGATTAGTGAGTTAAACTCACTTGATTCACCATCCGATCGGCTCAAATCATCAAGAATGCAACGAGAAACTTCTTTCAAAGTGGGCCTAGCAACCGAGATAGATCGACTTTTCTATCGATTTACCCAACAACCGAAAGTCGCCAATGTTTCAAAGATGTACATTGTGGCTTGAGATGATCAACCACAAAGTCAAATGCATGAAAACCACCTCAAAATCGAATTCAGAAATTGGAAGTCGGGTGTGTCACAAATTATTTTAGGGCCCAGAAAAGGTTAATTTGCTGGAAAACCCAACCAACAAGCTCTCTATTTGTTGCTTCAAAAGAGAGAAAATAAGGTTGGTTAAGGCACACAAGGACCGAGATAGGCCTGAGGGAGTCCCGAGCTCCATCCCCGGCCAATGGCGAGGACTTACGGTTCCTCCGCCGAACCAGCCCGGATCGGCCTCTTCTCGGCCTCAACCGGAGTTGCAGAAAATGGGTATGGCAGCGGCTTCGTGGGCCCGTTTTGGCCGCCTTTCCGAGCCGGATGCTCGGCCCACTTTGTCGAGGCGGGCCACGAAGTCTTAGACTCCTTGCTGGTTTGTTTTGACGTGGCTCGCTTTGTTCTGCTGGATCCATGCTCCTTCGGGAATGCGGACAAGGTGGGAAGGCGATGAGGAGAACCAAGGCTAAATGACGAAGTAATGGGTTGATTAAAGCTCTAGCGAGCAGGTGGTCGGCAACCGGTGGCTCTCGGGGGTCTAGGGAGTCTTGTTGGAGGTCGGAATAGGCAAAGGAAGGGTTGGAATGAGAGAAAAAAGAAGAAAAATTCGAAATATGCAGACCAGTAGGTGGACCGACGGACCAGCAACCAACGGCTCCATTCGAGGCGAGGTCGGGCTCTTTGGAATGGTCTGGATGTGCTGGTCACGGTGATGGATAGATCGTTGGCTAATTCATTCGGGAAGACCACTTTCAACTCAGATCTTTGGCGAAAGATCAGTTGGAGCGGAAAATGGAATAAAGGAAAACAGAGGAGGAAAACGGTCCGATGGGCGTGTGGCTTGGTCGAACGGAAAGGGGGCTTGCTTCTTTGGTTTTTTCAAGCTTCTAAGCACCCTCAACAATGAAAAAAAAAAGTGGATTGAGGAAGAAGAAGACTGCTGCAAGGGGGCGCTACTTGGTTCACATTTTACTCTCATTTGTCCGCTTGACCATCATCAGTCATGTCTGGCTTCCTTGGTCACAATCCAACCACCCATACTCCCCATCACTGACATTAATTCTTTCTCTGGAGGTACTGCCGACAAAGCGATGCTTGCATGCATTAAACATGGTGGGAGTAACCATAGTGGAGAAATGAGGATTCCCTTCCATCGAGAGAGACAGACTCGATCTTATATTATATTACAAAAATTTTCTTGAACACCGGCTATTTATTATGAGAGTCGGCTTGAGCTCATCCACACAGTGCATGAGACAACAAAGCATACCAACGATTGCAATTTTTTCCTGTGAATAATTATGCCAAGTAATAGAACAATATTGAATGCTAAAGCAATAAGATCATTAATGAAGATCTAGAAATCATTAGTCTTCCTCAAATTGTTTTCACATAATCACGACGCGATAGATAGACATGACTATAAAATCAAGATACCTTTCACTAATGTAAACACAGCTAGAAAAATTTTGTCAATCATGAACTTAAAGTCACACCTCAATAATCAATCTCAAATAATTGTGAAGTTAAATGAAGAGACCAAAAACCAATGACAAAACACTTGGAATTGTTTCAGGAGGATGGTCGCCAATGTAGTTGATGTAGAGAGTGTCAAAAGAATTTGATAGTATTATAATAGTGAAGAGAGGAAAATTGCACAAGAAAACTAATCCCTTTGTAAATATGGTTGTATTTTGCATTTACCTTCTAAAGACCCAAGAAAATGAGGCTTTTAATCATTGGTGAAATAAATAAACATTACAATTTACATGAATGATGTGGTTGGATTTGTAAATTGCACGATACACCATTTTCAATAGACTAAAAGTAGTGTAGGCTGGAAAAAATAGGCAGGTAACTAAACAAACTCTAGGAATAAAAAAATTGACAATAAATAACGCAACAAAGATGACGACTACAAGAAAGCCATATCCCACTAAAAAAGACCAGCTATATGAATCCTACTATGCCATTGAATTTGATTATATATCACATAATCTGAGAGCTCTATAAAGCACTTTCCCTATTGTCTCCTTTCAAATCCTTCTAAATCTTTACTGCACCCCTTCTAACTTGCGTCTCCAACCCTTGATTACATCTCTTCCTAGAGCATCTCAAAGTTACAATATAACCAAACTATCTCAAAGCCACCTAATTTTTTTTCCTGATATATATTCATTTCACATTATTCCTACAACTATAAAGGCAATACGCTCCTTTTAACCAGGACTACATTCAAGCTCACTACACACTAGTATTTCAAAATTTTCTAGTTACTTTATTTGTCCCTATACCACAAATATTTCATCTTAATATTCCCAGGTACAAAGAAATCTACTAGAATGATAAATATATACTCCAAGAGTAAATAAAGTGAGACAAGGCTAATATTTGACGATATTAAGAGGAAGCATTCCAAGGACCATATGCAGAATAGAGAGCAAAAATGAACTTGAGCTTAACTTTTGAAGATCGCTATAAAAAATCATGTCAAGCTTTAAATGGTGAACAATGGTGCTCTCCACACAAAAAAAACAATAATATATTTTAATAACTCTTTTCTAGTGAGATGGAGAGACCAGATGCCCACATAACCTCTTTTTTATGTTACGATAAATGGCACTCAAATGACTTTCTCCATACAAGGCAACACATAGAGGCTAATCAATGATTTTAAAATATGGGGAAGAGGATGTGAACTGTCATTCTTATCTATTCCCTATTAATGTCAATCATCTTTTGTAAATGTGATGTCATTGAGATAGTTAACTCCAGATGTCTTCTCATCTAGATCGGCATCACACAAAAGATGTTCTACAAGTCCCCGTATTTATCAACTCCAGTGACATGGGGTTCTTTTGCTAAGAGAATGTTGATGGAACAAGCTATGCTCCAAATATTGATTGATCTAAAAGATTGCTACCCATCGTATCATGCCAATATTCTACTTTTTAACATGTATTTCCAACTTAATCAATGATGACTACATTGTACTCACCAAATGGGGAGGGGAAGAGAGAGGGAGAGGGAGAGCACAAGCACCGGAGGAAAAGGATGAAGATTCTAGCAAAGATAATTTCCTATAACATCTTGAGAATTATCATAATGCAATGCTAGCTTTTCCACCAGGGTAGGCATTTAAATTTTAGTTACTCATTTTCCCTAAAAAAGGTCTTTCCACCAGATTTGAGAGTTATGTGCTTCATCTGCCCAAAAAAAAAAAATGAGTTTATTCCTGGGCAAAATGTAGCTAGGAATTTCTACTATGTGAGCATATAATTAATTAAGATCCTGAAGAAACATCAATTACTGGTGAAAAACTCTGACAAAAATAGGCCCAAACCAGAAGGTAGAAGCCAAATGAACCGTGGCACGAGATAAAGTGTACTAACACCACACAAAAATTAACTTACTAGCATTTTGTCCAAAAATTCGCACAAGAACAACATCCTTCACTAAAGTGGTGAAATCTGTTTGCATCTCTCATAATAATCACTCTGTTTGTGATGCCTGATGCAATCGTCATAAAGAGATGATAATCTACACAAATTTTGAGATTCCTCATAAATCTAATAGGTGCACTTTGGGGTAAGCACAACAAGGCAAAAGCAAAAGCTAGCTTCTCGTTGTGATGCCTTAACAGCTCTTGATTTTTGATCTCCTCCAAGTTATGAACGTAATTTTTAGTTTTAGCTCTGTAACCCCCTTTCTTCACCTTTTTAGATAAATCATCAAACTTCAGATAAACATCAACAACCTCAAGATGAAGTCTGTCCCCAACCACAAAAGAATAGATCCAACTCTTACCCTTCTCTTTCTTCACCTCACTATTTTTTAGTAGTTCTTAGCTATAGAAACTCCATCCCACATCTTATTTGAAGAATATGTATTTGATAGCAAGATATGATTTCCAACAATGTGAGGTTCAAGCTCAAATAATTTCTTGGCTATAATCTCAACATTGCCCAAATTTCCACTAATCCTACAAGAGGCCGACATTAATTCCCAAATCAAAGGAGTGGCATCAAAGGGCATTGGAATGATCAGATCATATGCTTCATCAACCAAACCAGCCTGACCAAGAATGTCAAACCATGCATGAATAATAAAGGACATTTGGAGAGAGATTATGATCTATAATCATTAAAGCAAAGTACTTTCTACCATTTTCAACCAAACCCATGTGACTACAAGCAGATAACATGGAAACATAGGTCACTTCACTAGGATATATACCCATCCGCTGCATTTTCTCATATAAAATCATTGCTTCCAAGGGGCGTGTATGTTTCACAAAACTCGATATCATTGCATTCATCAAAGCAGCACTCATCTTCTATACCTGAAAACGCAAGATGAGCCTCTCTTACAGTGTCACATTTAGCACACATGTCAATAAGAGTGGATCACGCAAAAATATCGGAACCATTACCCAGAATTACATGTAAGGGCACGAACCTGTTTTCCTTCGATAAGAGCCGCCAAATCTGCACTAGTAGAAATTGCAGAAGAAACCATAAACTGATCATATTTTAGCCCCACCACATGAGCCCTATAAAACAGCAACAAGGCTTCCTCATAAATGTCATGTTGTATATATCCCACCATCCTTGAACTTCACGTTACATTGCTCCTCTCTTGCATAGAAACTCAAAAACCAAACTCGCATCCCCTATCAACCCACATTTCACGTATACATCAACCAATGTCATCTTAACAAAAACATTAGAACCCATAGCACTCTTTGTGAGCACAACACACGTAGCTGCACAAGCACAAAGAACACTAGAAATGGCAAATTCACCAACTCGCGTGCCTTCCCTTTGCATCCGCATGAAAAGGACGAGAGCTTCTTGCTCTTCCCTATCCGGCTGTGAGAGCTAATTATTGTCATTCCCAGAAACCAAGTTCTGTGAGGCATTTCCTCAAACACCTTCCGGGCAAGACTCGTGACCCCACATTTCAAGTACCCATTGATGACCATGTCCGAAACCAAAATGTCGGATTCCAACCCCAAACAGATAACCCGCGCATGGCAAGCGCTTGCCGCCATAATCGGACCCGTCCTTCCTGAACATGAACGCAAGTTGTGTTTGAAACAAGGTAGGCAGCACCGAATTTTTCATAAGATGATTGAATGCAAATGCAAAGGTTTATTTTCGAGGCTGGTGTATTCAGCAATCCACGACCGATGAGCAGCAAACATAGTAATTGGCATAAAAAAAAAAAAAAAGATAGAGAGAGAAGTAGAAATTATGTGGCTCTAGGAGCGTTGAATAATATATCAACCCATTTGTTTCAAATTTCAATTAAACGAATAAATATGTTCTCACTCACAATTTATAAATTGCAATTTGCTATATAACTTAATTTTTGTAAATGTATAAATGTGACTAGGTAGACATATGAATGAAGATTTTATGTTTGGCTAGGGCAAGCATGGGGCAACTATTCAGCATAAGATAGTTTGTAGCAAACAAATCTAAATAAAATTCAATCTTACACTTTCATTTAAAGATAATCACGAGAACTTGAGTCCATTTATTGACACAAATTTTAATGTCACGTCATTAACTAATTGGTTTAATCATTTTGAACTCAAAATTAATTAAGATTACGACTTGGTTCATTTAATTTTCAACCCATCTAAATTCAAATTTGAGTCCTTTTTTTATGGAAAAAAATTATTTTTTTTTAGGATAGACCTAATCTTGAATATACATCTCTTTTTTTAACATATTTAATTTTATTTTTTCTTTTTTCCTGTAATTTCATTAGAAAGAGACTCGTAGCATTTTTTAAGTTATGCGATTATGACATTTTATCATCGGTCATGATATCATCTGCACTGCACAGCTCGAACTTCAAGAACTATTATAATTTCATGCATCTTTCAGTTACGTGCATCTCAATCTACTATTAACACGTGATTTATACAGCATAGCAAAAAAAACAAAACCACAATTTAATAATTCAAATCTGGACAAACTCGTGTTTGGATTGACCTTATGATCCTATTGATGGGCTCTATGTTTTTGGGTTGTCCAGTGGGCTTTAAGTTCAAATTTGCAGCGCAGAATTCGTGGCCCATTGGACACACTATCATCCAGAGCCAATTGGCCCACTCAAATCAGAGACCCGACTTGACCGCCGCCGGGCCCAACACTATCTTCAACTGCTCTACCTCCGGCCACCATTGGCAAAGGCAACGTTTCTGCCGCCCCCTCGCTCTTACGCATGTTCTTGCTAGCAGTGATGGTCATGGTGAGCCATAGAGGGCTATGACACTCCGCAACAATAGTCATGCTGTTGAGATGGGAACGATGAAGGCGACGCCATGACGGCACAACATGGGTGACGGCAGCGGCGGCAACAAGTGGTGAGTGGTGGCCACTCACAGTGGTTGCTTGGGGGAAGAAAAAAGAATAAAATAAGAAAAATAGAAATGAAATAAAGAAAGTGATAAGGAAAAGAGAAATTAAGATATTGAAAAAGCACGGCAAAAAATGCCAAAAAATTCTTACATATATTATATTGATACCAATTTGATCATGAGTCTTTTAACTAAATCAATTCAATTCTAAACTTTTTACAATCGACAAATCCTACGTAGCACGATCGAACTAATGTAGACATTTTTTTAATAATATTTTAATATTTTTCAAACTTTTCATATTATATTTTTTTTTTCTTTTTACAACTTTGGCCAACAAAAGCTAGCGACCCTCGCCTACGGCCGGAGCATGGAGGTGCTCTCTTGTGATTGGTGAGGGGTGTAGGCCCTTGTCCAAACCTCACCTGTAGCCAAATAGGATTGGCTAGCGACCTCATCAGCCCACAATTGATAAGAGAAAAAAAAAGGAAAGAAAAAAAGAAAAAATCATTTATAAAAATTATTGATATTATTACTAATTATGCAACATAGGATGTATAGCATCCACATTATCAATTTCATGTCAAAATTGGCTAAGCGGACTTAATTGGCATAAATGCAAATGGTTTTGAAATGTTTATGACTAAATTGACTAATATAATTAAGGGATAAGTGTATTAGAAGTCCTAAAATTTGTCATGAAAATACAATTAAATCCTAAAATTTTGAAAAAATGCAATCAAGTCATAAAACTTGTCAAAGTAGTCCAACTAAATCCTTCCATTAATTGCATTTTTGAAAGTTTTAAAATTCGGTTACACTTTCAAAACAAGTTTTAGGATTTTATTGAACATTTTGAAAGTTTAAGGACTTGATTGAACTTTCGTGACAAATTTTAAGATTTAACTGCACTTTTTGAAAATTTTTGGACTCAATTGCATTTTCATGATAAGTTTTAGGACTTCTAATGAACTTATCCCTATAATTAATTTATGAATTTTTCATTACTTTTTTCTAAGAAACACATCTCGCCTGATTCAAAATCTAATTATGCTTAAAGAGACCTAACTAGTTAATCAAAGTAGTCCACACATTTCGGTCAATACCATAATTCATGTTGTCAAATGAAAACGAACAGCTTATACCACATTCATTCAACATGGACCAACACCACGTGATTATGAATCAATCTGTCGACTACTTTAATTCCTATTTAAAGGGGCAAAGTAAATAGTTCCAAATACTAATGAAAAAGCAAATAAATTAGGAGGTGGGAAAAGAATCTCGTATCCAAAAAAATCCAGTTGATTTCAATACTTTTTCAACGAAACATCACATATAAAACTTAATCGATTCATGATGCATCGACCCAATCTATGAGATGACTTCATAAAATTTGTGGCCCGATTGAAAAAAAAAAATTCATGAGAATTTGCTCGGTTTAGTTGGTTTTTTTTTCTTTTTCTTTTTTTTTTTTTTTTTGTGTGTGGCAACACTACAACCCCAAAAAAAAAATTAAAAAAAGAAAACGACGCATATAAAAAAAGTCTGACGAGTGGCAAAACTGAAGAGACAAGGCCGATTTCTCCAATTTCGATGGGGGCAAAATTGAGCACCAGTAGAATGTCATCTCCTTATCGAGATGATATTCCAAAATTCACAAGCGAATAAGCGGATTTAAATAATACATTCAATTTCAGTTTGACATTCTTCTTGGAAATGATATTTCCTATTTAAAGGGAAAAGTAAATACTTGCAAATAGTAATAAAAAGCAAATAACTTAGGAGGTGGGAAAAGAATATCATATCCAGAAAAACTCCATTGATTCCAACATTTTCTCAACGGAATATCACATGTTAAACTTGATAAATTCGTGATAAATCGATCCCGATTTGTGACCCAACTCAATAAAATCAGTGGCCCGAATGAGAATTTTCTCATGAGGTATGTGGTGGAGGAAGAGGGATGCAGGGCCAAGGCCCAAGGACGAACATAAATTACATTGATCAAACTTTGCATTGGTTTAGTCGGTTTCCGTTTTTTTTCTGGTAATACTACAGCCCCCAGGAAAAAAAAAGAAAAGAAAACGACCTATAAAAAGAAGAAGAAGAAGAAGAAAAAAAAGAAAAGAAGAAGTCTGAAGAGTCGCAAAACTGAAGAGACAAGACCAATTTCTCCAATTTAAATGGGGGCAAAATTGAGCCCCAGAAGAATGTTATCTCCTTATCAAGATGATATTCCGAAATTCAAAAGCGAATAAGCGGATTTAAATAATACATTCAATTTCGGTTTGACATTCTTCTTGAAATGATATTTCATATTTTCCTCTGCGATATGTCCACTTTTCCTATATCCCCCATTTTGACTTGGAATCCAGTTGCAGTGCATGCACCAGTTGCAAATCCACTTGCTTGATACTTTGAAAGATTGATGAGACTCACTGGTCAAGAACCCACCACCGCTTTTTTTCCAGATTCTTGTCCAAAATCCCTGATCTGCATTATATCAGCACAAAATATTTATATCAGCAACAATTATTAACGGCAGAAAAATAAAAAAAGGCATCTATATAAATCGAGCGCCATCTTTTTTCCATTTCTTTTCTTTTCTTTTTGCCCATTAAGAGATGGCCCTCAAGTTGCTGTTTGTAAGTCTCACTACATGACTTTCAAAATCTTAATACAAGTACCCCGAAAAAGAGTCTTTAGGAATGAACGACGTGACTCATGAATTTTCAATAACTACTTTGCCAACAGTTTAACTCGAAGCGGAGTTTATGAATTATACCGAACAAAACCCTATGACTTTTTGCAAGGGTACCTTTGAAAGGTTCTGGGAATGCTCTCATCATCATCCCACTTGCATACGATTCAAAAATGGAGAGAGCCTCCAGGAGGAGTCTCGTCCTTTGCTAAAAGTCAGGACTTAATTGATAGGTCTTGGCTCCAAGCTTCAAGATTCCTGAAAACGAAATTCCGGCTGCTCTTCCTTCATGATCCATCAATAATTCCTACTCGATAAAATTCTCTCGACACTATGAAAAGGAGGAACTCTTTTTTATGACGATGACGGGAGAACCCGTTTCGACGACCCGTTCTTTCTTTCGGCCTAATTCTTGCCGGTGCAAAACAAGTCAAGATTCGCGAATAATTGTTATAACTTTTTTTTCCATGATTGAGAGCAATGTATCAGTGGAGAGTGCCCAAGAGGAAAATCATGGAATATCTTCGTTTACCTCTTTAGGGGGTATTTTGACTTATTTTAGCAATGATAATAAATTTATTGTCTTAGCACTGAACGGGAAAGCCAGTCATTTTCCTGATGTAATTTCTAGATTCTTTAATCTCCATTTTTTCCTCGTGAATAATCCTGTTCTTTCCATTATCAACCAATGATTATCTTGGCTGCTAACTCGAATACTTTATCTTTTTTCAAAACAAAAAAAAATAAAACTTTAGATAATTAGTCGCCTGGGGGAATTATTCCGTACCGTGATGATAAAAGCATAAAGGCGAAGAACCGAAAGTAAGCTTCGATGTTGAAAGCAAGAATGGCAATCGATGAACACCATATATTAAAAAGGAGGAAATTATAAAAAAGTTGCCCAGCTTTTTTTGTAAGTGAAAGTTTTGAACATGTGGTAGGCGATGACTTTTGTAGGAATTGATAGGGACCAAAACCGGTGCTTTGATCTATTGCATAAACCGGTCATTAATTAAGCTAATAAAGGTAATAATTTCTCAAACAAATCCAAAGGGCTAGAAATTGATTTAAGGGTCCATTTGTTTCGGGGGGATCTCACGTTTATAAAATATTATCCTGAAAATGATTGCTTATACCTACAAAATAAATGAACAAAAAATATTTTCATCGTTTAGTAATAAGTTTCAACATAAATCGTTATGGATAGCAAAAAATGTTTTTTTGATGGCTAATTAATTGAAGTGATAAAACCTATCATTTTGGAAAAATATTTTTCAAATCGTTCATTTTTCTCAAAAGTAAATAGGGCTCTAGAGGGGGAAAATAACCTTTATTTGGAATAGAATATGTATCTTTCCTCTGTAGAAATATTTTTGTATTACACATCAAAATGCGTTGAACTTGGGGAAGATAGGTCTATGTATCAGCTCTGAAATTTGTTCGGTCTTGAATATCATTCTTCAGGTTAATCTGGAATCGGATAAAATCCCGCATATCACGACCTTTTCATCTTCTTTTTTTCAAAGTGCACTTTCTCTTTTCGGGTCTTTAGAGAGCTACATAAAGACAAATGCTTCAGTTTTCGGTTAGATATAATAATGGAAGATGAGAATATGTAAGAATAAAGTATCAATATAAATATGTGATGATAAACCTCTCACGAGCATTTTGCACGGATCTTAAAGAATATAATTCAACAGCGGTTCCCCAGACTTTATTGAACATGCAAGCAAGGATTCCTTGTTTAATCATTTGAATTACTGCTCAGCTTGTTTTTCGAAAAACAAATAATTTGGAAAATATATTTTTAAAATTAATCACTTGTGTATCTCAAATACTTTTCTTATCACATACGATTTATGTCTAAACATTTTTGTTTACAATGAAAATATTTTTTATTCATTCATTTTTGTAAGTGTTATAAACGATCATATTTAGAAAAAATGTTTTTCAAATTATCTATTTTTGTGAAATAAACGGAGCCTTAGGATGCATTTGTTCGGGGGAAAATTTAATGATAAAGGAAAATACTTTCTAAAAAATCATTTTTAAGAAAATGATTATTTTTTCTTTGTGTGGTGGTATGTGACAGAAAATATTTTTGGGTATTTGGATCTCATTTGGAAAATAATTTCAATATCTTGACTTTATCTCAGGCAAAATAAAAAAAATCAAATCTTTAAATAATTTTTTCCCCTTCCCCTGCCATAGACAGATGACGGCCAACTTGGCTTGCCTTGGGCTAGCTCGACCTCACCAACCCACGCCTAAGATCAATCACCAGCCATCGTTAAGGCTTGGCAACTAACGAAGGAGAGTAAAGGAAAAAGAAAAGAAAAAAATATTAAAAAATCAAGAGGAACAATTTCAAAAAGTGTTTTCGCTTTCTTAAATTTATAATTTATTTTCATGATTTTATACATAAATATTTTCTTTGATCGGAAAGTTTTTTCATTTACGTAATCATTTTTGACAAATCAAACATGTGTGAGTTTGGAAATTTAGTTCTGAGAAAATATCTTCTATCAAACAAGCTCATCCTTACTACAAAAGAAAACTACCAACACTCCACTCCACTCCATTGCTTTTTTTATAAATATACATGTTATGGTTAATGTTACGATGGACTTATATAGGGTAATCATATTTAGGATTATAATCGTTCGAAATACACAAGTCAACTCCTATTTTTAAAGTAGGTGTCGACATAATTGAGATTTGACGTCACGAAATGACCAGAGAAACCAAAATAAAGGGTGGAGAGGATAGAAAGGAAAAAGGGGGGGTAGAGAATATACATTCCATAGGGCCCTAATTTAATCATTATCGAAACTCAACATCGCCTTGACGGGCTGCATCGTGGCTTTGTTTTGACAAATGCCGGTCGCGACCATCTCCAATGGCGTCAAATCGATCGTCCTCGACAAGGGCGGCCATCTGACAGTTCTCTCGATCCTCGATCGATTCGCGCAATAATGTTTGCAAAGGAAAGGTCGGGGAGAAATCTCTGTTCAAAAAAAAAAAAAAAAAAAAAAAAAAAAAAAGGTCGGGGGAGGAATCTCGAATTACTTTCGAACTGTATATGGAGAAATTCCAAAGGCTCTTTAGAAGGTGTATATCATAGATTTTCCAATACAAAAATACATGGTAGTCCGCTTTTTTGCACTTTGCTTTCGCCCTTTTGGAAAGATAAACCGAAACCTAAACTTTTTACCTAATTGGAAAAGGAAAATGAACTACACTTTGAGACTAAGATTCTGAACTCCCTCCGGCTCCCTGGCGAGTTCTCCGTATTTTTGATCCGTCGACGGGTCCCCTTCCGCGTCGACGCTGGCATGCACCCCGTAGAAGACGTAGATGAGCACCACGGCGCCCGAGAAGACCCCGAACCTCGCGAAGGCCGGGCCGCTACGGGTCCCGAGCAGGAAGATGTTCAGGAAGATGGAGACGCAAGGGATCCACGGCATGAGGGGCACGCCCCAGAACTCGGGCTTGCGGGCCTGCGGGACGGTGAAGTGGAACACCTGCAAGACCCCGAGGGCCACGAGCGCGCACGCGGCGAGCATGAAGTACCTGGGCTTGCCGGTGGGAGCCAGTTGCCAGAGGAGGGCGAAGATGACGGCGGTAAGGGAGAAGGCGGATAGGAACGACAGGGTGGGGCGCGGGTTGGTGGTCCCGGCCGCCACGTAGCGGCGGTAGATGACCGCGTTGGCCACCATGTAGAAGACGAAGAGGGTGCCGATGGAGACGAGGTCGACGAGGACGTTTAGGTCCGTGAAAAGCGCAATCGCTGCCGTCAAGATTCCTGAAATACACAGCACATTTGTCAGAGAGCGTGGAAGAGAATCGCAATGTGTTGCCCAAAAATATCTTTGGAAAGATCGCAGTGCTTTCTTTGGCGTAGGGATCATTGACTTGCGCGCACCATAATTCATGAGATTCCAACCAAGGTATATATCAAATCGATGTGCTCTCGTTACGCTTCTAAACCAAAATCTCTAGCAACTACAAAGAATCAATCTTGAAATCACACAAAAACCAACGTTCGACCGATCCATTGGACAGTGAATTTTTGGACGAATGTGTGCACGCAAGACATCTATCTAACGAGGGCAACAAAAAGATTTTCGAGGGTTCAGACAGACTAAGCAAGCTTTGCTTTGCAATTTCCACGTCAAGCAATATCTATCTACATGACTAATTTCGAAAGCGATATGCATTAACCATTAATTAGAGTGGGTGGCGAGTTGACTCTCTTCTCTCTCTTTCCCTGTCTAAATCCAATGAGGTCCACCTCGCTAGGCTTTGTCATTTTGATTGAGGAGGGAACTTTCGATGACAATCCCTCGGCAAGGAGGAGATGTCATTGTCCATGCCTCCTCAAATCTTATGGGAAGACACGGGGCCTGGTTGGGGATCATTCTCGAGTCCACTTGAGTGTCCTGAGTGTTAGAAATTGGCCTTTTCCATATGGATTTTGTGGGTTTCGGGTTATCAAAAGCACCGTGTGCACATTAAAAACCTAAATAAACAAAGATTGTCATCATTCCCGATGTGCCATCTCTATCGTATTAGCAAAAATGAGAACACTTTTTAGTGACGTACGATCAATCGGTTCGCGAGAACTATCACAATATTATTTAATACACGCATGCATATATGTACACATATAGAGAGAGCCTATAGGATTGACAAGTGCCACTACCCACTTAACTCATGCATATTTGAATCTATTATATCCTCATACCCAATAGAGCAAAACACCCAATCAAAATTCAATTTATCAACTCCATTGTGTTATATAGGACGATGAATGGTGACACTTTTTTATCATGTACAACCGATCGGATCTTGAGAACCGTAAGAAAATCCTTTCGGATCCTGAGAACCCTAAGAAAATCCTTTAATTCTCGCGTGAATATATACATAACTTATGAAGTTGGAGCGAGCTTATAGGATTGACAAGTGTTACTACCCACTAAACTCGTGCATATCCAAATCCTATTATATCCCAATACCCACCCAAAATCCAATCTGTGCCTTTCCAAACTCCATCATGATTCCATCGCCTCCGCTCCTCTCATTGGCCCGAAATGGGGAGAAACCCTTCAGGCGGAAGTAAGTTGAAGTGGCGGAAATTACGTGAAAAGCTAGGATTAGGATCGAGCCACCATAGCTAGTTGGGCTACTCCATGGCTAGGACTAGAGGGTCATGAGTGATCCATTCCCACCCACTCGAAACTACACAACTAAATTCCCCTTCTGGGGGAGGACGACGATGAAGCGTTGACGACGCATCTACCGATCTTTCCCGGTAAAAGTAAAAATCCTAAGCCGACCCCAACGACGCGGACAGCAAGCAACCACGAATTCAAGAACAAGAACGACAACAAGAACCAGAACATGCACGAAATCCAAGCCCGCCACTTTAAAAAAGTGGTTCGCCACAACTTCGTCATTAATTACCGATTAAAAAAACGGAATTAACAAATGATTATTTGATTAGATTAATGAAACGGAAAGGAGGGAGGGAAGGGGTTACCCAGAAAGGCGGAAGCGTTGACGGGCGTGGATGTCCTAGGGTGGACCCGGGCGAACCAGGTGGGGGCGACGCCGGACCGCCCGATCACGCACATGTACCGCGCCTGCCCCAGCATCGCCACGATCAGCGACGTCAGGATCCCGAAGCTCGCCCCGGCCCCGATCGCTTTCGACACCCACTCCCACCTTTCACTCCCTTGGAACACCGCGAACGGTACATCCTTGTCAATCTGCCGCCGCCACACCGGAAAACACACAGGTCATCATCCGCCGTGCCCAAACATAAAAAAGAAAAAGATATTACCAAGAGAAACATGCGGATGGACTCGTGCCAAAGGGCCTACTAGATGAAATTGTCATAAGGGTGTGTCCTAGATTTCCTGTGTGGATCTTTACTTAGGTCCCACGAAATCTAACTGTCCAAATTGATTTTAGACGCCAGATGATGCAGGCGCGTGATGGGAGGTTCGCGATTTCGTTACCTTGTCGTAAGGCAGCAGCATGGACATGGACGCCGCCATCAAGCAGTAGAGGACGGTGACTAGGACGACGGAGCCCGACACCCCGATGGGGATGTCCTTGACGGGTTTCTTCACCTCCTCGGCCATGGTCGAGACCGCGTCGTACCCAATGTAGCTAAAGTAGACCGTCGCGGCCCCGTTGAACACGCCCGTGGCGCCGTACGGGAAGAATCCACCCGGCTGGCTCGGGTCGCCTGGCTTGGTGAAGTTCTTCCAGTTGCCCTTCGAGAATCCCATCACGATCACGAACGCTATGAACAGGATGTGGAGCGCCGTCAACATCATGTTCACGATTGAACTCTCACGTGTGCTGAAAAAGGCAAAAGCCAGCCAAAAAAAACAGAGAGAGAGAGAGAGATATTATCGTCGCTGCTAAGAAAAAAGAAAGAAACTGGACAGATATGGAAATATTTGTGCGGCCAATTTTCTGCTTTTGGGTCATTAGTTTAATTTTTTGTTTTATTTACCCGTAGCAGATGATGAGGGTTAGGATCAAGACGAGGGCAACGGCGAGGAGGTCGATCTCGTTGAAGCCTTTCGGGAATCCGGGGACGGGGAGCCGCCACTTGGTGCACGAGACGCCGATGGCGGTGCCGAAGTAGCAGGTGAAGCTCCTCGCCACGGCGGCGTTCGACAACACGTACTCCGCTATGAGATTTGCCCCGGTCAAGAACGCCGCGAACTCGCCTGGAAGAAGTAGTGAATTCACAGACAGTCCGTTACGTCTGCTTCGCAAATCGATTTGAAAATATACCATATTTGATTTATTTTAAGCAAAAATGGTTTTTTCGTTAGAGTGGAGCGAAAGCAATGCGCATAAATTCAGCGGAGAATGTACCAAATTTTCAGGGGAAGAAGACAGGAATGCACCCAAAAAACAGAGCTCAAAGGTCGAAATTATTGCTATCTGAGTTTGCCGTTTTTAAGGATAAGATGATTAAATGAGTAGGCGAGGTACCGAAGGTGACGCGGAGGTAGCTGAACGCGCCGCCGGCGACGGGCATGTCGACGGCGAACTCGGTGTAGCATAAGGCGGAGAGGAGGGCGCAGACGCCGGCAATGAAGTAGGACAGGACGACGGCGGGGCCGGCGTCGCAGTGGCTAGCCGTGCCGGAGGTGACGAAGACGCCGGCGCCAACCATGCCGCCGACGCCGAGCCCGACGAGGTCGAACCAGCGGAGGGTCTTGGCCATGCTCGGCCCGGACCGGGACCGGACCCGGCTCATCTCCTCGTGGGACGTGGAGACCGAGCCGGCTCGCCGGGCCAGCCGAGCCGGCGTCTGGGCGAGCGCCCGGAGGTAGGCCCGGGGGCTCGAGAAGGAGGAGCTGTCGCTGCTGCTCTCCATTTTCCTCTCTCTCTCTCTCTCTCTCTCTCTCTCTCTCTCTCTTTCCCCCTGCTTCTCTGTGACTTGCTTTTCTCTCTACCGAGAATGCAGGAAGGAGAAGAGGAAGGGGCGATTTATATAGAAAAATAAAAATGGGTAAATAATATAGAAATTAATTATATATTAATTGACGTAAAGGGGATTAAAAAAAAAAAAAAAGAAGGGAAAATTGCAAAGAGATGGGAGAGGTCATGGAACTTGACAGGCGGAGTCTCTGACGACAGTGGGGCACAAAATCTGATATTCTCGTAGTTAATGGCTAATATCGGTTTTTGTAAAGTAGACATTGTCACATTAAACCGCTAAGGGTACACTTGAGAGCCGAGATATTTTATTATAAATTAAATACTTATCTAAGACAGGATAGAATTGGTAGAATATAATCCGAATGAAATTATTTCATAGGAATATGAGACACGGATCGATAGAATTTCTAATATTCATAATATAAAAGTTGGTTTTCTCGAATAACAAAGTTTTTAAATTAATAAAATCGAAACAATGTTTTTTATATTCATTATATATTTTAGTTATTTTCATATTTTTGTTATGTCAAAAATTTTGTTGGAGAATGATGAAAGGGAAAAATATAAAGGAATTTTAAAAAGAGAGGGAAAAAATAATACAAAAATAAGCAAATAAAATGAAGTAGGCAAAATTATCAAGAGAGTTTTTACTTTTCTTCGTTTGTGTAATTTTTAAGTTTATTTATATCAATATACTATTTATACTAAATAATTGACATGATAGAATATGAAAATATTCAATTTTATTACTATAATTCACTAAACAGTGGATAGAATCCACTTCTCTCCTTGCTATAAATCCAAATAAACAAACTTAACATGAGACCGTGCTATTTCCATTCTCATTTATGCTAAGGCACTCCTATTTTTATCCCTCTCTTCAATGTAATGTTTCCCTCTCTTTAATCTAGTTACGTGTGTTCAGTACTTTCACACTTACATTAAAATATTTTGCAAGAAAGTTTAAAGTTCATTGTAAAACTTTGATCATTTTGCGATAAGGTTGAATCTATTATCAATATGGATTACTTTCTTTAGTGTCGAAGTAGCATAATAAGAAGTTCCCGCCCTTTTTATCCTTTTTGTGCTTATCTTTTGTTTTGATGTGATCTAGACATTAAAGTGTTTTGATCATGATTCCCAAAACTTAACCTTTTCCATATTTTGATTAATTTTTTGTCCAATTTTTATCAAGATAGACTAGATAATTGGATTGAAATATAATTTTTAGTCAATGTATAATTATCTAGTCCATGAAGAACAGACCTAAACCTGGCCGCTCCTAAACTTTCTCGTTCATACCTACTGGGGTTGTGGTGAGTCTGGTGACGAACTCGCCCAATGAACGGTTGGTATTTTATTGATATCTATCGGCGATGTAGGTTTTAATCTCATCCAGACTTTTTTGGCATGAGAAAATGCGCCATCATGTAGTTTACTTTGATGCTAAAGGTTTTTTATTTTTTTTTTTTTATCTATTTCAGAAGCTAAAGATAACTATGAGAAAAGGAGGGTTCTACTGGCATGCTTTGTGGTGTTAAAAAGTCAAAGTGTCGTGCGGGGGACTGCTTTCCCGAATGGACCCCTTGCCCACGAAATCTTCATGATCCTCCAATCTACTGTTGCATTGGCTCTCCGGTTTTTTTCATGGTAAAGCTTCCCCTGTTCTATTGTCTAATTGTCTTGGACTTAGCACATGTATCCATTACAAAAAAAAGTGCATAACATCAGGGAAAGAAATAATATAGTGAGAGCTGGGACCATGATAAGCTCGCCCAAAAAGAAAATTCTAGTGTGATATTAATTTATTAATTCATCCATGATGATCGATCGAGATGGACAGTTCGAATATTTTTCTCAACATTGGTAAAAAATTAAGTAGAAAATCGACTTATACAAACTCTATTTCCTTTATGCGTCATTTGGGATTCCAAAATTGCGTCAATCAAACGGGTCCGTGCGAACTGTCGTAATCCCAATGACCTAATTTCCACACGGGATGATCAAGAAAGAGAACCGCTCTATAATATTGATTTCTTAATTATTTTGCAAAAAAGAAGCGTTGATGTATTTACTAGAGTTTTGATATCAAAAATTAATTGTCCATTAATGAAAGTGGATACTAGAAATCTGTGAAAGTACACGCCACCAGTACTATCTATGGTCGTTGACCTTAAACACCACCTATTAGGGTCGCCTCTATTGGCAGTGAGATCACTGCTGCCCCCACTTTCATTACTAACTTTTACTACAAGGACCTAACTGAGCCAACTTAGTAAAAAAATATTCATCTAAAAACCAAAACTGGGGAGAAAGCTATCGATGATCTTCAATGAGATTAAATATTAGTATGCCTAGGGGTTTAAACGTTTGAAATTTTTTATAGCAACCCGACGAAACTCCACTGTCCAAAGCAAAAGCAAAAGGTAAAAAATTAAGAAAGTCATTTCCACAAACAAGTATAAGAATCATTCTTTTGTTAGACATACGCACTCTTTCCCCCTAGACTAATCTTTCAACTTCCATGCACGACACCGGAAAAAGTAGTGATTTCTAGCTCGGGAATTGGTGGTCTCATATTCGATAACCGCACGCAACTAGTCCGAGTCTGAGTCACCTAAACGAGTCAAAAGAATAAACTTTACCTGTTGCTAAGCTCGCAAGGGATTTCATGGGCATTTGAATAGTCCGGCCCCGTGCTTATGCGCCTAAATCACAAAGGAACCTATAAAAGGCAAAGTTCCCTAAATTGCTGTAGCGAGAATGTTCGAATCTAGGACTTGAAATGAGAAAGCGTCAAGCTTTGTAACTTTCGGTGGTCTAGCAAGTTTAATCTACTACTGATGCTAATGGGTCCATGAGATATGCATCTCGAATCGACGCTTATCCTAATCACATCCTATTGACATATGAAATCTCGAATCTACGTTTTACATAAAGACAATGAGTGGACCATGCTAAGGTTTCTCAAATGCCACCTCCCTTTTTTTATCTCCCTTTTCCATTTTGGATGCTCAATTATCTCGACAATCTCTTAATTACGGACATCCCATTTTCCATAATGAGTTTTTTTTTTTCCGATAAAATAGTTTTTGTTAATTGAAGCCTAATCACTCTTCACTTAATCACCTCAGAAACAGTTTGTGTTGATGTAATCGATGAAAACCCCATAATCAATAAAAATAATAATATGTTTTCATTAAAAACGATCATTTTTATCATTTAAAATTTTTATTAATAAAATATATTTTCACTATTAGTAATAATACATGTTAAAAATGATGAATGTTTTTTTTCCCCTTTTGCAAACAATAACAACTATGAAACCCGTCTTAAGTTGAGGTTATAGTGGTGAAATCCTGTGCTAATCTCCTCGAGATATAAGGGCCTGGTCATTCGATACTGTTCAGGCACGGAGATCCGTGGTTGAGTCATCGGTTACTGAAAAAAAAAAAAAAAAAAACCAACTATGAATCCCGCTTCCGACGGAGCTAGTGACTAGTGAGCTGTCGTGCGGATTGCTCTTCGCTTCGGGTCGGGGGCTCACACGTGCGCGGCGGCAACGACACGTGGGAGCGTTGGGTTTTTCGTCTTCGGGGAAAGCGAAACGACGGTGAACCCGAGCGCACGCGCTTAGGGGGCGAGGGGGGGGGAGGAGCAGGGATCGGAGGACACGTGGCGGGGTGAGAAACGGAGGGTCGTTTTTTGCGGGGTGGGAGAAAAAGTGAACGGATAACGTTGTCGGAGGAAAGAATCGGGGCGGGGACGGGGGCTACTTTTCTATCCGACCGTGACGAGGAAAGGGAAAGAGACTTGTCCGCGGCCGCCATGTAAAAAGTCCGGGTCAAGTCAGTGCCGAAAAATGAAAGCCCCCGTGACCAATGCGAGAAAAGACATGCACCGTGTTCCAATAGTATGTTCGAATTTGCAAAAAAAAAAAAAAAAAAAAAAAAAACACATTTTCTTTATGCGACCATTCACTTATGGGCGCATTAAAGGGTCTGAAAAGTATTTATCCATCGTGAAAATTCAAGTGCACATGATAATTTGTTAGTGTGACGCGACATTGGGATTCCGAATCAACATCTCGGGAGAATAAACTGTGTGCTGAAATTGAATGCTCGGGCATTTAAGTAATTACTTGCAATTTAGGATCCATTTGCTATGCAAAATATGCGACATCCCTTAAAACATGTTTTCCATGACAATCTCTTTTGGCATTTAGGTGAAACCTGAATGAGTTGGAAATTTTTTTCCCATCATTCGGTATGAAAACTTAATTAGATTTTCTTAAATAAACATATACGATCCGGATGCCTAGAACTTATGCATGGGCAGTCAAGAAATTGGAATGAGCACTAAAGTCCCAAATTTGGTCTCGATGGACGCAACGAGAATTAGGGTGCAAGCACCTAGATCCCAAGCCTAGCCTTGATGGATCGAAGACGCGAGCACCAAGTAGTAGGCCCGGCCTTGATGGACCCATGGTCCTAGGCCTCAGCTTGAGCACTAGGAACCCAAGCCTAAGCATCAAGACCTCAGACACGACCTTTGTAGACCCAAATCGGGTGCCAGGGATTCGAGCTCAGGTACTGAGATCTTGCACTTGTCCTCTGTGAAATTGAGCCCAAGTGTTGAGGCTTCGAGCTCAGCCTTGTTAGATCCAAGCATGGGCGCTAAGGGCCCGAGCGTGGGCTGTAGGATCCCTGGCTCAACCTCAATGAACTCGAGCATCGGCAAAAGGGATTAGGGCATGGGCACCGGGGTCATGGGCCTAGCCTCCATAGACCTAAGCTTGAACGTTAGAGACCTAGTCCTAGATGTTGGGACGCAAGAACCAACCTAGGGTTTCCGTGCTTAAGTGTAGAGTTTCGATCTAAGTATAGTTGTACTTAGGAATATGAATTTTGACTTTTTATAAAGAAAATCATTTTCTTGAATTGAAAAATAGGTTTTACGTTGATTAGGAGAACGTTTTTCATTAATTTATTTTCCTAAGCGAACAAAACACTAAAAAATAAAATAAGTGTTTTCCTAAAAAAATGTTTTCCACGAAAAAAATAAAGTCTAAAGGTGTACTTTTTTTAGCAAAAAAAAAAAAAGAATTCTTTGAATTAGATTTATGGACTTTGATGTGTTTAGTTTGCTAAAATGATCGGTTCACGGAAAATCATTTATGATGAAAAAAATAAGCATGCGCAAAGTTAGGAAGATAAATTTCTTAACTTGAAAAGGAAAAATAAAATATTTTTCTGAAAAATTATTTTCCTAGAGATCAACATGCCATTATTGTTCATCCACATTAGATATACTAAGACACAAAGCAAGGGACATCCTATTATTAAGGAATTGCTAATTACTTTTTTTTTCCCGAAAATAATCCTCCTATCAGCTTCTTTATAAACATTCGATCAATGGCAAATACGAGCATCGATAATTGTTTTATTTATCGTGTATTTCAATTAAAAGTTCGATTCTTTTCTATTTTATAAATAGCCTTACTAGACAAATTTCAAGGCTCTGTTCGTTTCACGAAAATGTTTTTTGGGAAAACATTTTCCGTATTTTCCGACGTTCATTTAACAGAAAATGAATTCCTAGGGGAAAAGGTTTTTCATGAAAGAAAAGAAGTCCTCTAAATTAGGGGAAAATATTTTCTACTTTTAAAAAGTGGAAAACATTTTCCTCAGTTGATCTCTCTTTGATCTCTCCTATCACACATCTCTACAAATCATCACTTCCTCCTCCCCTTTCTTCTTCTTCTTTTCTTTTTTCATTCAAGTTATTTTCAATTGTATTTTTTTAATTCGAATTATTTTTAATTTTGTTTCCTTTTTCTTTTATTTTTCTTTTCTTTGTTTCCCATCTTCTTATTTCTTGGCTAGTCGTCGACCGTCACCAGATGAACCTCAAGCTCGTCGATCTCAAGCTTACACTCGTCAATGTGGCAAGCCTTGAGCTTGATGCTTGCGCTCACCAATCTAGTGAGCGGAAAATATTTTCCTTATTGAACATAGGAAAATATTTTCCGAAACATTTTTAGGTTTTGGCAGAACACCAGAAAAATATTATCATTTTCCTGGAAAATGACTTCTGAGAAAATATTTTCCGAAAATGGCTCATTTTCCGTGAAATGAACAGACCCCAAATCTCATAATGTTTTCCTCTTTCTAAAACACGTGTGTGTGTTCTTCATACCAAGCCAACGATTCTTTCCGTTCATTACTAAGTTCGAATGCTTTATTTTAATAATGTAATTTATTTAAATTTTTATTTTAATAATGCGATTTTAAAATTTAAATGCGAATTTTGTAATGTAGTTTTATAACATGGGCAGAGGGTATGGCACTGCGTCTCCAGAGTCCCCTGACCAATCAGCGTCCCAATGAATACTGACTGAGACATAGGGTTGCGTATGGGTTCCACCGAATCACGAGTACAAATAATCACATAGATGTCTCCAATATGTTTTCTTATAATTTTTTTTTTTTTGGTTGGGACCATTTCAGTTTGTGAATTTCTCCTTTGCTAGGACACTGTTGCTCCCATTCATCTTAACACATGTTAATAAACCAATAAAATCACCATTGGAAGATCCTAAATTTCCCCCATTTCCAATTACACATGCAAAAGAGAATTTTAAATTTCTCCGATGTTTCAACTCTTGACTTTCGATCAATTTAATTGTGAATTTTTTGAAAATTTATCAATATAGTTACGTCATCTTGGCCGGCAATTGCTCGCGAGGATGTTAGTCATCCTATGAAACATGATTGGCTATGATGTGAGCGGTTTTATTAATTATTTTTTTGTAAAATATTCTGAAATTTTATAAATTTTATAATTTTATAAATTTATTTTATTAATACTATCCACCAGCAGCTCAAAACCCACCTCCAAGTTTCAACCCCGCAATATTGAAGTGGAGTCTAGTGGGGAAAAAATAACAAAAAAAAGCAAAGTCAATTGTGTCAGAGAACATGCCTTTATTGGCCCCATTTCTTTAGTACTTTCACCTCATCGTGACGTGAGGATGTGGCCTTCCATAGCGTAGAGTGTCCAGCGTAACCACCTAATGAGCACATAATTTCCCATACGACGACACCAATCATGGTCATGTTTAGAGGCTCTCTTAACATTCATTGAATGAAAACATGACTTTTTTGAAAGAAAAAAGAAAAGGCTAAATATCTTTTCTTTATTTTTTTGGATAACTTAAGAACTACCGTACAACTGGCAGCCGACGACGTAAATCCAGAGCTAAACTAGCGTGGAGACCAATCTCCCACGGCAACGCACTTAAGTCGCGCAAATGTAACCGCGGTGACTCGAACCTCTCCCCAACTGGAAGATGGGGGAACCTCTGAACCAATGCATCTATAGCAAGATGGGTAAAGGCTAAAAATCTCTTGCTCTCTCTTAACTCAGGTTTGCGGATTGATTTGATAGATCCAAGGAATAGCTTATTAAAAATGTATAAATATATATACTGTACTCATTGCAATTTCTACTATGCTTGATTTAATAATATTTGTGTATATGTTTTATTTTGAAGAAGATGAAAAAAGAATGAAGAAAAATGGGTCGGTCAAACTTAGATCCATGCCTCAATTGGTTGTAGAACGGAAATGATGTCAGTGTTGCATGAAAAGGTGTAACCGACGAATTATGTTTTGAAAGGTGTAATGCACCAAAGAGGTCCTATTACTTTTGACATTCTGGGGAGATGCAAAGTTATCATTAAAGAGTTACGACCTTTAAAAATTAATGTACCAATTCACGTTGTTGGATCTTTTAATAGATCAAATGTAGACCGAAGAGATACAATGTCAAATCCACAATTTCGACTTTCTTGTTAGTTCTCACCATACTATACATCTCTTTGATTAATGGATTTGAGTTCACTACTAAAGAACACCTTGAAGCGCATCAATATCGTGTTCTTATAGAGGGGTTTGTATCAAGAGTTAGTATTCCTATTGAAGCCGTTCACACCATAGACGGGAACAACTATCTCGAAGAAAGTTTTCTAGAAGTATCTTGCCTAAATCAATATTTCCCAGACTTTCTTCCATCGATTTGATTTTCTCCATATCATATTTCAAGTTTGGCCTAGACATTAAATTCGTAACCTCGTCCCACAATATGATCATCCTAACATGATACCTGAAATGTGACAACAACATCTTGTTCTAGGCCTCAAAAAGCTCGAGCATTGGCACGTGGTAGCATAGGCACAAGGCTACCTTTCGATGTTATACCATTTTCTCCCCACGGCGTGCGCATGCGCATGCGCGGGTCTTCGGAAAACAACTATAGAGGGGTTTGTATCAAGAATTAGTACTGTTGAAGCCGTTCACACCATAGATGGGAAACAACTATCTCGAAGAAAGTTTTCGAAAAGTATCTTGCCTCAATCAATATTTCTCGGACTTTCTTCCGTTGATTCGATTTTCTCCATATCATATTTCAAGTTCGCTTAGACATTGAATTCGTAGCGTCGTCTCTCAATATGATCATCCTAACAAGATACCTGAAATGTGACAACAATCTCTTATTCTAGGCCTCAAAAAGCTTGAGCATTGGCATTTGGCAGCATAGGTGCACAAGGCTACCTTTCAATATTATACCCTTTTCTCCCCACGGGCGTGCGCATGCGCATGCGCGGGTCTTCGGAAAACAACTATAGAGGGGTTTGTATCAAGAATTAGTATTCCTGTTGAAGCCGTTCACACCATAGATGAGAAACAACTATCTCGAAGAAAGTTTTCTAGAAGTATCTTGCCTCAATCAATATTTCTCGGACTTTCTTCCATTGATTCGATTTTCTCCATATCATATTTCAAGTTCGGCTTAGACATTGAATTCGTAGCGTTGTCTCTCAATATGATCATCCTAACACGATACCTGAAATGTGACAACAACCTCTTATTCTAGGCCTCAAAAAGCTTGAGCATTGGCATGTGGCAGTATAGGTGCACAAGGCCACCTTTCGATATTATACCCTTTTCTCCCCACGGGCGTGCGCATGCGCATGCGCGGGTCTTTAGAAAACAACTATAGAGGGGTTGTATCAAGAGTTAGTATTCCTGTTGAAGCCGTTCACACCATAGATGGGAAACAACTATCTCGAAGAAAGTTTTCTAGAAGTATCTTCCCTCAATCAATATTTCTCGGACTTTCTTCCGTCGATTTGATTTTCTCCATATCATATTTCAAGTTCGGCTTAGACATTGAATTCGTAGCGTCGTCTCTCAATATGATCATCCTAACACGATACCTAAAATGTGACGACAACCTCTTATTCTTGGTCTTAAAAAGCTCAAGCATTGGCATGTGGCAGCATAGGTGCACAAGGCTACCTTTCAATATTATACCCTTTTTCTCCCCACGGGCATGCGCGGGTCTTCGAAAAACAACTATAGAGGGGTTTGTATCAAGAATTAGTATTCCTGTTGAAGCCGTTCACACCATAGATGGGAAACAACTATCTCGAAGAAAGTTTTCTAGAAGTATCTTGCCTCAATCAATATTTCTTGGACTTTCTTTCGTTGATTCGATTTTCTGCATATCATATTTCAAGTTCGGCCTAGACATTGAATTCGTAGCGTCGTCTCTCAATATGATCATCCTAACACGATACCTGAAATGTGACGACAACCTCTTATTCTAGGCCTCAAAAAGCTCGAGCACTAGCCTGTGGCAGCATAGGCGCACAAGGTTGCGTTTCGATATTATATCATTTTCTCCCTGTGGGTATGTGCATGCGTGGGTCTTCAGAAAACAACTATAGAGGGGTTTGTATCAAGAGTTAGTATTCTCATCGAAGCCATTCACACCATAGATGGGAAACAACTATCTCGAAGAAAGTTTCCTAGAAGTATCTTGCCTCAATCAATATTTCTCAGACTTTCCTCCGTTGATTTGATTTTCGCCATATCATATTTCAAGTTCGGCCTAAACATTGAATTCGTAGCCTCGTCCCACTATATGACCAGCCTAACACGATACCTGAAATGTGACGATCATCTCTTATTTTAGGCTTAAAAAAGCTCGAGCAGTGGCATGTGGCAGCATAAGCGCACAAGGCTGCCTTCCGATATTATACCCTTTTTTTTTTCCGGGGGCCTGCGCATGCGCGTGCGCGGGTCTTCGGAAAAAGCGACGGTGGCGCTGGGAAATGCGGCATCTCATTCCCGATGTCACATGGTCTCCACTCCGTTCACTTCGATCGACCGGCATGGAGAATCGAGGAGGACAATATTGAAAGACCGAACGAGATCTTTAGGCCGAACCGTACTTTCCTAACACGTCGAAAAAGGAGGGGCCTCAAGCTCTCCTCATTTCCTCCTTTCCGGACGCGGACAGGAGTCCATATTCGGGCATTGGGCAGACTAAACAAATGGTTTTCACCCCTTGGGACAGGCTGTTCTCGTTCTGTTCCACCGGTCAAAGTCAAACGACAGGACGCACTGCAATCTATTGTAAGATCGAAAGCGGGATTTTCTAGGATCGATGGGGAAGGTAGGATCTTATGATGGCAGGCAGAGGCGGGTGGTTTCCCACCCCTAAATGAGGGTGCAATCACGGCATAAAGATCCTTTCTTGTCAACAAGTTTGACATGATGCGTGAGAAACAGCACGATGATATTATAAAAAAATTTCAAATTAATATACGTATGATGAATTGATCCTAAATTTTTTGTTTTTTAGTGATCCAGGAATCCCATACAGTCGGCAGCTGATAAGTAAACTTGAGAAACGGCCGGCGAGTAAAACTAGAGGGAGACGTAAACGGGAGGATTCACCACCCTCCATATCCCACTTAAGACCCTAAGTGACGGTAAAGGGATTTGAACTCTTTCCCCTCGTGAGGGGGAGAGAGCTCAAACCATTGCGGCCACCAAGGCAATAGTATTAATCCTAAACTTATTATTCGTTAGATTTCGATACATTTTATCGTTAAATTGTTGAGTTTGATAACACACGACGTTGGTGGGTATTCTAATCTAGAATTCTATTTTTCATTTTTTATCATAAATGCAACAATTTATGATTTTTCACACTATTAATCCAATTTAACGAAAACGAACGGATGATAATCTAAGTTATTTGTGATAAAAAAATTAGTTTTTAGTAAATTTATCACGGTATATTAGTTTATAATTTTTCGTGATTAAAAAAATATTTTTGGATAAATTTGTCAAATATATATTAGTTTACAATTTTTCGTGGGATTAAATCTAAATTCTAAACCCATAAATAATCATACCAAATAACTTTTCAAGAAGAATTTGTTTTTCTTTCTTGTCCCAGGATACCTAACGATCTCTCTTCCTCGTTTGCGTGTTCCCTTTTTCCTCTGGGACATTGCTTTGACTTTTTGGGATTCGGTTAACGGATGCCGTTCAAATTATCTTTAGACAATCGAATGAATTTCTTTCATTTTTCAAATCTTTAATTTTCGTTCGAGTATTTAAAAACACCACTTTAACACCCAATAATTTTATTAGACACATTTAACAAGTGTCACCATAACACTCGTTAATGTAACTCGGGTTTTTTTTTTTGTTTAAATTCAAATAAGAAGATGGGCAATGAAGCAAGTTTTAATCGGGTCGACCATAGAGAATCATGTCACTTTATTTAGGTATTATTATTTGGAATTTGACTGTCTAATAATTACATGGATTTACAAAGAGAGTGTGGAACCGGTCGCTCCTAAAAGTTCAGTAATCTAGGAAGACTGCTTGGTGGCCATTTAAAGACGTTTGATTAATGTCATGGGGCATTTAAAATAAAAAAAAAAATTAGTCAAAGAAAAACCTAACTTTGAGTTGATGAGGGATTTCAATTTCAAACTTGTTGGGAAAATGTCATGAGCTTGATGGATTTAGTAAGAAGTTTCCTATCGTGGATTACTAATAGTAATCCAATTCAACGAAAATGAACATATGATAATTTGGGTTATTCATGATAAAAAAATTAATTTTTAGTAAATTTATCACGGTGTATTAGTTTCGAATTTTTGTGATTAAAAAAAAATTACTATGATATCATATACGACTAGGCAAATAAGAGGATTATGGAATTCTCTTTGTGGATTGTTTGTATGAGTTCTCAACGAAAGATTGTAAGATAATACTTATATGAGTGCTTTGAATTTAATTTAGATATGGAAAAGGCGCCAACACTTGAACCGAATTTCGTAAATCTCTGGTGTCATTTATTATTGATTGTTTATTTCTCTTGTGATTTTGTGCTAATTTAATTGCAAAACTTGGTTGGATTCCACGCTATATTACAATAATTATCATACATATTTCTGTGTAAACGATGTCTCCAATTAAAATGAGCAACAAAAATCTTCTTTTGTGTAATGCGCAAAATAGAAATTGGTTAAAGTTGACTACATGATTTCCATATAATCTTTTAAATGCCTTAATCTGAATTTTTCCTCGGATGATTATCATTTAATTTCGTTTACTATAGTCATGCCGATTTATAAGTATTCCCTCTCTTTACCTAGTTGATACGACAGATTAAATAATCACTTTATTCCCACCAAAAAAAAAAAATCACCATATAAACATCCAAACCAAAGAAAGGAAAGATAGCCGTTCAAATATATGCAAAGTTCGCACGTTGAACTTCGTTTACTATAATTTTGGGCCATGGCCCATAGGCTTTGAAGCCCAACCCAAGAACCAATGAGATCTCCACTGAATTTGGGCCGCATTACTTCGCTCATGCAAAGAGCCCACTTAGCACCATGGACTATCACGATAAGCCGATCTCCATGTCTAATTTCTAGCTTTTGTTGTAATTTAGGTCGAATGCGGGCTTTTAAATTCTCCGCGAAAACATTTGGATCGTGCCATTGCTGTCGCGATTTGAAGCGTAGTTGACGATTACATGCGTACGAGACATGGATATTTAAAAATCATAGTATCAAGAGAGCTCAAGAACCTAAACATTCATGCTACAATTACAGCTTATCACGCGCTCTGGAATTTATAGTTAATTAGGAGTGTTAAAATGATAAGGGAGGGCTGAATAGAAGAAGAAGATTCCTTGTATTTTCTGTATATTTCAAAAGAATATCTTCTATACACGTATTTGTTATACAACACAACAAATATGTCTAAGCACTAGGTTGAGCACCAGAGAATGATATGTCTTTGAGAAGCAAGTTGTGAAGGAATTGTAGGTGTATTCTTGGAAGGAAATAATCTAACTTGATGATCAAGTCATGGAGGAATTGTAGCAATTCCATAATCAACGTTGTTGGGATTTCTTTCCTTTGACAAGGAGAATTTAGAAGAGAAAACACATAAATAATAACCTCATCAAATCAAATGTGCGAAACTATTTATTTGTAGGGTGGTATTTCTAAAAATGTAAATTTGTGTTAGAATGAACCTTCCTTTCATCATCTGAAAGAACGTGCAAAAAAATAAAAATAAAATAAAGAAAAAGATGAGCTCCTCAAGGAAAGGAACTTAAGATTGATATCCAAGCTCTAATATCAAGAATGAAATACTCTTCAAAACTTTCAACAGAGAATAATGAGAATTAGGTCATCCGTAACTTTCGCCGAAGTGATACAGGTATTGTCTTTATCCTTGTTTTACATCGAACTATGAAATCGACGATAATCAATTTTCTCCTCTCTACAATACTGGGTAAACCGGTTATAGACTTATCTCACGCAGTGCTTCTCCCCCATACCTAAGCAAAATAGATAAATCATGTTAGAATTCAAACCAAATTTATCGGTGCCGATAACTGTTCGATGCCTGCATTGAATCAAAGTCATAATTGCCGAGTTATCTTTAATGAGCTTGTTTGTATTTTTAGGTGCAGTGATTGTTTCTAGAGATGATGCGAGATATAATGATTGTTTTGTTATTTTCTAGATTTTATTTGGAACACTAGCTTTATTTATTAGGAAGATCAAATGTCATGTGACAAGTCTATAAATAGAGAAGTCTTGTAATCGTTTTTTGTTAGAAAAAATGTCACAAATGGTCCCTATACTATTACTTAATGTGCAATTTGGTCCCTGAACTTTCAATCGGCTCAATTTGGTCCTTAAACTATTGATAAATGTCCGATTTGGTCCCTAAACTTTCAATCGGCTCAATTTGGTCCCTGAACTATCTGATAAATATCTGATTTGATCCCTGAACTTTCGATCGGCTTAATTTGGTTTTTGAACTATTGATAAATACTCGATTTAGTCCTTAGTTACTGTTTTTCCTTTTTTATTTTTTATTATTTTATTATTTTTAATTTTTATTTTTTTTTTTTGCTTCTTTTCTCTTCCCTCCACTGGAGCCAACTTCCCTCTGCCGACTCCGGTGAGGGTCGCCCTCGCCAGCTGGCCGGGCTCCGCGGTGTCGAGCAAGGGGCTCCCTCGTAGATCTGGCAAGGAAGCCCCTCCCTGGCATCGGGCCAGGGAGCCTCGCCCAACGCCGGAAGCCGCGAGGGAGCCCCTCGTTAGCGTCGGGCGTGGAGCACCCCGGCGTCAAGCGAGGGGCTCACTTGCGATCCGGGCGCGGAGCCCTCACCGGGCGTCGGCGAGGGAGCCCCTCGCGATTTGCAAAGGAGACCCTTGCTCGACGCCGACGAGGGCGACCCTCGCTAGAGCCGCTTCCCTCGCTAGAGTTGGCGGAGGGAAGAGAGAAGAAGCAAAAAAATAAAAAAATATAATAAATAATAAAAATAAAAAAAGGAAAAACAAGAACTAAGGACTAAATCGAACATTTATCAATAGTTTAGGGATCAAATTGAGCTGATCGAAAGTTCATAAATCAAATCAGACATTTATCAAATAGTTTAGGGACCAAATTGAGTCGATTGAAAATTTAAGGATCAAATCGGACATTTATCAATAGTTCAAGAACCAAATTGAGCCGATTGAAAGTTTAGGGACCAAATTGCACATTAAGTAATAGTATAAGGACCATTTGTGATATTTTCCCTTTTTTGTTAAGGTAAAATAAATTTACAAGCCTATCTATATTTTTCTCTTCCTTATGTGAATTGTGAGTGTTTTACATTTAAATTACTTTCGCCAAATCAAATAGCTACTTATAAGTAGAAGTGATTGGTTTTTATCTTAAAATCTTAAATTGGATGGTATAGGAATCAACTCACCTAGTCCTTGGACCGATTGGATTAATCGATCGGTTGAGTTCTAGAATTGGCCTCGAAACTAGTAAATGTCTTATTCTTTTCTTCTTTTGTTTTTTCTATTCCATACAAGCGAGAGTCTACTTACATTAATGAAAAAAAAATTACTAGTTAGGGCATGCTTCAAAATAAAAAATAAATAAAACAAAGAAATCTTGATCGATTTGTCAGTTTGGTCCATGCGATTTGATTCTTCATGTGAAATTGGATTGATCTCCTTAAAAACCACTCAAAACTTACCAATTTGGCCCGGTTTAGTCGAGTTCTATAATTGGATCGGGACCACTGCATCCCTACTTGTGAAACGCAATTGTCTCATATTGATTTAAATGGTTCTAAGTTTAGAGACGGCATGGCATGAAGGGAACCATTGGTGTCGCCTCTCCAATCCATCTATATAGAAATTGAGCGACCGATTCGCGGAACAGAGGCTTCAATTTCTAAGGACATTGTACTTGGGGCGGCTTTGATGCTCTTGCTTGGTCTCCACGACGCCCTGGAAATTTACCAAATAGAATAGTCCGATTTCAACACGTTTCGGAACGAAGCCGGCTGCCGACGACGAGCCCTTTGACCTTTTTCATCGTCATCCGCGCACCCTGGCAAATTGAAAACGCATGCCGAAGGATGACGTGGCACGTCCATCTTATCCACAACGCCATCGTTGGACTTGCTTTCAGCAAATAAGGCTTTAAAAAAAAAAAACAAAATTCTGAGTGGACACAACACGTGTGCGCAACAACGCGCCACGTGGAGCAGAGCCCACCGCCATGATCTTCTGTTATCCACTCGCGGCTCTCGCTTTCTAGAAGCGACTCGAATAAAAATTTAAGAAAAAAATGAATAAAAAATGAATAAAAAAATGACTTGGGTCGAAATAAAATATAAGAGAAAAGGGAGGTCGATATGGATGAACCGATTCGTGTTCTTGGTTCGTAAAATCACACTTTAATCATTGCATCTCAATCGCCTTCGCGAATTATCTACTAAAATAATGATTTGTTCTTAGTGATCATTAACTTTGAATTTCTGTAGTTAGCGATGATTAGGGCGATAAAATAATAGTGCATTGAACCTTTGCTTTTCGGTAAGAGGAAAGGCGGGCTGCAATCTCCAGAAAGGAAAAAAGGGCCAAAAATGGAAAAAATTAAAAGGGAGAAAAGGACGACTGGATAAAGAAGCAGTAGAAATTCCGTGAACGGTTGCCGACATCGCCAATTATATTTCGTGACCAGATAATAATATTTTGTAAATGTCCTGGCTAGATAAGAATATAAAAAAAAAATGAGAAATTGGACTCGATTATCCATTCGACAATATGATTCTTCCATCCCACGAAGACCAAACGCAACAGTCTACGTCCGCCGAGGCACCTGGAACTTGCATGATTGCGATAACCGATTTCTTAATTAAGACTAGACACCTGTTAAATATGTTTAGAAAAAGAATTAACATGTTTTCTATTCTAGCTGTCGATGTTACGTTATTAACTGTATCCGACTTTGGAATATTAATGTTCTATTAGGGACGGCACTGGTACCTGGCCTAATCGGCCACGGTTATCACGTTGTCTTGCCCTTTTGCCCGCGAAGATGGAGGGGATCGTGGTGGTTGGTGCCCTTGTAACCACCCCGAGCACCGGCTTGGCCTTGCGTGACCTAAATCCGAGGCCGACGATGTCGGACCTAGGCATGCAACCTTAGACCCGGTGTTGCGAGGGGCGAAGGCGCAACGATGAAGATCGGGGACTTGGGCAATGTGGTGACCGTAGACATGGCGGGGCTGCGTCGCCGGGAGGGCGGAGACATCCTGTGCTGCTCAAGGTTGAAGAAGATGCCGCAATTCGCTTAGCTCGTGATTTTGATTATTATATAACACACACGCAAATAATGGGATGATCGCATAAAAAAAAAAAAATCTTCTTCGGAGATATTCAGGATAAAGTCAACGCGAAAATCCCTCGTATTGATTTTGTTGTGTATATCAGTATCTTTTTATATATTTTATTTTATATACATATACAGATAATGAAATGATCACATGAAGAAAAAATAAATAAATAAAAAACTCTTTGAAGATTTTCCATAATAAAGTCAATACGAAACTTTAGAAGATAAAGTTTAATTAAATTAAAACACTGCTTTTTTTTTAAAAAAAAATGCTAGCGAAATATCATTATTTAGATTAACAAAAAATTATATCATTCATAAATTTTTTATGAAAAAATATCATGATGCCTCATTGTACATAATGTTCTTAGTGTATTTCTAAATAATTCTCGAACGTATTACATGCTCTCTGTAAAAGTATCTTGCCGTTATAGTAAGGGAAAAAGATAAATTAGTTAATATAGTAAATAAAAAGACTATATATATATTAGACTAATTAAATTAAAAAATAAAAAGTTTACTAAGAAAGTGAGCTCTTGATATAAGATGGATAGAGAATAGATAAAATGTTAAAGATTGATGATCAACGAGAAACTTTTCACTTTTTTTATGATATGCTACTTGACATTCGAGTCTACTTATGATAACCTAACATTTAACATCAAGGCCCATTATTAAATGAACACTGACTCTAAAAAAAAATACACGCTTTGGTTACGAAGTACTCCTTATGGGCGCTTTGCCTGGTGGAACTAGCTAGGTAGTTATAAATTAGTGTCAAATTGTGATCCAATCAATTCTCAAATAGATGCGTGCTATATGGATGTAGGGGGCTTGAACAAAAAGTTGCAACTTTCAACAGCTTTTTAGGATGTGCTAGGGGCACATGAACTTTACTGTACATGGAAAGAACCCATTGCTAAATGACATGGGTTTATATCGATGAGGATGTCGGTGTTTTAAAGGAAAGTATTATTAACATCTCACATCTAGATTTGAGATGTCCTACTAAATGAAATATAGATGACCATATTATTTTTAAACAATTATCTATCTTTTTATGTGGTCACCTCAAGTACTTCTTTTGAGGCTTGCTTGACATAGAACTAGTCAAGTCGTTATGCAACATGATTGTGCAACCCTTCTCTGTCACTAGTTCTACTTATTGTTGACAATATTTCAACACGACACTAGCCCTTCTATGGAGGTAAGAGTTTCAAGTTCAAATCTCCTCAACAAACACAATGTCGAGTTAGACGATATCCTTTGAGTCCACGTGCTCTCTTTTTCCATAAGTTAATATGCAAATTGTAAACACAAACATTTGACTTGGACTCAAGAACGTTCAAATACTAATTAGTCGTGGGGTGTAAATTTCAATGGATACAAAAGCACAAATACATGTACTTGGTAATTACCTCTTGTTCTCGAAATAAGGTAAGAGTTTCGAGTTCAAATCTCCTCAACTTACACAAAGTCAAATTAGATGAAATCCCTTGAATTTACACACTTTCTTTTCTCCGTAATTTACTATGTGAATCATAAACACAAACATTCGACATGGACTTAGGAATCTTCAAATGCTAAGTAATCGCGGGGGTAAAGATCCTCAATCAATTCAAAAGCACAAATACGCGTACTTAGTAATTACCCGATGTTCTCGAGACGAAGGCGGCATTGAAAAAGTCAAATGCGTCAAGACTCCTTAGTTTTACAGTATATTTTATCGAAATGATTCGTTGAATTCAGACTTCGGGAGCGTTCACTTTGAACAAATCAATCGTCAAATAAAAGTGGGTCCCACTCGATTTACTTTTTAAATTTTTTTTATATGTTTTGATAAAATCTCTCACGGCTCCGTCCTCCCTTTAACCGTTACATCTCCCCCGTAAAATAGCGCAAATGTGAATGCCCCAATAAAGAAAATAAAAGAAAAAGAAAAAGAAAAAACTTCAACCAATAAAAGCAAAAACGTGAGGGATTGGAACACCCGGGAGTGGGGCCCACCACCGGGGGAAAATATAAATAAAATAAGAAATTAAACCCCCAACAACTCCGAAAAGTCCAAAAACCGCTAACGACAAAAAAAGCTCCCCAGTCGACAACTCAGCACACCTTTTATTGTCAAGCCAAGCTGCCTTTTTTTAAATTCGAATCACCGGAATTCCCGAATTTCCTTAAACTTCCGAAAATCGAATCGAGGAAAAGAGAAGGCAGCTTCCCGTATAAAACCCAAACCCCTCCAAATTCTCCCACCAATTCTCCAGCCAAGGGAAGGGCGGCGACGTCGACGATCATCCCATCTCCGACCAGCTGATCCTTCCGCTCCATCGTCGTCATGTACGGACGGGCCGCGCCGGAGCAGGCGACCCGGCCTCCCCCGGCGGCGGAGTGGAGCCGCTACGAGGACAAGGCCTTCGAGCAGGCGCTGGTGGCGGTGGCGGAGGACTCGCCCGACCGGTGGCAGCTGATCGGGAACCGCCTGAACCGGTCCGCGTCGCAAGTGTTCGAGCACTACAAGAAGCTGGTGGCGGACATCGACGCGATCGAGTCGGGGCGGGTCGAGCCGCCGAGCTACCGCGACGACCACCCGGCGAGCTGTGGTCAGATTGCCTTCGAGACGAAGCCCCGGATCAAGGAGTCGGAGAAGAAGAAGGGCAACCCGTGGACCGAGGAGGAGCACAGGTGATTGAGAGATGCCCCTTCGGTCGTTCTTTTGTTGAATGATTCATTCTCCCTTTTACTTGTCGTAGTCTTCTTTCTTCTGGGGTCCTGAATTTCCTCTCTGACTTTGCTGTTGGAGTCGTGCAATTCGTAAAAATCTTATCTTTCTTGGTTTCTTGTTTTTCTTTGCTTTGAAAGCTTAGCAATTGGCTAAGTTTTTGGGAGAGAGCGACTGAATACGATTTGCCTTGCTGTTGCTTCGACAGATTAATTGTCCTTGATGTGCTTTTTGGGTTGCTAACAAATCGGAGAATTTGGGGACAAAGGGTTGAACCCTAGCTATTGAGTTTGGGGTTAAGTAAATTATGGGTGTTTAGATTTTGGTCTAAGTTCGGACATGAAGGTATTCACCATTTTCCTTTCCCTGCAGAAGAAACTCAAGCCCCTTTTTTTGCTATTTCCATTTGAATTGGAATGCTCTAATCGGAGAAAATAGTATTGTTTGGTCTATTCCATCTCTTGAAATCTAACGTTTTGCTTCAACATGCATATTTGGTGGAAGATGTAGCGCTTTAGTTATAAAATCTGGTGCCATGTAGATATCTGCGTATTCTCAGAAGAAACTGCATAATTAGCAACAAGCTCAATGGACCCTGTGATCTTGTCAATATTTTGTTTTTCCGTTCCAGTTGCTTTTGCCATGATATGTTTCGATACCTTTAGATCTGCTTGATCTTTTCTATGTCGGTCTAAACAGAAAAGCTAAAGATGGATTTGCTTGGCTGGAATAAGCGGTAACCGGTGAGCGTGAAATGTTATTTTGGGCAGGCCTGATAGTTTGGTTTAATTTCGTTCCACGCCCCTGTAGGTTCAAAACTGAATCGAGCGGTGAAACAATTGTAACCACAGGCGGGTCAACAGGACAGCTTACCTGCCTTTGTGCCAAATATGTAGTTTCTCCATCTTTCTGTGTAATCAACTTCATATAAATTTTGAGCACTGGTGGAAGGAAGCTGCCCTGTTTCGCTGCTAGAGTCTAAGAAATTTCTTTTTACACCTGCGGTGCTTGTACAAGAAAGAAATATCTGTCGCAAATTGTCTCCTGGAAAATTGGCAATTCTTAGAGCCCTGGCACTTTGAAAGAATGTTTGCACTTATTTGATCCTTGTCTTACAATAAGATCTCTTGTTTGTTGCCGCGACAGGTTATTTTTGCTCGGGCTGCAGACCTATGGCAAGGGCGACTGGAGGAGCATCTCGAGGCACTTTGTCCTCACAAGAACACCGACTCAGGTGGCTAGCCATGCTCAGAAGTTCTACATGCGGCAGATGAGTTTGGGGAAGAAAGAGAGGAAGAGGAATAGCATTCACGACATCACCACGGTCGACACCCCCCCAGTCCCGGCATCTGTTAATGACAGTTTCAACCCTCCTCATGCGGGCAAAGCCCAAGATGATCCGAGTTATGATTATCCACAAGCCAACAACTTTCAGCAGATGCAACCTTGTCAACCGGCGCCTTTCATGAATCAATTACTTGATCAAGGGGGAGGGTCGATAGGATACGAAAACTTAAGCTATTTCCTGTGAAGTGCCGGGATGGAAGTTTTGTATATAGATGAAAGCCAGTATAAGGAGGAATTCATTATAGATTTAGTGGAAAAGGGGTATATGTACATTAGGTTTTCACGCTTTCTTTATCTCAGTTCATGTTGAACCATGTTCTGAATCGCTTTTTGAGACGCAGTAAATTTAGTGGGAATCAAACCTATTACACAACTTACTTTTCCTTGTCCTTTCCTGCGGATATTTCATATAATTTGGAATATGCGTTGGGATCTCCAGTTTCCAAATTCCAATTCTCGAGCAATCCAATGTACGTACCAAGAAAAAAAGTAGTTTTTTAGCTGAAATATCAGAGTCATCGATCAATTACTAGTTTTTATGAGAGGGTTTCTATATTTCAGAGTTATCGACTAAAAAGTAATATGGATGATATATTATCAGGTTTCATGGCTTAGCTCAAGAAAATTTCTACTCGTTCATCATTTGATGATCGACATATGCATTTGGAAATAATTATGTAATCGAATACTGTTCATGTCATTATTTATAAATAATTGCTTAAGCTTGCGGTGGATTTAATAAGGTCATTCTCTTGATTAGATCTCGACCTCGCTCACAAAAGCACTATGCCATTGTACTCTCGCGTGAAAAATTCGCGTCGCAGGGGAAAACAGAGGACTCTGCAATCCTTTATAAAAAAGGGCAACGTATTCCATAGCATGAACAAACAAATCGAGGCCTCTGTCTCAGGCTCTGGTTGCAAGTCCTGCCTTGATCTTCGGAATGGTGGAGAGGTCAGGCTTGAACGACTTGGCCGAGATGCCATCGTTGATCCCGATGGCGAACGCGGAAGCGGGAGCCGACACAGTCCTTGCACTAGTACTCCAGAATGTTGATATCACCAAAGCGCCTTTCTTCGCTCCCCGCTAGTGGACAAATTGTACTGGTAGTGAACTCCCTTCTGGAGCTTCTGTCGACCAAACCCCACCTCGAGGGCCCCCTCGATGATGTAGAGGAGCTGAGCCGACAAGGGGTGCAAGTGGGGAGGGTTGATCGAGCCGCGAGATACCGGAGGATCGCATGCTAGATGCTCTGCCCGTTCGGGGGCCGGGAACTCAGCCCTCACGGTTACCTTCGTCACCTTGAACGCCGCAGGGTTGTCGTACCTGATGAGATGAGGCCTCCTGTGCAGGAGTAAGTGCAGAGGATGCCGTCGGCAGGGGTCAGAATCAACGTAAATAAAAATCTTTGGGGAAGCTTTTAGGAAGTTAAAATGCTTCGATTGCTTATGCAGTTTCAGGATTCATTCCAACTTCCTGGGAAGGGGTAGCACGTAAATGAATCCCTTTTAGTCGGACGGACGGTCGCGCAGTCAAAATTTCTTTTCTTTCTGGAGAGATTCAAACCAGGGCCGGTCCTCCTCGACACGGCCGAAACTTGTAAGATGATGGCTATGCCCACTTTTTTTATTTGGTCATGTGGCTATGTCCACTTTGACAAGTTCTCTTTGCTCATTTTTCTCTTCTTCTTTCGAAGATTATACCAAAGTTATAACTTCCTTCCACAATCGCTTTTGGTACATTTAGATTTTGTTAAGATAAAATTCGATGTTTTTTCCAACTAAAAACTGATTGAGTTATGGGAGTAAATATCATTATTTTCATTTGGTATATATCATCCCAAAATTTATACCCTTCAATTAATTAAATTTCTATCGCTAATCTAACTCAAATTCCTTATGAGATTACTACGTAATATCTAGATAGTTTTTCCATCAAAAAATGGAAAAAGTTATATATTAATTTTTCCATTTTTCTTAAGAACATACTCGGGGTAAAATCCACTTCGCGGCGAAGGAGAGACTGTTGGGGGGCTTGCACCGACAGTAGTCGGGCCCGATCCGAGAAAGCCCAGATATGCTATTGGCCCGGCCCATCCCAGCCCATTTTATCCGAAACCCACGGTCTGCTCTTTTTGCTCGCTCAGGGTATCAATTCCTTCCCTCCTTCTCTCTCTCTCTCGCCGCCGACCTCCGCCCCGCCGTCGCCGGTGACTCCGTCGGTCTGATTTCGGCCTCCTCACTGTTGATGACCGTGCTTCCTCTCTTGTCCGAATCACGCCTCGTCGATTGCAGGTCCCGAAGGTTTCTTCCGTCTTCCGGACTCGGCCGTCACTATCATCGGTGAAGCTCCAGCTCTCTCTCTCTCTCTCTCTCTCTCTCTCTCTGCGCAACTCGAGCATATGCGATTTTTTTTTTTTTTGTGTGGAGAAATGCAGTTTTTTTAGCTGTTGAAGTCAGCCGACAGGTGTAGAGCGGTACTGTTAATCGATGTAGCAACTCGCTTCAGCGAGCCGGACCGAGACGATTCCACGAGCGATTTTTTTATTTTTATTTTTGGTGTCCTGGGGAAGATGATCATTCGCCTCTGCCCGTTGAGTATGATGAAAAACATCGCGGTCGAGATAGAGGCATGAAATGGCGGATTTTAACTTTTAACTCGCATCGCTTCGTCTGCTCCGACATTGCGTTTCATGTCAAACGAATAGCCCTGATTTCGGAGATAGTCGGCTTCCTCGAATGCGTGTAATTCCGACTTGGAGAGGGAAAAGAATGACTGCTCTGGACTTTGGATTTTCTTTTTTGTAGCTTGGAACGTCGAAGCAAGCCTGCGATTATTCGCTATAATTTAGCTAGCTAGTTTCATGATGCTATAACCTTTTGCCAAATTTATTATCTTTATTGAGTGAAGCGTTTTATATTTTGTTTAGCTTAATTCTGTATTTCTTATGCAGTGCCAGCGATAGAATGCTTCATCTTCATCAGAGCATTCTGCTAAGCGGACCCCGAATTACTCATTTCGTGCTTCCCAGAGGAGCAACGGCGGTAACTGATACCACAGTGAGGTTCTCGATGGAACAGTCAGCTTGTTGTAAAGAAAAGTTATTTGCTTCTCATTCTACGCATACCCCTTCCTCTCAAAGCTTAGCTTGTCTGGCATCATCGGAAGTTCATGATCCTTCAACCAGGTTGTTGTTCTTGCTGCGTGTTATCACCATTACAATACACCTGAGATGGTGGTTTTCTGCATCATGACGCGTCTTTATTATTCCTTGGGTTGTGCCATGGATGACAGAAATATTGTTTTGCTTTGCAAAATGTTCTCTATTTTGGAGTTGGGAGATACTCTTCTCTTCCTTTTTTTCCCCTCAGCTGCAAACAGAAGCATATGAGGACCGATTTAAAGAAAAATTTAAGTATTATCTCTAAAATCCATTCACAATAAATATTGTATCATGACTCAAGAAAACTAAATCAGATTTGTAATATTGTATTTGGTTAGACTGGAAATTTATTGGAAAATAAGGTCCCATTATATTTTGCAAATCTCTTTCTACTCCATGAAGTTCTCGTCTATCTGCTTCTCTTCATGATCCTTGCCAAGTCTTTTCTCCCTGCTACGATTTGGATGTGGTTGTTGTCCAACAGGGTGCTTAAAGGTTTTGTGCTCAATTTATGCATTACTGTTTTCGATTTAAAATTTTCTCCTTTCTATCTGTAAGATCTTAAATGACTCCATATGGAACTTGAGTATATGTTTTTTTATGGTTAAGGAAGGATGACTTAACTGTCCATGGAGTAAGTGAGAAGATAGTTGGTGTGCTAGGAGGAGGGCAACTGGGCCGCATGCTATGTCAGGCAGCTTCTGAAATGGCCATTAAAGTCATTGTGTTAGACCCACTTGAAAGTTGCCCAGCGAGTGCAATTGCATACGATCATGTGGTTGGCAGCTTTGACGACAGTGCAACTGTGGAGGAGTTCACAAAGAGGTTTTATTATGTACTAGTTATGGAATTGATATAATGTTTTTACAAAAGAAGTGCTTTATTGATTGAAGTATTGCTCATGTATGCTCTTTCTTCGTGGTAGTTAGATGTGAAATTTTGACAATCGAAATTGAACATGTTGATGCTGCCACCCTGGAGAAGCTTGAGCAACATGGAGTGGATTGCCAACCTAAAGCCTCCACCATTCGAATTATCCAGGTTACTTTCCTTTTACAGTGACGTGGTGAATTTAATTTTCATGTAGCATACTGTATTGAATTGAATTTTCATGAATCTTTTTTCTTGTAAATAAGGATTTTGTCTGCTGTAAACTCAGTAGCTTTGAGGATCGACATGCAGATTAAGGAGCTGCTAGAGTTCTTTAATTGACACTCTTAACTAGGAGAAAATCACATAGCACATGTTTGAAAAATCCTATGTTACATCCACTAGACTTGGAGGATCTTATGATGTCCTTGTCTTTATTCTAGAGATGGATACAGAAAGGAGCTATTGAAATGATTTTGCTTCATTGACAGCAACCGACTAAAATATATGTCAATAAGCATGATGGAACCAACATATTTTACTTCTTGGAAATTTCTTTAGGATGGCTTTACCTCATGTTCCATGTCAATGCAACAAAAATTGAAAGAAATATGGTTCCCCAGTCTGACATCACTGCTTAGGTTTTATGGAGTTTGTTGTATTTCATTAACTTTTGAGGAGTGAGAACACATTTAACATCCCTCGGACTCTCGAGGTACATAGACTTTTTCTACTGTAGGACCTATTGGAAATTGAGGTTTTGCTAAGAGTTTTGTTGTTTAAGGATGGGGTAGGATGGACTGGTTATTGGTTTTTCTGTGCTCCACTTTCAATAATGGATTAGCTTTATGCATGTTACATCTAATTGTATGAGACATGAAATTTGTGAAACATGACCAAAAAATCTCTCTCTTGGGATTCCAATATGGATGCCAGCAAAAGGTGAGTCAAGTAGTGTAGGTAAATGACTGCATTTGCTTCATATGTGTATTGGTAAGATATGAGTTTTTGGTTTTAAGCGTTGCTTCTTGTAAAACAAAGGAAAGTCCACTGACATATGCTATATTATTGGGCTGGGTAACTTCAAGGTTGACTCTAAAGCAGTTCCATGATTTTCTACAAATTTGTTGATAGGGCATATTATGCTTGTTTAAATCACAGAGAAGATAAGTTTGGTTTGCCTTATCTCTCTTTGGATCATTGATTTTAATTGCTTGTTATTTACCCAATAAACTGGAATAATAGATGAATTTCCTTTTAAGGATGATGAACTTACTATGATTTGTGCTCTTCTTCCAGGACAAATATCTCCAAAAAGTTCACTTTTCCAGACATGGCATTCCGCTTCCAGAGTTCATGCAGGTTAGTCAATTTGCTTGATCTTTCTTGGACTTGCATTGTGACCTGGATGTTGGCATTCTAATTCCTTGTGTTGACGTGAGAATTGGCTGAGGCAGATAGATACTCTTGAAGGTGCTAAGAGAGCTGGTGACCAATTTGGCTATCCCCTGATGTTGAAGAGCAAACGACTAGCTTATGATGGGCGTGGAAATGCTGTTGCAAAAACAGCTGAGGAGCTTTCTTCTGCTGTGGCTGGTAAACATTTACCATCTCTTTTCTTCCCTCTTCCTTTTGTAATACTTAGAGTTCCTTCATTATGGAGTTACTCTCCATTTCTCATGTAGTTCTATCCGATGATAGAAAGCTTTTCTTTGTTTGTTTTATTTTTTCAATTTCTTAGGACATTTGGTTACATGACAAGATGAACGATTTTGTGAAGTCCATACATTCTTTCTGTTTTTCTTGTCTTGTCACTTCAATATTACCCTTTGATATTTCAGACCATAGTCCTGCATTTATTAGCCTACAAATGGCTATTTGAATTTTACTTTCAATCTCCATCTGCTGCAGCTCTTGGAGGATTTGAGCGTGGACTCTATGTTGAAAAATGGGCACCTTTTGTAAAGGTGCGCATCTAATAAGTATCATTAGCCTTATCGACCATGAATGATATTTGTTATGGCTAATTTTCTGGTGTATTTTCCACCACCTGTCAACAAATTGTTCAACAGTAATGCATTATTCATGGATGCCTAGACATTGCCAATGAAGGGGGTTTGTAGAGCGTTTACAGAGAACATGGAATTACAGGATTTGACAATTGCTTATTTTATTTATCACTAAGGAAAACAATGTTAATGGTCTTTGTGTCTTAGTGCACTTAAGTTATGTGCATGACAACTCACACTCAGCATTTCTTATGTTCTTGGCGTGGTGGGATTATACTTTTGTAGGCAATGATGGTTAACGCAACTTCCATTGGGTAGGGGGTGTTGTTATTTTATGAAGTCATTACCAAAAGTAACTGTTTTATCTTAAATCTTATTACAGGAGCTTGCTGTCATTGTAGCAAGAGGAAGAGACAATTCTGTCTTGTGCTATCCTGTGGTTGAGACTATACACAAGTAAGTTTATTGTCTTTTATAGCTTGGTGTCATTTTTCTTTTATGGTTTATCATAATAGTAGACTGTCTCCTTTGGGGCCAGATGTTACCTAAGCTACTGTGTGTATCATGCAAGCTTTTGACCGCTCAACCCTTGGTAGAAACTATTTACACATTTTACTATATTTCTTGCAATTTTAGGGAAAACATATGTCACATAGTTAAGGCACCTGCGAGTATACCATGGAAGATCCGGAAACAAGCTAATGATATTGCATATGAAGCCATTTGTTCCCTGGAAGGCGCTGGTGTTTTTGCTGTTGAATTGTTTCTTACTAGGGATGGTCAGGTGATTGTGTTCATCAATAACTCCGTCCACAGTATGTTCTTATTGCAAATTGCCACCTCTATCCTACTTACATGCTTTCGCTTGCCTTTAGGTCTTGTTAAATGAAGTGGCTCCTAGGCCCCACAACAGTGGCCATCACACAATTGAGTCTTGCTACACTTCTCAGTATGAACAGCATTTACGAGCTGTTATTGGTCTTCCACTTGGTGATCCGTCAATGAAAACTCCTGCTGCTATCATGTACAATATACTTGGTGAAGAAGAGGTGCTATTTTACGCCTTGTTGATTTTTGAATTATTGCTTTGCCAACTAGACTACTTGGCTTTCATGTTTTTTGTTGCGTGCATTGAATGCACTCAACTTAGCCTCCCATCCCAGACCACCATACAGTTGCTGCAGATACACACACACAACAAGCATGACAAACAAGTTCTTCCTTATTTTACTGCCAATTTACTTAAGACGCACTTAGTGCTGCAGTTGTAGCTTGGTTATCGGGATTGGGGCTTACACAGTAGACTATCTTAATTATAAATCTTCTGCTGTTTTTATCTTGTCTTGTAGCTATTATATATAAGGTCTGCTTTTATTTCGAAATCTTTGAGTAGGTGTCATTTATGCGGTCTCATTATTGCTCTAGATGCCTATAGTGCAAGGTTTGACAAAGTATTTATTTTCCTTAGGGAGAACAAGGCTTTCGTTTGGCTCATTGGTTGATTGGAAGGGCCTTGAGCATAAAAGGAGCTGCAATTCATTGGTATGATAAACCAGGTCAGATGATCAAGAACACCTCCCCCCCCAAACCCCCCCAAAAAAAAAAAAAAAAAAAAAAAAAGCAATGCCGGGGCGACAGCCTCCCCTCCTCTCTCACTCTCAGTCAGTAATTAACTACACTTTCTTATTGGTGCTGTAGAAATGCGTAAGCAACGGAAAATGGGTCATATCACTATCGTTGGCTCCTCAATGGGCACTGTGGAAGCACGACTAAATGCTTTGCTAAGTGAAGAAGGCAAGGGTTGTCAGTCAGCAGGTTAGCTTTTTTCTGTGTCTTTTCTTCTAGAAATAGCCTTTTCTGGGGTAGAAGAACATAATGAATGTCTTTGTCTCTTCTTTATATCTCTCTCGAATATTGTCTTTTTATTTTTATTTTTTGTTTTGTTTTGGGGTTAGGGGGGAGTTGTGTTTGGATCCATAAGCTATAGGGTATGTTTTGAAGTTGAGTAGCACAAGACATTGATTAAGGAACAATTTCAAGTGTGCTTGATGATGCAAGAACTTGCAGTAAAACCATGAAAGGTTGCTTTTCTCACGGTTGTGAGTTGCATTCCTTTGTCTCATGCGCTGAGGAAGCTAAGAAAGTAGACTTATCTCTACACAGATACCTGTGATTGCGCTAACAACTGAGCTCCATTTTACAGCATCTTTAGTGGCTACTGCCTATTTGAAAATTCTCAAAGCAAAAAGGATTACATTTGCGCTGGCTATAAAATTGTTTCTGTGCTAAATGGGGCTTATATGCTATTGCTTTGTCATGATTATTGACAATGTCATTGGCTAAATGCGGATGCAGTCCAACCGCGTGTTGGAATTATAATGGGCTCGGACTCTGACCTTCCTGTGATGAAGGATGCAGCAAGGATACTAGATGCATTTGATGTTCCTTACGAGGTTAATTATATTCTGATTATATTCTCAAGATTACGTCATTGAGCAACGAACTCACATGCGTAGTGACAAATTGAACTTTTCAAATGAATACCAACATTGCAGGTGAGAATAGTTTCAGCACATCGAACCCCTGATTTGATGTTCAGATATGCTTCCTCTGCTCAGGAGAGGGGCGTTCAAGTTATTATTGCTGGTGCTGGTGGTGCAGCTCATTTGCCAGGCTAGTTGTCTTACATCCTGATCACTAGAAAATTGTGTGTATTGATGGCTTTTTATCATTTAAGAAACTCTGCCTTCTGTTTCCAGGTATGGTGGCTTCCCTGACTCCATTACCAGTTATTGGTGTGCCTGTTCGTGCTTCTGTATTGGATGGTCTTGACTCACTTTTATCAATAGTGCAGGTACTTCTTTTCTCTAATTTCAGTAAAATTGGTTCTTGTCACTGTTGAAATCAGTTTTTGGTGGGAGCTGTGGCCCTTGATTATTTTAAGATCCACCTTTTTTGCTGCAAAATGGTAATTTGGAGAAGGTTTTGTCCTCCCAGAGGACTATGTCTTCTGTTTACTCAACCAATCACGGAGTACAAAATTTTTTTTTTTTTTTTTTTTTTTTTTGGGTGGAGTACAATGAAAAAAATGACATTTTGCGTGGTGTTGTTGCTTTTTTGGTGGATAGGTGACTTGGTCCTCTGAAAACACCGAAAATCTCTTTGCCTCACCCATTTTTGTCAATTCTTTATTGCAGATGCCAAGGGGCGTCCCTGTTGCTACCGTGGCAGTAAACAATGCCACAAATGCTGGTTTGCTAGCTGTTAGAATGTTGGGAGTTGGTGATCCAGACCTATTGGCTAGGTTGGTCTTTTTGTCTCACTTTAGGATGTGGGGTTTGTGATTGTAATGGAAGTAGATGTTATGATATTGGCTGTAGTAGAATATCAATGGTGTTCATGGTGAAATTGGGTGAAATGCATCCGTGCTGATTTGATCTCTTATCTTTTGCTTGCGCAGAATGAGCCAGTACCAAGAAGATACGAAGGAAGATGTCCTGACAAAAGCAGAAAAATTGCAGAGAGAAGGTTGGGAGTCATATTTGAATCCTTGATGGTCCTGCGTGTGTGCGCCAATTTTGGTAGTTATGATTGTTTTTGATTTCTGTTGTACTTGGACTTCTTATTCAGTCCCCAAGGTACATGTAGATCATCGTCATCTATAGGAAACGGAATAATGCATAGTCATTCCCAATGAATTCTCTCCCCATAGAAATGATTATTTAAGTCAATGTAACATTAGATATCAGTATGAAGCTGATGATTGATGATGACATACTGAATTGTATCAGTAATGAAATGAGCCCCCAATCTGGGTTTCCGATCTTCCATCATTGTGCAATGCAGTTTAAGGGTTTTCTAATTTTGATAATTTAATATATGCTTTCTTGCCAATTGTCATTCACATTCTTCTTCTTTTTCACAGCTGAATCAAAAGGATTTGTTTATACCATCGGCGTTTAATATTTCTGCTCTTTACTCATTTAGTTTGCCTCTACCAAATTGTAGATATATAAAATAGGAAAGTGTAGTAGCAAATTACTTTTTCATGCATGATGTTTCCAACTTACTTATTATTGGAGGAATTGGAGGAAGCTGTTCTGAAACAGATTTACGATTGGTTGCACATGGGGGGTGGGGTAACAACATGGAATTTTGTCCATGTGAAGAATGACTGCAGTAAGCGCGAGTTAACCTTCCTTTTATAGATTTTGGGGATGCAAAAGAAATCTCATGCCATGCTCAAAGAAAGCTGCTATAGTTTTATGAATTTAGTTAAATGTTTTCTAAGCTGTGCAGCTTTATTCGAGCGCATTCAAGTTCTCCATTCACGGTAACCATGGAAGGTCTAAGTCGATATTTTCCTCTTTATTGAGCAGGTTTAGAACACTGCATCTGAAAGTTTCTGTTTAAAAATTTCTGTGATTTGTGTGCGGGCGAGCGAGGGGTCTTCGCACATGTAAACCGCCTTCCGTCGAATGCGAAGAAGGCAATTCTGGAGACGCTTTAAACCACAGAAAGACCCATTAAGTTAAAAAAACCGAAGTCTTTAATGTTAGAGGGAGATTATATGATAACAACTTAGGAAGTTATGTACCAAAATGCATCAATAGAGCTTCCCCTCTTACTGCATAAGAGTCATCGACCTATCGATGAACTCTCACCCAGAGTCACTGAAACTGTCATGCATGGCGGCTTCAGAATTGTCCGTTTACTGAGTGCTACTTCGCTCCAGGTTTCTGCAATGAAAAAAAGAGAGACAACTACGAATAGAGAACGATAACGATGTTTTTCATACATGGGGCATTCAGATTGGGAAAAAGAACAGAAAAACGGAGGTAATGAAGAAGGTGGAGCGGTTGGCAACCAAAGAACGAACCGTTGACTGGGTTTGACATGTGCAGCCTAAGAGGTAAGACTGATTTCCGCTTCCCACGAACATCTTGCAAACTCGCGGTAGCAGTACAACCGACAATGGCGATGCGGCTGCACTTTGATATGGTGCTCAGGCGGAGACATTGGCAACATCACGAAGGATAAATAGATTAGTCGATTGACAACTTTTACTGCTAACCAAGTTCATGCACCGACCCCGGTCATCTCATCCCACTAAATTTGATGAGACCAGATGTTTATCGTTATTTGTTAATTCAAGTTAGGGGGGAAATGGAAGGAAAGCCACGATTCTTGATGCCTATTAGTGAACTCACACAGCCTATTATCACAAGGCATTGCGCTTGTATTAATTCAATCCTAAACTTTTCAATTGTGCTAGCCGTATATACGTTCTTTCACATTTTGCTAATTGAGTCAACTTGACTAATTTTGACTGCCATCTACGCTCCGTAAAATGGTTGGGGTCCATGTCAATAGTATTTGATGATAGGATGTGAAAAGATTTAGGACTTAAACTAGCACAATTGAAAAGTGTTAGGATTGAATTAATATAGGGGTTAAGGGCTTTTTTGATGATTGTCCCTATTGCTAACAAGCCACTCCATGCATAAATGGACAAAAATCAAAATGAATTGGATTCACGTTGAAGAAGAGAGTCTCACGATATCGTGATGTATAAGTTAAAAACCTATTTACGTTCAACCAAATTCTTAGAAGGATGAGGTAGTGTGAGATCCCATGTATGGTTGGTGACCAAAGCATTACATTCATTTGCTATATCCTCTTTCCGATGTGGATCAAGAATGACTTTAGAGTAGCAATCAGGTGCCTCTTCATGAAAAGAGTAAAATAGATGAAGAACTTTTTTGGATTTGGAAATTCCCGGTTTGACATGAGATGGGTGAGTGGAAAGAGAAGAAATGGAAGTGGAGAAGCGGGGCATAGAGGTAAAGAGAATTTCTGAGTTTGTTGAGGGAGGAATCGGGTCTTGAGAGGAGTCGCGTTAGGACACAGTAACTCAGGTTGGAGGGAGGGGCAGCGAAGGGGAAAAAGAAATGGATATAAGTAGGGTGGGTCAAGAGGAAGAAAAATATAACGGTTTGTCCCAGTGGCCATCCTTTTAACTTTGAAGGGGGAGGTGGGGGGTTCGAATCTCGGCACTTTTCGAACACAGGGTGGACGCGATTTAGTTTTAGGAGTGGGTTTTTTCTTTACGTCGCAAGGAGGTAGGGCCAAAAAAAAAAAAAAAAAAAAAAAAAAGAGAAAGAAAAATGCGGGTTAGGACTTTGGGCTAGAGAAGAGGAGAGCCCAATGAAAAGTTTGACCAGGATTGGGGGAGAGATGGCCGGAAAGAGAAAAGGGAAAATGGGCTGACCAGAGAAAAAAGAAAAAGAAACGGCTGAATGGAATAATGGATTGCGGGACCGAGCATTGGAGGATTTTGTAAAAAGGGAAAATTCTTCTCGTCAAACCAAACGTGAACTGAACTGAGCGCTGGCTGAAACCCTAGCGGTGCGTACGGCGCTGCTCTGATTGAAGGAGAAACGAAACCTTCAAGTCCCATGAACTGAACTGGAGATGGAACTATAGGGGAGATCTGATCTGCCCGCGGTCTTATCGCCAGATAACTTATCGCTTACCGACTGCTTATCGGGCCAAGCGACCACTCCATTGTCCGTGATTGCAATGAACTTCTGGCCCAAATTGGAGGAATTTTGGTGGCCTATGAACCGAGAGAAGCAAATATGGATTAGATTGTTAAGGCACATCAAGCTCTCTCCCTTTGAATTGGGTTACTAATCCCCCTTACTCTCTATGTTTAATTTTATGTTTGGAATTTGAACCATCTGTGGCCGCATCAGTGGGTTAGTAATGAAATTTACCACTTTCTACCCAAGCAGGAAAAAAAAAAAAAAACATGACTTCGGATAAAAATAGGCCCATTTCTTCCTGTGATGAGGGGTGCAGCGGGGACTCCGAAAGCGTTTCATGTGCCCTGGACTTCTCATTCAGTGCCAAAGTACATGTACATCATCGTCATCTATTGTCAAATCATGGTCGATGGAAATGCGTAGTCACTCCAGTGAATCTTCTCCCCCTAGAAATGACAATTCAAGTCAATGTAACATCAGATATAGGCAAGAAACTGATGCTTAATGATGACATGCCGAATCTTTTCAGTAACAAAATCAGCCCCCTAACCGGGTTTTCCGATTTCTCAGGGAAGATTCATAATGCAGTCTACCCTTTTGGTGATTTAATTTATGCTGTCTTGCCAATTGTCATTCATTTTCTTTTCCTTTTTCGCACTTGAATGAAGAAGAATCTATACTGCTGGTCTAATAGTCTGCTCTTTGTGCAATGACTTTGACCCTATCAAATTTTAGATTATATAATATAGTAGATTATATAAAATAGAAAAGCATAGCGGGAGAATTGCCTTCTTCGCATTTAAGGGAAGGCAGCGTGCGTGACCCTTGGCTCCCTCGGACACAAATTACAGAAATTAGAAAGAGAGGTTTCTAAAGCAGAAAATTCAGATACAGCGTTTTTAAACCAGCTATATACAGACAGGAAAACAAAGTGCAGACTTTCGATAGTTTGCATGCATTTGCTTTTGACTACCAGTACACAACCATGAATGGAGAACTTGAATGCTCTGAGATAAAGCCACACTGCTTAAAAAATATCCAGTTACATTATAAGAATGACAGCGGCTTCCATTGAGCACAGCATGAGCCTTCTTATGCGTCCACCCAAATCTAAAAGGAAAGGTTAGCTTGCCCCTCACAAGCTATTTCATCGCAAGGACTACGACTGTTCAAATGAAGCTATTTAGAAAGGCAAAAGATAGACATGGAGGAAATTCCATGTTGTTACGCCATTCGTGCAACAAACCATAAGTCTGTAACAGAACAGCTTCCTCCAATAATAAGTAAGCTGGAGAGATCATGCATGAAAAGTAAGCTTGGAGACAATTTGAATGAAAAGTAAGTTCTGAGCAGGGCAGCATTATGTATGAGAAAGTAAGAAGGAGGCAACTCGAAGCAGCAACAACATAAATTACTTGATTTCACTTAAAAAGTCAGATCTCTCATCCTTCTTCCCTATCTTTCAACAGCCACATAGTTAAGGTTATTATCGGTAATGCCTTAAAATGAAAGCAGATTTTCTCATCTATTAAGTCATGTAATCCATAGATGCAACAGAAGGGAGAAAAAGAAGGGGGGGGGGGGCGCTACAAAAAGACCCATCAAGTTAAATGTCAAAGAAAGATTGTTGGACAGCACTTTCAGAAGTTCCACGCCAAATGCATGAGAAGAGGTTCCCCTCTCACAGCATGAGGGAATAATTTACATGTTGATGAACTCTCACCCAGAGTCAACACATTTATTATCCATGATGACTTCAGACACATCTGCCTTCTTAGTGAGCTTTAGTCACTACTTCTCTCCAGGTTTCTGCAAAGAAAGAAAAAGAGACCTATGTAAATAGAAAATGATAATGATGTTTCATACATGATGCGTGCAGATTAGGGAAAATAAAGAATGGAGATAATGACAAAGGTGGAGGGGATGGCAACCGAAGAACAAGGATGTTCAGCTGAACATATATGACATGTGCAGCCTAAGAGGCAGACTGATTTCAGTGCCTACGTTTATCTTCCACGTTCACAGTAGCAGTAGTACCAATAATAGCAACACAGCTACTCCGATGTGGTCATCAGGTGAAGACATTTGCAAATCACAAAGGATAAAAGAGGGGTTGATTTCCATTTTTTGTTGCTTAATTGAAGGGCTTGCATCATTTTTTCCATTACACTGTTTTATAACTAAAAAACATGTACATCACACTTACATAGAGGAAGAAGTAGGATACTTTCCAAATCAGATACCTAGGAGGAGAAAGAAAGATCTGTCCACAGCTTATTTAGGATTACATATCATTCTGATCTAATAGCACTGGATAGATAATGAGAGACGCTTAATCCAAATAGTTCTCGGCTTAGTCTCTCAACTACTTCTCACTCTTGTAACTATGCTTTTGATGCTTCCTGTCAAAAGACGAAATACAAAATTCACAACGTACAGGTAAGAGCCAACATACAGCATACCACTAACAGGGATGCCCCAATCCAACTTGCTCTTCTGGATCCAGTCAAGATGAAACCAGCTCTATGTGTCTATTCACATCAATACATCGTTGCAGGAATCAAGCCACCAGACGAATGCATAGAGAATACAGTGTTTCTTCCAAACAAAATCCTATATGCACTTCTGTTAGATGTTTCTTTTCATTCATAAGGCGCGTTAATACGGAGTCACCTCTAGAGGTTGTTTCATTCTTATAGCCATACATGCCGATTAGAGCAAAACTAGTAATGCCTGATTTTGCAGATGAACAGTTCAATCTAGAAAATTTTGCTACAGATATTCACTCAACAAATGGGAGATTTGTTTTAGGCTGCGTTTGTTTTCATTTCTTTTTTCTGTTTCTAAACAATTTTTTTGTTTTTTTTTTTTTGTTTCTGGGAACAAAAAGGAACAGAAACGCATTTATTTGCATTTTTGTTCCAAAACTATTTCTTTGTTCCCGAAACACATCGGAATAGAAACAAAAAACAAAAAAAAGTTGTTTTTTGTTTCTAGAATAAAATTTAGCAACACTTTTATCTTTTTTCTTCTTCTTTTTTTTCTTTTTTTTTTTTTTTGGCCAGTTGCCGGCCTCGGCCATGGCTGGCAATTGGCCATCGAGGGTTGGCTGTTGTTGAGGGCCGCGACCTCACCCGTAGCGTCACCGGCCCCGGCAAGGCCGAGCTCGAGCTCGCCTAGCCAAGGCGAGGCCAACCTCGCGGCCGGGGCCGGGCGAGCTCGAGCTCGCCCGCATTTGGCGAGGCCGAGCTCGCGGCAAGCCTCGTCGTGGGCGGGTGAGGCCGTCGGCCCTCGTCGGCCGGTCAGCCATGGCGAGGCCGACGACCGGCCAAAGAAAAAAAAAAGAAAAAGGAAAAAGAAAAAAGAAAAAAAGGAAAAATAAATAAGAAAATAAGAAAAATAAGAAATAAAATAGAAAAAATAAAATAAAAATATTAAAAAATTAAAAGAAATAAAAAATTATACAAATTTACCAAACGTGTTTCTGTTCATTTTTTTTTTTTTAATTTCCGGAACAAGTTTACCAAACGTGTTTTTTGTTCAAAAATTGTTAGGAACGAGAAACACTTTTTTGTATTTGTTTCCTAGAACAATTTTTAAACGTAAATGTTACCAAATGCACCCTTAATTTCAATAGTGTGTCATGGACTACGTGCTCCTTTGGGGAAGATGTTAGATTCAATGTAGGCACATAGGCTTACATGCAGATCGCTTGAAGCAACCCGCTCTCAAACAAAGTGAAAATTTAGCTTAATGTGTTTGGTATGAGCATGAAACAATTTGAGAGCAACATAGTGGCAGAGATGTTGTCACAATAAATGGTAAGAAATAAAAATGATACCCTAAGCTCATGAAGTAAATGGCGAATCTAAATAGTTTTGACAACACAATGAATTACAACACGATACCTAGCCTCTATACTAGAACAAGAAGCAATGGGTTGCAAATGGATTCACTCGACCTTTTTAAAAGGGCCGAACTTCTAGGTGACCAAAAAGCCAACCTTCTGTTCGTGGGATTGGAAGAAAATCCTCCAACTCAGGATTGAATTTTGAAGTTCCTTCTATTAGAGGATCGGTATCTCTTTGGTTCGATAATTGGCACCCCAACGGTTCCTTAAACTTCTATTTTTCAGATGCAGCCATTTATGCCTCTAGCCTTACTAGGCAGGCGACAGTGATGGACTTGTTCACCATCAATGGCAACACGGTCAAGATGATCTTGGATTCTTGGGAGGATCCCCTACGATCCTCACCTAGAACTTAGATCGTTTTAGCTGGAATGGGAACTCTTCTCACCTCTTCACGGTGGCTTCGGCTTGGGAGATTACTAGAAGGAAGAAGACTTGGGTCTTCGGGCATGCGTTCATCTGGAGCAACTCAATTGTTCCAAGGTACCAACTAAACTTTTGGCTTATTGCCAAACGCATGCTTCCTACCCAAGCTCTATTATTATCTTATGGTAGGATAGATAGTGCCTTGTGTCCCTTTTGCAATGAGGTACCCGATTTCATAGACCACTTATTTTTTGGATATCGCATCACTGTTGGTATCGCCTTCTTTTAGGTCGCGAGATGCAACTTCACGTGGCGAAATAGATTGTGGGTCGAGAATCTTAATTGGGCCATCTCCTTCCTTGCCGGCAAAGACTTCTATAAGGGCATTGCTCAGTTCTCTTTTGGTGCTCTTTGCTATTTTATCTAGAAGCATAGGAACAACATCCTCTTTACAAGAGAGACCTTGGCCATACTTGCGATGAAGAATCAACTCTTCAAAGTCGTCAAAGACAAGGCTATCACTTTCAGGAGTGTGGAAGATGCGTTTAGAAACAGGAGGCTGCAGTGTAGCTGGGGTATTGATCCAATTATCTTTTCTGCTGGGGACTCTTTTGATCCTATAGGGCCCTAGTTTGTACTTGGGTGCTACTTCGCTGCTATCCTTGCACGCGGTTTGCTCTTTAGAGTTTCTTCACTTTTGTTATTGGTGGATGCGGTCTGAGGTTTTGGGGGTCTTTCCGGCCCTGCGTGGCCTCCTCCTGCCTCTTGTTAGTTCTCCTTTTGCCTATTGTCTTTGGCTGTTCTCCGCTTGTTGCTCCGCTCTTTGCGGACTTCTTTTGCATCCGATTCCCTTTCACTTATTCTGACTTGTTATCTTGTTGAGTGCAAGTTTTGTGGCACTGGATCTTGTGTATTCTTTGGTGTTAAGCTCAATATTTTCTTACCATTAACCCAAAAAAGAAAAAAAAAAAGAAGTAATGGGTTGCTTATTGGCACTCCATAAGACAATATTGGGAGAATTACCAAAAAAGTCTTAAACCTATTGCAATTGTGTCAATTCAGTCATAAACTTTTTTTTTTAGCCAATTTAGTCTTAAACCTTTTATAATTGTGCCAATTTAGTCCATCTGGTTAAAATTGGCGGTCGTCGCCCGACGTGGACACCGGTTGTCCGCGAATGCGACGTGGCATTTAAAAAAAATTAATTTTTTTGATTTTTTTAAAATTGAATTATTTATTTTATTTTATTTTATTTTTCCTATAATCTTCTTCGCCTCTGGCGGGCCGGTGCCGAGGCGGCGAGGCTCGCCCCCGCCGGCCGGAGGCGAGGGCCGCGAGGTCAACCTCGCCACCCATTGGTGAGGGTGAGGCGAAGATCTCGATCTGGCCGGGGGGAGAAGTTCTGGGCAAGGGAGTTCAGTTTGCGAAGAGGGGCTAGAGAGAGGAAGAGAAACTAGAAAAGGGGCCGGATTCGGCGGGGAAGGAGGTGCGTCGTCGGCCGCGCTTGAACCCCCGACGCCATCGCTACACCGAGATCCGCCGCGTCGATGTCGCCCGCTAGCATCTGCTTTAGTGTAGCCCCGACGCTGTCCGAGGAGACAAATCCTTGCTGTTTGTCACCGTCGCAGCAGCTAACACCATCTCGCCGACCAGCAACGCCGCCGTGCCGTACCCCTTGCTACGAACGGGTGACAAGCCGCTGCGCCCAACGCGTCGTCGCCGTTGTCTTCCCTCGAAACCCTATCGGCCGCCACGTCTCGGTCACGATTGGCCGAGCGAACTACACGCCGCGTGCCCCGCCGCCGCTGCTCGGTCACTTCAAACGAGAGAGAGAGAGAGGGATAGTCACCCGAAGATTCTCACGGTTGAGAAGGTTGCCTCGCCGCTCGCTCGGAACCATTCTCTCTCCGCCTCAATCCGTGCCTTGCGATTACGCCTCCGAGTGCGAGCGAGCTCGTGGCTTCGATCGCCGCCGCATTGTGGATGGTGGGCGAGGTCGCCTCATCGGCCACCGGCGAGGTCGACCTTTGCCTTAGGCCGGGCGAGGCCTGTCGGATCGGGCGGGGCCTTGCCCGCGCCAGTGGCTAGCGAGGCTGACCTCGCCGGCCCTCGCCTCCGGCCGGTGCCGGCCAGCCAAGAGGCAAAGAAGATAATGGGGAAAAAAAAGAATAAAAAAATTCGAAAAATATTAAATTCGAAAAAATATTAAAAAATTCAATTTAAAAAAAAAATGCCACGTTAGCGTTCGCCGGACGACGGCGTCACGTTAGCGTTGGCCGGCCAATTTTGGTCGAATGGACTGCATTGTCATAATTGTAAAAGGTTTAGGACTAAATTGGCAAAAAAAAAAAAAAGTTTAGGATTGAATTGGCACAATTGCAATAGGTTTATGACTTCTTTTAGTAATTCTCCCAAACAATATTAGTGCCTAGAAAAACACAAAAACCTAAGGCGGACCATCGAGTGTTGAAGCACACAGCCCAGTTTGCATAGCATCCAATGAAGTGGGAGAACACTGGATAGATACATGTTGATATATATTAATGGCTGGGAGATGAGGTGATTGGGTTGATGCATGAACTGAGTAACCATGTTCACAACAAAAGCTAAAATTGGGCTTGGTCATGACACATATTGTAGTGCACCAACCATATATGTCAATGAAATGTTGGAGAAGTGAGAAGCTCACCATACTTAGTGGACAATGTTTTTCGCCAAGGGAGTAGACACAAGCTTGGCCTTGACCAGCTCAAACTTGCGTAAAAGCATGAGATAAAGGAGTACATTAGAGTGGTGATGAGCCTTAATGCTACAGAAATAGTAAAGTGGTCTATATCCTTTATAGAGTTGAGTAATCAAAGAACGTGATGAGGATTATTATTGGTGACAAAGATATCATTAACATATAGACGGCCTCGAGAGGAAGCATACACGTTTACGGATATTAAAGGACCAGCCTTACTTGCACCGAGCCAAAAATAATGCAAACCTATCGAAGCGGGGAAGGCGGAGAGGAAATAGGATCCTTACCAAATTACGGACTGTCAAAAAATTATGCCCCTAGAGCCTGTATTAAACCAAAGATGGCTTTTTCTAAATGGCATATAAAAACTCAAAAGTAAAATTTGAAACATGTAAGCTTTCTTACAAAGGATGCCATGTAAGGCTTTTTTAACCAGACATATAGCCCATCTTGAAGAAATCGCAATGGATAGAATGACTCAAATTATAATGGGTTTAACAACAGAGTGGTTTTATTATAGTCTAGTCTGACCCCTTGCTTAAATCCCTGTGCCATAGGGCGAGCTTTGAAGAGTTCCATAACTTTATGGGATTCTTTCTTGATGAGGCAGTACAAGATCCCGCATATGGTTGGTTGAAAGCATAACATTCACTTGTCTTGGTCATTTTCTAACATGAACTAAGAATAACCTTAGAGTAGTAAGTAGGTACCTCTTTATAAAAAGAGTATGATAGATTAAGAATTTTTCTAGATTAATAACTTTTCTAAGTTTAGACATAAGTCGGGTGAGTAAAAGAGACGAAATGGAAGTGGAGAAACGGGATTGAGAGGTAGAGAGAGATTTCTGAGTCTGTTGAGGGAGGAACGGGTCGTGAGAGAAGAAAGAGGGACGGAGTAACTCGGGTCGGAGGGAGGGGCGGCGAAGGGGAAAAAGAGAAATGGAAATCGGTTGAGTGGGCCAAGAGGAGGATAAAGGCGGGTTAGGAGGTTGGGCTAGGGAAGAGGAGAGGCCCATGAAAAGTTTGACCTAGATAGGAGGAGAGAGGGCCGGAGAAGAGAGGAGGAAGATGGGCTGACAGGCGGAAAAGAGAAAATGAATCGGCTGATTTGGAACGATGGATTATGTGGCTGAGGCCCTGAGCTTTGATGGGTTTTGTGAAAAGGGAAAATTCTTTTCTTCAAATCAACGCACGACGGATAAAAATAGGCCCCATTTCTTCCCGTGATGAAGGATGCAGCAGGGATTCTGAACGCGTTTGATGTGCCTTGGACTTCTTGTTTAGTCCCAGGTACATGTACATCATTGTCGACCATAGGCAACCCATAGTCAATGGAAATGCATAGCAGGAGAATTGGCTTCTTCGCATTTAAGGGAAGGCAGCATGCGTGACCCTTGGCTCGCTCATACACAAATTACAGAAATCAGAAAGATGCAGAAAAATCCAGATGCAGCGTTATAAACCAGCTAAATACAGACAGGAAATAGCGATGCAGACTTGCGGTAGTTTGTATGCATTTGCTTTGACTACCAATGCACAACCATGAATGGAGAACTTGAATGCTCTGAGATAAAGCTGCACAGCTTAAAAAAAAAAATATCCAGGTACTTTGTAAGAACTACAGTGGCTTCCATTGAGCACGGCATGAGACTTCCTATGCGTACCCCAAAGCTGAAAGGGACAGGTTAGCTTGCCCCTCACACGCTAATTTATTGCATGGACTATGACTGTTCAAATGAAGCTACTTAGAAAGGCAAAAGATAGAGATGGAGAAAATTCCATGTCGCTACACCATTTGTGCAACAAACCATAAATCTGTAACAGAACAGCTTCCTCCACTAATAAGTAAGCTGGAAAGATCATGCATGAAATATAAGCTTGGAGACACTTTGAATGAAAAAGTAAGTTTTGAGCAGGGCAGCATCATGCATGAGAAAGTAAGATGGAGGCACCCCGAAGCTGCAACAATATGAATTACTTGATTTCACTCAAAAGTGAGATCTCTCATCCTTCTTCCCTATCTTTTAACAGCCACATAGATAAGGTTATCATTGGTGATGCCTTAAAATTGAAAGCAGATTTTCTCATCTATTAAGTCATGTAATCCACAGATGCAACAGAAGAAGAAAAAAGGAAGAAGAAAGGGGGAGAAGGGGGGGGGGGGGGAGCTGCAGAAAGACCCATCAGGTTAAATGTCAAAGTTTTTAATCAAGAAAGATTGTTGGACAACACTTTCAGAAGTTCCATAGCAAATGCATGAGCAGAGGTTCCCTTCTTACTGCATAAGGGAATAATTTACAGAATGATGAACTCTCACCCAGAGTCAATATGTTTATTATCCATGACGACTTCAGACAAATCTGCCTTATTAGTGAGTTTTAGTCACTACTTCTCTCCAGGTTTCTGCAATGAAAGAAAAAGAGACCACTATAAATAGAAAATGATAACGATGTTTCATACATGATGCACGCAGATTAGGGAAAAAAAGAAAGGAGATAATGACAAAGGTGGAGGGGATGGCAACCAAAGAACAGGGATGTTCAGCTAAACATATATGACATGTGCAGCCTAAGGGGTAAACTGATTTCAGCTCCTATGTTTATCTTCCGCTCTCACAGTTGTGGTAGTACCAATAATAAGAACACAGTTACTCCGATATGGTCATCGGGTGAAGACACTTGCAACATGACAAAGGATAAAAGAGGGGCTGATTTCCATTTTTGTCACTTTATTGGAAGGGTTGCATCATTTTTTCCATTAAACTGTTTTATAACTAAAAAACATGTACATCACAATTATATAGAGGAAGAAGTAGGATACTTTCCAAATCAGATACCTAGGAGGAGAAAAAAAGATCTGTCCACAGCTTATTTAGGATTACATATCATACTGATCTAATACCACTGGATAGATAATGAGAGACGCTTAATCCAAATAGTTCTTGGCTTAGTCTCTCAACTACTTCTCACTCTTGTAACTATGCTTTTGATCCTTGCTGTCAAAAGACAAAATACAAAATTCACAATGTACAGGCGAGTCCCAACATACAGCATACCACTAACAGGGATGCCCCAATGCAACTTGCTCTTCTGGATCCAGTCAAGATGAAACCAGCTCTATGTGTCTATTCACATCAATACATCATTGCAGGAATCAAGCCACCAGATGAATGCATAGAGAATACAGTGATTCTTCCAAACAAAATCCTATATGCACTACCGTTCTCAGATGTTTCTTTGCATTCATAAGGTGCTTTAATACGGAGTCACCTCTAGAGATTGTTTCATTCTTATAGCCATAAATGCGGATTAGAGCAAACTAATAATGGCCAATTTTGCAGATGAGCTGTTCAATCTAACTTAAAAATTTTGCTACAGATATTCACTCAACAAACACCATAGCTATCCTCCGGACGGCCCTCAGAAAAGACTAGAGAAATGCGCTCGGTGTCACCAGAAGTGGAAAAGGGAATGGAGCAGACCAACATTTAACTTTGTTTGGTAATTCAACTTAGGAGGGAAATGGATCGAAAGGCAACGGAAGGAAACCCGTGATTCATGATGCCTACACTAAACTCACACAACCCATTGCTACAACCCACTCCATGTGTAAATGCATAACAGAATCAAAGTAAATTGAATTCACATTGCAGCAGAGAATCTCATGAAAAGGGTGAGGACCGAGCTAACCTTCTCAGCGGATTCCTTTTCCTTCTCCGCCTTCTCCTTCTCGGCCTTATGCTTCATCTTCTCCAGCTTCTCCCTCTCCATTTTCTTCACCAAAGTCATAGTTCCATCCAATCCCAAATAATCAGACAACACATACCAAGTCAAGAAAACGCTACCCAAAAACCCAACACACATCTCCTAAAAACCCCCTACGGGTTCCACGTAGCGGAAGCGCAAACGGAACAACACCTCCCCCCCCCCCAAAAAAAAAAAAAAAAAAAGAAAGAAAGAAGGAAAAGAACGAAAGAAATGGAGGACCTGAATGTAGACGTTCTCGGCGGCGCGCTCCTCTTCGCTGAGGATCTTCCCCTTCCCGTCGCTGAAGAGGCGCGTCGCTCCGACACGCGCCGGTCCGGCCAGCCGGATCGCGCTCGCCCTGCTCGCCGCCGATCTCATCGCCATTTCTCTCTTACTCTCCGGCGATCGCGCCCGACTGATTCTCTCGTTCGCTCCGGAAGAACCCGACAATCGAGGAATGAAGTGAGCAGCAGGCGAGTGTCGATTCACCAGCAAAATAAGGGTGCTCGGTCCGGTCGGGGCCCGTTCGGTTGTTGGGCCGGGTTCTTACCCCGGTCCGGTCGGGTCCGCCGACCCTCTCCCTTGCGGATTTTCTTTTATAATTATCGATTAATTTTTTTTTACTCCTCCTCCTTCGTCTCTTCTCTCTCTCTCTCTCTCTCTCTTCGTTTTTGGCTCGCGCAGGGGAGGTGCCGGAGTTGGCCGATCGAGTTCTCAGTTCCGACTTGTTCCGACTCTCCGACCTTCTTCGAAGCTGGTCTACGAGAAGCCGGTGAAGAAGACGACCGCATCCCCATCTTCGTCGGCTCGGAGGACCTCGCCGGAACCATGTATCATCCCACCAGAGGCGGCGTTCGCGGCGGCAGAGATCGTAAGCTCTCTCTCTCTCTCTCTCTCTCTCTCTCTCTGCATCGTCCTCTTTCAGCTCTTGAGCATTCGTGTTGTATTCTCTTTGCTCGATTAAAAAGCGCGGGGCTTTGAAGCTTGGGCTGGGCAATTTCCGCTTTTGATGAGGTGATGAGCGCTAGGATTTCTGCGGGAGTGGGAAATCTGTCTCCACTGCGCGCTTGCTTGCTTTTGGGTTGCCGGCGGGTGGCCTGATCATGGAATTATTGGTTCTCGATTCGTTTTGCTTTCCGCTCGCGGGATTCGAATTCGATCGGCGGCGATTATTCATACAAACCCTAATTGTTTGAATCTCTGCCCCTTTTTACGCTCGCGTCAGTTGATTTTATAGATACCTGCGAATGTGCTTGTTACTTTCTTGTTGCCCTTAGCGGTGAGAATTTCGTGCGGGATGAGCTTGTTTTTGATGCTTCTTTTTGGTGATGTGTTTTGGTGTGTGATCCACAGAATTCAGCTGGGACGACGTTAAGGCCGACAAGCATCGAGAGAACTATATCGGTCACAGCCTAAAGGCACCTGTTGGGAGATGGCAGAAAGGTAAGTCAGTGCGGTGTGTTGGTGGGTTCGTTTGATTTCTTCCCGTTCAGCATTCCTTCCGAACCAAATAGGAAAGCATGTAGTGTCGGTTCAACTTAGGTTTACATGATCAAAGATTTCGAGAATTGGCTTCTTTTCTATTTGGAAAAGATTGCACGTTATATTACCCCATCAACAAGTAATTTGCAGTCGAGAGTGACATAAAGTGGATGCGGTTTCCACATGCTGATTGTTTCATTACTTCTAATTGCACGTCATCTCATTTTTCGGTGCAATACTGGTGTAACTTTTTTGAGTTTGGTCTCTGTAGACTTCCATACGGATGTTCTTTTCTCGCTGTATTGGACCTTCTATTCTGAGGTTTGCCTCACTTGGCTAGGTTAGTTTTTGTTTGTTCTGTCAGACACGTTATTAGCAAAAAGCTATTAAATTATGGAGAACTTGGCATGCCGTCCAGTAAATAAGAGGTGCTCTTATGTGGCTGGACTCCTGTCTGATCGAGCAAGTTTATCCTTAGGATTTAGTCGATGCTTCTTGTTCTGTTTAGTCCTCCTTCTCACATATTCATTATTCAAAAGCTTTGGCCTATATCTAGATAGCATCAAAGAACTCAACTGTTGAAGTGATGCAGTTGCTAAGAGGATTTTCTTTGGGTTGGATTAAGTTAAGCTGCCTTAACAACACCACCTTTTATTTTACTAATTTGAACAGGAAAGGATCTGCACTGGTATGCCAGGGATAAAAAATCAATGGCTGCAGAAATGGAGGCTGCTAAGGATGAGATAAAAAGAATCAAAGAACAAGAGGAGCAGGCAATGAGGGAGGCACTTGGATTAGCTCCTAAGCGCACTAACACCAATCAAGGCAGTCGACTTGATAAGCATGAGCTGAAAGAACTGGTAAAGCGAGGCTCCACAGCAGAGGATTTGGGTGGAGGCCATGCTGAAGCAGCACATGTACATGGTCTGGGTTTCGCAAGGTACATGTTTATTGAATTAACCAGTCATGAATTGTTATTATAATACATTTATGGCTATGGAAAATTGCAGATGACACCATAGAAACTGTCAAAGGTCAAAATTCACGACAGTGGTGGTCCTCATTGTGTGTGTGTGTGTGTGTGTGCGCGCGCGCGCGCGTGAGAGAGAGAGAACTGTCAAAGGTCAAAATTCACGACAGTGGTGGTCCTCATTGTGTGTGTGTGTGTGTGTGAGAGAGAGAGAGAGAGAGAGAGAAGAGAGAGAGAGAGAGAGAGGGAGGGAGGGAGGGTGGGAGGGAGGGAAGGAACTGTCAAAGGTCAAAATTCACGACAGTGGTGGTCCTCATTGTGTGTGTGTGTGTGTGTGTGTGTGTGTGTGTGTGTGTGTGTGAGGGAGGGAGGGAAGGAGGGAGGGAGGGAGGGAAGGAACTGTCAAAGGTCAAAATTCACGACAGTGGTGGTCCTCATTGTGTGTGTGTGTGTGTGTGTGTGTGTGTGTGTGTGAGTTCACTGACCATGCAAATTCACCTAGGCTCAGAGATTGGTGTGCATTAGAATTCCTGAATTGTGCCTATCCCAATCCCACCCGTCTTTCCCAATAAAAAAAAAAGTTGGCTAAACTGAGGCATGAGAAAACTTTCACTTAGTTTTCAAGAAGCCTTCAAGTTAGCCTAGACTCTTCCTAATCATGTAGTCATATTTGGGGTGAAGGGAATCTGATCCGTGTGGTGTAGTAAATTAGTGGGATGGTCACTCCAATTTCTCCCTTCTAAAACCATGGATACTTTGCCACTAAAATTCTCTTTTCAATTGATGATCTGAGATTTTTGCAAACAATTTCATCCAGGATATGATTGGAGTTTGGACTGGATTACTGCTTATGCATGTAGACAGGATGTTGCAGTCTGGATTCAGATAACACAGTTTTATTTGCCAAAGAATCCAAACAATATGAGATAGGATTTCTTTTGGTGGAAATTTTGTAACTTTTTCTAATTAATGTCCTCTTTTACCCGTTATGGAAACGCATAACTTGAACTGAGGTTTCTACTTATCCTGTGAAGTTGGGAGTTACCATCGTGCAAATATGTTTGTCACAGCCTTTTGCTCTATTTGTTTTATTAATGGTTAACCTTAGTTCTGGCGGTGTGCCCATCTGCAGACTGCCTCGTCCCTGGGAAGAATCAAGTTCTGTTCAACCCAGTCAACCGGAAGTTTCAGCTGGCATAGAGAAGGTTGTCGCGCCTGCTCCCGACTCATCAGCAAGGAATGCAGATTCCAGTGAGGAGTCTGAGGACGAACGTAGCAGGAAGAAGAGGAGGCGGGAGGAGAAGAAGCGCGAAAAGCATGAGAAGCGTGAGAAAAGACATGCTCGTGATTCTGAGGACAAAAAACACCATAAGCACAAGGGGAAGAAGCGACATGATTCAGATTCAGACTAAGCCTCTCTCTCCAACTATTGTCATTGCAATAACGATAGTCTACTACTTGTTTTTCTAAGGCACTGTTAAAGTTGTACCTTTGTTGGAGACGACTATTCATCGGTGGAGCAAGCGGATGGAGAAGGGCACTGAGTGAACCCCATATTTAGTCTCACAATCACAAAATTCTTCGAGGATTGGAGGGGATTGAGGTCTGAAAGTCACATGGATCTGGGATGTGATTCGGATGCACTAACCCATCTTAACCAGTCCTCTGCACTTCTGCCTCGGTGTCGGGATTTATTGCTTCGTGCACGGTCATCTGTTTCCTTCGTGGGGTGCATAGACCTCAGGGTAGTTCGATGTAATGTTTATTTTCTACCCCTGTAAGTTTCATGCTAGGCCTTTTGTCCGGGGGATACCGCCTTGTGTAAGATGCTCATCGACTAAGTTCCAAAGATCTAAAGTGCCTTATACTTGAAACTGTCCGTGAGTTTCCATTACAGCTATGTCTTATGATCCCCTTTTGGAGGTCCTATTTGCAAAAAAGATATCTTTGATGCTCTTAGCGTGGTTCCGCAACATCTCTCTTTTACCTAAATATATCATTGCTTGGACCCTCCGTCAAAAGCCTTTGAGCTAAGAAAGGTCTCTTCCACCAAGAGTGGCATTTTACCTATGACAACATGAAAGAGAGTCGAGGAACCCCCTAAAGGCTAAAGCAGCGCGTAGCCGAAAGAGGACGGACGAAATGACAAATTCGGCACCCTAAAGCAAGCCTTTTCTATTTCGGGTTTGATAAAGAAAGGGTGAATCTTTGGCCGGGGGCATCCCTATTGGATCGAAAAGTAAAAAATTACAGTCGTTCGAATTGAGATTGGATGTCGGCCGAGGTTTGTTATATTTCAATTAAATGGTAAAAGATTGTAAGGATGTCGACATCTTTGAGATTAGCCAACAACCCAAAAAGAGAAAGCTAAAGAAATAGTTATTTGATTTCTATGCTCGCAGTCATTGACCGTGCAAGTCGTCTTCACCGAAAAAAGAGAGTTTACCATACGTGACGTTTATATTTATGACATGATTCAAGGTTTTTTTTTGTTCCTTCACATTTACGTTTTTATCTTTAACTTTAAAATAGATATAAGATTTCTTTAACAATAGAATGCCCAAAATCTTTCAAAGAGAAATAAATATCAGTGGTAGAATTACTCTAATTGCTCGAAAAAAAGAAAGAATTACTCTAATTTATCTGTTAGCTTTTATGGGTAGGCGATGTTATTATTTTTTTACGACAAGATATTCAAACCAGATTTCTTTTTTAAAAAGGATTTCGAGTCCTTCATCTCTAAAATCTTTTCATTTTGCTATGACTTTCAGACATGTCTTGGGAGCACTTGGGGATGCTATATAGCAGAATCAAATTTTAATTAATACATCGGTTGGGCCATCGTTTTATTTCTTTTCTTTTTTTGTCATTTTATAATGTTTTAAGCATAATAATAGTTCTTTTTTTTTTCTAATTTTTTTTATCTATTGTCCTTTTTAGTTATTATATGTCGCACGGAACCTCCTTTTTTTATCTTCCCACTCCACCGCAAAGCAAGTCGCTTTCTCTGCTTTTCCTCACGGCAAATTGCTCGTATTCAATCGGAGAAGCCACCGATTCCGATCCTCGACGAATTCGTATCCTCACAGCGATCGTCGGTGGCTTGTGGTGGTCGTGGGCGGCGGTCGGTGGCGCGTTGGTGGGTCGTCGTCGCCGGTGCAGAGGCATCCTCGATTTTCTCGAGCGGCGGTGAGAGGAGGAGGAAGGAGTGGAAGAAGATGGTGTCGGCGAACAGGGAAATGGCGGTCTATTGCTTCGACACTCTCGTCGCTCATTACAACAACGAGGAAGCTCCTCCGCCTGCCTTCGAAGCTGGGCAACAGTCTCTCTCTTTTTCTCTTGTCTCTCGGCATACGTTTGTGTCGTGTGGTTGGGGTGGTCAAAGGTCGAAACTTTAATAGGAACATCGCGAAAAATTTTACCTTTTGGCGTTGCGTGAGAGGCGATGTGCGAATCATCAAATTTAGCGGAAAGGTTGTTGAGTGCTGGTTCGATGATTGCTTGTTTCTGTTGTCTGATCGTTCGATGATTATGACTGACTCAGTGTTGGTGAGCATCCTTTTCCTGTTTGTGTTCTTTCAAGGGAAATTTAGTTTTAGTTCGCTGAGGATGCATTGCTCTGATTAGTTGTATCTTTTTGTGTTTTCTGGAGTGATCAGATAACCTTCTCATGACACCCTTGCATGCATGTGCATTTTGTCATTGCGTTTACGTTTCCTCTGAATTTTGTGTGGTATGGGCGCATCTTATACTCTCTGGACATATGTGATTTTGGTACTTTTGTGGGAATTAATTTGGAAAGAAATTATGGACATTAAAGCATGACCATGGCGTTGTTCTCTTCACACTCCCCTGCAAGCTATCGAGGGTCTTAGATAAGGTACCTGCAAAGCACCAGCCTTTACGCGGTTCTTGAGTGAATTTACTTGTGGTTGCTTGGTAAATTTTATTGAGAAAAATGAAATACTTCCCTTTTAGCTGGTCCTCATGGTCCCTTAGGCAAAAAAACATTAAACATGGTGCGCTAGATACAGCCCAGACACGGCCCTCACAGTTGGCGTGACTTTTGTAAATTGCATTTTACGTGAGGTATGGGGGGTCTTAGCATTATTTGTCCTGATCTTTGATATTAGGAATTTGGCTGTGTAGCGAAGGTGCTTTTGTTCACTCAATCTTGACAAGTTTACACCAAAAGTTTTGTGTGGTCTTCTTCTTAGAGCATATATTTCTCTCAAGCCAGTTTTAGTGTTATGATTGTTCTCTTCACAAACACAGCCCATTATTTGTGACTTGGAAGAAAGTGGTCGCTAATGGCGAGCCTCGTCTTCGTGGATGTATTGGAACTCTTGAAGCCCGTTGCTTGATCAATGGTTTTAGGGACTACGCCTTAACCAGGTACATTGACTGTCCATCTTTGTAATTTGCCAGATTTCTTCTCGTTAAACTTATTTTCATAGCTGGAATCACTTGCCCCTTTTATGCTTGTTTGAAAGTTCTCAAATGTGATGACTTATGGGTATTATCTGCTGGCACATGTAGCTATTTTGTGACTCATAGAAAGTGCCTCTCTTTGGTCTAGGCACTAGGGACTTTTGGATAATTCTATATTTTTATTCCTTTTATGTGGAGACAGAAACTGGTAGGTTCAAGTAAATTTTGATTACATCGGACTTGCATCTGTATGATTATTCTGAGTAGGAGATGTCACAATGATATCTCAGTTGTCTTGTTAAGATGCTCCAAGTACTTGCAGTTTTCTCCCCTGAAAAAGATATGCTGTAAACAGTAACTTCTTTCCCCTGAGAAACTCATCAATGTAAGTTCTATTCAAGGAATTCATATATCGTTCTTGATCAATATGCTAAAGCTTAATCTGGCTGCTTTATTCCAAAGGCTAGTGATGATATTGATTGACTCAAATTGATGAGGCTACAGCCCATTTGCATTCTTATTGGCTGTTGGTTCGCATGGAGGTTAGGTAGTTAATTTGCAATTTGGCTGACTTGCTGAGGACGCTTCTACTTCCCTGATAGGATTTGATAGGATTTGGTAGGATCCTACTTCTTTTAGTGTCACATACAATCTTAAACCTTAACAATTGTTATTTTCCTGATCTCTGTCACCGGTGATTTCATTATGGTGTTGTTTCTAGAGTGTGTTTAGATTTTTGTTGTTTTTCACTTACTGACCAGAGAGGAGGCCGGTGGATTTGGGCGCCAAGTTACCAATAGAGGCTTTAATGCTTATGTGATCCCAGTAGGCACTGTATGGTGAACACATTTATGAGAAAATTTTTTCATTTCCCAGTTCATGGCTAGTTTTTAACTTGGTGTATGTGCAGTTGAATGCTTTCCTCTTTTTAAAAGATGTGGCCAACCAAGTGTCAATTTCTTTGACTTGCGTTCATGTTAGTCATGTAACAATTTGCTTTATCAAATGAAAAATCCTGTGATTCTCTGTTTTTGCAGTGCTTTAAGGGACCGAAGGTTTCCTCCCATTCAGGCTAGAGAATTGCCATTTCTTGAATGTACTGTTTCTGTCCTCACTGATTATGAAGTTGGTAACAACTATCTTGATTGGGAGGTAAGTAGATATCATCTAGTGTAAGTAGAAATTAGTTTTCGAGGGATGTTATATAATCTATTTCTAAGTACTAGTCATAATCAGCATTCTTGCTGACCTTTTGTATATAGAAGTCATTAATTGTTTCCGAATTTTGGTAATTTTAATGGAGCAGTTATTTTCTCATCAAATCTTTTACCGGCATGTGTTGATTCACTCGTTGAGCACCATTAGATATGTCCACAAGCAAAAAAAAGACAAATGCCTTTGTCTTCGCCTCTTATCGTTGGAGTGTTAAGTCGTTCTCGCTTTCAATGAATTAGCAGATGGTGTCTCTCTCCCTGGGTTATTTGAAAGGTCTGTCGAGACTTGATGGAATCAAGTGTCAGGCTTTCTTGTAGTATTAAGTGAGCTTGCTAGAAGGGTACAATGCAGGATTCTTCTCTTTCCAAGTGCATATTGATGTGTAGATATCTCTCAACAGACAAAAATATTGCAAGCTCTCTTGGATAATTCTCTTGGCATATTAGAATATAGTTTATTCATTTTATGAAGTTCTTCAGTTCTTTTGCAGGTGGGGAAGCATGGTATAATTATTGAATTCACCGAGTCTGATTATAATAATAGACGCTGGAGTGCTACCTATTTGCCTGAGGTGGCTGCCCATGAAGGTAATCACCCATCCCTGCTAGAATTACTGTCCCATGGACAAAATATTGGCTTTGATATATGCAGCCAGTTGATGAGTAGGGGATATTAAGATTCTTCGCATCGTTTTCTAGATTGAATAAGATGAAAGGACATTCTTTTTGGAGTTGTCTGCTGCTAATCTTTCAGTTGTTTGATAAAAGTACATAATGAACCCCAAACCCCATTTAATCGACTGATTGCTATGGAACATCTGTGAAGAGCTTTAGCCGATTAGATGTCTTGCACTTATCACATGATTGCTTATGTGGTTGGTATTAAAATGGTCAGGGTTTTAGTCTTGGATATGCTAGGTGGAGGTAGATGCCAGAGTCCTTTTAAGAAATTGAGAACTTTCAGTGAGATGGACAAGGTTTGAGAAAAGTTAAGCCTAGTGAATTAAGTCAGTCTTCCCCTTTCTCGTGTTGGTTTATCTATATTAATACTGTTTGCTTTTGACTTACACTTCACAGGTTATCCTAATCCCACTTTGGTGGGAAAGATGACTTAAGGTTCTTGTATGGAACCAGTGTTCGGTCATCTTAATGGACTAAAAGCTTATTGTTTGAAAAAATCATGTGCCTGTAACTATTTTTGCACTGTTTAATACAAAATCTGAGGATTTATTCTTATAATCCCTCATTTGTTTTCAAGCAGAAGTAATGTACCACATGATAAACTGCTAGTTTTTAATTGCTTTCGAATATTTCACTTCACCATACGACAGCGATGAAACTTACTGTTTTATTTGTCTGAGTTTACATGAAACTCGATGATCAGAAGATTTTGAACTGTTGCCTATCTCATTCCTGCTATTCTTTTCTTCTGCCTTTTTTTTTTTTTTTTTTTTCTTTTAATCTTTTTGGCATGGCTCTTCTTCACAGATTTTAATTCTGTGACTGAAAAGTATTTCAACAATCAGAGTTTCTCTTTGGTTTTGGATTTTAATTAAGATATATACACAACTGCCGTGAATTTGACGTCAGTAAGCTACAACCGAGATTGGTCCAATGTATATTCTTTTGTTTAGTGGACTAACCTTTCCTTGCATCGGGTGATTTGGTTTCAGGTTGGACTAAAATAAGGGCTATAGACTCCCTGATGCAGAAAGCTGGCTATCAGGGCAACATCACTGAACCGCTGAGAAGGCGCATCCAACTAACCCGTTACCAGAGCACCTTATTTACTATGCATTATAGTGATTATGTCACGTACGTGGAGGCAAACAGAGGCACGGCCCCGTCTATTAATGGGGTTAGGCCTGCTAATTATTGATTACCGAATTGCTCTGCAGATTTAGTGGGCCTCTTTCAGTGCAATCTGAAGATTATTTAAGACAGAACAACTTGGGATGCCATGATGTTCGCGATTCATCTCCCCCTCTATCAAATGCTGTGACCTGTTTCATATGATTCTTCAAATTCATTTGATTTTGAAGAAACAAGAAAACCTGTTTGATATGATTCTTCAAATTCATTTGATTTTGAAGAAGCAAGAAAAACTTGTTCCATAAACCACAGGACATTGATCCCGGGGACAGAAAATTCTCATTTTGGCCGTTCCTAAGGGAAGTGTGCCGTTGTACCATTGACTTTCTGTAACTTTAAAAGGGTCCCTCATTTCCTTTTGCCAATATGTGCTTGCTTGTGTGAACTTTGATAATTTACTGTGCACGTGCATTTGAATAGCGTTGTTCATATGAAAGCTCTGTCACAATATCTTGTCGGGTCGCCAAGCAGGGCGGTTTCGTCACATGAGATCTTGCATTTGTTCCCGTAGTAGTTGCCAGTTCTGGAAGAGGAGATTGAAACTGTGAGTCTCCAGTGTCTGGTTTGTTCGAAGATTTGCATTGTTCTGCAGTAACTGGCGAAGAACTGTCCTGTTAGTTCTTACTTGACAAGGTATTCTGGGAGCTTTTACCCATGTTTGTCATCCCTTGAGAAATGAGTTTTGAGTGGGGGGATGTGGAGTTCTTTATGCATATTTTGGTTGCAGACGCATTGTTTCTTGTCTTTTGCCATTTTCAAACATCATGCTTTGAGTTTCTTGCGCTTGAATTTCCAAGAGCATGTCGTTCCAACTTCTCCAGAAGCATAAGAATCAAGAAAGCAATCCTTTCCACCTTCTTTACTAAGTCGACCAGCGAATGCCAAATGCAGATGATTTGGGGAGCGAAATCTGCGGACATAGGTACCGCGAAGAGCTGCTCGAGGTTACCACCGGCGAGAAAAGGCTGGCAATGTTTCCGGTGATACAGACCAACCTCTCTAGTCTCTACCCCCTCTCGTTTTTATGTAGGAAAGAAAGTTGGTCACTTCGAAATTTGGCCGAGGAAACGAAGTGGGAGTCGAAACAAGAGGTGCGATCCCTCACCTCTCAAGCTCGCCCCATGGTTCGATCGGCGAACGGCGGTGCTACTTCGATCTCACCTTTTCCGGTGCTAGGCCGAGGACCCTTGGCTCGCATCCGTCCCATGGTGCAATCGTGGAGAGGTGCTGTTGTGCTTCCACGACACGAAATCGTTATATTGTTACGTGATTGGCATGAATAATGATGTGGACTTGCCACGCTTATAAAATGATAATAAATAGGGTTAAAAAAATTCCAAATTAATATATTCATAATAAATTTACCTTAAATTGATTTTTGATCACAAAAAATTTTAATGGCTATATTTGTGATAATTTGCCTAAATTAGTTTCCGCTAAATTGAATTAATATCACGAAAAATCATAAATTAGTATAAACAAAAAGTAAAACTCAAAATTGATACATTTGTTAAATTCAGTAAAATTCAACGGAAATCGATGGTGAATTCCTCATAAGTAAACTGATTTGAAGTATTTTATGGTAAAAAAATTATTTCGGAATAAATTTGTTATAAATGTATAGATTTTTGTTAATATTAGTATGGTAACTTTAATACATAAATAAAAAAAAAAAGGGCGATTGGATGTTTATGATGCCGGCCATTTGGGGCCTCAGAGCGGGCAGAGCGGGCAAAAGTCCGTGGGGCCCTGCCGAACGATTTACGCCGAGCTGATGGAGGGCAAAATCGGGAAAAAAAAAAGCGGGGCAAGAACCAAAAATGTGAAGTTTAAGCGACGCAGAAGAAATTAAAAAAAAAAAAAAGAGAAAATACAGAAATCTCAGCACGATCCCCATCTCATCCTTCACCAAAGTCGTTGGAACTTCCTCCCTTCTCCCTCTCGCTCCGTCCACGAAGCAAGCAAGCAAGCAAGCTCTCCGCGAAGAGATCCTCTCTCTCTCTCTCTCTCTCTCTCTCTCTCTCTCTACATGTCAAGTTTTGATCTTTTTCTCTGAATCCGATTGGCCTCGATTTCCGCTGCCTTGGAAAGTTCCGTCGAGATGATAGATTTTTGGAAATTTTAGCGAATTTCGTGCCCAATTGCTTCGGTGTTGAGGGAATCTATGTGCGATTGGGTGGATAGGGCTCCCGTGTGTGCTGCGGAATTCTTGCCATTTTTTTTTCTTGGTCATCAAAACATGACTTGGGGTTTGCGTAAAAGTGTTGTCTTGATGCTTTCTTTTTGTTGGGTTGGGTTGTTCCTGATGATGGCGGCGTCGTCGTCGTCGTTCTTGTCGGTGTTATGATCGCATGCGTTAGGCGAGCTCGTAGGCCTGGACGGAAGAGATTTGTGTGTAAGGTGTTTGATGGGAAGTTGATAGTGCGATGTGAGAGTTTATAAGCCGTGTTATTATTCGATACGCATTGCCCATGCTAATTGAGTTTATTGCTGCCCGACTAGTTTGTTACATTGTCCTTTGTTTTTCCATTAGGGAAGAGAGCAGAAATTTTATTGGTGTTCTGTTCGATTGGTTGTGCTAATTTTGAGAAGTTATCTACTTCCACAGCTTGTTGTTACCAAATTGGTTGAAGCTTCTTGTGGGTTGCTGGACCTGCAGATTTTGGTTAATAAATGAGTCAGAAGGGCCTTATATATAGCTTTGTGGCGAAAGGGACTGTTGTTCTGGCCGAGCACACACAGTTTTCAGGAAACTTTAGTACTATTGCTGTGCAGTGCTTGCAGAAGCTGCCTTCTAATAGCAGCAAGTACACATACTCCTGCGATGGGCACACATTTAACTTCCTAACGGATAGTGGATTTGGTATGGATACGTGCTTTACTAGTTAACTTATCTCTTCAAGTGATTGATTCGTGTTTAGTGTGGTTTACCAATGTGTCATGCATGCAGTTTTCCTGGTTGTTGCTGATGAGTCCGTCGGAAGAAGTGTGCCTTTCGTGTTTCTTGAGCGAGTGAAGGATGACTTTATGCAGCGTTATAGTGCCAGCATTGCAAGTGGTGACCCACATCCACTTGCAGATGATGATGAGGATGACGATTTGTTTCAAGATCGTTTTAGCATTGCATACAACCTTGACCGAGAGTTTGGGTGATTATACAATGAACCCAGGATTCTTTTGTTTCTTTTTTGTCTTCTCTGCTTCATCTCTTATTATTCTCTAACGTGTTACTTTCTCTAACAGGCCAAGACTTAAGGAGCATATGCAGTACTGCATGAGCCATCCAGAGGAGATGAGTAAGCTATCCAAATTGAAGGCTCAGATATCAGAGGTCAAAGGGATTATGGTTGATAATATTGAAAAGGTACATTCTTTTAATAAAAAAATATGGTAAGCTCCCAAGAAGAGCATAGTCAAACTGAAAATGAAGACAGACCTATTGATGTTGGTGGATAATTCCGTAAGTTCCTGTGGATTTAAACTTGTAGTGGCATGATGCTGAGCATGAAATTTCTGATTCTTTTTAGAGTAAAATATCACGTCTTTGAGTGTTAGTTTCCAAATCTTCTTCGGGGAAGCAGATGAGAGTGGAAAAGAGTTTTGGAGAAAGATACAAGTTATTGTCGGATTTTGGTGTTGCCTTTTCAGTTACTATAGTGGCTTCATATTAGTGAGAACATGACAAAGCAGGTCTGCTTGGTTGATTAATGTGAGAGTGCCAATGGTGTTATTGGTAGTCTAAGAATTATTTTTATATGAACAAAGAATGTTAATGAACCATTATGATCTTGGAGATATGAAATTGTTGCATCGAACTCGTGAATCAACTGATGAAAATTTTGATAAAGATTAATTGAATGATGAATTTTTGAAAAAGAAACATGCTTAGTTTTAGAATCTCGGTGTATACATTTACTTGCTTTTACCCCAATAAATGGTTGTATATTAGGGAGTATAAAATGTGCTAAATGCATAGAGGACTACTTGAAGTGCTAGTTTTGTTTATGATTTGTCTGGAGGGGCTGTCCTGGTTCTAGGGGCATAACACGTTATGGTGACTGGACTTTTCCCTTGGTATGCACCAACTTGATCCTTTGACAAGGCACTGGCTTCATGGATATGAGCTGCTTTTGGCCACATTGTCATTACAATTTTCACATAGAGAGAATCTAGGAGGAGGATAATTGTGGCAAGTTTTGGCCTTGAGAGATAGGAAAGCTACGCTTTTCTTTCCAGCCCTTCCTTGAACATATTAAGAGCAAAATAGGTGGTTATTGTAAGAAAAGAAGTCTTATAGATTTTGGTTTATTGCAAATTATAGAGGGATTTGGGTAATAATTAAAGGAATCAAATTGGGTGGTGAGGTATATTGATGTCGTAGACTCTCAAATGTGGTAGTCATTTTCCTCACATGAAGAAAGCAAATTTACATCCCATGGGTGATGGATCAGATGATCCATGAGCGGGAACTGTCGTGATGTGTGGACGCTTGAAATCTTACTTGTCAAAAAACACATGCAAAATATAGCACGTGTTTCTAAGGTTACATGTCTTAACTGGACTGTTGGGCCGTATTTTCATGCTATTTCTTCTTTCATCATGGACTTTAGGTGTTGGACCGTGGGGAGAGAATTGAACTTCTGGTTGACAAAACAGAGAACCTACAATTCCAGGTGAACTTGCTTCTCTTGGAGTTACTAATTGGATGACTGAGAGGTATTGAGTAATTTCCACTTAACTGAACAAAAATTTGCCTTGTTTCAGGCCGACATTTTCCAAAGGCAAGGAAGACAACTGCGTAGGAAGATGTGGTTTCAGAATCTCCAAATGAAGGTTGTGGTGGCCGGAGCAGTTGTCATAGTAATATTCTTGCTGTGGCTTATAGCAAAGTGGGGAAGTAAATAAAACTTGTTCTCAGGATGTAAAAAGAAAAGGTACAATATGATTTTGTATCTGGATATGTTTGTTGGTATGTGGAGCTAGCCTACCACTTAGGATTTATGAATTTTGTACCCAAATTTATCGACCATTTTTATTCTGTTGTGAATATAAGTTGGCCAGGATTTCTCTTAAGCAGTCTTGCCTTGTGTCCATCACTTGACTAAGAGTTTGGAAGATCGGTGATTGCTACAGGAATGGATTTTTGTATTATCGGATGGTTCTTGTTCCATGCCTCTTTGCTTGTCTATTGTCTTGCGATTTGAATCCCAAGTACTTCTTGTGTTTCATTTGACATGTGGGTAGTCAGGTAAACTTGAAAATCATGCCAACGAAGGTGATATGGAAGGCGCGGTACCAGCTTTGCAGGCACATCAGAGAGAACTTTAAGCTACTAGTTATGACCCAAAAATTCCTTACCATAGAACGAGGACGGGCATCTGGAGCTGATTGTACTTGGAACTAACGGTGTTGACCCCGTCAATCTGGTCTGATTCAAGTAAACCGTTTCGGGACTATGGAACTTCGGAATGGCCTCAGAGATGGTCGGTTTCCTTAACCGACTTTGGAGTCACTAGATTCACTTGAAACTGATTCCAAGGGTGATTTCAACCGATTTTTATCAAACCAAATTTATTAAAGCGAAATAAAACATGAACTACTCTTTTTAGTGATAAGCTCTCGAGATCACGTTTCAACAAATATTACTCGACGTGTCTTCTATATGAAACTGACTCTAAACTTTGACGCACTTAGGCAAATCATTAGAGTTTTTGCTTATTGTTTCTACTAGTTTGGCACCAGCTGGCTGTTTACCTTTTAGTTTGGCTTTCAGTCGCAAGATCATAGATTATAAGAGGATCTTTCTTAAACATGCCGGTTAATACTCGATTGGGACTTTTCAAGATCAAGCTCTACAGGATTAATTTCAAGTTCCAGTCCCTAGAACGAAACCACTTGGCCGATCTGCAAACCTATCGAAGACTGTTACTTATAGGATTTTCTTTTGCAATTTTTTGCAAAAATTCCAGAAATTTTCAATTCCATCCCACGATAGATACCTGTTTTCTGCGACCATTAATTGTTCATGGGTTGCTGGAACGGTTGTGGCTGTAAGCATCTTCCCCTGGCTTACACATTATTCTCTGAGACTACTTAATGATAAATTCTGCATACACATGAGAAGGTAAACTTCATGAAAGCTTTATGCCCGAAGATCATTTAAAAAGGCAACTTGGCACTCAGTAAACTGCATTTGCTATTAATCCAAACATCAGGTCATTGCAATTGCAGGAGAAATCGACCTTACAACAAGTTTGTGCTGAGTAGGAGCATCTACAAGTATATGCTGCTGTTGATGCATATTCCCCAACTCTGGAACATTATTTAAGGGAGGCGTAATCTAGGAAGATTTTCAGTAATGAGCTCCCCAGAGCATCGAGAAACAGAGATCATTCAAGCTTTCACGGTTCCAGCGAGCATAAAAACCTTGAGTTTGACAGTTCTGACCGAGTCCAATCCGCCCCAAGCGGTCTCAAACTCTTTGACAACATCATAAGTCAACAGGTCCACACCATTCTGCTTGGCGGTCGATACTGCCGACGAGGTTCTCAGCCGACTCAGAAACATCTCAAAACTAATGTCCCTCGACATTTCTAGCTGTGCAGGTTGTCCTTCACAACCTAAACCCACACTCTCAAACGGAAATGGAAGGTTTCGATACTCTTCGAAGAGCACTGCACTCCTGGCTTCCAATACGGCTTACAGGCTTCGTGCAGACGTCTTAGTATACGTTCAAATTCGGGATTGACTCCCACCATGTCAGTGTAGGTCCAAACGGCAATCACACCTCCGGGCTTGCGGAGGACCCGTTTGGCAATGGAGTAGAACTTTGGGATGTCGAACCAATGGACGGCAGTGGCCACAGTGATCAAATCGACTGAGTTCTCGCCCCCGAGCATTGCCACTGTTTCGTCTTCAGACAAGGATGAGGGTGTGTATAGGTACTGAACTCGAGGGTGTGGGATCCCCTGCTTCAGCATGGGTTCACTTATGTCAGTTGCAACCACTCGCTCATAATGCTCTGCGATCTGCAAAAGAAAGAAATTCCTGTTAACTCTCTAACGACAGTTCATGTATTCCAAACAAAATTTGTGTTCAAAGCTAGGGGGAGACACAAAGTAAAGACATTGGTCTGGAGACTCCATGCAGATAACCAGACATCAAAAACAGGCAATAAGGCCCGAACAAATTGAGAGGGGTGCCTCATTGCTAAGTCGATTTGATCATTCAGGAGCTCAAGATCGTTGGACAAACCGTTTGCCGATGCAAACAGTCAGAAATGCATCCTCCTTGATAATGATCTTTCGTAGTACAAACCGTGACCACCTTCACTTGGTAAGTGCGACGGAAGGGCAGCTTAGAGCACAGATACTTCATTTAAGTTGACAACAGAGAACATGGCCTATAGCACGTATGAACTAAGCGTACCGCCCAATTTACTTGAAATTTCTTATTTTTGATCACAGGTACTACTAGTGGCATATCGTGCTAATGAACCTACCGAGTAATCTCAATATCGAATCCCAAAGGAACAGCCCAGTTCATGTGAAATTCCTTATCCGGGCAACCTCATCCATCTATGGATTCATGAAAATCTTTCTCCTCTTTTTCTGGATCTTCCAGGAAGACACATTCAGAGAGCTAGTGAACTCAGCTCTCAGCATCAGGCAGATAATGAACACATTTTGTACGCAATCTACCAAAATTACTACCAGTACTAATTGAAGGAAATCGGCACAAGAGTATCAGAATTTCCAACATGTGTCTGCTACTAGGATATCGTGACTGACATTGGAGGAGAGAGAGAGAGAGAGAGAGAGAGAGAAAGAGAGAGACCGCGACGGCGGCTTGGCCGTTGCCAGTGCCGGCGTCCCAAGCCAAGGCATGGCGGGAGGTCAAAGCGGAGAGCTTGGAGAACCACTCGTTAGGATACTGGGGCCGCGTGGCTACGTATCCCTTGGCTACCTGGTCGTAAGGGCCTTGCATTGCCATTTCGTACGACAGAACACAGCACACAATCACGATCACCACACACACAGAGTTCCCCTTCGATCAACTCGTGCAAGCTGTATGGACTCAATAACCTTGTTGGTTCTCTCATTTTTTGCAGTTTAAATAGAGAGAAGAAGAAGAAGAAGAAAAGAAGAAGAAGAAGAGAGACAGAGATGGCAAACTCAGTCACTCAAAGCTTGCGCCTCTCCTTATCAACTTTTGAATGAATAATGTCATCAGGGACGTCACTTACATATCTCTCATCAGAATATATGCTTTCTTCTCAACTTCATACCTGCCTGAATTAGAATAATGCTACACCATATATTTCTTCTTTCTTGTCATTTACCATGAAGCAATCATCCATCCAGAAAACAAGAGTGCCAATCAGAGTGGGAAAAGGCTAAAAGTTTGAATTTATTGCAGAGTTTTAAGTTACTGTCTCAATGTACACAAAGATCTATTGAGAAATTTGCGCCATCAAATGCAAACATTCTATATGAAAACACAGCAGAGGGCCAGTACTGCTCCAGTGAGAGCGTGGATTTGTGCAGGGCTATGGAACCGTGGAGGGCACTTTGGTAGTGGTGGTTGTTAGCACCAGCAGAACCAGCATACACGGGGATCACAGCTGCACCACCTTTTGGAGATGATGATCCTGATTCGCTGTTAGTCCCACCCTTGCCCAATCCATGTGTGCTGCCTCCAGCATAGCCACTATGCAGAATGGCACAGGCGAAGTTGGCACTGTGCTTTATGTTGCTCCTCCCTTTTCTGTCTAGTCGTCTGTCTACGGGTTTCTGTGATGAGTCTGCAAAGACTATGAGGGTCATTAAAGATGAAAAGCAGTGAGCATTGAACATGCATTCAAAAGTCTCACTGACACACTCAGGCAAATCATTAGAGTTTTTGCTTATTGTTTCAACTATGTTTGGCACCAGCAGGTTGTTTACCTTTAAGTTTGGCTTTCATTCGCAAGATCATACAGTAAAAGAGTATCCTTCTTAAACATGCCACTTTAATACTTGATTCCGACTTTTTAAAATCAAGCTCTACAGTCCCTGGAACGAAACTGCTTGGCCGATCTGCAACTCTGTTACTTATAGGATTTTCTTTTGCAATTTTGTCCAAAAATTTTAGAAATTTTCAATTCCATCCCACGATAGGTACCTGGTTTCTGTGACCATTAATTGTTCATGGGATACTGGAACGGTTGTGGCTGTAATCATCTTCCCCTGGCTTGTATATAATTCTCTGAGACTACTTAATGATGAACTCTAAATACACATGAGAAGGTAAACTTCATGAAAGCTTTATGCCCGAAGATCATTTGAAAGACAATTTGGCACTTTGCAGTAAACTGCATATGTTATTAATCCAAACATTAGGTCATTGCAATTGCAGGAGAAATCGACCTTACAACAAGTTTGTAGGAGCATCTACAAGTATATGCTGCTGTTGATGCATATTCCCCAACCCAGGAACATTATTTAATGGAGGCGTAATCTAGGAAGATTTTATCAGTAATGAGCTCCCCAGAGCACCGAGAAACAGAGATCATTCAAGCTTTCACGGTTCCGGCGAGCATAAAAACCTTGAACTTGACAGTTCTGACCAAATCCGATCCGCCCCAAGCAGTCTCAAACTCTTTCGCGACATCATCGGTCAACAGGTCCACACCATTCTGCTTGGCCGTCGCTACTGCCGACATGGTCCTCAGGACACTCAGAAACGTCTCAAAACTCATTTCCCTTGGCATTTCTAGCTGAACAGGTTGTCCTTCACAACCTAAACCCACACTCTCAAACGGAGATGGAAGGTTTCGATACTCTTCGAAGAAGTACTGCGCTCCTGGCTTCCAATACGGCTTACAGGCTTCGCGCAGAAGTCTTAGTATATGTTCAAATTCGGGATTGACTTCGATCATGTCCGTGTAGGTCCAAACGGCGATCACGCCTCCAGGCTTGCAGAGGACCCGTCTGGCAACAGAGTAGAACTTTGGGATGTCAAACCAATGGATGGCAGTGGCCACCGTGATCAAATCGACCGAATTCTCGCCCCCGAGCATTGCCACCATTTCGTCTTCAGACAAGGATGGCGAAGTGTGTGGGTACTGAACTCGAGGGTGTGGGATCCCCTGCTTCAGCATGGGTTCACTTATGTCAGTTGCAATCACTCGCTCATAATGTTCTGCGACCTGCGAAAGATAGAAACTTCTGTTAACTCTTTGTGACAATTCGTGTACTTTGAGACTAAAATCGTTATCGGGGATGCAAAAGATTGAACAAGGAGCTGTCCAAAGCTAGGGGGAGACACACAGCAAAGACACTGGTCTGGAGACTCCGTGCAGACAACCAGACATTGAAAACAGGCGACGACACCAAACAAATTGAGAGGCGTGCCTCATTGCTAAGTCGATTTGGTCATTTCATGAGTTCAAGATCGATGGACAAACCGTTTGCCAATGCTAACCAGTCAGGAAATGCGTCCTCTTTAATAAAGATCTTTCGTTCTACAACCTGTGAGTCGTGACCACCTTAACTCTGTAGATGCGACGAAAGAGCTGGTTATGGCACAGATTCTTCATCTAAGTTGAAGACAGAGAGCATGGCCTATTGCACGCATGAACTACTGAATAACCTCAGTGTCAAAAACCGAAGCGAACCGCCAAATTTAACCAAAATTTCTCTTTTTTTCAGTCACAGCTACTACTCGAGGCATATCGCCCTAATGAACCTACCGAGTAATCCCAATTCATGTAAAAATTCCTTATTTGGCAACCTGTTCCATCTATGGATTCTTGAAAATCTGTCTTCTCTTTTTTTGGGAACTTCCAGGAAGACTCGTTAAGAGAGCTTGTGAACTCAGCTCTCAGCATCAAAATGAGTATCGGAATTTCCAACATGTGTCTCCTACTAGGACATCATTGAAAGTGCTAGTATCAATACCCAGAGGGGGTGAATAGGTGTAAAAACAGATTTTGCAAAATGCAATAAAAAGCTTTACTTTTAAACTGAATCTAAATAACAACAGAGTTTTGAAATTGAGTTTGAAGAGCAGCAAATTTTAAGTGAGATCAGACTTTAGCAGTTAAATAGAACTTACGAACAAAATAAAGAGATTCAGGAAAGAGAATAAGAACACAAGGTTTATAGTGGTTCGGCTTAATCCAAGCCTACGTCCACTCTTCTACACTAACAGCCTTCTTGGCTGGATTCCACTATGCAATCAATAAGAAATTATAACTTTGAGTGCAAACATTTAGGAATAGATCACACTATCTCACTAAGTCACTTTTTTGGTATTTCTCTCATGATCACAAACGTTTAAGCTCACAAGAGACAAGTGTATGATCGAAGGTCACTCAAACTTTGGAATTATAAATTCTACGTTCCGTCTCTTATTTACTCATCGGTCATTCATTTTCTTAAATACTCCTCAACTTCCAAACTAGCCGTTGGACAGTATCTCAGAGAATCGTCTTCCAATATATCTATTGGATAGCTTTGTATCTAGAAGATTTGGTAGCCGTTGAGTAACAAAAGTAAAATCCCAAATTGATTCTGATCGCCCATACAAACAGAATCTTGGTTTCCATAACTAGAGCTTCTTCGTATAGAAAGTTATTGTCTTCAAGATCCAATTGTCAATCAATTAGATTGAGTCAATCAAATCAATCTTGATGTAGAATCCAAACCAGATCACTAGCCGTTATATGATTGGGCTTGTATTACGTTCTGTTGAATCTGGATATAAAGTCTGAGTGTAATAGACTTTACAATCTGAGTCTAAGTGCAATAGACTTTATAATTTGAGTTTGAATGCAATAGACTTCACAATCTGGATCTGAACATATTCTGCTTCTGAACAGATTTAGCTTTAAGATCTGAACACCATCCGAATAAGTTCAGTTTCAGTATAGAGTCTATCTTTTGGTTTAGCTTTAGCATAGAGTCTGTCTTCTAGTTCTTCATTTACGTTTAGTTTGGAATTTGTTAGAGTGAGCAGATTTCTGATGTAGAATAGACTTTGACACTAAAGTCTGGCAGTTTTCAAACTTTGACACAGAAGTCTAGAAATCTTTAGAATATACTTTGGACGTGTGTTACGTTCAGTCTTCTAGCCGTCTTCAAACTTTGACAATATCCTTTATATGTTTTATCATTTGCAAGGTCTATTACTTAACCATTAAACACGTTAGTAGTCTTTGATTTATTTTGTCATCTTCAAAACACCATAAGAGATTTTTCTAACAATTGTCACTGACATCGAAGGAGAGAGAGAGAGAGAGAGAGAGAGAGACCGCGATGGCGGCTTGGCCGTTGCCCGTGCCGACGTCCCAAGCCAAGGCATGGCAGGAGGTCAAAGCGGAGAGCTTGGAGAACCACTGGTCGGGATACCGGGGCCGCTTTGCAACGTATCCCTTGGTTACCGGGTCGTAAGGGCTTTGCATTGCCATCTGGTACAACACAACACAACAAACAATGGAGAAAATATCACGCTTTGAATCAGAGTACAAATGACATTGTCCTTTGAGGGCATGCAATATTTTCTCAACAACAATCATGATCACCACACACACACAGAGTCCCCCTTCGTTCCACTCGCGCAAGCTGTACGGATTCAACAAGCACATCTCTCGTTTTTTGTGGTTTAAATAGAGAGAAGAAGAGGAAGAAAAAGGAGAGATAAAGAGGTGGCGAACTTGGATCCGCAAAGCTTGCGCGTCTCTCTTGCATTGGCTTTTCAATTGATGAATAATGTCATCAGGGACGTCACTTAACGTATCTCTCATCGGAATAGACGTTTTCGTTTCAACATCATTCCTACCCCATTGGGGCTACCGATAGAAAATCAGTATGAGTGAATTATATTAGAGAAATCCTATATTAAAGAATTATCATGGTATAGAATAATTAATATATCTTAATTGACTCATAACTCATTAAGTTCTCGGGTCAAATTGGATATATTAACAGGCTCCGTCGGATTTAACCTTCTTTTTGGCTACCTCCCAGGTGAAAGTATCAAACTTCTACCGCACACTCCCATTAGCTATACTATATATTTCTTCTTTCTTGTGGCCAATCGGAATGGGAATAGGCTACACATTTGCATTTATTGCAGAGTTTTAAGTTACCATCTATATGTATGTTGAAGATATCGTTGCACTTGATTGATCCTAAGTGGTTCATCAATTGGAAACTAGAACATTATACATTTTGCGAGTTTGATTCTTTTATTCAGTAAATCTTTACAATATTTTTTCTTCTTGCTTGGGTTAACATATAGAGCTGTGATTGTATAATTTTAAGTGTGAGAAAGTAATACATACATCTTATTCCCAAATTCTCGGTTTCTCTCCATCCTTTAATATTCTGATATGGTATCAGAGAATTTTTTCTTAACCTAGCTTCTGCATCACTTTGAAGACCAAATCCTCTCCTTTTTGGGAGTCTGATTCTTTTAAAGATAAACTTTCTCGATCAAGTTTCAACAAATATTACTCGACGTGTCTTCTATATGAAACTGACTCTAAACTTTGACGCACTTAGGCAAATCATTAGAATTTTTGCTTATTGTCTCTACTAGTTTGGCAAGCTGTTTACGTTTAAGTTTGGCTTTCAGTCTCGAGATCATAGATTTTAAGTGTAACATCCCGAGTCCCACTTGTGTGATATTGTTCGCTTTGGACACTGAGTCCTCAGTGCTTTAAAACGCATTACACAAGTTAAGGGGCACCCAAGCCTTATAAAGGCTCCCAAGAGTCCCTCCCTAAGCAATGTGGGACAAGAGGGAGAGGGATCCCTTCCCCTTCCCTTGCGCACGTCCGAGGACCGGAGGCGCGGACGCACCGCCATCCCTCCTCCCCGCGCACCGCCGCTCGGGTCGTCACATTAAGAGGATCTTTCTTAAACATGCCGGTTTAATACTCGATTTGGACTTTTCAAGATCAAGCTCTAAAGGATTAATTTCAAGTTCCAGTCCCTAGAACGAAACCACTTGGCCAATCTGCAAACCTATCGAAGACTCTGTTACTTATAGAATTTTCTTTTGCAATTTTGTGCAAAAATTCCAGAAATTTTCAATTCCATCCCACGATAGATACCTGTTTTCTGCGACCATTAATTGTTCATGGGTTGCTGGAACGGTTGTGGCTGTAATCATCTTCCCCAGGCTTATACATTATTCTCTGAGACTACTTAATGATGAATTCTACATACACATGAGAAGGTAAACTTCATAGAAGCTTTATGCCCGAAGATCATTTAAAAGGCAACTTGGCACTTGACAGTAAACTGCATTTGCTATTAATCCAAACATCAGGTCATTGCAATTGCAGGAGAAATCGACCTTACAACAAGTTTGTGCTGAGTAGGAGCATCTACAAGTACATGCTGCTGTTGATGCATATTCCCCAACTCTGGAACATTATTTAATGGAGGCGTAATCTAGGAAGATTTTATCAGTAATGAGCTCCCCAGAGCATCGAGAAACAGAGATCATTCAAGCTTTCACGGTTCCAGCGAGCATAAAAACCTTGAGTTTGACAGTTCTGACCAAGTCCGATGCGCCCCAAGCGGCCTCAAACTCTTTGACAACATCATCAGTCAACAGGTCCACACCATTCTGCTTGGCCGTCGATACTGCCGACCAGGTTCTCAGCCGACTCAGAAACGTCTCAAAACTAATTTCACTCGACATTTCTAGCTGTGCAGGTTGTCCTTCACAACCTAAACCCACACTTTCAAACGGAAATGGAAGGTTTCGATACTCTTCGAGGACGTACTGGATTCCTGGCTTCCAATACGGCTTAGAGGCTTCGCACAGACGTCTTAGTATACGTTCAAATTCGGCAGTGGCTCCAATCATGTTAGTGTAGGTCCAAACGGCGATCACGCCTCCAGGCTTGTGGAGGACCAGTTTGGCAATGGAGTAGAACTTTGGGATGTCGAACCAATGGACGGCAGTGGCCACAGTGATCAAATCAACTGAGTTCTCGCCCCCGAGCATTGCCACTGTTTCGTCTTCGGACAAGGATGACGGCGTGTATAGGTACTGAACTCGAGGGTGTGGGATCCCCTGCTTCAGCATGGGTTCACTTATGTCAGTTGCAATCACTCGGTCATAATGCTCTGCGATCTGCAAAAGAAAGAAATTTCTGTTAACTCTCTAACGACAGTTCATGTATTCCAAACAAAATTTGTGTTCAAAGCTAGGGGGGAGACACAAAGTAAAGACATTGGTCTGGAGACTCCATGCAGATAACCAGACATCAAAAACAGGCGATAAGGCCCGAACAAATTGAGAGGGGTGCCTCATTGCTAAGTCGATTTGATCATTCAGGAGCTCAAGATCGTTGGACAAACCGTTTGCCAATGCAAACAGTCAGAAATGCATCCTCCGTGATAATGATCTTTCGTAGTACAAACCGTGACCACCTTCTCTTGGTAAGTGCGACGGAAGGGCAGCTTAGAGCACAGATACTTCATTTGAGTTGACAACAGAGAACATGGTCTATAGCATGTATGAACTAAGCGTACCGCCCAATTTACTCAAAATTTCTTATTTTTGATCACAGGTACTACTAGTGGCATATCATGCTGTTGAACTTACCGAGTAATCTCAATATCGAATCCCAAAGGAACAGCCCAGTTCATGTGAAATTCCTTATCCGGGCAACCTCATCCATCTATGGATTCACGAAAATCTTTCTCCACTTTTTCTGGATCTTCCAGGAAGACACATTCAGAGAGCTAGTGAACTCAGCTCTCAGCATCAAGCAGATAATGAACACATTTTGTACGCAATCTGCCAAAATTACTACCAGTACTAATTGAAGGAAATCGGCACGAGAGTATCAGAATTTCCAACATGTGACTGCTACTGGGATATCGTGACTGACATTGGAGGAGAGAGAGAGAGAGAGAGACCGTGACGGCGGCTTGGCCGTTGCTTGTGCCAGCGTCCCAAGCCAAGGCATGGCGGGAGGTCAAAGCAGAGAGCTTGGAGAACCACTCGTCGGGATACTGGGGCCGCGTGGCAATGTATCCCTTGGCTACCTGGTCGTAAGGGCCTTGCATTGCCATCTCGTACGACAGAACCCAGCACACAATCACGATCACCACACGCACAGAGTTCCCCTTCGATCGACTCGCGCAAGCTGTATGGACTCAATAACCTTGTTGCGTCTCTCATCTTTTGTAGTTTAAATAGAGAGAAGAAGAAGAAGAAGAAGAAAAGAAGAAGAAGAGAGACAGAGATGGCAAACTCGGTCACTCAAAGCTTGCGCCTCTCCTTATCAACTTTTGAATGAATAATGTCATCAGGGACGTCACTTACATATCTCTCATCAGAATATATGCTTTCTTCTCAACTTCATACCTGCCTGCATTAGAATAATGCTACACCATATATTTCTTCTTTCTTGTCATTCACCATGAAGCAATCATCCATCCAGAAAACAAGAGTGCCGATCAGAGTGGGAAAAGGCTACACGTTTGAATTTATTGCAGAGTTTTAAGTTACTGTCTCAATGTACACAAAGATCTATCGAGAAATTTGCGCCATCAAATGCAAACATTCTATATGAACACACAGCAGAGGGCCAGTACTACTCCAGTGAGAGTATGGACTCAAGCAGGGCTATGGATGCGGGCACCAGAACCGTGGAGGGCACTTTGGTGATGGTGGTCGTTAGCACCAGCAGCACCAGCATATATGGGGATCACAGCTGCACCGCCTTTTGGAGATAACAATCACGATTTACTGTAAGTCCCACCCTTGCCTGCTCCATGTGTGCTGCCTCCAGCATAGCCGCTATGCGAAATGGCACAGGCGAAGTTGGCGCTGTGCTTTATGTCGCTCCTCCCTTTTCTGTCTAGTTGTCTGTCTAGCGAGTCGGGTTTCTGTGATGTGTCTGCAAAAGACTATTGAGGGTCATTAAAGATGAAAAGCAGTGAGCATTGAACATGCATTCAAGCGTCTCACTGACACACTCAGGCAAATCATTGGAGTTTTTGCTTATTGTTTCTACTATGTTTGGCACCAGCTGGTTGTTTACCGTTTAAGTTTCGCTTTCATTCGCAAGATCATATAGTAAAAGAGTATCCTTCTTAAACATGCCGGTTTAATACTCGATTCTGACTTTTTAAAATCAAGCTCTACAGTCCCTGGAATGAAACTGCCTGGCCGATCTGCAACTCTGTTACTTATAGGATTTTCTTTTGCAATGTTGTGCTAAAATTTTAGAAATTTTCAATTCCATCCCACGATAGGTACCTGATTTCTGTGACCATTAATTGTTCATGGGATACTGGAACGGTTGAGGCTGTAATCATCTTCCCCTGGCTCGTATATAATTCTCTGAGACTACTTAATGATGAACTCTAAATACACATGAGAAGGTAAACTTCATGAAAGCTTTATGCCCGAACATCATTTGAAAGGCAACTTGGCACTTGGCAGTAAACTGCATATATTATTAATCCAAACATTAGGTCATTGCAATTGCAGGAGAAATTGACCTTACAACAAGTTTGTGCTCAGCAGGAGCATCTACAAGTAGATGCTGCTGCTGATGCATGTTCTCCAACTCTGGAACATTATTTAATGGAGGTGTAATTTAGGAAGATTTTATCAGTAATGAACTCCCCAAAGCACCGAGAAACAGAGATCATTCAAGCTTTCACGGTTCCGGCGAGCATAAAAACCTTGAACTTGACAGTTCTGACCAAATCCGATCCACCCCAAGCAGTCTCAAACTCTTTCAAGACATCATCGGTCAACAGGTCCACACCATGCTGCTTGGCCGTCGCTACTGCCGATGCGGTCCTCAGGACACTCAGATACGTCTCAAAACTCATTTCCCTTGGCATTTCTAGCTGAACAGGTTGTCCTTCACAACCTAAACCCACACTCTCAAACGGAAATGGAAGGTTTCGATACTCTTCAAAGAAGTACTGCGCTCCTGGCTTCCAATACGGCTTACAGGCTTCGCGCAGACGTCTTAGTATACGTTCAAATTCGGGATTGACCTCGATCATGTCCGTGTAGGTCCAAACGGCGATCACGCCTCCGGGCTTGCAGAGGACCCGTTTGGCAACAGAGTAGAACTTTGGGATGTCAAACCAATGGACGGCAGTGGCCACTGTGATCAAATCAACCGAGTTCTCGCCCCCGAGCATTGCCACCATTTCGTCTTCGGACAAGGATGGCGGAGTGTGTAGGTACTGAACTCGAGGGTGTGGGATCCCCTGCTTCAGCATGGGTTCACTTATGTCAGTTGCAATCACTCGCTCATAATGTTCTGCGACCTGCAAAAGATAGAAACTTTTGTAACTCTTTATGACAGTTTGTGTACTTTGAGACTAAAATCGTTATCGGGATGCAAAAGATTGAACAAAGAGCTGTCCAAAGCTAGGGGGAGACTCAAAGCAAAGACACTGGTCTGGAGACACCGTGCAGACAACCAGACATTGAAAACAGGCGACGACGCCAAACAAATTGAGAGGCGTGCCTCATTGCTGAGTCGATTTGGTCATTTCATGAGTTCAAGATCGATGGACAAACCGTTTGCCAATGCTAACCAGTCAGGAAATGCGTCCTCTTTAATAAAGATCTTTCGTTCTACAACCTGTGAGTCGTGACCACCTTAACTCTGTAAATGCGGCGAAAGAGCTGCTTACGGAACAGATTCTTTATCTAAGTTGACGACAGAGAGCATGGCCTATTGCACGCATGAACTACTGAATAACCTCAGTGTCAAAAACCGAAGCGAACCGCCGAATTTAACCAAAATTTCTCTTTTTTCAGTCACAGCTACTACTCGAGGCATATCGCCCTAATGAATCTACCGAGTAATCCCAACGCCCAATCCTAAATGAACAACCCAGTTCATGTAAAAATTCCTAATTTGGCAACCTGTTCCGTCTATGGATTCTTGAAAATCTGTCTTCTCTTTTTTTGGGAACTTCCAGTAAGACTCGTTAAGAGAGCTTGTGAACTCAGCTCTCAGCATCAAATTTAGTATCGGAATTTCTAACATGTGTCTCCTACTAGGACATCGTGACTGACATCGAAGGAGAGAGAGAGAGAGAGAGACCGCGATGGCAGCTTGGCCGTTGCCGGTGCCGGCGTCCCAAGCCAAGGCATGGCGGGAGGTCAAAGCGGAGAGCTTGGAGAACCACTGGTCGGGATAGCGGGGACGCGTTGCGACGTATCCCTTGGTTACCGGGTCGTAAGGGCTTTGCGTTGCCATCTCGTACGACACAACACAGCAAACAATCACGATCACCACACACACGCACAGGGTCCCCCTTCGATCGACTCGCGCAAGCTGTATGGACTCAACAACCCTTGTGGGGTCTCTCGTTTTTTGCGGTTTAAATAGAGAGAAGAAGAAGAAGAAGCAATGAAGAAGGAGAAGAAAAAAGAGACACAAGGAGGTGGCAAACTTGGATTTGCAATGCTTGCGCGTCTCTCTCGTATTGGCTCTTCAATCGATAAATAATGTCATCTGGGACGTCACTCAAACGTGTCTCGATTCGCTGCACTCTTTAAAGTTGCACAAAGAAGAAAATAATTAAAAAATGAATTTTTCGCTTTGAAGTGGAGCTGCCGAAGACGACCCCCTGCGCGAAGGAGCCCTGCACGTGAAGAATCAAAGTTGGTGGGGCCCAAGGTCAAACTTTTGACCTTGGGCACACACGCGCACACATATAAAAAGAAATATTTTTTTGCAGGTCTTCTTTTCTCTGCGTTTTTGAAGCCGCCGAAGAAATAAAAAGCCGCACGTCCTGTACGAGAGAAAGAGTAGTCGCGCGAAGCTTTGAAGAGATACGCAATTTCATACGTATGCAAACTAGGCATATGTTATGTTATTACCACATCGTGAGTTTATATTAAATGAGTTATTTATTTATAAACATATTAAGTTTTTAGTTAAATTTAGGTATGAAAAACACTTGAGATTTTAAGTAATTGTAAATCCTGATTTTTCGATTATAGTGGATTATTTGTTACTGGCTCTTCCCGTAGATGTAGGTATCGATATTCGGACTAAACCATGTAAATTTCTAGTGTCTTTATTATTTCTAGTTAATTTCTCTGATGATTTCGCGTTGATGTAAATTATAAGATCCCGTCGTTTTCGCGTATTATATCTCAACAATTGGTATTAGAGCTTGGGGTTAGATTTCTTGATTATGATTTGGAGCTTTTGCTTGTTTCATTATTATCTGGAAATTTTGTTATTACAATTATGTCTGAGAGAAAATTTGAAATTGAGAAATTTAACGAGAGCAACAACTTTGTGTTATGGAGTATCAAGATGTGAGCTTTATTGACAACACAAGGTTTGGCTAAGGCACTGGATTGTGAAGATGAGTTGCCAATTATAATGAAAGCCTTAAAGAGAGTAGAGCTAATGGAAAAAGCAAAAAGCACAATTGTTAAATTTGTCGGATGAGCCTTACCAAAAAAAAAAAAAATTTGTCGAATGAGATCTTAATAGAGGTTGTTAAGGAGAAGGATGCCGTAGCATTATGTGCAAAACTTCAAGCATTCTATGTGAAAAAAAGTTTAAATAATCGCTTGTACATGTTGAAGAAAATGTTTCGATTTAGATATATTGAAAGTACGTCTATTAGAAACCACTTAGATGAATTTAATGAACTCATGTTAGATCTAAAGAACGTCTGTAAGATATTTGATGATGAAGAATATGGCATGATGTTGTTAGCTTCTTTACTATAATCATAGGAGCACTTTACTGATTCACTGTTGTAGGAGCGTACTACAATTACCTCAGAGGATGTAAAGTCCGCCTTATTTTTAAGGAGTGGTAGAGAAAGTTGTGAGATGACGGTATGGCGCCAAAAGTAGCGTAAGCACTAACTATTTAGGGTAGAGAACAATATCGAGGGCTAGTAGTAGTAGAGGCAAAAACAGATCAAAATCACGCAATAGAAAGTCCAATGGATATGCGAATTGTTTTGAGTGTCACGAGGAGGAGCACATCGGGAGAGATTGTCCAAAGCGGATAAATAAAAATGATAGGCAAAATGTCACAAGCAGTGTGACAAACGTTGCCCAAGGGAGCAATGGTGATGCAGAAGCTATTTTATGTGTGATTGTTATTTCTTCAGGAGACAAATGGGTATTGGATTCGGGGTGTTCTTATCATATGATATCTCATAAGAATTGATTTACTACTTACCAGACTGCATATGGTGGTAGAATTCTTTTAGGGAATAATGTAGTTTGTAAAGTTGTGGGGATAGGGACAACTCGGATTCGGATGCATGATGGAGTGGTGCACACATTGACAGATGTGAAGTATGTATTAGAGTTCAAGAAAAACCTTATTTCTCTAGGGACACTCGATGATATCGAGTGTAGGGTGTAGGTACACCGCTGAAGGTGGATAACTGAAGATCTCTTGATGTGCCATGATAGTGATGAAGGAAAAAGAAGTGAATACTCTCTATTATCTACTGGGAGAGACCGTGACTAGAACCACTACAGTTTCATCAGGTGAGTCAGACTCTAATTTAACTCAGTTATGGCATATGCATTTAGGGCATATGAGCGAGGCAGATATGACGATACTGAGTGAAATGGGGTTGTTGAAGAGTTAGAAAACATGAAAGTTGGGACTTATATGAGCATTATATCTATGGGAAGCAGCACCGAGTTAAGTTTACTACAATTATTCATTCGACCAAACGACCAGCTGAATATATTCATTCAGACATTAGGCCCGTCTTCGGTTCCTTCGAGAGGAGGTGCCCGATATATGCTGACTTTTATTGACGACTATTCGAAGAAGGTATGGGTTTACTTTCTGAAGCACAAATATGATGTGTTTGATCGGTTCAAGAAATTTAAGGCATTAATTGAGAAGCAGTTAGATAAACAAATTAAGTGCTTGAGAACTGATAATGGCATGGAGTTCTATGGTAAAGATTTTACCGAGTTCTGTGAGAAATAATGTATTGTAAGACATCGCATAGTACTTAGGACACCATAGCAGAATGGCGTGGCAAAACGGAAGAATAGAACTTTGCTTGAGCAAGCTCGATGCATGCTTTCACATGCAGGACTTGGTAAGGAATTTTGGGCCGAAGCAGTGAACATGGCATGTTACTTGATTAATCGATTTCTATCATTTACTATTAAGTGGAAGACTCCTGAGGAAGTATGGTCGGGAAAACTTGTTGATTACTCCGGATTAAATATATTTGGATGTCATGCGTATGCTCATGCGAGTGATAGTAAGCTTGAGCCGATAGCAAAGATGTGCATATTTTTGGATTATGCACATGAGGTGAAAGGCTATCGGCTACGATGCACCGATCCCAGATCCCCCGGTTTTCTAATTAGCAGAGATGTGATCTTCGACGAGACTGCAATGCTTCAATAGATGAGTTTTGAGACACAACTAGCAGAGAAGACATATTATGGTATCATTAGTGAGGTGGAGCTTCAGGTGGAGACTCCGGAGATCTCGAAGGTAACAGAAGTTGAGACTGTAGATGAAGTTGCAATTCCTGAAGTTGGTGATAGTGAACAATCAGCAAAGCCACAACAAACTATAACTGCAGATAGACAGAGAAGACAAATTAAATCACCGGTACGTTATAGTTATACATATATTACTTATGCATTAACTGTAGGTGATGAGGTGGAGACAAATGAGTCTTCGTCTTACTTTGAAGCGATGGCTAGTTTGGAGTCATCATAGTAGCTAAGGGCTATGAGTGAAGAGATGGAATATCTTCATCAAAATCAGACATGGGAGCTGGTCAAAACACCCAATAATCAAAAGATTGTCAGAAGTAAATGGGTTTTCAAATGGAAAGAGGGCATTCTCGATGTCGAGGTATCGAGATGTAAGGCGAGACTTGTGGCAAAGGGATATACACAGTGTGAGGGCACTGACTACAATGAGGTGTTCTCTCTTGTGGTAAGACATACTTCTATTCGTGTTTTACTTGCCTTAGTTACTTCGCAGGATCTCGAGTTAGAGCAATTAGATGTGAAAACTGCATTTCTTCATGATAAGTTGAAGGAGTAGATTTACATGATGCAACTGGGGGGGTTTGCTATTATGAGTAAAGAAGATCATGTTTGCTTGTTAAAAAATTTTATATGGGCTGAAATAGTTTCTTAGGTAGTGGTATAAACGTTTTGATGCTTTTAAGACTATTCAAAAAATCATATGGATAGCTGCATTTACTATAGGAGACTAGAGAATGGTTATTTGATTTATCTATTTTTATATGTTGATGATATACCGATAGCAGTTAAGAATATGTCTAATATTGATGTGTTGAAGATGCGGTTAAATGATGAATTTGAGATGAAATATTTAAGTAATGCAAAGAAAATATTAGGTATGGAGATTTTGCGTGACAGGGTTGTAGGATGTCTATCTTAAAAAAATATATTGAGAAGATCGTGACACGTTTTAATATACAGTCAGCAAAATCTATAAGTATACCTTTAATGAAGCACTTTAAACTTTAAGATAAATTATTCGCAGATTGAGGAGGAGGATGAGCATATGTCTCGTGTTCTTATTCTAGTGCCATTGGTAGTATTATGTATGCTATGGTGTGAACTAAGCCTGATATTTCATAAGCTGTGAGCGTGATTAGTCGTTATATGAAACGTCCTAGTAAAGCTCATTAGGAAGCTGTGAAGTGGATCCTCAAATATTTGAAGGGGACAACAGACGTGGATATAGTGTATTAAAGGGACAACAATGGTAGTGAGACTACTGTTTTGTGGATTTGGATCACACCGGTGACTTAGATGATTGTAGGTGTTAGCAGGGTACATATTTATGCTAGTGGGTGGTGCAATAAGTTGGAAAGCATCCTTACAGGATTCACATTGCTTTGTCTTTGACTGAGGCAGAGTACATGGTACTAACCTTTGTAGCAAATGAGGCGATATGGTTACAAAATTTGCTCTTTGACTTTGGGTTAGAACAGAAAAGTGTGAATATATACTGTGATAACCAAAGTGCGATATATTTGGCATATAGTACAATTTATCATGAGTGAACGGAGTATATCAACATCAGGTACCACTTCATCCGATATGTCTTATCTAATAGTAATGTTATTGTTAAAAAGATTGCTATAATAGATAATCCAACAGACATAATAACTAAGTTTGTTCCTTTAGCGAAGCTCAAGCATTGGCATTTATGAAGAGTAAGCGCCCATTGAGGCGTTGGGAAAGCAACATGGATTATGAGTACTATAACTTGGTTTCAAACATCGAGCTAAGACGAATAATTATTAAATTATGTCTCGAGTTTGAATGTTTATAAAACGTGATTCGCTAGACTCCTTAAAGCTGCACAAAAGGAGAAAATAATTAAAAAAGGAATTTTTCTCTTTAAAGTGAAGTTGCCAAAGATGTCCCTGCACGAAGAAGCCCTGCACGTGAATAATCAAAGTTGGTGGGTTTTGACCTTGGGCACACATGCACACACATATAAAAAGAAAATATTTTTTGCAGGTCTTCTTTTCTTTGCGTTTTGAAGCCGCCGAAGAAATAAAAAGCCACACGTCCTGTACGAGAGAAAGAGTAGTCATGCGAAGCTTTGAAGAGATACACGATTTTGTACGTATGCAAACCAGGCATATGTAGAGCGTTGTGTTTTGAACTTGAATACGGTAATTTTGTGTCGTGAGTTTATATTTAAGTGAGTTGTTTATTTATAAATACTTTGGGTTTGAGGTTAAATCTAGGTGTGAGAAACACTCGAACGTTTGAATTATTGTAAACTATGATTCTCTAATTATAATGGATTATTTCATCTCCCTGTAAATGTAGGTATCGATACTTGGACTGAATTACATAAATTTCTGGTGCCCTTATTATTTTTGTTAATTTCTCCGGTGATTTCGCATTGACATAAATTACAAGATTCTGTTGTTTTTGCGTATTATATCTCAACAAGAACATACATTTTTGTTTCAACATCATTCCTACCCCCCTCGAGGGCTATTGATAGAATCTATCTATAGTGAATTATATTAGGAAAATCTTATATTAAAGAATTGATATTCCCACCAAGTCCCGAACTACAATCAATGAGCTAAGATTATTAATATATCCTAATTGTAATCATCCAATAACTTATTGATTTAAATTCTCGATTGAAAGTGAGATTCAAGCTTCCAGTGTCCCAGCGAGCATAAAAGCCTTGAACTTGACGGTTCTGACCAAATCCGATCCGCCCCAAGCGGTCTCAAACTCCTTCACGACATCATCGGTCACCAGGTCCACACCATCCTGCTTAGCCGTCGCTACTGCTGACGAGGTCCTCTGGCAACTCAGAAACGTCTCAAAACTCATTTCCCTCGGCATTTCTAGCTGCACAGGTTGTCCTTCGCAACCTAAACCCACACTCTCAAACAGAAATGGGAGGTTTCGATACTCTTCAAACACGTACTGCACTCCTGGCTTCCAATATGGCTTAGAGGCTTCGCGCAGACGTCTTAGAATATGTTCAATTTCAGGATTGACTTCGATCATGTCAGTGTAGGTCCAAACGGCGATCACGCCTCTGGGCTTGCGGAGGACCCGTTTGGCAACAGAGTAGAACTTTGGGATGTCAAACCAATGGACGGCAGTGGCCACCGTGATCAAATCGACCGAGTTCTCGCTCCCGAGCATTGCCACCATTTCATCTTGGGACAAGGATGATGGCGTGTGTAGGTACTGAACTCGAGGGTGTGGGATCCCTTGCTTCAGCATGGGTTCACTTATGTCAGTTGCAACCACTCGCTCATAATGCTCTGGGACCTGCAAAAGACGGAAACTTCTATTTACTCTTTATTCTACTCTTTATGACAGTTCGTGTATTCGAGACATCGTGGATGCAAAAGATTGAATGAAGAGCTGTCCAAGGCTAGGGGGGGACGCAAAGCAAAGGCATTGGTCTGGAGACTCCGGGCAGCCAACCAGACTCCGAAAGCAGGAGATGAGGCCCGAGCAAATTGAGAGGTGTGCCTCATTGCTAAGTCGATTTGGTCATTTCATAAGTTCAAGATCGTTGGACAAACCGTTTTCAATGCTAACCAGACAGGAAATGCATCCTCAAAGATCTTTCATTCTAAAACCTGAGTCGTAACCACCTTCACTCGGCAAATGCGACGAAAGAGCAGCTTACAGCACAGATTCTTCATCTAAGCTGACGACAGAGAACATCGCCTCTTGCACGTATGAACTACTGAGTAACCTCAGTGTCAAAAACCAAAGCGAACTGCCGAATTTACCCAAAATTTCCTTTTTCAGTCACAGGTACTACTTGTGGCATATTGCGCTAATGAGTCTACCGTGCCCAACGCTGAATCCTAAATGAAAAAGCCAGTTCATGTAAAAATTCCTTATTTGGGCAACCTGTTCCATCTATGGATTCTTGAAAATCTGTCTTCTCTTTTTTTGGGAACTTCCAGGAAGACACATTCAGAGAGCCAGTTCAGCTCTCAGCATCAGGCAGGCAACGAACACATTGGTACCCAATCTGCCAATACTACTACCGGTACTAATAGAAGGAAATCAACACTAGTGTATCAGAATTTCCAACATGTGTCTCCTACTAGGACATCGTGACTGACATCGAAGGAAAGAAGGGAGAGAGAGAGACCGTGATGGCAGCTTGGCCGTTGCCGGTGCCAGCGTCCCAAGCCAAGGCATGGCGGGAGGTCAAAGCGGAGAGCTTGGAGAACCACTGGTCGGGATACCCGGGCCGCGTTGCGACGTATCCCTTGGTTACCGGGTCGTAAGGGCTTTGCATTGCCATCTCGTACGACACAACACAGCAAACAATCGCGATCACCACACACAGACAGAGTCCCCCTTCGATAGACTCGCGCAAGCTGTATGGATTCAACAACCCTTGTGGGGTCTCTCGTTTTTTGCAGTTTAAATAGAGAGAAGAAGAAGGAGAACAGAAGGAGAAGAAAAAGGAGAGATCAACAGGTGGCAAACTTGGATCCGCAAAGCATGCGCCTCTCTCGTATTGGCTTTTCAATTGATGAATAATGTCAGGGAGAATTATTAAAAAAGCCCTAAACCTATTATAATTGTGCCAATTCAGTCTTAAATCTTTTTTTTGTCCAATTTAGTCATAAACCTTTTATAATTGTGTCAATTTAGTCCATCCGGCCAAAATTGGCCGGTCAGCGTTGACGTGGACGTCGGCGGGGGACAGCTAGCCGGCGAGGTAATTTTTTAAATATTTTTCTAAAAAAATTTTAATTTTAATTTTTTTTTTTTTACCTTCTTCTCCTTCCTCTGGCCGGCCGATGCCGGCTAGAGGTGAGGGCCGGAGAGGTCAGCCTTGCCGGCCACTGGCGGAGGCGAGCCTTGCTAGCCACCGGCGAGGGCGAGGGTCGACCTCGCCCGGTGGCCGGCGAGGCTGCTGTTGCCATCGCTGCCCCCGCCACCTCCGCCGCCTCCCTTGTCCCCCCGATTGTGGGCACGATCTCCCCCTCCGAGCTCAAGCGGCCCTCCTCGACCATGATCGTCGCCAAAACCCTGTTCCAGTGCCTCTGGACCGACGAGGACAAGATCGAGCTCCTCCGCGGGTTCTCGACTACACCATGCAGCGCAGCGGGGCCTCGCCCTCGCCAGTGGCCAGCGAGGGCCGAGCTCGTCTGATTTGGGGAGGCTCGGCCTCGCCCAGCGATCGCGAGGCCCATCGCTGGGCAAGGCTCGCCTCCGCCAGTGGCCAGCAAGGCTGACCTCACTAGCCCTCACCTTTGGCTAGCACCGGTCGGCCAGAGGAGGGAGAAGAAGGCCAAATTTTTTTTAAAAAAAAATTAAAAAAATTTAAATTTTTTTTTAAAAATAAAAAAATATATTAAAAAATTACCTCACCGGCCTGCTGTCCCCCACCGGCGTCCACGTCAGCATCGACCGGCCAATTTTGGCTGGATGGACTGAATTGGCATAATTATAAAAGGTTTAGGATTAAATTGGACAAAAAAAAAAGTTTAGGACTAAATTGACGCAATTGCAATAAGTTTATGACTTTTTTGGTAATTCTCCCATAATGTCATCAGGGACGTCACTTACGTATCTCTCGTCAGAACATACATTTTCGTTTCAACATCATACCTAGCCCCTTCGAGGCTACTGATAAAATATATGTATGAGTGAATTATAGTAGAGAAATCCTATATTAAAGAATAGTTATGGTGTAGAGTAATTAATATATCATGGTTGATTCATAACTCATTAGTTTAAGTTCTTGAGTGAAAATGAGTCAAACTAGATATATTTACAGGTTCAGACTTGGCATTCCTTTTGGCGATCTCCCAGTTGAAAGTATCAAACTTTTGCTGTGCACTCCCATTAGCTACACCATATATTTCTTCTTTCATGTGGTCAATCAGAGTGGGAATAGGCTACACATTTGCATTTATTGAGTTTTAAGTTATCGTCTATATGTATGTTGAAGATACCGTTGCACTTGATTGATCCTAATTGGTACATCAATTGGAAACCAGAATATTGTACATTTTGGGAGTCTAATTCTTTTATTCAGTATATCTTTAGAATATTTTTTCTACTTGGGTTGACCATATGTATTATATATAAGGCTGTGATTAAATAATGTTAAGTGTGAGAAAGCAATACATACATCTTATTCCCAAATTCTCGTTTTCTCTCCATCCTTTAATATTCTGATATGGTATCAGAGAATTCTTTCTTAACCTAGCTTTCGCATCACTCTGAAGACCAAATCCTCTTATTTTTTCACACACAGAACCTGTGAAGTTTTCTCCTTTGGTTAGAACCAATCAACATAGAGAGAAATTATGCCGAGAAATTATGCCGAGAAATCAAGCCTCAAATTCAGGGATGTCCAGTGAATCGGAAGTTGCTTCCAACATTCAAGGTTTTGGAGAACTTACCTTCGAATCCTCAACAAGTTTTGGAGGAAGAACACCAGATTGATGAATAGGGTCACCAATAGCCTAATGTAGAATGCTCGGGCCCGATTGAGCCCAACTCAGGCAATTATTCCCAGGATTGTATGTTCAGTGGATTCCCGTTCAAGTCCATCTTGTCCAGGATGCTATGGGCTTTACGGAAAACAACAGGTCGGGAGGAGGGCAATCTTCCAGCCCAGGACAAGGACCGAGTTGATCTTTTTCAAATCAAGCTAATGCGGGTCCATTTGGTTTTTCATACCCAGATTACGGACCCGGCTTCTTTCCTTTTGCAAGCGTCACCGGTGGCCGACTGGAGTCAAGGGATTCCTCATACACGACCGCCGCCGACGGACCTGAACTTCGGCTGATTCCATAACAGCTTTTGGGGCTGGAAAATTACTCTTTTTGGTCGCAGGAGCTCTGGTGGGCATTGATTAGAAAAGATAAGGAGGGCTTCATCAACGGCACCATTCTTGATCTGGTGGACGAGCGGCTTGCACGACACTAGAGGAAGGGCAACCAGTTTGTTCGAACGTGGGTTGGAAACTGTCTCACCCCTGAAGTAGTTGCTGGCCTCCCTCTGGTTGAAGACGCACGAGTGATTTGCGAAAACATTAAGATGTATATAAAGCTCGATAGAGCAATTTTTTTTTCCCATAACCTAAGCCTTATCCGAATTAAAACAATGAAATCTTTTAGTTCTATGATTTCAATCAATTATCAGCTTGTGGAATGAATTGGAAATTGCCGAAGAGAAATTACAAGCACCCGAAGAAACCCTAGCTCAATTCCATGCAATCACAGAAAGGAAAAAGGTAACATGCTTCTTGTTAATCCTCAATGAGAGCTACTTACGGTTTTGTAGCTAGATTCTAGCAAGGAGCTTATCCCTTCCCTCGCAGTACTAGCTCGTGATGCAAGAGCAGTCATAGTGGCTAGCCTCGTCGGAATACCTCGAGTTGGGGGACCAAGTCATCCTCATGGCTAAAGCAACATTGAACTAGCGCTTGCTCATGGCAAGATTCGACTATGGAAGCTTTAGGAAGTCAGGAGGCTAGGGTCTGCAAACCCTAGATTTGAGGAAGAAGAAGGGATCCATTCTTCTCAGTTGAACAAATGGGATTTAATGGCCAGATCCAACAGCCCACAACACCACAAAGCTTTAGTTGGGACAAGTGGTCGAGATCTGATCCTAGGATCCCATGGACTCTATGAGATTGGGTAATCAAACGGCTTAGGACTTATTCTTGCCACCCCTAGATCAGATGGTGGATATCGAGCCATGTCAACAGTCATGTGGAGAGGAACAAATAGCCCAAAATTTTCTAATAAGTCCAAAAATTTCAATAAAGGGAAAGGTAATTTTTGTAATTATTGCAAATGCCCTTACCATACCCAAGAAAATTGGGTAAGTACACTATCAGTACTAAAAGTTGCGTACGGCGCTCACTTTGGTGCCAAAAGTTTCTGTCGGATTATTTTAGTGCCGACGCCAATCTGGTTGGCCGGAAATTCGATGTGGCGGTTTTTTATTAATTTTTGAAGTCGACGTGGATTGCCGGAGAGTACAATCAGCATACAAACAACAAAACGATGCCGTGTAGCGTATTTTCCCCAAAATAAGAATCCCTAAATCCCCAAATTCGACTAGAATTGGAAGTTGAAAACCCTAAATCCCCAATTCAAGTGCATACTTTGATTTTCTCTCAAAGTTATCAGCTCGCTCTTGCAAATGAAGGGCGGAAACTTTAGTAGTGGCTCACATTTCTATATAAAAAAAAAGGGACTAAATGGTGAGTGTTACTGTTATTGTGGGTTACCGAGTCCGAGAAGAACATTTTGGACTCGGTTAAATCCTAGGAGAAGATTCCATACGTACGGCAGATATAGAGAAGGCTCAAAATGCAAATATTTCAAATGGGTTGATAGGAAATTCTCTGATTGAGCGATAGAGGTGATCTTGGAGTTACTTAAATGCCGATATCAACATTCACCTACATTAATGGACGAGTTGGAGGATGTCGACTCAATGCAAGTTCAAATGAAGGGTTTAACATTTTTGGTCGACCATTTGAAGAAGGAGGTTTGAAGGCTGATTATTGAAAGAAACTTTTATCGAGCGTTGATTGTGTTGTTATTCTTTTGTGTAGTTTATTCAAATGTGAAGTGAGTAATGAGAAAAAGTTTGTATGTCTACCATAGTCGAAGATGTGGAAATGGAAGTAAAATTTGTTTTTATTTTGCTGCAATTTTTGTAGGAGTAGAGGGTTTTGTTGTAATCTATGGTAGAAATGGAAGGTTGGAATTGGAATATATTAATTGTTAGTACTTAAAAGTTTTATTGTTTAATTGTGTATTGTTAATATTTGTTTTGGTTAGTTTTTGCTTCAGACATAATGGTTTGCTACAACTGCAAACCATGGCGAAATTAAGGGATGGTGGCAAATTCACGATTGACCATTTCAGTGTCATAAGTTGTAAATAGTGATCGCTTGAGTGTCAAGTTTTTATAAAAGTGATTACTTAAGTGCTAGTCGCGATTACAAAATGATCACTTGTGATGACAAGTTTTTAAAAAAAGAACATGTTAGTTTCAAACGTTACTTGACTTGAACCAATTGGGTTGTTAGTGCATCTTCTTGCACCAGCCCATACAAGTGTTGATGCAACAAGATGCACCAACACCCAAAATTGCTCATGCAAAAAGTTGTAGCTCCCATAACTATACCAAGGCGAGCTGGTGCATTTTGTTCTTGCACCAGCACATACAACCAGAGCTCACAGATTCATTAGTATCCATAACTTCAACCAACAATAGTATATGCACACATCTAAAAATAATATCAATCTCATAAGAACATTGCAACAACAACAAAAATTATACATCATAACTAATAACTGTCTTGCTAGCATTACTAGTCAAAACCAACACAAGAGAAAATAACAAAAACAGCTATTACCATTGACATTGATTGATTGTTTACAAAATAAAAACATATATAATTTCAATCCTCAATCACTAAAGGTTCAGCACCCTCTTAAAAAAAAAAAAACAATGGCAATATGCACCCTCCTAAAAAAAAATGGCAATAGCTGTTTTTGTTATTTTCTCTTGTGTTGGTTTTGGCTAGTAATGCTAGCATTATTAGCCATTGGCATTGATTGATTGTTTACAAAAGAAAAACATATATAATTTCACTCTCCAATCACTAAAGGTTCAGTACCCTCTTAAAAAAAAATGACAATATGCACTCTCCTAAAAAAAAAAATGGCAACAACTACCATCAATAAAGATATAATATCCATCACCCTCTTAAAAAAAGAAAACATAGAAAAGATCATGTCTAGCACCACATAAAAAGAAACCATGTCCAGCACCCTCCCATCAGTCAATATGCATAACATCCCAATCTCATTTTCCTCTTAGAACTTTGAATTTATTCATAATCCGAGTACTTTTCAAACTGGATATGCAGGTTTTTAACTGGGCTTTCTATCACCTCATTTTCCTTATTCTTGATAGTGGCTATTTTTGTTCTAGCATGTGTCATGTGTTGGTCCATATGATCACTATTGCTCCCAATCGTTGGTTGAGATGGAACTGGTGTTGAGTTCTTTTTGGATGGCTGTTTTGCAGCTATACCCACTATCTTCTTCTTTGGAGTACTCTTCTTTGGTTGTGCTCTTGATTCTTGAGTTGACTCACCTTGAGAGAGAAGTATCTCCGAAATTCTCCAGAGCTACAAGAATATAGCGATATTATCAACCAAATGAATTGAAGTACAACAAATTAAATACATGAGACCTACAAATCTTACATTCAAAATATCATTTTAATACGTTCATCTGTGTAAATCCCATAACCATATTGTCTGAATCTTTTTCCAAGAGCCCCTCTTATTCGCCGTGGTGCATCATTTTCAGCAACAACAAATGGGAGAGCAACCTCTGCAACTTGTGCAGTTGCTCATCTTCTCACCTAAGAAACACATAATAAATTTAAATTTTAACCCATAAAAGACAAATATAACAATGTACAACTTACAGGAAATTTTTTTTCGTTTGCTCAACAGTGGACTTAGTTGTTCTTATTGTTGTTGATGTCCTGCTCATTCCAATCCCTATCCTTGCACTTGAGCCTATAGTAGGGCCTTGTTTTGGTCCTTTAGTAGGTCTTACAACAATGTATTGTATCGGGATTATGACCAACTACAATGAATAATTAGATATGTACTCATTTTCATGGTGGAAACAAATGGAAAAAACTTCTCAAATTACAAGTGCATGATAGAAGAAAAGCACAAGAAAAGCCAGTATATATGGTCAATCAAACTCTATCGAATATGAATTGAAAAATTATTGAGACAAAGAAGATACTTACCTTACAGTAGGGCTTTCTGTCTGCCCTTCAGTAGGCATTACAGTAGGGCCTTCTGTCCTCTCTTTAGTAGGCTCAACAAAAAGCTCTTTAATAGGTCTTGTCCCTGGCACTAAATAAGCCATTACATATTGCTGTTGATGCTGCTTTTTCAACTCACAACCTTTTTTTATTGTGCCATTCCTTGTAGCAATAAGAGCATTTCATCTTTGCCCTAGTCCTACTCATCCTCTGACTTAATGCCTCTTCCTGCTACATTTTTCGTCTCATTTTTGGCCTTCTTATTTGCTTCTTAGTGGCAAAGGTAGAGGGCTTTCATAATTTATTAGCTCCCAAAATTTGCTACTTCTGATAGGCTGCATTATGAATTGGTACGAAGCAAAGTATGAGCTTTTTTTGTACCAATCATCTAGGTAATCATCTGGGTTTTCTTGCTTCATTTGAATAGCACAAATGGCATGGGCACAAGAAATTCCATTCAGTTGCTAAGCTCGGCATGAACACTTTCTTCTATCCAGCTTGACAACATACTTATTATGATTTTGAATAATCTCATATCCATTATCTCAATTCCAAACTGAATGGCAAAACCTATTAGCAGCAATGTTTGCATCTAATCTCTTTACAATCCTAAGACCACAGTCTCTAGTCCATTTCGTAGCCTCATCTCTATGCCTATACAGTCTAGTCATGACTATAACTTGAATATCATCAAGCATGCTGATGATTGGTTTGCACCTGGCCTCTAAAATTCTACCATTGAAAGCTTCACTGAAGTTGTTATCAATGATATTGCATTTGAACTCTTTGTTGAAGAAGACCCGACACTAGTGCTTAGCTTTTGTCTGGAATAGTGCATTAAAACATTCCTTTATCAACTGGAACAATCCATGTTTGGCTAATATGAAATCGGTCATGTTGGTACTCTTCGCTATCTACCAGAATTACTTTTGCAACCTATCTCATTTGAAGTTCCTTGACTAGTTTGCATATATGTGCATCGCGCACATTTTATACTCAGCATGTGGTATCAACTCAACCAATACAGGAATAAGTTCCTACAAAAATTCAAACTAATAAATACAAGTTAGGAAAAATATGCAAGTGATTAATATTAAAAGGAAATTAATTAATTGACAATGAAATTACCTCATGCTCGTTCATAAATGTCCATCCTCTCCCATCGGTTATCTCAAGGTTAGCCATTAAATTTTTGAGCAACTAGGACCAAATATCTTTGTTATTTATCTTCACCACCGCCCAAGCTATCAGAAACATTTGATTATTAGTATCTTTTCTCACAGCAGCCAACAATTTTTCATTGCATAAACCCTTTAAAAAGCATACATCAAATCCTATAACTTTTCTACAACTAGCCAAGAAGCCCCGTTTGTATGCATCAAAACAAACGTAAAATCTATCAAATCTAGGCCCAAGATCAGGGAGTGGTCTCTCCACAACATCTACATATACTCTACTAGATGAGTTTTGAAACATGCATTTGCCAGCATAATCTCATACCTACGCATATTCTTTTTTATACTCACCCATCAATATTTTCATCACTCTAATCTTAGCTCTCTTGCATTGATTTCTCGACACATTAACCCTTAATTGCTCCTTCAATAATAGTTGAAATTGAGGACTCTTGATCTGGGCATTGCTTTGATAGTATTGAAAAAATGCTTCAATAACCACACACTTGTTACCCTTTTATTGTTTAATATAATTGGACAAGTATGCTCATCCTAGAAGGACCTAATATGAAATGATCCATTCTTACTCAACGCGCCATAGAGCTTCCATGAACAATTGGGTTGCGAGCACTTAGCTCTCACAAATTCATTCGTGTTTCTAGTGAATTCAACGCTCCTCTGTTCAGCAATGGAGTTTTTGATAATAGCTTCCTTGAACTGTTTGGTATCGTCAAATCTCATGCCCATAAACAAAATAGGTTTATCAATAGTCGGATCATAGCAAGGGTACTTACTTTTTCTTCCACGAGCAGGTTCTTCATCATCATTGTCAAGCTCATTTTCCGAACCAGCAACTTCATCCCTGCAGCTTTCCTCATCTTCACTCCTATTACCTTTAGTTGGAGCTACATCCCTATTTACTGGCTCGGGCCTCTTTGCTGAAGCGACAAATTTTTTTCTGAGAAATTCCCTTTGCTTTTGTCTCGACTGTGTGAGCTCATCATCATCTTTGTCACTTGGGAAACTTATTGAAGCCAAATATTCATCTTCTGATTCACTAGATATAGCAATTTCCCATTCTAATTCAATGAAGTCTTCATCGCCCACATCTTTACCCAAGATTTCAGGACATCTCCCTGTTTGTTCATCTCTATCAATATGACTTCTCTCCCTCTCATTTTGCTATTCATCTAATCTAAACTCATCCCCGACTTGATTACTCGCTTGAATAGGATCCATCACTTCTTCTCTTTCAGTAGTAGTCTGCTTATCCCCATCCTCATCCTCATCCTCATCCTCACCATCCTCATTATCATTACAATACTCAAAATATACCCTAGCTTCTTCGTTGTGAAAAAAATGGTAAATGATATCTTTAATACCATTATCGTCATTAAAAAATCTCAAGCCATCATCCAATTCCTTCCCAGGAACAGAGTAATGTAGTTTTTGCACTTTGCATCCTAAAAAATACACAAAATCCCTCAGAAAATCAATATATAATGGCTTCTGAACATTGACATAGATAGTACCTTCATTTCCACTAGTATATTCCCAATCCTCGGTGCCAATAACAAACTCTCTACCATAGCAAACAATGACACCTACCCGATTCTCGTCCATGTCGATGTTACACCTAATGAAAAAAGAAAAAAAGTCATTAGTTTTTTAGACCATAAGACAGAATCAACAATTTCACATGCAGGTCCTTGTTATTTTGTTGTCAAAAAATAAATGCAACTAATTTATTCAATCCGTGCCTTTTCAGAAACAAAGGAAACCGAATTGCATAAACAAAATGAGGTCCCCACCACCCTTTTCAATTTAATCACATTCGATCCCCCACAGAAGCAGTCCAATTAATTAAACAAAGTAAGGTCCTACCACTGTTTCCCTTCGAGTCGAGCCCCCATTTTCCCCTTAGCGCCCTATTTTTTTATTCAGTCCCCACAAAAGAAAGCGAATGAACGACGGAACCCTCAATTTTTCTATTCAGTCCCCATAAAAGTGAGATCCTCACAACTTTCCCCACTATTTTCCTCCTGAGTCGAGCCCTCAATTTGCCCTCTGTGCCCTAACTTGCCGTCGAAACCCTAAATTTTTCACTAAATTGACCCACGTAGAGAATATGACAAACCTGAGTGAGTGAGAGTTGGGGACGTAGCCAGCAAACGACCGTGAACAATTGGGTTGATATAGTACACTAATATCTCGCACTAAACTTATAAATAATGTACTGCTCTCAATCTAAGCTGACATATCGAACCATTGGGTTGATATAGTACATTAACAATGCTCCTTCTAAGTTGATAAAGTATACTGCTCGTAATCTAAGTTAATATATCAGAACCCGTAGGATGATATAGTATATTGTTAATGCTCTCTCTAAGCTGATAAGGTATACTGTTCGCAGTCTAAGCTGACATATCAGAGCCCATAGGATGATATAGTATACTGGTATATTGCTCTCAATCTAAGGATAATATAGCTGACATATCGCTCGTACGTTAATATAATATACAATCCCGACCATTCAATCAATTTCATCTTTTTATCATTCTCAATAAAATAGCCATGTGTGGGGACATGGTCGGCCTTAGCCAAAATATCATAATTTCATTTTTTGAACAACCCACCAGTTTCAACAGTCCATTACATACTTTTGGCGCTGTAAATTGACGCTCGACAATTTTCCCATTAATTACCAAAATTAATTAATTTAGGAATAAAATCCTAAAATCATAATTAATTCAATTCAGCACAATTTAACTCTTAAATAAATAAATAGACTGCATCACAATTATTAGCATAAAATTTATGTTGTCGGCTATCCTAGCCTAATTTTTCAAAATTAATTAATTACGGAAAATATTAAATAAATGCAATAAATCTAATTTAGGCCCGTAATGCCTAATTGGAAGTCGAAATGGACCAGGAAAATTTTCAAGACTCGTTTAATAAATAATAACACGAGTCTACTTGTTAATATCACTAACCGTTTACCTAACATGCATTGATAAAACACTAATTTAATTACTCTACTATAATCTATCCACCTAATCATACTTAATTAAATCTAATCAACTCCTAAGTATCATTAGCCTACTAAGTAGGAATTAGTGAGTAAAACTCACTTGTTTAACAAGCGATTCGGTGCAAAACGACGAGAACGTCGCGTGGCTCGACTTTTCTCAATGCAGGCCTAGCAACTGAGACTCGAGAGCACCTCAAAACAGGCTTAAAAACCTGCTGGAAACCCATTTTCATAGGCCTTGTTTTGTGTTAAAACGAAGAGGAAACAAGCTCGGTTTAGGTGGGAATTGACCAAGAAAGATAGAGGGGGGCCAAACCGGCCTTAGCAAGGACTCATGGTGGTTGGAGGCAAGCTGTACAGCTCCGATTGAGCTCCACCAGAGCCGAAACAACCACTAAACAGGAGAAACAGTCGAGATGGGTGCTAGGATTGGGTGGCCAAGTGCGGGGCAGTGTGCACGAGGAAGGGTGGCAAACGGCAGTCTGACGCAATGGTGAGGGCGTGCGAAGGCGTGAGAGCTGCTTTGGCTTCTTCTCTGCATTTTCTAGAGTTCAAACAGCACGCCAAGGAGGAGGAGAGGCGGTTGCACGGCAAGAGAGGGGAGAGGACGGAGAGGGAGAGAGAACCGAGGCCCATTTGCCTTATTTTCCACAACATTGTCCCCTTGACCCATCCATGGCCAAGCATGGTTTCATTGGCTGCCACTCCTCCACCCATGCACTCCTCACAACTCTTGAAGTGGTCCAAAACTATAGGGAATGGGGAGGCATATGAATTTGTTTGCCATTTCCTCCAATTGGACACTTGTTCCTACTTGTTTCATCATAAATTGACCTCAATAAATTCAATCGATGCCTCACCGATCCAATTGGTATTTTTCCTCACCAATTGGTCCCACTTGCTTCCCAATTTCACGATAAAAAATGGTCCATATCTTTTAATGAATAAAAACGATCTTATGCCGACTTTTTTCCAAAAAGTCTTGAGTTGCAGAAAAATCTTCTAAGACTAAGTCGACATTTCTAGAATTTATTGTGACATTAAAAAATCTTCAATATTTGAAATCGAATTTAATTTCGTAATTAATTTCGCTCAAGCGCGTTTTTAGCGTGATTTAGGCTACTAGGTAACTTTCAAAAATTTTTCAATGCAAATGACTCGTGATTGATTTTTTTCAAGCCACAATGAACCCACTCGACACATTAACGACTCTCGGTTGTTGTGAAAATCTCAAGGATTCAAATACGGACATAGGGTACCGAAACGATAGAAAAATTAGTCTAGTGCCGGCCGACGAAAATTTTCTAATTTAGTGGTGTCACCCACGATTAGCCACATATTTCAGTCGAGTCGACTTATCTCTAATCTCAAATCGATTTTTACTTATGCCGTAACAGTTTTTAAAAATGAGCACAGTCGAGAAGCCAATTCCTGGTCGAATTCTCAAATCTATTGTCTTAAAATTCCTTAATGGCTTCCCTAGATAATTTAGTTATCTCGAGAGTGATTAGCTCTGAGAACAACCATATAGGCACGTCGATGAAATGCCCGATTTATTCAATAGAAAACATGACTGAAAATCTGGGAATTCACACCTCCTTCCCAGCAGCCACTCCAGCTACTTCTTCATTCCATCTCCTTCACCTCCATTTCCAGAGCAAACAAGCCAGCTAGCCCTCACCGAAACCAAGCTGTAACCCGCCAGTTCGCCGGTCCAGTGACCAGCCGCCCGCCGATAGTTCGAGCTGTCGCGAGCCTAGTCCGCCAGCCCATGCGTTCGATGTCCCACTCGCGCCGGCCCCGTCGCCGTTTAACTCACCGTCACTGGTCCCCGAGCAGTCATCATAGTAGTCGCAGCTGTCTGCCGTGCCAGCCGCCAGCTCGTCACCGCCTGGCCGCCTGCTTGGCTATCAAGCTCCAGCCGCCGAGCCCTCAGCCAGCCTTCGGTTCAACCAACCACAAAACCGAAGGCCAGCTCAAGGCGTGAGCTGTGTGGGCATTTTTCAACCTTTTCTCGGCCTCCTTTGGTGTCGCCGTAGGCTTGAGTCTTGCTCGCCTTCGCGTCGTCATTGCCGTGAACTCATCAGCTCGTTAAACCAATAAGTTTATCTCCTAATCCCTAATTAGGATGTTAATTATATTTAAAGGTGGATTATTGGTAATTAGTGGATTAGTTAGGCTAATTACGATTAGTGAGATTTAGTTAGCTTAGTTAGATTGGTTATGACTATTTGGTTAGTTCAACTAGGTGGTTAGATTATTAGTTAGTTCAATTAGTTAGATTAATTAGTTAATGTAATCGTTAATTAGATTAAATTAGTTAATAGATTAATTTAATTAGTGCACTTAGGTGGTTAGTTAGCTTATGTTAATTTAATTTAGTGGTTTAATTTAAACATTTTGCAATTTATTTAATTAAATGCAAGTTATTTAATTATTTATTAAATAGTGGAAATTATACCGGGATAGCCGCTTGTCAGAATTTTGTGTTGATTGTCGTGGTGTAGTTGGTTTGTGCAATTGAGTGCTAATTTGTGCAATTGGATGCTGAGCATTGAATTTTGAATTATTATTTAAAAATATGGAATTTTGGTATTTAATTAGAAAAATATTGGGTGTCGGTTTTTGATGCCAAAAATATTTTAAGTACTCTATAAAATCGTGAGATTTTTAAAAGAGAGGATATCACTTTTTATGGTTCAATTTGATCGTGTACCCACGCACAATTATTTTTTCAAGTGTTTTTAATATGAAGAAAATGGATCAAACACATTATTTAAATCGAGGCGTTTAAGTGCAAAACACGATGTCCTTGGTCGAGATTGGATGTGCGTGTGATCGTTATGAGAACCCGTCATGAGCGTTTATGTCTAATGATGCTCCTTCAGGAATGTCCCAAGTTAACGGATACCGGTCACAATGGAGGCTAGACCGATGCTCCTTCGAAAATGCCATCTAGATGTAGATATTGTCGTGCCCATTAGGGCGAGACGATGCCCAATTATGCCAGATGACCACCGATTGTTTAGTTGGCCGTGGCCGTTGTTCATAATTAATTGAAACACGCTTGAATGAGTGAAATAACCGCGCCTAATTATGGGACAAAATTGTATGGCACGGTATAGAATGTGTCATAACGATTTGGCCCTATAAGCAGGACCTCTATGATTGGTTGAGATATAAAAGTGAAGTGTTCCAATTATTGATTGCATGTACTGTATGCATTTGTTATATGAGCTGTACTGACATGCAGGGAGGTGTTGAGGCGATGTAAGCCTTATACGATGTGTGTTTAGGCTGCCTCTAAGTGAATTATCTTCCTAATTGGGATTTAGGGTGTAGACTCGCTGAGACATTGTCTCACCTCGTCGTGGTTTACAATTTTTAGGTCCATAGATGGATACGCGTCATGTACGATACGGGGTCCCGCGAGTGATGGATTTTGAGTACACCTTTTTCCCTATCCCCGGGACCACCCTGACCCAAGAACTAGTGAAGTCAATAGTCTGGGTCAATGAGGGCCTACCCTAGTTGGTACTTCATCGATTCAAGCATGGTTTATTGGCTTTCCTTAAGGGGGTTAGGAGGGTCACCTTCTAGGTTTCGACAGGCCTCCCGTTGGGACCAGGGAGTGGGAAGCAGGGCATCCCATGGATCTCAACGCTCTTGATGGTGTCGTGGTGGACCCGGAGCTCATGGATGAGGAGTCTAGTGCCTAGATGGCTTAGTAGCTCTTCCCTTTCTTGGAGTTAGGCCCTTGTTTATAGACTAGTTTTGTATATAGACCTAGTTTGTTTATAAAATATGTTTGTGTAATTGGTTGTCCTGCTTTTCTATCCCATGTTTGATTGTTGTCAAGGAATTGTTTAATTCACTTCTACATGTGCATTAAAATGAATGGGTCGGCGACGCGTCCTGGGAACGTCGCAATTTTATCAACCATCAAGGGATGTGCGCATGCTCGAGGTTCGAGGCGTGACACTTGTTGAGTCCACTTTGATTATGACATTTGTTTCTTTTAGGCCATTTCAACTAAGAAATTGATGGGCTTAGATAACATTCACTGGGGCTTTATTATTGAAGTGATATTCCCAAAGATTTCAATATTTATTTATTTATTTTTTGATAAGGGCACCTTATGTAATGCAAGCATCAATAAAAATACAATGTTTAGGCCACAATGCCTCCTTTCTCACTCCGAGTGTCCTATTTGTCCTATAGTTAAATAGTCACGATTACCTTTTTCGCAAAGCACATCACGTGTTAATATGCCTTTCTCTTTTCTTCATATGGATATCTGGGGATCATATCACACTCCATAGTGTGATGGATCTTGTTATGCACAAACCACTTGGGTATTTCTAATGCAATCAAAGGCCAAGTTCTTTCTCATCTTCGAAACTTTTTCATTCTTATTCAAAAGCAGTTCCGTCAATTTGTCCAGCAAATTCAAAATGATAATGCCCAAGAATTTTTCGATCATGAATGTTCTTCACTATTCAATGCACATGGCATTCTTCATGAAAGTTTCCACATATATATCTCTCAACAAAATGGTGTTGTCGAAAGAAAACATCGTCACCTTCTCGAAGTAGCTCGTCCCCTAAAATATCAAGCTCTATTCCAGAAAAAGGTCTAGGGAGACTGTGTGATCACTATAGTATACTTAGTCAATTATATGCCATCTTAGGTCCTCAATGGAAAAACTTTTGAATTGCTTTTTGGGAAATGTCTAGATATTCAGCACCTTTGTATTTTTGGCTATTTAAGTTACGTGTCTACTGTGGGCTCACGGGATAAATTGGGTTCTTGTGCCCTCAAATGAGTATTTATAGGATACCCTAATCTACATAGGGGATATTTGGTTTATGATCTATCCACTGGGCGATTTCTTGTAATCAGAGATGTTTTTTTCTATGAGGATGTCTTTCCTTTCCAAGAAGAGTTATCTTATCATCAACAGACTAATATGGCTACTACTCATCGATCATTTTTGACCGAAGATGACTCTTTGCCTCTACAACCAATAGTGGTTCCTCATATGGCATCCTTGGTTCCTAAATATGATGTGGTCTCACCATTAAATGCAACTAATGGGATTCCCAGTGTTTTAGAAGAGCTTCATAGGAATTCTCAATCATCCACTCTTTTAAGTGATATATATATGGAATCACAAGGAATTATTCCACTCATTGCCCCAGCCCCTCCTTGATGTTCCAATATCACTGTATGACTACCCACTTGGATAGTAGACTACATTTATCCCACATTGGAGTCATCTGGTACACACTATCGTATCTGATCATATTTTAGCTTTGCTCGACTTTCACTTGAACACATGTGCTAAATTATTAAAATATCCAAAGGACAGGAACTATTTTCATATGATAAAGCTGCAAAAGACCCTCATTGGCAACATGCCATGGCAGAACTTGGGACATTGTTCCGATATCAACTCATCGGAAATTTATTGACTGCAAATGGGTTTACAAGATCAAATATAGGATGGATGGATCCATTTAATGCTATAAGGCAAGACTGGTGGCCAAGGGTTTCGCATAAGGAAAAGATTTTGATTACACTAAAACATTCTCACCATTAGCAAAGGAAGTCACCACTCATTCCTTTCTTTCGATTGCCGCTCTTCGTGATTGGTCCCTTCATCAAATGAACGTTCATAATGCTTTTCTCTATGGAGAGTTAAAAGAGGAAATCTACATGAATCTTATACTGCGTTTACGTAGATAGGGAGAGAATCGAGTGTGTACTCTTCATAAATCACTATATGGACTCAAGCAGGCTTCTTGTTAATGGTATGCTGAATTCACTTATGCAATTTTAGCTGTAAAATTCTAGCAATCCAAATATGACTATGCCATTTTCACTTGGAATTAAGATACATCTTCGATTTACTTGCTTAGATACGTTGATGATATACTCATTATGGGAGTAAGTACGCTAGAAGTGTCAAAAGTTGTATACGATGCTCACTTTAGTGCCAAAAGTTTATTTTCAATCACTTAAGTGCCAAAAATTTTGAAAAATGATCATTCAAGTGCCAACGCCGATCTAATTAGCTGGAAATTCGACAATTTTTGAAGTTGACGTGACTCGCCGAAGAGTACAATCAGCATGCAAACAAAAAAACAACGCTGTTTAGCATCTTTCCTCCTAAGTAAGAACCCTAAATCCCCAAATTAAAATAGAATCAAAAGTTCAAAATCCTAAACCCCCAATTTGAGTGTCTACTTCAGTTTTCTCCCAGACTTATCAGCTCGATCTTGTAAATAGAAGGCAGAAGCTTCAGCAATGGCTTACATTTGTTTCAAAAAGGCAAATTAAATGGCGAATGTTATTGAGTCACCAAGTCCAAGAAGAACATCTTAGACTTTGTTGAATTCCGGGAGAAGATTCCATAGATGCGGTAGATATCAAAAAGGCTCAAAGTGCAAATATTTCAAATGGGTTTGTGCGAAATTTTCCAGTTAAGTGACAGACGTGATTTTGGAGTTATTTGAAGGTCGATATCAATCTCCACTTACATTAATGGACGAGTTGGAGGATGTTAACTCAATACAAGCTCAAATGAAGGGTGTAACATCTCTAGTTAACCATTTGAAGTGGGAGGTTTCAAGGCTGAAAATTGAAAAAAACTATTCTCGAGTATTGATTGTATTATTATTCTCTTATGTAGTCTATTCAAATGTTAAGCGAATGATGAGAAAAAGTTCGTTTGTCCACCATAGTTGAATACATGGAATATATACTTGTACTGAGTTATTTGTAAGTAAAATATGTTCTTGGTTTGCTGCAATTTTGTATGGAACAAAAGGTTTTATTGCAATTTATGGTAGAAATGGAAGATTGGAGTTGGAATTCATTGGTCGGGAGCATTTAAAAGTTTTCTTACTTACTTGTATATTATTAATGTTTGTTTTGCTTATTTTTTGCTTTAGATGTAATGCTTTACCTCATTTTTTGCTTGGTAATGGTTTGCTGCAACTATTACTGCAAACCATGGCGACATTAAGAGATGGTGACAAATTCACAATTGACTATTTCAATGCTATAAGTTATTAATAGTGATCACTCGAGTGCTAAATTTTTCGAAAGTGATTATTTAAGTATCAATCGCAGTTAAAAAAGTGATCATTTGTGTTGCATAAGTTTTTTTTTTTTTTAAAAAAAGAGTAGATTAGTTTCAAATATCACTTGACTTACACCAGTTGTGGTGCATTTTGTTCTAGCATCATCCCATGCAAATGTTGACGTAACAAGATACATTAACACAAGTGTTGATGCAATAAGATGCACTAACACTTAAAATTGCACTAGAGCTATGCTAGTACATCTTGTTCTTGCACAAGTACTTGTATGCACTCGTCTAAGAAGAGATAGCACTCACAACTACACCAAGGCATGTTGGTGTGTTTTGTTCTTGCACCAACACATACAACAAGCACCCACAAATCCATTAGCACCCACAACTTCAACTAGCAATAATATATGCATATATCACTTCTAAAAATAACATCAATCTCATGACAATGTTGCACCGGCAGCAAAAAATTTATACAGCATACAACCCCATTCGAATTACCAACTGAAACCAAAACAAGAGAAAATAACAAAAACATCCATTGACATTGACTTTGATTAATTCTTTACAAAGGAAAAATATGTCTAACTTCACTCCCAAATCATTCGAGGTTTAGCACCCTCTTCAAAAAAATAATGACAATATGCACCATCCTTAAAAAATAATGGCAACAACTCCCATCAATGAAGATACAATATCTAGCACATTCCTTAAAAAAAAAAAAAAAAGAACATAAAAAGAGATCATATCCAACACCCTCTCATCAGTTAATATGCACAATACCCCCACCTTCTTTTCCTTTTGGAGCTTTGATTTAATTTATAATTCGAGCATTCTTTTGAATTAGATGTATAGGTTCTTTAACTGACCTTTCTATTATCTCCTTATCCTCCTTCTTGGCAACGACTATTTTTTTTTAGCATGTGTTATTTGTTGGTCCGTAGGATCACTATTGCTTCCATGATCAGTCGGTTGAGATGGAATTAATGTTGGATTTTTTTTTTGTTGTTTTAGAGCTGTACCTGCTGTCTTCTTTTTTAGAGCACTCTTCTTTAGCTGTGCCCTTGACTCTTGAGTTAGCCTATCTTAAGAAATAAGCACCTTTGAAGCACTCCCAAGCTACAAAAACATAACTATAATATCAACGAAATGAATTGAAGTACTACCAATTGAATACACGAGCCCTATAAATCTTACATTCAATATAATCATTTTAGTACATTCACCTGTGTAAATCTCATAATCATATTACCTTAATATTTTTCCAAAAGCCTCTCTTATTTGCTGTGATACATTAATTTCAATAGCAATTTATGGGAGAGCAACTTATGCAACCTATGTAGTTGCTTGTTTTTTTACTTGAGAAACACATAACAAAATTAAATTTCGGCTCATAAAAGATAAACATAGCAATGTACAACTTATTGGATATTTTTTTCCTCATTTGTTCAATAGTAGACTCAGTTGTTGTTGCTATTGCCTACTTGTATCAGTCCTTGTTCCTGCACTTGGGCCTACAATAGGGCCTTTTATTAGCCCTTTAGTAGGCCTTACAATAATACACTATATCAAGATTATGACCAACTAGAATAAATAATTAGACATCTATTTATTTTCATGGTGGAAACAAATGGAGAGAACTTTTCAAATTAATTAAAGGTGAATGACAGAGGAAAATGACAAGAGAAGCTAATGCATGGTCAACGATCAAACTTTATTGAATATGAATTGAAAGTTGCCGAGGCAAAGAGGATACTTATTCTATAGAAGGGCTTTCAATTTGCTATTCACTAGGCATTACAATAGGGTCTTTTGTCCTCCCTTCAATAAGCTGAACAATAAGCTCTTTAGTAGGCCTTATTCCTAACTCTATATTAGCCCTTTGCCTCTTTCTGTTGATGTTTCTTTTTTAGCTCACAACCATTCTTATTGTGTCATTTCTTGTGGCAATGTGAGCATTTCATTTTTATTCCAGTCATATTCATTCTCTAATTTGATGCCTCTTCCTATTGTATTATTCGTCTCCTTTTTGGCTTTCCTAACTGCTTCTTCAATGGCAAAAGTAGATGGCCTTCATAATTTGTTATCTCCTAAAATTTACTACTTTTAATAGGTTGCATCATGAATTCATACAAAGCAAGGTATAATTTTTTTTTATACCAATCATAGAGGTAATCCTATGAGTTTTGTTACTTTATCTGAATGGCACAAATCGCGCACGTGCATAGGAAATTTCATTTAGTTGCCAGGTTCAATATAAACACTTTATTCTATTTAAATTGACAACATGCTTATCATAATTTTCAATGATCTTATATTCATTCTCTCCATTTTAAATTGGATGGCATAACCTACTAGCAGCAATGTTTGTATCCAATCTCTTCACAATCCTAGAACCACAGTCTCTAGTCCACTTTGTAACCTCATCTCCTTACCTATGCAGTCTAGTCATGACCATAACTCAAATATTATCAAGTATGTTGATGATCGGTTTGCACCTAACCTCTAAAATTCTGGCATTAAAAGCTTCACTGAGATTGTTGTCAATGATATCACATTTAAACTGTTCGCTAAAAAAGGCTTGACATTAGTGCTTAGCTTTTGTTTGGAAGATTACATTAAAACCTTCATTTGTCAGCTCCAACAACCCTTGTTTAGCTAATTTGAATTAGTCATGTTGGTCTTTTTTATCTGCCAGAACTATTTTTGCAGCTTATCTCCTTTGAAGTTCTTTGACCAGTTTGCGTATATGTGTCTCGCGAACATTCTATGTCAGCATATGGCATCATCTCAACCAATGCAGAAACGAGCCCCTACAAAAGTTCAAACCAACAAATTCAAGTCAGAAAAAAATATGCAAGTAATTAATATTAAAAATGAATTAATTGACAATGGTATTATCTTTTGTTGATTGCTTAAGAATGCCCATCATTTTCCATTAGTTATCTCGAGATTAGCCATTAAAAATTTGAGGAATCAGGACCAAGTATTATTGTCCTCTACCTTCACCACCACCCAAGTTATCGGAAACATTTAATCATTGGCATCTTTTCTTACAGTAGCCAACAACTCCCTCTTACATTAAACCTTTTAAAAAGCCTCCATCCGATCCTACAACTTTTTTACAACCAGCCAATAAACCTCGTTTGCATGCATCAAAACATATATAAAATCTATCAAATCTAGGCTTACAATAAGACAATGGTCTCTCCATAACCTTTATATATACCATACTATATGGGTTTTGAAGAGTGCGTCTCATACCTATGTATATTCTTCCTCGTACCGACTCATTAATATTTTCATCACCCTTAGCTTAGCTCTCTTGTACTGATTCCTTGACACATTAACCCCTAATTGCTCCTTCACTAATAACTGAAATTGAGTACTCTTGATCTCAGGCATTGCTTTGATACTATTGAAAAAATGCTTCGACAACCACACACATATTACCCTTCTATCGTCAAATATAATTGGACATGTATACTCTTCCTAGAAGAACCTAATTTGGAATGACCCCTTTCCACTCAACACGCTATAAAGTTTCAATGGATAATTATGTTGTGAGCACTTAGCTTTCATAAATATTTTTGTATTTCTAATTAATTCAACGCTTCTCTATTCAACGATGGGGCTCTTGACAACAACTTTTTTAACTATTTGGCATCATCAAATTTTATGTCCATAAACAAAAGAAGTTTATCAACAATTGGATCGTAGGAAAAGTTTTTACTTTTTTTTTTTCCACGTGTAGATTCTTTATCATTATTGCCAATCTCATTCTTCAAACTAATAGTCTCATCATCACAACTTTCTTCATCTTTACTTCTATTACCTTCAGCTGGAGCTCCATCCCTATTTACTAGCCTGGGCCTTTCTCCTATGACTGCAATTTTTTTTTTTGAGAAATTCTCTTTGCTTTTGTCTTGACCATGCCATTCATCATTATCTCGTCACTTGAGAAATTTACTATTGTCAAATATTCATCTTATAATTTACATAATACAATAATTTCCCATTCTAATCCAATGAAGTCTTCATCACTTACATCTTCACTTGAGATTTCAAGAAATCTCCCCGTTTGCTCATCTCTATCAATACAATTTGTTTCCTTCTCCTCCCTTACTTTCCTCTCATTTTGTCCTCCATCTAACCTGAACTCATCCCCGACCTTATTACTCGCTTGAATGGGATCCCTCACTTCTCCTCTTTCAATGGTTTGCTCATCCTCATCCTCATCCCCATCCTCACCCTCACCCTCACCATTCTCATCATCATTATAATACTAAACATATAATTTAGCTTTGTTGCTGTGAAGATAATGGTAATGATATCCTTAATAATATAATATCATTATCACCATTAAAAAAAAAAATCCCAAATCATCTTTCAATTCCTTCCCAAGAACACAATAATGCAGTTTTTGTACTTTGTATTGTAAAAAAATATAACAAATCCCTCACAAAATCAATATATGATAGCTTCCCAATATTGATATAAATAGTACATTCATTTTCGTCAGCATACTCCTAGTCTTGAGCGTCAATAACAAAGTTCCCACCATAATAAACAATGAGGCCTACATAATTTTCATCCATGTTGATACTGTACCAAAGGAGAAAAAAAAATCATTGAATTAGCAACTTCACATACAAGTCATTGTCGTTTTGTCGAAAGAAATAAATGCAACCAATTTATTCAATTTGATCCCATTACAAAAATAAAGAAAGTCGAATTGAATAAATAAAGTGAGGTCTCTACCACCCATTTTTCAATTCAATTCTATTCGGTCTCCCATAGAAGTACTCCAACTAATTAAACAAAGTGAGGTTCCACCATTGTTTTCCTCTGAGCCGAGCTCTCATTTTCTCTTTTGCGCGCTATTTTTCTATTCGGTCCCTACAAAAGAAAGCAGATCATATTATTAAATAAAAGTGAGGTCCCCACCACTTTCCCTCCGAGTTGAGCCCTCAATTTTCCCTCTGCGCCCTAATTTGCCCGTTGGAACCCTAAATTTTCTGCTCAATTAACCCACAGAGAGAACATGACAAACTTAAGTGAGTGAGAGTTAAGGACATAACCACCAAATTGTAGCAAATGATAGTGCAGCTATAATGATGGCCGAGCGACAGGGGGCGAGCAAGGGTGGGCGAGTGAGCTTTAGTTGGCATCAAGCGAGGATTGTAGTTCGTATGTGGATGACGAACCCTAATTTTAATCCCCTTTCAACAATGCCGTTTTGGCCATATGAGCTATGCAGCTCCGTTTGTGTAGGAGAGTCCACATATGATGACAAAACAACATCGTTTCTTAGGAAGAAAGGAAAATGGCATCATTTATTCCATTCCATATGCACTACCTTTTTAAATTTTTGTCACATCAATTTTTTTTTTAAATATAAAAGCCACATAACCAATTTGATCAAAATTTCTCATTGTTGATACCAAAATAATCATTTTTTCTCTAATTTGACACTTAAGTGATCTGACAGAAACTTTTGACACCAAAATAAATACATTATATAAGTTTTGACATTTCTAGTGTACTTTCCCCCTCATTATAATAAATGATGAAAATGCTATTGAGAAGCTTAAAGGGTATATGCACTCCACTCTTCGAATTAATGATTCAAGATCTCCCAAATATATCCTTGGAATAGAGATTGCATGATTAGATAAGGGACGTTGTCTCAGTCAACGCAAATTTGTCTTGGAGATCATATCAGAAGTAGGATTATCGAGATCCAAACCAGCAGTCATTCCAACAGAATAGAATGTTAAGTTGACTACAACCGAGTATGATAAGGGATTATCACCCCTGAATAAAGATCCTTTGCTCATAGGGCCTTATACTTATCTGAGACTCGTCGGAAAGCGCATTTATCTAACCATGACTAGACTTGACATATGCTATGCCATGCAAATTCTTAGTCATTCATGCATAACCCAAAACAATCCCACATGAATATTGCATTGAAAGTAATAAAGTACTTGAATGGACGTCCAATTTTAGAAATATTACTGTCTCGGAACAACAATATGAAGATGGTAGCGTATGGTGATACGGATTATGCAAACTGTCCAATGAGTAGAAAATCTACTACGGGGTTTTACAACAAATTGGGGGACTCATTACTCTCTTGGAAGACAAAGAAACAGCCGGATGTTTCATTATCAAAAGCCGAAGCGAAATATCGAGCAATGGCAAAGATTATTTGTGAAATAGTCTTGATAAGAGGACTACTCCAAGATCTTGATGTGTAGATAAAAGAACCGACCATCTTATTTTGTGACAATGACGTTGCACTTAAACTTGCAATGAATATGATTTTTCATGAAAGAATGAAACATATAGAAGGTGATTGTCATTTCATCAAAAACAAGATTCAGGATGGAGTAATCACGACAAAAGGAATGGGAATAATAGAGTAGCCTACAAACATTTTTACTAAATCTCAATGTCAGAGGCAACATGTGAATCTATTAAGCAAGCTAGGCATTCTTGATGTGTACAAACTGCCAGCTTGAGGGGGAGTGTACTGTCGCACTCGATTGATCCTAATGGGTTCATCAATTAAAAACTTAAATATTGTATAATTTGGGGATCCGATTCTTTTATTCTGTGTATTTTATAATATTTTTTCTCCTTAATTAGGTTGACCATATGTATTGTATATAGGGCTATGATTGTATAATGTTAAGTGTGAGAAAGCAATACATACATCTTATTCCCAAATTCTCAATTTCTCTTCATCCTTTAATATTCTGACAATATAAACAAAGATCTATGGTGTTATTTGCACCATTAAATGCAAACATTCTATACAAACACACAGTATAGGGCTATTATAGCTGCAGCGAGAGCCTGGACTCTCGCAGGGCTATGGATGCAGGCACTAGTACCGTGGTGGGCGCTTTGGTGGTGGCTGTTGTTAGTGCCAGTAGTGCCAACATATATGGGGATCATAGCCGCACTGCCTTTTGGAGATGACGATCCCCATTCACTATTAGTCCCACCCTCGCCCACTCCATGTGCGCTGCCTCCAACATAGCCACTATGTGGAATGGCACGGGCGAAATTGACGCTATCCTTTATGTCACTCCTCCCTTTTCCATCTAGCTGTCTATCTAGCGAGTTGGTTTTCTGTGACGAGTTTGCAAAAGACTATGAGCGTAAAAGATAAGCTTTTGACCAAGTGAAAAAAAGAAAAAAAAAAGGAAAAAAAAAAGTGGACTTCAACTCAATTATAAGGAAAAGCAGTGTAGAGAGGAGTGAGATCAAGAGCCCCCTTCGGGGAAAAGAAAGAAAAAGGAGAGATGAGAGAAAGGAGAAAAATTTTCCCATACTCACAATCCATGTGAGTCGCAAAGCTAACTCAACTCTATTTTGCAATGTCGGTAAGTGTTTGCGCCCTTTGTTCATTCAATCAAAGTAGTTTCAAAATTAAGGCTTAAAACTCGGAATTATTGGAGATTCGTGTGGCGAAATTCGATTTTTGAGTCATTGAGTTGATTATTTTTATAGAAATTATAGTTTAGGGTGTTGTGAAGTCATAGGATTATACAAATCTTAATTTGAGCTTAGAGTTTGCCTGGAACAGAATTTTTAAGTTCGGCGTGGGTTCTGGATAGAGTTATGAACAATAATTTTTTAGCCAAATTTTAGTCATTTTCGACGAGGTCTTAGGGCAGCTGAGTTGGGGTTCTTATAGTATGTCAAAATGTCTCTTAAGGATTATAAGTTCGCTTAAAATTGAATTTTGTGATGGAATTTAACACGTGATTCGTGCTTAGCAGGCAACAATAGGTTTTCGCTAGAGGCGAGCTTTTCGTTGGCATGTAGGTATCGTTCTATCGATAAATAGGCATAGCATAGTCGAGTTGTTCTTTAGAATATCATTTTACTTGACTTTTTTATATTTTTTTTTGGGTTAATTGCTAGGAATTTGAGTGCATCGATTCGAGTAACCGCCTGTAATTGGTTTTTGGTTTTTCCCAAGTGAGTGATACTATTTCTTCTTTGTGTTTTAAACTCATGTTTTGAAAAAATTATGGATTAAGTGTGCTATGGGTTAAGAACGTAATCTTTTGTTGCATAAAACAGGATCGAGCCTTTAATGCTATTTTGTTGTTAAAAAAGGGAAGTCATATTTTGACTTTAACTTGAATTATTGCTTATAAATGGTTTGTGAAACCTTTTATGAAAGAACCTTGAAAAGTTCATGATTTATCAATGTGGTTTTAAAAAGTGCTTTGATATTTAAATATCAATTGCTCGAAAAATTCATGATTGATTAATGTGTTATAAAAAGTGCTTTGATATTTAAATATTGATTGTTTGAGTTGTGAAATAATTCTAATTCTAGTTGTGGAGTATTGGAGAGTTGTGAGATAATTATGATTCTGGTTGTGGAGTACTAAAGATTTGTGATTGATGATTGATGCTCAATATTTGTGTGAACCCTGAGGGTGTGTGGATATGCACATACTAGTCTAGTATATCTTTATGAGCCGAGTCAATGGCTAATAATAGATGAATATCTAATCAATGAGGGAATCTTGGTTACTTTGTCATGGGTATTACACATGACCATGGTTAGATACTTGAGCATGAGATTAATTAATGGAGTGGACCATTGATGTGTCCTTTTATGAGATCAGCCAATGGGTCGACCATTGAGGTTTGCTTTGTTATTATCTTGGGTATTTTTGCTATGAACATATTCTGTTAAAGTAAGAAGTATCACATTTTGGTCGTGAAAGTTTGTTAAATTTTGGATTCTAGTGAAAGTGAGTTATATCTGTGTTTCAAATATGTATAGTAATTGTTCGATCTACTTAGAAAAAATGTATTACTCGCTAAGCGGTGATAGCTCACTCTTTTCATCTACTTGCTTTCATAGGTTCTTCACCGAGCCGCAAGTAGGATGTGAACGTTGCATTATTGAGGGGGGCTTTTTGACAGTGGAGACTTTTTGGTATAAGTTGTATATAGTTAATGAGTTTGTGAGTAGATTTTTGGTAGAGCTGTATATATTAGTTTGGTGGTTTATAGAAAACTCTAATATTATAACCTAATGCCCTCTTTGTCAAATATATATGTGTATGCATATGTTGATATTAGGCTGAATTTTGATTATGTTAAGACTGCGTCATTTGGTGAAAGGACGACCATGTCAGTGCCCTTGTTCTTGTTAAGTTGGGGTGTGACGATGAGGGTCATTAAAGATGAAAAGCAGTGAGCATTGAACATCATTCAAGCATCTCACTGACACACTTAGGCAAATCATTTGAGTTTTTGCTTATTATTTCTACTACTTTTGGCACCAGCTGACTGTTTACTTTTAAGTTTGGCTTTCATTCGAAAGTATCATATGGTAAAAGAGTATCCTTCTTAAGCATGCCGGTTTAAAACTCAATTCCAATTTTTCAAAATCAAGCTCTACGGTCCCTGAAACGAAACTGCTTGGCCGATCTACAACCCTATCGAAGACTCTGTTACTTACAGGATTTTCTTTTGCAATTTTGTGCAAAAATTCCAGAAATTTTCAATTCTATCCCACATAGGCACCTGGTTTCTGTGACCATTAATTGTTCGTGGGTTACTGAACGGTTGTGGCTGTAATCATCTTCGCATGGCTTGTATATTATTCTCTGAGACTACTTAATGATGAACTCTAAATACACATGGGAAGGTAAACTTCATGAAAGCTTTATGCCCGAAGATCATTTAAAAGGCAACTTGGCACTTGGCAGTAAACTGCATATGTTATCAATCCAAACATTAGGTCATTGCAATTGCAGGAGAAATTGAACTTACAACAAGTTTGTGCTCAGGAGGAGCATCTACAAGTAGATGCTGCTCCTCCTGATGCATGTTCTCCAACTCTGGAACATTATTTAATGGAGGTGTAATTTAGGTAGATTTTATCAGTAATGAGCTCCCCAGAGCACCAAGAAACTGAGATTCAAGCTTTCACAGTTCCAGCGAGCATAAAAACCTTGAACTTGACAGTTCTGACCAAATCCGATCCGCCCCAAGCGGTCTCAAACTCTTTCACAACATCATCGGTCAACAGGTCCACGCCATCCTGCTTGGCCGTCGCTACTGCCGACATAGTCCTCAGGACACTCAGTAACGTCTCAAAACTCATTTCCCTCGGCATTTCTAGCTGATTAGGTTGTCCTTTGCAACCTAAACCCACGCTCTCAAACGGAAATGGAAGGTTTTGATACTCTTCAAACATGTGCTGCAACCCTGGCTTCCAATATGGCTTACTGGCTTCGCGCAGACGTCTTAGTATATGTTCAATTATGGGATCGACTTTGATCATGTCCGTGTAGGTCCAAATGGCGATCACGCCTCTGGGCCTGCGGAGGACCCGTTTGGCAACAGAGTAGAACTTTGGGATGTCAAACCAATGGACAGCAGCGGCCACCGTGATCAAATCGACTGAGTTCTCGCCCCCAAGCATTGCCACCATTTCTTCTTCTGACAAGGATGACCGCGTGTGTAGGTACTGAACTCGAGGGTGTGGGATCCCTTGCTTCAGCATGGGTTCACTTATGTCAGTTGCAACCACTCGCCCGTAATGCTTTGCGACCTGCAAAAGACAGAAACTTCTGTTTACTCTTTATGACAGTTCGTGTATTCGAGACAAAAATTGTCATCGTGGATGCAAAAGATTGAAAGAAGAGCTGTCTAAGGCTCGGGGAGACACAAAGCAAAGACAATGGCCTGGAGACTCCGTGCAGCCAACCAGACATCGAAAGCAGGCGACGAGGCCCCAGCAAATTGGGAGTTGTGCCTCATTGCTAAGTCGATTTGGTCATTTCATAAGTTCGAGATCGTTGGACAAACCGTTTGCCAATGCTAACCAGACAGGAAATGCATCCTCAAAGATCTTTCATTGTACAACCTGAGTCGTGACCACCTTCACTCGGTAAATGTGACGAAAGAGCAGCTTACAGCACAGACTTCATCTAAGCTGACGACAGAGAACATGGCCTCTTGTAGGGGTGTGCATGGTCAGGGTGGGCAGTTCTCGATCTAGAACCGAGAACCACCTGCTAAGGACCGGTTCCAGAAAATTGAAACCGGGAACCACCCATTGTTGCATGGATCCACCCAGGAACCGGACCGGCAGTCTGGTCCAGTTCCCGAGTGGATCTATGGAACCAGTCTTACCAATAATAATATCGTTTTCTAAATCCCGCCGTAAGTACTTTTCATATTGAGTAACATTTTTCTTCAAATCGAACTGGCTTAATTAAGGGTACCATTTTTCTTTATTTTATTGGAAAACACTACCAAAGAAGAGAAATAGGTTTTTTTTCCTATTTTTGAATCATTTTAATTGAAATCTAAAATATTATTTAAGTTCAAGATTTTGGATAATTGTTATGTGTAGATCATATTTTCCTTTATCCTCTAACAATGTTTAATCTCTTATAACATTTGCTTTACTGATTTTTTTTTTTTGTAGAAACTACTCCATCGATACTCCACATATCTTGAACATAGTGTCATATGTGAGTCCCAAAAGTATTCTTTGAATGAGCCATTTGTTAAGTTGTTGAAAGGCAGCTTACACACTTTACTAAATTCTTATCGTAACATGGAAACCATGAGAGGAAATGGAGCCCTAAAATTTAGATTTGCTAATTAGTAATTTCGAAATTTATTTTAATATTAAAAATTAATATATTATTATAATATAATCGGTCCAGTCGGGGTGGGCAGATCTGCTCGTGGAACCAAGAACCGGACCAGTACCCACCGATTCCCATAAATTGGAACTGGGAATTGGACCGCTTCCCTCAAGAACCACCGGTTCCAAGCAGTTCCGGGTGGTCTAGGCGGGTCACAATTCTTTTGCACATCCCTAGCCTCTTGCACGTATGGACTACTGAGTAACCTTAGTGTCAAAACCGAAGCGAACGGCCAAATTTACCCAAAATTTCCTTTTTCAATCGCAGGTACTACTCGTGGCATATTGCGCTAATGAACCTACCGAGTAATTCCAAAGCCGAATCCTAAATGAACAAGCCAATTCATGTAAAAATTCCTTATTTGGGCAACCTGTTACATCTATGGATTTTTGAAAGTCTATCTTCTCTTTTTCTGGGAACTTCCAGGAAGACGTATTTAGAGAGATAGTGAACTCAGCTCTCAGCATCAGGCAGATAATGAACACATTTGTACCCAATCTGCCAATGCTACTACCGGTACTAATAGAAGGAAATCAACACGAGAGTATCAGAATTTCCAACATGTGTCTCCTACTAGGACATCGTGACTGACATTGAAGGAAAGAAGAGGGAGAGAGAGACAGACCGCAATGGCCGCTTGGCCATTGCCGGTGCCGGCGTCCCAAGCCAAGGCATGGCGGGATGTCAAAGCGGAGAGCTTGGAGAACCACTGGTCGGGATACCGGGCCGTATGGCGATGTATTTCTCAGTTACGTGGTCGTACGGGCTCTGCATCGCCATCTCGTCGTATGCAATACCGCACACGATCACGATCACAACCGCAACACACACAGTCCCCCTTCGATCGACTCACTCAAGCTGTATGGATTCAAGAACTCTCACTTTTTCCAGTTTAACTAAGAGGAGGAGGAGGAGAGAAGGGTAAAAGATAAGCATTAAAAAAAATAAAAAATAAAAATAGAAGAAGAGGAGAAGAGGAGAAGGGTTTGAAAATTTAACAAAAGAAGCAGAACCTCGGCCCAATAGAGGAGAAAGGGAGGGCACAGGCAGCTATGAAGCATGGACACGTTACCGGAGTTTCTACATCGTGTCTGACACGTGTCAATGTGTCTGACATGCTCTGACACGCTCGAACATGCGGTCAACCCGTGTCAAATTTTCTAACACGTGGTCAACTCTTCTCGACACATTTCGACATACGTGTCCGAGAGAGAATGGTTGAAGAAGATGATGGAGGGTGGAGGCGCATGCTCTAACACGCTTGAACACGCGGTCAACTCATGTCGAATTTCTAACACGCGGTCAACTCTTCTCGACACAACACATTTCGACATGTGTGTCCGGGAGAGAGAATGGTTGAAGGAGATGCTGGAGGGTGGAGGCAAGGGCGAGGAGGCGGAGGCGGAGGCAAGGCCACGAGCAACAGTGAGGGAGGGCTAGAGGAAGAGCAGAGACCGAGGCGACCGGGTCATGACTACGATGCGGCGAGGGCCGGTGGTGAGGCTACGGCTGCGAAGGAGGAAGCGTTGGACGCAAGGTGGCGAGTGATTGTGATGGCTGATGAGACAATCGAGAGAGAGAGGAGATCGAGAGGAAGGGGTTTGTGCAAGGAGGAGGGCAGCAGCTAGGGTTTTCGAGGGAGGAAATTCAAAAAATTAAAAAAAAAAATTGAGATTTTAATGGGATTTTGGCATGACTTTTTCTTTCTGTAGGGTGGGTGGACGAGAGGGCGACGTGCATTTCTAACAAAAGGAAGTGAAGCCTATTAGGTGGTTGGGGGTGGATGGAGGGAGGGGGGGGGGGGGAAGGAGGGCAAAAACGTAGGAAATAAATGAGAGAGAAATAAATTTGGGGCGTGAGGGTTGGGGTGGACCCCCCGGGGGTTGTATTTTTTTAATCCAATAAATAAATAAATGAGGTTATAAAATGATTTTGGAAAATGAAAATACTAAATGTTGAATAATAATAAATTTTAACCATCATAGAAGATCATAAATTTATTTAAATAAGTTAACTCTAATTTCTTATTAGTCATTAGTTGTATCAATAACTTTTATTAAAGTTAGAAACATGTCCTCAAATATGGATATGTATTAAATATGAATATATCTTTCGAATTTTCTATGAATGAATTTATTAATATTATTAGTATGAATTCATTATAGGCTCTTTTGTTATTATTTATTTAATTATGAATTTGAATTAAATTAATTAAAAACAAAAATATTCATATAAATTAATTATATATGTTATGAGTTGATAAATAGTATCTTTTATTACATAAAACATGATCAAGCTATTACTACTATTTTGTTGTTTGAAAAGGAGAGTTATCCTTTGACTTTGGTTTGAACAATGGTTTGTAAAACCTCTTTATAAAAGAGTCTTGAAACATTTTTGGTTCTTGAGAAATTCTTTGATATTTATATATCAAATGCCTGAGTTCTAATATGACTCTCATTTTAATGTTGGATTATTAGATATTTGTGATTGATGGTTGATATTCACTATCTTTCTAAATCCTAAGAAGTGTGTGTGTATGTGCAAACTATCCTTGTGGGCCTAACCACCGACTAATAATAGGTGAAGGCCTCACCAATGGGGGAATTTTAGTCATCTTGTCACGGGCATTGGTTAGACATTTGAGCATGAGTTCGTCAATGGAGTAGACCAATTGACATGCAATTTGAGTTTAGCCGGTGAAATAAATCATTGACGTATGGTTTGATGAGATTAGTTAATGAAATAGACCATTGATGCATCCATTAGTGTTTTGGGTAGTTAGTTTATGAATATATTATATTAAGTTGAGTTATGGTTATGTTTTAAATATGTATAGTGATTTCTCGATCTGTTTAGAAGAAATGTAAGCTCACTCCTCTTATCTACTTGCTTTTTAGGTTCTTCAACGTGCTGCAAGTTGGGGTGAGCATCCGTTATTAGGGAGAACCTTTTGTGGTGGGGACTTCTGGTATGAGTTGTATAATTCATAAGTGTTTGAGTTAAATTTTTGGAAAATGTGTATATATTGGCTTGGTAGGTTATAGATATATTTTGATACTGTAACCAAATGTCCTTTTTGTCAAATACATACATACATATATATATATATATATATATATATATACATATATATATGTATGTATTGATGTATATATGTTAATATCATGCTGGATTTTGATTATGTTAAAGTTGCATTCTTTGGTGAAATGACGACTGTGTCATATCCTTGTTCTTGTGAATTAGGGTATGACAAGAAGAGAAAGAGATGGCAAACCCGGACATGCAATGCTGGCGCCTTTCTCTCCCCCATCAACTTTAAAAGAATAATGTCATCAGGGACGTCACTTACGTATCTCTCATTAGAACATATGTTTCTTTTCAACTTCATCCTCCATTAGGGGCTTCACCATGTATTTCTTCTTTCTTGTCATTGACCATGAAGCAATCATCCATCAAGAAAATAAGAGGCCAATCAGAGTTCGAAAATGTCGAAAGATATGCAGAAGATTCTGGAAATATATCGGGAATTGACTGATCCACATTCTGATTATAGAGAATCAATCCAAATATTAGATTGATTTATAAAATATTACATTGCCTTTCTTTGTGTATAGACTTTGTAATATAAACAGCAAAGCCCTGTACATTGATTACAAGATAGAATACAAGAAAATCTTCTTCCTAAACTTCGTTCTTCTCCTCTTCTTTGTCATCCGTTCCTTGCTTGCCTTCAGTTTCTGACATGGTATCAAAGCTTTGGCTTTAAGCTCCATCTTCTGCAATTGGTTGCTTTCAAAAGCTGCAAGACAGATCGACGTCTTGATTACGAAAGAATCAAATTCTGTAAGGAGGAAGAAGAAACGGAATTTTTACCATGAATCCAGAGAATCTATTCCCTGGAACAACTGCGCTCCTCCCACAAGCGACGTCACACCGACGGGAGAGACACAAGGCCACAGCACCCATGCGATACTTGCAATTTCCACAACCCAACAACAAATCCAAACTCAATGGCAGATATTCCCGGCTCAGGTGAATATGGGGCAGCCCATTCCGGGCCATCCTTACCAATGGGTACCCTATCTATGGTACGTCGGGCAAGGCCTGAATCCATCATTGCCGAGGGTAACGAGTTACCAGAGTAACGTTCAACCCGACGGGAGTCTACCAGCCGCAAGCAAGGCAAACTCAGCCGTTGAGGCAGAGCAAATAAACGGGTCTAAAGAAGCAGGTTCGAGAACAAGCCCTCATCCGGGACTCTTTAATGCGGGTCATGGAACCGAGTTCAATGGGTCGAGTGTAGGGATGAATCCCTACCCAAACCTCTCACCCGGATTTTTACTGTTTCCGATTGCGGCCATCACCGGTCGACCGGAGCCAGGCGATCCCTTGCACTTATCAACTGCCGACCGTCCAAAGTTGTGACTGATTAGTCTGCAACTGACCGGGTCAGAATACTACAACAAATGGTCGCAAGACTTCCGGCAGGCCCTCGTGACAAAAGATAAAGACAATATGGAACCATACCTATTCCGTTGGATGAAAGGCTAGCGAGGCATTGGCGAAAGTGCAATCACCTGATCCGCACCTGGATCGGCAACTGCATCTCCCCAGACGTTGTAACAGGCCTTCCATCGATGGAAGATTCAAAAACCATGTGGGACAATATAAAAGAAATGTATGGGAAGCTCAATCAAGCAAAAATCTTTTGTCTTATGCAGGAACTCATAGATCTCAAGCAAGGAAATATATCCGTCAGAGCGGTTTATAACAAACTATCATCGCTCTGGAACGAGCTCGAGGCCACAGAAGAGAAACTTGAGGGACCTCTAGAAACCCTCAGGCAATACAAATCCATGAAGAAGAGGGAGAAATCCACTCGATTTCTTTTGATATTGAATGAAACATACCTAACATTTCGTTCGCAGATCCTGGCGATGGATCCCGTGCCGACCCTTGGCCAGATTTTCCAGTTGGCCATCCAAGAAGAGAGCCAACAGCTCATAGCATCGGAGCAAACATGAGGAGGCGAGGCTGTTGCTCTCGCTCTTCGTGGAGAACACCACGGAAGAGAATCGGAGGCGAAAACCCTAGCCTGAGAGAGAGAAAGTCGCAAGGGGCTAGGGTTCGCAAACGCAGACAAAACCCTTAAAAGGGAAGGAAGCTACGGTGGAGATTCAATCCGAAGATCTGACGGCCTCGATTTCCCGCGGAGATCTGACAATCCGCAAGGGGTCGATCCATACGCCGCATCGGACGATGGAAATAATTCCACGATTAAGTCATCCGACGGCCAGATTTATTCCGCATCAATTAGGAATTTCAGACAAAATTCCAAGGGGAGAGGTAAATTATACTATAAGCATTGCAAACATCCACATCATACCATAGATAATTGTTGGAAATTACATGGAAAGCCAGGAGAAAAAAAAAAAAAAAGAGTATTCTACAGCTTACCAGGTGACTGGACCTACTGGACCAAGTAGTGACCGACCAATTACTTATGGGCAATATCAGCAATTGATGTAGGCACTGCAAAAAGCAAACATTGAAAATAAAGGAGGAAGTTTCTCAGGTATATCCCATTGCCTGATTAATTCAATTTCAAAAAGGGCATGGATAGTTAACTCTAGAGCAAGTGATCATATCATTTGTGATATAAATTTTTTCTCAAACGTGCATAGGAAATTGGACACGCCTATTTCTGTGCAACTTCCAAATGGGAATATTACTCATGTCACATTGACAGGGACTGTTCAACTTAGCTCCCAAATTATCCTGCAAAATGTCCTTTATGTCCCACAATTTCAATTCAATCTCATTTCCGTATCTAAAGTCTGTAAGGAAAATTCCTGTCAAATACTCTTCAATGCTGACACATGTTTTTTTCAGGCCCTTTCAACTAGAAAACTAATGGGCTTGGGTATTCTTTCTGAAGTTTTATATTTCTGGACCAGCATTCCAAGTCATCTTGATTTGAATTCAATTCCTTTCAATAAGTTGTCATTGTGTAATGTTATTGTCAATGATAAAGACTTTCTTTTACATTCAAGGATGGGGCATAGTGCTTTTTTTCCATATTCTAAATGTCCTATTTGTCCTCTTGCAAAACAGTCTTGCACATCTTTCCCTTTAAATACAAAGCATTCCACAGCTATCCTTTCTTTAATTCATGTGGATGTCTGGGGACCATATCACACAGCACATCGTGATGGTTTACGATATTTTCTCACAATTGTGGATGATCACTCTCGGGCCACATGGGTATTCTTGATGCAATCAAAGGCTCAAGTTCCATCTCATTTGAAAATGTTCATCACCCTGACTAAAAATCAGTTTGGGAAGTCAATCCAGCGAATACAAACTGACAATGGGAAGGAATTTTTTAGTCATGATTGCAGATCATTTTTCTTGCTTCATGGCATTCTATATGAAAGCTCGTGTATTTATACTCCACAACAAAATGGAGTGGTGGAACGTAAGCATCGTCACTTGCTGGAGGTTGCATGAGCTTTGAAGTTTCAGGGATCTATTCCGGCAATATATAGGGGAGATTGTGTCCTCACTGCAACCTATCTCATCAACCGTATGCCTACTCGGATATTAGCTGGTAAATCACCCTTTGAATTACTTTATGGAAAAAAAACCAGCAATAGATCATCTACGAGTTTTCGGTTGTCTTTGCTATACTGCAACTATGGGGCCTCGAGACAAAATGATTCCACGTGCCAGGAGGTGCATTTTCATGGGTTATCCTACCTTACAAAGGGGATATTATGTTCTAGATCCATCAACAAGAGAATTTTTCGTGAGCAGGGATATCATTTTTCACAAAACTATCTTTCCATTTCGTGAGTCTACAGAGGATTTGGATATCTTCGCCAGTTCTGATCATTCCTCAATTGAGGAAAATATATTTCCTGAATATTTTCTCGCAGCATCACCAGGACAAGTCATTCCACCTTCTCCAATTGACCAATCGACTCAGAAGGCAACATTGGAAAGTGACCTTGTTCTTCTAATACACATTGAAGATGATACTGGTGAACAAACAGCCAATAATGCTGCGGAAATATCTTCACCTCCACCACCAACGGATCATCCATGACGTTCGGGGCAAGCTACGAAACCGCCAACGTGGACCAAAGACTATGTCTGCGCCTCACTTAACGGACTAGGTATTCACTATCCAATATCTTCTCATGTCTCCTTTGAAAAGCTTTCGTCGGAGCATAGATGTTGCATTAGTTGTATATCATATAAGAAAGAACCGTCTAGTTATGATGAGGCATCCAAAGACCCACAGTGGCAAAAGGCCATGGAAGTAGAATTACGGGCTTTAACTGATAATCACACATAGGAGATAGTTCCTTTGCCCTCAAATAGGAAATCCATAGGATGCAAATGGGTCTATAAAGTAAAGTATAGAGCTGATGGATCTATTGAACGATACAAAGCTCAATTAGTAGCGAAGGGATATACACAACGAGAAGGTTTCGACTATCACGAAACTTTTTCCCTAGTAGCTAAAGATGTCACTTATCAGTTGCAGCCATCCATGATTGGGCGTTGCACCAAATGGACATTCACAACGCTTTTCTTCATGGTGATCTGGATGAAGAAATTTACATGGATATTCCTCAGGGTTACGGAGACAGGGGGAGAATAAAGTATGTCGTCTCCGCAAATCCCTTTATGGGCTGAAACAAGCTTCCAGACAATGGTATGCTAAATTTGCTAACGCTCTCATCAGTGCAAACTTCAAACAATCCAAGTATGATTATGTCTTATTTACATGGACCAAAGGTACGTCATCTATTTACTTGATGATCTATGTAGATGACATTCTTATCATGGGAAATGATGAAGTTGCAATAAAGAGCCTAAAGAAATATTTGCATACTACATTTGATATAAACGATCTGGGAGCACCAAAATATTTTCTTGGGATTGAAATCGCTCGATCTCACCAAGGAATTTCTCTCAGTCAGAGGAAGTTTGTGTAGAAGATTATATAAGAGGCCGGTTTATCAGGATGCATGCTAGCTGTCATTCCAATCAAGTAGAATATCAGATTGACTACAGCAGACCACACTGGAGGAACTTCTCAGGATGATCCTATATTACAGGATCCAACGAGTTATCAGAAGCTCTTAGGAAAACTTATTTATCTGACTATGACCAGGCCTGATATATCATATGCAGTGCAGAATCTCAGTCAATTTATGCACAAACTGAAGGAATCCCATATGAATGCTGCTCTAAAGGTCGTGAAGTATTTGAAGGAATGTCCAGGACTTGGGATACTTCTATCTAGCAAATGCAACATGGAAATGACAACATATTGCAATGTAGACTATGCAACATGCCCCATGAGTCGAAGATCCATAACTGGGTTTTGCATAAAGTTGGAAGATTCTCTTCTTTCATGGAAAACCAAGAAGCAAGCAACAGTTTCTCTATCCTTAGCTGAAGCAGAATATCGGGCCATGGCAAAGACCACATGTGAAATTGTGTGGATATGAGGATTACTTGGTGATCTCGGAATACAGCTAAAAGGTCCGACGAAATTATTCTGTGAAAATGAATCGACTCTGAAACTTGTGGCGAATCCTGTAATGCACGAGAGGACCAAGCACATAGAAGTGGATTGCCATTTCACTTGGGAGAAGATTCAAGAAGGGACAATCAAGACAAGAGGGATTGGAACTGCTGAACAACTTGCAAGTGTGTTTACCAAAGCCCTATGTCAAAGACAACATGCATATCTACTGAGCAAGCTAGGCGTCTTGAACATTTACAAACCACCAGCTTGAGGGGGAGTGTTGGAAGATATGCAGAAGATTCTGGAAATATATCGGGAATTGATTGATCCACATTCTGATTATAGAGAATCAATCCAAATATTAGATTGATTTGTAAAATATTACATTGTCTTTCTTTGTATATAGACTTTGTAATATAAATAGCAAAGCCATGTACATTGATTACAAGATAGACTACAAGAAAATCTTCTTCCTAAACTTCGTTCTTCTCCTCTTCTTTGTCGTCCGTTCCTTGCTTGCCTTCAGTTTCTAACAGAAAAGGCTACACACTTGCATTTGTTGCAGAGTTTTAAGTTACTGTCTCTATATTCGCAGATCTATAGTGCTATCTGCACCATCAAATGCAAACATTCTATATGAACACATAGCAAAGGGCCAGTATGGCTGCAGTGAGAGCGTGGACTCGCGCAGGGGTATGGATGCGGGTGCCGGAACCGTGGTGGGCGTGTTGGTGGTGGTTGTTGTTAGCACCAGCAGCACCAGCATATATGGGGATCACAGCTGCACCGCCTTTTGGAGATGACGATCCCGATTCGCCGTTAGCCCCACCCTCACCCACTCCATGTGCACCGCCTCCAGCATAGCTGCTATGCGGAATGGCATGGGCGAAGTTGGCACTGTGCTTTATGTCGCTCCTCCCTTTTCCGTCTAGTCGTCTGTCTGGCGAGTCAGGTTTCTGCAACAAATCTACAAAAGACTATGAGGGTCATTGAAGATGAGCAGCAGTGAGCATTGAACATGCATTCAAGCGTCTCTCTGACTTATTGTCAGCCGGGCATCACCTTCAAATTATTGAGCAAATTAAGTAACAAAAGAAAAGTGCAGTTACTCTCTTACTCTCTGATCATTTAAAATGTTTGAATGCATTAAGGAAAAATGTCAAGCTTGAACTACCCTAGAACATCACTGATATCTTTATCTAAACTCCTTGGTCCTGCTAAATCATTGCGCTGATATAGAAAGGATATGGGATCATTTATTTGGAAGGGAGTCAAGGAAAGGATAGGATACATGAAGTCGAAAAGCAATCTGTCTTGTAAGTGAAGCCAATTGTTCAAGCTTTATTACTTAAATCTTGCGAGAATCTTTTTGCCGCAAATGATTCGAATATCATTGTGTATCTGCCAAAAGAAGATTACGACAAGAACCAATACCCTTTCAGGTGGGAGACAAAGGATATGTCAGGATAAATTCTCTCTCCAATTGGTAAAAGTCTTGGTTCTATCTCAAGTTACAAAGTGTTATGGAGAATTTGATATAGAAAGCTAACGGTGCTGTAGCTGAAGCTACAAGAAAGGAACAAGATGAAGGAAGGAATAGCAATGTAAAGGTAACAGACGAAGGGTCTGAACAAGATAGATTAGAACTGCTCTCAATTTGTTGATTTTTTAAATGCTCTTATCGGCAGTTTGGGATGCTCCGGGCGTCACTTAACCCTTGAAAATTGTTGTTCTGAGGAAGATGACGTTGGCACGATGTCATCCTTCTAATTTTGCTGGTTTCATAAATGCTCTTGCTATGGGGCGAGACGAAGGACATCTATCCACCGGAGATCACTCTTAAACATGACCGTGTTTCTGAGTGAGAGAGTGCCCATCAGAGTTTCTGATGCCTGACTGTTGGTGCCTTCATCTTACGCAGACTTTACTAAGTGACAGATTACAACAACTAGAAGCTTCAAAGCAGATAAAATTCAGACATGCTTTCGGCCTTCAAGCGAACAACAGAGTGGTCAACTCAAAAAGTTTTCGTACATGAAACACTAGCCTATCTCTTGAGCAACATATGCAATTGGCAATTGGCATTCATGAAACTCTGGGGAAGGTTTATGAACGACTGTTTCATTTTATCTTGGGTAGGGTTCTTAAATTCCTAGATGTCCCTACGAATAGAAGAAAAGAAACTCATCAGAAGTATCCAAGCTACAAGGCAAAATGAATCCCACTCCTCCTTTCGTGTTTTATGGTTGAAATGTAATCACACAGTTCATCAAAACAAAAACTCCTGAAATCATAGCTCAAGGTTCAAACAGACCCAAAACAGAAGGCCTTTTTGCAAGAAAAAGAACAGTATCGGGACAAACACGGGCATAGGAAAAGGATTACCTGCTGCAGATGTCTCTGAAGGAGAGAAAAAGGCCAAAATATATAGGAATGAGAGGAAAATGAGAAGCCATCCTGTCATTCTTTTCTCTTTCTTATGAACCGTTTCCCCAAAAGGCTCCAACTGTCCTCCAATTTCCTCCAAAGGATGTCACTCTTTTTCCAAAGTTTAACTAACTTATAGAAGCGCACCTTCGTACATGGGAACCGAAAACAAGGAAGTTTTTGTCCTCCAATTTCCTCCAAAGGATGTCACTCTTTTTCCAGAGTTTAACTAACTTATAGAAGCGCACCTTCGTACATGGGAACAGAAAACAAGGAAGTTTTTCAAAACAAGGGGAAGATGATCTTTTACATTCGAACTTATCTCTTCAGAATTGAGAAAAGTTGCTCGTCTTCTTTTTGGCCTTTCCAGCTCTGAGAACCTTGTTCTTTTTGGCTCTGAGAACTTGAAGGTAGGCCCTTTGTGCAATGCTCTTCTAGGGGCCACCAAAAAAGTGCCTTTTTTCCAATAAGTGTTCTTACATTTCAAGCAAGAATATTGCTTTCGTGTACATCTCGAGCGCCTAAAGTATATTTGAAATACTTCAATTTCAAGATACTGATTTTACGTAATATGCGGGCGGCGCACGCTCAGTTGTTTAACGAGTCATCTTGGGGCACCTGTCAAGGGAACTCGTTATCAAGTATAATTCAAAGAATTGGATCAAGATAAATGCTAAGCGAATGACTTAGAGACGAAGGTGGCCACTTTTTACCAGCCGCAATTGGGTCTTATCCTGATCCATTCTTTACCCATTCTGCTTAACGTCGCATCATGTCGCAGAGGAAAACGTAAAACAACATGTCGCAGTTTATTCCATGTTTCGCCAGCATTTAATCTACGATGAAACATCTTTTCCAAAAGTTATTTTTCGGCTTTTATAAGAGGAGACAGGTTCTATGGCAACTCCGAAAAGAAAAAACTGAAAACCATTATTTTGAAATTTAAACTAAATTGTACATACAAACTGTGCCGGAATTCAATCAATGATAAGACTTGAAAATATAATCACTATCACAATAATACAATGCACAGACTGCGTCAGAATTTAATCGATAACAAAGCTCAAAAATGTGTAAAAATGTAACGTCGGAATTTAATTGACAGTGCGACACCATGATAGAAATGCACGTTGGAATTAAATCGACAACAAAGCCTTGGGATAAAGATACATATCAGAATTTAATCAACAACGCGAATTGGAAAGCTATAACTAAGGAAAGATAAAGTGCAGGAAAGTAAATATGACAAAGATTATATTTTGATTGTCCAAGGGCCTCTTCCAATATGTAGAACTTGGTATTTATAAATTTATATCATAAACGTCTCGGAGAAGTTTTTCGTGGTTGCATTGTAGTTCAACGCTTTTGAAAATAATAGTCCTATATTCCCACGTTGTCAACTCCCTTCAAAATATCAGCCTCATCTTCGAGAAGTTGATCATTTTCCACTGTCAATTCCCTTCAAAAAAAGTAACCTCAGTCTCTACTTTCACTTAACTATTCTCAACGATCTCCTTAATGGATTTACATGTGTCTGACCCTTAGATGCAATTCTCTAAATCAATCATTTGTTGTTTAGTTAACACACCATCGACAACTTTGGCAAAATAATCTATCATCATATGCCACTAGTTGACATGTGCTAACACTTTTGTCCAAGTCATCTGCTGCATATAATATCAACCAATCTTCAATAATTGTTTCCTCCACGGACGAAAGATGCCTAGATAGTATATTCTCCACTTTTTCCCTTTTCTTAACTAATTTTGACAATTGCTTATGAAGTTATCGAGCCAATTTTTATTACTTCCGAACAATCATTGCATATTGACAATAACTAAAACTCGAAACGCTTTTGGATGTCATCACTCTGAAAGAATCATGAGATCTTCTATAAAAGATATATGGTGAATAAAACGATGTTGCATATACAAAACTTAGTTATATAGGACACTTGTTACGATAGAAAATGGATATTACAAAGAAGGCATACCAGATGACATCCATGAGAGTGCTTGTCTGTTGAATGTTGATAATGAGATCTGCAAGCACCTGGGTGACATTCTATTATTCAGTATTGATTTTACGTCCGAATTTGTCTACCGCAGTTGGTTTGTCCTCTTTTTTCCGAGTTCGAAGAGGGATGATATCAAATTTGTCTTGCTCTGTACAAGATGAAAAAAAAAACAGGACAGCGAGTGCCACTGCGATGTGAACCTCAATCGACTCGCAAGAAAGATAAAAATCTCCAAACAGTGCGTACGGGCTAAAACATAACAACAAATATCTAACTTCAAGACTAACACAGGCCAAAAGACTAATTTGGAACAAGAATTGTCAATGCAAAAACACTAAGAAAGCCCCGAATCCTTGAAACTCAGGTCGTAACCAGAATCCTATTCGGGAACAAATTCTTCCAATAGGCAAAACTAACAAGCATTGCGATTCTTGAACTTGATCAATAAAGATCACCCTCCTTGTGGGTATGAATCACGCAATCGGCTCTTGGGTACGAGATGCAGGTCAGCACATATCCCTTTTCCATCTGCTTCTCATCCAGAAAGGAGCCATCCGATTGGTCCACCTCTCCTGAAACCATCTGGCCTGCGCAGGTCGAGCACGCCCCAGCTCTGCATGAGTAAGGAAGCTCGAGCCCAGCATCCTCGGCAGAGTCAAGGATGTACTGGTCATCTGGGGCATCAAACTCGTTCTCTTCCCCATTTGGTCCAATCAGCTTCACTTTGTACACGGCCATTGCAGATACTCTGAAGGATGCAGAAGACTTCAAGCCAAAGGCTTTCGTGACGCTTTTTATAGAAGTCAAGGAACCTGAGCTCTTAATGAAAGTAGAGGGTCTGTCTGGGAGTACGCATTTGAGCGTGCAATATGTGGGAAGCCTTACAGTTGACATATCCGGTCCTGAGGACAGACCAAGTGACAAAATGTACAAAGTGAGCTTAAAAATGCAAAGAACACGCCTTCATGGCTGCTAGATTCGCTCAGGAGCTTCAAATAATTAACAATGAACAGAAGAAAGAACAGAATAGTAGCAGTTCCTTCGTAGTTCAAGCGAGGAACTTTTAGAATGTTCAAATCAAATTCCTGACCAAGCTTCAGCTAATAGCAGGAATTTCAAATTTCAAGATAACCATACTGGGAAAGACACTGCGTTACTCCACAGGTTGACGCTTGGACATTCTAATCTTTTAATATACTTCGACATTTAAATACTTCTTTCTATGTAGAAGCAACGACAAGCACATCTTTCTCCATAAGAGAAATAAGTTGCAGAGTTCTTTACAAAAACCATATCCCCATTTCACAACTTTCCCGCAACTGAAATGAATGGGTTTCTCTAGTTTTCAATAAGATTGCCTAATGATTGCAAATGAAAGCATAACAAGTACAGACAAAGACGTAGACAAGAAAAGAGGCAGCCAAGACTCATAAGCTCAATTCAAGTAGCTACATCAACTCTGCTGCACTAGCAATCTAATAAAACCTAAAGTTCAAAAGCAATTGACACTCAAATATTAACCAGATAGTGCTTGCACTCGAACTATAATAACTTCATCTTTCAGGCAAGTATAATGCACAGAAAGATATCAGAATCCTTGCTGGTGCAGTCAGTGATCAACATCTCAACCCAAATGAAAACAACAATTGGTCATCAAGCGAACCACAAATTGCACAAGCATCACGCCTCAGTCAAACCCCCGCGATACTTACAGTCTCCGCATGGATAGAAAATACATTCAAGAAAGGAAAACTCGTGATTTAAACGTCACCCAACAACAAGAAAACCAAGTATGTTCACTAGGGAAAATGAATTGCCGATGATACCCAGATTGTCAATCGATTACGAGACTATTGCAAATAGTTGACAAACTTCAATTAATTACATTTCGAAAAACAGCGTTTTCTTATGTTTTAACAAGATCGTCACCAAAAAAACACAGCATAGGTCCTCAACGACCAGAACAACAAGCTTAAACAGAGTGCCCAGAAAACCACCGTCCGATGATGCAATGCTTCAAGTCACATCAGCTCAAGAAAACAAAATGATCAGCTATCATAACTAGTCGATCAGTTCATATCAGTCAAGTTCAGATTTTTCCTTTCCCCTTCTCTTTCCTTTCCCTTAGGATGGCGTCCCAAAAGTGATGGGAAAAAACCAACCTCGACGAGATTCGCAAAAAGCGAAATCCACCCACAAAAGAACGGTAAAATACGCGGAAAATCTAGTGAAAAGAGATCAATTGAGAGGGGAAATCTTGTGGAAACCTTGCGGCTTGAGAAGGTGATCTGACCAGACTTGGAGGGCGATTTGAGAGCGGAAAGTCCGAGGAAAACAGTGCGAGACCTGCCCCGTGCGTTGGACTGTCTATTTTATTTCTGTTTTTTCTTTTGTGTGTGGATGCGTCTCTCTCTCTCTCTCTCTCTCTCTATATATATATATATATATATATGTATGTATGTATAATATTTATGCAGTCGTCACTGTTCACTTGACACTCAGGACGTTCACTGCCCTCCTAGGGCCTGCGAAGGTAACCCTGCAATCGCTTTGATGCTGACGTATGATTATGATGTTCTTTCAACCTCCAAAATGTTGACTTTAGTGTGTTGTGAATTGGAAAAAAGAACATATAACTAGCACTCTGCAAAGAAGAATGGCTGTTGCTATGGGAACTAGCTTTACTGATTTGATTTTCTCTTAATCTCCTCTTTGTATTTACTTTGTCGTAATTTGCTTATTTGGCATAGTCTCAATCAGCCTCCCTAATGACCTTGCTTTCTATATGCAGCATGGATGAGTCAAAGGTCATGTCCCCCTACTAATTTATTTTGTTCCTTCTCAATTCACACCCAAAGAAGATAAACACGTTCCAGTTTCCATTTAAACCTACTTCAATTCCCTTCCATTTTGAATTTTCTCATCATCCATTTCCCATTTTACTCAACTTACCCAACCAAAAAACACATGCACAAATTAATCACAGCTTCTTCGACTAGAATTCACTTCTTTTTTGGGAATAGCATGTGACTCTTATATGATTTTTTTAATGGGAAATTAACACAAATGACCCTTGAATTTTTATTGAATATGCAATGTTATTCATAAACTTTTAAGTAATTCAATGTGATCCTTAAACTTTAGTTTGATATTCAATCTAATCCCTAAATTTTTAATTTGTTTAATGCGGTTCCTAAATTTTTGGTATATGTTAAATCTAGTTTATGAACTATATAAAAATGTTCAATATTTTTTTATTCTTGAATTAATTAAAGACTACATTGAACAGTTTCATATTATTCAAATACCACTTTGAACATTTACTAAAAGTTTAGGGACCTCATTGAATATAGTAAAAATTAGAGATCATATTGAACATTGGTCTAAAGTTGAACGATCATATTAAACAAATTAAAAGTTCATGAAATATAATATACATTAGTTAAAGTTCTGACACTATTTATGTTATAATCCCTTTTATAATCAATGACAGAGTAGAAAATACCTTTGTTAGGGGAAAAATGGTAAAAAGTGGGCATCATCGGACTATCCAACATCCAGGAAACTTCAAGAGCAGCAGCGCAGCATATACTCGTTTCATCCTTGTATTGTTGTCGTAACCTACGCCAGCCTCTACACTGTATTTGAGAGAGAAAGAGAGAGAATGCTGGGCTTGCGGGGTTGGAAAGCGAAGTACGACCCTACCGGGTTGACTACATATCCACGCCACGTCCCGACAAGGAACCGGCCACCGATCGTCTCCCTCCCTCTCCCTCACCAACCCACCACGAGCTCACTTGTCGTCGCTTCTTCTTCTGCGAATTACCTGCGCGCCGACGCTTCACCAACCTCCATGGCCTCCACTGGCAACGTCCTGGTAATTATCACCCGCCTACTCAAGACAATGAAACGATGAACAGTCATCATCTCGCCTTACCCATGATGAATCTTTCAGTTTTTCCAACTCCAGGAGGATAAAGTTTGCATTTTCGTTTTTTTGGGCCTTTGCCAGTCTTGGGTTTTGTTCATCGTATCGAGCTGAATTGGTCACTTCCGTATCTCGTTGGCTTCCCGAGTTTCGTATTTGATTTTCTGTTTTGGCCATTTCTTCAACTGGCTGATTGGCGTAATTCTACTTGCAAAGTGGTTATGCACGTGCAATTCTTGTTTCTTGGGGTGCTGTCGCATTGGCTTGTTGCTGATGACGCGTGCTGTTCGATTGATTGATCTATCCGTGCCTTTCTTGAGTTCTGCTTCTATCCATTGTTCTGTATCAGCTTAAGCAAATTGCATTTGAATAGAGGCTGGTGGATATTCCGTGCACGTAGACTTTGTTTTCTGAGTGTAAAGATTTTGTATTTCTTGCCCATATTTTGGTTCTGGTTATTGTGGTTCAGCTCGCAACTTCTTCTGTTCCGCACGAAATGGAGAGTGGAGCCGTGAGGAAGAATTCAACTTTGATATGTGTTCCTGTAATGGCGGATTCGGTTGAAGAGATGGTAATCCAATTGGATAAGGCTAAGTCTAGTGGGGCTGACCTCGTGGAGATCAGAGTGGACGGTTTGAAGAATCTCAGTCCACATGAAGATTTGAAAACCCTGATCAAAGCATCTGCTTTGCCCACTTTATTCACCTACAGGTTCGCCTTCAGCTCCTTTTTGAATGGATAGGTCATGAAGATTATGTATAGTCTTCATTTTGTGTGATTTGAGTGGTGTGGATTTGTGCGGAATTTTGAAGCCTTCCAATGCTGATTTTTGTACTTTCTTAGGCCAAAATGGGAAGGTGGCCAGTATGATGGTGATGACAAGCCTCGATTGGATACCCTTCGATTAGCAATGGAGTTAGGGGCTGATTATATTGATGTTGAGCTTAAGGTATCCTTCTGATTAATATGCTAACTTTCTTATAAGGTCAAGAGGCCATTAACACTTTGAAAATTGCTGCCCAGTTTGATAAATTTTATGTTGGTCTCATAAATTTGGCTTAAGCTTTAGAATTATTGAGATTGTGGCATTACTTTCAAAAAAAAAAAAAAAAAAGCTACAGTGTCTACCTTAAAAAAAGAATTAACTAGAGTTTGGGTCATTGTTGAGTGTCTAGATTTTGCTCCGAAAGGACTATCCAATCAGAATGAAGCATCGAGAATTTGCATCAATTCACCCACTTCCAAGTTATTAATCAGAGTTCCATCTATATAACTTTACCTAATAGGGCTAACATGATGGCTTTGTGAAGGTTGCAAGTGAGTTCAATGCATCTATACAAGGAAGAAAGCCGGAGAAGTGCAAAGTTATAGTTTCTTCTCACAACTATGAGAACACTCCCTCTGTTGAGGACCTCAGCAACCTTGTGGCAAGAATCCAGGCAGTAGGTGCAGACATAGTGAAGATTGCTACAACTGCCTTGGATATTACTGATGTTGCACGGATGTTCCACATAACCGTGCATTCCCAAGTAAGCAGCGTATGTGGCCTGCCAACACTTCTAGATCTTGAGTTTTTCCTGAGTCATACCGTCGCAAGTTTCAACGTCTGCTGCCATCCCAGAACATTACTTTGTATTTGCACATGTTATCTGACATAGGCAGAACTAGCTGCATGTGAGGCTACCTTTATTATCAAGTTTTAACCTAAGAAACAAAAAGAGAAAAACCTTCGCTGCTGTTAGAAAGGTCAAGAATACAACAGAGGAACATGGATATGTCTGTACTCTCAAGCTGCTCATCACTAAAATGTGGTAATTTAAGCACCTGTTTCAGGTAGCACAATTGAGCTCATTGTTCATGACTAACTACATGTACAAGTGGGGCTTAATAAACAGAGTGGAATAGTCTTTTTTTTGTTTTTTTTTTTTTAAATCTTTTCCTTAAACGAGTTCTGTTGACCATGGCGGAAACCACATTTACGCTTGAAAGGTCTGGTATCATAATTGTGGCAAAGGAAATCAACTATTTGAGAACTTTAAACCCAGGTTAGATTATATTTTGGATAGTTTAATCAACTGTTAGCATAGTCTTGTATGTTACGTGTCCTAAAGGTCACATAAAGGGCAGATGGGATGTCAAACCTCAATCTGTCAGTTGTAATGTGTCAACACCAAGTGTTGCAGTTTTAATTTTGATTTCTTACAATGTCCAGTGGCTTCAGTAACATATTGATGTTCTTTTACTTATGTCTATAGAATATCTTGGATTTAACGTTTTCCATCTCATATTATTACACTCCCTAGTACCTAAGAATATGCGACAACCTTAAAAAAAGCAACTGCCAGAAATTGAGAATTTTTGCTTCATTGCAGAGATTAAAAGATCATTTGTTCCTTGAATATGTAAAGTATCTTCAACAGATGTTATGAATAAACTTGTCTGGTTCATCATATGGACCCAACAACTCGGTCATGATATTAGTAACTGCCAATACCTTTATTTTTGTGAAGCTCATTGGTTCCCTATCCTCCTGCATCTTCTAAATTATCACCTGATTGCATCCTTGTCCTATTTTTTTATTCATGAATCGTTGTTCTTCACTTTGAACAGTAACTGGGCAAGTTTCCATTTTAAATACCAAGACCCTCGAAGTGATATTGTATAATTTCAGGTTCCAGTAATAGGCATGGTAATGGGCGAAAGGGGTTTGATTTCACGGGTTCTTTGTGCAAAGTTTGGTGGTTTTCTCACCTTTGGTACACTTGAGTCAGGAGTAGTATCAGCTCCTGGTCAACCAACAATCAAGGATCTGTTGGATTTGTACAACTTCAGAAGCATAGGGCCCGATACCAAAGTGTTTGGTATCATCGGGAAGCCAGTTGGCCACAGCAAATCACCTCTATTATATAATCAAGCATTTAAATCAGCTGGTTTTGATGGGGTTTATTTGCATCTATTGGTGGATGATGTCGCTAGCTTTCTTCAAACTTACTCATCCACTGATTTTGCTGGATTCAGGTTTGTCCTTTTAAATTTTTAGCGTCATTGCGTCTGTTGTTAGCCTTTTAGAAAGTAATTCTCTCCAACCACCTTAGTGGAAAAGTCTTTTCGGTTGCTGTTTGTTATTAGCTATTTAAAAGGATGAATTTTTCTTCTTTATCTGCTTAATTACGTTAAAATATGTTGTTGATCTTCTATGTTCTTTCTAGCATGTGCATGGATTAACAGTCATACTCTTTCCTTCATGAGGTTCACATGCGAGATTAGTATCTATGATAGTCCAATGTTGCTATGAGACAATGATCCTTTCTGGTAAAAATGAACAGCTGCACAATTCCTCACAAGGAGGCTGCAGTGAAGTGCTGTGATGAAGTTGATCCAGTTGCTAAGGTATTGATTCTAAGTTGCTGCCAGTGATTTATGTATGTTCTGTAGCCAAACTATTCGAGTAGTCACAACTATAATATCATGTAAATCCCTGGCTCAAAATTTGAATTCTTCAATTTTCCCAGTCAATGAAGCTGCGTATTTCGTTGGGAGTTGGAAGAGTTATTATACATGAAAATGACTAAGTTTCAAGCTTCATGCTGTTATTGACTCTGCTTTTTCTAACTTCGCAGTCGATTGGGGCTGTTAATTGCATAATAAGGAGGCAGAGTGATGCGAAGTTATTTGGTTATAATACAGATTATGTTGGAGCCATTTCTGCAATTGAGGATGGACTGCGAGGTTTAATTTCTATTTATGAATTGAGGTTACTCTCATGACAAGTTCTCTTCACATAACTGGACATTGCCCTTAGCTATTACAGGTTCACAAAATGGGAACAGCACAGGTGCTTCACCTTTAAATGGCAAGTTGTTTGTCGTGATTGGTGCTGGTGGTGCTGGGAAGGCACTTGGTTATGGTGCTAAAGAAAAGGGAGCAAGAGTAGTAATTGCCAACCGCACTTATGGTGAGTTACTTTTACAAGGGGTAAATGTAGAGCTAGGGTTAAATGTATTTTCTTACTTGATTGGTTCATATGACCTCGAGAAATTAAGTATTATCACAATACAACTTCTTGAATTATACACTGATGGATTATGCCGCAATCTACTTACGTGACTGGATAGGATTAGAATTTGAAACCTTCTGGTTCATGTGCTCATAAGCATTCTGTAATCCAACGTTATATACTATTATATTGTTTAGTCATCACATGTCTTGGTAAAGGTCCATAAATTTCAATTTCTTCTCAGCATATCTGCAAAATCTTTGGAGGAATGTATCATCTGTCATATAAATTATTCTGTGATGCCAAATCGACTGTTTTCTTCTGACGACATATGGCAGAGACCTGATTGAGTAGGGAAGAATGCTAAGCTCTGATGTTAGAAGCATGTGTTCTACTTTTAACTTTTACAAGTTCCTGTTATCATTGGTTTCTCTTTTAATTCTGTTGTATGTTGACTCTATGCTTCTATATGATGATTTCTTGGTTATCCCATACCACATTCACAGTAAATTGAAATTGGGGTGTGCAACGTGACGGCGCCATATTATGGTTTCAATTTGCATGCGTGATGGCAGCATCCTCTCAAACCACAACATGGAAGAGAAGGAATAGATGAACATTATAGATCCTCTACACTGTACATGATGATATACACTTCTCTCTTTTTTGAAGATCGAGCCAGAGAGCTTGCAGAGACCATTGGAGGAGATGCCTTATCTCTTGCTGATTTAGAGAATTTCCATCCAGAAGATGGGATGGTACTTGCGAACACAACATCCATTGGGATGCAACCTAAAGTTGATGAAACTCCAATTCCTAAGGTTGGCCTCTTTTAAGTGCTCATTCACCACCTCAACTCTGCCTTTAATTCAACGTAAATATTTTGTTTAGCTATCTAAGGAGAAAAAGCTGATGTACTTGACCCTTTCAATGCGTTTGTAACCCTTAATTTTTTTTTGGCCGGTCTTTGCCGTCGAATAGTTCTGGTTTGTCAGATTTCCTATTACACTGCAATTCCATAATGTCAAACAAATTGAAGTTGCTTTCTGTCTTTCTGCAGCATGCTCTGAAGCATTATTCACTAGTCTTTGATGCTGTGTACACCCCCAAAATAACCAGACTTTTGAAGGAAGCTGAAGAATGTGGAGCCACCATTGTTTCGGGCTTGGAGATGTTCATTGGACAGGCGTATGGGCAATATGAGAGGTACACGGGGCTACCTGGTAAGCTATCCACTGTAAGCATATCATTATGTAACTTGTTGCATGAGCTTGGAATTCCATCTTATTTTCTGCATTCTTTCTTCATTATGCGTTTGCTATCTGTCTGCAGCACCAAAAGAACTGTTCAGGAAAATTATGTCGAAGTACTGAAGAGATTGGTGGATTTGGATTCTACCCACATCTACATTTTTTCCCATTTATAGCGCAAGCCAACTTGAACTTGATTTTAGCTTCTCAGGTGGTGTGATCTGTCCACAGTTGAAGATTAGGTGTTACGTATTATCAAAGCTCATTATCATCCTGTACTTTGGGAAAATTATGTCGAAGTACTTAGGTGTTATGTATTATCATCCTGTACTTCGGTTCAGTTTCAGATCATCTCATGGAATTCATTGGCAATAATGAATTTTCGCCATGAATCATTTTGTTTAATTTATTTTTTCTTTGGATAATATGCTTATACTCGAGAAGTGAGAACACCATTCGCTTGCTCTATACTATAGTTGTTTTGTCGCATGTCCGTACTGCTTATTAAACTAGTACATTGATTGTGTCTTGCGGTAAAAGCATTCCCGCCTTCACTTAAATGTAAGCTGTTCAGGCATCTGTTGTTCTATTCCAATTTAAGGATATTAACAAGTTCCGATTGTTGTGAACATCAAGCCTTGACACATTTTACTCCCTCGCTCCCCTTCCCTGGCGTTGTCTCTTTCTTTTATTATTTTGTGATATTATTGCAATTCTTTGACACATTTTAGCATTGATAACATATAAAACAAAAGTTGTTAAGTGATCCGACATTTTTTTGGGTTTTCCGATCCAACATTCAAACAATTGATGATGTTGTCAAAAACTCTCGTCTCTCTCTCTTCCGTTTTTTTTTTTTTCCTCATTTAAACATGTTGAATGCCTGTTGGTGAGTAATTTTCATGTCGCTAACAAAGCATGGATCACTTAGTACGAGAGACTCGATCTTGAGACGTGGTGTTCCTGTTTATCCAAACCGACATTTCATATGAAGTATCATCATTTTGAAAGAAAATAAAGTACTTCATTGTACTTCATTAACGGTTATCATTCATTTGGTTTAATGTAGATATCTACTCGTATTGTACGGAAATCTGCAAACGATTCCACTCTCATCTCGAGAATGCTTCTAGGTGCTTAGGGAGTAGGACTTTTCCATCCATCGGAAGAAAATCTGAAAAATTGCTTCACTTAACATTTGACGGTTGCTTCCAATAGCAACTGAAAATTGCTCTAAGTTTCCCGCCTAATCTTACAAAGGAGAGAAAACAGGTGGTCCCACGATTGACGTTCAAGGAAAAGAAACAGCATTGATTGATCAGTTGTATTAAAGAGATACTAGTCCTTACAAAGGAGAGAAAACAGGTGGTCCCATTGACGTTCAAGGAAAAGAAACAGCATTGATTGATCAGTTGTATTAAAGAGATACTAGTCGACCTGTGCAAAAATTCAGCCCACACCGCATGAAGACTATACGACCTCGAGGTCCCATTATTCAGGCAACAGGTATTCGAAGCCGATGCCATTTATTGTTATGAACTTCATCTAGTGTGGAATAAAGTGCATAAAACTCCTGTTTCACCGTAAATTTAGTGCGTCCAATCTTGGAGGCACTCCCAAAGTTAACGGGATTGCGGTTCCAAGCATGCCTGCTACTGCATGGACCTTCAAGAGATTTTCAAGGTCTTGGAGAGAGACAAGGACCAACTGAACTTGCCAAGCAGCAACAGCAGAGAGTCAGAGATGAAGAGAATCGGTGGATTAAAAGCACAGAGGTTATCATGCAGTAAATGACATTCTGTCAAATGATGATGGAGAGATTAGGAAGAAGTGTATGGGATGTTTACTGTCCAAAGAACCGTTTGTCCAGCTACAAAGTTTGGCAGTTGGTTCAAATGAAGCAGAATGAAGTGAAAGAACTTGTGGATAAGGGTCAAAGCTCATCCTCCATTGGAGGAGACAGCAAATGGAGAAATACGTGTGGACTGAAGCAATGTTCAAGGATGTCTGGAGTTGGGTGGAAGGCAAGAGTGAGAGCATGAGAGTGTTTGGGATACATGCAATGGTTGGACTTGGAAAGTCCCCCCTGCTGATGAAGATCCATACTTAGTTCCTGCAGTCCAACCACAACTATGATCCCATTGTCTAAACTCTCATGTCCAAGGAAGGTGCCACAGTGGAGAAAATCCAGAAAGCTATCTGGAAAAAGTGTTAGATTACCAGTGGTGTGTGGGAAACAACAGATTTGAACCCAAGAGCTGTTCAAACTAAAAAGTTCTTGCTCTTTTTAGATGATGCTTGTTCTTGTATGCATATAGGAATTCCTCCACTGAATGAGAAAGAATGAAAGCTCATCTGCACGACCAGATCTGACTAAGTACGCTTTTAGATGAAAGCAAACAAGAGACAGAAGGTGCCACCTTTGCCCCTAGAAAAGGCACTCGAAATGTTTAAGCAGCATGTAGGTGGAGAAACAACTACAGAAGCTGCAGATAATATCCCAGAGCTTGTTGAGATGATTAAAGAGTGCAAAGGCTTGCCACTTGCTCTCAAGACTGTTGGCAAGCAATCACTGGAAAGACGAGTCACGAGGAAGGGAAGCATGCAATATACTTAAGAATATCCTCCTTCCCATTAACTGCTGAAAAATCCCAGAGATCAATTTTACGTGCAATTTAGACCCAGTGTTGCTGGAAAAAATAGGCCATCTCTTTCCTTTTTTTCCCCTTTTTCAGCCTACAAAGTTCCCAACAGTGCAGCCAAATCTGTTTCATCTTACAAAAATGTCAAATGGTATATTTAACTTTCCACCAAATTTCTCTTTATTCTCACCAATAATCCCCACAAGAACATGATCCCCCACTAAAGTGGTGAAAACGGTGATTATCTCTTAAGATTATCAATCTGTCTACAATTTTCGAAATGCATTTTATTGCATTGTGGCAGTCCCCACAAACTCTCAAGTTCTTAAACACTCGGATTGGTCTACCAGCAGGAACTGACAAGATGCCAAATGCTACAGCCAACCTCTCGCTATGATACTTTAGCATCTGCTCCTTCTCCTCTTCTTCCACATCATGCAAAACCAACTTGGTTGATGAAACATACCCCACAAGCTTTATTTTCAAATCCAACTCTTCTAAAAAGGCATATATTCTATCCTTTTCCAGGTGGAAAGGGTCACCAACAGAAAATGTATGGATCTTGTTCTGGACTTCTATCCAACTATAACCAGGTACTTTCTTTACACCTTTGTTCCTCATCTTCAGTCTCAGTCTACCCACATCAGCCCATCTACCAGATGCTGCATATAAGTTTGAGAGGAGTATGTACATGCCAGAATTCTCAGGCTGCATCTCAAAAATTATCTGTGCGGCTTTCTCACCTAGTTCAGTGTTGCCATGAATCCTGCTTGCACCTAGTAGAGCACCCCATGTTGCAGCATCAGGTTCAACAGGCATGTTTTTCATCAACTTAATGGCCTCAGCCAGCTGTCCAGATCGACCAAGAAGATCAATCATGCAAGTGTAATGCTTGTCATTTGCTGTTATACCATAATCCTCATACATTGTATGGAAGTATTTCATCCCTCTCTCAACTAAACCATTATGGGCACAAGCAGACAACACACCAACCTGAAAGAAACCACTAGGATATTAGGTAGAGAAGTTACATGTGTGAAATGTAACATGAAGCTAGAAAACCATCAAATATGAAATTACTATGCCTACAATCTAATGACATAAATATCTCTACGTAAAAGTTCATTTGAAGATGCCAACCATTAAAAATCTTCAATGAATGTACTCTAGAAAGGACATGAAAATTAGTAGTCAAACCCAACTTCATCATGGATTTGAAGGTGAATAAAAGGGAAGATTAAACAGTGCATGCAGAACCATAGTAGCAATATAAAAGAAACTCTACTAATTACTTTATCATGGCGACTGAAGGTATACTTTTAACAAGTCTTACTCTAAATATGAAATCATAATCATGCTCTGGAGAATGCTAATATTGCATCCTTTCTATTTTCTCTCTCTTTTGCCTCCATAGTCTGTCGTTGACATAAAAATTACCTAGCAAATCCATTTGGGATCAAGGAAGCATATGGTCATTGATATATGATACTCTACTCAGTGGAACTAACTTCCGATTAGCATTAGCATTGGAGAGGCTAACTAGAGAACTTGCAACATTTTTCTTCTTATACTCTCCATTAGCAAGTAGCTTTCCATAACTCTCAACAAATGATCATGTTCATAAAAGAAAGCTACTCAACTGAGCTGAAAGAAAAAGTTGAGGATACGTTTACCATTGTTACATCATCTGGTTTGATGCCCACTGCCTGCATTGACTCAAAAATCGCCAGAGCTTCTTTTCCAAATCCATGCCTTGCGTAACCAGAAATCATAGTATTCCACGAGACAACATCCTTGTCTTTTATATCTTGAAATGCATCGTAAGCTTCTTCTATGCTTCCACACTTGCAATACATTGACAAAATTGCATTCCCCACAAACCACCGAGACGCATATCCTGCCTTGACTAGTCGGCTATGCATTTGCTTTCCCAGCTCCAAGGCAGCAATATCAGCACATGCACTCAAGGAACATGTGAAAGCAGACCTATTTAATCTTTCTCCAGCTCTGTTCATCTCTACAAACTGATGCAAAGCCTCTTCGCAATGACCACTTTGAGCATAACCAGCAATAATGGCTGCCCAGGAGATGCAGTCACGCTGAGGCATCTCATCAAACAAACTTCTAGCTTGAGAAATGTTGCCGCTCTGAGCATAGCACGTGATCATTGTATTCCATGAAGCAATATTTCGACAAGGCATTGCCTCAAATAATTCCTTTGCCATGTCAATTTTCTTATGTTGAACATAACCAGCAATCATTGCATTCCAAGAAACTGTATTCTTTTCTGGCATCTGATCGAAAACTTTTCTTGCTTCATCCAACAAACCATTCTGCACATAACCAGACAAGGTTGCTGTCCATGCAAAAAAATCCTTAGTCGGTGACTCCTGAAACAATCTCCTAGCTTCAGACAAATCACCGTTCTGTGCATAACCGGTAATCATCGTATTCCATGAAACTTTATCTTTAATTGGCATCATATCAAAGAGATTCCTTGCATCAACAAACCGCTTCTTCTTCACATACCCAGCCATCAAACAATTCCAAGGTACCACCTCCCAATCAGTCTTCGAGTTAAACAACAACTGCGCCTCCTCCAGCCTTCCATTCTGTACATACGCTGCAAGCAACCCGTTCCACGACACGGCATCCTTTGTCGGCATCTCATTAAATATATGCCGTGCCTCATCAACATACCCATACTGCGCATAACCTGACAACATCGCATTCCAGGAGACTACATCCTTCACGGGCATTCGCTCAAACAGCGCCCGAGCAGCAAAAAGGTCCCTGTTCTTCACATACCCACTAATCATCAAATTCCACGTTACCAAATCTCTCGCGATCTTGGGCATTCCATCAAACACTTGCCTGGCAAGATCGAACCTGTCATTCTGCAAGTACCCAGAGATCATGGCATTGTAAGAGACGGTGCTCCGGCAGGGCATCGAGTCGAAGACCCGCAGAGCGGCCTCGCATTGCCCACTGCGCATATGGGAAGTTATGGCCATGTTCCATTTGATCACGGCGGGGACTTCCGAGGCGACCCGCGACTTCCGTTTCGGTCCGCTCTTTTCCGGCGACGAAGACGACGACGACGACGACGACGGTGACGTTTGCTTCCAACGGGAAGGCCTCAAGCTCGGCTTCGCAGTTGCCCGACGGGAGCGAAGAGAGCAACCGACGTGAAACTGTCTGTACCAGCAATTCCCGCGCATCCCTCGAGTTGTCAGGACTACGATGAGGGTGAGGAAGATAATAGAATGGGATGGTCCTCATGCGCACGAACGATCACGAGTCGGTTCGGACGACAAGATGCGGCCAGAGATGATGCTTTCCGACATGATATGTCGGGTTCCATGAAAAGACCGTTGTCGACGTCATTTAGTTCTTTTTAAACCCTGTTGTCGGATCGCCTCAACAACAATAATCGCTTTGGCTTCGATTGTGTAACCCGCTGCCATGAGAGCGGGAACGATCGCCGGAGGCAGAAAGAATCCGGACAAGTTGCGTTTCCGACTTTAGGATTGCGTGGGAGCAGGAATGAACCGATACCACGGTATGATGTAATAAAGTGTCATATATGGGATGGTACTTGTCTTTTAACTTGTAATGATGCCTCTTTTGGGGAAAGCAGAGGAGTAAAATTGTGCGGAGTTCAGCTCAAAACGGATAATATCGTTATAAGTGGGTAGAGGAGTAAAATTGTGTGAAGTTCAGCTCAAAATGGATAATATCGTTATAAGTGGGATATGATTCGAGAGAGAGATATGTTAAAATGTAAGTAGTTGTTTTTAGGGGATTTCAAAGGTAAATTAGTTTACCATGATATTGTAAATCAATCTTATGACCTTGTACTCTATTTTCATACCTAATTATGATAAGATGAGCAATGATATATGGCGAATCTAAAGAAGGTAATTCAAACAGGCTGTTATTTTCTCTTTCCAAAGATTTAGTATGGGGAAAGAAAATGGTCTGATTTGCTATTATAAATGATGGAAGAATCTAATTCACCATACTTGTTAGCATTTATAAATTTTGAGAGATAAAGATGTTTGAATAAAAATCAAATTCCAAACAACTACATGAAAAGGAATACACAATAAAAAGCTAAAAAATCAAAGATATCTGAACAGTTGCTAAGGCTAACAATATTTGTTTCGATATAAAACTCAATAAAAGCAAATTTCCTTTTCAAATATTGCAGCACAGTCTGTTCATGTAAATATACACGGGGCGATCTCAATTGAAATCCCGCGAAAGTGAGTCAGCTAATTACAAGTGAATAATCTGATCGGTAGTATAAGTACTTCCACCGATTTAATGTCTTTAAACTATCTTATGAGAGAGTGGTCGGTTACAGAGGTAATTGTAAATTAATTGTTTAGAGATGGGGGCAATTGCGACGCGATAAATTGATTGTTGGCAGATGGAGGTTACTCTTTGATGCATCCTCCGACCAAAAAGGGCGATACTTGACGACAACAGTAGTCGGAAGACAAATCATTTTCCTTATTCAGATAGATGGTCGAACCCTGGTCAGTCGCAGAATAAGTAAGAGAAATGATGTTATCAAATGTTTCTCCCCCAGGAGCGCTGCAACATTAACCTTTCTTAGCCAGATGAACGAGTAAGGGCAGATGTGCATACCTCCACCTGTCATAGATTAGTGTTGACAACACTAGCTCCTAATGAGTGATCCCGGACACTAGGTTTGTACATTCACAGAGACAATGAATTGTGCAGTGATACCGCAGTAAGTTTAGCTCAAATTACCAATCAGAGAGGCATTCTGCATTAATTTGCATTCAGTTCTAACTATTTGTCATTTCTTCTTAATAAGAAAGATCCCAATTACGTCTTCCCACACCATTCATAGAGAGAGATTCATAAACCAGAAATCCTATCTGGAAGTGAAACTGATTTCTGCTCTGCTTTAGAAGGACTACATTGCAGAGACTGTTACTTATGAGAGACCCGAATCCCTTTCATTCGATCCTCGATCAGTTAAAGCTCCTTGTGAAAGAAGATAAGGCAAGAGGATACTGCACACTAGAGATCAATACTCTGTAATTTGTTATGTCTACATAAAAAAATGGGAAAAGATTGAACATTACCTTACCAAGAACCTCATATACTGAAGAGCCATGTTTACTGTTTTAGGTGGTTGGAGCCAACCCTCAGTTGTGCTGTTGAATGGTCGTAAATAGAGGCCACAGCCAGATTAAGACAGTAATAAACAGTTGCTTTTACCTCCCTGCTTGCTTGCAAATATACAAGTATGATTATGGGGAGCTCATGCTCCTCAGCAGAAGAGTCTTTGCTAACAAGACTGAAGAGACTGTTCTCTCAATCTGTCCTATTATTGTCCAAGTCAAGAACCATAGGAGATTCAGCAAATAAGAAATCCTGAAATCTCTTAAATGATCATAATTCCAAGAAGATACAGGTTTCCTTATCAAAAGTTTGACCATGACATACAACAGAAAAGGATTCAAAATTACTCCAAAATTTCTCAATTGACAGAATAAATCTTCTACATATCAAATGCTACCTCATAGCTCATCTTACCCTCCTTTCAAGCCCTCCTCTCTTTCTAAATGTCTTCTTATTATTCCATCTTTCAGGAAATCAAGAAATGAATTCTCTCATAGGCCATGTAGCCGCTATAAGAGCAGGATCCTTTTAGAGGACATAGCATAGGGACATCATGTGTGCTTCAGCTCCTCATTCAACACGGCAGGAGTCCGAGTCTGGAGGGGGCAGAGGATGACCAATTGTTCTTTCCTAGTTTTAAGTTTTTAATGGGTTGGGTTCAAGTGATAACAAAGTAAGAATAAAAAATAGAGACGCAATGAAAGGCCCACAACCGAAGCCAACCCTGTACGTTCCAAATCAAGGATTCTAGGTATCCCGATGTTAAAGAGCTTGAATCCTAGTAGTGTGAACCAATTCTCTTCACCTTGTTTTACTTTGAAAAAGACCCTCATTCATTCGACATTGACTGTAATACCTGTTTTAATTTTGAAGATTTAAGGTGTACCAGGATGAAGCTATAAACTCAAATAAAGAAGGCATCATTTACGGTGGGACATCATTTGGTTCAATAACTGGTGCCTTCATTGACTCAAAAATAACCAAAGCCTCCTTTAAAAGTCCATGCCTTGCATAACCAGCAACCATGATATTCAACGAGACAGAATCCTTCTCTGCTATACCATGAAACAATTCGTAAGCATCTTCAATATTTCCACACTTACAGTACATTGCAAGAAGTGCATTCACCACAAAACATCCAGATTCGTATCCTGCCTTTATCAGGTATCCATGCAATTGCTTTCCCAATTTCACCGCTCCAATTTCAGCACATGAACTTAAAGAACAAGTCAAAGCCGATCTGTTTGGCCATTCTCCATACCTGTTCATGTCTAGAAGCAGCTGCAAAGCCTCTTCAAAATGCCCAGTTTGAGAATACCCAGAAATAATAGCAGCCCAAGAGATGCAATCACGCTGAGGCATCTGATCAAACATGCATCTAGCTTTGGAAATGTCACCGCTCCGAGCATAGCCTGCAATCATTGTATTCCTAGAGCTGATGTCTCGACAAGGCATCACCTCAAACAACTGTCTCGCTTTGTCTATTTCCTTTGATTGCACATACCCCGCAATCATTGCATTCCAAGAGACACTATTCTTTTCTGGCATCACATCAAAAATACGTTTTGCTTCATCCATCATTCCCTTTTGCACATATCCAGACATCAAAGCTGTCCATGCAAATACATCCCGAGCTGGTGAGGCCACAAACAATCTTCTTGCTTCTGACAACTCGTCATTCTGTGCGTAACCTGCAATCATAGTGTTCCAGGACACTTCATCTTTGAAAGGCATCCAATCAAAAAGCTGTCGTGCATTAACCAACATCCTCCTCTTGACATACCCAGCCATCAGATAATTTGAAGGAATCACCTCCCAATCTGTCTTCAACTCAAAAAGCCTACGCGCTTCATCCATCCTACCATTCTCTACAAAAGCAGTGAGCATCGAGTTCCAAGATATATTATTCTTGCAAGGCATCTCATCGAAGACCTCTCTGGCCTCATCCACTAGTCCATTTCGCGCATAACCTGACAACATCGCATTCCAAGAAGCAACATCCCTCGCAGGCATTTGATGAAACAACGCACGAGCAGCAGAAACATCTCCATTCCTCATGTACCCACTAATCATAGAATTCCAAGAAACCAGATCCCTCTCCGGCATTCTATCAAACATCTCTCTAGCAAGACCGAACTGGCCGTTCTGCCAGTACCCTGTTATCATCGCGTTGTACGAGACGACGCTCCGACAGGGCATCGAGTTAAAGATGCGAAGAGCCAGCTCGCACTGGCCGTCACGCATGTGGGCAGTGATGGCCATGTTCCACCTTCTCACATCCGCGTTCTCTGATACAGTCGTCGCGCGCCGCTGCCACTCGTTCTCTCCCGCTGGCGAAGTTTCCTTCGAGGAACCCGACCTGGGTTCTCCGCTTCTCCCCGCTCGGAGCTGACGATGCGAGCAGAACTGTCTGTACCAGCACCGCCCGCGCATAACTCGACCAGTCAAAGTTCTGAAGAGGCTGGAAGCGGCGGGACATGGGTTCCTGTTCTAAACAGCATGCGAGCAAACTCGAGGTCACATCCGCGAGCTGACGAGCAGCAGCTAGAAAATCACATCACATCACATCACATTTTGATCCTGGCATCTTCGTTCTGAGCAAACCGACACCGCCTCGTTGCAATTTGAAATTGCGCTTCGAAGGATTGCCATTACAGCCGGATCGAACCGACGACATTCGTCGGTTGTTCGAGCAACCTGCGACTTCACGATGTCCATCTACGAGCGCGCAACAATCGACATTGACTCTCGCCTGGAGAAAGAGCGATTTACTGATCTCATCATCGAATCTCTCCTTAAGAATTACGAGGACATTGCAAAACGAAAACGCTTTGTTTCCCCCATTTGATGGCTTAACTGGAGATACATTAAATTACCATTTCACTTATGCTTTTCACGTTTCATTGAATTGGCATCAAAATAAAAATGATAGGTCTGGGGCTCCCTTTGATTCACCCTTTTTGCGAAAATAATGAGTTAATAAAAAATTATTTTATTATCAATAACAATTTATATCTATATACATAATAAGTGAAGGAAAATAAGACTGTTCTAGAAATTATTTAAGATAAAACAAAAGAGACGTAGGAATTATTTATTAAAAAGTACTTTCTAAATCATTTTTTTGATAAAAAGCCTTAAATTTTTCAAATGTATTTTCCTTAAAATGCTTGTTTATGATACTTATAAAAATAAATGAATAAAAATTTTAGTTATAAATTATTATTTATAATGAAATATTTTTATTAACTAATTATTTCAAGTGATGTAAATAATACTTTTTTCAAATTATTAATTTTGAATGAAATAGATGAAGTTTGAAAAGTTGCTTTTCTAGATAGTAATTTTAAGTTTGAAGAAAGATTTTGAATTTGACTTAGTCTGAGTTAAGTCCTAATTCAGAACTCATCAAAACAAAACAAAAAAATAAATGAATTGGTTGTCACTCTTCAACGTAAAGGGAAAGAAAACGGTTGTCCCGTAAAAAAGGAAAAAAAAAAAAAAAAAGGTGGAGAGGGTAGCACGTGCCAATCACGCGATCGTTCTCGTGTGCGATTTGATCACCTTCTGGAGCATATTTCCCCCGGTCGGAAGTTAATTTTCAGACAGTGTGAGTTTCTCGTCCTCGTACGCGACGACGTCTCCGCCTCAAGAGTTCTCATCGGCGATCGAGCGAGCGAGCATCAGGGGAAATGGCGGCTCCTTCGGCCTCGAAGCTGGCCGCGGCTGCGGATAGGTTCGGCTCCGCCGCGCGCCGCCAGGTCCTCACCGTGACCGACGCCGCCGCCTCCAGGATCCGCCACCTCCTGCAGCAGCGTCAGCGCCCTTTCCTCCGGCTCGGCGTCAAGGCTCGCGGCTGCAACGGCCTGTCCTACACCCTCAATTACGCAGGTAGCCCTTTCAGCAAATTCGTGCTTCCCGAAATTCTGGGTTCATTTTTTTTTCCCCCATTTTTTCGGATTGTTTCCTACCGATTTTGATCTGCTTATGTTGGAATCTGGATAAGGTTGGGTTTCGACGAAGGACGAGTTTTGTGTTTGCTTGTGCTGCAATTCTTTTGCTCCAATTCCTTCTTTTTTTTTCGTGGATTGAGTAATGCATTTCGGGAGGTTTCAGTTTTCGTGGGCTTTGTGGTCTGTCAAATTCGATGTAAGAAGATGCCTGAACCAATTTTAGGGTTGTTGATTCCTACGGTCGTGTGTACTTGTGGCATTGAGAGACGGGCAGGACAAATTTTAGGAAGGGTTGCGATGGCATGATGAATCAGGAAGTATGCGTCTGCAGGGTCTGCGGTTGAATAATGGTAAAAGTTATCATTAGATGCCCCTGTTTTGAGATCGAGTGAATCACCATAAGACATTGTATTTACCTGTTGGGAATTATGGTGTGGGTTGAGGTGCGACTGTATGTTGAGTGGGTAGCCCAGGTAGCGCAAAATTGGATATGTCAAATGGCATGAAGTTTCAATTTGCTAAATGACATGGTAAAACTGATGATGTTTGCATACCAATCCAACAACTAGGATTCTCCAAATCATGCTTCTAAGGTGCATCTGCATCATGTAATTGGTTTTGATAGAAGTCAGTTGATGACACTGATGAGTTATCTACCCATCAATCCAGAGTGGGAGTAATTTCGTAGTTTTCAAGTGAAGTCTATCAAAATTTGAAATGATATATCCAGCAAGTTATTATGACTATTACTGTTGGTTGTTTACATTGTTCTGTAATACTTTGTCACGTGATGATAAAACTCTCATGCGAAAACCATCATTAGAGTACTAAATTTTCTCATCAGATTACTAACTCATAAAAAAGAAATAAATCAAGTGCATTAAGCTTTCATGAGATGATGAACTAAATTCCGCATTTGCATCTTATTTCTTTCTATTTTATTTATTTTACTTGATAGATTGCAACTTCATAGAGGAATCACTTGACCTCATTTGAAGTGGTTGAAACTTATTTAGTTGTCTAGAAAATGTCAAATTGCTTATATCATTGTCCATATGGTTTTACAATTCAATTTGACGCCCAAGGTTGGGCTTTTTGCCTGGTTTTTGCACTTGCTTGGACTTGAGTGCATCACTTGTGGGTTTTTTTGTGGTAAAATTGATTCCTTTAGGAGCAACTGCATTTCCAACTCACTTTTCTGAATTTCTCATAATGCTGTCCCAAAAGTAAATCCTTTAGATTTAAATTGTGACATAAAGGGTTTGGGCTATGTCTAAAATGGAAAGAGAAATGGTCTGTCCAATTTGAAGAAAATACAAAGGGTTAATACCACTATAAACCCCAAACTATGCCTATTGTAACACAAATATCTTGAATTTTTTTTTTTTTTTGTGTCACCAAAAGCCATAAACTTGCCTATTGTGACACAAATACACCAAACTTTTTTTTTTTTTTGGTTATAAAAAACCTTGAACTTATGCTAGTGTGACAAATATACTCTGGAAATAAAGGGTATATATGTCACGCATGTATAAGTTGAGGTTTTTTTTGTGACACAAAAATAAAGTTGGGGATATTTGTGTCTTAGTAGACAAGTTTAGGATCTTTGACAACACAAAAGAAATTTGAAGTGTTTGTGTCATAGTAGGAATAGTTTGGGTTTTTTATGATATTTGCCCAAATACAAAAGGTCAATTCGTTGGTTGGTAATTTAAACAGTTAATTTTTTGCCCAAAAAACATAAATAAATAAACAGTTACTGTTGTTTTTGGTTTGCTGAGTGTTAAGTTTGGGTTTGGCTTTGATTTGTGAAATTTTTTAGTAAATTTGGTGACCAGTTTTAATTTTTGGGTCAAAAGCTGGAAAAGCTTAATTAATGTTGCTTAGTGTGGAAAACAAAACCTTCACGTTGCAGGTAATCATGAAATATTCTCAGGAATCAGAATGCCTTAGCGTAACTTTTGCTTTGTGTTGTTTTTGTGGTTAAGATACAAGAGTCCAAAACTTCCAAATTTTTTTCCAGATTGAATGCAACTGCATCTGTCAATTTTTGTTAAGCTCCTGTTTTGTGATAGCATGCCAAAGCAGGGACTAGATTCTGTAACAAATTTATCCTTCTTCAGTCACATCTATTAGCCAATTCATCTCTGGCTATTACCACTTGCCTATGTTCATAACTGAGAGGGTTTGAATACTTACTCTCATATGGCAAGAGGGCTGTCAGAGAGTTGTCCCGTGAAGTTCTTGGTCACCTTAAATTTCTGCATAGGATGCTGGTTTACATTTATACTGAAAAAATGTAAAGGTTGACCATCTTTTGATGATGTGTAATGAGACAGAATATACATTGATAGGAAAAATAATTGCAGATTGAGATCTGCTTGTCCATGTATACCTGGACCCGAAAACACAGAAATAAGTAGATGAACCATACCTTGTGAGTTTCAGGCTAGTGATTGATGCTCTTATTGTCTATTCTTTTCTGATATATTGATTACTCATCTACTGGAGGAAATTTTATTTACTAATTTTCAGATTCAAAAGGGAAGTTTGATGAGTTGGTTGAAGACAAGGGCATTAAGATTTTGGTTGAACCAAAGGCTCTGATGCATGTTATTGGAACTAAGATGGACTTTGTAGATGACAAGCTCAGGTAACTGCCATGCATCTCATCTATTCCCCTATCATGTACAAGAATTTTCTTTTCTCTCCATAGTTCATATATGAATTGAGCACCCAAAATTTATTCAACTCACCGTAATTTACAACTTATATTCCAGTCTAGATTCAACGTTATCTGGCGAAGAGGAAATTACTTTAGCAGCAACTTTATTTGCACATTATGTCTGTTGAAGTTGTTTCTAGGTTATAGTCCTAACATAAATTTATACTTTTGATGGAAGAAACATTGAATAAGTGGTAGTGTTAGTCGATATGCGTCTAGATACTCGTGGAAAAAAAGTCTTAACTGTATGTGCAGTGGGTTAAGTTACAGAGATTTTTTGTTACATTTCTGTCTGTATTGATCTTTTTGTATTATATACTCCTTTATTTTGCCTCGCAGTGTTGACTAGCTTCTCTGCAGGTCTGAATTCATCTTCATCAATCCAAATTCTAAAGGCCAATGCGGTTGTGGGGAGTCCTTCATGACAACAAGTAATTCAGACGCAGCTAAACGTGGAGGCAGTTGAGGATGTTGCAAATAAATGTCATGACTGAAGCATATATTAGAACACGGAGAAAACCTATTGTCCCTCTCAATGGAAAATATTCAGCTAACCACTCTTTGTTAGATCCTGGCTGAAATAAATAGCATCGCTTCTTCTTTTCTCCCTTTTATTCTGGGGGAACGTTGCAAAATCTTTTGTTTGTCTGAAGATCTTTTGTCTTGGGGCAACTTCTGTGTATATTCGGCTTCATGAACAGATTTGCATTTCCCACAGCATAAATAACAGGCAGAGTCGTGCGATGTGGTCATATTCTCATTTGTGCTTTTGTTTTCTTAGTGTAATTAACATGGCCTTTGATGTTATACTTCCTATGTCTGTTTGTCCCTCAATATAATCTTGGTAAATAGGGTAGTATCCTGAACATGGGTCCATTTTCACAGATCAGTGAAATGTGTCTTAATTCAAGCAGGTTCTTTTCGCATTGTAAGCTATGGGATTCAGAATCGTGCAGATTCATATGAACACTTCTTCATCAAGAACGGTGAGAATATGATTTGAGTATACTGATTTGTCATTAGAGAGAAAAATGTCCGATGCTCTTGTTTGTGTATATCTTCGGCAGGCTTTGACGATCGGTGTCGCTTGTGTCATCTCAATTCCGCTTTACCTTCTGGCACAACATCAAGAGCGGGATTGCTTCAACGTGTAATAACTGCGATGTAAAATTCCTAATTGGTAGGTAGATACCAATAACTTGAAGGAAAAAAATCCAGAGTCTAAATATAGCGTCTCGGAAAGAAATGTGATTTATGACGTGCAATTCAAAAGATGGCCAGATGGCTTTGCCCCTGATCATCTGAACTAGCCTCAAGTGACCAGCAGATGTATTTTTCGTTTAGACGATTGAACAAATCCTTGACTTACTAGCATGTTTAGAAAGTGATGGGAATATGAAAATTCCTATAATAAGGAATTGCTACTCAGACAGTATGACCTGTGGGGCTTCTACCAACACGCGGTATTGCCCCGTCAGGTTTTTACCCCTTGAAAGAAATTTCCCATTGCTGCCCCTGTAGGAGTTGGGGCCATGTCTCCGCCCCATTGTAGCTGATCATTCTCTCAGACCAGTTACTACTAACGAAATGTTCCTGGAAATTCTTATTTTCATTGGACCATTTGCATCTACATGCATTGATTGCTCGTACATTCAGAAAATTTCCATCACATCTAAAAATTTTACAAACGGATTTCAAAACCTGCAATTTCAACTCAGATTTTTACAGCATTCATTTTCTTCTAGCTCCTGAGCAAATGTACGGTTCACAAGCAGGTTTCTCTTTTTTGGGACTTCCAGTGGCTTGACAAGAGGTCTTGTTCCTGCCCCCAACCCCAGGTCACTAGGCTGCCATGTCAGTGGCACTTAAAGTCTCGTCTGTTTCCCGTGTTTATCAAGTCAGAATCGGCTAAATCAAAAGCTCTGTAATTGCATACATAAAAAACCATTAAAAACCGTACAACACTCATGAAAACACAGAACCGGTTGATAATGTTGCAGAGCCGCTCCAACAATAGGAGAGTAAATTTCCAACGCAATTGGAGAAACTATAACTGTCACAGACAAGAGGCTCTAATATAGCACGAATTAAACTGGAAAAAAGCTCCTAAACAAGATTTTGTCCAGTGCATTCAGATGTGTCCGATCAAGAATAATTGGATTCACCTGAGGAGAGCTTGGATCTTATTTCTCCAACCCCGGTCTTCCTGGGAGTAGACAACCGGTGCTTTGACCATTCTTCCAATGCCTTCCTGTGTAGTCCATTCATCCGAATATAAGGACGTCTTTCCTTGATTATCCTCTCGGCATTTTTCCAGTCTTCTGCAACCCCAAGAGCCACTAGCAGAGCACATGATACTGCCACACTCCTTCCATGACCTGGAGATCAGTTTGAAGAGAAACTTTTCACAAATAGATGCAAATAGTTTGGCTTAATAAGTGCCGACAGAAGAAAAAACCTGAACATAAAACTTCACAAGAGATGATGCACATCTAGATAAAATCATCTTCCTCAGTAATGTCAAACACCAAAATTCTGAGTTCAAGGAAGAAATCTGTCCCATGAATGACGCTCTCAACAACTCTTTAATAGCAAGATCAAGATGTTCCTCTAGTGACAATGCTATGCAAGGCTTAACATCATAATGTCTCTAATTCAACCACATTATCAAGGTCTCATGTTACACGTTGAGATCACTAAATTTGTTGTCTCAAATTTCAAGAACCAAATATATCATCTCATCCCACTAGTAAGAAAACTTATCCCCATATCTCTTCGCCCAGTGACATTATGATGCAAGACATGTATGAATCCGATTTCCATAACTTCCCTCTATACTCAAATCGTGCATTCAAATTTCTTTATCTTGTGTCTGACCACATAATTCTAGTATGTGTAATGCTAATTGATGCATCCCAAAGTAATCAATTAGACTCATATGGTTACTAAAGAGTACACACAGAGCTGCAAAAGGCAAGCAATTACACTAACAAGTTGTTAGATCTCAACATGGAGATATCATCTTTTGCTCAAGTATTTATATGTACATTTTTTAGCCAATACTTCAATAACATTAAATATAATAATGTTCAAATCTGAACTAATAAAAAGAATAAGACTCAGAACAACTATTAACTGTTCCATATTCTTTTCTTTCTTTAGATAATGCCACTATGTTTTTACATGATATCTAGATCTTAGACATATATATTGACCTTTTTTTTCTGGTTTTAAACAAAACATCTATCGACTTAAATAGTAAAAAATGAACAGCTTCAGCTTAGGGGCACTGCAGGTTTTACAGATACAGCTTAGGAAAAACTGCCATCCTCAGATAATCTGATCTAACACATAGGACCCTAAGTGTGCTTGATGTGATTATAGAGATAGAAAGCTCGTGCATCAAGAGAATAAACCTAGGAGATAGCCACTTGATATCATATAATCGCTTCAAGGTTTGATGCATGTAACACTAGTTTCTTAGTACCCATCACTTGAGGAGAGTAAGTGACAAGAAGATTGATTGAAAACTATGAAATCAACTGTGCTACACTGTTACTCATTGATAAAGTTTCATGCAGTTAAAACGCTTCTATAACAGCAAAGTGCCTAGTGTTAGAATTTAGATCCTGGGACATGAAAAAGATGGATGACTGATCCTATGCTATCGAAGACAAGGTTTCTGACAGAGTTGAACATATACCGCTCCTAGAAATGCATAATGCTTAACAGTAGTATCCTTAGTCCCGATCACTTGAGGAGAGTAAATAACAAACTATGAACATCAACTGTGCGACACTGTTACTCATTGATCGAGCTTCATGCAGTTAAAACACTTATATAACAGCAAAATTCCTAGTGCTAGAATTTAGATCCTGGGATATAAAAAAGAGAGATGATTGATCCTACACTATCCACAACAAGCTTTCTGACAATGTTGAACATATACCGCTCCTAAAAATGCATAATAATATCCATTTTCCTTCCATACCATAGGCACAGTGAATGAACACAGGCTTGTTCTGAGCCCTCTTCCTACACGCCCACTTCACCGCGGACTCGATCTCCCCGGGCCCCGGCGACCGCGTGTCCCAAGTCGGGACGCAGAAATACGCGTGCCCGCGCATCTCCGGCCGCCGCGGGAGCTCGCAGGTGCAGTCCACGATTGCGGGGTCGCCGGGGGGCAACTTATCGAGCGACGAAGGCCACCCACCAACGTAGACACCCTCGCAGATCTCGGTGTACGGGGCCTCCCCGCTCCGCAGCCTCCTGATCGCAGAAAAGGCCCTGACGAAGTACAGGTACGGGCCGAAGATGAGGACCGACCAGACGGGGAACGACCCGTCCGGGCTCTTGCCCAGGAGCAAGGGGAGGTTGATGGAGGGGTGGGAAGCGAGGAGACGAGCAGGGACACGAGGGACGCGTACAGGAACGGGAGGCACAGCAGCCCGAAGCCGCGGCTTCTGAGGAAGGCGAAGAGCAGGAACAGAGCCGCGGCCTTCAACCCGATCAAGAACGAGATGCCCACTCCCATGATAAGCCTTCCCGACAAGAATCGAGCTTCTGGGTACTCACCGATTCAAGCAAAGATTCTACCTTTGGGCTGAAGGAACGAATTTGAAGGAACGAAGATGGAGGAAGTTCGGAGGGAAATCGAGGGGAAGAGAGATGGGAGTTGATTCTGTAGACGATGCAATTCGACGCCACCCTTCCATGGCAAGATCGCGATTTCGCGGTTCTTGGCGTCGATCCTTTTCTTCGCTTTCGCTCTTTCCGTATGAAGCCGCTCGGAAGTCGAACCGGACCGCCCGGTTCGACCGAAATTTGTGCAAAGCGAAGCCAGAAGCCTCTATCGTTCGGTTCGGCCCGAAAAAGGTTTCGCAGTGCGATAAGAAGTGGGAAAACAATGCTAATAGTTCTCCCTAGATTTTGGTACGTCACCTTTGAACTTTAAATTATTCTTAACAGGTTCAAAGATTTTCAATTTGTTGGATCTAGTCCTATGACTTTTCATAACAAAGTCAAATCGGTCATTGGATTTCGCAACTTTTTGTAATTACATTATTACTTAAATTTCACAATATCATTTTATTTTAATCCATTTCATAAATAGATAAAAGATATGCTGATTGTTTTCATCGCCTTTTTGTCTGATTGAATTTCCTGACTTACATATGTAAGTAAACTTAATTAAGAAAACACAAAATGAAAAGGCTAGAAATTTTTATCTATGTAATTGTTTAGGAACAATATTTAAATTGATATAAGTAAAATTATTTATAGATAAATCAATACGTTATTCAGACATCCTTATGAAAATAATTATTGTTAAAGTAGCAAGAATTTCAACTCAAAATAATTCTAAATGAGGTTTTACATTCATTAATATAAAAATCAAAAGCTAACATAAATTTAAATGGCAATGTCGTAGTATTTATAACCCAAAAAAAGTATGTGATAATAGCATATTAATTCTTGTTGATTTAGAAATGGATGAGAATGAAAAGATATTCTATATAGTATAAGTAATATTAGTACTGAATGGCTGATTTGATTTTGCGATGGATTAAATTAAATAAATTGAAAGTTTAGAATTATTTTCCCTTAAGATATGGTGCACGACATGTGTTGAGGTATATCTAATGTGCTTGGAAAATCAGTAACCTTTATATATATATATATGTTATTTTTGGTTGAAAAGTAAACTTTACATATATTGTAATACGTAAGACTACCGCACCTGGATAAATTAAGGGCCCAAAAAGTCAACACGTTAGGCCTCGATATTAATGTTGACCCGGCTGCTTTTGCTCGGCCAGACACATCATATTATCATAAATATTGAGTAGGACCTGGTTCCTTCTAGGACCGTCGTACGCCGGTTGGTGTAACTTTTCTTTCGAAGTACGTACACGACGAAGACCGAATCACTTCCTCCCCCTCTTTGCCAGAGGGAGGCCTCTTTCGTTATCCTGTACCCAGCCTAGTCTACTAGGATAAGGCCGTCGCGGGACTTCAGAGTGGGTTCCCACCTCGTAGTACGAGGTTCGGCCGGGAAAGCTCAATGGGAACGTTATCCCATATTTCTTCCTCTCACTTGCCTATAAATGATTTGTGAGGAGAAAATACCCAGGGATGTCCTATTCGAGGTGGAGCAGTTTAAGGACGACCGCTCAGGTCCCATGTTGTCGAAATACAATTTAAAAAAAAAAATCCATTTTTATTGCCATTTTGCCCTTCTCGGCTTTAAAATTTGCAGAATTGACACCTTCAACGTGGTTTTTTTTTTTTTTTTTTTTTTTTTTTTTGGGGGGGGGGGTTCCTTTGTTCGATAGTTCTCGGGAAATATTATCTATCTGGGGATCTATATGTATATATGTGTGAATGCATGTATGTATGACAAGGTCTGTTGTGCATTTATTGGATAAAGACAAACGGCAAGTCACAAGCTTCAAGCTTCAACTCCGCTTGCGGCTTAAACGAAACGAAGAGCTTCCATGTCAGACCGGATCTTCCTTCATTTATGCGCAGCAGCAGTTTTAACGGTCCATTTTATTCAATGCAAAGATTGGGGAGGAGGTCCTCTCCTCTGACATCGCTTGCAGTGCCGTGCCAGAGTGGAGGAAATTAAACCACGCGTGCTTGCTTTGTTTCGCTTCTTCCTTCTAGGCATGGAGATGGGACTAATGAGGGAACGGGAAAAGACCCTCCTCTCTCGCCCAAAAATTCCAACTTGGATTTCCCTCCTTCGGCCAAACTTGCACGTGTTTTTGTGCAGGGACTTAAATTGGAGACATAATTCGACAAGGATTGAGGATGACGAGCTTGTGTCCACAGGAGCTCTTTTCTATTCATGCTTTAGTCATATTGAACTCTTAAGCCTGCATGATAATATTCCTGTCATTTCTTTTTTTTCTTTTATTCTCAAATCAGAAAAAAAATGAAAATTCATTTGATAACGCCAATTATTTTTTCTATTATTCGAAATAGAAAAGTGGCCACGAAACAAATTTAGAATAGAAATAAATAAGAAAAATAACTTTTTATTACAATAACATTTTTAGAAATAAGTCTTCTTTTTTTCTTTTTGTTGTCATCCTTTTCTAATCAGTTGGTGGAGACCCGCGGCCGGCCAGCTAAAGGAGGAGAGAATTGAGGAAAAAATGAAAAGAAACAAAGAAAAATCTAAACAAAGTTTTAGAATATTTCAAAAAAATTTATGGCACAAAAAAATTTATAAGTCGTACTAAAAGAGTTGTGAATGAACTAAACCGAGAGCTCTGTCAATGCATATGTTCAAAACAGTAAACACCATTAATACTTCTGAAAACTGGAGAAGGTTGATAGTACTACAGAATCACTCCGACAACAGGATTGTCGGAGACGAGATTCTAAAGTTGACCACGAAGATAACTGAGAAAGCTCCTACAGAAGATTTGGTCCAGTGTTGTCAGACGCGTCGGATCAAGAACGATTGGATTCGCCGCAGGAGAGCGTGCGTCCTACTTCTCCGTCTCCGTTCTCCTTGGGGGAAGAAACCCGGTGCTTGGACCATTCTTCCAACGCCTTCCTGTGGAGCTTATTCACCCGAATGCAAGGACGTCTTTCCTTGATGATCCGCTCGGCACTCTTCCAGTCTTCTGCAACCCCAAGAGCCACCAGCAGAGCACACGACACGGCTACGCTCCTTCCATGACCTGGGAATCAGTTTCAAGAGAAAACTTTTCACTAACAGATGCAAAACAGTTAAAATGAATTGTCGCGAACGGCCGCTGCTTTAACGAACGCGGGCTTATGAAAAAGGTGTAATCTTCAAACCCCATTACAATACATATATAAGACGGCTGGCGCATCAAGAGTATCGAGAGCTTCATGCAGTCAAAAGCACTTCTACGACAGCATAGCGCCAAGTGCTAGAATTTAGATCCCTGTGATATAAAAAAGATGGATGATCGATCCTACACTGTCCACAACGTCGAACATATTTCACTCCTAAACACGTGTACAAATCATGATCAGCACCGAATTCTTGACAATAATATCCTCTTTCTTCCATACCATGGGCACAATGAATGAACACAGGCTTCTTGTTCTGAGCCCTCTTCCTACAAGCCCACTTCACTGCAGACTCGATCTCCCCCGGCCCCGGCGACCGTGTATCCCAAGTCGGGACGCAGAAGTACGCGTGCTCGCTCAACTCGGGCCGCCGCGGGAACTCACAAGTGCAGTCCACGATCGCGGGTTTGCCGGGAGGTAACTCATCGAGCGATGACGGCCATCCACCAACGTACACGCCCTCCCAGATCTCGCTGTACGGGGCCTCGCCACTCCTCCGCCTCCTGATCGCGGAGAAAGCCCTGGCGAAGTACAAGTAAGGGCTGAAGATGATGAGCGACCAGATGGGGAAAGACCCGTCTGGGTTCTTGCCCAGAAGCTGAGGGAGGTTGATCGACGGGTGCGCAGCGAGCGAGACGAGCAAAGACTCGAGGGACACGTACAGGAAGGGTAGGGACAGCAATGCGAAGCCGAAGCTTCGGAGGAATGCGAAGAGCAGGAATGAAGCCGCGGCCTTTAATCCACCCAAGAATGATATGCCCACTTCCATAATAGGTTTTCTGACAAGAATCGAACTACCTGTACTTCCCAAATTCAAGCACCGATTCTTTCTTTTAGCTTAAAGCGCATTTAACGGGAATGAACTTGAAGAAACGAAGATAGAGAAAATCCCGAAGAATATGGGAAATCAACTCGCCAAAGTTTAGTGCAAGAACATACCGTGCAATCGACTCAGAGTGATGGCAAGAACAGGATTTCGCGGTTCTTAATGGGAATGGTCTGGATGGGTTCTTTGCATTCGATCATTTATATAAGCTGCTCGGAAGTCGAACCGAACCGCCTGGTTCAACCAAAACTCGGGCACAACAAGCCGGAAGTCTCTATGCACGACAAGTTATTCAACTGTGCCATGTGCTTTTGCTTGATCGGACGTCTTGGCCGTTCTCATTTTTCATCAATGTGTAGTATGCACCGTAACGTTCATTGGAACCTGGTTCGGTCTAGGGATGGCGCAGGTCGGCTGGTTTAATTTTTGCATGTACGCGGAAAAGTCCAAACCGGTGCCCATGGCGTAGTCGTACAATTACTCCCAAGCAACTCCTTTGTCGTACGCAAAAAACCCTCAAACAAGTATTGTTGTCTCGTTAATACTTTGCCATCATAATTATTAAAAAAAAAGCCAATCTATATCTATCATGTAAAAAAAAAAAAATACTGTAAATAACAATAAACTATTCTTGGTATGAAGAAAATATCCAATTTATTTTTATATCACAAAAAATCTTAAATTTATGACTATGTGGCAAAAATATCATCCGCCTACCATCAGAAACCTCAAATTATCTATTGTAACATCAATCCTCCGAACTTTTCTTTTTGTGTAACTAATACTAAAATATATAGTGGTGTGGTAAAAATGCCCTTTGTTACCACAAAAAACATCTTGAAATTTGTCAATGTGACAAAAATGCCCTTTCGTATCATCAATATCTCAAACTTGTATAATGACTGACAGAAAAAAAAATATCTTCAATCACAGTTCCTTTCAAGACGATTATTAAAAATCCAACACAGTGACTTGCATGGAAAGCGACACTAACGTGGATATGACATTGAGGGTAGTTTTCTCACATTAGTAGAATTTTAGGGGTTTTTGTGACATGAAAAAGAAAAAAGAAAAAAGATTTGATATATTAATGCATCAATGGTAGACCTGTCAAATAAGTAGGTCGGGTCAAATGAAAAATAATTTGACCCAAACCTTTAACCTTGTATTAACCCATTTGCATACAACACAAATTTATGGACCCATAACTAACCTCATTTGGGTTCTAATTCTTAGTTTTTTTTTTTTCTTCCTTAAATTGTTGTCTTCAAAGAATGAACATCTCCATAGATTGGCTTGCTAAATTGGTGAGGCAGCTTGCGTGCTCAAGTTGGTTCATGGGCTAAGACATTGTGCTGCTCATGAGCAATGTGAAAATGCGGGTGAGCACAGAACTAACGGACCTTCGTGCATAGATTCGGGGGTTAGGTTACGAACGTCAGATGGGGCGCGTAAAGTTGGCAGTGAGGCAAAAGGCAGTGAATTTTGCCCGGGTGACGAGTGATGCCCTACCCTTTAAACATGAAAAGAATTAGCAAAAGAGAAATTGCTAATCACTCGTTCAGAAAAAAGAAATTGCTAATCGAACACATCCAAAACGTCGCGAAATGCACGACAAAAGTATTCATTGCATTCTTCGGATCATGAATCTAGACCGTTGAAAGAAAATGAAATGACAAAGTCGAAAGGGTTGATGAGTTCTTGTTCGAAACGATTGTCTTCCTTTAGGCATCAAAACTGAAAAGACGGCAACATGAAAGTTCAAACGGACAGCGGTGACCCTTGTTCGGCCTTGGTCTTGTCGTGACTGTGGATTGGGTGAACAGTTCTATAAAATCGAGGCATGTCACGTCCTTGCTCTAAATGCTCCATCAGTTTTGTCCCACATGGAATGTAGAAAAGATGCGGGCCGGCCATCCCCTCCCCTTTGCTAGGGGAGAGCCTCTTTCATTGTCTACCCAGTCTTAGTATATTAGGATAAAGGCGTCGCGGGAATCTAGAGTGGGTTCCCATCTTCTGTAAAGGAGTTCGGCCGAGAGAGCTCAATGGAAATCTTATCCTGTGTTTCTACCCCTCACTTGCCTTTAAATGGCTTGTGGAGGAGACACCTAGGGATATCCAATTCAGGGTGGAGCAGTTTAAGGACTTTGCTCAAATCCATGTCCCACATGGAATGTAGATAAGATTTTGAGTCCACGTCCTAAGATGATGGGCTTGAAATTGGCATGTTGCCACCCCAATAGCGCTTGTGTGCAATTAGACATTCATTTTTGGCTACATGCATCATAACCTCCGATCAAGAATAAAAATATAATTAAGTCATAAAACTTATAATTAAATCATTAAATTTATTAAATTAGTATAATTAAATCATTCCGTTAACTCTAACTAACTTAACTAACGAAAAAACACTAATGTGATTTTTTAAATATATAATTTTTCTCTCCAACGTGGTTAAAATGATGTGACTTTGATCTTGATCCAATTTTTTTATTTAAAAATAATAAAAAAGCTAATTTAAAGATTAAAAGAAAGAAGAGAATGTTGGAAACCAGTAGGGGTTTGTAGCCCTCGTCGTCGTTGTCATACCGACGATGGTGGGGAAAATGGTGGCGGCAGTCGTCGAGCCCGTGCCAAGGGCCATTTGAATTTATGTTTAAATATTTTAGGTAATTTATTAATGACCTAACCTACTCAAACATGAGTTAAAAATGGATTTCAAACTCGTTTTATCACATTTATCGAGCGAGTAGAGCTTACAGCTTAGGGTTTTAAGTAATTAAAAAAAAAAGTTTGGGGTTTTGGTATTATAGTAAGAGCCTATGAATTTGGGCAATATAAAAAAAAGTTTAGGATAATGTCGATGCAATAATTATAATTTAGGGTTTTCTTTTTATATATTAGTCCTGATAAAGATATCTTCTGGAATAAAAACATGCCGATAAAGGAATTGGACTTCGAGATAAGAATCAAATGTAGCACAAGAATTAATTAACAGACTAGAAAACTGCTGTAGACGGCAGACGAGACGAGAGTACCCGGACAGAAGGAAGGTCCATCAATGGAGGAGGGAGTTCGACGGTGGGTGGTGAACGTATCCAAGTGGTGCCCATCTCCCCAGGACTTCTCTTCGGCCCTCTCCATCCTCCCTCCTTCTCAACACCCCTCAGTTCTCAGGTTCTTTCTCACTCTCTCTCGTGCTGGTGTTTCTCTTCTTTGGTTTCTGTGATCAATGGAGTCCGAAAGGAGGGAGATGCAGAATCGAAAGATGACATCAAGATGGCGTTTTGACCTGTTTTCTTTATGTGGGTAGGTTCGTTAAAAGCGAGGATAGGAAGAGGGCGTTGGTCAGCCTGTTGCTGCAATATGCTCTGCTGCATCAGGTGCTCGGAATCCCATACGAGCAAATTAGCATCAAGCGCACCTTGGAGGGCAAACCGTATCTGGTATGCTTGCAATTGTTCCTGACTGACACTTCAAATTTTCCTTTCTTTGGTTACTTTGTGTGGTTTTGATTGTGTTGTGGTAATTTGATCATCCGGTTTTTATGTGTGAGCAAACTTATTTGGGAGGGTGACGTCCGTGCAAAACCAACATTTTGTCGAAGGCCGAGAGGATTTGCTTTGTTTTATCAAATGTCATAAGCGCAGCAGCATGCTCGTACGATGTTGTCGACACGTTATGCGAAATAAAACACGTAATGGCGTCTGGTGAAATTGTCCCTCAATTGCTATTCCGGAAATAGTTTACGACAGAGATAGAGAAACAATTAATTGTGAGCTTCTCTCATGACTCTCTATGTCGAGTTTTGAGTATTGAATTAGTTGTTGTGGTAATGGTTAAGACCTATCTATTGATGTGTTTTTTAAGATCAAAAGGAGAAGATACAGAAAAATTTTGGTTAACTTGCTACTTCAGCAGGTGAGGTTGAGGATGACTTTTCTTTCTGGGCTTGGTTGAACTTGTGTCTATAGGGAACTCTTTTCTATGCAGGTTTTCTTAGTTGTGCCTTTCTGGGACAAAAAGCTGATTGAACCCTTAGATTGTTTTTGGCCTGTGGACATTGCTAAGAGTGTGCTTTTCAATCTTTCATATTTATCCATTAGCTACTTCTAAAACATGGTCAAATGGGGAGTCTTCCTCTAAAAAATAGTTGAAGGGGGATGTCTTTGGATGGTTAGAATTATATTCATTCATCTGGCATGAACTTCAACTTTTTAAGTTGTGCATTTTGTGCTTGTGTAGTTGCGTCACTATTGTTCTGCTCTCATCCTGATTATTTGTTTACCATAGGTGATAGATTCACATGAGAGGTTTAACATGCAAGATGTTTTTATTGAGCACTTCTAACAACTTAAGAGCAAATGTTGCTTAGAGAAACTAGTTTATAGCTAAGCAAGTGATGGACATCTGTTTTTCCTGCTTTTCGTAAGTTAGCAATGTGAGAGTTGCACATGTGGAAAACAAAACTGGACTTGAAATTATCGACACCTTAATATGTTGGGGTTTGTTGTAATGCAATCATGAGCATACTGAAAGGCGATGATTATTTGGCAGATGCATTTATCTAGGTAAATGTACCATGGGTAGTCAATTTTCTCTTGTCATGAGCTCCCTTTGGGTTTGATGTCTGTAACTGCCTATCCTGTGTGAAGTGTTATGGTTTTCCAGTGATCTTATTAGTTTCCTTCCAGAGTGTTAACATGCTCTGCTGTTTTCTTTTTGCCTTTTCTTCTTAAGGAATGTGATAAAGATGTCACGGAGTTTCCCAATTTCAATTTTAATGTCTCCCATCATGGTGATTATGTGGCAATTGCATCAGAACCACTATGCCTTGTGGGGTTGGATATTGTTTCTTGCACTATTCCGTGGAAAGAAACAGTTCCTGAATTCATTCAAAACTTCTCATCATATTTCTCAAGACTGGAGTGGGATTTTATAATAGGTGCAGGCAATGAAGAACAAATTTTGGTTGAATTTTACAGGTAGTGTGGTCATCTACCTATAATAATCAGGATAAGTCATTCAATCACCCTCATAATTTCTTGAAATTTATTGCTTGAAATTGGGCCTCGTGCTATTCTTGTGCCTCAATTAGACAATTCAGAAAATATAAAATGGGATTGACATGGATGATGGTCTGTGCAGCTTATTATTGACAAATAAGAACAGTAAAACAGTCTTTTTATGGCCTTCCCTTCCCCTTTCAGTGGGAAAAACATAGTGTTGATTGTATCCTTGAATAATGTCCCTAAAGATGCAGTTGATAGCACGTGCATAGGGCATAATGTTTACAATTAGTTGTGTCTAATAGCGAGATTGAACATATTTGTGCCCCATCAGAGATCGAGGATTTGCTGCTAATACTTTTACAGCGAGCAGAAAATGTCAACCGGTTGTCAGATTATTATCAGTTTGTGTGCTAATTTGGTGTGGAACAACTGATTGAAAAGTGAGTAGCACTAGCTCTGCTCTTCCTTAAACTTCAATTTATTGACTATGAAGGTTACTATCTATTCTTATAGCCAATGCCCGGTAAGATTTGTATGGACAAATTATCCAGTTACTTTTTCATAGTAATACTTCACGGGAGGATTGGCTGTAAATGGATAGTGTGTGGTGACAATGGAAATTGGCAGCATTTAGAGGACGACTGAAGTTGTTGCAGAACATTGTGAAATGGATTTACCTGTTGAACTTCCCCTTCATGCACCGGGCAGTTAAACAAAGAAAGCTTGAAACATGTGAACCTTTAAGATATGTACGGCTCAAACTCCTACTCATAAAGAGGGGGGTGCGAGGAATGGAACATGGAGTCTCTTGCTGCCATAAAATGAGAAGTTGGGTGGGAGTTTAGCTATTATAGAACTTCTGTGTTCATTGTTACAATGATGACCCGATCCAACTTAAGTCAACCTATTTGGATAACAAACTCTAAGAACGAATTTGTCAGATATGACTTGAGGAAAGACCCGGGAAATAGAACAAATGAAATATTCATGGTGATCTCTAGACTAGTAACGGTTTTCCTGTGGATGTAGTGATTTTCATTTGCATTGCATTTGGCATAGCGTCGGGATTTTTGAACCACTTCTTTACTGTTAATATTCGGCTTGTGACTTCTACAGATATTGGTGCTTGAAGGAGGCATATGTCAAAGCCATTGGCAGTGGGTTGGCATGTGGCTTGGATAGAGTCGAGTTTCACCACACTGGTTGGACAAACATAAGTGTCAAAATCAATGGAACCTTTTCCCCGCACTGGAAGTTTTGGCTCCTTGATTTGGGAGAAAAACATTATGTCAGTCTCTCTCTCTCTCTTGCGCGCACACAAAAATTTCTGCCATTAGCTAATATTTGCTTCGGTCTGCCTACTTATGACTGTTGTCATGAAATATCGGATAGGACATTACTTCTTGCTGTGTAGATTAACAGAATGTTGTCTCTAAACTCTTTAAAGTCCTGTTTTATGACAATTGAATTACTCTTATCCGTCTGCTACTTCTGCTGAATATTCTGGTTAGAATTTTGTGGACACCTCTTGTATTTTAGTGGAATTCGATTGAAACTTTTGTACTTCAAATGTAGTTCTGTAGCCCATCACATTTTTTAAAAGGTCGGTGTTAATCGAGTTTCGTCATAGCAAGAGAAGGTCAATCGGATTTACCGTATATTTTTTTATAAAGTATGAGCGCATACTTTGTGCCTCATGACTCAGAAAAATTCCTTCCATCTTCTCTGCCATTGCAGATATCCATTGCAAGGGGTCACCCAAGATCAGCAACCGAAAGCTACAAGAGCACGTTGAAAAGAGTGGAATTTTCTGAGGATGAGTATGTTGCCGGTTTCCATCTTCCGGATGTTAGTTTCGTCTTGCAAACAGTGGAACAGCTCATCTCGATTCTACAGGATGCCAAGAATGCCCGAACCCCTGAAGGGGGCGCAATGCAGCATTAACTAGCCGGAGATGGCTGCAGAACCCAAAATAGGAGTAAAATTTCAAGAGTCTTGTTTATATATCTGTACTGGGTGCACGTAAATTGCTATTGGGTTGAGGTTGAAAAGTGCATTCTATCTGTTTTGGTAAACGAAGAAATGTGTTGTCACAAATTGAAGCAGGAGTGCCAAGGAAAAGGACCAATCATCTATATATATATATTATCAACCTCGTCATGAGGAATCTCTTTACGTACAAAGGCTTATCTGCCCAGCATTTTGTAGGACGCAAGTGTAAGAGAGTATCTATATCTAGAATGAATTCAAAGAAACAAATGAAATGGGATAAAAATCGAGGTATACGCCATTTCATCGCTTTTAACTCGGGCAATTTTTCGACCTATTTATAAGTAACTCTGCTCTGCGCACAAGCCGACGCGCGGCGATCGTCCGTGTATTTACAAAAAAGATGTTAGACGACCGGAAATGAAGTTCAATTTACAGCTCTTCGTCTCCTTGGACGTCGTACGAGTCGTCGATGTCCAGAGCAACGACTTTCGAAGCGCTCATCTTGGCTGAGCTCGACCGGACATTGAATGGGACTCGGACATAGCTCGGCACGACGCCACACGCGTCCTCCTCCTTCTTCAGATCAGCCGGAGGCAGGAAACAGTCCATCGACAGCCCCTTGATGTTGAAGTCCACCTCCTCAATGGCCCAAACCTCTTCCATCCGCGTCCTGGAATGGCTCTCCGAGTTCTCGCCTAACCTAAACAAGGACACCGACGTCCTCCCGGCATGAGCGATGTTTATGCCGTCAATGGTCCGGTAGTCCTGGATCAGAGACTCCATGGTGGTCTTCCAGAGGACGCTCTCGGAGCTCGTCGACTTGATCCTCAGGAGGTGAGAGTCTTCCAACTGGACCAAGAGGCCGGTCCTCTGGCTGAAGTAGCCCCACAGCGCGTGCCGGATTATCTCAACGTTGCTGCTGCTCCTGGCTCTCAGCGTGTAAGGCTCGGCTTCGAGCTTGAGGACGAAGCAGTCCTCGTCGTTGATCGCCTTCTCGCCGATGCAGACCGAGTTCGAGAACAAGTCTGACGTGGACCTCGGGTCGAGACCCTGCTCACAATTCAAGTGTTCTCATGAGTAATTTGTTCCATTCAATGTGTAAGTTTTAGTAGGAAACCTAAACATCATCATCAAAAGAAATCTGGCGAAATCAGGATCAATATTTTGCTTGTTAGGCGGGAATCGGTTCCTACAAGGGGGCCCAATTGGGCACACTTTAAGGCTATCAAATGTGCAACTTTCCAAAGTCTAATATGAACCCAAGATGGTGGGTTTGGTCGGAAGATTCCCCACTTCGTGGCTTTCGGGCAAGATTTGCTAGGAGGCTTGACCCGACGTCCTTTGACTTTTGATATTTTCCATGAATTATTCGTGAGAACATCGACTTCTTTTTGGTTAGGTAGGATCAAAGTCAACGCTGGGGCCATGTGGCATTTCCCATTGGAAGGGCCGAAAATTCGCATGAGTTACGCGTAAATTGGCAGAGCCTCTCGTCAAAAGAAAGATGGGCTATTCCCAAATAGATGCTCCTAGTAAAGGTCCCAGGGGTGCGAAAAAGATTTGATACCTCTTGCCCAAGTTTAATTTTAAAGCATCTAAGGAATATGAAATCTGCCCTGATATCTTAACGATCCAAAAGTAACATTTGAATTGAAGATCGAAATTTCAAATTCGCCTTAACTTTTTAGCAGCTAAATCTCCAAAAATCTCCATCTTATCTTTAGGTGTATCTAATTCAACCGCAAGAAATTACATCTTTTAGAATATATTTGACGTGGGATAAAGTCGACATAAAAGAAAAAGAAATTTTTATCATCGCTTAAAGCAAATAAATGGATTTTCCAAAGCGAATTCAATTTCTTTCTCACCGTATGAGAGTAACATTGGCTATTTTCTTTTTTTTCTTTTTTTAAGTGCCAGATGAAAAGTCGTTTAAGGTTAATGACCGAAAAGAAAAGTCGTTTAAGGAAAAGAAAAAGAAAAAGGAAGAAAGAACGAAATTTGAGGAGCAGGTGGCGGCGAATACCTGCAAGAACCGGCGGAGAGGCCGGGGCGGCCCGCGGGAGGCGTGGGAGTGGTGCCACGGTGTCTGCCGCCACGCCACCTTGCCGTCGCTGCCGGCGCTGATCTTGTAGCCGGAGACCACCAGCTCGAGGCACCACAGCTCCGGCCTCTTCTGCCACAGCACGAACCCGCCCACCTCCCCGGCCCCGTGCCTCGTGCTCTTCACCGTCGCCACCGCCGCCTTCGCCCTGCCGTCCTCGCCGGAGCACAGCTCCGACACCGCCATCCTCACTTTCCCCATGGCGTACATGCTCTCCACCGCGCCCAGCGCCTGCTCGCCGCCGGACGCCGCCACGTACTGCTGCACTATGTACTTCGCCATCGACGCTTCCTATAATTAATTCGGAAAACGGAGAAAGTTGGAAGTCAAAACATATTGCTCGCAACAATGAGACCCATAAATTTATACTATATATCATATGAAATTTCACGTCAAATTTCTGTTCTTGACACGAAGTGGTGATAAAAACTCGATCTTTAATGGAAGGAAACGGATGCGACTCACGATGGGGTGATCCTTGATGTGGGCGGCGAAAGGGGCGTCGGGGTGGTCGCGGGGGCTTATGGGGAGAGGGACCAGCGGGGCGCCGACGACGCCGAGGAGGAGCTGGACCTCCGCGCTCCGGCCCCCGCCGAGGAGGGTGGCCAGCGCCGGAGCGGGCTTGTCGTGGCCCGACGACCATATCCAGGACTTCATGTGGGCCCAGGGACGGTTGGAGGACTTGCTGGCGGGGGCGAACATCTCCTCCGGGATCGGCACCTCGAGCACGGTCTCGAGCCCGTCTTCCCGCTCGTAGTTCGGACACACCTTCCTCATCAACACACGAGTCGAACTGACACAAAGAGAGAGAGAGAGAGAGAGAGAGAGAGAGAGAGAGAGAGAGTCTTTGTGGGTAGTGAGAGGAATTTGCAGGGTGAATAAGAGGAGAGGGGGAGAGAGAGAGAGAGAGAGAGGGAGGACGTGGAAGGGAAGGGAAAAAGGTGGGGGGGTTTAGAGTGAGAAGATGGTGAGGCGGAGAGAGAGAAAGAGAGAGGATTGCACCAACCGACCATGGCCCTCCCCGAACGTGCCGAGCTTCAGTTTATGTCGTGTTGGCACGCTCTTTGCAGACACAACTTAATCTCTCTCTCTCTCTCTCTCTCTCTCTCTCTCTAAAATAGTTAATTGATTAATTGAGATTAATCAAGGAATGGGATTAATGAATGATGCATGAGCTGAATTTAATTCGAAAACCCAGATAAATCCAACTTCATGTGAAACTGAAGCTCTTGCATAGGCTCAGTTCTGGTTATGTCCTCGGTCGGTTGACGAATCATGTTCTGTCAATATCTGCTGTTTCACAATTTTTTATTTCATTTTATTTTTATTTTCTCTAAGTTTGGTTTCATTGAGCAAGTACTAACATTAAAATAATCTCTTGTGCCGGCAGGATTAAGCATCGAGGTAGATATACGATTCATCACGGAACATGATATCTCGCATTCGATTTTTCCACCGATGAGATTTTACGAGAACTGGTTGCGTATTTATTCGTGTGTGTTCTCATGATTTGATTAATCAATTAGATTACACTTAATGAAGGGTATCTCTTTTTATATCATTCCTTAGTTTAAAGCCATTCATATCTTTCCTTAATTTCTAAAACTTGAATTATTGTTTTCCATTATGATGGGTAAGTTAAATTAGTGGAGTCACATTTATGAGGATTCTAAAGTGGTCACGATAGAAATTTCCGAAAATTGGATTGAATATTAGACTTTCTAGATGAGAGAATTAAGACTCGAGAGGTCTCTCGATATACGCATGCAGACGGAGCTCTCGAGAGTTTAAGCCAAGAAGGGATGGGACTATTTTTGCACCGTAATTAACTTTTTTGCCATACCATTTTAAGTAAACCGTGTAATGAACATTTATAAATAGCCAAACGTAAGTTTTAATAAACATAGACATCTAGCACAATTATCATGGAACACGCTTTTCTAATTTCCTCACTCGACCTAAGTTTAGAAAAAAATGAATATCTTTATTTTGTGCATGACTCTCTCGTGCTAAAAATGGTATTTTTATTTGCTCTTGTGTTTTTTATTTATTTATTATTTATTGTGTTTTTCAATAAAAGGCAGGTATTTTATTTTTCAGTGAATACTTTTGTGGTGGAGGACATGTTGCGTTTGCTTAGACAGATGTGGCTTCAGGCAATTGCCTAATTTGCGAATCCACTTGCATCTTTTATCGAAGATATATTGCCTCAAAACGAGGGGCCTTGAGATGGTGAAACGTTACCGACCCCCCCCCCCCCCCCCCCCCCCCAAAAAAAAAAAAAAAAAAAAAAAAAAAAAAAAAGAGATGGTGAAAAGTTTGTTTCTCCTAATGTACTTTCTCCAACTTTTTAAAATAGTAATTATCTCCGTGATTATATCCGTGATCATATCTATTAAAATCAAATATTTTCTCACAATATGCACTTAATTAATATCTTAGGACTCTCGTTTGCACAAACTCTCATAAAGAATTCTTAGAAGACAAATAATTCGATAACTTTGGTCATGGCTTTCAATGTCGAGTGAACATAATCTTGTAGGAAAAAAGTAGGGCCATCATATGGGCGGTTCAGATTGGATCGTAAATGGTCCAATCCCAAACAACCCATCTAACCCCTTTTCTGTACCCACCCATTTACATGCAAATATCTTTTTTTAGGAAAAGATCACATCTTGACTATGTGAGGCTAGAGGAGAAGGAAAAACCAAGCGGCCAATTTTGGATGATCACTTTGAAATCTTGAGAGATTTGGACTCTCATTAACATGACTATCGAAAAAAAATCTTAGAAGATATAAAAGTCAATAAGTCTGGCCACAACCTTCAATTTGGAATGAACATAATCTCATAAGGAAAATTAAGGTTGTCAAATGGGTGGTTCAGATCGGATTGAAAAATCAATCCATTTAACTCGTTCATGTGCCCAAGCCATTTACATACAAAACAAATATCTTTTTCCTAAGAAGATCACATCTTAACTATGTGAGGTTAGAGGAGAAGGAAAAATCAAGCGGACAATTTAGGATGGTCTTTTTGAAATGCTTCATCTTGAGAAACTTTGGACTCTTATTAACACGACTATAAAAAAAAAAAAAATCTTCAAAGATAAATAATTCAATAACTCTAGTCACAGCCTTCAATTTGGAGTGAATATAATATCATAGGAAAAAGTAAGGTTGTCAAATGGGTGGATAAGATCGGATTGAAAAATCGACACATTTTCCCGACCCATTCACATGCATATACAAATATCTTTTTTCCTGGAGAAGATAGCATCTTGTCTACGGGAGGTTAGAGGAGAAGAAAAAACCAAGCAGCCAACTTAGGTTGACTTTGAAACGTTTTATCTTGAGCGACTTAGGGCTCTCATTAACATGATTGTCAAAAAAAAAAAAAATCTTTAATAAATAATCCAATAACTCTGGTCACAGCTTTCAATCTCGAGCAAACATAATCTCAAAGAAAAAAGTAGGGTCATCAAATAGGTGGATCAAATCAGGAAAATGACCCATATAATCCGTTCTCATGCCCGACCTGTTTAGATACAAATAAAAATATCTTTTTTCCCAGAGAAGATAGCATCCTGACAATGTGAGGTTAGAGGAGAAGAAAAAACCAAATGACCGATGTCGGATGGTGATTTTTTTTCGTTTTTTTTTTTTTTTTTTTCAAATATGGTGACTTTGAAACGCTTTTATCTAGAGAGACCTTTTACGGAGAGTTTCCCACGGAAAATCCGACTTTTCCTAAAATCAGGAGGCGCATTAAACGCGATAAATTCCAAAGCTCATCAGAAAAGTCAGGGCGTACACACGCACCGGCTCCCGTTGTAGAGGGTGCGCGTCACTGTGGACTTTACTTGGCATTTCGTGGCTGAAGGTTGCTTTTGTCTCTCTCTGAAATTAGTTGTAGTTTGGACACGACTACACGCCTACAAAGTTTGATTTATTTTTACCAATTCAACAAACATTAGATGCTTCTTCCCTTGACTTATTGCCCTGGGACATTTAGGGTTCACATGTAGAAAGGATTAAAGATAATGTTATAAAAAAATGGGGGCTTAATTCCCTTAAAAAATCACTATTTTAAGTCTCATCCTAATTTTGCCCCGAACATTTTTTTTTTCAGTCTTAAAAAGAAAATTATGAACTCTCGCTAGTCATTATAGTCCTGAATCCACCCCTACGTCCAAAAGTTGTCATTAGTTTCCTCAAAACCATCAACATTAGGGCCAACTAATGGTTCATTGTCGAAACTCATGCCTTGTGTCTTTTCTAGTACTCTCATTTTCGTACGAAAACAACAATGGCCTCGTGATATTGATTATCTTTGAAGAAATCTAACGACGATTTTTGGATGTGAGGTACAATAGGAAATAAAGTGAAAGTTGGTGATTTTTCTTTGTTAGATCAAAAAAGGGTTTGGGGCAAAATTGCAATTGGACCAAAAGTTGAGATTTTTTTTTTTTTTTGGTGGAGAATCAGGCCTAAATTAAAAGCAACTTGATTTGCAAAAAGAGCCTATATAACTTTTCATTGCAATAAACAAATGCATAAAAAAAATTAAAAACCACACACAGAAAATGGGATGAGTCACCAAAAATAATTTAAGGCTCTTTTCTTTTTCGTCGTTATCGAGTAAATCTTAAAGTTCGTAAATCATAATTGGATTCGAAATGAATGAAGGAAGCATAAAGTATGAGGTGGGGGTGGGCAGGGGGATGGTGTATGTTACCTTGGACAGTGGCATATCTTATCCAAACCCCCACCAAATTACTTTATTAAAGACAGAAAAAAGGAAAAAACATCGAACTAAAAAGAAAATAACTGCTAAAAACAATTAGAATAAATATATCAGTCGCCTTTTTGGCTTTCTCAAAAAGAAAAAAAAAAAAAAAAGCAACTAACTCGATGACAGATCGAAATGTCGGCGGCCGTGGTCGGAGCGTGCGGCCCGGTTCGGTGGTTGGGGCCATGGACAGGCACTCGATTGCGGTGCCTGTCGTCCGTTGGATTATCTTCAATAAATTAAATGCTAATTTGTCGTTTACTTAAGGGGAAAAAATGGAAAAAAAAGAAGAAGAAAGAATAATCTTTGCCAAGTTTTCAAAGGTGTTTGATTAAAGTGTCGAACTGGGGTTTCGCCTCCACCGAATTTTAATTGAATGAGGACAAAGGAGGGTCGAGTGATTGATGTCGCCAATCATGCCATGCACGTTGGGAGTATATTCAGTTCGTCCTTTTTTTTTTTTTTTTTTTTTATTTCCTTTGGTGTTTGCTTAGTTTACACATTTTATCTTGATATTCTCGATTGCAATCAATATATATATATATATATATATATATATATTTATTTATTTATTTATTTGTGTGCAAGCATGAATACTTTTGATTTGGGATTGACTATTAGTGGAGTCGTGAAATAATAAAGATTGTCAATTTTAGATTTCTTTATAGTTTCATCTTGACATTGAATTGGTCTTGTGGATTGAATTTGTGCTAGCAAAGTCTTTGATTTCGCAAGAAAGTTCATAAATCTACATGTTGTTCTCATTGATAGGGAAATTTTTTTTACTTTTGGTCATACATTGATAGGGAATTGATGATTATCCATATGCACAAAACAAGGTAAAGGTATATCTGTCGTTGTGCTCCATCGCTCATTGGAAAATGACCTGAGAATCCATTTTACATGAAGGGTACTGCTTCACATTGATTTCTTTGTCCTTTCTTATGGTCTTAGAATGGGCGCACAAAGAACATAATGTGATTTCCTCCTGCAATTTCAATGACTTAAGTTACTTTGTTACAAAACATCAATACATATGTGCATGAGTCGCGTTTGATCAAATGGATCGTATAGAAATCGGAAGTGAATATTCTCTTGGCAAGTTAATAACGCCATGATAAAAACGAGAAAAAAATGAGGAAAATGCTCACTCTAGGTCATAATCTTCAAAAGTACAACTACCTGCATGACACCTACATCATAACCCAACCCAATCACCTACCGCTTAATACGAAAGGATTACCAAGAACAGATCACAATAACGCTATAAATGCAAAACCCCGGCACCACATATTTTATTACCAGAAACTTTTGGATTGGACATTCGATCTAATGTTTTTTATTCTTGCTTACTAAGGGTATGGCCATTCCATACTTTAATTTTTGTATAAAGATCAAACGAAGTATGCCATAGAGGAGGTGAAGTCAAATGCCCCGGATTTTCGTTCAATCAACAGATTACTTCGAGGGATGCTGTTGCTGACCGGTCGAAGCAACACCACTGGACAAGCAAGATTGAGTCTTAAGGTTATATCCATTCGCCATTGATTTATGCAATCTTCAAATGGCAACTTGTGTCTTAAGATAAATCTGTTTTGTAAATCACAAGGCTGGTCAACTAGGGAGGGTGAGTTTGACTTGGGGTCGTGGAAATGCGACAATAGGGGAAAATTACATAAAAAGTTATGGACCTATTGTGCGACGGTCATTTAATTCACGCTTTACATCTCCTTATTTCAAAACCTATATTTTGTATCCCCTATTTTTCAAAACATAAAATTATGAACAGACATCAAAAAAAAAAAAAAAACACATACATTTTGCGTCATGGAAGAACTAAATGTTACTTATAGAGATGAGAATGCAAACCGTCTGCCTTTCTTTTCGAAATCCGAGAGGTACAAAGTGTAAGAATTCAAACCCAAAGTTGAGAGAATGATTTCTATACTTTTCTATAAAAATAAATTAGGATTGGCGATCGATATATCTAACTATTTAAATATATAATAGTATGGTCCGAATGTCCCGTGATGCTTCACATGGCATTATTTTGCATAGCAATGGTCACTGATAAAAAGATAATTCTACTTCATCTGAAAAGTTGGGACAACAACACGTGGACGGGCGTGCGGAGAAAAGGTTAATTTAATGAACTAACCATTCATTCATCGAAATAAATTGAATTATCAGTAGCCTGTGTGACACAGTTCATATATGCCCCACGCATCGCACAGACTATTAATAAAGCGAGCAGTGCCAAAACAAGAATTTTCTCTTTTTTTTCTCCCTCTTCCTGGTGAAATAAACAAAAAATGGCTCAAATAATTCTTAAACTTTGATGTAGTGTACAATGTGATCTCTAGACTTTTATTTTGCTAAATGTCATCATTGAACCGTAGCTCAATATATAAATGTGGTTCATAAATTTTCAATTTGTTTAATTTGATTTATGAACTTTTGATATATGTTTAAATTGATCTATGAATTATATGAAAATATTTACTATCGTCTCTGAATTTGAACTAATGGAATGATAATATTGATCATGGACTAAATTGGACATATACAAAAAATCTACGAACCACATTGAATAAATTAAAAATATATGGATCACATTTGTACATTAGGCTAAAATTTAGGATCATTTGTGTCATTTTCTCTATAATAAAATGTAACTTTTTCGCATTGTCATTCTGTTTTATTATCACTCCACGATCCAATTTTGCCCAATCAATAAAGTTACAAAATGAATTAACTGAAGTGGTATAGCGGAATTGTATTCAACGACGAGATGTGTCGTGTTTATTTAAAAGGTACATACATAGATAATGAATCATACGTGTCCTTCGAAAGTATGATTCCAAGTCATCTCATGACCAGAAGGTTGCCTCTGCATGTAACTAGACTCAGCTGTAACCTTGTATTGCACCAGTTCATTTCAATATGGCGCAATATCGATCATGCGGGACGACTCCGCAAATCCAAAATTTATGGACATGCTTCGAAAGATGCTGGCGGAAAAACATAATCTACCAGCATATTTCAAAAAATTACCGTCACCTATATTTATAACAGGTCGCAGATTTGCAGAACATTCGATGAAGCATTCGCCAAGGGAAGTAGAGAGCACAAAGGCTCAACGTTATGGCCACACCACAGGCATGTCAGGATGACAAGCAGGCCTTGATGTAGCAAATGCATGCACAATAACGAGATGTACAGAAGGAACAAAATGTCCTAACTCCAGCACAATTGGCGGCGGGACTGCAATCAAATGTACTCTCGAGCAGCGATCTGAACACGGAACAAGATATCGCGGCTTCTTGTATGTAATGACTCAAGATCGTATTGCCACCGGTGCTGTGATGAGGAAGAGCATTTGATCGAATGGCACCCAAATGCAACTTAAAAATGCAGTGATGAATGAGCAAATATCATTGACCTAAGGATGAAGATGTTTAACGATGTTAAGGATGGACTTGCTGTTGCATTCATCTGTGAGTATGCATCAAATATTAACTCCAAACATGTGGCATTTTCCCACGACAGTAACTGTGCTCATGTAGGAAATGGAGCAGAAGACCGACATCATTCTGAACGTTGGCCATCTATGGTACTTTTTTTTTTTTTTTTTTTTTGACGATCCATCTATGGTACTTGCTGCAGTCTAAAGCAATAAGCATGGGAAGCAGTAAACTGAATTTTCAAAACTGTCTATCAGTCACAGAAAAGAGTGGGAAGATTCTCTCGTCAGGCCAAACACCTTCCCATTTCTATTTGAGTAACGACGATATACCAAGTTTTTCTGTTATGGAGTTCCTAAAGAAGCAGAACTTCTGCGAGCAGAGAGAAAACTAAAATCAGAGAAACATCAGGATATAAAACAGGTGCAAATCACATAGAACTACCAAAAATATATCACGTTTCGTTCACACAGATCAAAGCGTCGACAATAGAACTCGCTTTACATGACAGTCGGTTGAACATGAGACATAAGTGGGTATATATTATCACAGCGAATGAAGCTCGCTCCGGATGATATAGCACATTTGACGGTACGTACTAAGAATGTAGCTGAATGAATGCTGCAAGTGGTGGTATGTGCACCTTCATCTTTGGCAACACACAGAATTGTGTCATTTGTCCCTAATTAAGAGGGTATGTTGAAGTGGAATAGCCAAGAGATAACAAAAGCAAAGACCATGCAAGCGAGGAGAAAGTTCAAAAAGCGGTGGCCCTGCCAGAAGTTCCTTGTCTCTGTGGGTTGCACAGGCGGTGGAGCAGTCACTGCTGGGGTGGTGGCCGCATCACTTGCCTCGTTCCACTGCTCCATCAACTCAGCCTCATTAGCACCAGTCACGTTACGTGCAGTCGATCCACAGATCTCACAGACTCTGAGATTTGAATAGCGATTGGTCAAACCAGGAGAAAAATAGCTGGAATAATTCTGAAGGAAGTATAACCAGCAGTTCTCATAGCACAATAGCGGCATTGATACAAAACAGTAAGAAAGCTGAGACTCATAGTAGTGATGAAGGGCTTCATGGATTCTTCTAGTAGGGGCGATGCCCTTATCTTAATGATGAATGTTGTACTTGAATGCTGCTCAAAAACCTTTTTCTCAACCTACAACAGTTTGCAGAGCACACATGGCTATAAATTGTCTAGAAGACGAGGATGTTGATGTTGGACTAGTCCTCATTCACTCACTAGCAAAATGCCTATCAAAAAGGTATTTTAGACGAGCTTGGCACCTTCCTGGGAATATGAACATATGGCTAGCCATATATCTTGAGGTTGGAGTGAAGAACCTGCTTTACTTGAGTCAATAGTTAAACATGTCAACTGGAGAGCTTCGCACTTTTAGAGCCAGATTATTGATGAAATTTTTACTCAAATTCTCCAATTTCAGCATAGCAAACAAAATGATGCAGATGCATTTGTTGATGCCTAGACCTTCTCCTAACTGGGTCTTTGATACTGTTTTTCTTGAGCAGAGACTTTCATTGAAGAGAACTTTTTCTTCATAAAGCATTCTTTGTTCTTTGTTTTAAGCAGGGAAAAGGTTAATGCATGATTCTCGTTTTGGCTGCTACCACACACATCAATCTTCCAAGAAAACTCCAATAATAGCAATTATTGTGAGTTCCGTCAAAAGAAGACTGCAAAAGAGGGCCTCTGGAGAAGCAAAAGATTTGAGATTTAGCACACATACAAATTACTTCTCTTAAAGAAGTTCCTTAAGTCAGAAGGCGAAACCCTCTGGTTAAAAAAGAGAAATAATTAGAGTTATTTGCAACTCAAAATTGGATCACACCACAAAAATTCTTAAGAGAAATTGAAAGATTTTTTGACTAGATGACCATCATTCTAGCTTAAGGATGATATTTTGAAAGTAAGTCAGCATAGACAAAGGTATAATAGCTGGTGTAAGTACAGATTTTACTGCATTAGTTCAATGAACCAAGTTTGATGAAGTTAACAAGTGAGAACTCAACACGCTTGAGTTTGTTGAAACAAACAAAAGGTGGAAATAAGCTCTACATTGCATCTCACTAAAACGAGGTGTTATAAATTTCTGGCTCAAAGAGGAAGAGAAAGAAGTCGGCCTTTATAGTGCTAAAGGAATGAAATACATTAGTGCAGGCATCACTAATTCAAACAATTTAGCCCAGGTTCTCCATCAATACTTATCTCTAATCACAGGTCATCTAAGAATGACAAAAACTTAATTGTTCATACCTGACTGAGCATGACCAAAGGTCCATTACAAGACCCAGGTACTTCAAAGTCAATTTGATAAAAATTTGAGTATGGTCACAAACACTTCTGGCACTTCCAGTTATAACTTACTCAAGACTTGAGAAGAAAGATTTGCTCTTTAAAGTAGGATTCCTTTGAATCAGTTATCCTACCATGGAAGGTTCCTTTAGAACTTGATTTATGCAGAGTTTCAAGAACACATCACAGTTTTTATCTGAACCTTGGTGGTGGTCTAGCTAACACTATGCTGGAAGAATACGGTTACTCTGCCATGATTCAAGGATTATAAGACGATCTTCTGATGTATTTTGCCAGGGCACTTTGAGAAATTGTTCGAATAAATATCAGTTAACAATGGCGTATTAAAGAAAAACCTTCATAGGAAGCTTAAAACTGCACCAAATGAGTAATCAAGAAATCCATTAAATTGGGGTGGCAAAGCAAAGAACATACTCTTATATGAGCTTGCATGTTGCAGAAAATGTACAAAACATGCTTTCATTTTGTTCGATTCAACATTCTTGTTTTGGCATCATCTTTTCATTCCCATTCATGTTCTTACATTCTAACATGAGGTCGGTCAGTCCCCAGCATGGTATCAAGTATTACCACGCTTTTGTGATGAACGGAAGCCTAAATATAGGAAGTCATTGCACCTAGAGGTCATAACCAGAAAGAGAACCTCCTTGTAACACAACCCCATTATCCAGAATTAAACAAATGCATAAACCATCTCCTGCATTACCAGCAGCCAACACATGACTCAGACTCACATTGAAGACTCTAAAACAGGCATAATAATTAATCATAATTCAGAAATAAAGGCTTCCACTTCAAGAACATAAACGAGGGAAACTACCCGAAAAAAGAGGAGAAAAATCAAGTCTCTTTTAACGCACTTACTTGTTACCCTTTATCTTGAACCAAGCCTCAGCACAGAGCTTATGGGCAGCAGCCAAGTCATCCTTGCAAGAACAGCCCAACTCAATGGCCACCCCAGATTCTTGATTTGTGGCATCCAAGCTCAGATGGCAAATCCTGCAATCTCTCTCCACGTTTGCCAAATGCGCCTTGATCTCGGGACCCCCATCCTCAAGATCCACCCCCACGGAGCACTCTGATGCAGAGGACGACCTGTCTTTCTCAGATGCAGCACCGGCACCTTCAATCTCAGAGCCAGACTCATTGGAGCAGCAAGCTCTCTGCTCCTCATCTGAAATGTGACACTCTTGGACCTCAACAACGTGGCACTTCGGCAAATTTGACATTGTCAAGGGCCAGATAGAGATTCTTCATGTATATGGGTAGGTGAGGCAGAGACCATCAATGACAATGCCCAAAGGTCGAAGAAGAAAAAATGGGTCTTGTATATGTTCTTTTCAAGATTTGAGCAAATGGGTTTTGTAGGCGAGTAGCTGCCGGGTGATCTCCTCTTTCCTCTCTCTCTACATGGGGACGAGAGAGCAAGATGAAGAGTGATTATGACGTGAAACAATACAGTAATCCAAGGAAGAAGAGAACAGAGAGCATCAAAAAAGGCCATTTTTTTTGGTTTTAATGTGCTTTTCCTCTCTCTCTCTCTCCTTTCTCTCTTCAGAATTTTACCGCGAGAGGGGAAACATGGCAGGAGCTAAATCATATTGAGTAGGGAGAGGAGAAAGAAACAGTATAAAGCAGGTGAAGATTTTGATTGAAATGACCTCCAAAGACCTGTCCTTTTGGCGGAATACTGCTTAATTATATTCAGTCCAAAGCAGATTTTTGTTTGTCCCCGTCACTGCTCCCGCTTTAAGGTTTGGTATCACAGTACTTTGTCGCTTAACTGATCCGACAGGCGCCTAGGAGGGTCTTTCCTCTTCGTTCTCTTTTCTTTTCACTCCTTATTCTTAAAAGTCAAAACTATCCTCGAGCTCTGACTCGTACGAGGGTATTAACTGCGGCAGGAGAGCTTGACGAGAGGGTGATTTCGGAATGTCGAGACATGACCAGTGTCGAGAACCCCTTTTTATTGTAGAACCAGCCTCAAGATTTCAACTCGAATTCAAGTTCAAGTCTTGAAGAATGAGTTTGCCTTGCCTTTAGGAAAAGGCAAAGTATCATTACACATACTGTACACCCGGCAGCATCACCTTATCATTTATCATTGCCAATGATCTCTTCTTTAAAAAGAAATCTTTTTTTAATCCTCAGCAACTGAAGAAGAGAGAGAGAGAGGAAATGATTATGGGAATTTAATTAGGCTTTCCGATTTTTGTAGTTGTAATGACAAAGAAGTGATATTATTCGCGCATTGGCATCGGGTTTGAAATGTACTAAAATGATTATTAACGTTGGATGTCAACTGAGTAAAGATATTTTCTTTATTTTGTTGGAAGATTCAACTATGGCTATTTTAAAAACAACTCTAGCCTGACAAAAGAGGCCTGCTAAGGGAACACAGTAAAGCTCACCGACAGAGCAGCACCAACTTATTATGTTATGCTGCAAAAAGCTACAAAAGAGGATCCAGGATTTGACAGATTTAGCTGATCAAGCACTACATATCTGAGAAAATATTGGGCATATCCAACATTCCAGCGTGGCAAACAAGAAGGTGGTAGGAGAACGGCACACGAGGACCATTTTGAAAATTTTTTGGATTGAGTGATTTAGGAGATGCGTGACAACTAGTAATTTCTTTTTTAAAAATAATTTTTTTATCCCAAATTTATTTATATAGTAAAAATTTATTTGGTAAAATTATTTTGTTATTTTATTTTTAAAATAAATTTCTATTCTAAAAATAAGTTTAAAATAGAAATGGGAAATAAAAATTCTTCACATTATGTCCTCTATCCGTTGTTGTTGTCGCTGGCTACCCGAATAAATTTTTTATCTTTATCAAACGAATTTATATTTTTAAAGTAGAAATTTTATATGATTATCAAATAGTTATTTTTACTTAAAAACTTATTTATAAATAAAAATAAAAATAAAATTATTTCTCATCCAAAAATCAATTTCTACTCGGTTCGCGCCCTTAGGTTTCTTTCTTCTAAGTCTCTTTCTTCGCGCCTCTCTCACTCTACCCCTCTCTCTCACGCGACCTCCTAGTCTCTCTGGGCCTTTCCCTCTTTCCGACCGGCGAACCACCGCCAGCAACTGACGAACCACCGCACCGGACCGACGAGAGGACCGCGACCTCCCTCTCTCTCTGCCCTCCCTCTTTCCGACCGGCGAACCATCGCACGGGACCGGCGAGAGGACCGCGAGCAATCGACGAACCACTGCACGGGACTGGCGAGAGGACCGCGACCTCCCTCTTTCCGACCGGCGAACCACCGCGAGCAAATCAGACCGTGGTTTTTCCTTTTTTTTCTAAAAGGCTGAGGGGGTTGGGCTTCTTTGTTTGTGCTGGCCAGACGACGGAGAAGGCGATCATCAGAGAGGAGAAGCACCTGGCCGGCGACCCGCTAGCAACCTCTCTCCGGGTCTCCGTCTCCTTCGCGACCAGGTAGACGTCGTCCATCTCTCTCTCTCTTTCTGGTGTCACGGATTCTTCTTCCTTATTTCTGTTCTATGTTGATGAACAAGTGTACTCTAGTTTGATGATGCATCGTGGGTAGGTTCGTTTCATGAGATTGACATTAAGCTACAGTGGTGCGGGGGTTGTTCGTAATGGGATGTGCGTCTCTTGTGCCGAACAGAGTGTTGGGTCGTGCCTTGGAAGCTCAAAAGATGAACTTTAGTTGTTTTCTTGTTCTGATTATGCTATTAGTCTGTGATATCACAAGTTCATTCGGTGTCGTGATTGAAGTTTCGGTATCGGGATATGTCAATATTGGAAAGGTTCATGCTCTGTGTTAGTTTTTGTTCACACACTGGATTCTCTCTATGGTGGGTTTGCAGCTTCGTGTGACCACGGCATGCTCGAGGGGCTTTGATCAACTTGATTCTTGCTCTGCTGGCCATCCTCTTAGAAAAAGGACGGCTCGTAATTAGTTGTTTCTTGGCTTTGTAATGGACCAAGAGTCCCAAGTGGATGAGGACTTCCCCCTCTTCCGGAAATGCTCCAAACAACCTAAAGCGCCACCATCATCATCGATAGCTACTTCCTCCTCCTCCGGTCTTGCAGCCGAGACTTCAATAAAGCAAGTGGAGAAAGTGAAGGAGGATACTAGCCTTACTAGCACTGCGCCAGGGGATCCCGTGACGTTCGGAGATTTAGGGTTGGCTGAGTGGGCAGTGCAGACATGCAAGGAGCTGGGAATGCGCAAGCCAACTCCCATCCAGGCTCACTGCATCCCACAAATCCTGGCCAGTCGAGATGTTCTAGGCTTGGCCCAGACCGGCTCTGGAAAGACAGCTGCCTTTGCACTGCCCATTCTCCACCACCTGTCTCTTGACCCCTATGGCATATTCGCCCTCGTTATCACTCCCACCAGGTTTGATTGTCTCATCTTCATTTTCCTTTTTTTTGGTTTACCTGTAAAGTCGTATGTATATGTTTTTTAAAGCTCTGAGTATTAGGGAATTGGCTTATCAGCTGGCAGAGCAGTTCAGGGCATTGGGGTCGTGCCTACACCTGAGGTGTACTGTGATAGTGGGAGGGATGGACATGTTGACCCAGGCCCAGAGTCTGATGAAAAGGCCTCACATCGTCATCTCCACCCCAGGCAGGATTAAGGTCTTGCTTGATGAGAATCCTGACATCCCTTCTCTTTTCTCCAACACCAAGGTAAATCTCCCCTTTATTTATTAGTTAGAAATGCCATGATCAGTGCGTTGATAAGATAACATTCACAGCCTAGCTGTGTGATTGGAATATCTCAATGCGCAAGTTGAATTTTCTTTCTTCGTGACTGTACCTCCTGTGGAAAGACTAGTTTAAGTGGTTGCTACTAGATGCATTCTTGTGAAGCTATTTTGGATTAAGCATTCAAAGAGTTTTGAATTCAAATGCATATTTGATTAGCATTGAAATCCTCCCCTGAAAACTACTTATGATGCCAGAGAAGTAGTAGTTAACTAGTCATTCTTATTTTGTTCTTACATGCTCTCGCAATGCAGAACTTGGAACTTACTATCTAGGCTATCAGTGTTTTAGCCATTGGATTGCTTTACAATACAAAGAACCACTCAAATACTGCTTTGTGTTGCTTAAGTTTTGGGATTTTTCTCTTTTCATTTTTGATATGAATTCAGAGTTCATTTTAGAAGTGCACATCTCATAGTTCTCTATTAAAGACAGCAAGATCTATTAAACCAGGTCATGCATGGTATTGTGGCACTGAAAAGAAACTTCTCCTAGGATATGAAGAAATCATCTTGATATGTTCCTATTTGTTTGCTTCAGTTCCTAGTTTTGGATGAAGCAGATAGAGTGTTGGATGTTGGTTTTGAAGAGGAGCTTAGAGTAATCTTTCAATGTTTGCCAAAGAAATGGCAGACCCTGTTATTTTCTGCTACAGTTACCAGTGATCTCCAGACATTGCTTGAGCTTTCTTCAAATAAGCCTTTCTTTTATGAGGCATATGAAGGTTTCAAGACTGTTGACACTCTCAAGCAGCAGTATGTATTCATACCAAAAAATGTCAAGGATGTCTATTTATTTCATGTTTTGTCCAAAATGGAAGACGTGGGTATCCGCTTGGTCATGATATTTGTCTCCACTTGCCGGTATTTATGGGCTTTCTCAACCTTCACTATGTGTGATCTTAGCATGCATTTATCAGCTTTACTCGCCATCCATAATTGTTTGAATCTTTTTATTCTCGCCTGCCTGATTTTGAACACTTGGGTTGTCTTTTCCTACTTCTCTACATCTGCAGAAAATATAAAAATACGCGGTAAGTTTTTGCTGATTTTGATACAGTTATTAACTGTGATGTCTGATGATTTCTGTGTTTGACTTATCCAAATGATCCTTATTGTTTTAGTAGATGGACTACACTAATGGCCTTACTTTTTTCACCTTTGATAGCATAAATTATCTTAGTGATATAGTTGTATTGGCACAACTTCTTTTAGCACGAGAAATGAATTTTAGTATATTTCTGCAGTTTATACTTGCATTCTCTTTAGAAAACAGGAATTTTTTGTTGTCTTTATTATATTGTTGAAAGTTAAAGTCCGCCCATCTGGTCCATATAGACTCTGTCTAAAATGTAATAATTTTTTTCTGTTTGTTAATTAGTTAATCTAAATTGGTAGCTGCCAATGTCGTTAAACTGTCGTAGTGGAAGTACTGGTGAGGCTGGCAGTTAATCTATAAACTTAGCTGATTTAGTTAAATTCTTGTTAAGGATAAAATATGCAATACATTTCTATACCTGTAGAATTGTGCTACCCATAAATGCAAATTCCAGCTCAACCAATGTGTTAGGTAGGTGTGGCAATTCTTGACATGACATGCATAAAGCTAGTGTGTTTGAATTTATCTTAATAAAGTTCCTTTCATAATTAACTTGTTTGACAAGATTGACAGATTGGTGTCGGCTAATCTGAGTGCTCACAAACAGTGGCTGGGGCAGCGGTAGTGGACTGTGGAGGTGGCAGCTTGGAATGGCTAGGGTTTTGTAATTGGTAGCTTTTGTTTTTTAAGAGTGGGAAATTTAGAGTTATGGCTAGGGCAATTTGGGGAAAAAGGGGCGATTTGGTAGATAATTAAAGGATGCTGACTGATGTTAGATGCAGCTTGGTATCGAAGGTGAAAACTCTGGATGCAAAGTGGTAATTTTAAAAGTAGAGGAGGAAAGTGATCAGACAGAAAAAAGTGAGGATGGTATTTGGTATCTTCCCTTTAACAATGTACCCTTAAATTGAACGATGGAATGTAATCTTGGACATGAATTGCCACCCTTAAATTGGTGTTTAGGTGCTAGAAAATTATTCATGTTGTGGGTTTTGAGTCTTCTGCATAATTTCACACTACATGGGTAAAGCTATGAAAGATTTGCGGTATAAATAATTTATTTGCTATCATTATTCCGAAGAGCTGCCTTACTCCAAGGGTTGAGCATTGGGCGATCGCCTGGCCAGGGGAGGGTCCAAGACTCTGCTCCACCACAAGACCTTTAGATTTTTGAAGTGCCTGTCTGGTTGAACTGTTTTGTCCGTTTGAACCACGTCGACTCTGTTTTAACATATATAACAGAACCTCATCTGACCAGGTTCTGTGAGGTTCTATATCAGGTATCAGTAATTAGTTGATCTGGACAAGTCATGAGAGTATTTGGTGGATCCTTGTCATTGGTTTTGACGATAATATGGCATGCTTTGTTGGTGGTGAATTTTGTGTGGTTATGCTGGTTATGCTTTCTTATTGGTGTAGAGAAGAAATTTACTTGGTTTCAATGAGATTTTCATTGGACTAATATTAACTGTCTTGATTGGTGATGTCGAGCAGAAGTTGTCACCTTCTAAGTTTGTTGCTGGAAGAACTTGATCAAGAAGCTGCAGCGTTGCATTCTTTAAAATCCCAGAATTTAAGGCTTTCTGCTCTGCATCGTTTCAAATCTGGCCAAGTTCCTATATTACTTGCAACTGATGTTGCAAGTCGTGGCCTGGATATACCAACTGTTGATCTTGTCATCAACTATGACATCCCACAGTATGTTATTTTGCAGCATGCTTTTCTGTAATAAGTTTTTCTGCTAAATATTTCTGAAGTAACAAAGTTATCGGTTGCTGGTAGGTTTCCTCGAGATTATGTCCATCGTGTTGGCCGTACCGCAAGAGCAGGCAGAGGAGGGTTAGCTATTAGTTTTGTTACCCAGGTATATAGCAAATAAGGGATGATGCTTGTAACATCATCCTTTGCTCTCTCTCCCCCTCCCCCCTCTTCTTTTCTTCTCTTCTCTTCATGTACACATGTAGGTATATACATACAGGCATGGTATGATTGTGCACTTGCCTCTTATCCACCCAGCCCAACATGGGCTCTAAATGTAGCATACTTATGCATCTCCGATTATGTGTTTGCGCTTCTGTTTGAGCAGATAGCATATTGAGTGCCTTCGGCATTTCTAATATTCGAACTTTCTGTTCCATGATAGTTGTAATATAGTTTTTCTGACCTGTCCACCTGGGAATACTGGTTCTGTAGGATGACATTACATTGATTCAAGAAATTGAGGCTGTCGTTGGTAGACAACTTGAGAAGTTTGACTGTAAAGAGAATGACGTGCTTTCGGACATTACAAAGGTATGTTGCTCTGAAATACCATTCGGTGTTGATGATGACTTAGATGTGCAAAAATTGATTGCTAGATGATTCATGCATTTTACCTTCATAGGATTGCTTGTCCACATGTCCCTGTTTTTGTAAATCTTGCAGTCATTACTGTTGGTTTCCTGGGCATAATCATAAAGGAATGACAAGCCATTTTGTGAATGGTGTCAGCCAGATGTCCCAGCATGCTCTGATACTTTTTTATCTTACGTATTTCTGTCTGTTTGTTTGAGTGCTGATATTCCAGCGCTTTAGTGTATATATATTATTAAAGTGGATAATCAATAGTGAATTTGGTCTTTGCTAGATATTACTGAGATAATCTTTGCAAATCAAAGGCTTCAACAGAATTTACTTGAGGTGTATTTTGGAAGATATGGCATTCCCTTTACTGTTGTTTCTTTATTGCCTTCAACCAGTAACGGAATAGCTTACACCAAGATATAATATACTTTTGGCAACAACTAATGAACTTTTACCTGTGTGATCAAATGTGGTTTTTATTAATTTAAGTTGTTAATAATTCTTTGTACTAGGTATACAAGGCCAGACGAGTGGCTTCAATGAAAATGATGGATGATGGCTTTGAGGAGAAGGTGAAAGAACGTAAAAAGCAGAAACGTAAGACAATGGCTCAGAAGGGGTTATTGAATAAGAGGAGTAACAAGAGAAAACGAAGGTCGAACACCTCATGATATTTTGACGTCCAATAGTTCTTTTTGTCACCAAAAGCAAAGGTGCAGCGGGCCTTTGGACAATGCAATCATGTGTAGGAGCTGCATTTTGTCCAAACGGTTTTGATGAGTTTTATCTAGTATAGTCTGTAAACTATACATACCAAAGTAGTAAATTCAGTATCGAAAGACAAGACTCCTTTGTACATGTTCTATGTTTTCTTAATGTTAAGAGGAAAAGGGGTTTTGACCAAAATGGATTGTGTTTATGAAGTGAAATCTTCAAAAAAAAAATTGAGTTTTTCAGTAATCAGGTGACTGGGTATCCTCAATTTCTTGAGTCCTTATGGGTAACTGCGAGTTCTTTTTGATTTTTTAAGTAAATGATTCAATTTTGTAGGGACAATGCTAGACTTATCTCAACTAGTTTATAATGAATGTGTTGGACTTTTGTTGGTTTTCAAAATATGATTCACTTATCTGAATGGCATTTATAGTTTGTAACATCACTTTTACTATCAGTAACGCCAGACCGTAGGGTAGCACGTATGTGGTTTACTGTAGTATTGCACTTACAAAATTTGAAGCTCACCTTTTCTATAGCATCTATGTTTATAGTGAAAGAAGTTGTACACCTCAATTCTCAAACAAAAGTGAATATTTATGTCTTGCTCCCTCTTTTGATATGGTTTTTTCATTGAATTTTTTATGTGTCCTGTCTACAATGTGAACTGTTTGCTCCTCATAGGTAAGGTTATCCTTTAGTGTTAAAGGTGCATAATTTAACACTTCTCTGAGTTCGGGGCATATTTCTCAACATGGAACGTGGAAATTTTTTGGACATCAAATAAGGCTGGTGGCAGGGTGAACTGATAAGCAATTTCAATGATTCTCTACATGATATGAAAGTTGAGCACTCTCTTTTGGAATTGGTTTTTGGGATCTGTATACTTACTACTCTATGTCTCAGGCATATGAGTTATGCTTCATCGATTCATGTCTAGTCATTTAATTTTAAAAAGGCATTAGGATTTTATGCACATTTTTACATGCACAATGGGGAAAAGGTTTATGAGCAGCAAAATTGCGATTGACTTAATTTGACAGAATGAATTTATGTAGTTTGTATCTATGCAGTCTTAAGTAGATTGCCTTAATGTTTTGTGACCATTGATACATGAAGTCGTTTCTTTCAAGAAGAATGGAAGGAACTCATTAGGGTTTCCGTCTTGCTTTGCTCTTTTGCAGAGAGAAGGAATCCCTAAATTTTAATACACGAGACAAACCCTAATTAAAAATGAAAAAAAAAAAAAAAGAGAGACAAATTTAATCTTTACAATAACTGAAGTTTTGAAGGCCTGGTTGCCACCCATATTAAAAGGGACGTATTTCATGGTTTTCATCGCTGGCAAACCTTATATATAGTGAACGAATGAACGAGAAATAGACTCGAGAAATAGTACAGCAAAGAGCTAATAAAATCATTCTTTCCAAAAAAGAGGCCTACCCAGCTTTTTCTCTTCGTCGTCCTCTTTGCGATTGCTCTGAAATCAACACGAGCTATCCGGGAAATTGAATGCGAGGTCTTTGACCACACCCACAGGACTCCGGACACCCGGTTCGAGAGAGAGGTCGGGACAGAGTACGGTGCGGACGCTTTGCTAGCTGCCACCGAGTTTGTCCTCAAGACATTCGGTTAAAGCGAGACCGGGGCGTCTTTAGTACATAAAACAGCTCATTGTCGTTTGTCCTCTTCGCTGTAACGTTTGGTAAGACAGCCTTCTGTTGCATCAATGACTGCCCAGGCTGAGGGGGAAGTTTCCCTTTTTGTTCTCAGAAAGTAGAAACCGTCCTCGAGTTTTGGTTGGTGCAGGAGATTTAAGGCTATGTTTAATTGAGCAGGATAAAACTCCAAATATAATAATTTTTATTCTATTCAGTATTTGGAGTAATACAAAATGCGGACATGACCAAATATAACTTGAATATGGTCTAGATTAAAAGATCCTATTCAAGACACGACCCTATATAACTTGAAGGGTGTCTGATACGGATGGTGGATTGTGGAAGGATGAATAGTTTTCCACACTTTCATGATTTATATCTTTAATTTTAATGCTGCAAATTAAACATTCATTTCGATAATATTTTATTTAAGTCCATGTTATATCCGCCGTCAACAAACATTAGATGGGATATTTAAAATCCAATCCTATCCTATCCAACATTATCTTATCCAGTGTAAATATCTAGAGGGTCAAATGTAACTAAGAGTTTCAACAAACTTAAGACTAATGAGGTATTGAGGTTTGCAACTGGTGTGTAAGTATGTCGAAGCCGAATATGCCACGAATAATGCGATGCCAAGGGCCAGGAACATCAGCAACCAAAACTTAGGATACTTTCTAAGTTCTTGTAGTGGTTCATAGAATGTCTTGACAACAATGGATATAAGCATGCCGAAATTGGAAATATCATGATACTAGCAACTGCAGCGACAGTTCCGAATAGCAAGATAGGAACTTCTGATTTGTTGAGACGAGCAAGCCGGCATAGTGAAACCTTTGGCGCTTTTTCTGTGCTCCCAGGAGGAGCCGGGGATTGGGGGCCAACCACGGTACCAAAGGAGGCTGAGAGCGAGTGGCTGCTGCTATCTCCTACAGATGATCCCCGATTAATGGATCGTTTGTACAACATCCTCCGACTGGACTGTGTTAAATTCAGTGATCTCTGACCTGTTTTGGGCATCTGGCGCTTGTTCAGATTCTCTGTTCACTTCCTGCAAGAGTATTAGTTGAGAATATGTATCATCTGGACCTTTGAAAAGTTCAGAATGTGAACCTGGATAGTTTTAGAGAAGCATCAATAGTCATGATATACTTGTGCATACTAGGAATAATAGTTGCTTAGCTCAATCCACAATTCCATTGTTTATTTCATGGTAGATTGCGACCTACCTTTCTCCACCATTTTTCCACGTTGAATAATAACAATCATAACTGCATTCCTAACAATGCTCAAACGGTGGGCAACAACGACAGTTGTGCGGTTGCCCATAATCCTGTCCTAGGCCTCTTGGACTGTCCTCTCAGATTCCACATCGAGGGCACTTGTGGCTTCATCAAGGAGCAAAATACGAGGGTCTTTAAGAACCGCTCTTGCTATGGCTACTCTTTACTTCTGCCCACCAGGCAACCGAGTCCCATGTTCACCATTCATAGTGTCCAAGCCCTAAATGTCAAAAGTCCAAAAATCATGAGGCAGTAAGATTGAGAGTGCGAGAAAAGACAATTACAGTCTGGCCAGAGAAAAGAAAAGAGCTGATTCATCGATCTCAGAGGAGCATAATCTTTATACCGGTGGCAACTTGTCCATGAACTTGGTAGCATTTGCAAGTTCTATAGCAGCTTTGATCTCTTCAGGCATGGCGCCTTCCTTTCCATATGCAAAATTGTCCTTGATGCTGCCTGTGAATAACACGGGCTCCTGGCTGACAAGCCCGATTTTGCTCCTGCTCCAATTGAGCTGAAACTCTTTAAGATTGATCCCATCAATAAGTAGTTCACCAGCTTGTGGATCGTAGAACCTCTCTATCAGACTGATCACTGTGGATTTCCCTCTTCCGCTATGTCCCACCAAAGCGGTAGTTGTACCACTCGGGATGCTAAGGGAGAACCCATTGAATATTTTGTTCATTGTGCCTGGCTGGGTAACTGAAATAAACATCCTTCAACTCTCTATCTCCACGAATGTCATCTAGTTTCTTTCCCTTGGTATCAAAAGAATTGATCTCCGGCTTCCTGTGGATTATCTCGAACATCTTATATCCAGCAGCTTGGCCATCTGCAAATGCACTCACGCATGGAGAAGCCTGCCCAAGAGACCTAATGAACATCCCTACCAAGCCCCAAAAAATGAGGGGAAAAAGAAAGAAAATCCATGATTAGGCTTTCTAAATTTCTCTAGGGTTTAATGAGGAATTGAACCAAGAGATCTCAGATCAAAAGGGAAAAGGACAGTTGGAGCGCAACTCACAGAAGTTGGAGCGCAACTCACAGAGAACCATTCACGACTGCCATGATCACATTAATCACTGTGCCCCATCATATCCCTTGTCTAATATCAACTTCGCGCCGTGCCATATTGCCAAAGCATAACTGCCGAAGGTGATAAGCAGGACTGTTCCAAGACCTAATCCAGTCGCCAGACCTTCGTGGACACCTGATCTGTATGCCCAATTCTGTGTGAAGCTACGTCAGTGCAACATACTGTTCTGATCAAACCAATCGTCTGCTCCACAACATTTGCTGCCTTTGCATCCGCACTTTGCCCGCGAGATGCCTCCTTTGAAATGATGAGTGACCTAGTTCCACCCACAATGATTAGCAAAGCAATCATAATTAGCACGACCAGGGTCAATTGCCACCCGTTGATAAATGTTATCACAAAACCTCCAACAAATGTCGACATGAGCTGTATGAACTTCCCTACCTGCACGAATCTAGCAATCCGTCAAAATCCAGGATGGAAAAGTTTATACTAAGTGCGCCAGACAAAATGCTCAATTCTTTTCACAATTGGTATGCCGGTAGAAGGAAAGTATGACCTTTTCACCCATGGCATTCTGGATGAGGATTGTGTCGCCTGACTTTCTGCTGATGATCTCTCCGGTGTAAGTTCCCTCATCAAAGAAGGCGACATCTTGTCTCAGTATAGTTTGCAAATACAGGGCCTTTATCCTCGCAGCCTGTCGCTCACCAGTGACCATCCAGCAAGACACCACTGACCAAATGAAAGGAAGAAGGAAGACTAAATTTTCTCATTTCCTAAGATAAAGAATTCGACTCCGAACTAAAAGAAAGTTGAGACTCAAGATGCACTCATGAAGAAAGGCCCATTCTCCACACCCGAGCGCCAGATAGACAAACATCTGAGCTATCTGAATGTTTCACAAACAATCTAATCAGTTAATTCACAATCTCAACACGAGCACTCCGAAAGAAATTTCCTTTTCTAGAGAAGAGTTTCTCTGTAAAAATCCACCAAGTCCACATTGGCAAAGCTTTTTACCTTGGACACAAGATCTACAATGTCACTGTCAGCCTGGTTCTTGCCGAACCTATCAATCAGCTCTCCGAACAATTGGGTCATAAAGGGCAGAGAAAAGCCATTCCTGACTGCGCCTATTGATCCAACAACCATCGATGGTATATCAGTAGAATCTGCAAATGAGAATAGCTTGTAGAAGGGGACCGCGTTCATTTCCTCATCTCCCTTGCTCTTTTCGGAGTCCTGCTCATTCTCATTCACGTTCATGGCCATGCTGCTGTACCCGGAATGCAGATCTCTTATGCGTGAACATCTAGAATGGGCAACTTAGGCTGTATTTGTTTAAAATTGTTTCTATTCCCCGGAACACAAATTTTTGTTCTATTCCGGACCAAAAAAAAGAACAAAAATGCGTTTATTTACATTTTGTTCTCAAGAATAAAAAATCTATTTTTTTGTTCCGGGAACAGATTTGGAACAGAAACAAGAAATAGAAAAAACTTGCTTCTTATTCTTGGAACGCTTCCGAGAAACTTTTTTTTTTCTTGTCATTTTTCTTCTTGTTTTTTCTCTTTCTTTTCTTCTTCTTCTTCTTCCTTTTGCCGGTCACCGGCCTTGGCCATGGCCGGCGCTTGCGACCGGCTAGACGAGGGTCGGCAACCTCGTTGGAGCGTCGTTGGCCCGAGCCTCACTATGGCCGCGCGAGGCTCGGCCTTGCCGAGCCACCTCCAGGATGGCGTCACTAGGCGGTGGTTGGGCGAGGCCGGCGATCTCACCAGGCCACCGGTGAGGCTCACCGGGGCCAGGCTGGTCTCCAGCGAGCTCCTCGGATGTCGCCTAGCCAGTTGTCGGCCACGGCGGTGGCTAACAACTAGCCAAAGAGAAAAAGAAAAATGGAAAAAGAAAAAAGGATATTAAAAAATCAAAATAAACAAAAAAATTATACAAGTTGTGTTTATGGTCTTTTTTTATTCCAGCAACATAAATTTTGTGCAGTTACCAAATGCATTTTTCTATTCAAATTTTTTTCTATTTTTGTTCAAAGAATAATTTTTTAATAGAAACATTATTAAACACCCCTTATATTCCAAGCCAAAGCAGTACAATTATCGGGCTAGCTGGGAAAGACATAGTTGCAGGACGGTCAAGCACAAATGGATCAATAAAAAGAAACTGTACTGCAGTCAATTTTCTCAAATCTAAAAGCAACTAAAGATAAAACTAATCTGAACAATCATCCGAGAAATGTACAGCATCTTCTCGTGGGATTTGAATGGATTAGCTTTTAAGCAACCAAGATCTGAGACAACCTTTCAACCATAAAGGGCAAAGCTACAGACATGAAAGACCGCCCATCGTGGGGACTGCAGTTCGAAGAGTTTTTATGCAGTTCGAAGAGTTTTTATCTCATTGGTAAAGCACCCTTCCAGAAATCAACTAGAATAAGGACTTTCTTTGTGCAGGTCTTGACTTTCCGTTTTGGTCGTGGCGAAAATATGGTTTTACATGTTATTTTGACTCTTAGGTAATTTTCCTATCTTGAAAAATAATACACACAGAAATTACATTCCGTAATAGATTAGATTTTGTTTTGTATTTGAGAATTGCACTTTAGGATCACATAATATTTTAGATGAAATTTTATGAAGATTTAGTTTAGTTTAGTTTATTTCTTAGAACAGATTAATTGACTTTCCAATTTAGATAGTTTACTATTCTAATTTTAATAAAATAGAAAGTAACATGCATATTCATATAGAATAAGTTGCATTTCATGCGATATCATATTGCCACATCATGCCATGTCACCAATGCTACGTTTTTAAATGTGCATTGAAGTCTTCCAGACATATATTTGCAGTTGAATTAAAAATCATACGGCTTAGAATATCATAATTAAACTCGAACAAAATCATGGAATCAATAGACTCCTTCTGAAGTGCTATATGGAGAAATTGATGTTCTAAAGACTAAAGCAAAATCAAGGTTATTCATATCAACTGCCAACCTTTCTAGGAGGGGGAAACAAGTAATAGTAATTAAGGGTTTGCAGCGTTCCTAATTCTCTTGTTTTGTTTTTTTATTTCTCGAACTAGAAGAAGAATAGAAATCCATTCGATAATCTCAGTTAATTTTTCTATTCCAGGGAATACAAAAGTGGCCAAGAAATATATTTTAAACAAAATAAAAAATATAAAAAAGTAACTTCTTGTTCTCAGGAGCAATTCTTAAAAATAAGTCATCTTGTTTCTTTTCTTCTTCTCCTCACCACCCCCTACCTTTTGCTCCACCTTGCATGTTGCCCCTTGCTGTGCTCTGCTGTTGATCACCGCCCTTCACCGCTACTCGATGACCAATTAGAGGAGGAAGAAGAAGAGAGGAAAAAAAGAAAAGAAAAGAAAGCAAAATCTCAAAAAAAAATTATTAACAATTTAAAGAAATTCTATATCACAAAAGAACTTGTAGGTCATATCAAATGTATATTTTTGTTTTTTTTTATTTTGAAAATAGAAATTTTGTGTAATAACCAAACATGTTATTTTACTCAAAAACTGTTCCTAAGAATAAAAATACAAAAGAATTATTTCTTAAAAGAAATTGTTGTTGAGAATAGAGATATTATCAAATGCACCATAAGTGCCTAACAAACAAAAGTCATATCCTACAAGAATTGTCAAAGTTTCCTCCCATGCCTTGCACATTATAAATAATCCTTGGCATGCAAGGGCATGCACGAGCATGTGTGCCGGAATATGGCGTACAAAAGTAACTGTGAAATCATTTGATTTTCATCCTCATGCAAAGTTTTCACTACTAGCTCTGTCAACTCTACAGTCACAGTATACATTCAGTGATTTTCTTATAGCACCATAGAAAAGCAGGAAGTTCCCCATCTTCAAAGATAATACATGACGATATTCCTCCAACCATTTGTTTTAGTTTAGTTGTTAATCCCCAGCTAAAATAATCCCTAATACTTCCTATGGAAGCATGGTGAACAATTTCAAGCAATCTCCTTGTGTTTGCGGACTTAACTTTCACAAGTATTGTCATGAATATCATCTCTTAGATTTGGTGAAGTAACGACACAATTTGTATCATCTATGATAGAACGTTTCCCTTGATTTGGTCTTAGATTTTTCTTTTGATAACTAGAAAAGTTATAGGCAAGAGGATAATTTTTTTTTTTTTGTCGATCATACTCTATTTCTATTCTAACTCTCACTCTTAAATTTTTGTCATACCTCTTTGTAAAGTGTGGAAGTCGAAACTCATACTTAAAGCTAAATTGTTCCCACCCTAATCTTCTTGAGAAAGTGGGTATTCGAATCCCCCATCTTCTTTTTCATATAAGAAAGGTGGTCACTAGGGGTAAGCTAATGAGTACACTTTTGTACAAAAGCTTCATGGGAATGGTAGCAATAACTGTAGTGCCATTGTCAAGAGGAACAAAGTGGAAGATTTGATCTTTATTTATTTCTATTGGTAGGAGTGGAGCACACCTCATGATTCTAAACGCATAGCACTGTCAAGGCGACATACTTCGACGTAATACCTCCTCCAAGTTTATTTAGTTGTCCCTTCTCTGTCATCTCTCCTCAAACTGTTGGATGATTTACCTGTAGATCCACAGTAAAATAATGAGGGTTACGCTTCTGACTCTGTGTTAATCTCCAAAGGCCGAGAACAAAATGCTAGACATGGGAAAGAAGAAGAAGAAGAAGAAAAAGGCAACTCTTAGTCAAGACATGGGATTGGGCTGAATCACCATACTGGCTAGTTTAGATCAGGGCAAGGTGAAATTCGGTTCCTCAGCGGTACTGGGAGACTTCCTTGGCGGGAGGCTTTTTTAGGGGGTTTTGGGTCGCCAATTCTACAACCAACGCTTCTTAAGAGGCGTAATGGGGGAACTGCAGGCTCTACTGGACCGCTAGGCTTCTCCATGCCAGGCGAAGGCTCTTTCTCGACCTTTTCTAAGGCATCTACATATCGCAAGGAGGCAACGGGAGAGGGATGGGGGTGGTGGCGACACACGATAAGGGTGCATGCAAAACAACCTCTAGGGATAATACAATGTTAGAAATGGTACAATATCGAATCAAGAATAGAAGGCTTCATTTGACAATGAGGACATGGTTTGAAAATCGAATTTGTTAGATTCTATAGGACCATCACTGGTTGTTGCAAAAACTTGAAGTATTAGATAAAATCGTGTTTTATTATTTAAAAATTTCAACACTTCTCCACCCGCTTAGTTTGATATTTTCACATAGTACTAAGTGTTGACATATATTATTGGGGAGGTAAATGAAACCTAAAAAGATTTGAATTTAGAACCTTCTGATAATTATATGTGTCCTCAGCCTATTTGCAGGCTTTATTAGATAAATATTTTAAGATAATATCTCAGATAAGATATGTACAATCAAAGTAAGATATATGTGCAATATTTGTGCAATGTACATGCAATTGTAAATCAAGTTTTTAGTAGTTTGCTTAATGTGCCAATATCTCAATATTAGAGTCTAAAATCCATATTTACTATTGGTAAACATAAGTTAGTTGTAGTTTTCACAACCAAATCTTTCCAAACATTACAAGATTAATGATGCTATTTTTTTTTTTTAATTCGATATATATTGGACTCATGCTACATCAGGGTGTCTTCATGGTAAAATGATTACCACTTTCATTTTCGTTTGAACCTCATTTAAGGTTTTTTGAGGAAGAGAAACTAGATGCCTTAAATGTGCCATATTACACGGCATGAGGAAGATCGAGGCATAGTCGATGAAGAAGGATCCTTCAAGATCAAACATCTGAAGATAATGGAGATCGATAGAACCTCATTGGACGAGGATACTCATAGTGGATGAAGAAAGATTGCTACACATGCTAGATCCTTTACCATTTCCATAATCTCGCACTGTCTTGGTGAGGAGATCATGGATGAGCTTTAAAAAAATAAATAGCTAGGAAACAATCAATTTGTTTATTCATAAACCAACAAGTCGATATTTAGGATGCTTGATCAGGCTAGATCACATATATTTAAGGGTGTAATAGAATTAGTGAAGCATCACTTAATATTTGTAGAGGACGATGATAGGTGCATTATGTAATTTATAGGATTCATTGAATGGATGTATCTGTCAAGACAATCAGTGTTCCTTGCCAAAAATGAAGTATAGGCACGTGAGAAATTCATTCTCTAAGCAAAGAATACTATAGGTCTCGATAAAAGACTCAGACATGATCCCCATGAAGTAAAATCAAATCAAGTTTAGTTTCTTACCTAAAATGATTAATCTACTAAGGCCACTCACTAAAGTATTAAAACTATATGTGCTACAAAAAGAAACTTAAATAAATCTAATGTCAGAGTCACGCAACAAGGTCAAGATTTCTATTTCCAACCATTTCCTGATTTTTTTTTATTTTCGATTTTTAATTAAAAATATATATTTTTACTTTCATAAGTCCAAAATGGGGACTCTAGGGCCCGGCCCGAATGCAGGTCTAACCAGCATGGGCCTCGCGGGTCCGGGTTACAGAAGGCGCTAAGGCCTAAAACCGAAAATGGGCCTATTTGCTCAAGCCCTGATTCATCCAACTTAGACGAAACCCAAAGTTTTCCAAAATATAACCTCAAGCCCTCTTTCCTATTGTGGCTGAAATTAGCCTAAGGCCCCAAATCAACTAAATAAGCCCACGCTCAACAAAGACACCGCCTAAGCCCCACCTTGTCACATTTATACTGAAAAATTATCCAAAAAGTCATAAACCTATTATACTTTTATCAATTTAGTCATAAACCTTTCAATATATTATCAATTTAGTCCATCTAACCAATTTTGGCTAAAATTTGTTGACTTAAACACCGACCGTCCTAAGTAGCATGGCTAGCACTAACGTGGGCAAAACTTATTAATTTATTAATTTTTAGCTAATTTAGTAATAAACCTTTCAATATATTATCAATTGAGTCTATCTAACCAATTTTGACTAAAACTTGTTGACTTAAATGTTGACCATCCTAAGTAGCATGGCTAACACTAACGTAGACAAAACTTATTAATTTATTAATTTTTAATATTTTTTGAATTTTTAATTATTTTTATCTCTCACTCCCTCCCCCTCCCTTTTCTTCCTCTAGCCAACTGCCCAACCTTCAACAACAGGCCATGACCAACGAGGGTCAGCCTCAAGCGAGATCAAGCTCGCCGAGATCTACTAAGGGGCGACCTTGCAGCCACATGAGAGAAGCTAGTGAGGGTTAACCTTGTAGGCCTTAGACAAGGTCGGCCTTGTCGAGATTTGCTGAGGGTGAGCCTCACTAGCCTTTGGCAAGGTCCCCTTACCAGTCATGGCCTTTAGTCGGTTGCTAGAAGCTGGGCAATGATCGTGCCACATATAAATAAATAAAAATTCAAAAAAATATTTAAAAATTTAATAAAATTTGTTCATGTTGGCATCAATCGTGTCATATAAGACGGTCAATGTTTACATTGGTGAATTTTAGCCAAAATTTGCTGGATGAACTTAACTGGCAAAAAATAAAAATATTTAGGATTCAATTGGCAAAATAAAAATATTTAGGATTGAATTGGCAAAATTACAATAAGTTTGACTTTTTGGACAATTTTCCTTGTTTCCTTTTTCATGCATTGCCCGTTACCATCTTGTACAAAGCAAAACGAGGGCACACAAGATTGAGACATAGGAACATGAATGCCATGTTCCTCGAAGCGTCCACATACGTCCGCCACCGGATCACCATCCACCAACATCCATCACTAACCACAACCTTGACCCATTGCCGGAGAATAAATTCACCTCCGATGACCACCACCATGCTGGCCACCAATACCTGGCCACCTCCATCTCTGAGCGTCGTATCCGAACACAAGATTTTAGTATCACCTAATGGTTCCAAATAGTATCTTACCCTAGATAGTTAAATTTCAATATATGTATGTATGTATGTATGTATGTATGTATGTATGTATGTATGTATGTATATTTTAAATTTTGAATTTCGATTAGAAATATCAGAAACATCATCTTAGAATAAATTTGATTCTATTCCAGGATATATTGGATGTTTAAATTAGGATATTTAATTAAGTTTGAATTTTAATGAAAAATACTAAAAATGTCATGTGTATGTCACATAGAATTAGGCTCATAAAATGCGTGTCATTTAGTAATTGCATGCTAGGTTCATTTAATTATATTGCATGTCATGTAAAATAATTTAATTAGATTGTATGTCATATTAGAGTAGTCAAGTCGCATGTCAATTTTTTCTATTATTAGAAATTGTATGTTTATGTCATATTAGAAATTGAATGTCTAGGTTCATGTACTTAGGGAATTGCATGCCATCGTAGAATAGTGTATTTAATTATCATCACAATTAGGAAATTTAGATAAGTTTTGTCACATTTCATGTCAAATTAATAGCACACATTGCATATAGCTTAATTTTCATTAGAAAAGAAAAAAAAACCCAAAAAAGATTTTAGTGGAATACTTATCCTTGCAAGTTATTCACTACTTTGATTAATGGATGATCACCTCACATGTTGGTGAATAGGCTTAAAATCAATCTAAGCTGTCCGTCAAACAATTTTTTGAATAAAAGAAAAAGGTATCAAAAAGGTGTTGGAGTAATCTAAAATGATTCAATTTTTTGAATAAAAGAAAAATGTATCAAAAAGGTGTTGGAGTAATCTAACATGATTAAGTTATCGAATCCATAATCTTGTATATATTTCAATACTTTGCACAGCATTCTAATCGACACACAAAAAAATAAATTAGTGGCGACTAATTGTCACTTAATAGTATAGGCTTGGGAGAGCCCAAACTAAGTTTAGAGTTTTATCAATTAAATCCTAGATGGTTCACTTAAGTGTAAGTTGGCGACTATAACTTTCCTCCCAAGACATGAAGTATCAATAATTTGAATAGACTATTTATGATTCCAATAGAATGGTTTAGTCTCTCTCTCAAAAATCAATAATGGCACTCATTGGCGGTTGACCAATTACAGCGACCAATCGGCGGGAGGCAAAACATTGCCCGTGGTACTATACGTGATTTTCCAGAACCATTAGAAAAACTTTCACTCCTATTGAATGAGCTTGGCATATGAGAATACATAAAAGAAGACTCCAGTGCATCCAATAATGGTGCATAGATGAACAAACCAATCTTGGACATGAAATAATCATCAATCAAGCACAAAAACCATTCTGTCGACTAAGATAACTGCACGTCATTCCTTTGATTTAATTTACCCGATTCATGTACATCCTCTGAAGTAAAACACATGTATCTCCATGTTTATAACTGATGAAAAGCCATTCTAGATAATCTATTGACAAAACAAGATTCCCGGATTTTATGCATCAAACCTCAGGTAGGCAAATATGGAGCTCGTCCATTCAAAATCTCATCTTCCTCCCCATATCATACTACCAAAAGATAAAGGAAGACTGAATGTCAGCTTAAACTATTAACCTTGGATGGCACAGCAAAAGACTGGCTCGCATCTGGTTAGCAATGTCTGTCTCATGGCAACTTGTTCTTTCCCTCCTGGAAGCACGTATGCTCAGTCTTTTTATTTGGCTCAAATAAACCCAAGTACGACGAATTAGTGTCTCGCAATCTCCGGAATTCACCTGTCTCCGGTATTTGAGAGCCACCATTGACGAGGCCGGTCTTAATCCAGGCAGTATTGTTCAAGTCTAGGGCCACAGACATCAGGTCTAGGGTTGAATAGGAGGGAGGTTCCTCATAGTCAACAAAGTCAGGCCCTAACAACGAACTTTTGGAATGGAAACCAGTAGGAGAAGCACAGCAACCATAGCCACAATGCGGAGGTATCTTAGGATCGCTATGAACATCATCAAGAAAATTGTGGACCCCAAGCTCTGTTTTAAAGGCCAACATCGAAGGTCCTTGAGCATGGATTTCCCTTGAAAATCCTGAGCCAGTTGAGGAGCTTTTTTCTGGTTTGTAAATCCTAAATGCGCTAACCCGTGGCTGTGGACGAGATACTGTGTTCTGTGTTTTTTCAGCAACGGAAAGACCATCCATTCTTTGTGCTTCGGTTTCATTCTGCTTCAGTCCATTCTCGACAGCAATCTCTGTTCCATCTCGTGGCCTGTTTGATTGACTATCCCCTGCAGACAGGGTCTCTTCCGAAGATGCATTGGTTTCCACAGGCCAGCTCTCCTCCATCATATCTGTATGTCTGGTTTTGGACCTCCCAAGCCCTATACCCTTGCGCCTTAATGTAGAATTCCAATGATTCTTGATTGCATTATCTGTTCTACCAGGCAGGAGCTTTGCTATAGCTGCCCATTTGTTTCCGTGCATAGCATGGGCTTTAATTATGATAAGGTCCTCCTCATCTGCAGGAAGAGACGAAGAGTTAACAACCATCTATTAAACTGTTGATAAAATGTAAGACAAATTTAACAAATTTGGCTCAGCAGCAGCTTCAACAATATTTTTGATATTCTGAGTAGTGAGGGGAAATAGAAGCAAGGCCCTTGTTTCGAAATTACAGAAAACTGACTTTAGAAATTAGTCGCCCAATGAATTATGCCACCAGCAACTTCGGCAATTTTTTCGACACTCTACATCATAGTAACAAGCCTCTAGTTCTGTAATTACCAGATCTTGACTTAGCCCTCATCCTTAAAACAAAGTAGCATTGCAAAAACAAGTCACATTAGCACCAGGCAAAAGCTACAGATGTCAAACAGTTCCCCCAAATGCAGAATGGATCTCACCCTTGTTTGCGCATTTCTGATGTCAAATTTGCAAAAATTTCAAAAGAGTGACTTGAGGGTCAAAAAAGATAATTGCCACTTGGCAATAGAAAAATTAAATCCAAGAGAAGCAAGTATAAAGATGACATGAAATTTATGTGTGTTAGTATTTAAAAACATGTGAAGCAGTGAGAAGCAAAAGCAATTAAATCAAATTCCAGAAACAGATAAGAGATTCAAGATCATAAAAGATGAGATGCGGCTAAATGGCAACAGGCAAGCTCCAAAACAAACAAACAACATAGCTAAGGATATGATAGTATTCAAGGCTTCCAAGTCATCAGAAAAGTACAGAACAGCCAAACTAAGTTACCCAGGACAGGTTTAGGATGACATGATCTTTCTGCACAACTCTCTCTGAAGTAGATTAGGTCCAGCGGACATTCATATACTCAGAACTCCTGTGTTTTAAAGGTGCACTGAAGTCTTCCAGACATATATTTGCAGTCGAATTAAAAATCATAAAGCTCAGAATATTGTAACTATACTCGAACAAAATCATGGAATCATCTAACTCCTTTTGAAGTGCTATATGGAGAAGATGATGTTCTACAGACTTCAGCAATATCATGGTAATTCATATCAGCTGCCGACCTTTTTGGGAGGGAAAAACCAAGTAACAGCAATTAGGTGCCTAGCTAAACAAAAGCCATTGCAGCTTATACTCCTACAAGAATTATCAAAGTTTCCTCCATTGCTTTGCACATTATATGTAATCCCCGGCATGCATGGACACGCACGAGCATGTATGCCAGAATATGGCATATGGAAGTAACTGTAAAATCATTTGATTTTCATTCTCATGCAAAGTTCTCAATACTAGCTCTGCCAACTATACAATCACAGTATAAATTCAGTCATTTTCTTATAGCACCACAGCAAAGCTTGAAGTTCCCTATCTTCAAAGATAATACATGACATGACAATCCTCGGCATGCATACGACACATGCTCACATGGGCATGCAAACACACAAGCACATGCACAGCCCACTGCATGCCCATGCCGGCAGTCGTGCACCCATGTACATGTATGTGACTTATGACAATGACCTGTATAATTGCACGAATTTCCTTCTCGTGTAAGATATTGAGTGCTAGCTTTGATTCCACCACATTCTCACGAATCAATTAACTAAGTTCCAATTTTCATTTCGAAGCAAACAGCAACAGCATTTCCTCAAAGAACTCCAATCTACCTACAAATCCGCCGCGCACGGGCAATATGCATCAGCAATCAATCAACACCAACCAAAACGACTCGACAGTTTCGACTCTTCGAATTGATCGCGGACACATCGACCGCGCATTAGTACCGACACAGCAAACGAAAACCTCGCCGTTCACCACCAAACACCAGCACATAAACAACAGTTCGACGACGGCTCAAAGGAGTGTGATAAGAAAGAAGATGAAGTCATCACCAGTGAACGGCTTGCGCTTGACGCTAGGATCGAGCTGATTACACCATCGGAGCCGGCACGACTTGCCGGAGCGGCCGGGGATGCCGCGCGCGATCAAGCTCCAATTCCTCGCCCCGAACTTAGCCACGAGTCCAGTCAGCACCGCGTCCTCCTCCGGCGACCACGGCCCCCTTACCCTGCTCCCGGCTCCTCCGCCGCCGCCGCTGCCGCCGCAGCCATCGCCGGTTCCAGACTCGCCGCCGCCGCCCCCGCCGCAGTCGGCCACCGGCATTTCTTCGTCCGCCGCGAGCTGCCGATCGTCCTCCTCCTTCAAGTTGACGTCCGCGTCCATCGCGGTCGCGCGGTCTTCCTCCGTGGCCGTCGTCGTCGATGCTCGATTTGGTACTGCCGACTGGCTTCATCGCCGCCTGCTTCTTCTTCTCTCCAGGAATGAGAATTTCTGCTCGTTTTCGTTTTTATATTTTTAATTTTTTTTTTCTTTTGCGCTTCGAAATTGATCTTTTAAAATTCGCTTCGGTGCCTTTCGAGTGAGAAAGTGTACCTGCCAAAACTAACTGCGGAAACGGGACGGGAGTGGGGTCACGTTTTCCGTTCTTCCGCTTCTTCCGAGTCGGTTTATTTGCAAAATGACCCTCACGTCCCTGCTCAACAATTTCTTTTCCCAAATTAAAAAAAAAAGAAGAGATTTTTCGTTTTTTCATATAAGAGGCAAGTTAATATTTTATAGAAGGCTTAGGAACATTGCTCAAAATGTCGAGGTTCAAATTTCAGTTGAATTCTGAATGAAATATCTCATCTCAGTAAATTTATTTGTTAAATTTTGATCGTTTATGTATTAGATTTAGCGAAGTTGGAGATGGACTCGAAAACTTGATTTATAACTTTTTGTTGGAAAATCTTGCACCACTACACACTGATCAAGGCATCCAGGCTTTGTGTTTGAATAGATTCTCCGATACTTAAGTTTAGCACTATATGAGCTTTAGATAGACAATGGGGTGTATCCTTATAGAGAAAAGACATGAGAGAGAATACTTGAGGGATTGTCAGATTGTATTGCTTTTCGGAATGACAGGTTGTGCAAGGGTATAAAAAATGACATTCTAAATTAGGTCACCATTTTAGTAGTGCTTTCGTTTGAGCATGCTTAACTTTGAAATTTTAAAGCTAAGTATTACTATTACTTCAAAAGTCGTCTTCATTAGTTAATTCCAACTTTCACACACACACCCAAACATATCCCAAAGTTGCTCACACACACACACACACACACAATCCCAAAGTTATTTGCCATGTTCGATTCATTCTTGCCCCCTTTCGCTATCTTAGAAGTCTATTAAGAGCCACTTCTTATTTAGATCCTCTAATTCTAACATCTACTCCTTGCCCTCCTTCACTCAAGGTATTTACCCAGTCTTTTAAGTATTGGTAGCATAGTTATACATGCCATCAACTTCCTGTTTAAATGTTGTGCTGCTCTCCCTGTTCTCTCTTGGTATCACTGTTACATTGCATGATCCTCTTTTATATTTATACTATTTTAAAGGGAGAGACGAGGGGGTGGTCTCTCACAAAATAGACCATTTTAAGTTCACTGAACTTTCCTAGATTTTTTTTTTATCAAAAAGAAACAAAAACTTTTCTAGATTCTACTTTCTTCTTAACTTCCACATATTTTTTACACTAATTTTCTTTATTGTTTAAGTAATTTTATTCAGACATAAGCAGGAAAATATTACCTGAATTTCCATTTACCAGTATCATTAAACATGCATGCACTGGAATCAGTTCTATGCTGAGGGATCGCAAGCATGTAATATCGTTCAGAACCATGGGCATTTTGTGGGGCTGTTCATGGAATTCTCCCGTGAGCAAAAATTACGGAAGCTTGTCAGCCTCGATTGAATGTCGAGACTCGAGAACGAAAGAGAAATGCGAGGGGGAGATCCAAAAATGCCCCTGAAACAGTGGCTTTCCACAAGTAAAGACCCTTAGGCGATTGTCGCAAATATATGCATATTTTGGTGGTGGTTTCTAGTTGACGAATGAAGACCATGAAAATTGCTGTGGCATTTGAAGTTTGAGAGGGTGACGGATCAATGTTCAGCAATCATGTATTTACCCTTGATCTCAATGTGGCTACTCATGGAAACGAGTTGATTGAAAGATTCAGCAATTCGACATCGATATTCATCTGGGAGAGCTTTCGTGAACAAGCCCATGAATTCTTCCTCTGAGGGATCCGACCTGACCTGAGCAGCTAGGGCCCTCCCTCCATCTTGTGGCATATGCCTTGGTGGACTCATCCTCCTCCTTCTCTGTACGAACTAGGTAAGCCTGCGAAAGGACTTTTGGGCTAGAAGTGTCGGCATACTCATCGCATTCAGGTGGTTTGTACTCCTCCTGGATCTTGCCAGTGACATAGATAGGCAGATGGAGCCTTACTGCTTGCGAACCTTACAACTGGCTAAGCTTCTGCATGATCTTTGTAAAGCGTTCGTCTTGCTACTCCTTTGGCTCAACAATATGCACCATAGGAGTGGCTTTGTCAACAGTGACTTCAGGTGAACCTCTAGTTAACTTGGGGATCTCACCTTTAACAACTACGCCCATGCTGTCGTTGGTGGATGATAACACTACTTCACCTTGTGATAGAGTAGCCACAGACTTGAGCTTAGTCTAAAGAGATTCCGCTTGCTTCGAGAGCTGCTGAAGAACAGTGAGGACTTGCTTCATGTCATTTTGAATATGAGCAACATAGTTTGACCCTTTGCTTTGATTGGTCATTTTTGCTTGTGGCCACATATGAACCACCGATAGTCGGCGACTCATATTCACCTAATAAGAAAACAGAGCATAGTAAGTATACGTCTTCAAACTGATCAGTCCGTGACTCAGTTTAATTGTCTTTTTTCTTTTTATCATTTTTTATTTTATTTTTTCCTCTTTTCTTTTCATGCATTTTTTATTTTTATGAAAACGACGGAAAATTTCTTGGGAAAACAATGATTTATGACATGCTTCGGAAAATAAAGACATGAAGTGGAAGTAATTTTCTAAAAAAGTTTTCTTCTTTTCTTTTCTTCTTTCAAAAGACTCAATGACTTTTACTTTCAAATAAAAATGACCATGGTGTTAAATTTACAATTAACCTAGACTAATCATGGACCAAACGATACATACAGGAAAATAAGTAAATTGCAAAGGGTAGGATAAAATATTCACTCCACCCAAGATTCGATTGATAATCACATAGATATACACATGAAAAGTGAGGGTTGATTTTTATTTAGACAACTTAGTAAAGTGAAGCTAAGAGCGTGTTTGGACCATCGTAGTCTCACGTCGTTGTTAGGTCCTCTTAACTTTGGCTCAATCGTAAGAAATATCTTACAATCATGCAGTCTTGTGGACAGAGATAAATACTTAGACACCAAGAAAGAAATTTTGGGGAAAAGAAATGTAACCTCTATATTTTAGTCTCGTGTCCAAAGTTGTATTTTTTTTAATATCATCCTAAAGTATCATGTTGTGGCCTAGGTCCAATAGCATGGTTGTTTGAGCAATATGTAGTGCTGAAGTATTAAAGAATGCATAATAGTCGAAACGAAAATGTGCAAAAAAAAAAAAAAACTACCTAGCATTTGTCTCTAAGAACATTCAAAACCTTGTTGTAAAGCCCTAACTTGTTCAATTTTGAGTACAATATTTTTATTAGAGATTTTCATATTTTTTTAGACTATGCTAACCTTGAGATTATCAAAATCCTAGACTATGTGAATTCCAATTTACGAAATTTAAAACTAATTGTAAACTTGAGTTAACACTAAATCTAGGAAAACTACTCATAATTTAACTTCTAAATTCACTGACATTTTAATTTTGGAAGTTTTTAAAATAATTTTTATTTGTTAATGTCCTTTTTTTAAAAATTTTTTTAAGGACTCGGGCTGGGCTGCTAAGCCCAATCCGAATATAGATCGCTGCTGGTCTCCGGGTTGGGCCATAAACGCCGAAAGCTTAGAGAATAAAATGGGCTTAACTGAATCAAGCCCAATTCGGCTACGAAAAGACCAAGTCCAGGCCCACTTCAGTTAGAATTATCAAACCCAAGTTTGAAAATAACCCACAACTCAGTCCAAGCTCATTCAAGCCAAAACCCAAAATCAAAAAAAAAAAAAAAAAAAACAAAACAAAACGAGCCCGAGTCTCAAGAAACAAATCAAGCCCAAACTCATTATGAAGAGAGTCTGCCTAAACGTCTCTAAACCCACAGCGATTACTTTATCTCTTACAATCGAAACCAAAACTCGACTCACCAAAATCGGATGCCACGAAAGAAAGGGCGGCTGCAGGCTTGGTGGTGCCAGCTAGGGAGACACCGGTTTGTGTCGAGGATGGCCGGACGACACTCAGCCGGGGCGAAATTTCAGCTCTCTCACTTTCGGCCCCTCGATCTCTCTAGGACCTCTCAATCTCATCCTCTCGCCTCTCTTTCCACCCTTCTGTCTCTCAGCCCCTCTTTGCAATTTAAAGCCTGGTCGGCGGGGGTGCATGTCGCAATTGGCCTGATCCCCGACCCTAGGATCGCACCGCAGCCTGCTTTGCCGTTGTCTTGCGTCGGCCAAACAGGCGAAAAGGGAAAATCAACCAGGCCACACGGGAAAATTAAAAAAAGAGAGAGACTTGGCCAGGCCCATCTAGAGAAAGGAAATAGGGGACTTGGTCGGCCAGCCCCGTCTCTCTCTCTCTCTCTTTTTTTTTTTTTTTTTAAAATTAATTATAAATAAATAATAACAAATTTATTTTAAAAAATTATTTTTTAATTAAATATATTTTAATAAATTGTATTATTCTTAATGCAAATGCTCCTAGTAGCTATATATTGTGCAATTTAATTGAAATTAATTTTGTTTATAGGCTAAAAATTAATCTCTAGTTTTCTATGTAATTAAACTCTATATGATTAACCAAAATTTTGGTGTCAATGGGATATAAGTCGAAAACGTGAAAGAAACACGTTTCTTGCTTTTCACATCACGATGAGTTGGAACTGAGGTTGGCGAAAATGGATCATTTCTCCATTATGGACAGACAAGAAATAGAAATACGGCGAGTCACTTTGTGATCATCCTCATTGCGTGTACGTTATGCTCCGTTAGAGTACACGTATCCAGTCCTTCCAGTAGGCCTCTTTTCTCGATTCATTTAACCATCTCTAACCTAATTTTTTCCCTTCCCATCATAGGCACGGAGAATCCCTTGATTTATTCTTTGTTTTTTCATTTCGTGTATACGAATATTAGGTTTCCCGATTGTTTTGTCATCTCTTGTATACAAGTCCTACCCCGCGAAGGAGCTTGCAGTTCTCAATTCATAAGTGTAAAACATTTCTTAAATAAATAATCTGTTAGAGATATTTAAATATTTTCATAGGAGATTTTCCTATATTAGAGATAATTATAGTATTAATATTGATTATCCATATCTCTTGAGCTTGCACATATGTCGCATATGTTGCACCCATATCTCCATTTAATTGTGCATATATTGATTGAAATATTATTTCAAAATAGTTATCTAGTAAAGCCTATGAATAGATTATTGTATTCTTCATTAATATATATATACCAAATTACACAAAAATTCCACAACTCTATTTTTCGCATTATTCTCATCTCAATCATTAGAAGGAAATTCGCGTTTATTCATGAAATGAATACATTTATCAAAATAAAAGCTCTATATATGGATCAACGCTTGATCGCACGGGTGCAAAAGTATCAATATACTTCCTCATATAGAAATCTATGTAAAATTTTCATTGATGTGCATCAAGGGATTGGCCCCCTTTCCACCTTAAACGGCCAAAAGTAAAGAGTGATCAAACTCTATTGAGTACTTTTTCAAGGAATCGTGGTATAGGTATCAGTTCGCTCTAATATGCTAGCACTGTTTCTCAATTCAATTCAATTCAATTGTACCGTTCCTGTCATTGCATCTGAATCTTTCTCCTTCTTATCAGAGACAAAGAATTTGTCGTTTGCCTCTATCTTGTCTTTGTCCTATCCCTCCTTGTGCAACTGCCTTCCCCCCCTGAAACTCTCATCCCTCCCCCACGGCCTCCTCACGGGTACGAAGACTCCCTTCATTTCTTGCTTGTCTTTTCATTTCTTGTACACGGATCCTACATTCCCCGCTTGTTTTTTCATCTCTTGCTAATGCCGATGTCTTGTCTAATGTGCGCACAAGAAAACTAAAGAGAGAATGCTGAGGCGTGACACTGACTTGAAAAGACTAATCTAGATTTTTTAAATCATGATTTCACGTGCATATGTAACTTAGACAATGAATTTGTCACATGCCTATAGTTCATTTTTGGCAAGATATACTGATTGTCTTGATAGATACATCCACTCGATGAATCCTACAATTTACAAAATGCATCTATTATCATCCTTTATAAATATTGAGTGATGCTCGACTAATTCTATTACACTCCTAAATATATGTGATCTCTAGCCTCACCAAGCATTCTAAATATCAACTTGCGAGTTGGTTTATGGATGAACAAATTGATTGTTTCTTAGTTGCTTATTTTTCAAAGCTCATCCATGATCTCCTTGCTCAAGAATATGGTACATATATCTCATTTTGATTGTGCATATCTTGTTTGAGATATTATCATAAAATAATTATCTAATAAAGCCTATAAATAGGTCGATGACACATATAACGTTATCAGAAAATCCTGAGTTTGAATCTTTTCAAGCTTCATTTGCCTCTCCAATTACATATGTCAACGTTAGTTTAGTACTAGATGAAAATACCAAACTAAGCGGGAAGGAAAGTATTATTATATTTAAATAATAAATTATGATTTCATCTAACAGTTTAAGTTTTTGCAACAATCGATGATGGTCCTACTTAATCTCACAAATTTGATTTTCAAATTCGTGTCCTCATCATGAAGTTTCATCATAGAAGCCAATAAGAAGCGGTAGCTTGATCATGTCGTGCATACAAGGTTTTCGGTTACGTCCAAGCCATGGAAGAGACAGGAGAGCCCCATTTTCCTCTTGGGCGATGGTGGAAAGCGAGCCTTTGAAAACAATGTGTGCTCATTTCAGGACCAGGCAAAGCAAAGACCTTCGTTATTGAACATATCAATCGTAGGAGCATCATGATTTGGGCTACCACGGACTCCGACAACGACAGTTATTTTCAAGATCGTTCGGAAGAAAAGGTTGTCTAGAAGTTGTGTTTATTTTAATTTAAATCTAAAGCTCGTCTTATCCCCTTCTTATTCTGGGGTGACAAAGGGATCGTACCGTTCAAGTTCTTTCTTCTCTCTTTTACCTAAAATATTGGATATAGTTGGATTAATCTACAAATTTGCCATGTTAAATGATACGTCAGACGGCAAACGGAAAATTAAACAAGGGAATCCTATTCAACAAGCAATTAGAGCTTGTTACACGCGCCCGTAGATGTGTATCTCAAAGGTACCTAGCGTGATCAAAACTCTATACGTGCCAAAGACACGAAAATGATTCTCCACCGTGAGTGCACAGTCTCGAAATCTTTCATGTGTTCCTCAAAAAAGTTGGAAAGACTGACGAAGAAGCAAGCCCGCCCCATTGGACCATCACCAGCAAAAGGGGAACAAGAGTGGCTCCTCCAAAAAAAGAGATGTGCATGCCTAGTTTCCAACCAAACAAAGTGAACAATGACGCGAGTTCTTCTGCTACACAAAATTTGTGACTCGCCAAGCCACATTTACCACCAATTAGTCCCTCTCCATAGGACCACAATGCCATTGCCAAAGCAGTTTCACTAAAGGGTCGGTTCCCCTTTTGGGGGGAAGATAGAAACCAACAAAGATTTAAAGGTGCGATCATACATCTTTCATACTCTTTATCTTTCTCTTTTCTTTTTAGCTTTATCACGCTGACGATGATATTCTTCACCAGCCATTTTGATGTTGAAAAAGATGAAAGTAATAGTACCATAAGAAGATAGCAATTATCTAGAGAAGGTCAAAGGATGTTGGACTTTCATGGGTTATGATTAAAGAAGACAGGCACATGGAACGGGGATGGTGGAGGATGCCATTATTCCTAATCATGGTGTTAAAAAGCAGAGATGCCCATCTTAGCAGGGCGTTTACATTGCAAAGCCGTTGGATTGGAATGTACGAATGGGATCTTTTAATTAATGTGCCAGCTTGAGTCGCCTTCAAAAGTTCCCCTTCTTAATATTATCTTTTCCACTCGGACGGAAACTTACACTAATTCCTTCATGTAAGTACACTGATTAGAGTAAGGAAAGAGATCATAAAGCAACATGCCGTATGCAGGAGCCCCAGCTTCTCTCACGGAAAAAGGACCCGCCAGATTATTTTCTGATTATGAACATAATACCACTAAATAAATCTCCATATCTTGCTTAAACAGAGTGTATATTTCTTGCTCGAAGGCTCGATTCGAATTGTCGAAACCAAGCATCATCTTATGGACATATCTTGAGACTTAGTCCGCTTCGACAGTAACCCAGCATATAAGTACAGTGGGAAGATTGCTTACGATGCTCACAATATGATTAATCGGGTGTTCAAAAAGCACTCGGTAGAATATGTCATTATTGCCTTACAACGCAGGTGAAGCCATACACATCCTCCTTGAATGAGTTATTAAGTTGTGGGGTATGAAAAGATGTCCTTAGCCGGCCTAATTTGAAATTGTCCTTGACGTTGCAAACTTGAAAGCCCTTCCTAAATTGAATGCATGTGACATTGAAAACCATGTGCTAGCTAAGAAGAAAGCAACAGGTGAGTACCTTTCGGACCTGAAATTGCTAACTGTGCAAATAATAATAACACAGCTGGGGCATTTTATCTTTATCTTTCAGTCTTAAAAGAATGAGGACAAATTTGAAGATTTTCATGGAAGTATAAGTTTTGAATTTGGAAGACGAAGAGTATATATAAAAAGGTATATAACTAATCAGGGGTAATGATGTGGTGGAAACATCTAACAGAGAATCCTCTACTTCTAAAAATAAAATTTAAAAAATCTCTTTAAGTACTGCAAATAGTGACAAGCATGACAAGGAAATCATGTACCCATCAAGTGCCATTCATTAAAATCTCCTCACACTGGCTTGGCATATCTGTAATGCTTTTGACTCAGCATCATCAGAGGGCTGTTGTTGCCAGCCACTCACTCTCTCTCTTCAACCCCCAAGAGAGCTTCATTAGATTTTTTTTTTTTTTTTAGAATTTTTGGCCAACTTCGTTGGGGGTAAATAACAGATAATCACCTCGAATAGATGAACGTAGACCTATGAAGTAGCTCATCAATCTGATAAAGCCAGTATCGAGCACCTGATACTTATACAAATGTTCGTTCTTTCACTGTTGAGCCAACCTGGTTATTGTTATTTTTTGCCTTTCATAGCATCGGAGTGGAAGATAACTCTTGTTCTATGCACAGAGAAAAGATTTGAGCTCTGAGTTCCAACCACAATTCCATGTGAATCAGTAATGCAAAAAGAGGAGAAAAAGAGACATCTTATATAGTCGGTTTTGTTTTTCTTTTGCAAAGTTTTCCAGCTAGGATCTTTCAGGAATATTAACTGTTTGGCTACGTGCAGCTAAGTCACTCATAATGATGAACGGAGCACTGAATGTTTTTTTCAATAATACAGAATGATGCCAGCAGGACTGTGGTCCAATCACACCCCGAAAAATATTCAATCGAGAATGAAAGGTATTAGCTGTTTGTTTGGGACCACCAGTAGAAGATTTCAATGGAAAAACCCATAATTAGTTGAAATAGCAACAAGCAAAAGCACGATGTAATCAGAATGATGCAATTGACATTCATTACAGCTGTTGTGGGAACAGACACATTTCAACCTACTTTAAGGGTCTTTTCCTATTCTTTGACGGGGTGGAAATTCTCAAGACACTCTTTCCTGGGAAAATTGTTGTAACTGTTGGGATCGTTTATCTCATGCTGTGAATGTGAGATTCTCCTGCATTTTCACAGGACAGAATTGTATGTGTGTGCGTCTGTATGTGTGTGTGTGAGAGAGAGAGAGAAACTAGAAAGATGCTATTGAAATGGGCACATACAAGTGGCAAGTTCACCAAGAAAGTCCTTTGTGTCCTATCAGATGGGATACAAGTTCTGGGTGGGAATTGCTTTCGTGTCGTGCAAAGAAGGGACACATGTAGTAAGAGCTCTTGCACACTTGGGTTGAGAAGGACGTGAACCAAAGAAGCAACCAAACCTTTACTTTCATATCACATCACACACACACACACACTCAAACAAAACACTATTAGCCTCAGAGCCAGCCACATTTTACCCACTACCCGCCCAACTATATCTGGGCAAGAGAAGGGTAAAACCATAATATGTGGTGGGGTCTATGTAAGCACCAGAGAGAGAGAGAGATGCTATGGGCTGGGACTGTGGGCCCATGTTTGCTTCACTAGTGTGGACAAGATCTGGCACCATTCATCATGTTTATCAGGAGTCAATGTAATCCTCCTTGCACTGAGGGCTACTGAGATCAATATGGCCATCAAATGGCTGAGATTGAATTTTGAATGGAAAGAAAAGCCAACAGATGCTGCCACTGTTGAATGTTGGTTCCATATTCCTTTGACATCATAAGGAAAAGAAAAAGGGACTAGTTCTGATGGGTCATTCGCACAGGACTAGTCCTCCAAGCATTTCACGAAAGTTTGTGGTGAAAAATTGGAAAAAAGTAGTAGCGCAAGAAAATTTCATTTCATCCAATTCAAGTAACGGGTAAAGGCAAACACTATAATATGTCAGAAATTATAAGAGACTGACAGTCCCTGATTGACAATAATTCCTGTGGAGAAAGTTCCTGCAAGGATACAACTGGAGCTTTTCCTCTTGCAGCTGCCACATTATGCAGTACATTCTACTTGAAGCTGCATCGGTATTGTTTTCAGTGTGATGCACCTTTAATTATGTATGCCAGTGAAAGGTTATGAAAGGTCACTGTTGGAATTATTTAGTACCAATAGTCTGGTGAAGAGGCCTTGCACTAGCCCTAGAAAACTGCCGAATACAGTTGGGTCTTTTTCCTCCTTCTTTTTATGCCTCTATTTTTTGTTGATGAAACTGCCTTCCCTTATGAATGACGGCGATGGAATGCACTCAATAATAATATTTAAGGGGCATAATTCATCCAGAAAAAAGTCTTCATGTTCCATATGATAATAAGAAGAGTTTACTGCCATCTTTTGCTAGGTTCTCTATGAATTTGGCTTGGCTTTGGTTGGCTCTTCTTATGTAGGAACATTAAAACCCTCTTTTGAATTTTGGTGTATAATTTCTCTTCCTTTCTCTCCTAGTTACGAGTACTCTACATGAATATTGATTATTAAAGTGAAGTATTTAGGAACATCCAACTAAGTATGGCCCCAATCAAGAGTTAACCGGTCTTGGCTCGGCCCTCGAACCTGGCCAACAGGATTACGTCGTGATATATATCAAACTTAAGAACTTAGACTTCTTCATGCATGGAACTCGAATCATCTCGTCAACCAACTAATCCCGCAGGTCCATCATCTCATAGAAATCAACTCGATTTAGACTCTGTTTATTTTAATACTTGTCTTCCAATCCTCCGAATCTATCACGAATCAAGAACTTAGCTAGAACCAATAATGCAATGATGCCACAAAATGATAGCGGGTCAGTCAACAATCAGATTTAAGTACTAAGTATAGAGTTTTCTAGACAAATCGATAGCCCGGCTACTATTATCATTATTCAACTAATGTCACTAATTTCACCTTAATTCCATGTGGTCATGGCGTGGCCTAGCATATTTAAATGCTTAGTCGTAATGTCATCACTAATCCAATGTAAGCTGACACCTATACTTGACTCCATGTTAGTGCACGAGACCCTACTTAGACCCATGTGCACCACCCCATTAGGGTTTATCTTAATAAGAATTTTTTTAAATAATTAGCATATTTGAATACAAACCACCCCTCCAAAAAAAAAAACAAACAAAAAGAGATATTCGCATATCAGCACTCTTTTTTTTTTTTTTTTTCTCAAATTTCGTTTCCTTTTAAAATTTTGATCGCGGCTATAGACAATTTCCTATATAGAAAATGCCCCAAAACTGGACCTTTCTTCCCCCTTCGCAGACACATATCCAGGAAAACTTCTTCAAAGATCATTAATTTCTAATCCGTAATTATCAAGCAGGAAGGGAAATAATTCTTTATTTCGCCGAGATGCACTGTAAAATAACAGGAAAAAAAGTGCAAATTGATCTCTTTCGTCAATCCCAATCCCTGGATGAGTGTAGATTTTTGACCCTTCCCTCCCCCCCCCCTCTCTCTCTCTCTCTCTCTCTAGATGTGCTCTAGATGTGCTCATTTAAGTTTCCAAGGCGGATAGTTTACTCAATCTGACCGGATTTATTTAACAACTTAATTATATGTCATTGCAACTTTGACCGGGTAGGGTTGAGTTCAAGCCCCCACAGTCCAAAGCGGATCGCTTTGGATCCGCCGAACGAATTTTTTTATTTTAACTATAGGGTGTCAATCATATGATCATATCATTGACCGATTTGTATATTAAACCTAGTTTTGAAAAAGTTGGGAATGAATGAGAGATGCAATCCGGCTTAATTGATTATCTTCGTGCGTTTATATATCAAGTTGCTTTTGATCATTTCACACGAGCGATGGTTAAACAAGATATTCATCGATTTAACGACTCCATTGTGACAAGCAAATTGCCACGAGCATCGGGGCTATCATCACAATCGACAAGAGAGAGCGTGTCTAACTTGCGCCACTAATCAAAAATCATGTAAAGGAAATGACTTGGTTGTTAGATCTGTGAGTGAATGAATGAATGATGCGTATGAGAATGTGTTCCTTGTGAAATAAGCATAAAGGAGGGTTTGGTGGGTGAAAGGAAGGAGGGAACATGGGTTGGACCACAAAACTTTAATGGAAAAAAAGGACACACGCTAGATTAAATCTTTATGCAATTTAATTTAATTTAATTTCTATTTTCTGAATATTGTTATCCAACTTGTTGGGGATTTTCCAAGAAGAGATTGGCTGACCCACTCATTTTGAAAACTTTTGTCCATGTGTTTGGTTAAATAGAGAATGGGGTCTACAAGAAAATTTATCAAAAGAAAAATCTCTCCAAAACTCCTTGAGATCATCATCTCATCTTTCAAAAAAGAATACAAAATTTTTTATTTTTATTTTTTATTTTTTTTGCAAGGGGCTTAGAATATATTGAAATAAATAAAGGAAGAAAATCTTCTTTAGCCCTTTTTTTTTTTGCTAGGGAAAAAATAAAGGAAAAAAGATCATCTTTGTAGCCATTGGTACAGCATTTTTTCTCTTTTATATTGAGAGCCTCACTCCAATCCCACCTTGCCAAACTTTGTTCGTTTGAGAGAGAGAGAGAGAGAGAGAGAGAGAGAGAGAGAGAGAGAGAGAGAGAGAGATGGGTTCCTACTGCAACTGAAGGAGGCATCCAAAGGGATCGCATTGATCCCATCTCTGCACTAACGAACACCTCCCGCATCACCGGATTTTGGATCATGCTATCCCTTTGGATACCTCCTTTAGTGGCTTCAAATTTGATGATCTTCTCGTCGAGAATTGATCCGGCGACTCATGCATCACTGGGAAAGCTTGCTGGAGAAAAGGCCCAGAGAAGACCGAGTGAAGCCGTGCAATGCGAAAAATGAGGAATTCAAGTAAGTTGAGGTTGATGAAGACCTTCGCAATTGACTTCCATATCATGGCTTGAGCTGTTACCAAACACCACCCATTTGAATTGCTTATATAAGATGTGATACTGTGCACGAATTCTGATCTGGGGCTTGCTTTCTGATATGGACATGTTATTTTTCAGGCATTAGTTCCACTTGCAGGGAAGTAGGTATTGGGTTTGTTCATGGATGTTCTTTCTTTTTCTTGGTTTTTTTATCTGCTGGAAAGCAAAAATTGGTCTCTTGGAAGCTGAAAATTATATTGATCATGAACAGAAGATATCTCTTAGACTATAAGGCTTTGGCCATAGAAGAAAGAGATATTTGACCAACAAAAATTGCTTTGCTTCTGTTTTTACTTTCTAACTACTGAGCTTAATAGTCTTTTAAAATCGTCATGGATCATCAAGGAATTTTTATATCGAAGAACTTTTCCTAAGCAATTTAAAACTGAAGCATACTTTGATAGTTTGGTTTATCCATATTTGCAATTAAAACAGTAACTTAGCATAGGTGAAGTGTTCGGATATTATGCTGATGTCCCACTTACCTGGCATTTACTTATTTACTGTGTCAAAATTGGTGAATGAATCAGTACACATGTTGCTTGCTCAAAACACGTGAGAAATGTTTTTCTCATTTCAATCTATACTGATTCGTGCACAAAAATGGAGTCTGTAGACTGGGGAAATGGAGTAGCTTCTGATGGCAACAGTGGTAATAATTTCTATCTATGTTTTGCTCAGTAAAACCGCCATTTGAGAATAATCTCATCTATGGATGCTTCCGGCAATTGATTTGATTTATCTCGCTCCTTTGATAATGCCCTTCTCTTCCAATTATCTTTTTGAGTGATGCAAGTAATCAAGATGTGATGTGTCCGGATGATTTTTCTTCAAAGGCTGTTTAAGAACTAATGCGTGCTTCAGTTATATGCTTCTCTGATTTGTGATACCAATGCAAGATCAGTGAATTATTTCTGTGTGATCATTTTCTTTTACTGTGAATACAATGAATGTCGACCATTTTGAGTTACATATGTTGAAATTTGTTTGCAATCTCTCTTGTGATAATTTCCAGATGAATTGGGGTGGTGCCTTGACAACTTCAGCAGCATCTTGCATGTCACAAAACCTCATAGAAGTTACAACTTGAGACTAACACGGTACACAATCAATTACAGTATGCACGAAACATACGGAGTCATCCATGTCCTTTTAAGTGAGAGTTAGTGACAGATCCATTGTTATTAAAATGAGATTAGCTGAACCTTTTAGCTGAGTCCATATGAGTTTGCACAGGGCAAAAAAGAAGCACCATATGCTCAGATGGGCGTGGAAGGAGCAGAGGAGGAGGCTAAACCCTAGAAGTGGATCATGCATTTTCTGGATAGACCAAATTAACTTGAACTGTTTCTATTCTTTGCTTCCTCAAGAAATTTGCTATATCTACGAGAATTGAATCACGCAGTCCTTCACGACAGAATAATACAGCTTGAATCTAGACCTTAAAACCCACACGCTTTATGAGGCAGTAATCAGAATCCAAAGCAAATGAGAAGTGTCACTAAAGGATCTCTTTTATTCTTCCAAAGTTGGGACCTCACAATGAGGAATCATGCACATGATGAGCGCTCAAAAGATAAAATAAAAGGAACAAACTCTCCTTCAAACCACAACGTCTCTATGAATAATAGTATTTTTCAAGGGCATGCATTTTGTTGCGCCTCTCTCATCACATGCCTCCAACATTCTATTCTATGTATGATTCCTTTCCTCACATGGTACCAACCTTCTCTCTAGCACTCAATACCTTGAGGCTTCTCTTTACCATAAATGTTTATTGGATTAGATATCTCGTAAAGAAACATCAGGGTATGCTTTCATTAGAAAATACACACAAAGCCATTATCTGAGTGTGGTTGGCATTACTAATTGTAAAATATAAAAAAGAATAGATTATAATCTCTCTCTCTCTCTCTCTCTCTCTCTCTCTCTCTTCATCCTTCAAGATATTCCTCCTTGAGTGGGATCTCATGGGCATGAGAAAATCAAGTTATACCACACGATAATGCTTTGAGAAAACTTAGCATATGCTTGAATCTCAATCTAAATGAGTGCAAACATTCATAGCAATTTGCCATTAATTCACTTAATTTATTCGTGTGAAAACATGGCTTCCACTTCCCCATCATCCTGCGATTTTCCATTGTTATTGGATTAGATATCTGCACAGAAAGGTCATCAAAGCTTGAAACGAAATAAATGCAATTGGGGAAAAAAGAGCACCAAAAAAATGGGTCCAAGCGAGAGGAATTTTTTGGCACTAGATGGTACATACTGTCTTCAACACCCCACATATCAATTCTAAGATGTCTCCTCCTTGGACTACAAAAACTTTAGCAAAGGACATGGGGAAGATGACAAAGAAGAAACCTCACAGGCTCACGGAGAGAGAGAGAGAGAGAGAGATTATGATATTTCAACTGCACGAGGGATTGGAATTGCCCCCTTCTAATGGGACCCCAATTCCTTGACCTTACCTCCTTCCTATTCCAACTTCAAAATTCTCTCTTACCCAACTAGATCCTTCCCCGTTCCCAGTACTAGTCACTCTCTCTCTCTCTCTCTCTCTCTCTCTCTCTCTCACAACTATAATGAGAGACTATTGAGGCTTTGCTTTCTCTTTTTTCAATCTCAAATTCAGTTTCAGCCACAAATTGAACATCAGGTGGATTTTGATTGTGATGTACTGTTGAGTGTTTTGGGACCTTATCATGATGCGCTCTGGCGCCGATTACCTTTCTGTTTTACAAGAAACAATATGTTCTTTGCTTGGTGTTTTAGTCACTAATGTGATATTTCTATTGTGATAGGTATTTTTTTTTTCGGTCTTTTGATTTCATTCATCTTACATATAATAGGGATTTAGAGAATATAGTGAAATCTCTATTCTTGGTGTATTTGAACTCTATATTCAAACATCAATTCAAGTAAGAAAAATCTACCAAATATTATCTATTTGGTGATTTCTAGAGAAGAATCGGACCATTATTATTTGGTATGAAGATTATGTGCATCATTGTCTCTAGACTTGAAAAAGATGTAGCAAGGGCATCACCCGATCGGGTGGGGGAGAATGTCATGGCCCAAGAAAACGACATGATCTACATGTTTTTTGAATGAAGGACTGTGATTGACCCATGAAGAACGGGCAAATTGCAAAGCTTCTAGTCATAGAATTTCTTTTGTATTATAGAATACTCCAGGAGGCAGACAATGCTGTAAATAAATACTCTTGTAATAAATGTAGGTAGCTAAGAGATGCAATCTATATCGTTAGATTGATGAGAGATCCATGGTTACGTTGAACCTAATACGTATAGGGGCTCATCCCCTCATTTGTATGCATCTATTTTGTTGCACAGGTAACGAAATACTAATTCCATCTACCTAACCTTAATGGAACGCTAAATTCCTCTACCAATGACAAGTAGGGGGACAATTTCGGAGATGTTGGCCGAACTATTTGGTACATTTACATTTAAGCAAATTCTGGCCAGAAAAAAGAAGTGTTGGGATTTAAATTAATAAGAACCCTAATCTCACTGATCCTCATGTTCACTAATGTTGACAACAGAAACACCCAGAATTGAGTCCCCATTATTGAACACAGATACTCCATAGAATTTCCCAAAAATATGACCAATTTTGACTAAGTTGTGCACCATATGTTATATTTTGGCCACCTTTTTTCCCTAGTCATAATCATGGAACAAGCTCAAATGTCAAGGCTCGAGAGTCAACAGAGCCCACCAAGCATTATTATGTCTGAATAGATTGCAAAGATTCATCGGATCCTACTTTTTTTTTCCTTCTTTTTAATTGGTGGTCACAATACCCACAATGAAGAAGACCCTATTTGGTAACTGGCAAAATAGTAAAAATTTATATTCTTTTGGTCCAGGGAGTAGTTTTGAAACAGAATTGTGTTTGACAAAATTTTTGTTTTCAATGACAAATTTCTTTTTTTTTTTTTGTTTATGGAAGTAGATTTGGAACAAAATCAAGAATAAAAAAAAAGTTGATTCTTATTCCCGAGAACAATTCTAGAATCAAGCCCATATTTTCTCTTTTTATTTTCTTTTTTCTTGTTCTTCTTCCATTTTCTTCTTCTTCATCTATTGCCACCGCTGCGATTGTTGTTCGCCGCCCACCGTCGCCGATTTTCGGCAACCGATTCGGCGGGCTTACTAGGCCAAGGCGAGGTTCGGTGAGGCTCAGCCTCACCAAATCCCTGCCGGTTGCTGGGTGAGTAGGGCCTCGCCAAATCTGGCGAGGTCGAGCCTCGCTAGTGGCTAGGCGGGACTCGTCGAGCCTTGCTTAGTTGTCAATGAGGGCTGGCCTCGTCGAGGGCCGATGACACTCCGGTGAGGTCGCCGACAATCGTTTGGTTGGTCGCAGGCCATCCCAAGGCTGGTGACCGACCACTTGAAAAAGAAGAATATGAGAAAGAAAGCAAAAAAAAAAAATGAAAAAATGAAAAAAAGTAATAAATTTTTTTATAAATTAAAAGAAAATGATTTGGAGTAAAAATTTTGAGTACAAGATTAAACGCAATTCTATTCTAGGAATTGAAATTTTGGACAGTTACCAAACGGCTTAAAATGCTTAAAAATTGTTCTCGAAAATAGAATAAAAAAGAATCATTTTTTATTAGAAATTGTTCCCAAAAATAGAAGCGTTACCAAACGCATCCAAAGCCACCTAATTTCCAACCAAAATTACATCAATTCAATATGTCCTCGTTCTCTGTGTGTACAATTCGGAAAGCCTGAAAATGAAACCGAAAGGATACCGTATAAAATATGCACGAGTAACCGACCAAAAGAAATTGAGTAGCTTCCTTGTCAAAGAATTCTTCTCTTCTTCATCCCCAACTTGAATGGAAAAATTTGAACTCTACAAATGTACAACAATAGCTCCAGGCTTTGGAAATTTCAATCTTCTCAATCTCAAAACCTAGTTTTGTCATGGAGTTTAGACTTGTCGCAGATGCAACCAGGGAAAGGGTTTGCGTAGAAATTCTCTTCCAATTTGAAAGATTGTCCTGATTGCCGACGGGATGGTAATCCCACCCGGTCCTCATGTGACTTCTTCACTTGCCATGAGAAATCATCCCAAGATATCAGGCCCCCATCCAAATCGTCAATTAACTTCACAAATTTTTGTCTGCCAAAACAATCGAAACTACAAATCAATGCTCGCAATTTCTTTAGACTGAAATACCTTGAAATTATTGATCCAAAAGGAACAAGAAGGAAATTCACGATACATAAATAAGATAGACCTTATAATTGTCCCACTTCCAGTCAACATTATAATTGAGTCTGCCTCTAACTAACACAAAACTTGATCTAAGATTATCAATTGTCGGTTGTCAAAAAAAAAAAAAAAAAAAAGAATGCATTATGTTAAGGTTGAACAAATGACATGCAATAGAAAATTATGAAACGTTGGCAGTCTTTACACGTCTTTTTACACTTACTTGTTAGGGCTGATTGTCTTCCTGAATCCTTCGAATCTCCTATGACCTTCCACTGCCTTAGCCATGTTGCCTTCATAAGTGTGAACAAAAACATCACTTTCCACTGCCACAATGAAGTCCAATGCCGCAAGCTTATTTTGGCGGTGCTTAAATTGCCGCAAATCTTCTTCCGTGAACAAATTGGAATGCGTGTAGATGTTCGGATACTTGGATCGAAGCGGACCGATCCCATTTTGACCGTATGTCTTCCCAGCAACAATATATATCTTGGTAGACGAAGGGAAGCCAAGCGCCCCAAGGAAAACTGCGCTCTCCCTTGGGGTCATCGGGCACTCACCCTGGAGCCGCTTCTCTGTGCCATTGATTATCTTTTCCCTCCAATGACGAGTGTTATTTCTCATTAGCTCGAGCTCATTGCTCTCGGCTGCGCTAAGACTGTGGTTGCATCCTGTAAACGCAAGCATGTCTTTTTCATATCTGTAGTGTTGTGATTATACTCGTAGTCAATTGATTTAGTAGCGGAAAGTCATTAGAAAAGGACAAGACGGAGTGATGATCTTCCCTAGAAAACTATGTCTCTGTAGTACCTTAAATGAAGAGCAAGGTATGGTTCATCATTTTCTCTAAGTCTGCCAATTAACTTCTTAGCAAGCTCTTCGATTCCATCCTCATATCTAAGCGCCTCATACATTGCCCGGCACCGTAGTCTTTGGATCGATCCAGCCAGGCCGTTGTTGACGAGTCGGGAGTCGGTCTGAGTGAACCTGATTACTTTGCGGCGCTTCAATATCTCAGCTATCTTTCTATAGTAACTAGGCTGCAAGCACGGTGTTAATCACTTCTTAGATGTAAAGGGGTATATGAGTGAAAACATGACCTCTAGTCAATGTAAACAGTAGGGCCGAAATCTTACTTTTGACCACGAAATTGGGGGTTTCTTGAGTGCGGTCACTGATGCAAGTTTTGGTGGGAGAGATTCTACGATATTGATATCATCTTTCAGGACATCCATGAAATGCCTCCAGTTGAACAAATCTTTGAACCCACTGAATCATCAAGGATGGCATTGGAATCGAATAATCGGCACATGAACATACATATATAACGCAAGAAAAATAAAAAGCAATCTCACTATATAGTCTTGGGGGATTGGAATGCATACCTTGTATCTGTCCAATAGGAAGTAACATCCAGATGAGGCAGCACAAGGGTGGCATTCATAATCTTAGCGATAGCAACCATGTCGCTTATCTGCGATAACAACAGGTACACACAACCGAGATTTTACAGCTGTTAAAATTAAGTCCAGATGTACAATACGAATCCCTTTTTATTGTTAAGGAAACTTACTCCTATTTTCATTTGATTCAATCCCCCGTTCGCGTGGACTAAGATATACCCATTCGTCGGGTTCGCTGGACCTAAAAAGGGAGAATAAAACAGATTCTGAATCACGTATAATATCACTTTCCTTTCTGCAATCGATTGCATTAAACTACATTGGAAGAAAGATCGTCGAACCTGTCTCGTGCCTTGAACGATTGATACATTTGTAGTATCTATTGATTACAACTGGCTGCTTCCAGAGTGTGGATGTCTGAAAGGCGAGAAACTTGGGATCAGTTGGCAGTTACTGAGGTAATTGAATCTTGAGCAAAAATATGTCAAGCGAAATATGATCCTTGTTGGCCCTAGAGTAAATTTCGACCTTACAAAGCGTTTGGCGAAAGATATTAAGGTTAGAAGTTCAAACACTAAACTTGGCTTAAAAAATCCTAAAAGGTCCTTATATCAAAATAAATGCAAAGTATTGAAATCATACTTGTTAGGATAACCTTTTTCTTTTAGGTGACCCAGATCTGCCGGGCCCGATTTTTGTTTACACTAATTGCCAACCCATGGCCCGTACAGTGCGCGGTGCACCTCGGACCAAGCATCAATACCTGAGGGAAGCTAGCATAGAATCCCACCACCATGGCCCCCTCTTAAGACGTGTTAGCAGCTGCGAAATTTCGACCTTGAGACCTCTGCGGTGAAGTGCCCAAAGCCGAACCAACTCAGCTGCCCACCGGTGGATTACTTGTTAGGATATCTTCATCTCAATCAAATTTAAAAATTTCACAATTAGGTTCGCAGTATTTCAGAAGAAGCTTCTATGACGCTTCATGTCCTTCGATCACAATATGACAAATTTGTGAACCAGACGTAGTTTGCAGACTCATCATTGAAGACGGATAGTCGCCAGAATGCAACTTTTCACCTTGATTTTTAGGGTGAGAATCCAGGTCTGAAACTTACCAAAAGGAAAATTTCTTATGGCCCAAATGGAAATAGCCAGTGCTTGTGTTAAGATACTTTTGACCTCGCTCAGACAGAAATAACGAGCGTGTGCAGAATATAAGCACAGGGACGTGATTGCCCATTTCATGCACGCAGTAGACGATCGTAGAATTACAAGGAGGGGAAAAAGGAAAATTATGGATGATAGGTCTAAGAATATACACCTGAACTTAGCTCGCGAGAGAGATTAAGTCAGCGATATGAGATAAATTTGAAAAGCATGCACGTAACCAGAACAACTTACACGTAGAAGATCAATATGCATTCGTTTGCGTGTGCACGCCCGTGAATAAATCGCAAGCAAAGGGCATTGCACGGGGCATATCTAAGAAGAGGATCTTACTTCGGAATTGTCCGACGACCCTTTGTCATAGTCGACCACACCGGTGTTGCGATTTCCGACGCCTGGGTGGTTAAGAACCTCAATCTGACTCAATCTGCATATCATCACGATCTTGGAAAGAAACCAAAAACTAAGCATTGCCGTCACCGCCACGATCAGAAGAACTCGCCCTAGAAAACGGCGCGCTCTTCTGTGAATGAACATCGTCGACTTCGGCACATCGGGTTGATTCTCTAATGATTCGAATGCTCTTCTTCTCGTCATGGATGGAACCTGAAAATTTAGATAGAGAAAGAAGGAGAGGGCATGATTAAAAAAAAATGGTTTTTATTTATAGTAGAGGAGGAAAGATTGGAGACATGGAGTTGGATTGGAGCTATGAGAGAGGTCAGAGATTTTCCCCGAACTCCTTTTCTGGCTCTTGATGCTTGTACGGTTTTTGGTATAACGGGAAAGCGCGATGTGAGGATGAGCAAATTTTGTGGTTTCGAAGGGGGAAATGGTTTTCAACAAGAATTGCTAATCGTTGATTTTGAATTTATACTGAAAATGATTTTTTTTATGTGTTTGTATTTAAATAAGATTTTATCATGCGATCTTCGACTTAAATTGAAATTATAGCAAACTGACCTTGAGTAGAATTGGAATTCTAGTCTAAATTAAGAACTAGCATATAAATGCACAGACAATAAAGAAAAAGTCGATAAAACTAATTTATACTATCAAAATTGTAGAATCTAATACTAACTAACTTTATAAGCAAAGAAACATCATATGAAAAAGTACATTTCACTCGGCAGGAAGTTCTCATTCTTAAAGTCTATATGTGTAACAATTTTATATATCTTCAACATATGTAGTGTGCGCACACGTTGCAATCTCAAGAATTTGACATTGAGAATAATCTAAAATTTAACTTGCGAGAGAATGAAAATATGAAATAATGAATTTTTCAAGTCATAGCAATTCTTTTCAATTTCTACACATATCTTCCCAATCCAACTAACAATTCAAATGAGCGTATGGATGTTGGTTAATGGAGATTTTTTTCAAGTTTTTATGGCTGATATTGTAGATCAATGTCTAGTTTAAAATATGTTTCTTATGAATAATGGAAGAAAGAAGTTATGATCAATAAACTATCATTTAATTTGCGCAACATCTCCCTATTTACCCTCGTATTTGATTTATTCATCAAGATAACATTTACGGGACTTAGGATTCCCGAAAAATTGGGAGGTTACAACTTTTTTTGTGGACCACATTAACACCATTGACAAAAAAGGAAAAAAAAATACAACGAAATAATGATACAACTTCTACAATTTAAACCATATTATCTGTCTGTATTGCATATAAAGTAAACTTTGACAAAAAACTTTGATGTGCACCCTTCAAATGACCAAAATAATCTTATTCGCAATATGAAGTCCCGAAAGAGAAAATCAATTTCCTTTACCAAAAAAAAAAAAAGAGAAAATCAATTATTAAATATGAAAATTTGGATATTCATAAATAAGTACTTAACAGATCTTTAAGATAATGTATTGTGTTAGATTTTGTTTAATAATCTGTTTTACCCATAGCCATTCATACGTTATTTTCATGTTTATTTATGTTTAAATAAAAAAAGAAATTATTTACATAACCAAACAGCTCCTAAACTTTGGTATTCGAGATTTATTTATGAGTTTCCAAAACGTTAAAAAAAAAAAAGATTTTGTTTTCATGAACGAAGTAAGCATTTCATTCATAGAAAAGTGATAATTTAAACAAAAATATGCAAAGTACAACAAAAAATTTTAGTATAAAGGAAGTCTCATTTTCATAGATTTAAACATTAATCTCTATCAAATTCTTTAAAAAAACCATAAGAAAGATGGACATAGAATATAATATTTAAAAAAAATTTGAACAAAATTTTAGAAATCTTGCCAAGATAATTATAGAACACTGAAGATATTCATGAAATGGGAAGATGTCTCTTATTCAATTTTTCATCACTAAACTTATGCTTTATTCTAATTTAAATTGCTTTTATTGCTTAAAAATATAAGTGAAGAAGAATGTCTTTATTATTAAGGATAGAATTTTGTTATTATTTCTACTTAGTACTCTCCAACTTAAACTTGGTTGGTTAATTGCTCATTTAATTTAAATAAAGCCAAAGTTTCAACTTACATCTTATTTCTACTTTGTATTCTTGAAATTGGCAGTTTGATGATTGCTTGCTTAATTTAAATTTTGATGTTAATTTTAATTGGATATCAGGATTGGCATGTTGAGCTATGACAATTTTTTTACCTAAATTGAAATCTTTTCTACAAGCCTAGAAGGTGTTTGAAGAAATGCCCAATAGGTTTTATTTCATCCTTGATGGAAAAAAAAGAAGAAGAGAAAACGGTAAAATTAGACCTAAAATGGCATATTAGTAATTTTTGACATACTTAAGTGCAATTTTGTAAATTTGCAGAATTGGGAGGACTCTTTTAACAGTGATATCTAATCATTTTAAGTATTAGCTAGTGGGTTATTATGTTAGATTAATTGTAAGATATCAAACCCATTCAAAATGACTAGATTTGAAGCTTTAGGGTAAATTCGTAATTTGATCAAACTAGGGGACTACTATCCAAAAACTGGAAATTTTGGGCATTGTTCATAGCATTTGAAATTTTATGATAATAGGTAGTTAATTTATTTTTTATAAATGATTGCTTAAGCTAAACAGTTTACACAACTAGTCAAAATTGGACTTAATTGCACAATTAATTTAAAAACGGTATGTTTTGGTAATTTCATAAAATTGTCGAGTGATTATGGTGTAAGTGGTATTCATATGTTTAATTAATATGGCTTGATTAAGTGAAGATTGGAAGTTAGTGTACATTTGTAAAATGAAAAAAATTGTTGGGGCAATTATACAATTATGAAAATATGGAATTATAGGAAATTAGATTTAGTTTTGATGACTAGGGTGCATTTAATCAAGGCATGGGTTTAGAAATGGAAATTATATTGGTTACTTGAGTTATAGAAATGTTGATTGTCCAAGAAAAATTCATCTCAATGAATTATGAATTTGCAAAGTTCTATGTTAAATGTTGATAGCATGATATTTAGAGGGTAAAGATTTATATGTTGAAGTGTGCTTAATAATTTTATTAGCACCATTTACACAAAAAATGCCAAGCGAGTTTGTAAAAATTCGTGACATTTGTTATGTAACCATGATTTGTACATGATGATGTTATTTATTGAATGATGAAATTTTTATGATTGGGTTTGCAAATGGTAACAAAAATGGGCATTTGGTTACATTATTGGTATGGGAAATGCCAAAAAGATTAAAATGATGTTATTTGCATTGTATGATTGAACATGGCAGCTATTATTTTGTAATAACTTGTATGCATTTACGACTTTAGGAAAAAAAAAAGCAAGTGTTTTAATGTCTACGACAAGTCTCTACAAAGTTGAAATGACCTTAAGTTTTATGATTCATACACAAAATTATATAGCTTGTACAACCTGTGATGTAATATCATGAAATAACTATCATCACATGTATGTATAGTGATGTATTTTTTTTTTTTTGTCAAAAGTGATAATATATTAAGCTTTGAGCCAAACATTTACACAAGATCCGGTGCCACAAAACTTGCACTCATGAAAACAATAAGTTTAAACGAGTGGAAGGAAGCCGGATGCAAAAGAATTTCGCAAGAGTGGCCAAAGTGAAAAATAGCCTAAACAACAGGCAACGAGGAAAGAGGAGGCCACGTAGGGCCAAAAGGAACTCAACTTCAACAAAACAACCAAAACTAAGGACAGACACAAAGAAAGAAAATAGCCACAAAACACCAAGGAGGGAGTCACCACCATAGACGAACAGAAGCCATACTAGTCAAGGTGAATATAGCCCCAACCGAAGGAAGAAAGCGGAAGGCCATCATACAGCAAGCGCCCGAGAAGTCAATGGCTACAACCCAACCACAAGCTGTCTCTGACCCACTCCAAAGAACACTCCGGATGAGGAGAGAAGATGCAAGGATCTATCCCCCAGTTACGCTGGAGTCTTCCGTTTCTTGGATTATCCTCAATGTTTCTGAAAGTTAAGGCTTTGTCCTTCACTACTTTGATGATATGATTTTTAACCGCCGCAACTGCGATCGTGTGATCTCTGAAGAGTATGCTGTTCCTGTACCTCCAAATAAGGTGGCAAAGAGCACCAAAAGAAAAGTGACCAATTGAGTGATAAAAGTCTTTACCGGAGAGGAACTTCATCGCCACTGAAGGTTTTTAGACCATGTCTTGTTACGCCAAGGGAGATTGCATTTAGCCGCCCAAAAAAAAGCCATGTTGGCAGTGATGCAACACCCAAAATAGAGATGATCAATGAAATCCGACGTCAACCTATAAAAAGCACAAACCTCTCTCCCAATTTTTCCATATGACATAAGTTGGGCTTGGGTGGGAAGACGGTTCTTTATAATAAGCCAAAGATTGAATTGATATCTTGGGGTGATAACCTTATTCCAGATAAAGGATGCCCAATTAACCCTATCCTTCCTTCTTTTGATAATATTCCAAGCCAAGGTGACCGAGAAGAGACCAGAAGTGCCGTTGCTCCAAATAAAGCGATCCAATGCTCTAGAAAAGAGAGGGAGGGGATAATCCCAAGATTCAACTACTATCTTGAAAGCCTATCTGGCCGGTGAGAAAATGTTAGCCATTGTGGCAAATCTAGATAAACTGGAATTTAATATCATTTGATCTAAGCAAATAAGATCTAAAGGACTTCTTTAGTGCTAGTGATCAAACCAAAGGGAGACTGACTGGCCATCTCCAAGTCTTTAGCGGAAGTAGAGTTAGAACTCAGATCTCAAGTGAATGATTCTCTTCCAAGCCCAAGAACAATAGGTCGGTGTCCCAACCACCCAGAAACTCTTCCGTTTTAGGAAGGTTGGGTGGATCCATTTGCACCATAAGGACTCATTGTCTGTTAACAGAATCCAAATGTGCTTGAGCATCACTGCCTTGTTGTATTCTCACAATTTGCGAATTCCAAGTCCTCCTTCCTTCTTTGGGAGGCAAACATCTTCCCAGGATACTTTAGCGCCACCATTTCCAAGGTCGAGGCCCTTCCAAGGGAATTGTTTGAGGATCTGCTCAATGCGATCAAGAATTGCAATAGGAATGGTGAAAACACTTGCCTAGTCAGCTTGGATTGCATGAAAGATTGACCTTATTAGTTGAACCCTACCAGCAAATGATAGAAAGCGCCGAGTTCAGGATTGGACCCTGGCAATTATACGATCAACTAAGGACACACAGTCTGCCTTACCGAGCCTTGAGGATATAATATGAACTCCCAAATAATGCACTGGCAACTTTCCTTCAACGAAACCAAGGGCATCCTTGATCTCATTCCGTAACTCCTCTGAGCCACTTGCAAGAAATATCTCACTTTTGCTGTTGTTTGGCTTCAATCCGCTCTATGCCGAGAAAGTATGTAGACCATCTTTTAGAAGAGAGATGGAACTCATATCCGCACGACAAAAGAGAAAGACATCATCCGCGAAGAAAAGATGAGATAATCTTGTAGCCTTGTATCTCCAGAAGAATTTGAACGTAGGTTGCACTGCTCACGTACTGAAGATGCCTGAGAAAACTTCCATAACCAATAAAGAGGCAAGGGGACATGGGATCCCCTTGGCGAAGGCCACATCCACTAGGGAAGAAGCCATGGAGTTAGCCATTCAAGGACATTGAAAACTTAGGAGTGTGCACAAATACCATAATGAGCTCAATAAGATGGTCCGGGAATCGAAATGCATGCATGACCAATTCAAGAAAATCTCAGTCGACCGTACCATAAGCCTTTTGAAAGTCAACCTTAACAGCACATTTAAGAAAATATGGTTAAAGATGGAAATCAACAAATAATTTATGTGCAAGAAGAATATTATTTTGGATGTGACGGCCTTTAACGAATGCATTCTGAGAAGGGTTGATAGTGTCATGAAAAACTGCAACAACGCGATTAGCTAAGACCTTGGTGATACATTTAAAAATTGTATTACAGCAAATAATATGTCTATAATCATTAACCGAGGTCGAATTAGGCACTTTAGGGATCAACACAAGGATGGTGTTGTTAGTCTCCCTTAGAAGTCTCCCTATGACAAAGAAATCCTTAACTGCTTCAATAACCAAGGGCCCTACCAACTCCCAATTGCTCTTAAAGAATTCCACACCAAACCCATCTGGCCCAGGAGCCTTCCCACGGGCTAGGGAGAAGAAAGTATCATGAATTTCTCTGTCTAAGAAAGGACGGGAGAGGACACTAAGCTATTCCTCACTATGAGGGCATTGAATAACTTGTTGCAGGTCTAGCAATGTAGGGCTGGAAGGAAGGGATCTCACAGTGAAAAGCTCTTGAAAGTGAGAGACGAAAGTGTTATGCACTAGGCTTGGTTCGGTGACCAAGTTACCATTCCTATCAAGAACCGAAAGAATCTTGTTTCCTAGCTGTCTTGTAGTGATGGAGTGGTGAAAATACTTAGTATTCCTATCACCATTCTCAAGCCATTTGATCTTGGATTTTTATCTAAAGAAGGACTCCTCCTGACTCCTCAGCTCCACAAAGGTCTTCCAATGATTCTTTTCTAACTCTGCCAAGAGATCGTTAGTCGAGTCCTGCTGTAGGACAATCTGGGTTAACCTAAGAGCATTCCTGGACTCAGCAACCTTCTTAGATAAGTCGGAGAAAGAATCTTTATTTAGCTATTTTAGCCGGCTTTTTAGGGCCTTCAATTTGCTAACTAGCCTATATATAGGGACCCATTCTATCGGGGCATCCCACACTTGCGCCACAATGTCCTGAAAGGACAAGTGCTCCATCCAAAAATCAAAGAATTTGAAAGGCTTCTTCCGAAAAATTGGTTGTGTCCCTTTAACCACCATAGGAGAATGGTTAGAAATTCCGGAAGTCAGAAACGTCGCTTTCGAATAAGAGAACTGTAAGCTCCAATTAGCATTCACTAACACCCAATCAATTTTCATCACCTTGTAGTTAGCCCCAGAAGACGTGGACCAAGTAAACTGAAGTCCAACATACCTTAAATCTTCTAGTTTTGCCTGATTCAAATACTGATTGAATTCATCAAGACAGGGCGGCCAGGCGTTAGAGCCCCTTATCCTATCAGACAGGTCTCTGATGGCGTTGAAGTCTCCAGCAACCATCCATGCCAAATCCTGGACGCAAGAACTCATTCTGACTAGGTTCATCCACAAAAGCCTTCGTGATATGAACATGTGCAAAGCATAACTCACCGAAGTGCAGCAACATAATTCAGACGTAAGAAGCTCCACTCTACCATGGATCGCTTGCTCATTGGAAGAGATTAATTCAAAGTTAACGAGAGTAGGGTCCCAGCCAACCCAAATTCTGCCCCTACGAGAAGAATCGTAATTGGTCATCCACTTCCACCTAGCTAAAAGCCCAACAGACATGGATCGAAAGAGATGCTCTGGCACTTTGGTTTCCAATAAGTCGACCATATAGAGGCCATTAGAATGAGCAAGTTTCCCGACCTTGGCTCTCCTCAAAGGGTCCATGAGAACTCTAATATTCCAAAATCCGAACAACATATATATATATATATATATATATATATATATATATGTTGACACACACAACTAACAAGCTAGGCTAACGAAAGGAGAAGGAAGGCGAAGGAGTCTACCTCTACTTAGGAGGCTTCCGACGAGGATTTGCTGGCACTTCAATCTTCATCTTAGGTCCCAAGTTGGGAGCTAAAGCAAGCAATCTCTCTTGAATGGTCTCCACCTTAGTCGGGACAACCCTTGGGGGTGGGCTTGACGAGCCGGGGGAAACAATGTTGTCCTCATCCGAGCATTCAAAGGTGGCTGCAACCTCCGACTCCACATTAAGGTCATGGGAAGAAGTGCCTTGATTTGGTCGGGAGTTAGCTACAAGGGAGAGAGTCACCTTTGGAAGGGCACAAGAGCCCCTTTGCGTGTTCTGAGCAGGCTCGAATTGCACTGCTTTCTCCAAAATAGGGGCCTTTAGCGTGGGTAGCTCATTCATCACCAAGATTGCTCAGGCAGGAGGAAGCTTCTTCCTGAGAGGCCACTTTCTTCTTTTTCTTGTCCTTCGCTTGTTTCCAAGGCTGCTCCAAAACAGCCTGTGATTCTGCAACCTGTGGTTTTGCACCTACCGGGTCGGGAATTGGAGCTGCAGCCACCCGGTTAGGAACTAGGGCCACAACTGAGGCCTAGCGAGCAGAGTCGGTCAAGTCCTACTATGGAATCGTAGCTTCAGCAATCGGGATGGGGGCCTTCGTCGGATGTGTTGGAGTAGGAGTGACGGGATCTTGATGCAAAGGAGCAGGAGCGAGGTTAGGGGCTGCCTCTAGTCGCGATAGAGCAGGAGCGGGTGGAGCCTACTTGGTGGCTCTCTTCTGATCTGAAGGGTTGTGCGCTCAAGGGGGGACTTTGCAATTGTGAGCAAATGTTCCACAGTCTGGGCACTCAGCTGGCAGCCATTCATAATCAATGGTTATAGAGCAAGATACCCCCTTCAAGACCACTTTAGCGGTTTTGCATCTTGGCTGGTTTAGCTGGATTTCAACGCAAATTCTAGCAAACGAAACCATTTTTGCTTGGTCGTTCGTTGGTCCACATATAGTGTCTTTCCCATCATGCTTGCAATTGCACTCATTGCCGGAATTGTCCAACAATCAAACGGTAAATTCCTCAAACAAATCCAGATTGGGACGGAGGATTTGTTCTCCCTCTTCAGGTCCATGAGTGGTTGCCATTGACGGAGGATGAGAGGCACCCTAGCGACCGTGATTGGTCCATCCTCTAGGATCGTTCTTCGAAACATAAGGTTCGGAATGTGGAGGAAAATGAAACCTTGATCATTGGCGAGCACTTCCTCAAGCTTAGAACCCCAAGCATGTTTCAACGATTGCTCGATGAGCCCAAATGGAAGCTTCCTCCTCCCTACAAAGTATCCCACTAAGCATATGTGCCATTTCCGGTCCACCGCATCAAGAACTTCATCAACCAATTTAACTATAGCTTTGCCATCTACAAACTTGGGGGGAATGTAGGACAATTCCGACCCCTTTGCCGCAAGACGGGCTATAGTCGCCCAAGAACAAGTCGGGTTCTCCTGTTGACCTGTTGGACGATGCACAGGGACTTGCGGACGCCTAGATGCAGACCGCTTTCGGCTCCCACCTCTTGATTGGTGGGAATGAGTAGAGGGCCCTTGCTGGATTTGCTGCTTATTCCTCGGTTCAACGTGGCCGGACGTGAAAGCCTTGGCCAAACCTGAATGCTTCGAAGGTAAATCAATACCAGAGGAAGGGGTTGGAGGCCCCTTTGAGGTATCAGCCGCAAAACAGGCTTCACAAATGTTGTTTCTAGCCTCAACAGCAGTTGATGATATTTTCACAAACACATGGTCTGCACCCCGATCACAGCCAACGAAAACACCATTGAAAGAAGGAGACTTACCTAGACTAGCTTCAACAACATACCCTGGGTGAATATGAGAACAATTTAGCACAACACGTATAGCAGAACTTCAGAAGAAAAACGAACCCAAATGCACACAGCAGCAAACCGTAGCAGCAAAGATGAGCCTACGGTGCTTGAAGATACAAGCCACTTGGGAGGACATGGCTTGGAGGGTCGGTTTCCAAAGCCTATATGACATTCTCTTCCAAAGAAGAGGCTAAACCACCGGAGGGAACCACCTCAACTCATGATAGCCATTCGAGACGGTAAAAACCAAGCGCAGATTTGGGAGCAACTAGATGTCGAGTTCTAGACCAACCCAACGAAAATCCTTTGGTGGGGATGAAGATGAATGCAAGAGGAGGCTACCTTCCAAAAATCATCCCATTTCGACTGTTGGAACTCTCAAGAGGTGAAGAAAACCAGAAGAAACTAGTACAGAAAACTGGAGTGCGAACCAGAGTTAAGAGCAGAGGTTATCTTTTGATGCAAACTAGCTTTATCAAATTCCTTCGGTGGAGATGTAGAGGAGGTTGAGAGGAATCTTCCCTCCAAAAATCAGCCCATTCCGATGGCTAGATCTCTGGGAATCAGCATCACACCGAACTGATGAACAGTAACTCAGGAACCTAGTAGAGAGGAAACCCGTGAACAGTAAATGTTTGTCTTGTGGCTGGTAGTTTTGTGATGTATTTATCTTTATTGATGGAGAGGACACCTATAATAGATGGGCTAAGAGGTGTGGCAAGGAAGTGGTTATGATTTCATCTCCATGAGTTGATGGTGATGATTCATCATTAGTCGAGATGGGTCATGACTAGTGGCAATTAGGAAATAGATACTTACTTCTGTATATCGGTAAGCTATTATATATTATTTGCGCATCATGAAATTAGCTTATATGTGTACATTTGAGTGTTAAACTAAATATCAGACCATGATTTCTATTATAATTTGTTGCATACATCATAAATGACTTACATCTTAAATGAACTTAAACAATATGTTTAGAAATTATAAATAAATATTAGCTATTAAAGTAAGTTGATCTTCTTATCACTGAAAGGAGCAAGTGATTGGGAAATTAACATGATCGAGTACTATCTAAAACGGCTTTTATGCATATATGGTGGAATATTGGATTCTTGACATATTTATGAATCTATGTTATAAATGGTCAAACATGTTAGATTGCAATTGCATTACAAGTAGTTGAATCATGTAGAATACATGTTGTATTCCTCAAATGGTCAAATTATTTCATTATGAGTATGTAAAAAATTTAAAAATGAGGTTAATATATGTTGCACCATTGTCAAATGATGAATTGGCATTTTCAATTTTAAATTAAGTTTTAGACATGAATTGGAGATCAGGTAGATGTTGATTATGATGTGTTGTTGAGTGTTTTGAGACCTTGCGACGATGCACTCTTACACCAATTACCTTTCTCTTTTACGATAAAATACATTCTTTGCTCGATGTTTTGATTGCTTATGAGATATCTCTAATATGATAGGTATGTTTTACAGTCTTTTGATTTCGTTTGTCTTAAGTATAATAGGGATTTAGAGAACACAATGAAATCTTCATTCTTGGTGCATTCCAACCTCATATTCAAACATCACATCAAGTAAGAAGAATCCACCAAATAGTATCCGGTTGGTGATTTCAAGAGAAGAATTGGACCATTATTATCTGATATAAAGATTATGTGCGTCACTTGTCCCTAGACTTGAAAGAGATGCAACAAGGGCCTCGCTTGATTAGGTGAGAGAAAATGCCACAGCCCAAGGAAATGACACAATCTCAAGGTTTGTTGAATGAAGGACCGTAATTAATCTATGAAAAATGGGTGGATCTCCAAGATACTAAGTCCTATGGTTTTCTTGTGTATTCTAGAATACTTTCGGAGGTGGGCGATGCTATAAATGTACACTTATATTACAAATGTAGGTCGTCAGGTAGATGGGGAAATACAATTTCCATCGTTAGATTAAGAAGGGATTTATGGTTACAATTGAACTTTTATATATATATATAGGCTCATACCTCATTTGTATCCATCTCATTTGTTGCATAGGTAATGGAACCTAAATCAATCCCATGACAAGTGGGGGGACAAAATTGAAGATCCAATTGTTTCATATATCTATTAGGCAACAAAGCCATAGCAAATTTTGGCCAAAAAAAGATATTGAAATTTAATCTAAGAAGAACCTTAATGTCACGATTTGTTGCTTTTTGTTGACAACAAAAACACCGAGAATTGAGTCACCCCATTATCTCCCTATGATCAAAACATAGAGATACTCCTTAAAATTCTCGAGAAAGAAGGCCAATTTTGACTAAGTTGTTCACCATAGATTATATTCTGGCCACATCATTGCTGAAAACTAAACAACGATGTTATTGTCGAACTTGCGCTAGAAAACGACGTGCTCTTTTGTAAATAAAAATTATTGACTTAGGCACATCGGGTGATTCTATAGTGATTCAAATGCTCTTCTTCTCGTTATGGATGGAACTTGAAAACTTAGGAAGTAAAAGTAGGAGGGGGCGTGATTAAAAAAAAAAGAAAGGGAATTTGCTTTTATTTATAGAAGAAGAAAATTTTGAGACTTGGATTGTTGCAAATTTTTCTCCAACTGTTTTTTGGGCACGCTGGTGCGAGGAAGAGCAAACTTGTGGTTTTGCAAGGGAAAGAGTTTTCAACAAGATTTGCTAATTGTTGATTTTGAATTTATACCGGAAAATATATATTTTTTCCCTATGTGTTTGTATATGGCTAGATTATACCATGCAATCTTCGATTTAAATTGGAATTGTAGCATACTGACTTTATAAGAAAAAAAATCATATGAAAAAGTAAATTTCACTCGGTAGGAAATTTTCATTCTTAAAATCTTTATGCACAATAACATCTATTATATATGTTTAACATATGCAATGTGTGCGCGTGCTTCTTCTCAAGAATATGACATTGAGTGAGGAAAATTGTTCTTATCATTAACAATTAAATTTTGTTATTTTTATTTGAATTGTTTTCATTTGAGACTTGCTAAAAGGAAAACTATATTTTCATTAAACATTGTTGTTGTCATCTTTAGATTCTTATCAAGTGACCTTGGAGCACTTTTTTGACAATATTTTTAAGAGCGATCTATGTCCGGACATGTTATTTAATGGTAAATATATTTTGCTAACTCATTTTTCCAAGCACTAAAAATGATTAAAAGGTGGAAAATGCTTTTCAAATTGCAGACTTTCACGAAATAACCGAACTTGAAGCTTGAATTTTTTTTTTCTTATTGCCTCCTTTGTGTTTTTCTTTTCTTTTTTGCTTTTCATTATTTTTAATTTTATGGACCAAGTCCAAGACGCCTTAGGCATGGCGAATTTGTCAACGCTCAGATGAGCCCAAATTAAGCTCACATTTAACTCTTACTCTATAAAAGCACGAATAAGAGAAAATCAGTTCTTTATTGTGGAACAAATCTCTTACTTTCGAAGCTTTAATCGATTAATCTAAAATTATAGGTAATAAGGACTTTCTAATCATAAAAAAAAAAAAAAAACTGCCTTCGGAAATAATTTTTTGTGTTAATATTTTTTTAAAATAGTTTATATGTAGTCATCCACACGGTGTTCTCATGTTTCTTTTTTGCTTTCCTAAGTAAAAATAAGAAATTTTTGTGTAACCAAACAGCCCATAATCTTTCATATTCAAAATCTATTGCTTACTTTTGAAAACGTAAAAAAGAGAGGATTTTTTTTTTTTTTATGAACATATAAGCATCCAATTCACGAGATCATATAATGAGATCAATATGAAATTATTATTTAGACAAATATCATGCAAAGTAAACAAAAATTTCCACCCAGAGGAAGTCTCGTGCTCATAGATTAAAAATATTAATATTTTTCATATTCTTTTTGAAAAACATAAGAAAGATGCACTGCGTCGGCTATTTTCTTAGCAAAAATTTAATGGAAAAATATTGTCAGAATAATCATATAGAAACATAAAATAGTCGTGGAAGGCGAGATATAACTTACAATTCGCTCTTTTTTCTTTTAACTTTTCAATCATTGAACTTATGCATTCTTTTAAATTTTAATTTTTTTTATTGCTTGAAAAATACGAGTGAAGAAAAATGTTCTTATTAATAACGATTGAATTTTATAAGTAAAAAGTGCCGGTTGGGCACTTCATGAGAAGCATTAATCAAACTCTGAAATTTTGTGTGTTCATTCAAGACATTGTCTTGCTCAAAAAAGAATATATTTTCAATGTGCAATATTCGTTAATGTGCATAGAAAATTGTTCGTTCTATCTTTATATACTTATCAAGTGATCTTTTAGAACTTTTTTGACTAGGTATTTAACATTGATATATACTTGAACATATGATACGACGTTGAAATTTTTTTTCATTAACTCATTTCCTTAGGCAATTCAGCCGAAAATTATAAAATCTTTCTCCGGAAAGACGGGGCTGAAACTTCGAATTTTCCTATTATCTCCTCCCCCCCCCCCCCTCTCCCAATGTTTTATTTTCTGGATTTGCCATATCCACCCGAGTTCTCGGCCCATTTTACCTTTTCACATATGGGCCAAAGCCCAATAAGGAGCCCTAGACCATGGCCCAAATCGATCCCGGGCGTAACTCCCTATAAAAGCGCGAGTTGGAGCTAGGGTTTCGAGGATCCTCCTGCATCGGCGTCGTCACTCACTCGGTCAAGCGGGGAAGGCGGAGGAGCGCAGGCAGCCTCGAGCGACGGAGAAGCGGCCATGGTGAAGGGACGCCAGGGAGAGAGAGTCAGGTCTGCGATCCGCGTCGCCGCTCGCGCTTTGCTCTAGTCGTCGTCTTCGTCTTCTTCCATTGCTAAGTGATGCTAATTCGTTCGTTTTCTCTCCATTTGATTGCAGGCTCTACGTGAGAGGCACCGTCCTCGGGTACAAGAGGTGCGTGCTCCCTGTTTCTCTTCGATTCTTAGTACCTCTCGTTGCTCTGTTCTTCTACGTGAGTAGAGATGTGGGTTCAATCGAGTTTGGCTTTCTCGTGCTGTTGGATAGACTTTTCGATTGTTTCGTGGTGGGGCCTTGGTTTAGGTTTGAGCTTTCGGTGACGGCTTGCTTGATTTCCCCATGTGAATGAAGCTGATTTCATGGGGAAGTGGCTCTAGAGGAGTTTAGGTCCCGTAGCTGAATTAGCCGAATATCTGCGTAGGAAGGACTTATTGTTGATGTGATTTGTTGTAGTTTTGGGTGGAATCGCTGCGCTTCTTTGATGTCGTTGCGTCTCTAGCTATTGGCGGGTTTAGATGTGAGGGAAAGGGGAAAGAATTCGTGTTAGCTTTTATGAAGTACAAGTTATTGGCTCTGTGGCTATACTTCGTGTATTTCCTTTTTGTTGAGATAGTGGAAATTTCTCTTGTTGAAACAGGTCGAAGTCTAACCAGTACCCAAATACGTCTTTGATCCAAATTGAGGGAGTCAACACCCAAGAGGAGGTAGCATGGTACGCTGGTAAGCGCATGGCCTACATCTACAAGGCGAAGGTGAAGAAGAATGGATCGCACTATCGATGCATTTGGGGGAAAGTTATCAGGCCTCACGGTAACAGCGGTGTCGTCCGTGCCAAGTTCAAGTCGAACTTACCTCCCAAATCCATGGTAGAGTAGATAATAGAACCTTTTGGGAACATTGTATATTATCGACGTCTTTAGCTCGTGTATTGATCTTTCTATCTTTTACAGGGAGCTAGGGTAAGGGTTTTCATGTACCCCAGCAACATATGAGGTATGTGTGCTTTAAATGGTGTTTTCCCCCTTTTTGAGAGCATTTATCTTTTCTGGGGTTCATCTTTAGTAGTTCGATTTCGAAAATATTGCCAGATTTCGAAAATATTGCCAGTCGTGTTTGTGAACTGTTGCCTTTTCTCTTAGTTTCCATATTTAGTTGTTTGTAACTTCGTTGACCACTTAATGTGAACCTTGTAATAACTGTCCCTGTCATCGCAAAGACTTAGCTCGAGGTTGCTTCATCTTCTTTCCCCTTCAAAGAATATGGTGTTGGTATTTTAAATAAGTTGATCAAATGATTGGCATAGCAATAATTGTATGTTATGTTTCCTGGTTGATTGCTGTAAGGGTGTTTTTGGTTGAATAAATAATCTCTTCACACCTTCTGAATGTTTCTTTCTATGAGGGAAATGCATTGCTTCATTTAGCCATGTTTACTCATCTTCAACCATTTTATCATCAAGTTTGCAATGTTTCTACGATGAAGTCAATTGTCAAGTATCCTCTGTTAAGTCATATGTTTCTTTTAATGGTGATGTCCTAAATTATGTTAGGTCATTGGCATCCCACTGTTGGGCTTGTCTTGTTCATTGGTCTCGTGCACATATTAATTCTCTCTTTCTACATCACCTTGGTTGTCTGAAATGATTAGTGGTCCTAAGTTGTGTTGATATTTTGAAGCAATAGTATTTATTATCTGCATCCTTCTTTCGCAAACAAAAATATAGCCTTTCATACTTTCTAACTTTTGTTTTTTTGGGTGCTTTTGCAGCTTCTGGGTTCGGTTTAGTTGGTCCCTTGTTGGCGTGAGAGAGGATCTACTTTTTTGTTTTCTTTGAGAGCAAGCTTAGATTATTCTGTAGCAACACTAAAAGAACTTCCACCAATTGCCCGCGTTTGCTTAAAATCTGCAATCAGTACTTCTGTGAATCATGAGCCTACTTTTGGGATTTGCTTTCCTCTTTCGCCTGGTTGCTCATATTTGGTACTTGTATCTGGTGATTTTGTTTGTGGTTCTCACTGTGCATGATAGATCAGGAGTTGAGCTGGAGATGATCGCTCTGCTCAGTTCTTCATGAGCTTACTCTATGAGGATCGATGAACTAAAGGTTATTGCGCTGAACGAAGGTTAAATTATCTATCGCAATTGGCACAGAGTGATTCTTGATCACCTATTTGTCCGTCTGGCATGCGGTCTGGCATGTGGTCGATCATCAGTCCTACTATGTTGAAATATACAAAACTAGCAACAATTCAAATTAGAGGGAGTGCTGAAGGATATGCCTGAGTTTCCATCCCCATATGAACAACCGTTGTTATGAAACGAGCCAGTTTTTCCCCCTAGTTGCTAGATTGAGTGGCTGCTAAAGTTAGAATAATGCTCTGCAGCTTCAAAACGATGCGACTTTATTTTAGCAAGATATTATGTCAAGCCCTTTACGGCATGGCCGATGCTGCTGAGTTCTCTACAATTGCTTATCTGGGACGCTGAGATGTTCGTTGTCAATGCCCATCGCCTTAATCTCGAAATCAGCATTCTCGTCTTGGTCCTTGGTCATAAATAACAACGAAATGAACTTTGTAAGAAACGTTATACAGACCATGGTAGAGCAAACCAAAGTTGGGTAATTTCACTGTTGCAAGCACTGGAACGTGGAGCTTACGAGTAATGATGTTTCACTGGCATTTCTGGGACTTTGCTCCTGAATTACCAATGAACACATCCATATCATAAATGGTTCCACTCGTTCTTCTTACCGGGGCTCACAAATATGAAAGTGATGGTGTCGCCATTGCTGCCGTTGCCGGTGCACTTGAGCATCCTGGGCATGTTGCCGAGGTTCATGCCTATGGTTAGACATTGCGGTGATGGCCTAGGGCGAGAACCCGGTCACCCAAGCAGTCGAAGTTGAACTCATTGACGAGGTCAACTTGACTGATTCGAGGACCTTCTTCAGGAGAACCCCCTTTGCCCTAGTCTGAGCTCCAGCATGGCTTTTGGGGGACTTCAATCAGATCAGATTGATCGATCTTCGATGCCAGAAACTAGGAGTGTGCAACCAAATTGGTTCCACTTGGGAATTGGATCAAATCGCCTGAGAAATAGATCTAGGAACTAGTTCTTGTTGGAACCGGCCTAAGAACAGGTTCCAAATTTTTGGAATTGATTATAACTGGTTTAGGAGCAAGTTTCGAGTGAATACCTATCCAAGAAATTGACTAGACTGCCTTGTTTCGAAACCAGTTTCAAAACCAATTTTATAAGCTAAAAAATTAAAATCCCAATTTCTTGTTCCCCTAAATTCTAAACTCAATACTCTTTTGTCCTTTGTCCTTCCTTGGAACTTCTCTCTAAACTTTCCTCCTCTCCTAAATTTTTATAGATAAATGAGAAATGGAGTTTTATAATTTATGTCTTCCGTCACATGTTTAAACTTTTTATTGTTTATAATTATACATGATTATGTATTCATCTTATGAATTATTTTTTTTGGTGAATTAGAATTTCTATATTGATCTTTTACTTTGAATCGTTTGTTACTCATAATTTCAAATGATTTTTTTTTTTTTGTAAAAAATGAACCCAAAAAGGGAACAAAAAATAAAATAGGTTCTCATCTAGACCTTAAAATCGGAACAGAAAAATTAAGGTAGGTTCCAGAGTCAGGGCGAGTATAGTAGATTTCAGGTTCTAACTCTGGAACTTTGAAAGCTGCCGCCCCTATCAGAAACTTTTCAGAAAGGGGGGAGTCAAACTCAGGAAAATGGCGCCGAGAGAGTGGGTTACTCGCCGTCGGCCCATATAGAAATCTTCTTCACGGCCCAATTGCGCATCGGCCTCTTGCTTCGGTTCCAACTCAAAGCTCACAGTCGCCCGCCGTCTCGCTCGTTCGCTCTCCCGCTAAATCGATTCGAGCTCCAGTTCCTCCCTCAAATCCCTCTGCCAAGTGGCCGAACCCGCGACCACGCGGCATGAATCCGGCCGCGCCTCCCGCCTCGTCGAGTTCGCCGGCGGCTCTCCGCGGCCGTCTCCTCCAGTAAAGCTCCGACGCCGAGCTCTCCTTTCGTCAGCGCTTTCGACTGCCGCGTCGCGTTCGATTCATCGCGAGTTCTTTTTTTATTTTTGTCGGTTTTCAGGTTATCGGATTCGATCCTGTCGTCCCTGTCGGAGGCACGCGAGGCGCCCCCGGAGCACTCGAGCGTCTCCGTCAAGTCCATGCTCGAGTCTCTTCTCCAGCGCGAGGCCGCCGCGGCTCGAAGCCCTAGCGTCGATGAGCGCGAGCTCCGCGCTTCGGTCAGGGACCTCGCTCTGGCCTGTGCGCTTCTGGTCGCCGCGCGGTGCTCGAAGCACGAGTTGCTCTCGTGGATAACGCGAGACCTCTCGGCGCTCGCGGGTTCGGCGTTCGGCGACCTTGCGGAAGCTTGTGCTGATTATTTCGGAGAGGACGGTGCGAGGAGAGCTGGTGAGATGGGGATTGATTATGGCTCGGAGTATCGGCGGAGACGAGGTTGGTGATCGAGTTGATGCCTGAGGTGTTGCCTTTGTTGAAGGAAAGGATTAAGGAGAGCTCGATCAATGAGTCCGACGAAGCCTTTGCTGCGTCGGCGAAGGTCCCTGTTGGTTTTGCCATTGTGGCTGCTCATCAGCTTAGATGGTTTGTTACTCAGGTTTGAGGTGATTTGTTCTTATGTTTGTTGGTGGCTTCCATAATGTTGAGTATTTTTGTGAGTTTATGATCGTTACTTGTTCTTGTCTTCGTGCGCCTGTAGGTTGATCATCCTTATATGGGAAAGCTGTGTAATTTGGTGATTCCTTGTGCTCTAACCGCACTTGATCACTGGTCACCTATTGTCAAAGTATGTACTTCTTCCATGCATTTTATCCTCACTTTTGATGATTTATGGTGGCATTAATGTTGTTTCCTAATTGACAGACTTGATTGATGTTTGAAGTTTTTTTTTTTTTTTTTTTTTTGGGATTGATTTATGCCTTATCGAATTGCAAAATTGAAACTAATCAAAGCTGCTCAAGTCATGGATGCAGAGCTTTTGAAAGTCTTTTCTGTTGCTTACCTTCAGGGTCAGGGCATGATTAGCTTCACACATCTTGCGAAAAATGTGAATGCTGCTGAGCTTGGTTGGTACAAAGATCCAATTCTTGATGCGTGCTGCCAAAACATTGCTTCTGATGATGATATTTGGCACCCTGCGGTTGAGATGTCAGTTCTTCTTGTGACCAATACTCAACGAGACAACCCTCGAAGCCCTTGGTAAACTTTTTCTTCTTTATGTCACATGGTTAAAGAAGATGCCAAAAAGTTATTTGAAAAGAAATTCTCGTCATTGGGAGTTAGTATAATGTGATAATCATATAATGTACTGAGAGTTTGGGCCACATACTTTTGTGTAGATTGTGTTCAGTGGGGATAAAAGAAGTCCTTTTCCTGTGGAAACTAAAAATTTAAGAGGCTTTTATGATCATAGGCAAGCAACCCATGTTGGAAGCTGTCTCCTAGACTCCTATCATAATTACCTTGAGGACAAGTAAATTTTTGAGATTGTGGAAATTGGATCTCTTAGGCATAATACATACTACTTTGAATCAATAAAATGCTCAGAATCTTATCAAGTGTTCAGATTGTTGCATGTAATTTCTTTTCAGTTATTCGAGAATTGTATGTTCATTAGTAGTTCATCAATTCAATTTTCTGGTAGGTTTGAGAGATTACTGAATGAGATGTTAAGTCATTTGGAGCGCCAACCAAGGAATAAGGAGTATCGCATAGCCTGGCTTGAGTTGATTGAGCCACTCCTCAATGTTGTCGGTCTTGTGTTATTAGCTCATTTTAGACGCCTTTTTCCTCTACTCTTTCAGTGGATGCATGCTGATGACGATGAGACTGTTCTCCTGGTAAGAAACATAGATGCTTATATGAGTATAATGGATTTCTTTTGGGAGTCTAATTTGGCCAAAAAACTGGAAATCAGTGATTATTGTCCCAGCACTTTCTGTTCACTGGTGTCGCATGTGAGTTCTGCTCTTCTTTGACTTGTTTGACTATGGTGAATCATTTCTTGCAAAATCTGGTAATAATATTTTCTTAAATTTTATAAGCGTTCTGAGGACCATATTGTGCTTCATGTGGTTTATGTATCTGCCATCAAGAGGACAATGCTGGATTTTCAAACCTTCAAATCCGTATCCTTTGGAGTTTGTCGGCACATAAATTGCATTAAAGCTCAGACATTTCACCTTCTTTTTATAAGTGCCCAATTAAAATTTAATTGTTCTACTAGGTTTTACTGATCCTTTCTTTGACAAAGTCAATGAGTTACTGACCAAGAAATGATTCTATGAATGATAATTGGCTAATTGGTCATAATGATATCGTATAGCCATTCTTCTCAGCACAGCACCTGGCTTACTAAACTGTAAATATGCTCTCGACTTGCTAACTAGGTTAGTAGAGATTTAAATTAATCACCCATGGAAAAAGTGCTGATGTTGCGCAGTTCAATATTTTTCCTCGTTTTCTTAATTGTTGATGCATCATTCTGCTGTCAACACATCTTTCACTTTACTATAGAATTTTTATTCTCTTCCTGCACAGGTTCTTCAGAGGGCTCATACAATTATGAGGCTAACATGGATAAGGAACACACCATTTGTTGAAAGGTAAATTACGACTTGTTTGATTAACCTCATATAAGCAGTGGAGATGCTTTGGCTTCTATGAGCAGCACTTTTGCATATTATATATTTAGGTTTACAATGAAAAATGAAGGATGAACCTAATTGATCTGTATGTGAATGTATTTTGATGCTGTTTCTGGAATCACGCTAACGAACTTAAAGATGAATAGCAACTGTCTGCCTCATGCATAAACCTTAGAGGTGTTAGTGTGGATTCTTCTTTTTTGAGAGATTGTTTTATGCATTGTATTGCCCTTTGCTTTTTTCCATTTTCGTTATTTCTTCTTTGGGATTATTAGGAAGTTGACCTTTTTCATCAATTTCCTCCTGAGCAGACTTTTGTCCTTCTGTCCCCCTGGAAATTTTCGATGCACTTAAGTGTGGGAGAACTATCTTTTGCCCTTCGTCTGAGCTTTGCATTGTGGACGTTTCTATAGGATCGAGTATTTGCCCATGGATTTCCTTGGTGTTTTCTCATAAATTATTCCCTTATTGCTTCTAGATTAGTGGATGAACTTCTTGTATTATACAAGGAGGCAGCATTGAGAAGAAAGCGAGAAGAAATAAGGACACACATTCTACAGATACTGCTCTTGCTTCAACAGTAAGGATTGCTTATTCTCCCCCTCATCTAGATAACCTTGACAGAGACTCATGCTTAGCTTTCTATGTCTTTGTGGATGCGAAGATGCAAGGGCATGCAGTTTGAAGCAGCCTGGGACAAGCACAGGAATGATCCAAACTTGGCAAAGCTTGGCTCATCTCTGAGTGGAACACAGCAACATGTGGTTGACTCTGGCTCTACTACTGCTGTGTCTGAGTAGCAAATCAACAGAGAGCTATCAACATGTTATTTTTTGCAAGGTCGAACTAAACATATGGCAGAACTCTTATTTTTCTCAATCTAGATGAAGTGGGATAACATAAGCTGTTGTATATGAATCATGAAATTTTTGGTTGACCATCTGATGCAGGTAATGCAATGATGAAGTCAATGAGAAGTTTTGAGTTCAGATCCGTGATAACCAATGCAATCAGACGAGGTTGGGCCTCTTTCATCTTCACCTTTCTTGCCCTATCTGGTTTTGTCCCCAATTTATTCATTCGGTTTTTATTTTCCTTGTCTTCTGGTGGTTTTTTGGCATGCTATGGTCACCAGTAAGATATCCATGGATCTCCTTCAGATACATCTGTAGCCGCAGCTGCGTTTTGAGCTGATGGTGCTAGATGTCACCCACAATTGGCCACAAATACATATCAGATTATGTGGCCTAGTATGCTCATGATGCCAATCACTGTTTATGTGTTAATCACTAGTTCTCACATGTTCATATGTGCACTTGCATTGTTCTTGAACAAGGCAGTCTTACACAAGAACCAATTCCGATGCTCAAGTTGCCAATGTTGCGTTTCAGTACTGTCCATCTCTTGAATTACTTCTACCTATATATATAAGATTCCATATATATATATATATATATTGGTTTTCTCCAGTCAATATGGAATCTTCTTTTTTAAGTAGTTAGCTCCAGAAAAACTGATTCAAGATGAGAATACCTGGCTTTACAAGCCTTTCTCTTTGGGTGTCAACAGGATGTCTAGGCTCTTTAAGCACCCAACTAATCTCGATCTGGTGTGACAATCTTCCTGAAGTTTATGGCAATTTTGGATTAGCCGAGGAAATTAGTAGTGGAGTTTGATGCATCGCTTCTGTGCTTTTGTTGGTTATTCCTCTTTTGTCCAGGGAAGTATCTTCTGTAAGTCTTATATTCTAGTTAAGGAACTGAATAATGCTGATACTGAGAGCCCGAGACGAAAGGAAGTCCAGACTCTTGACAAGCTTAATTACTTTTTTACAGCTTCAGGCTCGATAGAAGCTCCAAATATGTTCAGCATAATCCCACTTCTTGACGGCTATTTTGAATGTTTAGTTGGCTAAAATGCATACCTCAGTGAAGATACAAGTGAAGTTCATTTTGCAGGTGGTGCGTATGAACCTGCAATGGCTGCCAAGCTCAATTGAATACATTGTGCCTATTTATATGTCCCAGCATAAAGATCAATAATCTTTGTATGACAGAAATTATTAATGCAAATCCAAGTTTCAATTCTCATCCTCATGGCCTCTAAGAATTCAATCATATTTCCTAGTGGATATACCCTATGTGAGGGTGTTTCCTATTAGATATTGCCTTACAAATTATATAAATTTGTCCGAAACACTGTATGTTAGGGAATCAGCGTTGGGTAGGAAGCAAATCCTCTGGTGTCTTGTTTCGCCTGCTACCGCTGGATAATTGGATTCTTTAAATTCATTCAGGCGTGATGTAATCGTGTATCTTTATAGGCAGACAAGCATGAACACTACAAAATCATCTGGTTATTTTAATGAGACTTTGTCTTGATGTTGCTTTCCTAGTATGCTTGTCTTGCTCTATGTTGCTACTAGGAGTGACTTCATGTGTATGTAGTTTATGAGGAAAAAGATCTTATGTATATATACCTATCATGGGGATTTCAGCTTTATCACTCTCAAGATGGAACCAGAACATAGGAGTTGGTTGATGGAGAGATACCGGGGAAAATCTTGAAGAATTCCACTGGGTATGGCCCTTTTTATAGGGCAAATTGCATGGTATGTGGAAGCCACAAGGGTTCTTGTTGGTGAGGCATGCCTCAATATCGGAAGCATATGAGGGACAAAAGTTCATGAAATTGGGCCAGCAGAGCTAAAGAGATTGACATTTGCATGCGCGGTTTTCACTTTCATTTGGGTGCTCTTCGTTTGCCCCATTGTGTATCAACCTGCCGTTTAGTTCTTTGTTTTGCTGTTTTGGCTGCATTGGTGAAGGAAGAATCGTGTTCGTGGGTTTAATATATGATAAAAATGATGGATAAAATCAATTATATCAATCAGAATAATACTTGAATTTGTAGTCTTTTGTGTTTTTTTTTTTTTCGCAGCACGAGATCTTTCGCATTGCAAAGAAATTGGGTTGCTTTGTCGGATATTGATCTAATCCGATTTTTTAAGCTAGAAGTGAGTGATCTACGTGCATCAGCATCTAGATTCACAATGCATGTCAAACGTATGCCTTGGCCCTCTTGTCACGTGAACGAGGGATTTCATAAACAAAACACCAATTATGGATGTAATCACGTACTGTATAAAAGATACAATCAAAAGTAACAAAGAATGATGGGAAGACAAACAACATGATAGAAGATAATATCTAGGTTTCGAACATTTCGTTTGTTATCTGAGACCGAGGGCTGGACGGTCAATTTTCCATCGAAAGCATAAATTATGCCCATGAAAGCCAGTCAGTACCTTAACGGTATAACTGGAAAAGTCGAGAAAGCTTTCGAGAATCAATGGTAAATTAGACATAGCAAACGCATAGGATTTTGCCTTACCATGGTGGATTAATCTCTCGAGAGTTGTTACAATTTCAACAATAACTTGCGGTTCTGAGAGTGTCTAGGCATCATCGTGATGTTCTATTCCTCTAAGTAAGACATAATGAGAGCAGCTTAACCAAACAATTTCTAGCTTAATGGCATTTTTCAGTTCTGCAAAGCCAACCAACGACAGCCCATGCAAACAGCGATCATGGCAACCGCTGATCAACTCTAAGTACGAGCTTTTTTCACTTGCAAGTTTGCTCCTTAATGGCCGTGATCCTCTGTTGATCGCTAATGTCTTGTCCGGATTTTTTTGGTTTTGTTTGGTAGCTGGTGGTAACTTCATATTTGTGCTTGCCAAGAAAGCGTAGAAGTGTGGTATGACGATGATCAATTTTGAGACCGACTTTGGAACTGGACTAACCTTCTGGTCTAGGTGGGTTGGTTCCTATTCCACGTGGTGGAAATCAACCCTACTCAATTCGGTTCCTGGATGAGAACTGACCCATCTTAGAACCGGCACACTAGTCCTTTTTTTCTTTTGGCCGATAAATCTTGTTTTATTTGTTTTACTGATTTCCATATTTTCTTGGAAGAGTTTTTTTCCTTTTTTCACCGGCAAATATCCTCTGTTCATTCCGTACTCCTCACCATAGCAGATTCGCCATCTCTCCCGCCGCAGTGCGAATTTCGACCATCGCCGTTTTTCAGGGAAAATTTTCCGGTTCACCTTCTTCCTCCACTTCTCGTCGCTCGGTCGTCCCGATTTGGCGTCTGTTCCCACTCGAGACTTGTAAAACTCTGCTGTCTGGATCTCTTAGTTTCTCGGGAGTTCCGGTCTTGAACGACACCGTTGTTATGCTCATGTACTTCGGACGTAAGCTTGTTCAGCTGCCGCATTTGTTCTTGCTCATGCATGTGGCTTTTCGCGCCGTGTCGCACGAATTCATTGATTGCTTCAGTGGCTTTGTTCTTGCATAGCTGCTTGTGATGGTTTGCTCACTCTTCGATCATCATCGGACTCTAACACAACTGACGATAGTGGAGTATTATGCTACTCTTTGGTGTTTCTTGTCTTATATTTTAGTTGGATTGCGTCTTTGAAATTGCCGGTCAGTTAGTGATGTAACTTCATTTTGTGAAGGGCTAGTCTTTTAGTGGACCTGGAAGGATAATGCTCGGAGAAAGCAATGAGAGATCTGAGACCCGTTTGCATTTTGCGGTTTTTGGCCATACCGGTTGCATTTTGCTGTTTTTACGGTTTGGTGATGTAATATTATGTTAGTGGGCCTCAAAAGGAAAAAAAACAGAAAAAGAAGTTTTAAAGGCCCTAAAAGAAGAAACGAAAAAAGAAACTGAAAAGTCAGTAAACCAAAAAGGAGATGGGAGAGGGCTCGGCTAAATAGAAGCTGGGAGTTTCCTCGACCAAAAAGAAAAGAAAGAAAAGAATAAGAAGAATAAGAAGAAGAAGAGAAAGGGGAAGAAAGGAAAGAAGTTTTGGCACGTACACGCCTCAGATGCCTCGCCAAGCCGAGTCGACTCCATAACACAACACTCGGTAAGAGATCAAGCCTCTTGTTCGTCCCATTGAAGTAATTTTTGGATTTAGGACTTAAATTCGGAATTTTTGGAAAATCGAGCGGCGAAGTCCAATTTTGGAGTTGTTGAGCCATGTATTTTTGTAGGAATGGTAATTTAGAGTGTTGTGGAGCCATGGGATTTTACGGATCGTGATTTGAGCTTATGGTTTGTCCGAAACAAAATTTTACAGTTTCCCGCGCGCAGTGAACAGTACACGTCCAGCAGCTTTGGGCCCGTATTTTGTCATTTTTCGGCTTGATTTTGTGGCGGCCAAGTTGGGATTCGTGTAATATGTGTCAAGGGCTCTTTATTGACTATAAGTACGTTCCGATCGAGGTTTGGAAGAGAAAGTTAAGGCGCAATCAAGTTTTGCGCTTAAACTTCGTGTTGCGAATGGCTTAAACAATCGCTTTGGTTATGCGATTTGTTAGCGCATAGAAATATTTTTGTTAGAGTTAAGGCATAATTTAGTTGTTTCGCAGTGGAGACAAAGTTTTATTAGATTTTAACATTTTTCTCGGTTATTTGATAGGGCCTTAAGTTTGACGATACGAATATCGTTCGTCGTTTGGTCGTCGACGACGAGGTGAGTGGTACTATATCTTCTTTGGTTTTATAAAATCATGTCTTGAAGTATGTATGTATATATATTAAATCAAGAAAAGCATTTTTATTGCATAAAAGCCAGATCGAGCAATTGCTACTCTTTGGTTGATTGTAAATATTTAAAAAGCATGTTATACAAGATTTGTGGAGAAACATATATGAAATTGCTTTACGACTGATTTATGGAAATGTTTATGATGATTTGAAAAACGGATATGAAATGGATGATGGGTTATGTTGCAAAATGTTATTTGTTTGGTTTAAGATATTGATTTTTGGATTGGATTTCTGGTATTGGAGAATGGTTATTTATGCTCAATATGACTATGAACCCAGTGAGAGGTTTTTGGGGTATGCATACCAGGTTTAGGATATCCTTCTAGGCCCAGCCATCGGCTTTGTAGGTGGAGACCTTGCCAAGGGGAGAATCTTGGTCGCCTTATCACAAGGCATTGTGTCGTGACCATGGTTAGTTATTGAGCAAAAGATTGATCAATGGATAGACCATTGATATGTGTTTTTGATGGAGATTATTCAATGGATTCGACCATTGATGCTTGACTTTTGATGGCGATTTAAATGAGTTTTCGATATTAGTATAAAGCTTTGATGATAAGAAATAACTTTGATATGATTCGATATGTATTTTATATATTGAATTGGCGTTATGAAATTTGGTATTATTTTGTATACATGCATAGTGGTTGTTCGATCTGCTTATAAGATATATACTACTCACTGAGCTGTGGTTGCTCATCCCATTCCTCCTTTAATTTTTTCAGGTTCCTCAGCTAGTGGCGAATAGAGCGAGTGTGTAGTCGGTGGGAAACTTTTGAGGAGTTCTATTTGGTTTTTGGTATGGTTTAAAGAAATGGTGCACATGATACTTACTAGTAGTTGGATCGACTGAGTTTTAAACGTATATCTCTTTTCTCTTTTTGATGGATTATAGAAACTCTGATGCTGCAACCAAATTGAAGGTTTATCTGATATTTACATATATAAGTTAATATCAGTTTGTTGGTTGTGTTTGAGGCTGCGTCCTTTGTAAAGAAGGACGGCCGTGTCATCCCCATTCTTTGTAGTTTTTGGGGTGTGACAAGTGAGACCTGTTTCTAATGGATGGGATGTGACATATATGTATCCAACATGTATCCCGATAACCTTGCCGCAAAATGTCCTGTCGGGGAAGTAGGGGCTGTATCTGTATCATGAAGGGTGGAAGAAGATTGATTTCGCGGATCACCTCCAGATGCTTCTTTCTGGGCTTAGATGGTAAATTTTAAAACTATATATAACCTTTTTGGTTGGAATGATGCTAGCTGTTGAGTACTCCGTTAATGTTGAGTTAGCACTCAGAGTTCTTCGTTTTTCAGCTGGGGTATTGTCTCCTGCTATTGCAGGACTCTGCAAATTGCGCTGCTTCCCACTGGTAGCACTTGCTTGGGATGTCACAGCAGGACTTCATGTCATTCCAAATTTATACACTGAGACAATTGCCGTGGATTCCACACCAGCTCTTTGGAGTTCAACTCAAAAGTCTGGTAAAACCACTATTCTGCTACTGGTATGTTGGTAATCTCATACTTACGTGCTGCAATTGCTTGAGAGTTTCTTTGGAAATGTTACTAGCTACACTACTGAAAAATAATCTTCTTTTCTTTTTGTGTACCAAAGGTTTGGGGATTCATTACTCATATTTGTTGCAGGTGGATCCTCACTGTTCATACAAAAGCAGCATTACCATCTCATTTACCGCTGCTGCCAGCAGGTTTTTGCTTCTGTATAGTTCCCAGGTGATGGTTCTAGAAGATTCCATGTTGTACTCAACGTATGTAAGCATCAATCGGATCAATGTTTCAGAAAACCTTTTGGATTTTCTAGGGGATTTGTAGGGCTACGATGTTTCTTTCTGCCTTTTATTCTTGCTTATGTTGCACGAAAAAAGCTTTTCTGAATTGCATAAGGAACATGGAAAAAGATTTTGCTCTTGATAGACTTGTTCTTTAGCTGCAGTCATGTCCTCTCCGTCCATTGGTTGATAAATGGTGACTACTTCATGAGAATATGCGTTGATGTACATGTGCTTTTTTAAATGGACTGGCAGTCTGGTCACTACCTACAATTAGATTTATGCTGTTCTCCTTTTATTGTTTCTGTGAAATTTCTATTAAAGCAGTCAAATGAGCCCCCGAGATGAATCACCTTGCCCTTCATGTGCTACGGTTATCTAACCATGAATGCAATAACCGGTGCATACTAGTAAAGTAGGTATTCAAGGTTGTTGCACAATTCATCTTAGACATAAATTATCCTGTCGCGGTTTCTATTTGAACTCTCTTTCTTCTCGACTGTTGACTTAAAGATCTATAGTTTCCTGTTGGTTAGAAAGTCTGCGATAAATTTTCATTACTTTTAATGCAGATAATTACTCTATGTTTTGCTGTTATCTTTTTTGCTTTAATGCGTCAAGCACATGCTTGGGATCTGATTCACCTATTCCTTCAATACCAAGAGCAGTTCAATCAAACTTGAGGATGCCCTTTCCAGCTTTGCTCCTGATTGTTGTGCCAATCTCGGTTGCCTTGCTACTCTCCCTGCTAATTGACCAATCAGTTCCTCCACTTAGCTTTATCATCATCTCAACTCTTTGCTATTTACTTGCAAATGGATCATGATAACTATCGATCTCCCAATTGGTATTCTATGTGGTTGCTGTCATACGGATTTTTGTCAAGACAAGGTTTGAAATCATCTAGTTCATTTGATGAGATGGTATAACTTCCGGTGTACAAGTTAGCAGATATTTCAGAGTCTTATTTGGAGTAAGTACCTATACATGTCATGTTAAAATGAAGAAAGAAGAGCCTTCACGTGCTCCAGCTCATCCTTCTGAGTTGTGGCTCGCAAGTTGAGTGGCCTTATCAGGACCATAGGATGATAGCCCCCCTGAAATAGCAATTAGCTGTAATTTGTTCTTAGGTCTCCAGACTTTCTTATGAATTTAGAGTGAACATAATGTATGTGACGTTCAGTGTTGCATGTATCATTAGAGGCTTTTGTTAATTTGGAGATTTTGTAGATGTTGAATGAAGGTAAAACTGCAGGTGGCAATTCGGAGAGCAGGTCGAGCTATTCTGTCAATTTAACAATCTTTCTTCTGGTTTCTTCTCATTAAAGGTAATATTCACTTCCCTATGTAACTGCAATGATAACATGATGGGAGGTAGATGATCTGCATTTTCCTTTGCTCGTCGAACAAGTTGGCGAATCTAGGATCGGTATACCGCCACAGAGCTTATCGTTTCCTTTGAGTAAAGTCACACTCGTGTTTTGGAACACCCGTTTGCTCAGTACCTCACCCTTGAAGTTGTTGAAAGATAGATTCAGGTACTGCAATGAAAATTTCTCCAGGAACGACGGAACAGGGCCAGAGAAATTATTACTCGAGAGATCTATGTACTAAAGACCATGACCATTCAAGGAACTCAAGAATGAAGAGATATACCCTTCAAATAGACTATTGTGCATGTGAAGCTCCACAAAGCTAGTCCATCTACCGAGGCTACTAGGGATTTTTCTCGATAGCTTGTTGCCATGTACGCCTAATTTGGCTGAGTTGTTCAATTTACCGATTTCTTTTGGTAAGGAACCACTCAATTGTTTTCAGATAGACCAAGATAGATAGAAAGGGAAGAGATGGTGAAAGCTTGAGATGGTATGATTCCAATTAGATTATTCTGCAAAAGCTCAAACCCTACCAAGTATTGGCATTTCCCAATACTCGGAGGAATGCTCCCTTGTAAATTGTTCCCATTCAAGATGAGTTCCATTGGCTTTGTCAGGTTCCCAATCGTGAAAGGGATAATCTCGGTGAGTTTGTTCATATCATCACGAAACTTCTTCAGCTTGATGAGATTTCCAATGATATCGGGAACGATGGCCGTGAACTTGTTTTCATCCATTTCCAACGGTTCTAGGCTGCACAAATTTCCAATGCTTGAAGAGATCATTCCAAACAATCAATTGGCTTGAATCGAGATTCAACTAGGAGGATAAGTTGCCTATGGATTCAGACATAGTACCTCTGAAATTGTTGTCATTAATTGCCAAGACCCTAGGGTTGGTAGAATTGATCGCCTAGAGGAATTTCTGGTCACCTTGCGCTCCACTACCTAGCTGGTTGTACAAAATACTCATCCATTGCAGCTGATTTAGCTTTTCCACAGTAGGCACGTTTCCAGAAAATTTGTTTGCCGGGATTGTTAGCCACATTAAGTTAGTGGCATTTGATATGGAAGCAGGAATTTGGCCTAGTAAATTGATTGATTCCGACATTAAAGTCAACAAGATTAGGAAAAGTGACGCCTAAATCTAGAGGAAGACTCCCTTCAAGTTGGTTTGTGGGAAACTCAAAGCCGACAAGAGAAGATATATTGAAGATGGAGGAAGGGAGAGTGCCAGAGAGTCCATTTGCACCAAGATAAAGATGCTCCAAATTCTGCAAACGGCCCAATGGGATAAGAGCTCTTCCCACAAAGTTATTTAATGCCGTCGAGATGATCACCAGAGATATGGGGATCCTGAAGAATTTAAGGAAGTTTCAGAGAGACCGTCGGAGCGTATAGAAACTTTGTTAGCTTTGACATAGAATCAATTGCCATCGGAACTTCACCAACTAACATATTATAGCCTAGTCTCAAAGCTTCCAAATTTTTGCAGCCTGAGATGTTGGCAGGAATTTGACTAGAGAACGAGTTGTTTACTGGGTCTAAGTATTTGAGTCTATACAAGTTACCAATTTCCCGGGGGATTTCGCTAACGGAATTGTTGTTTTTGGTGTCCAATTTCTAGAGGAAGCTCAGGTTTCCAATAAAAGGAGACAATGACCTTACGAGTTTCATAGATGGAAGTATCAAATGGCTTATCCTTGTCTGCCGACAGCCACATGTGATCTTGTGCCACTAGTAGAAATGGATAGAGTCGTTCCAAATGCTGAAAACCCTTGAACGGATCGTCAGATATCTTATCCTTGAATTGGAGTAATGCATCTCGATCAGTCTTATTGGTTCTAGTAATCAAGATTACTCTACAATAAGGCATTGGCACCACCGATGTAATGAAAGAGAGTAGATAGAGAGAAGTGATTGAGAAGGACATGAAAGAACTCATGCTTGAAAGTTTTTTTGGCCCCTCATATTCTAAACATTGTCTATGAAGAAATGGATGGAGTTTTTGGCCATAGACCCCAGCTGCTAAATATTCATTAGAAGCATGGTCATCCCACTTGGAATCCTATTCTTGGCATGATGCGGAAGATGCAAATTACGTGAGTCTAGTCTCTTGCAGGGAAAAAAAAAAAACTTATTGTGCGGGTTTGAGTTTTAGACTATTGCGTGGTTTTAAGACTCTCAACATGGTCATCACACGCTTATTGGAAGAATAGAAAGATGGTCATCCCACTCAAAATCCTACTCTTGACATGATGGAGAGGACTCATAAAGCATATGTGACGCCCCCAGCATGTTACTGCTAACGTAGTTACTATATTCTTCCTCTTTTTATGCATGCAGAAGCATGTATGGACAAAGAACCAATCGAGACATATAAAATTCAAAGGGGTACACACGGAAAATATGAATAGGGTGATCTCATTTTTCATTTCTATTTACATATTTTAGGTGACAAGGTTGGATATACTAAGGGGAAAACAAAAGGTGTCGTTACCCCTCGCGACGTCCATCCATCATCCCATCCCAACTTGACTATCTCTATATACATGGTCACCTACCTCTCGCCCTGGGCCCATCCAAAAATCAATCTGATGTCTTCTAAATGTTCCTCCCTCCTCCTGCCTCCTACTCACTCCATCATGCCGTCGCTGTAACCGGGTCCATGGTCGTTCGGAAGTGGGAGTGGTCCCACTAAAGGCCCACCAACTCGGGTGTAGACAGCAACAAACCTTTAGGAGCACAGGATCAATAGGTGCTCCTATTCTACGGTCAAAATTGAGATGACTTAACGAAAAGAACGTTTGGGAAATCGAGGTCAACGAACTTGGTCTGATGCCATGTGAAGTCCACCTGGGCACCATATCTAATCATGGGAAAGGCAAGTGGAATCGGCATAACTACTGATCTGAATGAGAATAATCAATCACGAGTGAGTATAAAACTTAGCAAGCAAATTGTTAACCAGTCTGTACTACATAAATCAATCACTGCACATGCGAGGAACTCCAAATATAAAATATGTGAGATCATTTTAAAATCAATTTGTCCGAGAACCTTTTTCAAAATCAAAAGAGCATATTAGAAAATATTTTCTCTAAAACCGATAAACCAGCAAATTTCGAATTGAATTTGAATATGCCAATAATCATATTTGCTAAAAACTTAGCCGGCACCATCTTTCGAGGGAAACCTTTATCTCCTTGGACATCTCGCACCCATTCGGCATCGCAATGATATCTAAGGAGCCGTGTTACACCCTAGGCATTCGAAGGAATCTAGTTACCCTTCCAAGTATTGCGCACCTATTCCGATATCAAAAGGACATCTGGAGACCCTTGTTAGCCCCAGGCATTCGAGGGAACTGTGTTACACTCCTCAGGCATTTCTACTACAATCCAGGGCATTGTTGTCATGAAAAGTGACGGCATTTGCCACACACTCATCCCATGGTGCAACAATTTAATAATTCAATTAAAAAATGTCATTCACTTTGCTAATGCATAGGAAACACTCAATTTCAAAACCAACCATATTTTATCTATTTATAAATCATAGAAACGGTACAAAATAATTAGTCGGCATTGCCAGTTTAAAAAGACCAGTTGCAAAATGAATTTATCCAAAATCCCAAAATCGTCCCAAAAGGGCAGTTTGCACACCTTTATAAATCACTAGTATTTGCTAAGTAAATCAGTTCTAAAAATTACAAAAATCTAACATGATGTAGATGAGACCCAGAAGGACATTTCTTGTGAAAAACTCGAAAGCCAGTTCACCTCGTACGACCCTCAACAATCCGAATCAGCCGGGCCAAAACAGGGGGCAGATTTCCGAGCCAGAACAGACATGGAAATGGGCGTTCCGCAAGTTTAATTGAGTTCTAAAAATCGTAGAAAAGTTACAGCTTATGCTTTAAGATGTTATCTATAAATTTTATGGGGAATAATTGTCCAAATTTCTTGTTGAAAATTCTGTGGAAAAATAAAACCATGTAAGGGTCAGTGCCAGTGTTCAAAAGACTAATTTGAGACTTGTATGCTTTTCAAATATAAAATTGTCATGTGAAGTTTGAAAAATCCGAAATTAAAATATGTTATAGAACAAGGTATAAGGTGCAACTTTCATGAAGAAAACCTTACGAAATTCGTACTAAATAAACCGGTATAAAATTGACAAAACTGTGGGTATAAGTGACCCGAACCTGTAAAAAGCAACGTCCCCGGTTTCGTCCACAATTCATGTCATTCAACCTCAAACACCCATAAATCTCAACAGCTAGCGCCTCAACAACACATTCACGAACTCAATAAACCATAGACTCAACAATGCTAGCTATGTACATCTTCCGAAATTGTCGATTAACTCGAATACATATATGAAATCAATGGAAAATCGTGGAAATCCAAGGAATTCAACCTTGCTGAGCAACAGCAACAATCAACCTATATAGCACAGAATGGAGGACAATCTATTTGCCTCGAGTCCTAAGTGTGTTGTTGTGGCTAGACAGGATCAGAAAATCCCGATTCACGGTCTGTTCTTTAACGGTCCGAGTCAGGTTGAGGCAACAACGTGGGTGACGTGAGCAGCTGGTTGGAGAAGGGTCCGTTCGCAGGCGAGTTTGAACAGACGGTGAGGCTCGGTGTTGCGCAAGCAGAGTGTGCGAACAGAGAGGGTAGTCCAGCGGTGATTGAGGAAGAAGAAGAGGTAGAGGTTGAGTAGAGGTTCAGGCCATGTAAATGGAGAGGAAGGAAGAGCGACTGCCTTCTTTATACTTCGGCTCCCGTCTCCTTCCACCGATTGAGCTGGTCATCCCTCTTCTTGCGATCGTTCGCTTGACTCGGCAGCAGCAGGTCGCGACAGCTGGGAAGGATGTGGCGTCGCAAGGTGAGGACGAGAGGCTGTGGTTCGCGCGACAAGGTGGCCTAACACGGTGATGTGTTGCTGACCTTGCGCCAAGTGGTGAGGTGGTGTCGCTTGGAGGGCTGAGATGGCACGGTGGTGCAGGCGTGTTGCTGCAGGAAAGCTAGATGGTGATGATGAGGCGATAAGGTGTCGTGGTGATGACTAGACGGCGCGGCTGATGTGACGGTGCTTGCGGCAGTGCGGTAAGGGGCACGGTTGGAAGGGAGAGGCCACGACATCAGACTGCAAACGTTAGCATTTTTAACGTTCAAGTTTCGTATGCGTTCGAGCATCGAACTCATTCAATATGCCCTTGACTTGAAAGCTTAGGCTCGATTGACTAAAGCATTTACCAACTTCAGTTATCGAACGTGCCCTCATACGACACACATTTACTTATCATCGATCAAATGGCTAAGTCTTCCAAGGCCATGATTATGGTGTCACAACATATGAGTCTTAGTTTTCATGAGTCTTCCGCGAAAGACTCATAATGCGTGAGTCTTGATCTTCTGCATCATGCCAAGATTAGGATTGCGACTGGAATGGATATGTTTCAGTCCTCTAATAGGCATGTGATAACCATTTTGGGCATCCTAAATGTATGCAATAATCTAAAAGTACCACTTATTTAGAAATACCCAAACCTAACAACATGAAATTTAAAGAGTCGACGATCTCGCAATCCTATAAATTAAACAAGAGTTGACATTAAAACTAAGTAAAATACTACGACAATTATGAATCGGCTAAACGTCACCTAATGCTAACAAATCACTCATCCAAAACGATTACACAAATCGAAACGTGATGTGAAACTCGTTCATGAAACCCTAAATCCTAAAATTTCATTTCAACTAAACCATTGTGCAAAAACAATTCATATCAAAACTCACGGCTCTACGACACCGAAAACCACAAGTTCCATGAAGTCTCGAAACTCCACAACTCAAATAACGGATTACATGGCTCAAATTTCCCAAAATTTTAAATTTAAGCACTAAATCTGAAAACTACTTTGATCGGACGCACGAGAGGCACGAGTACTTACTGAATGTTACAATATGTAATTGAGTCAACTGGGCGAGGTGTCCGTGACTTGTACGTGCAAAGCCCTTTTTCTCTTCCTTCTTCTTTCCCTTTCTCTTCTTTTCCCGAAAGCAATCGGTCTCTCCCTCATAAGCTAACCACCACTTCTTTTTGCTTTCATTTGTTGACTTTTCAAACTTCTTTCCTTTCTTTTATTTTTTTGAAGTGGGTCCCACCACCTTATTTTTCGACCTAGTCAATATCTCAAATATTAAAATATGAGTATCAGTCCTTTGCTTTGCGAGTATTCTGCGGAAGAAAGCCAGCATTATGCATCTGCTGAGCATGTAGTACGCAGCACAGGCCAATGCCTCGGAAGTTTCAGGCCTACATTGGGTAGCTCGAGGCCGAAGTTGTGCGACGTTCTGCTTACGCTGCAAATTCTCGCGGGCATCAATGAAGCATCTGCTTCCAGGGTTGCCAATGAACTTCGGAGCGCCATAAGGGTACTGCCTGCATTTCCCAAAAGGATAGAGGGCGAAAGGCATGCACGAAGACAAAGTACCAAGGCATTCAAATTTCAGCTCGTCGGGTCAGATTCAGAATCAGTTGCCGAGGCCCGTTCCTTGGGAAGACAGAAGCTGGGCGGGCCGTACCTGTATCTAAATTTGGGGTGAAATCTAAGAAGGGAAGACTTCCGGGCAGGCTTCACGCCATTTTCCTACTGTGCTTCGTCACTCTCTCCGTCCCCGAACTTACACATACAAAACTGCGAGCGAATACTTCAGGGTTTTCTCAGTCGACTGTCGCAGAGAGATAGCGAGCGAGCGAGCGAGAAAGCGAAGTGAGAGAGAGGGGAATCGAAGCCGAGGGCAGGTGGAAGTTAACTGGGGTAGAGCGTCGCGAAATCAATGGCTCTGAAGCATCTGTGGGTTCTTTACAGGGTGCCCCACAACCCTAAGCCCTGAACATCAAGAAAATCGAGATGGCATCATAATACGGGTTTTGTGCCGAATCTCAATGGGTGGTTGGTCGAGGACATTTTGGGTCTTTTCTGGGTTTTTTCCTCTGGAAGCTTCTCTTCTCTCCCTCCAACATTGTCTGTTCATCTCTTCACAAACCCGCCTCCTAAAGCCATTACATTCCTCGTCCCCCCAGTTTTTCTAAGCCTTTTTCTTCTTCTTTCTCGAGGAAAATCGGTTCCGGAGATGGTTCTGGGCAAACAGCGGTGCCGTCTACGCTTTGCTGAGTCACTGTTTGAGCATTCCGTCGTTTTGATTTCATAGTATGAGCATTTTTTGCTTCTCTGTCGTGTGATAAAAGCGCAAAAGAACAGAGGGCTTTGAGGTGTTTATTCAAGTACTGTCCTTTTTCAGGATTCAGCAAGTCAAGATATATCTAATACCCTAAAACATGAAACCGAAATAACAGTAACTAATCAACTTAGAACATGTCGCGGACCTACATTTCCAAACAAGGAACTGAGGAAACAGTAAAGCAATCAACTCTTGCTCTTCCCATGTTGCTCAATTTCTCCATGGCCTCTAGCGGAATCCCATCTTGTTGACTCTCTCTTTCAGCAAACGCAATCTTCTCACCACATCACCTATCTTCATTCTCTCTCGTGGCAGCTTTGCAGAGCAGGCTACTCCAATTCCAATATCATCACCAAGCACTCTTGAACATGAGTACATATGCTTTTTTTATTGTTCAGAGTGTTTGCAATTGATGATTCCTCTGTCTCACAAAATAGGAGCTGCTGATCTGCTATCTCTGCCACCCTTTCTGGCAAAGCCGCTGCGCAGTAATCGTGAAGGTTCAAAGCATCCTTAAACATGTCATGGGTGGGTCTCTTTCCCGTAAAAATCTCCAGCAGCAGGACTCCGTAGCTGTACATGTCGCCATCTTTGGATACTTCGCTTCCCATTCCATACTCTGCAGTTGAGTTTTACTTGACACATGAGATGATATGGGCAAATCATTAGGAGAAGGAAGAGGATGCACGTACAGAGGCAAAGGAAAAAATTATTGAAGGGCAGTAATTAAGAAATCTAGTTGATAATGGCAAGTTACACAGCACGTTAAGCATGATTTTTTGAAGTCAGATTTTCTATTCATACGACCTTGGTACTTTTACTAATAGAATGTACAATTGAATCAAATGGATGACCAAAGAAAAAAAAAAAAAAAGAAGAACCGAACCGAACTACTCTGTTAAGTTACTATGGTTCTCTTAGTTTTGTAAGGCATAGGAAGGTTAGCCGAGATGAACGAGTCTGACCTGTCTGCATGACTAGTGGCGATGTTTCAGACAAGAAATTCCCTACATGCATTATCATGGAAAGACCTTATAGGATAAGAATTAATATTGGATATATTGCAAGTATACATACCTGGAGGAGCATAGCCAATGGTTCCTCTAAGTCCAATTGAGCTAGTTTGACTCACTGGCAAATCACCAATGGCGTTTGGGAATATCCTAGCCAAGCCAAAGTCACCGACATGTCCATTCATTTGGGCATCCAATAGAATGTTGCTCGGTTTGAGGTCACAATGGATCACCTCCATTTGGCACTGATGATGGAGATAATCCACTACACATGCTACGTCGAAAGCAATGTTTAGTCTTTGAACAAAAGTTAATTCATGCCTTGGCATCCCATTTGGTGCAAGATACAGATGCAACCACTCCTCCAAGCTTTCATTTTCCATGAACTCGTAGACCAAAGCCTTAAACTCATTGCCCTGGAAATCGACACTGGAACAAGCTGTTAGAATCTTAACAAGGTTCCGATGCCTTATGTTTTTGAGAACTTCGCACTCTGCCGCAAAACTTTTGGATGCTCCTCGTTGCTTCAGGTTAAAAACCTTAACTGCCACTATTTTGGTTTCCTCTGCTAGGTTCCCTTTATACACGGAGCCGAAACCACCCATTCCGATGAAATTTCTAGAGCTGAATCCGTCTGTTGCTTTGACCAAGTCTTCATAAGACACTTGCTGAAATCCCCCTATTGATGGAGTCTCTAGAGGAGCCTCACTTTTCTTCCTCCTCGGCCAATAAAACGTCATCAGTAGCAACAGAAGAATGAGCGCTGCTACTATCCCACATGTAACTGTAATGATAACAAAATGGGAGATAGATGATCCGCGTTTTCCCTTGCTCGTCGAACAACTTGGCAAATCTAGGATTGACATACTGCCACAGAGTTTATCGTTTCCTTTGAGCGAAGTTGCACTCATGTTCAAGAACACCCCTTTGCTCGGTACCTCACCCTCGAAGTTGTTGAAAGATAGATTTAGGTACTGCAATTGAAATTTCTCCAAGAATGTCGGAACAAGGCCAGACAAATTATTACTCGAGAGGTCTATGTACTGAAGACCATTCAAGGAACTCAAGAATGATATGATATTCCCTTTAAATGAATTATTTTGCATGTGAAGCTCCACCAAGCTAGTGCATCTACCGAGGCTACTAGGGATTTTTCCCGATAGTTTGTTGCCATGTACGTCTAATTTGGCTAAGTTGTTCAATTTACCGATTTCTTCTGGTAAGGAACCACTCAATTGGTTTTCAGATAGATCAAAATAGATAGACAGGGAAGAGATAGTGAAAGCTTGAGATGGTATAATTCCACTCAGATCATTCTGCGAAAGGTCAATCCCTAACAAGTTTTGGCATTTCCCAATACTCGGAGGAATGCTCCCTTGTAAACTGTTCCCCATTAAGTCGAGTACCATTAGCTTCGTTAGGTTTCCTATTGTGGAAGGGATATTCCCGGTGAGTTTGTTCGTACAACCCATAAACCGCTTCAACTTGATGAGATTTCCAATGGTATCGGGAATGCTGCCCGTGAACTTGCTATTGCATATGTACACTGATTCTAGGCCCCGCAAGTTTTCAATGCTTGGAGGGATATTTCCAGACAATCGATTGTCCCCAGTCGACATTTTACTCAACTGGGAGGATAAGTTACCAATGGATTCGGGCAACGTACCTTCGAAATTGTTGCCATTGATTGCCAGGAACTTCAGGCTAGTAGAATTGATCGATTCAAGGAATTTTAGGTCAACTTGCGGTCCACTACCTAGGCGGTTGCCTGCAACACTTATCCGCTGCAGCTGATTTAGCTTTTCTAGGGTAGGCACGTTTCCAGAAAACTTGTTTAACGTGATCAGTAGCAACATTAAGTTAGTGGCATTTGAAATGGAAGCAGGAATTGGCCCAGTAAATTGATTGTCCGCGACATTTAAGTCAACAAGATTACGAAGAGTGATACCTAAATCTGGAGGAAGACTCCCTTCAAGTTGATTTTTGGGAAGGTCAAAGTAAACAAGGGAAGATATGTTGAAGATGGAGGAAGGGAGAGTGCCAGAGAGTCCATTTACACCAAGATAAAGTTCCTCCAAATTTTGCAAACGGCCTAATGAGGCCGGAACTCTTCCCACAAAGTCATTATACGTTGCCGAGATAAGCACCAGAGATGTGAAGTTCCCGAAGAATTTCGGGATGTTTCCAGAGAGATTGTTGACATGTATATATAATTCCATTAGTTTCAATAAAGAAGCAATTGATATCGGAACTTCACCAACTAGCATATTATGGCCCAGTCCCAAAACTTTAAGATTAATGCAGCCTGAGATGTTGGCAGGAATTTGACCGGAGAATGAGTTGTTCAATAGGTTTAAGTCTTTGAGTCTATACAACTTACCGATCTCCAGGGGGATTTCGCCAACGAAAGTGTTGTTTTTGATGTTCAATTTCTGGAGAAAGCTCAGGTTTCCAATAAAAGGAGATAGCGACCCTACAAGATTCATAGATGAAAGAATCAAATGGGTTACCCTTGGATGCCGATGGCCACATGTGATCCCATGCCATTGGCAAAAATGGATAGAGTCATTCCACGTGCTAAAAACCCCGAATGGATCACCGGATATCTTATCCTTGAATTGGAGCAATGCATCTCGGTCAGTTTTGTTGGTTCTAGGAATCAAGATTGCTCTACAATAAGGCATGGCACCACCAATGTAAGGAAAGAAAGTAGACACAGAGAAGTGATTGAGAAGGACATGAAAGAACTCATGCTTGCAAGTTTTTGGTCCCTCACACTTCGAAGACAGTCTATCAAGAAATGGATGGAGTTCTTGGCCATAGCCCTCAGCTGCTAGATGTTCATTAAAAACATGGTCATCCCACTTAGAATCCTACTCTTGGCGTGATGCAGAAGACTCATAAAGCAAAAAGACTCATAAAGCATATGAGTTTGAGTCATTTGCTTTATGAGTCTTCTGCTCATCATGCCGAGAGTAAGATTACGACTGGGATGGCTATGTTTTAGTTCTTCTGATAAGCATGTGAAAGTCCTTTGCTTTATGAGTCTTTCTGCTTTCTTCTATAGAAGACTCATAAAGCATATGAGTCTGAGTCCTTTGCTTTATGAGTCTTCCGCTCATCATGCCGAGAGTAGGATTACAACTAGGATGGCTATGTTTTAGTTCTTCTAATAAGCATGTGATGGCCATGTTGGGCGTCCTAAATGTATGCAATAGTCTAAAAGCACCACTCACCTAGAAATATCCAAACCTGATAATGTGTAACTAAAAGAGCCGACGATCTAGCAATTCTATCAATTAAACAAGAATCAACCTTAAAACCAAGTAAAATACTACAACTACGAATCGGCTAAACGTTACCTAAATGCTAACAAAATGACTCCTATGCGCTAACAAATTGCTCACTCGAAATGATTACACAAATCTAAGCAGGACATGAAACTTGACCTCAAAACCCTAAAATTTTGCTCCAACTAAACCGTTGTGCCAAAACGACTCACGTCAAAACTCATAGCTCCATGACACCCAAAACCATCATTTCCATGAAGTCCCAAAGCTCCACAACTCAAAAAATGGATTACATGGCTCAAATTTCCCAAAGTTCTGAATTTAAGCACTAAATTTGGAAATTACTCCGATCAGACAAACAAGGGAAGCAAGCACTTACTGGACATTGCGATACGCAGTAGAGTTAGGCTCAGTGAAGTGTCCATGACTTGTATGCACAAAGCCTTTTGTCTTCTTTTTTTCTTCTTCTTCTTTCCTCTTCTTTCTTTTCCTTTCTCTTCTTTTTCCTTCTTTTCCAGAAAGCCCTCGATCTCTCCCTCTTAAGCCGAGCACCCACTTCCTCTTCTTGCTTTCTTTTGTTGACTTTCAAATTTCTTTTTTCTTTTATGCTTTAAAGTGGGTCCCACCACCTTATTTTTTCCCTAGTCAAAATCTCAATTATTAAAATATGAGTCTTAGTCTCTTGCTTTGCGAGTCTTCAGAAGACTCAAAAAGCATATGAGTCTTTGTCCTTTACTTTACAAGTTTTCCACATCATGCCAAGAGTAGGATTGTGAGTAGTATGATCATGTTTCGGTCCTCTGGTAAGCATGTGATAACCATGTTAAGCATCTTAAAAGTCACAATGAATTGTAGGAATGGGTGGTTGAAGTGCACATGATTTTTCTATTGCTTTGATTCATGAATCTTTCATAAATCTCTTGGCCCAAAAAAAGTCCTGATAGCAAGTCTTGGGCACCAAAAGCATTGGCTGGTAATAAGTAAAAAAAAAAAAACTAAGGGCTAATATCATGAAAAGCCTCAAACTAGTACACCTACGATAAATTTATTTCAAACTAATTTTTTGACTATAAAAAATCCTAAACCAGTATATTTGTGACAAATTTATCATCCGTTATGAAATACTACTCTCAGTATCCAAATGTTAGGCAATTTTTGTACAGAGTTCTGCAGACATAATATTTGCTATTTTTCCATAATTTTGCACCTCCAGCATTCCCCCTCTTACTTGGTTCTTGCTTTTCCTTGAGCTCTTTGTGGGCACTCCACTGGTTCACTTAGTTCGATGTATTCATTAACCAGGTGCTTTGGTCTGTAGCAGCAAATTCATTCCTGGTCATAGCAATGGTTGCTAGTACCTTCGTGTGCCTTGTCCATCTAGCGATGGGCTTGTTCATACTTGTTTTGCTTCATGCTTTCTGCTGTCATAGCAGCCTATGCAGGCGTGTAATTTTATCTGACATGTCCTTCACATGTTGGAAAATTTCAGCACACAAATAAGAATGTCTAAAGCAAAAGCAAAGAGACTAACTGTTAAGATATTCATGGAAATTGTGGAATTTTCTTTATTGGTATTATTGCACTTAAGCGATTATCATTGCAAAAATTCCCTTCTTTGTAAACGTGGGTGAACTTATCATGGGTCCTTTGTATGATGACATTTCATAAACAACTAGTTTCAATTGGAGAAAAACTCCCTTCTTGTTTTGAAGTTAACAAAACGTTTCCATTAGTCTAGTCTGAAGAATTCCAGACTCAAGTGTTAAAGTCTGAAGACCTCCGGACTCTGTTGTCAAAGTTTGAAGACCTCAAGACTTTAGACTCAAGTTTACCCTCACTGACAGTTTTTATACCGACGAAGAAAAGATTTATCTAGATGCGAGTTTATCTTTAAGGATTCGGTTCATACAGTTTGTAGAAGATCTTACGGCTAGAGATAGCAGCTCATGATCTATTATTCTTATTGAAATCAATTCGAATAATCAATATTTGTTGAAAGACGAAGTATACTTGAAAGGTTTTACTTATGGAAACCTAGATCCGTTTGTATGGGCAAGCAGGATTGGTGAGCTATCATCACATTCCTTAAATGACTTGAGATCTCTTTAATTGATTCTATCCAACAGGTAGATTAAAAGAATTCATTTGGAAAGTGCCAACGGTCGTAAAGGCATAAAAGAGTATATAAGGAAGACGCTCAAGTTATTCGAGGGTGTGCGTTAAAGAAGAATTCCAAAGTCTAAAGCTCTTAGTTCTTTGCTATTTCAATCACAGAGTTTTACTTGTACTCAAAAGAGTGATTAAACACTTGTGAGACTTTGAAGAAGTGTAGTAGAGTCTCTACACTGTAAATTTAAGGACATACGACTATAACATCTCTTTTGATCCTTTGTGAAATCTAGCTAGTGGGCTGTCAGCGTGGGAGAGTGGACATAGGCTTGAATTAAGCTGAACCACTATAATCATTGTGTTTCCATTCTCTTTTCCTTAAACTCCTTATTTCAATTTATAGCTTCATATAATAGTTTACTTTTGTTCATGTCGCTAGCAAATTGTATTAAAAGTTCAGTAAAAATTTCTTTATCACCTATTCACCCCATCTAGGTGATCTTACTAGCCATTTTAATTGGTATCAGAGCTTGTATACTCACTTTATCGAGGTATTTTTACTTCTAAGCTAAAGATCTATGGCTAGTATTTTGGCTCTAGGTTTGGTTGAATGCCAAAGCAACACCAGACCTCCTTATTTTGATGGGAAGTAATACAATGTTTGGAAAAACAAAATGAATGCATTCCTAAGATCGAAAGATCCTCTGGAATGTGATGTGGTAGAAAAGGGAATTATTCCCAAAGCTGCATCAGTTTCAGAAAGAGGAAAAGAAGCCGTAGATGCTGGCGAAATGACACAAGAAGAAATAATCAAGAGACAAGTTCTTAATGTTAAAGCAATCTACTTTTTATACTGTGCTTTATCTCATATTGAATATAACCGAATTTCATATTGTGAAACAGCCAAAGAAGTCTGGGATATGTTGCATGTTACCTATGAAGGAACTGATCAAGTTAAAGAAACAAAAATCAATATCTTATTCGAATAGTATGAAACCTTCAAAATGAAACCAGGAGAATCAATTACTGACATGTTTAGTCATTTCACAGAAATTGTGAATGGGCTATCATATTAGGGGTAGCCAATCTCAGGACCAATGAAGGTCAATAAATTGCTGCGTGGACTATCCAAAGATTGGAATTATGTGAAGACTTTAATAAGAGAAAATCAAAGGATCATGCCTTTTACAGTTAATGAACTTGTAGGTACACTTCAATCATACGAAGTGGAGCAATTCAAATGAGGAAGAAGATCCTAAAGGTAATAAGTCAATTGTTTTAAAATCTAACGACGATTCTGATGATACATATTCTGAAGATGACATGGATGATGAAGAGCTAGCATTTATGATAAGGAGATTTAGGAAACTGAATAGAAAGGGAAGAATATTTAATTGGAAGAAACAAGGCTCTAAAAAATTCCAGAATAAATCAACTGAAGATGACGAGGTTAACAAAGATGTGGTCTATTTTGAATGTAAGAGAAAATGACACATTAAACCCAACTGCCATCTGTTGAAGAAAAAGAAAGGAAGAACTAAAGTTCAAGAAGGCTTTTAAAGCAGAGACATGGAGTGATACATAATGTGAGGAAATTAATGAAGAGTATGCTAACATATGTTTAATGGCAAACTCAGAATCAAACTCAGATTTTGGAACAGACTTAAGACTCAGACTCAGAAAGTAAAATTGAGGTTAGTAATTTTAATAATCCTGCTAAAGTCTCGAAGTACATAAATGAACTTTGTCTTAATCTCAAAACCTCTCTTAAAAGGATCTCTGAATTAAAAAAGGGAAAATTCCAAACTAAAGCAACATGAAAACTCTTGAAAAGAAAAGTCTGAAAAGCTAGACAAAAGTTTTGTTGTTTTAAAAGAAAATGCAAACTCTATTTCAAAGGAAAACATTTTCTTAAAAAAGGATATTTCAAATACTACAAAAAGGCTTTCAATAGGATTTGAAAAGTTGGAAAAGATTCTTTCAATTCAAAAACATATTTCAACAAATTTGGTTTGGGTATGACACTAGAAACTATTTCTTTAATTGATTTTCCAAAAGTAAAGGAAAGAATCAAACAAAGACCTACAAAAACATTTTACAGAAATCATTTTCAAAAGGTTTTTGTAAAACCTATTGGTTGAAGTACTCTCAAATGTTCAAAGTGTAATAGTTCAGAATATTTTGAGAAAGAATGTCTTATGATTTGGAGACCTGTTAAGAAGGAATAGGCAAAAACTGTATATTGCACTAACTCCCCTGAACCCAAGAAAATGTGGGTACCAAAGAAAGCTTGAGTTCTTCTTATTATTGTAGGTCACTATAAAAAAAAATGGTATTTGTATAGTGGCTGCTCGAGACATATGACAGGAGATCCAAGCTATTTCGTAAAGATTGTGCAAATAAAAGAATGAAAAGTTCCTTTTGGAGGAAATAGTAAATGAAAATTTGTTGGATGTGGAACTGTAAAAATTGAAAGTTTCACAATCAACAATATCTCCTTGGTGGAAGGTCTACATTATAATCTACTCAGCATCAATCAATTGTGTGACACTGGATTCAAGATTAACTTCCAAGAAGACATTTGTTCGGGAATGAGTAAGGATTTATCTCAATCTTTTATTAGATGAAGACATGGAAATATCTATTTTCTGGATATAAAACTAGAAAGCTCTCAGTGTCTAATACCATAAATGGACCTAGACTTAGAACCAGGGAAGACGGAGTCAATTTCCTGCAGGTATGCCTTCCCACAGTGGGTGAACAACTCCCGTTCAAGCCCTTCAGGGATAGCCTTTTAGCAAGAAACTACTCAGCCCTTTAGTTCAGAGCCTAAAGACACTCAAAGATGCCAAGATGGAAACGTTTCTAATTTACCCGATCTGCATTTCTCGAAGGATCCTACCAAGCTGGAGAAGAAGAGGAGTTTAGAAAGCCATAGAGAGGATTTTCACAAAATACTCACTTTACTTCAAGGGATTTTGCCCAACACATTATACTCTCCTTGCTTTATATAGACAATAAGAGGTCACAAGCAACCAAGGACCAAGCTCACGGGTCCAGAAACAAACAGAGACATTGGAAACTTCCGGGAGGGAATTATTCACACACTATGAACAGTACTTGTATTGTGAACAGTACCTTCCCTAGCCTAGTGCTACAGTAAAAGTGAGCAGTAACTTGCTACAGTGAAATTGTACGGACATTGCTTTTCGGCAATCTCGTCTGTCATAAGCATTGTAGTCATAGTCCAACATCTGAGCTGTGCATTGTTGCAAAAAGATGTTCTTCATATTTCTGTTCAAGAGCTTCAAGATCATCTAGTGAGAGAATCTGATTTGGCTGATATGATGAGGATGCTTCTTCATGTGCCCAATGTGATGCTTCTTCTTGGTTCCAGTTTATATTGTCATTTTTTGTAGTGTTAGTAGGAATGCTTGGTTGAGGCCAATTGGATGGCTGAGCATAGTGAGATATGTCTATGTTTTAAGATAAGGACAAAGATCCTTGATTGTAGGGATCTTGGGACAGAGGACCTCCCCATTTAGCATAGGGGTCCTGGGTTGATTGGACAATATCATTTGTGTTTGTCATATCATGATCCTGTGATGATGCAACTTGTCTGAATTCTTCGAGTGCTTCCTTGACTTCTGGTGCTAGGTCATAATGGTTCCATGCAGTGGGTACATTATAGTTCCAGACATTTTTAGGAATGGTTTTGTTTTCTTAACAGAGAATTCTCTGGAGTTCTAGGTACTGGTGTCACAACATCTAATAGGTCTTGGATAAGATTTGTAAATCCAGGCTTCTCTGCTATCCAAGTGAGGTTTGTAGGATGTGGTTCCTGTTTCTTGTGGGGCATTGATTATATTACCATTATTTCTGAGAAAATACCATGGATGTCTGAAAAATAGGATGGTATGGACTTAGGATTTGGTGTCATGGTTCTCAGTTCTTTCTCCAAGAGATGTTTTCAGTGAGTAGAAGGATAGAACCAATTGAGAAATTCTAAGAGATTTTGATCACTTTCTCTTTCAATATTTCTCCCAAGTAAGAATATCCTGGTGAGGTTGGCAATGAATCTTCTAATTGGAACTTCAATAGCTATTAAGTACTTATTGGTTAAGTACCATAATAACGTTTTGAGTTGATCAGGGAAATTATCTTCCTTATAGATAAGAGGATGTATGAATATGTAATCTGAATTTAACCCAAAATGATAAAAAATCGAACCTCCTTTGTCTTTGAATAGTTCTGTGTGGCATTTCCACATGAGGTTATCCAGATTTTCAGTAAGACTGTTATTCTGGATCTGTTCAATAATCTGAAATAGCTAGTACGAGTACCTAGAGGGGGGGTGAATAGGTATAAAAAAATTTCTCAAAACTTGCACGATATTTAAACAGTTAGATGATTTGCAACAGTTAAAAATTCAATCGCAAGACTGAGTAAGGGAAAGAGAGAATTGAACAAGCGGTTTTATAGTGGTTCGGCTTGATTCAAGCCTACGTCCACTCTTCGCACCGACAGCCAATTGGCTGGATTCCACTATGATCAAAGAGATGTTACGGTGTTGATCTTCCTTGATCTCTAGGTGTAGATGATCTACCACACTCACTCAAGGCGTCACCAAGTATAAACACTCTCTCGTATACAATTTCGCTCGAAAAAGATCGACTAACAATCAAGGTTCTTCGACTCTGGAATTTTTCTATCGATCACACACTCAAAATAGCTAGAACGTCTTCCTTTTATACTCCTTTATGCCATCATAGCAGTTGGCACTTACCAAAGGAATTCCTCCAATCTACCCGTTGGACGGAATCAATCAAGAAGATCTTCCGAGCTATTTAAGGAATCGATGATAGCCCATCAATCCTGTTCGCCCATACAATCGGGATCTTGGTTTCCAAGAATAGAACATTCCAAGAATATTTCGTCGACTTATCGAGATAAGAAATAAAGAATCCGAAATAATTATCTAACCAAAGAATCTATTCCGAGAGGATAGGATCGAATCCTCAACCATAAACCTCGGCTTTGGATTTCCTTCGTCATAGGGTTAGAAAGACTGTCGGTGAGAATAGACTTAAGTCTTGAGTCCCGAGTCTTAAGTCTTGGGTCTTGAGTCTTGAGTCTTGGGTCTTGAGTCTTCGGTCTTGAGACTTTAAACTGACGGTCTCCGAACATCCAGACTTAGACCGAAAGGAATGTTTTGTCAGCTTCAAAATATTCTCGGGAAAGATTTCTCCAACAATCTCCCCCTTTTTGATGGTGACAAAACTTTCTTGTAGATTTGAACAACTTTGACCTGCAAAAACATTTCTCAAGCAATATGGCTAACTCAAAAGGATTAATAAAGCAACCAGACTCTGCATCCACAGAAAATTGGTTAGTCTTTCATGAGTAATACCATATAACAACACTTGATAAGAATGCAACCAAAGTCAAACATCAAAATCCACAGCCAATTCAAGTCAAATTCACACCCAAGTTCAAGTTCTCAAGTCATACTTAAAAATAAACATAACCAAAAATATTGAAAGTTGTTGGTTCAAATTGATTCTCCCCTTTTTGTCATCATTAAAAAGGGTGAGAAGGAGTCATGTCCGCTTGGGAATGCGCACGATCTGGAAATCCCCAATGGACTGGATTACTCCTTCGAGCTTCTTCAGGTCTTCCCTCAGATGAGCTACCTCTTCTCCTTTAGCATTGGCTTGAAGTTGCAGAGCGAGGTCTTTGAATTTATCCTCCAGAGAGACCGAAGATGCTTGTCCAGCATGCTTCAAGGCTTGGATTTCACGGTCCGAACATATATCCGGTTACGCATTTCCCGAAGAATATTCATGATGCTACGAAAATCTGCAGAATCGTCCGTCGTGCACCGGCATGAGCTTTCTCGATGAAGTAAATGCGAGACGATGGTGTATAGTCCGGCAGATTTGGAATCGATGTATCACCTTCTTCGGCAATTGAGAAACCTGAACTTCTTCTCGGGTCTTCGGAGATTGTCTTAGATCTTCGATAGCATGAGGTGTAGACCTCTCTTGCTCGCTAACTCCCCTGTCTCTAGGACATCGAAAGGGGAAGAGTGATGATCATGCTCTTGATTTCCCTTCTCTCCGATTTATCAGCAGACTGTTCTTTTTCTTCTTCTCCTTCTTCTTCAACTTCTTTCTCCTTTCTCTCTGTTCTTCTTCTTCTCTCGCTTTCGCTGAAGTTACGTCGGATAAGACACGTAACGTCTTGTTCTTTGTCTTTGGGATAGTGGGATCTTCATCATCTTCATCTTCATCTTCATCCTCCGGGATAAGAGTTCTTTTCTTCTTTTTCGATGAGGCACCAATGGCCTCCTTTCCTTTCCTTTTTGAAGCAGATGGATTTGGAGATTTCACTTTGAATTTCTCCATTGTCTTGGACAGTTCTTGCAGAGACGCATTTTTGATAACATTTTCAAACCTACCACCATTTTATCACACGGTCGAACACAAAATGTTTGTGGCGGTTCAATGTTCATATATCTCGAAGATCTTGGTCACGAGACCAGGATAAGGCAATTGTCCTTTGTCTTTTGACATTGCTCGTACATATGAAAGAGAATAGTGTGCGGGAGAGAGAACTTCCGTCCCGAGTTGATCGCGTACATCAACTTTGCTTCGAAAGAGACACGAAGTCTTTGATGTAGACTTCGGTCTAAGACAGTTGATCACAATCTTATGAAGCACAATGTTGATGGCATTCATCCCGGAATAGGTAATTTTCTTGTCTACGTCCCTATTTTTGACAAGTTCCGAGTAATACGAGCGGTGAGACTTTGATTGCGAGATAACGTCCTCGTTCAACTCCAACTATGTCTCCGCCAACATATTCACATCTACCACATAGACTTGATCTCGTACACTAAATGAAATTCTATTCGCATCCGTAAAACTAAGATTTGAATAGAAATAAGCGGTCGATTGAGCATACCCGTCCGTAGAGTCGAGCAAAAAGTCTCCGAGTTGAAGCAAATTCAACTTCTCTCTTAAGTTTACGTTGATGGTGTCCGAGAAAGTCAAAATCAACACTTCTAGGGTTGATTACCCCTCTTTTCAACAGCCTTAAATACACTTTTTCTCGATCCTTGGACTTAAATAAATCCATCCGATTTCCTTTCACTTTTGCTGCCACACCCATTTTAGGTTGAAATTCAAGGAACATTTTGTCATCATCGTTCCCGTCAATCAGATTCTGTCCTGGCATACGAGGGTCACTTGGAATGTTCGCAAGAGCCTCCTCTGCTCTTCCTTTCGGAGCAATTCCCAACTCTTCCATTTTCCGCAGAAAAAGATACTCATTTCCATAATTTTTGTCCTTAAGGAATTCATCTATATATTTTAATGGAGTACCGGTGCTTTTCAACACACGATAAAGCTTATAGATAAAGGAGGGTCTTTGGACTCTTCGGGTCGGCATCCTCGATTATCTCTTCTTCCGATTTTGACTTGCACCTTGTGGGGCAGGAGATGCTGAATGACGTGGAGGAGAGCGAATCGGACTTTGTCGCCGACTTGGTAAGTCTTCTTCCTCGTAAGATCGAAGTGAGTCGGTCCCTTCTCCATTCTTTGTGGTCCCCGCTTGCGATTCTTGATGATTTCCTTGAAGACGACATCTTTCTTTGTCTATTGGAGGATTCCTTCACTTGCTTTTCCCAAGAAAAATGACCACTTTCTCGATGATGAACAAAGAGTAGAAACAAGTATCGGGAGGAGAGTGTTTTTTAGGGTTTTGAAAATTGGGGGCGAGAATGATCGTGTATTTATATATGCCTCGGATTTGAAAAGAGAAGTTTAAACGGCACAAGGAAAGTGTACGAACACTTCTTTTCAAAATCAATAACTGCCAAAATTAACTTCCTCTAAAAAAGACAAGTTTTCACACGAATTATATCTGAATAAAAGAACGTACCTTTTCGAGATAAGATAAACGAGAATTCGTACCTTTTAGATAAAATAGCAACGTACAGTCTATAGCCAAGCACGTCTGAGTCTGAGAGTTTAAAGTCTTGAATTTGGTGAGTCTCTAGACTTTAACTTCTTCAAGCTTCAAAATGTTGAGTCTTGAACGGATAGAGTCAAATTGATTTTTCTCCAAAGGCTTTGTGAATATATCCGCTAGTTGACTCTTTGAATCAACAAATTGAATTGAGATTTCTCCATTTTGAATGTGATCTCTAATGAAGTGATGTCGAATCTCAATATGTTTTGCTCTTGAATGGAGGATTGGATTTTTGGTGAGATTGATCGCACTGGTGTTGTCACATTTGATTTCGTGCATGAGTCTTCAATGCCAAAGTCTTGTAGCTGTTGTTTTATCCATAGAATTTGCGAATGTAGCTTCCAAGAGCTACATACTCGCTTCGTCGTTGAGAGAGCTACCGTGCTTTGCTTCCTTGAAAACCAAGACACTGTCCCTGTTTCCAAGCAGTTGACAAGTCCCCGAAGTGCTCTTTCTATCGACTCGAACCGCCAGATTCGCATCGAGTATCCTAGAAGATTAAAGTCTCCTTTCTTGGGATACCAGAGACCGATGCTTGAAGATGAGGCAACGTATTTGATAACACGTTTTGCAGCATTGAGATGGGATTCTCTAGGATCTGATTGAAACCTAGCATAGATGCAAATACTAAACAAAATATCAGGTCTAGAAGCAGTGAGATAAAGAAGTGAACCGATCATGCTCCCTGTACGGCTTTTGATCTACTTTCTTCCCTTCTTCATCCTTGTCTATCTTCTCGAGAACATGACATTGGTATGTCGATCTTTTTGCACTTTTCCAATCCAAACCTTTTGACAAGATCATTTGCATATTTTTCTTGATAAATAAAAGTTCCTTCCTTCATTTGTTTCACTTGGAGTCCAAGAAAGAATGTTAATTCTCCCATCATACTCATTTCAAACTCATCCTGCATAGACTTAGAAAATTTCTTGCATAGACTTTCGTTTGGTGATCCAAAAATAATATCGTCCACATATATTTGAACAAGTAAAAAGCTTTTGTTTTCCTTTTTGATAAACAAAGTAGTATCCACTTTACCTTTGACAAAACCATTCGTAATAAAAACTTACTTAATCTCGTCGTACCAAGCTCGAGGTGCTTGCTTTAAGCCATACAAGGCCTTTTTCAGCCCGAAGACCGAGTCTCGGCTTCTTTGGGTCTTCAAACCTAGGTGGTTGTTCCACATAAACTTCCTCATGGATAAATCCATTTAGGAATGCACTTTTGACGTCCATCCGGAATAACCTGAAATTTTTATAACAAGCAAACGCAAGTAATAGACGAATAGCTTCTAACCTTGCTACTGGTGCGTAAGTCTCGTCATAATCTATTCCTTCTTCTTGCGTATATCCTTTGGCCACGAGTCTTGCTTTATTTCGTACGACTTTTCCTTCTTCATTCATCTTGTTTCTGAATACCCATTTGACTCCAATAACAGTTTTACCTTTTGGTTTAGATGTCAATTCCCAGACATCATTGATGTTGAACTGCCTCGAGTTCTTCTTGCATAGCTTCTATCCAACTTTCATCGATAGAGCTTCTTCTATGCTTTTTGGTTCAATTTCAGAAATGAGAGCCGAGCACTAGATTCTTCATGCCTTTTTGATCTGGTGCGGATTCCTTCATTAAGTTCACCAATAATGAGATCTTTGGGATGACTGGATTTGTGCTTCGAGTTACTAGTTGATTTGCCCGGTTGATGATCTCTTTCTTTATTTGATTCATCATGAGCATCTTGATGATGGACTTCCGTAATCCGAGATGCTTCTTGAGATGTAGAAGTTTGAAGGTCTAGAGCAGATTCGGTCTCTTCGTCGAGTCCGGCTGGATTCATCTTGCTCTAAGTCTTGGAATTTGACATTCATTGATTCTTCCATGACTGGCTTTTCTTGTTATAGACTCGTAGGCTTTGCTTGATGTAGAATATCCAAGGAAGATGCCTTCATCGATCTTTCTTCAAACTTACCAACTTGATCATTTGCATTTTTCAAAATAAAGCATTTGCAACCAAACACATGAAAGTATGAAACAATAGGCTTCTTACCTTTGAACAATTCATAGGGGGTTTTCTCAAGAATAGATCTTAGAAAGACTCTATTTATAATATAGCAAGCAGTTGAAACAAATTTTCAGCCCAAAATCGTGAAGAAATTTTACTTTCAATTAAAAGTGTTCTAGCCATTTCTTGAAGAGATCTATTCTTTCTTTCTACAACTCCATTTTGCTCGGAGTATACGGAGAGGAGAACATGTGATTAAAACCAGATTTATCACATAATTTCGTAAAGTCTTGATTTTCAAATTCACTTCCATGATCTGTTCTTATACTAGAAATAGCATATCCTTTTTCATTTTGAACATTTTTAGCAAACTTCTCAAAGTACGAAAAGGTTTCTGACTTACTTGCAAGAAAGAATACCCAGGTAAAGCGAGAATAATCATCTACAATTACTAGACAATATTTCTTACCTCCAATGCTCGGGTTCTTGTTGGTCCGAAGAGATCCATATGAAGCAACCGTAGTAAATGATTAGTAGACACATGATTCATTGGCTTAAATGAATTTCTTACCTGCTTTCCCCAGAATGCATGGAGTGCATAAATCGGATTTTTGGTATGGCAATTTAGGTAGACCTCGAACAAGCTTCTTTGAAGAGATTTTGGCTAATTGCTTCTTGTTGATATGACCAAGTTTTCTCGTGCCATAGGACTGCTTCATCTTGAATTGAAAACAGACATTGATCTTCATTTGGCTTTACATCAAGGAGATAGATATTTCCATGCCTTCGTCCCATGAAAGACCGAGTTGAGTCTTTGCTAATTCCAGAACATATGCCTTCTTGAAAGGAGATCTTGTAACCGTATCACACAGTTGGCTAATGCTTTGAGTAGATTGTAGTTAAGTCCATCCACTAGAGAGACGTTGTTTATTGTGAGATTTCCAATTTTCACAGTTCCGAATCCTACAATGCTTCCTTTGCTATTTCCTCCGAATGAAACTTTTCCTCCATTTACTTGAATAAGCTTTATGAAGCAATTTGAGTCTCCCGTCATGTGTCTTGAGCATCCGCTGTCAAGATACCATTTTACTTTCTTTTGAGAGACCGCGTTCAAAAGAGAGTCTCAAGCTTTCTTTGGTACCCAAATTTTCTTGGGTCCTTTGGCGTTAGTAGAATGAGCATTATTAGGCCATACTTTCTTAACAGGCTTCCAAACCATAGGACACTCTTTTTGAAAATGATCATGACTGTTACATTTTGAACACCTTAAAGCATTTCGACCTACAGACTTTACAAAGATTCTTTTGAAATGATTTTTGTAAACCTCTTTCGATGGTCTTTTCTTAATTCTTTCTTTTACTTTCGGAAAATCAATCAAGGGGATAGTTTCTGCTGTCATACCTAGACCAGACTTATTAAAGTAAGGTCTTTGGATTGAAAGAACTTTTTCAAGTTTTTCGGACCCTATTGAAAATTTCTTTGAAATATTTGATAAGTCAGTTTTTAAGAAAGTATTTTCTTTTGAAAGTTTGTCTCCATTCTCTTCAAGAGAAGAAACATTTGACTCTAAACTTTTTAATTTTTCTTCTAAAATATTTTCCTTTTGTTTTAAAGCTAAGTTTTCCTTTTTAAGTTCGGAAATCTTTTTGAGAGAAGTCTTGAGACTAAAACATAGTTCGTCAATCTATTTAGAGACTTTGACAGGGATTTTATAATCACTTACCTCAAATTCACCGTCCGAGTCGATCCCAGTCCGATCCGAGTTTGAGTCCGATTGCGCCATCAAACACAGGTTGGCATATTCCTCATCACTATCTTCGCACTCTGTATCGCTCCAAGTTTCGGCTTTAAGAGCTTTTCGAGACTTCTTAGCTTTTCCTCTTTTCTTTTTCAGAAGAGGACAGTTGGGTCTGATGTGTCCCTTCTTTTTACATTCGAAGCAAACTACATCTTTGTTTGGTTCCACATCATCAACAGACTTGGTCTGTCTGTCTCGAAAACTTTGTTTCTTTGGGATGAATCTTCTGCCTTTTCTATTCAGTTTTCTGAATCTTCTTATCATGAGGGCGAGCTCCTCATCATCCATATCATCTTCGGAATCTGCATCATCGAATCATCATTTGATTTTAGTGCAATAGATTTCTTACCTCTTGGATCTTCGTCTTCATTAATTCGTTCCACTTCGTAAGACTGAAGAGTTCCAATCAGTTCGTCTACGGATAATGGCATGATCCTTTGCGTCTCTCTTATTGAAGTCTTATATGATTCCAATCCTTGGAGAGTCCACGCAGAAGCTTGTTCACCTTCATGGGATCAGAAATTTTTTGTCCTTGGTTCTCAAGACCATTGACAATATCTCGTAAAACGACTAAACATGTCGGTTATAAATTCTCCGGTTTCATTTTGAAGGATTCATATTGACCAAGAAGAATGTTAATTCTGGTCTCCTTCACTGGGTTTGTCCCTTCATAAGTGATATGTAACTGTCCCGGACTTCTTTTGCTGTAACACAAGAAGATATTCTGTTATATTCAGTTGGTGACAAAGCACAATATAAAGAATAAATTGCTTTAGCATCGAGTGCTTGTCTCTTGTTTATTTCTTCTTGAGACATTCCGCTGGCTTCAACAGTTTCTTTCCCTCTTTCAGAGATTGATGCAGCAGCAGGAGTGATTCCTCTTTCCACAACGTCCCATTCCAGAGGATCCTTTGATCGTAGGAAAGCTTTCATCTTGTTTTTCCAGATGTTATAATCCTTTCCATCGAAGTAGGGAGGTCTGGTATTGCTTTGCCCTTCCACCAGCCCCGGTGCTAGCATACTAGCCATGGATCTTTTACTCAAGTAAAATACTTCAAACAAAGTAAGAACACGAGCTCGATACCAATTGAAATAGCTAGTACGAGTACCTAGAGGGGGTGAATAGGTATAAAAAAATTTCTCAAAACTTGCACGATATTTAAACAGTTAGATGATTTGCAACAGCTTAAAAATTCAATCGCAAGACCGAGTAAGGGAAAGAGAGAATTGAACACGCGGTTTTATAGTGGTTCGGCTTGATTCAAGCCTATGTCCACTCTTTCGCACCGACAGCCAATTGGCTGGATTCCACTATGATCAAAGAGATGTTACAGTGTTGATCTTCCTTGATCTCTAGGTGTAGATGATCTACCACACTCACTCAAGGCGTCACCAAGTATAAACACTCTCGTATACAATTTCGCTCGAAAAAGCATCGACTAACAATTAAGGTTCTTCGACTCGGAATTTTTCTATCGATCACACACTCAAAATAGCTAGAACGTCTTCCTTTTATACTCCTTTATGCCATCATAGCAGTTGGCACTTACCAAAGGAATTCCTCCAATCTACCCGTTGGACGGAATCAATCAAGAAGATCTTCCGAGCTATTTAAGGAATATGATGATAGCCCATCAATCCTGTTCGCCCATACAATCGGGATCTTGGTTTCCAAGAATAGAACATTTCAAGAATATTTCGTCGACTTATCGATAAGAAATAAAGAATCCGAAATAATTATCCAACCAAAGAATCTATTCCAGAGGATAGGATCGAATCCTCAACCATAAACCTCGGCTTTGGATTTCCTTCGTCACCGGATTAGAAAGATCGTCGGTGAGAATAGACTTAAGTCTTGAGTCCCGAGTCTTAAGTCTTGGGTCTTGAGTCTTGAGTCTTGGGTCTTGAGTCTTCGGTCTTGAGACTTTAAACTGACGGTCTCCGAACATCCAGACTTAGACTGAAAGAAACGTTTTGTCAGCTTCAAAATATTCTGGAAAGATTTCTCTAACATAATCTCCTAGGATACTTCCAACTTGGCAGATCTTTGATTTTCTCAATCTTATATTTCACTCCATAATTGAGAATATGGAAAGCATGTCTTTTGATGTACATGTTGATTTTGGTTGGTACTTTTGGTCTTGACAAGAAGTCAGCAAGCACATTTTTCTCGCGGGGAGAGTGACCCCGTATGCGAGTAAGTCGCGCGTTGAGCGTTGAAACTGCGTCCACGAAGTCTTGAACTCTTCCCCTTGGCGTGGAGGGTACCAAGCCTTAACCGCGTGGCCACCGCGGGCGGTGGTTTTTTAGGAATATGTTTGGTCTCAAAAGAATATTTTGAAAATCATTCAGCCCATCGAAAGCAGTTGGAAGTTTGGAATCTACTTTTGTTTAAATTTGGTCATCTGAGGAAAAGATGCCATGTCTAACTTTACCAGGAAATGATGGCCGATGAGATGGAATTCAAATTTCTTGATCCCATTTTATACTGCTAGGATTTCTTTAAAGGTGGAATGATAATGCATTTCAACTTGGAAAAACTTTCCACTTTTGTGAGCACAAATGTCTCTTATCATTAATTTCTTCGAGCAGGATGGCTGCCCAGTATTCATCACTGGCATCGGATTGAAGAAATCTTTTTCCTGTTGATGGTATCTGCAATGGTGGGAGATTTTGCATAATCTCTTTAAACTCAGCGACTGCTTTAGTCTGAATTTTCCCCAAGGTAGGGGATGCTTCTTTAATATTGACTGGAGTGGAATTAGTGGCTTTGCAATGTTTGGAACAAAATCCATGAGATAATTAATTATCCTAAGGAATTGCTGAACTTGTTTTGTCGTGAAGCTTTATTCAGGAAATTTTAACAATTCATGAGCAATATGTGGCCTTGGGTAGTATGTACATTTGTTAAGGTGCATACTAAGAAATTCAATTTCTGTCTAAGCAATATTCATTTTTCTTTGAGAAAGCATAATGCCATGCTTCTTCATGATTTCTGCTAATTACTCAAGGAGTTGACAGTACGACTGCTCATCAAGACTGTAGAGTAAGATGTCGTCAATGTAGATTGCTGCACTGAACAAAATTGGTTGGAAGATATGACACATGACCTTTTAGAAAGGGGATAGTGCTACCTTTAGGCCAAAAGGAAGAACTTTTTACTGGAAGTGCTGGTTTGGAATATAGAATCCTATTTTGGATCTGTCTTAAAGATTGATGCCCAATTGCCAAAATCCAGGTTTGAGGTCGAATTTGGAATAGATGTGGGCCTTGGTTAGACCAGTAAAGAGGGAATCTTTGGAGGGTAAAGGAAACTTATCATCTTGGAGAAAAATGATGAGAGGCTAATAGTTAATTATCAGTCTCATTTTTCCTATGTTTTGCTCAGCATGCTTATTAACATAAAATGCTTCACAAGCCCATTGGGAGTTGGATATTTCAATAAGGCTTTGTTGCAATAGTTCTGTGTATTCTCTTTGAGCCAGAGCCAAATGATTTGGCTTCATTCCCATATGACTTGCCTTGTTGGATTGATGTCTTCATTCTTTTTGAAAGGAAGGCAAACAAAGAAGTCTGGATTTTTCCACAAAGGATGAGAACACTTTTGGGTGAATTTAGAATGGGGCTCCAAACAAGATTCTAACAATTTCTGCATGATTGAATCTAATAGACTCATCTGAATGGAAAAGAGTCTCTGAATATTGACAAACTCAGAGAATTGGTCCTTATACTTAAGACATTTTCCAAGAATGATACGAAGTTGAGAAATTTGAGTTATGATGTCCCATCCAATTATCAAATCTTTATTGGGGAGATTGGATCCAAAGATTTTGTGGTTATAGAATACTGAGGAAAAAACTGAACAATTACGGGAGTGGTTCTGACATTTATGGAGAAAGTATCTTTAGAGGCAGAGTTGAAATATCGAACATGGAAAGTCCAATATTCTTTAGGTGGAACTTTAGTATCCAAGATGGAACAACTTGCTCCAGTGTCAATGAGAGCAATAACTATCACGCCCCGATCCTTAGGCACATGCATATCCCTTACCTTTGGTCGATTTTCTTATGCGATATCCTAGGACTACATATCGTTGACCATTTTTTCTTTTTTTATAGCACATGCGGAAGAAGTTATAAAAATCCCCAGACAATAAAGTAATGTGAGATATAAGTAGGACTAGAAAATTGAACTTGAAAACCAACACCATTATGTACATTTATAATGACTTAGTAATACATGTACATATACAAACCATGCTAAAAAGGTTGGTTTCTACTCAATAGATTCCACAGTAACAGTTATCAGGATCCTACTTTGGATCATCCTCGGGGTTTTCCTTTAGATACTCCTCTTTGAGTTCTTTCTCCTCAGGTTCTTCATCAAGATCCTGAAATGTTTTCCCCAAACCGGGATGAGACTATGTCTCAGCAAATTCTACCCCCTAAGATCCGATTAGTAATATAATACACCATAGGGCTGCTTATGCACAACATGAGTCAGATGACTTACTTTGACTTCTGATTCCACTTGCATATTAGTACAGATCAAATAGGCATACAAGCAATCACATCACTGATTGAAGCATCGATCGAATCGACCTAGTTGATTACATGCCAACAAGACCACTCACGGTCATTCCATTCAATCAATCAATTCACAACATCAAATCAAAGCAATGATCAATCGATTTAGTCGATTTCATGTTAGTCGGACCACTTCTAGGTCATTCTAGTCATTCTAGTCATTGCTCAACTCGATAAAACCAATCACCGAGCCACGTGTATTCTCCGAAAACCAATCACCGAGCCATGTACATTCTCCGAGACGATATTTCTTATTATCGAGCCACGTGCATTCTTTGAGGTGATGGAATCGATCACCGAGCCATGTGCATTCTCCGAGGCGATATTCCTATCACTGAGCCACATGCATTCTCCGAGGTGATGGAACCGATCACCGAGCCACGTGTCTCTTCCAAGATGCCATGCTTAACTTACTAGGCTCACGTGCATTCTCCAAGGCGATGCATCAAGTCACCGAGCCACGTGCCCTTTAAAATGCCATTTTGAATCAGCGAGCCCACGTGCATTTTCCAAGGGGATGCATCAAGTCACCGAGCTCACGTGTCTCTTCAAGATGCCAATTATACTCATTGAGACCACGTGCATTCTCCGAGGTAATGCATTAAATTACCAAGTCCACGTGTCTCTTTCAAGATGCCACACTTAATCACCGAGCCCACGTGCATTCTCCGAGGTGATAGACCAACTCACTGAGTCACGTGCCTTCTCCAAGGTGATATATAACCTATCATGAATTCACTATACACCTGACCGAATTCCTAGATGACATGTCTAGGCATCGGGTCAGCATACATCTTACACACTCACTTTCATTTCCATAATTTACAGTATGATCAGTAGTCTACCACACTAGCTTTGTCTCTGGCAACTGATACTCAATTATTCACTAGTCAATTACTCAAATTAATTCAATTTAGGAATAATCCCTAAAAATCCACAATTAAATTAATTTAGCACGATGTAGAACTCATTTATATAAACAGATTGCACCATAACAATCGGCATGAAATTACGGTCACTGACCATCCCAGTTGAATTTTCGGAAAATAAATAATTAAATAAATAATTTCAAAAATTAAATAAATAAGTACAATAAATTCAATTTAGCACAATATAAAGCTCAATTAAATAAATGGGCCGCACCACGATCATCAGCTTAAAATCCCGGTCATTGGCCATCCTAATTAAATTTCCGGAAAATAAATAATTAAATAATTAATTTCGAAAATTAATATTTAATTCCTAAAAATTCCAATTACGCCCGAATTGCCTAATTAACACCCGATAAGGGTAGGGAAAAATCCCACGAAGCATCCAATAAATATTATAGACAATTCTCTATCTAAGTACACTAACCAAACAACTAATATGCAATACAATTAACTAATAATCGCTAATCAATTCTAATATAATCACCTAATTACACTTAACTAACACTAATTAACATTTAAGTGTAATTAGCAAACTAAGAAGGCATTAGTGAGGAAAACTCACACAAAACAACGGGCTCGATGCGAGGATCGACTTTCCTCAAAGCAGGCCGAGCATCCAGGCTCGGGAAAGCGGCCAAAACAGGCCAAACCCCTGCTGCAAAACCCATTTCTGCACTCTTTGTGCGTTGCTGGCTGGGGCCGAAGGGGGGCGGATTCGGAGCTGGTTTGGGTCGGAAGTGGACGGAGGGGCTGAACCGAACCTAGGCGAGGCTTCACGGTGGCCGAAGGTGGTCGGAGGGAGCTCCGGCGGCTCTTGCACGAGCTGGACAGTAGCTCAGGACGTTGGCCAAGCTAGGGACGACGCAATTGAAGGCGGAGCTGCGCGCGGTGAGGCGCGGGCGAGGCAGAGTAGCGACGGTGGCTCCGGCTTCGGTGAGCAGCGATGGCGGTGAGAGGCGGCTCCAGGCGACGTGCGGCTTCTCTGACTTGCTGGGTTTTGTCAAGTAGTAATTGGAGATGGAGGACAGAGCTCGACGAAAGTGAGAGGGGCAGAGGGCATGCGGGCGGTGCTCGACGGTGGCGACAGCAGCTCCAACGCGACGGTGATGGCGGCTTTGGCTCGAGTGACATGGCTGTTGTCCCTATTTTTGCTTTGTTCGAACAAGAAGGGGGAAAGAGAAACAATCGAAGAGAGAGGGGAAGGAGAAGACCGGTTTCTCTCTCTCTCTCTCTTTTGTCTTCAAACATGGCCCACCAAAAAGCTATCATCCACCCACATTTTCAAGCCCCAAAGTGCCCCTTCTAGAAGCCTTTAGATAATTCAAATTGTTGGGTCTATGGGCATACAAATTTTGCTAGGTTTCTTCCCAAATTGAACCTTAATCCCACTTGAATCAAATCAATTTGACCCCCATAATTTCATTCAATATTTCATCGATCAAATTGGTACTTTTTCTTATTAGTATAGCCCACTTGTATCCCAAATTCACAATCCCTTGCTTCAACTGAACAAAAACAGCCCTATTTATCCAGTCGAAATTAGAACCCGAAAATCTAGATGTCACAATAACGGTGATAGGTTTGACAAACTTTGAAGTGGGGATTTTTAGAGGAAAATGGGGACAATGAGTTTGACTTGAAAATATGTCAGGAGTTTGTTCTGGAGAATTGAGGGATATATGAAAGATATCCTCAAAATCTGAGTCCGATTTAATTTCACTGAAAGTTTGGTAAGAATGAATGACATAAAGAGTCTGTTTAAATGGTTCTTCATTAGCAGAGAATAATGATTCAATATCGTCATTTTCAAGAGAAATTCCGGTTTTACTTTCAATGTGATGAATCAGACGATTCTGACCTTTTTTTGCTTGGGGACAATTTTTGACAAAATTTCCATTCTGATTGTAGATGAAGCAATAATTAGATTTCTTGTGGCCTATGCGGTCTTTCCTTTTGCGGAGATATCGCCATTTCTTCTTTCTTCGGAAGTTCCTAGGGCCATGTTTGGATTTCTTCATCGAGAACTTCTTAAAATGTTTCTTTTTTCGAGAAAACTTTCCATAAGTACCATCACAGTCTTGCTTGGAGCATTTGATCTTTAACTTCTAGCGAGAGCAAGTTGTCTCGAGGCCTTTGTCATTTGTGATATAGGTGCGGACCATCTGGTGTTTTAGGCACAATTCTTCAAGGCATAGATGAATTTCTTGCTATATTTCTCCTAGGGGAATATCTTGTATTCTCCTTTGTCTTCCAAAAAAAAGATCTTTCAACCATCTAGGATATTTCTTTTAGGATGCAAGTAAGGAAAACATGTTTTAGATTTGGATCAGCTCCAATTTGATAAAAAAGCTTAAGCATTTCTTGATAATGCTTATCAAGATATGTCTTCTGGAGAGAGCAACATTTTCTTTCAAAAAATTCTCTTCTTTTCATTTTTATGAGGTCAGTGGGCTTTCCCACGAAGAAATGATATAATAAAGTAATGGCATGGCTAAAATTAGGTGACATTAGAAAATGGATTTGGTCTTGTTCTGACACTGATTTCCACCAAAGTTTGAGGCTTCATGTAAACCTTGTGACAAAATTGTAGAGGACATCATTCATATCATGATTGGTTGTGGATTGAGTATTCAACAAAATATGAAATTCTTCAAGTCATTCTGGCCATTTGTGATAAGAAATATCATCAATGGTGAAAAATTGTTTTGATGTCATGGACACATTTTGTCCAAGATTGTTTGTTTGAATAATCTTTGGTTTAGAATATTTTGATTCCATATCATGATTTGGAGGATCAGCCATGAATGTTGCTGAAGTTATTGGCACAATAGGGAGGGAATCAATAGCAGGAATTGTGAAAGATGAAGAGGAGGAAAGGGATACTGAGGCATAGAAAATTTGGTCATGTCAACATGAAACAAATTGCCAAAATCTCATCCAAGAAACTTGTTCGTGGATTATCCAAACTAACGTTCCAAAAATGTGACTTATGCACACCATGTGTTTTGGGAAAACAAGTTAGAAGTTCTTTTAAATCAATAAAACAGGTTTCTACTAATCATATTTTGCAACTCTTGCATATGGATCTCTTTGGACCAACCAAAATTCAAAATATTGGTGGAAAGAGATACTGCTTAGTAATTGTGGAAGATTATTCTTGTTTTACATGGGTATACTTCCTTGCAATTAAGTCTGAAAATTTTTCTTATTTTTCAAAATTTACAAAGAAAGTTCAGAATGAAAAAGGATATGTTATTTTAAGAATTAGGACAAACCATTGATGTGAGTTTGAAAATCAAGATTTTGCAAAATTCGTGATGACTCTGGTTTTCAGCATGTTTTCTCCTCTCCATACACTCTAAACAAAATGTAGTTGTGGAAAGAAAAAATAGATCTTTACAAGAGATGACAATAACTCTTTTAATTGAAAGTAATATTTCATCTCATTTTTGGGTTGAAGCAGTTTCTACAACTTGTTACATCATTAACAGAGTATTCTTAAGGCATATTCTAGAGAAAACTCCCTATGAGTTATTCAAATGAAAGAAGCTAATTATTTCTTATTTTCATGTGTTTGGCTGCAAGTGTTTTATTTTAAAGAATGCAAATGATAGAACTAGTAAGTTTGAAGAAAGATCGGATGAAGGAATTTTTCTTGGCTACTCAACTTCAAGCAAAGCCTACAAAGTATTCAACAAAAAGGGTTAGTATGTGGAAGAATCTATGAACATCAAGTTCCAAGACTTTATGCAGAATCAACTGAATCAGACTCAACTTGAAGAATTTGAACTTGCTCCAGACTTTACAAAGTTTACCTCTCCTGAAGTGGTTCAGACTCTTGAAGTTCAATAACAATATGAACTAGAAGATTCAACTGAAACAGAGGATCAGCAGACCCTCAAACCAACTAGCAATTGGAAGTATAAGTCAAGTCATCCTAAGGAACTCATCATTAGCAACATCGATGAAGGAATTCGCATCAGATCCAAAATGCGTGAAGAGTCTAGTGCTTTAGCACTTGTTTCTAAAATTGAACCCAAAACTATGGATGAAGCTTTGGGTGATGAAAGCTAGATTGAAGTTATGCAAAAAAAGCTCAGACAATTTGGCATTAATGATGTTTGTGAACTAATTCATAAACCTAAAGGTAAGTCTATTATTGGAACTAAATGAGTTTTCAAGAACAAGATGGATGAGAAAGGAAAAGTGATTAGGAACAAAGCAAGACTCGTAGCCAAATGATATACCCAAGAAGAATGAATAGAATATGACGAGACATATGCACCAGTAGCAATGTTAAAAGCAATTAGATTATTACTTGTTTTTGCTTGCTATAAAAATTTTAGGTTATTCCAAATTGACATAAAAAGTGCATTCCTAAATGAATTTATCAAAAAAAAAAAAAAATCTATGTGGAACAACCATCTGGTTTTAAAGATTCAAAAAAGCCAAACTCAGTGTTCAAACTAAAAAAAAAGGCTCTTTATGGACTAACGCAGACATATCGAACTTGGTATGATAGGTTAAGTAAATTTTTAATTCAAAATAGTTTTGATAAAGGTAAAGTAGATACCACCTTGTTCATTAAGAGAGAATGTAAAGATTTTCTATTCGTTCAAATCTATGTTGATGATATTATTTTTGGATCATTAAATGAAAATCTGTGCAAGAAGTTTTCTAAATTTATGTAGGATGAATTCGAGATGAGCATGATAGGTGAATTAATCTTCTTTCTTGGATTACAAGTCAAACAATTGAAGAATGGAATTTTCATTCACCAAAAGAAATATGCGAAAGATCTCATCAAAAAGTTCGGTCTGGAAAATTGCAAAAAGACTGAAATACCTATGTCAAATTCTTCAAAGCTAGATAAAGATGAAGAAGGAAAGAGTGCAAACCAAAAGCTATATAGTAGCATAATTGGTTCACTTATTTATCTCACTGCATCTAGACCTCATATTTTGTTTAGTGTTTGTATTTGTGTTAGGTTCCAATCAAATCTCAAAGAATCTCACTTAGCTGCTGTAAAGCGCATTATCAAATACATCGCAACAACTCCAAATCTAGGACTATGGTATCCAAAAGAAGAAGACCTTACTCTCCTTGGATATTTAGACGTAGACTTAGTAGGTTGCAAAGTGGATAGAAAGAGTTCTTCTAGTACATGTCAATTGCTTGGTAACAAGCTGGTATAATGATTTTCAAGAAAATAGAGCCCATAGCTCTTTCAACGGCCGAAGTAGAATATGTGGCTCTTGGAAGTTGTTGTTCTCAAATCTTGTGAATACGAGAACAGCTAAGAGACTTTGGAATTGAATAATCATGCATTGAGATCAAATGTGACAACACCAGCGCCATAAATCTCACAAAAAATCCAATCATGCATTCAAGGGCAAAGCATATAGAGATTCGACATCACTTTATTAGATATCATGTTCAAAATGGAGAAGTTATGATTCAGCTCATTGACTCAAAGAATCAATTGACAGACATGTTTACAAAGTCTTTGGAGAAAAGCCTATTTGAGTCTATTCGTACCAAACTGAACATCACATTTTTTATCGAGTAAAATCTGGAAGTATTCAAGACTCAGAAATAAAGTCTGAAGGTATTCAAACTCAGAATTACTAAGAGTTGCAACTGTAAGTTATTTCCGTACTAGCAATTTAATTTTTGGATAAAAGCTTAAAAATGTACGATTACTTTTTGAATTGCTATTTTCTTATTTTTAGCAACTAACCAGGCAGCACGGCGAACGGGAATGGCGAGGACGGGCGAGAGGCGTGCGGGCAAGCGACGGTGACGTTGTTGCTTGTAATGGCTTCGGCGGGGCTGGCGATGGTTGTTGGCTTCTGCTTCTAAGCTTGTTGGAGCTTCGTTCGGACGGGAATGGAGGGAGAGGATGGAGGGCTTGATGGGTGAGAGGGGAGAGAGGAAGGAGGGAACCAACTGCTGGTGGAGGGGACCACTTCACCCTCTCTCTTATCCCTTTGTCTCACATGCTTGGCCCACCAAGCTCAGCTGGCTTGCACAACACATTTCCAACACAAAACCCTTTTAGAAGCCTTTTGAGATGGTCCATAAGTTATAGGCAAGGGGGCATACGAATTTGTACAATTTTTCCCTCAAATTGAACATTGAATCATTCTCGAATCCATCCAATGCGACTTCTATAAATTCAATTATCAAGTCAATACTCAAATTGGTATTTTTCCTCATCAATTGAACCATCTTGCTTCCCAATTTCATAATAAAAAACAGTTCTTTGATTTTTCTGGACCAAAATGGTCCTAGTTAGGCAGTGGTCGGGTGATGGCAACAAGTAGCGGGTAGCAATTGGGCGATAGTTAGTGATGGGCGGTGGGCAGCGGCGACAGGCGGTGGTCGGGCGGTAGCGGGCCATTAGCAAGAAGAAAAAATGAAAAAAATACAAAAATTTATGGATTGTACCAAACGCATTTCTATTCTTTTTCTATTTCAAGAATAAAAATTTTGTGTAGTTACTGAACGTCTTATTTTACTTAGAAATTGTTCTAGAGAGTAGAAATGGAAAAGAATTATTTCTCAAAAGAAATTATTCCCCGGAATAGAAATGTTACCATTCACACCCCTAGACAACTGTCTAAGTCTCCAGTATCAGCCTCCACCAGCTTCTCTCAAATGCCTCCTTTCTATCCCTGTGACCTCTCTCTCTCTTAAAATGACTCTGTCTTGGTAGTGGAGAGAGATGGGGATTGCTTGGTAAAAGTGGTCAAAACGAAGCTGTCGCGACTACCACTTAAGGTTTGGCTAATGGACTACTAAGTCTAAACTTAGCTCGGACTCTTCTAAACCCATACCAATTCACGATTTAGATTCAAGTATTTAGCATGCAAAAGATTATTAGTTAGGAGTCGCCATTAATCTATTTTTGGTGGGTTGATTAGAAACCCAAGTAAAGTAACGAGAGATTTACTTTATTCCTGTGAACTAGAGATTTGTGAGTTTAGAGACTTGATTACGCTAAATTTCTCTAATGCCCTTTCGGTGTCTTTCTCTTTTATTTCGAAAAAAATGTTTTGCAGGCAGCTTCAATTGATTTTAATTTACTTCCTTAACATATGAGGTGATCATGCGGGTGCACAAACCACCAATTTAACACCCAAAAAAGTAATGAATAAATTACGGGACTTACCTCGTAACAACGAAAACATCTGCAATGTTAGCTCAAAATTCACATCAAATGCCCTAGATATGATTCCTATTTAATATGCAATCACTTAATCTTTTTTTAGGATTTTTTCTTGTTTAATGAAATTTAAGCTATATGTCATGCAATTTAACTAAATAGCCTAATTCTAATGACGGACAATTTCTAATTAAATGGACCTAGCAACAATCATGAAATGACATGCATTTCACAAACCTAATTCTATATGACATGTGCGTGATATTTTTGTATTTTTTTTAAATTCGTAATTAAAAATTACTAATAATATCTATAGACTAACCTAAATCCTATCTTAACCTAAATAGATATCTCAAAAAAAAAAAAAATCAATGCAAAGATGTTATTTAGTCTAAATATTATCTAAACATGCATCCTAAAAAAAGTAGCAAAACTATTATATCATGCAAATCTAACTATGAAGCTAATTCTAATCTACATGATGCGCAAATTTTGTATTTTCAGCACAAATAAAGCAATTAACGTGAGGGAAGCACTAAATCATTCAGAATCATAAAAAATATCATTCATTGATCGAATTAGGAAACAATATCTAATCAGCTTGGTTATTTTGCAAATAAAATTGATAAATTAATATTAAGCCTTGAAAATTAAAATATCAATTTCATTCTCACTGATTAATTATTTCATCTATAGCCTGGAATAAAAAAAATCAATGTGTGGTTGTAGATTAGAAAACAAATCCTAATAGATATTGCCTAAAGTCTCAATGAAATCAATATTAGTACGCAGTCATCCAATTGAAGCAGTAAAATATTGAGATGAAATTTGGCTCAAGAAAATTACCTTATTTCAATGATTTGCTTACCGAAATGGGATCGGCGCCAAGGATTCGCGAACAGTGGCCGGCGTTGAAACAGACTCGGCCCGATCGTGGCTAACTCAGAAAAGACGTCACGGCCGTGTGGGAATTCACGGTGGCTAACGATTTTGTCACGCCACGGCAAGGAAATCAATTCTCTTCGAAATCCCACTGATGGTCTCCTTGCTTTGACCACCGAATAAAGTCCTCTCTCCTTTTTCCTTATTCACCATGTGCTCCCAACAATCTGAATCGAGATGGTCTCCAGTATATGGGTCAAACGCCACGAGGACTATGAGGTCGTCTATAGGGGATCTTCTTGCATGGTGTGCACTCTCGGTGAGGGCGCTTCCGGAACGGTGATGAAATGCCGATCAGCTGTGGAAGGGCTACGTGCTATAAACCGATGGGGTCGTGGATTGATCAAAGCAGCGTCCGGTCAGACGGCAGGGAGCGGACGAACGAAGGGCGTGGTCGTGAGATGACTGAGTTCGTTGGAGACTGCAGTTGCAGCAGCAATTCGCGTGAGGATGCGGAGGGAAGGGCTCCGTGACGACGCCAATCGCGACCTAGGAGGGACATGCTTCGAGGCAGAAGACGATAGCCATCTCTCTTTCTTCCTCCTCTCTCTCTCACCCTTTGCCGAGAAGAATCCCTTCTCTTTTCTTTATAGGGAAAGGACTCAAGCTTAGCAATTTTTTCTTTCTTTTTCAGCTCACGCACGGAATCCCTTTTGATCATGTAATTTTTCTTATTTTGAGTCAAAAATATATTACTCCATACATGCTCCACGTGCGATATTCTCTCTTGATATTTCATGCTTAAACTTCCAATTTTCAGTAAAATATATCGCCTAATGTATAAATCACGTGAATATATGAAATATTTACTAAATATTGGAAGAATAATATGAATCCTTTTGGAAAATACTGAATTGTCAACTTGTGAAATTAAAGTTCATCCACCGCTGATCAAATGCAAAAATAAATAAGTGCAACTAAAATTATATTATGCAATTTTAATTCTATTTTTTTAGGGGTAAAATTAATCCTTAATTTTTTATGTAATAAATAAATGACTGGATCACCAAGTGTAAACAAAAGTTCTTCCCCAGAGTAAACACCATTAGTGATGATGGTTGAAGTGGTCAAAAGGCTGTTTAGCTTCCCCTTTGAATCTGTGGGGAAAGAATTACCCAGCCTCGTATCGAAGTCCAAAGAAGAAAAGTAGAAGTATAATCGAGTCATCTTCCAATCTATCAAAGACAAACAATGAAGTTTTCAGAGAGGAGGAACTGATATTGAATGGTTCACAATTATTGCACGATTCCCATGTCGTCCATGAAGTCCAAATGTTTGGTACCTATTGTTTTACATCAGCTGAAATTCTGTCATTTGTGCTTTTCTCCTTTCATCCGAACGGAAGTAAAAAAAAAAAACAGACAATATATAGAGATTTGAATTTATTAAGATGTGAGAAGCCCGAAAAACAAATCCAACATATGTAATGCACACAAAGGAAGCACCAAACACCATAATCTCTTCCCTATTTCTACACATAGGGATGGCATACAACAACACAAGGTCAAATCTGAGAAATCGTACATGCCGAGGAAAAATTTAGTTGCGGTGATAAGAGAGCATGAGGTGCTAAAGAAGGAAGGAGTGAAAGCAGAAGCAGAACTGCAGCCAGTGCAGGCACGTGGGTGGATGGCGCCGGTGAGTGGACGATGGGTGAGGCCGCTAGCTCGTGGTTGTGCATGTGAGGGGACAGTGCAGGTGAGTGGCCCTCACGGGAATCTGCTCGAGTGCCGCTCGCCAATGCCATCACCAGGAGGATCATGCAAAGCGAAGCAGACCTAAGCGCCATTGGTGAGACTGAGAGAGAAGGCAGACTTGCACACAAACTTCCTCTTGTCTGTCTGGTCTTGTGGAGCTTGACAGCTTTTTAAAGGCTTGAGAGTGCTAGTCGAGGCCCAAACCTGGGTAGTTCTTTGCATAACTGGTTCAACTTTCCAAGCTGTCTCAATAAGCGACCCATGAAGTCTCTGCTATGTATTAAAAAAGAAAGAATGTCTGATAAGTAGTCATATGAAGATTATTGGAAGATCCCCCTTCATTTTACCATGAGTTTCATCTAGGCCTAGTCTCATAGACTAAATCAATCATGTGACATATGCTTTAAATCAATTAGTGTTTACGTTGCAGCACATCGAGAGTACATGACGTATGACATGAGCCTGGTAATCTTTCTCATTGCGATTTACTTGGTTCGCTACATTATCTGTAAACTAATTCTACACCGAATCTCTCTGTTTACCGCCATCAATACTCATCCTGAATGGCACCGGTAGACACAGTTGAATTGGACAAGCCATGATGGGTAGTTAAGCTCAAACCTGTTGAGTATATTACTCGAGTTTGAAAAGGATACAGTTTTTAACCGAGGAATGAGTCGTTAGTCCGTCATAGGCATCTCTGTCCAGTAAAGTTCCGTGAACAATAGTTGCAGCATATAGAAATAATATCTCAGGCTTGATCCTGTACTTGGACATATAGAAAATGAGAGAGGAGTTGGTACTTCAACAAACCACAAGTTGGATCAGAACATGGGAGTTGAAGAGCTGTTCTTATGCTAAATCTCTCGACAAATTAGTTTAATAATGCCTTAAATAATCAGGCAAAGGCGATAAATTGGATCTTTGCACTACTTGGCATATCATAACTTTAGTCGTCTGCAAATGATGTTAAAAGACTGTTTGGTACTGAGAGCAAATGCTTCCTTGAAACATGCACAGATCACCGAGACAATAATCTCATCAAAGCTGAGATTCCTCAACTATAAAAATCGTCTTTGATGCGGGATTTTCAAACGGTGTGGACAAGACGAGGGAGATCGCTCAGAAGCGCTTCCATTTCGAGCGATTTGGCATGGATGTCATGCGACTTCTGAGGAAGCCGGTGCGATGGTAAGAGTCATAAAAAGAAGAATGAAAAATCAGTAAGGTTATTTCGATTGATGTGATTTGCGCGTTGTGGTCGATAAGATCACCATGGAAATCTCTCTCACGGGTTGCATTCCTATCGGATCAATTTCACTTTTTCCGAAGTCAGGTTCAGCTAAAAAAGAATTGGAAACGTGGCCAGGTTACTCAAGAAGCATGGCGGATTGCACTGTGGCTATGTGTTTAATCATGTGTCCGTGTATACGCGAACTTGGACGACACATTGTCAACAATAAATCATCTTAGGTCGAGCCAGCAGCGTAACCAGCCATGGTGGAGCAAGGTTTGCGAGTGACACTGACGGCCATGGACCGCTGGATCTGGAGAGCCAGCAGCGTCGCCGGCATGTCACCGACCGTGGCGGCTCGTCCGAGGTCGAGTGTCTGACTTTGGAGGAACGAGGAAGATGAAGCCAGGACAGAATAATTCCACGTCACAGAAGAAAATCCACGTCAGCAGCTAGGCTGACGTGGCTTGGGGCAACGCACGAAGCAAAGGATGAAATCGGTTATAACGACGGAGACCCCAAGTTTGCATGGGACTGCGAGGGGGAGAGTGCCGCTGCTGCTAACTGAATCCTCCCGCCAATTTCAACCGCCGTCATCTTCTTCTTCAACCTCTGCTCAAACCTCTCTCTTTCTATCTCTTTCTCTCTCTATGCACAGAGACCTTCTCCTCTCCTCCCATGTCTCCCTCTCGTAAAACGACCCTCCTCCTCCTCTCCTCCTTCACCTTCCTCTCTCTCCTCCCCTCCGCCCTCCCATCCCCCACCACCACCATCGGCGTCACCTACTCCCCCGCCAACTCCACTGCCGCCCCGGACCGTATTGCCCTGGATCAGTAGGTGCTCCTATTCTACCGTCAAAATTGAGATGACTTAACGAAAACGACGTGTGGGAAATTGGGGTCAATGAACTCGGTTTGATGCCATGTGAAGTCCACCGGGGCACCATATCTAATCATGGGAAAGGCAAGTGGAATCGGCGGAACTACTAATCTGAATGAGAATAATCAATCACGAGTGAGCATAAAACTCAGTAAACAAACTGTTAACCAGTCTTTATAAATCAATCACTGCACATGCGAGGAACTCCAAATATAAAATATGTGAGATCTTTTTAAAATCTAACTTGAACCTTTTTGAAAATCCAAAGAGCATGTCGGAAATTTTTTTCTGTGAAATCGATAAACTAGTAAATTTCGAATAGAATTTAAATATGCCAATAATCATATTTGCTAAAAACTTAGCCGGCACCATCTTTCGAGGGAACCCGGTACCCCTTAGGCATCTCGCACCCATTTGTTATCGCAATGATATCTAAGAAAACCGTGTTACACTCCACGCATTTGAAGTAATCTAGATACCCTTCTAGACATCTCGCACCTATTCCGACAACACAAGGACATTTGGGGACCCTTGTTACCCTAGGCACCCGAGGGAACTGTGTTACACCCCTTAGGCATTTCTACTACAATCCAGCACATCGTCGTCATAAGAACTAACGGCATTCGCCACACACTCATACCATGGTGCAACAATTCAATTAAAAAATGTCATTCACTTTGTTAATGCACAAGAAACATCTATTTCAAAACCAACCATATTTTATCCATTTATAAATCATAGAAAGAAATGGTACATATAAAATAGAAATGGTACAAAATAGTTAGTCGACATTGCCAATCTAAAAAGACAAGTTGCAAAAGGAATTTATCCAAAATCTCAAAATCGTCCCAAAAGGGCAGTTTGCACACCTTTATAAATCACTAGAAATCAGTTCTAAAAATTACAAAAATCTAACACGATGTAGATGAGACCCAGAAGACTCGTAAAGGACAGTTCGCCTCGTATGAAGACAATCCGAATCAGCCAGTTCACCTCAGAACAGACATGGAACCTCGACAATCCGAATCAGCTGGTCCAAGGGGGGCAGATTTCCGAGCCAGAACAGACAAGGAAATGGGTGTTCCGCAAGTTTAAATGAGTTCCAAAAATCGTAGAAAAATTACAGCTTATGTTTTAAGATGTTATCTATAAATTTTATGCGGAATACTTGTCCAAATTTCTTGTTGAAAATTCTGTGGAAAAATAAAACCACGCAAGGGTCAGTGCCAGTGTTCAAAAGACTAATTTGAAACTTGTATGCTTTTCAAATATGAAATCGTCATATGAAGTTTGAAAAATCCGAAATTAAAAAAAGTTATAGAACAAGGTATAAGGTGCAACTTTCATGAAGAAAACCTCACGAAATTTGTACTACATAAACCGGTATAAAATTGAAAAAACTGTGGGTATAAGTGACCCGAACATGTAAAAAGCAACGTCCCCAGGTTTCGTCCACAATTCATGTCATTCAACCTAGAACACACATAAATCTCACCGACTAGCGCCTCAACAACACATTCACGAACTCAATAAATCATAGAATCAACAATGCTAGATATGTACGTCTTCCAAAATCGTCGATTAACATGAACATATATGAAATCAACGGAAAATCGCGGAAATCCAAGGAATTCAACCTCGCTGAGCAACAATCAACCTATATAGCACAGAATGGAGGACAATCTATTTGCCTCGAGTCCAAAGTGTGTTGTTGCGGCTAGAAAGGGTCAGAAAATCCCGATTCACGGCCTGTTCTCTAACGGTCCGAGTCAGGTTGAGGCGACAACACGGGCAACGCGAGCAGCTGGTTGGACAACGGTGCGTTGGCTGGTGAGTTTGAACGGACAGTGAGGCTCGGTGTTGCGCAAGCAGGGTGTGCGAACAGAGAGGTGGTGCAGCGGTGATTGAGGAAGAAGAAGACGTAGAGGTTGAGTAGAGGTTCAGGCCGTGTAAATGGAGGGGAAGGAGGAGCGACTGCCTTCTTTATAACTCGGCTCCCTTCTCCTTCCACCGCTTGAGCTGGTCATCCCTCTTCTTGCGATCGTTCGCTTGACTCGGCGACAGCAGGTTGCGACAGCTGGGAAGGATGTGGTGTCGCAAGGTGAGGACAAGAGGCTGTGGGTGGCCTGACACGGTGACGTGTTGCTGACCTTGCGCCAAGTGGTGAGGTGGTGTCGCCTGGAGGGCTGAGATGGCACGGTGGTGCTGGTGTGTTGCTGAACGAAAGCTAGATGGTGATGACGAGGCGATAAGGTGTCGTGGTGATGACTAGACGGCGCGGCTGATGTGACAATGCTTGCGACGGTGCGGTAAGGGGTACAGCTGGAAGGGAGAGGTCACGGCATCGGATTGCAAACGTTAGCATTTTCAACATTCAAGTTTCGTACGCATACAATATGCGTTCTAGCATTGAACTCGTTCAATATGCCCTTAACTTAACTTGAAAGCTTAGGCTCGATTGACTAAAGCATTTACCAACTTCGGTTATCGAATGTGCCCTCGTACGACACACATTTACTTATCATCGATCAAATGGCTATGTCTTCCAAGGCCATGATTAGGGCGTCACAACTTATGAGTCTTAGTCCTTTGTTTTCTATTAGTCTTCCACAAAAGACTCATAACGCGTGAGTCTTGATCCTTTGCTTTATGAGACTTCCGCATCATGCCAATATTAGGATTACGACTGGGATGGATATGTTTTAGTCCTCGAATAAGCATGTGATAACCATGTTGGGTGTCCTAAATGTATGCAATAATCTAAAAGTACCACTCATATGGAAAAACCCAAACCTAATAACATGAAATTAAAAGAGCCGGATCTCACAATCTTATCAATTAAATAAGAATCGACCTTAAAACTAAGTAAAGTACTACAACAATTATCAATCGGCTAAACGTCACCAAATGCTAACAAATCGCTCACCCGAAACGATTACACAAATGAAAACGCGACGTGAAATTTGTCCTTGAAACCCTAAACCCTAAAATTTAACTTCGACTAAATCGTTGCGCAAAAACAACTCATGTCAAAACTCACAGCTCTACGACACCAAAAATCAATTTCCATGAAGTTCCAAAGCTCCATAACTCAAAAATGGATTACATGGCTCAAATTTCCCAAAATTTTAAATTTAAGCATTAAATCTGAGAACTACTTTGATCAAACGAACAAGAGGCACGAGTACTTACCGAACATCACGATACATAATTGAGTCGGCTTGGCAAGGTATCCATGACTTGTACGGGCAAAGCCCTTTCTCTTTTCTCTTTTTCCCCTTCTTTCTTTCCCTTTCTCTTCTTTTCCCTTCTTTCCCCGAAAGCACTCGGTCTCTCCCTCATAAGCTAAGCGTCCACTTTCTCTTTTTGCTTTCATTTGTTGACTTTTCAAACTTCTTTCCTTTCTTTTTTTTTTTTAAATGGGTCCCACCACCTTTTTTTTTGACCTAGTCAAAATCTCAAATATTAAAATATGAGTATCAGTCATTTGCTTTGCGAGTATTCAACGGAAGAAAGCCAGCATTATGCATCTGCTGGGCATGCACTACACAGCACAGGCCAATGCCTTGGAAGTTTCAGGCCTATGTTGTGTAGCTCGAGGCCGAAGTTGTGCGACGTTCTGCTTACACTGCATTGTCTCACGGGCATCAACAAAGCATCTGCTTCCAGGGTTGCCACGGCGTTTCGAAGCGCCATAAGGGTACTGCCCCCATTTCCCAAAAGGATAGAGGGCGAAAGGCATGCACGAAGACAAAGTTCCAAGGCATTCAAATTTTAGCTCTGTCAGGTCAGATTTAGAGTCAGTTGCCTAGGCCCGTTCATTGAGAAGACATAAGCTAGGTAAGCTGGGCGGGCCGTACCTATATCTAAATTTGGGCTGAAATCTAAGAAGGGAAGACTTCCGGGTAGGCTTCACGCCATTTTCCTACTGTGCTTCGTCACTCTCTCCGTCCCCGAACTTACAAAACTGCGAGCGAATACTTCAGGGTTTTCTCAGTCGACTGTCGCAGGGAGAGATAGCGAGCGAGCGAGAGAGCGAAGCGAGAGAGAGGGGAATCGAAGCCGAGAGCTGGTGGAAGTTAACTGGGGCAGAGCGACGCGAAATCAATGGCTCTGAAGCATCTGTGGGTTCTCTACAGGGTGCCCCGCAAGCCCAAGCCCTGAACATCAAGAAAATTTAGATGGCATCATAGTACGGGTTTTGTGCCGAATCTCAATGGGTGGTTGGTCGAGGACATTTTGGAGCTTTTCTGGGTTTTTTCCTCTAGAAGCTTCTCTTTCCTCTCCCTCGAACATTGTCTGTTCATCTCTTCACAAGCCCGCCTCCCAACGCCATTACATTTCGTCCCCTATTATTATTATTATAGCCTTTTTCTTCTCTTCTTTCTCAAGGAAAATCGGTTCCGGGGATGGTTTTGGGCAAACGGTGGTGCAGTCTACGCTTTGCTGAGTGACTGTTTGAGCATTCCTTCGTTTTGATTCCATAGTATGAGCATTTTTCGCTTCTCTGTCGTGTGATAAAAGCGCAAAAGAACAGAGGGCTTTGAAGTGTTTATTCAAGTACTGTCCTTTTTCAGGATTCAGCAAGTCAAGATCTATCTAATACCCCTAAAACATGAAACTGAAATAACAGTAACTAATCAACTTAGAACATGTCGCAGACCTACATTTCCAAACAAGGAACTGAGGAAATAGTAAAGCAATCAACTCTTGCTCTTCCCATGTTGCTCAATTTCTCCATCGCCTCTAGCGGAATCCCATTTTGTTGACTCTCTCTTTCAGCGAACGCAATCTTCTCACCACATCACTTATCTTCATTCTCTCTCGTGGCAGCTCTGCAGAGCAGACAACACCAATTTCAAATATCATCACCAAGGACTCTTGAACATGAGCACTTATGCTTTTTTGATTGCTCAAAGTGTCTGCAATTGATGATTCTTCCGCCTCACAAAATCGGAGCTGCTGATCTGCTATCTCTGCCACCCTTTCTGGCAAAGCTGCTGCGCAGTAATCGCGAAGGTTCAAAGCATCCTTAAACATGTCATGGGTGGGTCTCTTTCCTGTAAAAATCTCCAGTAGCAGGACTCCGTAGCTATACATGTCGCCATCTTTGGACACTTCGCTTCCCATTCCATACTCTGCAGTTGAATTTTACTTGACACATGAGATGATATGGGAAAATCATCAGGACAAGGAAGAGGATGCACGTTTAGAGGCAAGGGAAAAAATTATTGAAGGGCAGCAATTAAGAAAACTGGTTGATAATGGCAAGTTACGCAGCACGTTAAGTATGATTTTTTGAAGTCTTTCTATTCATACAACCTTGGTACTTTTACGAATAGAATGTACAATTGAATCAAATGGATGGCAAAAAAGTTGAACCGAACCGAACTACTCTGTTAAGTTACTATGGTTCTCTTAGTTTTGTAAGGCACAAGCAAGTTAGCTGAGATGAACGAGTCTAACCTGTCTGCATGACTAGTGGCGATGTTTTAGACAACAAATTCCCTACATGCATTATTAAGGAAAGAGCTTATAGGATGAGAATTAATAATGGATATATTGCAAGTATACATACCTGGAGGAGCATAGCCAATGGTTCCTCTAAGTCCAATTGAGCTTGTTTGACTCACTGGCAAATCACCAATGGTGTTTGGGAATATCCTAGCCAAGCCGAAGTCACCGACATGTCCATTCATTTGGGCATCTAGCAAAATGTTGCTCGGTTTGAGGTCACAATGAATTACCTCCATTTGGCACTGATGATGGAGATAATCCACTGCCCATGCTACATCGAAAGCAATGTTTAGTCTCTGAACAAAAGTTAATCCATGCCTTGGCATCCCATTTGGTGCAAGATATGGATGCAACCACTCCTCCAAGCTATCGTTTTCCATGAACTCATAGACTAAAGCCTTAAACTCATTGCCCTGGAAATCGACACTGGAACAAGCTGTTAAAATCTTAACAAGGTTCCGATGCCTTATGTTTTTTTAGGACTTCGCACTCTGCCGTGAAACTTTTGGATGCTCCTCGTTGCTTCAGGTTAAAAACCTTAACAGCCACTATTTTGTTTTCATCTGCTAGGTTCCCTTTATAGACGGAGCCGAAACCACCCATTCCGATCAAATTGCTAGAGCTGAACCCGTCTGTTGCTTTGACTAAGTCTTCGTAAGACACTTGCTGAAATCCCCCTATTGATGGAGTCTCTAGAGCAGCCTCACTTTTCTTCCTCCTCGGCCAATAAAACGTCATCAGCAGCAACAAGAGAATCAGTGCCGCTACTATCCCACATGTAACTGCAATGATAACGTAAGGAGAGGTAGATGATCCGTGTTTTCCCTTGCTTGTTGAGCAACTTGGCAAATCTAGGATTGACATACCGCCACAGAGCTTATCGTTTCCTTCAAGTGAAGTCGCGCTCGTGTTCAGGAACACCCCTTTGCTCGGTACCTCACCCTCAAAGTTGTTGAAAGATAGATTCAGGTACTGCAATTGAAATTTCTCCAAGAATGTCGGAACAGGGCCGGAGAAATTAGTATTTGAGAGATCTATGTACTGAAGACCATTCAAGGAACTCAAGAATGATGAGATATTCCCTTCAAATAGATTACTTTGCATGTGAAGCTCCATCAATCTAGTGCATCTACTGAGGCTACTAGGGATTTTTCCCGATAGTTTATTGCCATGTACGTCTAATTTGGCTAAGTTGTTCAATTTACCGATTTCTTCTGTTAAGGAACCACTCAATTGGTTTTTGGATAGATCAAAATAGATAGATAGGGAAGAGATAGTGAAAGCTTTTTTTTTTTTTTTTTTTTTTTTTTTTTTTTTTTTGGACGGAAAGAAACTATGCATTAGGTAAACGGATAATTACATCCTGCGTAATAAGAGTCAAAAGCTAATAAATCTAACAGAGGAGCAGGAGGGGACAAAGCCCAAGTTTCGGGTAAGGAGCCGCTATTGCAGGCTTTCGCGGCCCAGTCGGCCGCTGCATTAGCATCTCTAGGGCAGAAGCGAACGCACAGGGGAGGGAGACGCGAGATGAGAGCTACAGCTTCGGACACCAAAGATCTGATCTTCCATGGAGTTTCTGCCGCATCCCGAACCGCTTCAACAAGGAGAAGACAATCAGATTCGATGAGAGACACCCGATTTTCGGAGGAGGTGATCAGATGATTGAGAGTGGTATTTAGGGCTTCAGCCTCAACCTGCAGAGCGGAATCCGCAGTACGATCTTCGTAAAACCTTCAATCAGATTCCCGTTGTGATCCCGACAAAGATAGGCTACTGAACCTGTATTGCTTCCTGGTTGATAAGCCCCATCGATGTTGATCTTGAGTGCGCCTGGATCTGGTGGCCTCCATAGGGTGCTGGGATCAGGACGCCGGTGGGATGACCCGAGTCTGGGGACTGCAGCTGAGGCTAGAGCAGCCGTGCGAACCTGTGCCAGAGAGTGAGCAACAACCTGAAAGGGATCGGGTCTCTGGCGAACAAAGATGGAGCGATTACGAGACTTCCATATCTGCCACAATAGGGTAACGATCAACTCCAAACCAGGTACCGTCTTGTATTTTGTTGACAGATGCTGAAACCATTCCTCTATGCGACGAATTGCTGTAAATTGTGTAGAAACTCCGACTTGAGGATGAGACCATACCTGTGAGGTCCAGGGGCAACATAAAAATAAATGCTCCATAGTCTCAGGCATCTTAGAGGAACAAAGGGTACATATAGGAGAATCACTAATCTGTCTGCGAAATAGATTTTCTCTTGTTGGTAACGCGTTCTGACAGAGTGACCAGAGGAAAAATTTGAGTTTAGGAGCAATCTTAAGTTGCCAGATGGTAGTCCATAGTTTATGTGGTGGAGAATATGAGGATGAAGCTCTATTAAGTGAAGGATTAGGAGCCTCTTGTCGAAGAACACTATAGGCACTTTTCACAGTAAACCTGCCTTGAATAGTACACGGCCAGATTACCTTGTCAGTGGTATATTCTGGCCTGATCGGGATCTTGAGAATTTCTGCAGTAGTCTCCACATCATAAAAACGTTCCGGTAAAGATAAATCCCATCGCTTAGTTTCTGAATCAATTAAATCAGCAACTCGTTGAGGTTCCTGTGCAACAGCAGTTCCGCCTATTCTACCTTTAGGAAGCCAAAGATCTTCTCGAATCCGAATGTGCTGACCATCCCCTACCGACCACTGCAGCTTAGATGAAATGGAATCCCTTCCCATTAGAAGACTCTGCCAACCCCAGGAAGATCTAGTACCCTTTGAAGCTGTGAAAAAATCTTGAGAATGGAAATACAGCCCTTTGAAAAGAGATACCCATAAAGAAGTAGGATTCTGTATTAGACGCCAGGCCTGTTTACCTAACATAGCTCTATTGAAAGCCACTAGGTCTCGAAATCCTAAACCTCCCATATTCTTCCTAGTCTTCAGAATCTCCCAATGTTTCCAATGGATTCCAGATTTCCGGCTATCAGTTTGCCACCAAAAGCGGGCAATCTTTTTTTCAATAGATTGGCAAAGCAAAACAGGTATCCTAAAAATGGACATAGCGTAATGTGGAATGGCATGGACAACACTCTTAATAAGGACTTCCTTACCCCCCTTAGAAATTAGATTTTCCTTCCACCCATCAAGCTTGACATTAACTCGGCTTAAGATCCATGCAAACATGTCTCGTTTAGAGCGTCCCCAATCAGATGGAATACCAAGATATTTTCCTGTGGTAGCTATCATAGGTAGTATGATCTCCTAGGCTAGAGTCTCCTTAAGTCGGTCGGGGCAGCCTTTGCTAAAGAAAATACCCGACTTATTTCTATTTATGGCCTGTCCCGTGGCAAGACAATACTGGTTCAGAATATTAGAGAGTTCTTGGCATTCATGAATTGACCCATGTAGAAAAAAGATGGCATCATCAGCATAAAACAAATGAGTTAATGTAGGACACCACCTATTTAGTTGGATACCCTTAAGATTTCCCATATGAATAGCTTGATGGATGAGAGTAGATAGCAAGTTCGCCATAAGAATAAACAGATAGGGAGATAAAGGATCTCCTTGCCTTAAACCTCGCGTGGGGTAGAAATACTCTAGCTGTTCCCCATTAAAGTTGACACTAATAGAAACAGTTGTGATGCATTGCATAATCCACATAACCCAAGTAGAATGGAATCCTAACCTGAGTAAGTAGTCATGCAGAAAATCCCATTCGACTCGGTCGTACGCTTTTTTCATATCCATTTTAACAACAGCCTGAAATTTTCGCTTGCGATTCCTGGTTTTGAGCTGATGTAGAACCTCTTGCACTATTAGGATATTGTCCTGTATTTGGCGACCGTTGACAAATGCGCTTTGCTCAGTAGAGATGAGGTCGGGCAGGAGGGTTTCAGCCGGTTAGCGATCACTTTGGATATGATCTTATAGGCAAAGTTACAAAGGCTAATGGGTCTATAGTGGTCTAAGCTGTCTGGATTCGAGACTTTTGGAATAAGAGTGAGAGTGGTTCGGTTTAAATCCGGTGGCATAAAACCCGATCGAAAAAATTGCTGAACCGAGAAGAATACCTCTTCTTCTAATATATCCCAATGATGATGGTAAAAGAGACCATTGAAGCCATCCGGGCCTGGGGCCTTATTCTTTCCCAGCTGAAAAACGGCTCGCTTGACCTCCTCTCGGGTGACTTCTGAAATGAGGTGTATGTTCATATCGTTAGTAATGACCCTTCCACAGTTCGCAAGAATCGGCCCATAATCACGACATCCTTGTGATTTATAAAGCGTAGAATAGAAGTCCATCGTCATTTTCTTGAGATGCCGATCATTAGTAACCCACCGTTGTTCGTCATCGAGTAGCACCCTTATTCTGTTTCTATTTCTGTGTTGGATAGTGGTGGCATGAAAAAATCTAGTGTTCCTATCACCCCACCGGAGCCAATTAATCCTAGACCTTGACGCCCAATACAATTCCTCCTGCTGCCAAGCTTCTTGGAGCTTATCTTTTAATTGCTGCACTATTTGCTTGTCAAAGGAAACATGTGTTTGATTTGCAATTGACTGAAGTTGCTGCTGAATGTGCTGAATCTGTTCATCTGCTTTAGGAAAACTAACTTTACTCCATCGCAACAGAGCCCAACTAACCTGTTTTAATGCTTGTGGCAGGTGATGTCCCTTTGCTCGAGCTAATGACCAGGCCTCCTGAATAATTTGCCGACAAGATTGATGATGCAACCAGAAAGCTTCGAATTTGAAGATCTTGGCTTTACGACGCTGCTGGCCATCAGTATTAAGTAACAAAGGGCTGTGATCAGACCCTACTGCGGGGAAAGCCAAGACTTCAGCCTCAGGAAAAGTTATCCGCCAGTTGTAGGTACACAGAACTCTATCCAACCGCTCCTTAACCAGTTCTTCCCCTTCGCGATTGTTGGACCTGGTGAAAGCGCAACCTTTACTTTCAACATCCATTAGTGCACAATCATGTAATACTTCTCTAAAAGCTTGCATTCGTGGAAAATCAGGGGGTCGTTTACCAAACTTTTCCCACTGGTAGGCTATTTCATTGAAGTCTCCTACACAGACCCAGGGTAAAAAGTTGATGAGAGCCAGTCGAGTGAGGGCAGTCCATAAAGGTTGGCGCAAAACAGGAGTCGCTGGAGCATGTATGCAGGTCAGTCTCATACGAATTCCCCTTCCTGTCTCTGAACATATAGTATCAAAAAAATCTGGAGTAGCTAGTTCCACCTGTATAGAAACATGAGAATGCCAAAACATAGCCATACCTCCAGCTAGACCTATGGGATTGTAAATATAAGAGTTAACGAAACGCAGTTTCCGCTGTATTCTAGAAAGAAGCAGCTCGCGGTTCTTTGTCTCCATCAAAAAAATAACATCCGGCTTCTCTTTGGCCACTAGGGCCGTTAGAGCTTGAACCGTCAGGGGAGAGCCAAGACCCTGACAGTTCCAGGAAAGGATCTTCATTTTACAACCGGTGGCTTTGTCGGGCAAGCCACCTCAGCCCAGTTACTGACTTCATCAGCCATCATAACAGGAGTTTCAAGTAATTGAGTTTCATCAACTTGCTCTGAGTGTAGATCATAGGGGGTGTATCTTTTGAGTTTCTTTGCTGTCCCTACTTTAGTAGGAAGGTAAGAAGGCTTTGCTTTCTTCTTATTGACAGCTGCTATTAGTTGAGATCGATGCCCTAGATCCTAAGCAAAAGCTGGAATCAAAGCTTGTTCTGTAGTAGCAGGCAAGGAGCGGGATAGATTAGCTTCTTTTGCTGTAGGGGTGAATTGTTGCTTTTCAGCATCGGTATCCGCTACTAAGGTAGAAACACTGGAATCCTTTCCCAGGGGCAAATGTTGGACTCCTTTCAGTTTTGATGATAGGGGAATCATATCTGTAGTGACTGTTCTCGTTCTGTCTATGCTTGCCTTATGAACTACTTGCTCGATGTTTGCATCAGATGGCAAAGCTAGTGCAGTAGATGTCCGGAAAGGGGGAGTTTCGGGGATAACTTCCTCAGGGCCATCATAGGTAGACCCATCTTCATAAAAGGTGTGCCAATATGGACTATGCTCGTTGACCTCAGCGCGTAGCCACTGACCAAAGGCCATCTTTTCTTTACCAGCCATCTTCGCATCACTAAAAGGGATGTGCGGACAGTACATTGCATAATGGCCTAATCTTCCGCAGGAATAACAAAAGTGGGGGAGCCGTTCGTACCGGAAGTCCAGCTAAAATGCTTTCCCGTCAAGGCGAATCAGATGCCCTGGTTTCAAAGGGTCATCGAGGGTAAACTCTACCCTAGCGCGACTGACTTTCGAGGTAATTCCCTCCTGATTATCAACTCTTACTTCCAGCACCCGCCCAACTCGTTGAACTGCCTTACTTATCAACTGATCGGTGGACCACTCTAGGGGGAAACCAAGAACTTGAATCCATAATGCACATTTTGAGAAATCGTACCTGTGAAGGGGAGTATTCGGTTGCCACGGTTTAAATAGCGCCAAATTTGTAGAAAAGCGCCATGGGCCTCCATTTTCGACTCTCAATTTATCGCTTGCTAGCTTAAACTTGGCCACATAGAGACCCTTATCATGTTGAGAAATATCTACCTGTTCTGTGCGCCAAGCAATCCTCATGGTAGACTGAAATGCTTGTAAATTAACTGTGGAATTGGTAAATATCTTACCAACTAAGGTTCTGGTGCATTCTTCGAGTTTTGCTAGGGACGACGATTCCTCCCAAACATCAATTTCCTGTTCAGACCATAAATTCCCCAATCTATTGCACAGGGCAGCAAGGCGAGATGACTCATCCGGATCATGTGGTTCCATGAGTATCGATCAATACAGAATGCCTAGATGATGAAGAAAAACCGACATGCAGAGGGTATGACTGACGATGCAACCAAGGAAAGAAGGGACTAAGATGGTGGTCAAGTGGAAAGCTTGGTATCCGGTGAAATGAAGACAGCGACCGACGTCGTCATAGATAAAAGAGATAACCCAGCTACATCGATAAAGGACTCGAGGACAACGTCTCAATTCGGGGAATTGGAGCTTGAGAAGAAAATTCCGCAAGGGAAAGGCAGAGAATTACGAACGCAAGGAAAATTATAGTGAAGCAGAAAGAGCTGAAAGTATAGATGAGACGGGAGCGCCGATTATCGCTCGAGAAACTGGAAATGAGGGTTTAGAACAGGGTAAAACCGATGAGAACTACCATTAGCGGTAGAAGGGAGCTCTGCATGTCGAGAGAGAGTTTCTATCCACACTGACCGGACACTAATTTAAAATTCACTCACATAGGTGTTGACTAGCCAAAATTGAGCAGAATGAGATAGTGAAAGCTTGAAATGGTATAATTCCACTTAGATCATTCTGCGAAAGGTCAATCCCTAACAACTTTTGACATTTCCCAATACTCAGAGGAATGCTCCCTTGTAAATTGTTCCTTTTCAAGGAGAGTTCAATTAGCTTTGTCAAGTTCCCTATCGTGGAAGGAATATTCTCAGTGAGTTTGTTCATATGAGCACGAAACCGCTTCAACTTGATGATATTTCCAATGGTATTAGGAATATTGCCCGTGAACTTGTTATTGTCTATGCACAACCATTCTAGGCCACGCAAGTTTCCAATGCTTGGAGGGATATTTCCAGACAATCTATTATGCTCGACAAGCATTATACTCAAATGGGAGGATAAGTTGCCTATGGATTCGGGCAACGTACCTTTGAAATTGTTGTCATTGATTGCCACGACCTCTAGGCTAGTAGAATTGATCGATTCGAAGAATTTCAGGTCAGCTTGTGCTCCACTACCTAGGTGGTTGCCCGCAACGTTTATCCATTGCAATTGATTTAGCATTTCCACAGTAGGCACGTTTCCAGAAAATTTGTTTAACACGATTTCTAGCAACTTTAAGTTAGTGGCATTTGATATGGAAGTAGGAATTGGCCCAATAAATTGATTATTTGCGACATTAAAGTCAACAAGATTAGGAAGAGTGATACCTAAATCTGGAGGAAGACTCCCTTCAAGTTGGTTTTGGGGAAACTCAAAGTTGACAAGGGAAGATATGTTGAAGATGGAAGAAGGAAGAGTGCCAGAGAGTCCATTTAGACCAAGATAAAGAACCTCCAAATTTTGCAAATGACCTAACGAGGTCGGAACTCTTCCCACAAAGTTATTATTTGCCGCCGAGATGAGCACCATAGATGTGAGGTTCCCGAAGAATTCCGGGATGTTTCCAAAGAGATTGTTATGGTGTATAGATAATCTTTTTAGCTTCGACATGGAACCAATTGCTATCGGAATTTCACCAACTAGCATATTATTGACCAGTCCCAAAGCTTCAAGATTAATGCAGCCTGAGATGTTGGCAGGAATTTGACTAGAGAATGAATTGTTCTGTAGGTTCAAGAAATTAAGTCTATACAAGTTACCAATCTCTGGGGGGATTTCACCAACGAAACTATTGTTTTCGATGTCCAATTTTTGGAGGAAGCTCAAGTTTCCAATAAAAGGAGATAGCGACCCTATGAGATTCATAGACAAAAGTATCAAATGGGTTATCCTTGGATGCCGATGGCCACATGTGATCCCATGCCATTGGCAAAAATGGATAGTCATTCCTCGTGCTGAAAACCTTGAACGGATCGTCAGATATCTTATCTTTGAATTGGAGCAATGCATCTCGGTCGGTTTTGTTGGTTCCAGGAATTAGGATTGCTCTACAATAAGGCAATGGCACCACCAATGTAACGAAAGAAAGTAAACAGAGAGAAGTGATTGAGAAGCACATGAAAGAACTCACGCTTGCAAGTTTTTTGGCCCCTCACACTCTGAACCCTATCTATTTAGAAATGGATGGAGTTCTTGACAATAGCCTCTAGCTGCTAGATGTTCATTAGAAACATGGTCATCTCACTTGGAATCCTATTCTTGACATGATGCGGAAGACTTATAAAGTGTCACACTTCGAAACCATCATGAATGGGGGACGACACAACCGTCCTTCTACCCAAAGGACGCAACCTTAAAGATCCCAAAATCAAATTCCTAAAAGTCTCATCATCAATATTGTCCTTGTACTACTCATCGTTAGCTGAGGAACCTGAAAAAGATTGGAAAATAGAGGGGTGAGCAATTATAGTTTAGTGAGTAGTGCATCTCTTTTGAGTAGATCGAGCACCTACTATGCATATTTATAAACCAAACCACAACTCTTTTAACTCAAATCCATAATATAACAAATATAAAATAAGAGAATAAGTCACATATGCTTTAACATAGCAGCAAAAATATTCATTTCACAATAATATCATAACAAACATCAATGGTCAAATCCATTGATCAATCTCATTAATTCACATGCTAATGGTCCATTCCAATGGTTAATCTCATGACCATTGATCCATTGATCCATCTAATATGAAATCACATGTCGATGGTCCATTCCAACGACTAAACTTAAATCATGTGTCAATGGTCTACTCCATTATTAGCCAGTGGCTCAGCTCATAAAGATATCCTAAACTAGTATGTGCATACCCACAAGCCCCTTATTGGGCTCACAACGATATTGAGCATTAATATCAATCCACAACAACATCCTTCACAATCTATAAAGCCAAATCCACAAATCATTTCATATATTACAATATATTTCACAAATCAACCACAAAATTTTTTGCAACTCAATTCATATGCTAGAAACTCATCTCACAAACCAGTTTTACAAATTGAATCAAATCAAATGCATGTCAAAAAACTTATCACAAATCAATATCTATATGACATTCCATAAACCATCTCAAAGTTGAGCTTTTCGTAAAAAGATTTCACAAATCCAAAACATATAATATTTATCAACTTTGTTCATCAAACAGAATATATATTTCCATCAAAAAGTTCTCACACTATTTTCCAATACCAAAATTTAGTAAATGCCCAATTCGAATTTTATGCAACAAACATGTTTTTTTTTTTTGATAACCGAGGACTCCACCACGGGCCCCTCTGTGCTTGAACAGCTCCTGAGGGCCTAGCCCCTATACCTCGAGGGAGACTAACCTAGCAACCCACCGCTAGGGGCCCCCACTTAAATTGCTAGCAATTGTGGATTTCAAATTCTCGACCTCAGCGATGAGGGAATGACTCTCAACCAACGCAACTATCCACGATTGGTAACAAACATGCTTATTAATAACTCATAAAATATTAAATCTTTATCATTTTAAAAACATGAGCTTATAAATTCTTAGAAGAGATAGCACCACTTACCTAGGAAAACCGATAATCAACCTATGTGGTTACTCAAGCCAACGCATTCATATTTCTATCAATTAATCGAAAATGATATCAAAACCAAGTAATATGCTACTCTCCAACTAATGACTCTACTAAATTACGCTTACTCATCGATAAGACGACACCTATGTGCTAATAAATTGCATATCCAAAGCGATTATTTAAGGTCTCTCCCCTTCATTCTTCTTTTCTTCTTCCTTTGACCGTTTAACCTTCTCTCTCTCTCTCTCTCTCTCTCTCTCTCTCGACTGGGTCAAAACCCATATTTTACATAAAGCATTTGAGTTTTAGTCCTTTTCTTTATGAGTCTTCCGCAATAAACTCATAAAGCATATGAGTCCAAATCCTTTGCTTTATAAGCCTTCCGCTCATCATGCCAAGAGTAGGATTGTGACTGGGATGACTATGTTTCAGTTCTTCCGATAGGCATGTGATGACCACGTTGGCCGTCCTAAATGTACGCAATAGTCTAAAAGCACTACTCACCTAGAAATGCCCAAACCTAACAATGTGTAGCTAAAAGAGCCGATGATCTCGCAATCTTATCAATTTAACGAAAATCAACCTTAAAACCAAGTAAAATACTACAACCATGAATCGGCTAAACATTATCTAAATTCTAACAAAATGACTCTTATGCGCTAACAAATCACTCACTCGAAATGATTACACAAGCCTAAACATGATGCGAAAGTCGGCCTCAAAACCCTAAAATTTCGCTCCAATTAAACCATTGTGCCAAAACGACTCACATCAAAACTCATAGCTCCCCAACACCAAAAACCACCATTCCCATGAAGTCTCGAAGCTCCGCAACTCAAAAAATGGATTACATGGCTCAAATTTCCCAAAATCCAAATTTAAGCATTAAATCTAGAAACTATTCTGATTGGACGAATGAGGGGAGCAAGCACTTATTGAATGTTGCGATACGTAGTGGAGTCAGGCTTGGCAAGGTGTCCGTGGCTTGTACGCACAAAGCCTTTTCTCTTTCCTCTTTTTCTTCTTCTTCTCTCCTCTTCTTTCTTTCCCTTTCTCTTATTTTTCCTTCTTTTCCCAAAAGCCCTCTACCTATTCTCTTAAGCTAAGCCTCCGCTTCCTTTTTTGCTTTCTTTTGTTGACTTTTCGATTTTTTTTTTACTTTTATGCTTTAAAGTGGGTCCCACCACCTTATTTTTTGACCTAGTCAAAATCTCAAATATTAAAATATGAGTCTTAGTCCTTTGCTTTGCGAGTCTTTAGAAGACTCAAAAAGTATATGAGTTGTGGTCCTTTGCTTTACGAGTTTTCCACATCATGCCAAGAGTAGGATTGTGAATGGGATGACCATATTTTAGTCCTCTCGTAAGCATGTGATGATAATGTTGAGTGTCTTAAAAGTCACAATGAACTGTAAAAGTGGGTAGTTGATGTGCATGTGATTTTTCTATTGCTTTGGTTCATGAATCTTTCATAATCTCTTGGCCCAAAAGAAGTCCCAATAGCAAATCTTGGGCACTAAAAGCATTGGTTGGTAATAAGTAAATAATAATAAAAAAAAAGGGCCAATATCACGAAAAGCCCCAAACTAGTACAACAATAACAAATTTATTCCAAATTAATTTTTTGACTACCAAGAACTATAAACCGGTATATTTATGATAAATTTACCCTCCGTTATGAAATACCACTTTCAGTATTAGATGTCATGCAATTCTTGTAAAGAGTTATGCAAACATATAATTTGCTATTTTTCCATAATTTTGCACCTCAAGCATCCCCCCTCTTGCTTGGTTCCTGCTTTTCCTTGAATTTTTTTGTGGGCATTTTGTCACTCCACTAGTTCACTTAGTTCCATGTATTCATTAACAAGGTGCTTTGGTTTGTAGCAGCAAATTCATGTTGTAATTATGGTTAATGGATTAAAAAAAGCCAATAAATTAAGATACGTATTTTTTATTCACGTATTTATTGAATTCATGAATTTCCTAAAATTTTATGTTCACGTATCTATTGAATTCATGAATTTCCTAGATTTGTATATCTTTTAATTTATGTATTTATTGAATTCACGAATCTCTTGAATTCACGTGTCTCTGGATTCATGAATTTCTTAGATTCACATATCTCTTGATTCATGAATTTCGTGGATACATGCGTTTATTTAATTCATGTATCTCTTCAGTACATGAACTAAAAAGCTCTATAAATAGATAGGAACATAGAGCTTTATTACGTTTTTTGTTTTGGTTTTTCCGACTCGATTCCAAAAAGGCTTTGATATACTTTTCTACTCTTCTGATTTTTCTGAGTGTGCTGGTTCAATTGAATGGTTTGACTGAATCTTGTTTACATAGTGCTAATCCAAACAGGTTCGAGGTGTTGTATCTTAGGAGGCATAGTTCGTGAATTTGCAGAGCACCATTGGCAGGAACTAATCGCTTTAAGGAGATTCGGATATCCATACCTCACCTCCAATTTTATGTTATTTTTCCAGTGATATCTTATTTTCTTCTTCTTCAAGATTTGTAAGAAGGATATTATAAAGTTGTTATCGTCTTCTTTACATTGATAATCTGATTACAACAAATAGTATGTTTTCTCTGGATTAATTTCCAACAATCTTAAGGTGATTAACTCACCCACTGTTTGTTGTTCTTGTCAGATTATTGAGATGGATGAAAGCAATGAAGTGTCATTCAATGTCCCGAATGTTTCAGGAAACGTTCCTATGGTCGATTCGACCGTTGCTATGGAAGATGTTCAACCCTCAAGGTCTGAATTTGTAGTAGCCAATATTACGGGCCCTTGGGCCAACACCAATTTTGGTGGTGCAGGTACAAGTCATATGACTAGTATGCCCGAGACTGTTTTTCAGAACATTACAAGCCAAATGGCTTTTGGCTCCGTTTCTGGAGGGATGGTTCATCGAACCTTGCCTACTGTTATGGCAACACCTCCAGTTACAGCAAATGAGAAAGCGGAGAAATTCACCGGAGTGGGCTTTAAATAGTGGCAGCAGAAAATGTTCTTCTATTTGAACATGCTAAATCTGACGAAGTATTTATTGGAGGTGTGCTCGATAATTAGTCCAGATGAGCAAGATGTTATGACGCTCGATGCATTGGAGGCTTGGAAGCATGGGGACTTCTTATGTCGAAATTATATCCTTAACTGTTTAGTGAATTCTCTTTATAATGTTTATTGTAATATTGAATCTACTAAATAGTTAAGGGAGTTCTTAGAGAAGAAATACAAGACTGAGGACACTAGCACTAAGAAATTTGTGGTTGCCAAATTCTTGGACTACAAGATGGTGGATTCTAAATCTGTCATGAGTCAGGTTCAAGAATTACAATTAATTCTGAGTGACATCTTTGTTGAGGGAATGATACTTCGTGAATCATTCCAAGTGACAACTATGATTAAGAAATTGCCTCCACGCTGGTCAGACTTCAAAAATTATTTGAAGCACAAACGGAAGGAGATGAGCCTTGAAGATCTCATTCTGTGCCTCAAAATCGAGGAGGACAATAAAAGGAGTGCGAAGCCTTCTTCTGTGCAAAAGGCCCATGTTGTGGAATCTTCCAAATCCAAGCAAGATAGAAAAAGGAAGATATCTTTTCAAGGAAAAGGCAAGCGGAAGGAACAATTCCAAAAATTCCAAGGGACGTGTTTTATATGCAGCAAGCCTGGCCATCGTGCTAAGGATTGCAAGTAGCGCCCGAAAAAAGGCAAGAACGATGGTGCAACCCAGCAACTGAATTTGACAGAACATGACGATAGTGAGAAACTATCTGCTATGGTAATGTTCAAAGCATCTTTGGTGTCGAACACTAATGACTGGTGGCTAGATATATGTGCCACAAATCACATCTGTGCAAACAAACACATGTTCTCATCTTATGAGAAGGCTGAAGAAGATGAGAAGCTTTATATGGCCAACTCTGCATCAGTAAAGATTGCCGGTAGAGGAAAGGTGATCCTAAAGTTTACATCTGGGAAGGAGGTCACCCTGCTGAATGTGCTGCATGTACCAGAGATTCAAAAAAATCTAATTTCTGGCATCATACTTGTTAAGAAGGGTATCAAAATTGTATTTGAATCTAACAAATGTGTACTTTCGAAAGGAGGAATGTATGTGAGGAAAGGGTACTTGTATAATGACATGTTTAAAGCTAATGTGGCTGTTATTGATGTGAACTCGAATCATGTGTACCTAAAGACTATTAATAAATAAAAGTCTTCAGTTTATACTATTGTGTCTCCTTATCTATGGCATGGTAGATTAGGACATGTAAACTATGGTACAATGAAAAGAATAGCAAACTTGAGGTTAATTCCAAGATTTGAGTTGGATGCTTGTTACAAGTGTGAGACTTGTGTTGAGGCCAAGTTTGCCAAGAAACCTTTCAAATCCATTGAAAGAACAAGTGAACCTCTACAATTAATCCATAGTGATCTATGTGATTTAAAGTTTGTAGAAAGTAGAGGTGGAAAGAAGTACTTCATCACATTTGTGGATGACTATACTAGATTTTGCTATATTTATTTACTAACTAGTAAAGATGAGACTATGAGCATATTTGTCAAGTATAAAAATGATGTTAGAAACCAACTTGATAAACGAATCAAACTGCTTAGGTCTGATAGAGGATGAGAATATAGTTCAATTTTGGAATAACTCTCCAAATGATACACCTTATACTCCACAACAAAATGGAGTTGCTGAACGATTGAACAGGATACTAAAGGAGATGGGTAACGCCATGCTTTTGAGTTCAGGTTTACCTCAGAACTTGTGGGGGGAGACAGCTTTAACTACAAATTTTATTCTTAAAAAAATACCCTACAAAAGGCCAGGTAAAACTCCATATCAGTTATGGAATGGAAAGTTGCCATTCTACAATTTTCTAAAAGTGTGGGAGTGCATAATGTGATTTATAACGGTAAGTCTAGACACATTCGTCGTAAACACAATATTGCAAGGCAGTTGCTCTCAAATGAAATCATTTCTTTAGACTTTGTAAAGTTAAAGGAAAATATTGCGGATCCGCTAACAAAATGTTTGTCAAAAGAGCAAATAAACTGCGCATCGAGGGGAATGGGTTTAAGAGCCTTAACCCAATAAAGAGATTTCAAGGTGGAAACCTAACCTATGCGATTGGAGATCCCATGGTCTAGGTTCAATAGGACAACACAAATTTTGGAAACTCTAGTGTAAGCACTGTCTCCCATTCCTATGATCAACAGTGCTTTCCTATAGCGTTATTAAAGGGTACGCTATGCGTTTAATGATTCTTATAACTTGAAATGTAACATGCAAGTAAGATATAATAAGATATCTTTAATAGGAATGCACCTATATACGTGAAGCTGGCCGACTCTATGAAAATCTTTAAAGGCTAGATTTCTTAAAGCACACATGAATCCCGTGAGGTTTAGGGCCGAAAGAACTAACACAACCGAGAACCAACTTGAATTGGAAATACTCTGTGTGAGATTTATTGTCTAGGCTTATACAAACAACTGGCGATTCAAGGCTTAGTCCATCGACTAGTTAAGTAAGTTCGATAGGCTACTAAAGAAGGTTCAAAGCGAAAGCTACCTATCTTGATGCGGTGTATTTCAATAGGCATGCTAAGATTCTTTCAAGTCAAAAATGTTTTGTTGATCCATTAATGTGGGGATTTGTTGTAATTATGGTTAATGGATCAATGAAAGCCAATAAATTAAGATACATCTTTTTTGTTCACGTATCTATCGAATTTATGAATTTCCTAAACTTTTCTGTTCATGTATCTATTGAATTTATGAATTTCCTAGATTTTCATGTATTTATTGAGTTCACGAATCTCTTGAATTTACGTGTCTCTAGATTCATGAATCTCTTGGATTCACATATCTCTTGATTCATGAATTTCATGGATACATGTGTCTATTTAATTCATGTATCTCTTCAGTACATGAACTAAAAAGCTCTATAAATAGATAGGAACATAGAGCTTTATTACACTTTTTGTTTTGGTTTTTCCGATTCGATTCCAAAAAGGCTTTGATATACTTTTCTATTCTTCTGATTTTTCTGAGTTTGCTGGTTCAATTGAATAGTTTGACTGAATCTTATTTACATAGTGCTAATTCAAACAGGTTCGAAGTGTTGTATCTTGGGAGGCATAGTTCATGAATCTGCAGAGCACCATTGGCAGGAACTAATCACCTTAAGGAGATTCGGATATCCATATCTCACCTCCAATTTTATGTTGAACTAATTGCCTTAAGGAGATTTGGATATCCGTACCTCACCTCCAATTTTATGTTATTTTTCCAGTGATATCTTATTTTCTTCTTCTTCAAGATTTGTAAGAAGGATATTATAAAGTTGTTATCATTTTCTTTACATTGATAATCTGATTACAACAAACAGAGTGTTTTCTCTGGATTAATTTCCAACAATTCATTCCTAGTCATAGCAATGGTTGCTAGTACCTTCGTGTGCCTTGTCCATCTAGCGATGGGCTTGTTCATACTTTGTCTTGCTTCATGCTTTCTGCTGTCGTAGTGGCCTATGCAAGTGTGTAATTTATTCTGACACGTCCTTCACATGTTGGAAGATATCAGCACCCAAATAAGAATGTCTAAAGCAAAAGCAACGAGACTAACTGTTGAGATATTCATGGAAATTGTGGAATGTTCTCTATTGGTATTACAGCACTTAAGCGATTATCATTGCAAAAATTCCCTTCTATGTACACGTGGGAGAACTTACCATGGGTCCTTCGTATGATGACATTTCATAAACAGCTAGTTTCAACTACCCGAGTGGAGCTATGCATGTAACACTTACCAATGTTATCTGTCATTTTCAGCGTTGCCATCGTCGCATATCAGCGTGCAGAGTGATATAATTACACTGCATTTAGGTCTTCTCTGAAAGACGTGTCACAGTTCAATTGACGAAGTAATTTAACGTGTAGTGTGCAGGCAGATAGTATTTGTCAAGTTTAATGAAAAGGGCCTTGTGTACTTAATTATGGGGCTAGCTTGAGAACAAGTCTATGAAATTTATGTAATCCAAAAATTAAGGAGCAATTTAATGAAGACAGCCCAGTGTTGCATGATTGCATGATACGTTTGTCCTGAACATGCCTCTTTTCTTTTCTATTATTTAAAGAGGGAAAAAGCAGTCGATCTGCTTGCTAGTCCATATATAGAATTACAGCAGTGCCTATCAAGTTCTCACCCAGGAAAGTTAGTAAGTATGGTCCCATAATTGGCTTTTTAGTCGTCCTACAGCTCTGAGGAGTGCATAATGCGGATAATGATTGCTTCCAGTTCACTTACATGGTCTACAGGGAAATGTAGCATTATAATCATTTTCTTTCGTCTCAATGTGGCAAGTCAAAGAGTTGCTCCATTGTTTCTATAACACTTATTTTATGGCTTCATTTTGCAGTCATACACAAAGGATGGGTTTTTCAGAATATAAAAAAGATGTCAGTGAAAGGCATTCCTCTTTTTTTTGTTGATTCTGATCATAAATCGAGGGATTCCTTTTTGGGAGACAACTACTCTAGCAGTCCGGAATCAGCCAGAAGTTTTGCAGATGCGCAGTTAGGCTTCTTTTATCAGCGGCATGGCTTGCTGATGTTACAGCTTTTGGCGGCGCTCATGTTTGTCCCGTCACTTGCAGCCTGGTGGCGGGTATATACCTATTGCCTTAAAAGATTTTGAAAACACTATAATGCTCCTGTATCTTGGTTCATGCTTTGGCCTTTTCATACAGAGGATTGGACAGGTTGATACTTTCCCATGGTTGCTTGACTCAGTTCTTTGCATCTGCATCATCCTTCATGGTACTAGCAATCCGAAGCCTGACGCGACCTTCTTCTCTTTTCCCTCATCAACCATCCTCGGCACGGAATTGAAAATCTGTTACATCTACCAGTTCACTGGGGTTTATTCTTCTCTCAGGTCTGGCCTTGGCTCCTTATAGAGTTTCTCTACGCCACAACCATGGTAGGGTAGGGTTTCTTTTATCGGTGTTGAATGTCTTACAGAAGAGAAGCAGGGAAAAAGGAGAAGCACATGTAGAAAGGAGAAAGCATTCTCACAGACACTGAGAAAATGTCAACTAAAACTGTAAGCTTCACAGTTTCTCATGGTTGGTGTGAATAACCACGAATTTTACAGGGGAAGGCTTAATTTGCTGCTTCTTGTTGAGGGTAATATCTTATGTGAAAAAGAGGTCAATAGAAAGAAGTCACTCTTCAGCCTTTGCCTAGTGGCACTACTCTAAATGTTTTGTGTAGGTAGTGCTTATATAATACTATTGAAGAGGTCAACAAAGATGGGACCATTGTTAGCTTTTGTTTATGAAAATGTTGAAACAGTCTTCTGGGCATTCAGATGGAACTTGAAGGTAAAATATTATGTGGTGTGATGTGGATTAGGTGAACAAATGTCAGCCCTGATTTTAAGAACATAGAAGCCCTCCACCAAGTATGTTTCGATCAATTAATTTTTTTCCATTCCTGTCAGATAAGTACAATGAGAGGACTCAGAAACTTAAGACAACTCTCTAAGTCTCTTAGTATCAGCCTCCCAAATTTTCAGTACCTATTGTTTAACATCAGCTGAAATTCTGTCATTTGTGCTTTTCTCCTTTCATCCGAAGCAAAAACCGAATTACTCCATAACCTTTTGGATGGTCTATAATTGGAGAAAACCAGAAACCATACCATGTTAAATGGCCACAGAGGCATTGATCTAGTTCACAATTTCATAGTCATTAACTTAATCTGCGTTGGTTAGTGTTAATTTCATTGAAGGAAGAAAAGTTGCAGCAAACCTTGACTGTCTCTTTTATCTTCTGTACTGCAAGAGACTTTCAATTAAAAAAAAGTTACAGTGTGCATAACATTATTCATTACGATCTCTCTGCTCAAGCATACTATCATTTACTTTCCCTGTTTTTTCCCAGTCCCATTGAATTAGAAGGTCGCAGTTCATTGGAATTTTGTGCAGTACAAGCTCTTGTGCATTGATCTGAAAATGTTTATTTCATTCGTCAGCTTAAGATCCCTGGTTTTCTTTATTATTTTCGCTCTTCAACTGGTGTAACATAACCGAAGGCGACAAAGGTTCAGCTTACTCAGAAAAAAACAAGAAATACCCTGGCAAATAATCTGATTCTTCACGAAATCATGAGACGGAAGTAAACAAAAAATGAGATAATATAATAGAGATTTGAATTTATTAGGAAGTGAGAAGCTCGAAAAACAAATCCAACTATGTAATGCACACAAAGGAAGCACCAAACACCACCAATCTCTTCCCTGATTCTACACATAAGAATGAAATACGACAACACAATGTCGAATCTAAGAAATTGTACATGCTGAGGAAAAACTTAATAGCGGTAAGAAGAGAGCATGATCGGTAGGAGTGCAGCCAAGCAGGCGAATGATGTGGTTCCCAAGAAGGAAGGAGTGAAAGCAGCAGCAGCAGAACTTCCCCCCAGAGCTGGTTTAGGCACGTCGGTGGATGGTGCTGGTGAGTGGACGACAGGCGAGGCTGCCAGCTTGTAGTTGTGCATGTGAGGGGACGGTGCAGGCAAGCGGCCCTCGTGGGAATCCGCTAGAGCGCCGCTCACCAATGCCATCACAAGGGGGATCATGCAAAGCGAAGCAGACCTAAGTGCCATTGTTGAGACTGAGAGAGCAGACAGACTATTTGCACACAAACTTCCTCTCTTGTCTGTCTGGTCTTGTGGAACTTGCTAGCTTTTTAAAGGCTTGAGAGTGCTAGTCAAGGCTCCAGCCTGAGCAGTTCTTTGTATGGCTTGTTCAAGTTTCCAAGTTGCGGTCTCTATAGGCGGCCAATGAAGTCTGCTATGTAATAAACCAAAAAAAAAAAATTTAAAAATTGTACGGTAAATAGTCATATGTAGATTATTGGAAGAACCCCCTTTATTTTACCATGAGCTTCATCTAGGCTTAGTCTCATAGACTAAATCAATCATATGACATATGCTTTAAATCAGTCAGTGTTTACATCGCAGCGCATCGAGAATGAATGAGGTATGACACGAGCCCGGTAGTCTTTCTCATTCCGATTGACTTGGTTCGCTACATTAACTATAAGCCATTTCAATACTCATTCTAAATGGCAACAGTAGACTCGTCGAACTGAACAAGCCATAATGGGTAGTCGAGCTCAAACCGTCAAGTACATCACTCGAGTTTGAAAAGGTACAGTTTTAAACCGAGGAAGGAGTCGTTAGTCCGTCACAGGCGTCTCTGTCCAGTAAAGTTTCACGAACAAAAGTTGCAGCATATAGAAATGATATCTGAGGCTGGATCCTTTACTTGGACATCTAGAACCTGGAAGAGGAGTTGGTAACTTCAACAAACCACAAGTAGGTTCAGAACATGGGCTTAAAGAGCTGTACACTGTACTCATGCTAAATCTCTTGAAAATTTAATTTAGTAATGGCTTAAATAATCGGGCGAAGGCGATAAACTATTTAATCCTAGCATTGTAAAAGTTGAAGGCAATTAGTTCATCAAAGCTGAGAATTCCTTAACTATAAACATCTTCTTTTATGCAGGATTTTCGAACCGGCGTAGATGTTTCGTCCTCTGGCAGTTCACAAAGGACAACACGAGGGAGATCGCTCGGAAGTGCTTCCATTCCGAGCGATTTGGCATGGATGTCATGCGACTTTCGCCATGATCCATTCGATACTATGAAATGTTAACTCATGGATTGCATGCCTATCCGGACCAATTTCGAGTTGTAATCTACAAGGTTCGCAAGCGATGCCAACAGCCATGGACGGGCCGAATTTGGAGAGCCAACGGCTTCACCTAGGATCAACTGACGCTGGTGACCACTAACTGCCGGATCTGGAAAGCCAGCAGCGTCCCCGGCGCGTCACGGACCATGGCGGCTCGTCCGAAGCCAGACAGAACAATTCCATGTCACAAAGAAAGTCCGCACCGATTTTTTCTTTTCAATTTAGTTCAAGACGCGTGTAAAATTATAAGTAGATGCCAAAGAAATGTGCTTGCCGCGTCAGCAGCTGAGCTGACGTGGCGTGGGGTAAGGCACGAGGCAAAGGATGAAATCGGTTATAACGACGCAGACCCCAAGTTGAAGTTTGCATGGGACTGCGAGAGAGAGCGCCGCTGCTAACTGAATCCTCCCGCCAATTTCAACCGCCATCATCTTCTTCTTCAACCCCCCCTCTCTCTCTCTCTCTCTCTCTCTCTCTCTCTCTCTCTCTCTATGCACAGAGACCTTCTCCTCTCCTCCCATGTCTCCCTCTCGTAAAAACGACCCTCCTCCTCCTCCTCCTCCCTCCTCTCTCTCTCTCTCTCTCTCTCTCTCTCTCTCTCTCTCTCTCTCTCTCTGTGCATAGAGACCTTCTCCTCTCCTCCCATGTCTCCCTCTCGTAAAACGACCCTCCTCCTCCTCCTCCTCTCCTCTCTCTCTCTCTCTCTCTCTATGCACAGGGACCTTCTCCTCTCCTCCCATGTCTCCCTCTCGTAAAACGACCCTCCTCCTCCTCCTCCTCTCCTCCCTTGCCTTCCTCTCTCTCCTCCCCTTCGCCTTCTCATCCCCCTCCACCACCATCAGCGTCACCTACTCCCCCGCCAACTCCACCACTGCCCTGAACCACGTCGCCGCCACCATCTCCGCCCTCAGGATCCCCTCCATCCGCCTCCTCAACCCCACTCCGTGGCTCCTCCGGGCCTTCCTATACTCCAACACCTCCCTCCTCCTGTCACGCCTCGATCCTTGAGTGCATACTCATCCTTCTTTGGTTGATAAAAATTTTGCAACTTTCCAAGACGAGTTGCCGACCATTTTATTTTATTGCACATGCAAAAGCAAATAACAAATACTCTTACAGTAACTATCTTGGGATAGAAAAGCAGGACATCACATTCACAAACAAACCACACTTTTATAAATATACTGAGTCTTTTACACAAGTCTATAACTAAAAAACTAGTTCTCAAAAAGAGGTTGTCCTATCTGACCTACTCTTCATGTCACCTCAGCTTAGCTCCAGGTCCTTCCTCTATGGCCCTACAAATTTTAAGCCCATGATGAGGTGAGATATAAATCTCAGCGAGTTTATGGTCTAAGCCCCAATTAAGAGGGAAATACACCTGGAAGTGTCCTAACCACACGACCACTCAATTGGCAGAAAGGACTTACCTTGCCTCAGTTATCTTCTTGCACATCAGTACAGTTCATATCGCAATGTATATAATCAATACACATAACAACTAGAACATCTCATCAATTCAATTAATCACTAGGAACCCGTTCCATGCCACACAGTTTTGGTCTCAAAATCAAGTGCATCAAACTCAACCATCATGCGTTCTAATTGTTAATTACACCCCTTAAGGGTACGGCCAACTCCAAAATTAGCGGTCTTCTGACATTGCCAGGCATTGTCTCACCTCCTTTGAGCACGGTGACGTCTCTCAATTAAACGGCTTTCCCGAAGGGACGTAAGTTCGAAATCTACTGCAACCTGAGTCCCAATAAATGGGTAACATTTGGCTTAATAGCTCGGGATGGTTTCTCTTAACCAACACACGACTAATCAATCTTGGCTTAGGACACTGTGCATTGTACTTAAATACCTCAATTAAAATAGTGAACCTGGCCTATTTTCTTCGTATTAGAAATACACGGTAAAATAGTTGTGTATGGGTACACGGTCAATTCACACTAGAAAAATTGATATCCTCCAATTTAAAATCCCACTATTTTATATAGTATATAAAATCATTTTTTGTGCTAAAACCCGACACCCAGGATTTTCTGAATAAATAATGAATTTCACAAATTTTGGAATTAAATACTCAAAATTTCAATCAACACTTAATGTCACGCCCCGATCCTCTGAGCGCGCGCACATCCCACTCTGGTCGATACAAATGCGACTTCCCAGGACACGTCGCCAACCCATTAAATTTTATTATGCATGCGGAAGCGAAACAAATCCCCTGACAACATTTAACTTGGGATAGAAAAGCAGGCAATCAATCACAACCAAACAAGCTTTCTTATAAACACATAGGTTTATATACAACACTGGATTGGCTATAAAATAGACCGGCTCAACAAAAAGGGAACTGTCCTATGACCAACTTGTCAGACACGTTCACCAATTCTTCAGCCTCCACCTTCCGAACTCCAAGACTTCCGGTCCTCCACGACCGTTATCTAGGGACCTGAAATATTATCTCACAACCGGGATGAGACTACGTCTCAGCGAGTCCTATCCTCTAAAACTCAATTAGGAAAAAAATACGCCTCAGGGCGCTCTAGCCATACAAATGGGATAGAGGACTTACCTCACCTCAGTTCCTTCCTGCACGTCAGTTTAATCAATAAATATTGACAACCACATCATCCAAACAATTCAATTACTCGGATCGATTCAGCGATCAATCGACTTAGTCGATTACATGTCATCGAAATCATCACACGGTCATTCTGACTATTCATTCTCGATTCTCAATCACGGCCTTACAGGCAAGTCTATATGTAGTGGTATCACGGCCCCACTCGGCAATGTTATATGTAGTGGCATCACGGCCCCACTCGGCAATATTATATGTAGTGGCATCACGGCCCCACTCGGCATAATTTAGATTTAGTGGCTTTTTAGGTTCAACTCGCAACCTCTCACGGTCATTTTCCCATCAAAACCAACACTAATCAACTTTGGGATAAATCCCCACATAGACATCCATTCAATCAATCGACACAAACTGGACCTATCAACCAATTACGGTGCCAAAAGCCGACACCGGGTATTTTCAATTTAAATACCAAAACTTCATCAATATCACTCAATTCCACACTTTTGGAATAATTAACCATAACCATCAATCATTCAATTTCTCAATTTAAGCTTACAATTAACACAAACCGACCGCACTGCTGCGATCAGCGCGAAATTCTAACGACCGGCCATCCCGGCATAATTTTCGAAATTATTAAATAATTAAATTTAATTCCGAAAATTAAATAATTAAATATTATATTATAATAATATAATTTAATAAAATAATATTTATAAATTCGAAATAATTAATTAATTAAAAATAATTAATTAGGGCATAAACAAGATTACACTAATTTAATCATATAATTAGCCATAATTAAACATCCATTAAACTAAGCATACAACTAATCTAATTTACATTAAAATAATCTAATTTAATCACATAAACCTAATTAGACTAATCTAAACACCCCTTAAGCGTCATTAACTCACTAAGCAAGAATTAGAGGATAAACTCACCGGTTTGCGCGCCGGTGAGTTCACGGCGACTTTCCGACACCAAGGCGGTCGATAAACCCCAAAGCGGCGACACCAACGGAGGCCGGGAAGACACGAAAATGAGCCTCGAAGTCGGAACTTCTTCTTTGTCTTACGCCGATCGGGCTGGCTGCGAGAGAAGAAACCAGCAACTTCAACGGCGAAAACGGGCCGATCGGAGCTCCGGCAAGCGGGTGGTTGGCAACCGGTGGCTCCCGGGGGTCTTAGGGATCTTATAGGAGGTTGGGATGGGCAAAGCAAGGGTCGGAAAGGGGCGAAACAGCAAGAAAACGCGGAATAGGCGGAGCAAGGCGAGTCCGGACGGTCCGGCGAGCGGCGGCTTCGGGCGGCCGTACGGGACTGCCGGAGAATCTTTCCGGCGAGCGGCGAGGTGCTCGGAACGGGCTGGATGTCCTCCTCACGGACGTGGGTGGAGCGTTCGCTGATTCAACCAGGAAGTCGACTTTTAACTCGAATCTTTGGCGAAAGATCAGCTGGAGCGGCGAAACGAGGGGAAAACAAGGGAGGAAAACGGCCGACGATGGCCTTCCGGGCGTGCGACGATGGAGGGGCTGGTGCTGCTCGGTTCCTCTGGTTTTTGCTGAGCTTCTCTCTTTCAACAACAATGGAGAAAGCCTACAAACAAGGGAGAAGAAGGCTGCTGAAGAGGGGGGGTCTCCTTGGGTTCTCTAGAGCTCAACACTTGCCATCTTCTCATTGGCTTTGCCCCCACCATGACACCACATGACCTCAGCCACTCTCTCTCTCCTCCAATCTTCCTCTACAAGCTTGGCAATAGGTGCAAAATGTAGTGTGTCACGCCCCGAACCCGGAGCGCGTGCCCATCCCTATTTGGTCGATAATAATTTGCGACTTCCCAGGACGAGTCGCCGACCCTTTTCATTTTATTGCACATGCGGAAGAGAAAAGAAATCCCCTGACATTAATCATCTCGGGATAGAAAAGCAGGACAATAGATTCACAAACAAACATGCTTTTATATATACACTGAGTCATGAACACAGGTCTATGGCCAAAAGACTACAAAAGACTGGCCTTCCAAAAAGAAGCGGTCCTAACTGAACTATGCTTCCGATCACCTCCTCTCAGCTCCAGGTCCTCCACTCGACGACCCTGAAAATGTTGTCCCACAACGGGGTGAGATATCGTCTTAGCGAGTCTAAGCTCTAAACCCCAATTAGGAGGGAAATACGCCCAGAAGCATCCTAAGCACGCAATCATACAATCAAGGAGACTTACCTCGTCTCAGATCCACCCTGCAGGTCAGTACAATTTATCTCACAGACAACACGAGAGCATGAGCAACAAATAAGCTCCGAATAACTGAAACGCCACATTCAATTAATCATGCGTTCCTAGTTTTGATCTCGGCATATAGCACGGCCTACTCTCAGTTCGGCGGTCTTCTGGCATTGCCAGGCTTCGTCTCACCCCATTGAGCACGGCAATGTCTCTTTATCAGACGGCTTTCCCGAAGGAGCATAGGGTCCAGAATCAACTGTGACCGGCTTCCCGTTGTCCAGGGGGTATCCCACATAGGGATAACGTCCAGCTCAATAGCCCGGGACGATTTCTCTTAACCATCACACGATCACTCAAATATGGCCCAGGGCACCGTGCATTGCACTCAAATGCTTCAATTAAAATGGTGAGCCTGGCATTTCTCTTTGTATTAGAAATTCACATGAAATTATCGTGTGTGGGTACACGATCAATTTGACCTTGAAAATTGATATTCTTCCTTTTTAAAATCCCACTATTTCATATAGTACTAAAAACCATTTTCTGTGTCAAAACTCGACACTTGGGATTTTACGAACAAATTTTGGAAATTCACAATTTTTGGAATTAAATACCAAAAATCAAATCAATACTCAATTTGCATAATTTAACACTCAATTGCAGAAATTAACCACATCATTGCAATCAGCACGAAATTCCGGTCACCGGCCATCCCGGCCTAATTTCCGGAAAAATAATTAATAATTAAATAATTACTGAAATTAATTAAATAATTCAATTTAAATTCTACAAATAATAAACTAGGCCAAAATCATTAAATTAATAACCAATACGGACTCGGAGAAATTCCCGAACCCTTCTAGATAAATAGTACAATTTATTTAGGCCTTAGCTAAACCATGCTAACCACCTAACATGCTCAATTAAATAATTCAATTTCTAATTTCATCTAACTAACCACCTAATTCCTAATAAAATAAATCTAACACCCCTTAAACGTTATTAGCCTACTAAGCAGAGTTTAGAGTATAAACTCACTGGTTAATTGCGGAAACCGTTTCACCGTGACGACAACTCGACGGCGGCCGAAATCTTAATTTTCGGCGGCATTGGCAAACTTGGGCCGGGCCTAAACTTAGCCGAACACAACTCAACAAGGCTGAGTTTCAGTCTTGGGCTTCTGCAGGGCTGCTGGTCGCGGGCTTGGGCCTTCTTCGCGGGCCCAAAATGGGCTGAGCTTCAAATGGCTAAAACCAACTTAACTTGGGCCTGAGCTTCAAATCTGCTGGAGATTGGTGAGGGTTTGAATCTCATGGGCTGAAAGAATTCGCTAGATCCATGGGCTTCAAAAAGGCGGATTGAAATTTCTCTGCTTATTTGGGCTGAACTGGCGGGCTTCTAAAAACTTGCGTGGGCTAAATCCAAAGAGCAACAAAGAAAGAGAAGCGAGCGGCTTCGACGGGCTGGGCTTCTTCGGTGAGACGCACGCGCAAGAGGAGAAACGGACGAAGATGGGAGCTGAAGGAAAACGTGAACTTCGAGAGAGAAGACGCGGCTTCGCGGCCGGTCTTCGTGAGCTTCAATTCGGTGGAGGCTGCGAGGGGTTGAACGATGGTCTTCCACACTCGTTTGTTGACCGGAGGGGGACAAACCGAAGTGGAGATGGCCTCTGTGGAAGGAGCAGGGGCGTTGCTGGTCAACAAACGGCAAGAGAGAGCCAGGTTCGATTGACTGGATTTGTGCGGGCGAAGGAGAGAAGACGCGGACGCACGTGGAGAGGGACACCCGCTTGTTGACCAAACCGAATGAAGACTTCGGCGTGGCAGCTTCGGTCGTGCGGCGTCGCTTGAAGACTTCAGCTGAAGATTTACCGAAGAAGACACAAGCGCGGAGCTGAAGACATGAGGGGCAAGATGGAAGAGCTTCGGTGGCTGAATCGAGGGCTTCGCTAGCCGAACTACTCGGTTGGATTTGGTGGAGATGCTGGTGGGGGTTTCTTCAGACGGTGGTAGCTCGAAGGGAATGAAGGAAGGAGCTTCTAACGAGAAAATCGAAAGCGAGGCGCGAAGACTTGGTGAGCTGCATGCGTGGGGAAATCGAGATAAGCTTCAAGGGAATGATGAAAGTGACGTGAAGCAGCTGGCAAATATTGCCGAGGAAGCCATCGTGCGGAAGAGTCCACAATCCCTATCCACTTAATTTATTACTTTGTCTCCTATTACTTTCTCCTACATAATTTCCACCAATTAATCCAAAGTTTGAAGTCTAAATTTTCTGCCTTCTCTCCAATTCCGAATTTCACCAATTAAATTCAATTTCCTTGCTCTCAATGAAGAAAAATCTCAAATGATTTTCCATAATTCCCCGACACTCATAGGCTTATTTTAGAAGTCTCAATTTCCATCAATTTAGCCCATCTGAATTTCCGCTGGTTTTCCGCAACGTCCGTATCGATTTTCCGCAAAAATCCCGGAATCTCTGAAAATTTCTCGGAGAGTGATTCGACGTTCCTAAAATAGCTTGTGACACCTCAGAACTTTCAATTTCTGAAATCGGGTTCAAATTTACGATTATTTTCAATCCGGCGCGCTTTTAGCGTGACCTAGTCTACTGGATAACTTTTAGGAATTTTTGGTGCAATTGACCTGTGATCGATTTATCTCGAGTCACAAAGTACATCTTCGACACATTAACGACTCTCACTTGTCGTGAAAGTCTCGAGGTTTCAATTACGGGCACCGGGTACCATTACAACAGAAAATCACTTTAGTGCCGATCGATGAGAATTTTTCAATCAAGTGGAATCACCCACAATTTGATCACATATCTCAGTCAAATCGACCTATCTTTGATTTCTGATCGATCTCTGACGGTGCCGTAATGACCCTTGCAGATCAACACGGTCGAGCAGTCGATTCTTGGTCAAATTCTCAAGTGCAATTGCATTTAGATTCCCTACTTGCTTCCCGAGATAGTCCGAGTTATCTCTTGAGTGATCAGCTCGGAGAATAGCACTATTAGCGTTTCGATGAAAGGCCCGATTTATTTAATCGAAAACAAATTATGAAAATTCAGGTTGTCACATGGTGTGCCATGGGAGCTACGAATTTTGGACATTCCCTCATTCAATCCATTCAATTCTCTCTTAATTCCAATCAATTGAAGCTCAATTGAAGCTCAAATAAATCGGTCCATGTGTCCTCGGCCTTCTCATGACATTTCCCGTCAAATGATTCAACTTGCATCCCAAAGATTCGATCAAAAACGGCCCTCTGACAATCCCGAACAAAAACGGCCTTACTTTGCTTTTCCGCCAAAAATCTCGGTTTGTAGAAAAATCTTCTGAAGATGAGTTAACGTTCCTAAAATGAATTGTGACTTGACAGAACTTCCAATTTCTGTAATCGGGTTCAATTTCATGGTTAAATTCAATCTGGCGCGACTTTAGCGCGTCCTAATCTACCGGGTAGCTTTTAGGAATTTTCTGTGCAATTGACCTGTGGTTGATTATTTTCAAGCCACAAAGTGCATCTTCGACATATTGGCGACTCTCGATCGTCGTAAAAATCTCGAGGTTTCAAATACGGACACAGGGTACCAAAACGATAGAGAAATCGGTCTAGTGCCAATCAACAAGAATTGTGCAATTAGGTGGAATCACCCACCTTTGAATTACATGGTTTGTTGAATCGACCTATCTCCAGTCTCTAATCGATACGTGCCGTAATGACCCTTGCAGATTAGTACGGTTGACGATCGTTTCTGGTCGAATTCTCAAGTCTATTGCGTTTAGATTCCTTAACGGCTTCACGATAGACTAGTTATCTCGTAAGTGGCCAACTCGGAGAAGAAAGCTATAGACGAAGATGAAATGCCCGACTTATTTAATTGAAACCGGAATTGGAAAATCGGGATGTCACACTTAATTTACACAAATTAACATCCAATTGCATAAACCGAATACATCATTGCACTAAGCACAAAATTTTGATCACCGGCTATCCTAGTCTAATTTCCGGAAAATAATTAATAATTAAATAAATTACCATAAATTACAAAATAAATAAATTTAAAGCATTTAATTAAATTAACCTAAATTAACTAAACTAAATAATCTAACTAACAATTAAATCTAACCATCCTATATAATTTAATCTAAGTACACTAATTAAATAAACTAACTAATTCCTAACTAATCCACCTAACTAAACTAATTAAACTAACTAAATACTAACTATTCACTTAATCTAACTAAGCCATCCTAAGCCTAATTAACATAATTAATCCACAAATTAACTAACTAACACACCTCTAAGTGTCATTAGCCCACTAATAAAGGATTAGAACGCAACTCACCGGTTAATCGGCTCACGGTGACGGCAGCACAACGGCAGCGAGAGACTTGAACTCACAGCAAGGCTGAGGGAACGCTCAGACCGGCTGAAAAGCCGCAAAAGAAACTCACGAACTCAGCTGAGTTCGCTAGAATCCGCAGCTGGCTTCGGTCTTTGGTGGACTGAGCGAAGCTGGTGTTGGCAAATCGGTAGAGGAGAATTCGATGGAGAGAGGGACGGCTTGGACGTGAAGAGCGTGGGCTTCAATGAGGGAAAAAAAAGGCTGCTCGATGAAGACGTGTGGGCTCAAGATGCGAAGGTTTCACGGTCAACTTTGCTGGAGAAAAACTCCTTTGGTTGACTGAATTTGAGGTGGCTTCGGACGTGTGGTGCAAAGAAGAAATGGTGGGTGAAGGTGGTGCGTATGTGAGTGGGGAAAGGGTTTCGGTGGAGAGAAATGAAAGAGAATGAAAGTTGCAAAGGAAAAATGAAATGAAAAGCATAGCAGAGAGAGAGATCGAGCAAGAGAGAAGAAGGCTGAAGGAGAAAGAGGCGGCGGTTGGACGTGCTGAGGAAGCCACGGCTGGAACCAAAAGTCAAGCATTTTATCCATTCAATTTAATGCTTGTCCCCTAGATATTTATGCATAAATATCCGAATGTTCCCCCTAATACTTTCTTGTAATAAAAATCCACAAATTAATCCAATTTTGGTGCCAAAATGCAGCCCTCCTCTCTTGATCCGAATTTACTCAACTTTGGCATCAATTTCATCCTCAAAATCTCAAATTCGAAGTCCAATTTTATTGAAGAAAAGTCCCACACATGTCCATAAATTCCCATCACCCGGTAGCTCGACTTAAAAGTCGAAATTTCCTTCAAATGAGCTAAACCAAATTTCCGTTCGATTTCCGAATTGATTTTCTGTAAAAATCTTGGAATCTACAAAAAAATTTCGGAAAGTGAGTCGACGTTCCTAATATGAATCGTAACACGACCGAACTTTCAATTTCTGAAATCGAGCTCAATTTCGCGGTTAATTTCAATTCGACGTGATTTTAGCACGTCCCAATCTATTAGGTAGCTTTTAGAAATTTTTAATACAATTGACCCGTGGTCGATTATTTTCGAGCCACAATGTACATCTTTGACACATTGGCGACTCTCAATTGTCGTGAAAATCTTGAGGTTTCAAATACGGACACATGGTACGAAATTGATAGAAAAATCGATCTAGTGTCGTTCGATAGAAATTTTGCAATTAGGTGGAATCACCCACGCACTAATCACATATCACTATCGAATCAACATTTCTCCAATCTCTGATCAATTTTGACGGTGCCGTAATGACCATTGTAGATTAGCATGGTCGAGCAGTCGATTTCTGGTCGAATTCTCATGCCTATTGCATTTGGATTTCTTAACGGCTTCATCTAATAGACTAATTAACTCGTAAGTGGCCAACTCAGAAAAAAAAAGGCTATAGACACGTCAATAAAAAGCCCATTTCATCCCATCGAAATCAGACTCGAAAATCAGGATGTCACACCTCCTCTCCATCCCCAATGCCCTCATCGCCTCCCTTCCTGCCAACCACTACGTTGCCCTCTCCTGGCTCTACTGCCACGTCGTCCCCTTCTACCCCCGCGCCCAGGTCTCGGCAATCTCCGTCGGCAGCAATGTCCTCGAGTCGCACCCCAACTATGCTGGCGGACGATTAAATTGCGACGTTTCCAAGACTCGTCACCGACCCATTCGTTTTATGTACATGTGGAAACAAACTAATAATCACCCAATCAACAGTCAAACACAAGGATAGTAAAACATATGCTACGCCTTTTCATAAAACAAACTTTATATATACGCTAAGTCAATCTTACAAGTCTATATAAAGAAGTCTATATTCAAAAAGAAGTTACTAAGCCAATCTTACCCCGGACCCTACCTATTAGGGATCCGGGTCTACCACGACACCATCTGGAATGTCAATGTCCAAAGGATCAGATACCTCTAGTATGGGCCCTTCAGCCTCGAGCCCCGAGTTCGCCGCGATATCTTCCAATATATCGATATCCATGATGGGGTGGAGTACCTCCTCATACTCGGTTTCAATAGTAGGCCCCTCAAAACCCTCCAAAGGACCCTTCCGAATCTCATTCGGCCCATTATGGAACCACGCTTTGAAACAATGAGGTACCAAGTGAGGTAGGTCCTCACCAACCCAAAGAGTGGTCACTACGAGCTCACGGGTCCAGGTGGTCCCGTGGATGGGGAGAAGGGTAGTCTTGGTCTCCACCTCCCGTGGACACCCAAAACAGACATGTCTTACCTCCATCTAAGGATCTGAAAATATTTAAACTATGATGGGGTGAGATAAAATCTCAATGAGTCTACACCCCAAACCCCGATTAGGACGAGAATTCACTCAGAGGTAACCTAAACATGCACCATATAAGACTTACCTTTGCTTCAGCACCTCCCCGCACATGAGTACATCTCATATACATATATAAATGCAGTAGATGTAAATCAATAATTGGAACACCTTATATCATTCATCAAATAATTATAAGGGTCCCGATTATAAGGCCAAACTGTTATGACACGTCCCATTCCGTGCACCACAATTTTGTCCCATAATCAAGCGTGGCTATCTCAATCACTCAAGCGTGTTCTAATTATTTACGACCCAATGACCACGGCCAACTCATTAGTCGGCGGTCATCGACATAGCTGAGTGTCGTCTCGCTCCGTTGGACACGACAACGTCTACATCTAGACGGCATTCCATAAAAGAGCATCGGCCTAGCCTCCACTGCGACCAATATCTGTTGTCAAAGGCATCTGAACTTAATCAGGCATCGTCCCGCGTGAACGCATCAGGACAGGTTCCGATAATGCTCGGCCAAGAATATCGTGCTTTGCACTCAAATAACTCTATTTCAAATAATGGACTTAGCTAATTTTCTTTATATTCAAAATACCCGGTAAGATAATTGTGCATGGTCACACATTTAAATTGATCTACATAACCCTGGTACTCTCCCAATTTAGAAATCCAGGATTTTATATAGTATATAAAATATTTTTGTATCAAAAATCAACACTCGGTATTTTTCTAATTAAACACCCATAAAATTATATTTTTGCAATAATAATCAAAAAATCATCACCAAACACTCAATTGCATAATTTAGCAATCAATTCCACAAATGAACATATCCATAAAGATCAGTATAAAATGTCACTAACTAGCTATTCTGGCACAATTTACGCTAATTATAATTAATTAAATAAATTACAATTAATTATATAAATTGCAAATCATTTAAAATAATCCACTTAATTAATTTAATTAAACTAACCGAACTAACCTAATTGAACTAACTAAATTAATCTAGCTAGGCTAACTACATTTGATCTAATTAAGCTAACTAACCACCTAACTAAACTATTTAATCTAACTAGCCAATCTAACTAAATAGGTACACTAACTAAATTACACTAATAATAATTAACCTTAAACTAATCCCCCTAAGTGCAATTAACTTCCTAATCCAAGATTAGGGCATTAACTCATCGGATTAGCAAGGTGACCGGTCCATGACAACGGTGGCGCGAAAGCGATGAAGACTCGAGCCTATGGCATCTCAAAGGGCCGAGAAGAAGCTAAAAACCAGCTTTACGGCTCACGGCTTGGAGCGCTTCGATTCTAAGCTAAGTTGGTCGGGGGAGTTGGGTGACTGGCCAGTGTGGCTGAGGTGGCTGGAGGACAAGCTGGACGAGCAGGGGGTTGGTGGCGGACGACCCGAGCGATCCAATGGGTTAGACAGACAACGATGGCAAGCTAGCGGATCTGAAAACGGGCTGGCGGTCACGGGCTGGCGAGCTGGCTGAGATGTGAGGGCTAGCAGGTGGTGCAGCTGGAGCTGGCGATTGGCGCTCGATTGGACGGCACGGCTAGGACAGATGAGTAAGGGCGGTGGTTGGCTGGTGAAGGTGCTGGGTGGTTGTTGCTGGAAATGGGAAAATGAAGAAGAAGAATAAGAAGAAGATGAAGCAAAGCAAAAGCAAGGTTCGGCCAAGGGGGGGATGCACATGGAGGGGGACAAGGGGAGAGGAAATCCAACTTGTGGCCAATAGGTGCCAAGGAGAAATATCTGTGTGATGATGAGAGAAATCCCAAAGTCGTCGGCCCAAATTTGTCAAACACCCCTCCAATGGTTAATTTTCTTCCAATTTTTCATAAAACAATCCAAATTGGCAACCCAAAAAGCCAGTTAATCAACCCATACAAATTTCTCTTCATTTTTCAATTTGCCGAAATTGATTTTCCGCAAAAATTCCGAGCTCAACCGAATTTTACTAAAAGATGAGACGGGGTCCTAAAAATAAATCGTGACACGCTTGAACGTTCGATTTCCAAAATCAAATTCAATTTCATGATTAAAATCAATCGGACGCGATTTTAGTACAACCTAACCTACCGGATAGCTTTTAGGGATTTTAATGTGTTCAACTTGTGGTTAATAATTTTCGATCCACATTTGTGCATCTCTGACTCATAAACAACTCTCAATTGTCGTAAAAATCTCAAGATTTCAATTACGGGCACTGAATATAAAATCGATTGAAAACTGGGTTAGTGTCGTTCGACGTAAATTTCGCAATCAGGCGGAATCACCCGCAATTAAATTACATGAGTCTGTCAAATGAACCTATATCCGATCACAAATCAATTTTAACGGTGTCATTTTTACCTTTGCCAATTATCACGGTCAAGTAGTCAATTTCTGATTGAATTCTCAAGTTTGTCGTGTTTATATCCCTTAACGGCTTCACCTAATAGATTAGTTAACTCGTGAGTAATCAGAAAAAGGACCATAGGCATGTTGACGAAAATCCCAATTCATATTATCAAGACAGGGTCGAAAATTCAGGATGTCACAGTGATGACTAGACGGCGCGGCTGATGTGATAGTGCTGGCGGTGGTGTAGTAAGGGGCATGGTTGGAAGGGAGAGGCCACGGCATCGAATTGCAATTGTTAGCATTTTCAACATTCAAGTTTCGTATGTATTTGAGCATTGAACTCATTCAATATGCCCTTAACTTAACTTGAAAGCTTAGGCTCAATTGACTAAAGCATTTACCAACTTCGGTTATCGAATGTACCCTCGTACGACACACATTTACTTATCATCAATCGAATGGCTAAGTCTTCTTGGGCAATGATTAGGGTGTCACAACATGAGTCTTAGTCCTTTGTTTTTATGAGTCTTTTGCAAAAGACTCATGATGCATGAATCTTAGTCCTTTGCTTTATGAGTCTTCCGCATCATGCCAAGATTAGGATTGCGACTGGGATGGATATGTTTCAATCCTCTAATAAGCATGTGATAATCATGTTGGGTGTCCTAAATGTATGCAATAATCTAAATGTACCACTTATCTAGAAATACCCAAACCTAACAACACGAAATTAAAAGAGCCGACGATCTCGCAAACCTATCAATTAAACAAGAATCGACCTTAAAACTAAGTAAAATACTACGACAATTATGAATTGGCTAAATGTCACCTAATGCTAACAAATTGCTCACTTGAAGTGATTACACAAATCGAAATGCGACGTGAAACTCGTTCTTGAAACCCTAAACCCTAAAATTTTGCTTTGATTAAACCATTGCGCAAAAACAACTCATGTCAAAACTCATGGCTCTACAACACCAAAAACCACCATTTCCATGAAGTCTCGAAGCTCCACAACTCAAAAAATGGATTACATGGCTCAAATTTCCCTCAATTTTGAATTTACGCACTAAATCCGAAAACTACTTTGATCAGACGAACAAGGGGCACGAATACTTACGAACGTTACAATACGTAATTGAGTCGGCTAGACAAGGTGTCTATGACTTGTGTGCGCAAAGCCCTCTCTCTTTTCTCTTTTTCCACTTCTTCTTTCCCCTTCTTTCTTTCCCTTTCTCTTCTTTTCCCGAAAGCACTCGGTCTCTCCCTCATAAGCTAAGCGTCCACTTCCTCTTTTTGCTTTCATTTGTTGATTTTTCAAACTTCTTTCCTTTCAAATATTTTTTTTAAAGTGGTCCCACTACCTTATTTTTTGACATAGTCAAAATCTCAAATATTAAAATATGAGTATCAGTCCTTCGCTTTGCGAGTATTCTGCGGAAGAAAGCCAGCATTATGCATCTGCTGAGCATGTCCTACGCTGCACAGGCCAATGCCTCGGAAGTTTCAGGCCGACGTTGTGTAGCTCGAGGCCGAAGTTGTGCGACGTTCTGCTTACGCTGCAATGTCTCACGGGCATCAACGAAGGCTCTGCTTCCAGGGTTGCCACGGCACTTCGGAGCGCCATAAGGGTACTGCCCCCATTTCCCAAAAGGATAGAGGGCGAAAGGCATGCACGAAGACAAAGTTCCAAGGCATTCAAATTTTAGCTCGTCAGGTCAGATTTAGAGTCAGTTGCCTAGGCCCGTTCATTGAGAAGACATAAACTAGGTAAGCTGGGCGGGCCGTACCTATATCTAAATTTGGGCTGAAATCTAAGAAGGGAAGACTTCCGGGTAGGCTTCACGCCATTTTCCTACTGTGCTTCATCACTCTCTCCGTCCCCGGACTTACACATGCAAAACTGCGAGCGAATACTTCAGGGTTTTCTCAGTCGACTGTCGCAGAGAGAGATAGCGAGCGAGCGAGCGAGCGAGCGAGAGAGAGAGGAATCAAAGCCGAGAACTGGTGGAAGTTAACTGGGGCAGAGCGACGCGAAATCAATGGCTCTGAAGCATCTGTGGGTTCTCTACAGGTTGCCTCGCAACCCCAAGCCCTGAACATCAAGAAAATCGAGATGGCATCATAGTACGGGTTTTGTGCCCAATCTCAATGGGTGGTTGGTCGAGGACATTTTGGAGCTTTTCTGGGTTTCTTCCTCTAGAAGCTTCTCTTTCCTCTCCCTCCAACGTTGTCTGTTCATCTCTTCACAAACCTGCCTCCCAACGCCAATATATTATTATTATTATTATTATTATTATTATTATTATTATTATTATTATTATTATTATTCTTTTAGTATTATTATTATTATTAATTGTTATTATTATTGTTATTATTATTCTTATTGTTATTATTATTATTGTTATTGTTATTGTTATTGTTATTGTTATTGTTATTGTTATTCTTATTGTTATTATTATTACTATTATTGTTATTGTTATTGTTATTGTTATTAATAAGTTATTATTGTTATTGTTATTATTCTTGTTATTATTCTTGTTATTATTCTTGTTATTGTTATTGTTATTGTTATTGTTATTGTTATTGTTATTATTCTTGTTATTATTGTTATTATTATTATTATTATTATTATTATTATTATTATTATTATTATTATTATTATTATTATTTTAGCCTTTTTCTTCTCTTATTTCTCAAGCAAAATCGGTTCCGGAGATGGTTTTGGGCAAACAGTGGTGCAGTCTACGCTTTGCTGAGTCACTGTTTGAGCATTCCTTCGTTTTGATTCCATAGTATGAGCATTTTTTGCTTCTCTGTCGTGTGATAAAAGCGCAAGAACAGAGGGCTTTGAGGTGTTTATTCAAGTCCTGTCCTTTTTCAGGATTCAGCAAGTCAAGATATATCTAATACCCCTAAAACATGAAACTGAAATAACAGTAGCTAATCAACTTAGAACATGTCGCAGACCTACATTTCCAAACAAGGAACTGAGGAAACAGTAAAGCAATCAACTCTTGCTCTTCCCATGTTGCTCAATTTCTCCATCGCCTCTAGCGGAATCCCATTTTGTTGACTCTCTCTTTCAGCGAACGCAATCTTCTCACCACATCACTTATCTCCATTCTCTCTCGTGGCAGCTCTACAGAGCAAGCAACTCCAATTTCGAATATCATCACCAAGCACTCTTGAACATGAGCACTTGTGCTTTTTTGATTGCTCAAAGCGTCTGCAATTGATGATTCTTCTGCCTCACAAAATAGGAGCTGCTGATCTGCTATCTCTGCCACCCTTTCTGGCAAAGCCGCTGCACAGTAATCGTGAAGGTTCAAAGCATCGTTAAACATGTCATGGGTGGGTCTCTTTCCCGTAAAAATCTCCAGCAGCAGGATTCCATAGCTGTACATGTCGCCATCTTTGGACACTTCGCTTCCCATTCCATACTCTGTAGTTGAATTTTACTTGACACATGAGATGATATGGGCAAATCATCAGGACAAGGAAGAGGATGCACATATAGAGGCAAGGGAAAAAATTATTGAAGGGCACCAATTAAGAAATCTGGTTGATAATGGCAAGTTACACAGCACGTTAAGCATGATTTTTTGAAGTCAGATTTTCTATTCATACAACCTTGGTACTTTAACAAATAGAATGTACAATTGAATCAAATGGATGGCAAAAAAAAAAAAAAAAATGAACCGAACCGAACTACTCTGTTAAGTTACTATGGTTCTCTTAGTTTCGTAAGGCACAGGAAAGTTCGCTGAGATGAACGAGTTTGACCTGTCTGCATGACTAGTGGCGATGTTTCAGACAACAAATTCCCTACATGCATTATCAAGGAAAGAGCTTATAGGATGAGAATTAATATTGGATATATTGCAAGTATACATACCTGGAGGAGCATAGCCAATGGATCCTCTAAGTCCAATTGAGCTTGTTTGACTCACTGGCAAATCACCAATGGCATTTGGGAACATCCTAGCCAAGCCGAAGTCACCGACATGTCCATTCATTTGGGCATCTAGCAGAATGTTGCTCAGTTTGAGGTCACAATGAATTACTTCCATTTGGCACTGATGATGGAGATAATCCACTACGCATGCTATGTCGAAAGCAATGTTTAGTCTCTGAACAAAAGTTAATCCATGCCTCGGCGTCCCATTTGGTGCAAGATACGGATGCAACCACTCCTCCAAGCTACCATTTTCCATGAACTCGTAGACCAAAGCCTTAAACTCATTGCCTTGGAAATCGACACTGGAACAAGCTGTTAGAATCTTAACAAGGTTCCGATGCCTTAGGTTTTTTAGGACTTCGCACTCTGCCATGAAACTTTTGGATGCTCCTCGTTGCTTCAGGTTGAAAACCTTAACGGCCACTATTTTGTTTTCATCTGCTAGGTTCCCTTTATAGACGGAGCCGAAACCACCCATTCCGATCAAATTGCTAGAGCTGAACCCGTTTGTTGCTTTGACTAAATCTTCGTAAGACACTTGCTGAAATCTCCTTATTGATGGAGTCTCTAGAGAAGCCTCACTTTTCTTCCTCCTCTGCCAATAAAACGTCATCAGTAGTAACAGAAGAATTAGCGCCGCTACTATCCCACATGTAACTGCAATAATGACGTAACGGGAGGTAGATGATCCTAGTTTTCCCTTGCTCATCGGACAACTTGGCAAATCCAGGATTGACAGACCGCCACAAAGCTTATTGTTTCCTTCGAGCGAAGTCGCACTTGCGTTCAAAAACACCCCTTCGCTTGGTACCTCACCCTCGAAGTTGTTGAAAGATAGATTCAAGTATTGCAATTGAAATTTCTCCAAGAATGTCGGAACAGGACCGGAGAAATTATTACTCGAGATGTCTATGTACTGAAGACCCTTCAAGGAACTCAAGAATGATGAGATATTCCCTTCAAATAGATTGTTTTGCATGTGAAGCTCCACCAAGCTAGTGCATCTACCGAGGCTACTAGGGATTTTTCCTGACAGTTTGTTGCCATATACGTATAAATTAGCTAAGTTGTTCAATTTACCGATTTCTTCCGGTAAGCAACCACTCAATTGGTTTTTGGATAGATCAAAATAGATAGATAGGGAAGAGATAGTGAAAGCTTGAGATGGTATAATTCCACTAAGATCATTCCGCGAAAGGTCAATCCCTAACAAGTTTTGGCATTTCCCAATACTCGGAGGAATGCTCCCTTGTAAATTGTTTCTGTTCAAGGCGAGTTCCATTAGCTTCGTCATGTTCCCTATCGTGGAAGGGATATTCCTAGTGAGTTTGTTCATAGAAGCAAAAAATCGCTTCAGCTCGATGAGATTTCCAATGGTATCGGGAATGCTACCTGTGAACTTGTTATTGCTTATGTACAACGATTCTAGGCCCCGCAAGTTTCCAATGCTTGGAGGGACATTTCCAGACAATCGATTGTCCCCGATCAACATTATACTCAACCGGGAGGATAAGTTGCCTATGGATTCAGGCAACGTACCTCCAAAATTGTTGCCATTGATTGCCAGGACCTTCAGGCTAGTAGAGTTGATCGTTTCAAGGAATTTCAGGTCAACTTGTTCTCCACTACCTAGGTAGTTGTTCGAAACACTTATCCACAGCAGCTGATTTAGTTTTTCCATAGTAGGCATGTTTCCAGAAAATTTGTTTGTCGGGATTGTTAGCCGCATTAAGTTAGTGACATTTGATAAGGAAGCAGGAATTGGCCCAGTAAAATGATTGAGCCCAACATTAAGCACATGTAGATTCGGAAGAGTGATACCTAAATCTGGAGGAAGACTCCCTTCAAGTTGGTTCTGGGAAAAATGAAGCTGGACAAGGGAAGATATGTTGAAGAGAGAGGAAGGAAGAGTGCCAGAGAGTCCATTTGCACCAAGATAAAGATCCTCCAAATTTTGCAGACGGCCCAATGAGGCTGGAACTCTTCCCACAAAGTCATTATATGTTGCCGAGATGGCAACTAGAGATGTGAGGTTCCCTAAGAATTTCAATATGTTTCCAGAGAGATTGTTCTTGTGTATATGTAAAATCGTTAGCTTCGATAAAGAGGCAATTGATATCGGAACTTCACCGACTAGCATATTATAGCCCAGTCCCAAAGTTTTAAGACTAATGCAGCCTGAGATGTTGGCAGGAATTTGACCGGAGAATGAGTTGTTCGATAGGTGTAAGTTTTTGAGTCTATACAAGTTACCAATCTCCGGGGGGATTTTGCCAACGAAAGTGTTGTTTTGGATGTCCAATTTCTGAAGAAAGCTTAGGTTTCCAATAAAAGGAGATAGCGACCCTACGAGATTCATAGATGAAAGTATCATACGGATTACCCTTGGATGCCGACGGCCACACGTGATCCCATGCCACTGGCAAAAATGGATAGAGTTGTTCCATGTGTTGAAAGCCCCGAACGGATCGCCGGATATCTTATCCTTGAACTGGAGCAATGCATCTTGGTCAGTTTTGTTGGTTCTAGGAATCGAGATTGCTCTACAATAAGGCATTGGCACCACCAATGTAACAAAAGAAAGTAGACAGAGAGAATTGATTGAGAAGGACATGAAAGAACTCATGCTTGCAAGTTTTTTGGTCCCTCACACTCCGAAGACTGTCTATTAAGAAATGGATGGAGTTCTTGGTCATAGCCCCTAGCTGCTAGATGTTCATTTAAAACATGGTCGTCCCACTTAGAATCCTACTCTTGGCATGATGCGGAAGACTCATAAAGCAGGAAGACTCATAATGTCCTTTGCTTTATGAGTCTTCCACTCATCATGCCGAGAGTAGGATTACGACTAGGATGGTTATGTTTTAGTTCTTCTTATAAGCATGTGAAAGTCTTTTGCTTTATAGGTCTTCCCGCTTTCTTCCGCAAAAGACGGAAGACTCATATGTGAGTCTTAGTCTTTTGCTTTATGAGTCTTCTTGCTTTCTCCTGCAAAAGACGGAAGACTCATAAAGCATGAGTCTGAGTCCTTTGCTTTTATGAGTCTTCCTGCTTTCTTCCGCAAAAGATGGAAGACTCATAAAGCATATGAGTCTGAGTCCTTTGCTTTATGAGCCTTCCGCTCATCATGCTGAAAGTAGGATTACGATTGTGATGGCTATGTTTTAGTTCTTCTAATAAGCATGTGATGACCATGCTAGGTGATGTAAATGTATGCAATAGTCTAAAAGCACCACTTACCTAGAAATATCCAAACCTAACAATGCGTAACTAAAAGAGCCGATGATCTCGCAATTCTATCAATTAAACGAGAATCAACCTTAAAACCAAGTAAAATATTACAACTACAAATCGGCTAAACGTTACTTAAATGCTAACAAAACGACTCATATGCGCTAATAAATCGCTCACCCGAAATGATTACACAAACCTAAATGGGACGTGAAACTTGACCTCAAAACCCTAAAATTTCGCTCCGACTAAACCGTTGTGCCAAAATGACTCATGTCAAAACTCATAGCTCCATGACACCAAAAACCACAATTTCCGTGAAGTCCCAAAGCTCCACAACTCAAAAAATGAATTATATGGCTAAAATTTCCCAAAGTTCCAAATTTAAGCACTAAATTTACAAGAGAAAATGTCACAAATGGTCCCTGAACTTTCATCTAATGTTCAATTTCATCCCTGAGCTTTCGATTTGCTTAATTTGGTCCATGAACTACCACTTAATGTGCAATCTCGTACCTAGACTTTTACTTTGTTAAATTTGGTCCCTGAATTATCGATAAATGTCCAATCTAGTCCCTGACTATTTGAAAATTGACTAATTTCGTCCTTCCGTTAGTTAAAGTTGACGAAATTGGCTCCCATGGCTTTTAGCCTCTTAAATATAAAATAAAAAAGGACATGTGGAATATCCACATGGAAATTACCTTTAAAACATGTCAAATTGTGGCCACCGTCCAAAAAAAAAGATACTAAACAACTTCTTCTCTCTGTTTTTGTGATCAGTGCTCTCATCTCTAGTTGACCCATAATTTGTTTTCCTTTTTTAAGATATATATTGACTCATAATTCTGGTAATCCAACTTAGTTCCACATCATCAATTAATGTTCCACGTCATCACTTAACGGTTTGAACAAACAGAATGACTAGATGAAACATTTGTTAATAGTTCAGGGACTAAATTGAGCAAATCAAAAGCTTAGAGACCAAATTGGTCAATTTTCAAATAGACATGGACTAGATCGGACATTTATCGATAATTCATGGACCAAATTGAATAAATTAAAAGTCTAGGGACGAGATTGCACATTAAGTGGCAGTTTATGGATTGTTTGTGACATTATCCCAATCCAGAAACTACTTCAATCAGACGAACAAGGGGAGCAAGCATTTACCGGACGTTGCAATACGTAGTGGAGTCAAGCTCGGTGAGGTTTCCATGACTTGTACGCGCAAAGCCTTGTCTAGGGGTGTAAATGGTTCATTTGTTTTTAAAAGGGAACCGATAAGAAAATTTATTGAACCGAATTGAAATCCGGTTTGGTTCAGTTTTTCTATTTTTACTTTTGTGTTTGTTTGTTTTTCCTCTCTATATACACCCCTTTCAATATTTTTTTTAAATTTTTTTAAATATTGATTTTTAATTATTTCTTTTTTTTCTTTTTCTTTTTCTTCATTGGCCGGTCATCGGCCATGATGGCGGCCCGCGATCGACTAGAGGTGAGCTCGCCCCTCACCATAGGTCGGCGAGGCTTCGCTCACCAAATCCCAATGAGGCTCGGGCTCACCAAATTCCGACAAGGCTTAGGCTCGCTTGATCGAGGTGAAGCCGAGCTTGCACGGACGCCGGCGAGCTCAAGCCTTGCCGGATCCGCAAGGCCGGGCGAGGCTCAAGCCTCACTAGAGGTCGCTAGAGCCTCGCCAACGTTTGGCGACCTCGGCAAGGCTCAAGCCTTACTCGGTGGCCAGATCTGGCCGGGCTTGAGCTCGTCGGCATCAAGCAAGCTCGGCCTTCCTTGATCGAGCGAGGCGAAGCCTCTCCACGGGTCGGTCGCCGGCCACCACCATGGCCGGCGACCGGCCAATGGAGAAGAAGGAGAAGAAAAAGAATAAAAAAAAGGATTTTTTTTAAAATAAGAAAAGGAAAAATTTTGGATTTTATTGGTTTGGTTTGGTTACTTAACCGGCGATAAAAACCAAACCGGTTTAAAAAGTTTCAATTTTTAATGAGAACCAAACAGAATAAGAATCGAGCCAAAAAAATATTTCCAGACAATCTATTGTCCATGACCCACATTATATTCAAATGGGAGGATAAGTTGCCTATGGATTCGGGCAACGTACCTTCGAAATTGTTGCCACCGATTGCCAGGAACTTCAGGCTAGTAGAATTGATCGATTTAAGGAATTTCAGGTCGACTTGCGGTCCACTACCTAGGTGGCAGCCCAAAACAGACATCCATTGCAGTTGATTTAGCTTTTCCATGGTAGGCACATTTCCAGAAAATTTGTTGACCCTGATTTCTAGAAACTTCAAGTTAGTGGCATTTGAAATGGAAGCAGGAATTGGCCCAGTAAATTGATTGTCCCCGACACTTAACTCAACAAGATTAGGAAGAGTGATACCTAAATCTGGAGGAAGACTCCCTTCAAGTTGGTTTTTCGCAAAATGAAAGTCGACAAGGGAAGATATGTTGAAGATGGAGGAAGGGAGAGTGCCAAAGAGTCCATTTGCACCAAGATAAAAATCCTCCAAATTTTGCAAACGGCCTAATGAGGCCGAAACTCTTCCCACGAAGTCATTATATGCTGCCGAGATAAACACCAAAGATGTGAGGTTCCCGAAGAATTCCGGGATGTTTCCAGAGAGATTGTTCGCATGTATAGATAATCCCATTAGCTTCAATAAAGAAGCAATTGATATCGGAACTTCACCAACTAGCATATTATAGCCCAATCCCAAAGCTTTAAGACTAATGCAGCCTGCGATGTTGGCAGGAATTTGACCGGAGAACGAGTTGTTCGATAGGTGTAAGTTTTTGAGTCTATACAAGTTACCAATCTCCGGGGGGATTTCGCCAACGAAAGTGTTGTTTTTGATGTCCAATTTCTGAAGAAAGCTTAGGTTTCCAATAAAAGGAGATAGCGACCCTACGAGATTCATAGATGAAAGTATCATATGGATTACCCTCGGATGCCGATGGCCACATGTGATCCCATGCCACTGGCAAAAATGGATAGAGTCATTCCATGTGCTAAAAACCCCAAACGGATCGCTGGATATCATATCCTTGAATTGGAGCAATGCATCTTGGTCAGTTTTGTTGGTTCTAGGAGTCAAGATTCCTCTACAGTAAGGCAGCGGCACCACTAATGTAACAAAAGAAAGTAGACAGAGAGAAGTGATTGAGAAGGACATGAAAGAACTCATGCTTGCAAGTTTTTTGGTCCCTCACACTCCGAAGACTGTCTATCAAGAAATGGATGGAGTTCTTGGGCATAGCCCCCAGCTACTAGATGTTCATTAAAAACATGATCGTCCCACTTAGAATCCTACTCTTGGCATGATAAGCGGAGACTTTGCTTTATGAGTCTTCTGCTCATCATGCCGAGGGTAGGATTACAACTAGGATGGCTATGTTTTAGTTCTTCTGATAAGCATGTGATGACCATGTTGGGCGTCTTAAATGTATGCAATAGTCTAAAAGCACCACTCACCTAGAAATATCCAAACCTAACAATGTGTAACTAAAAGAGCCGACGATCTTGCAATTTTATCAATTAAATGAAAATCAACCTTAAAACCAAGTAAAATACTACAACTACGAATCGGCTAAACATTATCTAAATGCTAACAAAACGACTCCTATGCGCTAACAAATCACTCACCCAAAATGATTACACAAACCTAAACAGGATGTGAAACTTGACCTCAAAACCCTAAAATTTTGCTTCAACTAAACTGTTGCGCCAAAACGACTCACATCAAAACTCATAGCTCCACGACACCAAAAATCATCATTTCCATGAAGCCCCAAAGCTCCACAACTCAAAAGACGGATTACATGGCTCAAATTTTCCAAAGTTCCGAATTTAAGCACTAAATCTACTCCGATCATACGAACACAGGGAGCAAGCACTTACCGGACGTTGCGATACGCAGCGGAGTTAGGCTCGGTGAGGTGTCCATGACTTGTACGCACAAAGCCTTGTCTCTTCCCTCTTTCTTCTTCTTCATTCCACTTCTTTCTTTTCCATTCTCTTCTTTTTCCTTCTTTTCCCGAAAGCCCTCGATCTCCCCCCACGCCCCCCCACCCCCACCCCCCTTAAGCTGAGCGTCCGCTTCCTCTTTTTACTTTCTTTTGTTGACTTTTCAAATTTCTCTCTTTCTTTTATGATTTGAAGTGGGTCCCACCATCTTATTTTTTTATCTAGTCAAAATCTCAAATATTAAAATATGACTCTTAGTCTCTTGCTTTCGAGTTTTCAGAAGACTCAAAAAGCATATGTTTACTTTACAAGTTTTCCACATCATGCCAAGAGTAGGATTGTGAATGGGATGACCATGTTTTAGTCCTCTGGTAAGCATGTGATAACCATGTTGAGCGTCTTAAAAGTCGCGATGAACTGTAGCAGCGGGTGGTTGAAGTGCACGTGATTTTTCTATTGCTCTGATTCATGAATCTTTCATAAATCTCTTGGCCCAAAAGAAGTCCTGATAGTAAGTCTTGGGCACCAAAAGCATTGGTAGGTAATAAGTAAAAAAAGAAAAAATGAGGCTAATATCACGAAAAGCCCCAAATTAGTACACCTATGACAAATTTATTCCAAACTAATTTTTTGACCATCAAAAACCCTAAATCGGTACATAAGTGACAAATTTACCCTCTGTTGTGAAATACTACTCTTAGTATCAGATGTGAGGCAATTTTTGTAAAGAGTTCTGCAGACATAATATTTGCTATTTTCCCATAATTTTGCACCTCCGGCATTCCCCCTCTTTCCTGTTCCTGCTTTTCCTTGAACTCTTTGTGGGCATTTTGTCACTCCACTGGTTCACTTAGTTCGATGTATCCATTAACCATGTGCTTTAGTCTGTAGCAGCAAATTCATTCCTGGTCATAGCAATGGTTGCTAGTACCTTCGTGTGCCTTGTCCATCTAGTGATGGGCTTGTTCATACTTGTTTTGCTTAATGCTTTCTGCTGTCATAGTGGTCTATGCAGGTGTGTAATTTGTTCTGACATGTCCTTCACATGTTGGAAGATATCAGCACACAAATAAGAATGTCTAAAGCAAAAGCAAATAGACTAACTGTTAAGATATTAATGGAAATTGTGGAATTTTCTTTATTGGTATTACTGCACTTAAGCGATTATCATTGCAAAGATTGCCTTCTCTGTACACGTGGGAGAACTTACCATGGGTCCTTTGTATGATGACATTTCATAAACATTTAGTTTCAACTACCCAAGTGGAGCTATGTATGTAACATTTACAAATGTTATCTGTAATTTTCAGCGTCGCCTTTGTCGAATATCAGTGTGCAGAAAGATATAATTACACTGCATTTAGGTCTCCTCTGAAAGACCTGTCACAGTTCAATTCATGAAGTAATTTAACGTATAGTGTGCAAGAAGATAATATTTGCTAAATGTAATGAAAAGGGCCTTGCGTACTTCAATATGGGGCTAGCTTGAGAACAAGTCCACGAAATTTATGTAATCCAAAAATTAAGGAGCAATTTAATGAAGACAGCCCAGTGTTGCATCATTGCATGATACTTTTGTCCTTGAACATGCCTGTTTTCTTTTCTATTATTTAAAGGGGGAAAAAGCAGTTGTTCTGCTTGCTAATCCATGCATAGAAGTACAGCAGCGCCTGTCGAGTTCTCACCAAGGAAAGTTAGTATGGTCCCATAATTGGCTTTTTAGTCGTCCTACAGCTCTGAGTAGAACATAATGCCGATTATCAGTTCACATACATGGTCTAGCATTACACATACATGGTCTACAAGGAAATGTAGCATTATATTCATTTTCTTTTGTCTCATTGTGGCAAGTCAACGAGTTGCTCCATTGTTTCTGTAACAACGTTTTCATGGCTTCATTTCGAGGTCATACACAAAGGATGGATTTTTCAGAATATAAAAAGGTTGTCAGTGAAAGGCCTTCCCATTTTTCTGTTGATTCTGATCATAAAATGAGGCATTCCTTTTTGGGAGACAACTACTTTAGTAGTCCGGAATCGGCCAGAAGTTTTGCAGACACGCAAGTAGACATCTTCCATCACCGGCATAGCTTGCTGATGTTACATCTTCTGGCGGCACTCATGTTTGTCCCATCACTTGCAGCCTGGTGGTATATATATACACAATCCCTTTAAAGATATTAAAAACACTATTATGCTCCCGTATCTTGGTTCATGCTTTGACATTTTCATACAGAGGATTGGACAGGTTAGTACTTTCCCATGGTTGCTTGACTCATTCTTTGCATCTGCATCATCCTTCAAGGGATTGCAATGAAGCCTGACTCGACTTTCTTCTTTTTTCCCTCGTCAAGCATCCTCGGCATGGAATTGAAAATCTATTATATCTACCAGTTTGCTGGGTTTATTCTTTTCTCTATGGTCTGGCCTTGGCTCCTCACAGAGTTCTCTACGCACCAGCCATGGTAGGATTTCTTTCATCGGTGTTGAATGTCTTACAAAAGAGAAGCAGAGAAGAAGGAGAAGCACATGTAAAAAGGAGAAAGCATTCTAACAGACACTGAGAAAATGTCAACTAAAGCTGTAAGCTTCACAGTTTCTCATGGTATGTGTGAATAACCATGAATTTTACAGGGGAAGGCTTAAATTACTGCACCTCTGTGAGAAAGAGGTCAGTCAAAAGAAGTCATTCTTCAGCCTTTGCCTAGTGGTACTCCTCTAAATGTTGTGTGTATGTATTGCTTATATAATACTATTGAAGATGTCAACAAAGATGGGATCATTGTTAGCTTTTGTGAATGAAAATGTTGAAGCACTGTCTTCTGGGCATCTGCAACTCAAGTCAGATGGAACTTGAAGGTAAAATATCATGTGGTGTGGCGTGGATTAGGTGAACAAATCTCAGCCCTGATTTTAAGAACACATAAGCCCTCCACCGAGTATGTTTCAATCAGTTAATTTTTTTTTTTTTTCCATTCCTGTTTAGATAAGTACAATGAGAGGACTCAGAAATTTAAGACAACTCTCTAAGTCTTTTAGTATCAGCCTCCACCAGCTTCTGTCAAATGCCTCCTGTCTCTGTGACATCTCTCTCTCTCTCTCTCTCTCTCTCTCTCTCTCTCTCTCTCTCAAGAGTAACATGACTGTTTCTTGGCAGTGGAGAGAGATGGGGGTTGGTTGGTCGAAGCGGTCAAAATGAGGTTCCTCCCCTGAATAAACGCCATCGGTGATGATGGTAATGAATTGCGTTTCCTGTGTCAAAAGGCTGTTTAATTTGCCCCTAGAATATGAGGGGAAAGAATTACCCAGCCTCGTATTGAAGTCCAAAGAAGAAAAGTAGATGTATAATCGAGTCATCTTCCGGTTCTATTGAAGACAAACAATGCAGTTTTCACAGAGGAACGAGTACTGACTGGTTCACAATGTTTGCACGATTCACACGTCGTCCTTGAAGCCCAAATTTTTAGTACGTATTGTTTAACATCAGCTGAAATTCTGTCATTTGTGCTTTTCTCCTTTAATCCGAAGCAAAAACCGAATTACTCCATAACCCTTTGGATGGTCTATAATTGGAGAAAACCAGAAACCATACCATGTTAAATGGCCACAGAGGCATTGATCTAGTTCACAATTTCGTAGTCATTAACTTAATTTGCATCGGTTAGTGTTAATTTCATTAAAGGAAGAAAAGTTGCAGCAAACCTTGATTGTCTCTTTTATCTTCTGTACTGCAAGACTCTTTCAATTAAAAAAAAGTTACAGTGGGCATAACATTATTCATTAATGATCTCCTGCTCAAGGTTGACATCATTCACTTCCCTTGTTTTTTTCTCAATCATTGAATTAGAAGGTCACAGCTCATTGGAATTTTGTGCAGTACAAGCTCTTGTGCATTGATCTGAAAATGTTTTTTTCATTCGTCATCTTAAGATCCCAGGTTTTCTTTATCATTTTCACTCTTCAACTGGTGTAACATAACAGAGCGAAAAAGGTTTGGCTTATTTAGAAAAAAACAAGCAATACCCTCGCAAATAATCTGATTTGTCACGAAATCATGAGACGGAAGTAAACAAAAAACGAGACAATATATAGAGATTTGAATTTATTAGGATGTTAAGAAGCTCGAAAAACAAATCCAACATATGTAACGAACACAAAGGAAGCACCAAAACAACCACCGAATGGAATCTCTTAGACTCTTTGATTCTGAGAACAACATAAGAATGAAATTTTTACGACAAACAACACAATGTTGAATCTGAGAAATCGCACATGCCGAGGAAAAACTTAGTGGTGGTAAGAAGAGAGCATGATTGGTAGGAGTGCAGCCAAGCATGCGAATGATGCGGTGCCAAAGAAGGAAGGAGTGAAAGCAGCAGCAGCAGAACTTCCCCCCAGAGCTGTTGCAGGCAAGTCGGTGGATGGTGCTGGCGAGTGGACAATGGGCGAGTCCGCCAGCTTATAGTTGTGCATGTGAGGGGATGGTGCAGGCGAGTGGCCCTTGTGGGAATCTGCTTGAGCGCTGCTCGCCAATGCCATCACCAGGAGGATCATGCAGAGTGAAGCAGACCTAAGCGCCATTGTTGAGACTCAGAGAGCAGACAGACTTGCACACAAACTTCCTCTCGTCTGTCTGGTCTTGTGGAACTTGACAACTTTTTAAAGGCTTGAGAGTGCTAGTCGAGGCCCCAACCTGGGTAGTTCTCTGTATAGCTGGTTCAACTTTCCAAGTCATGGTCTCAATATAAGTAGTCAAATGAAGATTATTGGAAAATCCCCGTTATTTTTACCACGAGCTTCAGCTAGGCTTAGTCTCGTAGACTAAATCAATCATATGACATATGCTTTAAATAGATTAGTGTTTACGTCGCAGCGCATTGAGAATACAAGACGTATGATACAAGCCCGGTAATCTTTCTCATTTCGATTGACTTGGTTCGCTACATTCACCATAAACTATTTCTACCCCAAAAACTCTCTGTTTACCACCATCAAAACTCATTCTGAATGGCACCGGTAGACACAGCCGAATTGGACAAGCCATGATGGGTAGTTGAGCTCAAACTCGTCGAGTATATTACTCGAGTTTGAAAAGGATATAGTTTTAAACGGAAGAATGAGTCGTTAGTCCGTCATAGGTGTCTCTGTCCAGTAAAGTTCCATGAACGAAAGTTGCAGCATATAGAAATCATATCTCAGGCTGGATCTGTACTTGTACATATAGAACCTGAAAGAGGAGTTGGTAACTTCAACAAATCACGAGTGGGTTCAGAACATGGGCTTGAAGAGCTGTACTCATGCTAAATCTCTAAAAAGATTAGTTTAGTAATAGCTTAAATAATCAGGTGAAGGCGAAAAACTATTCGATCTTTACATTGTAAGAGTTAAGGCAAGTTCATGCAAAAATATACCTAGTATGCCATAACTCTAGTCGTCTGCATATGATGTTGAAAGACTGTTTGGTACTAAGAGCAAATGCTTCCTTGAGACATGCACAGATCACCGGGAAATTGCCTCATCAAAGCTGAGAATTCCTCAACTATAAACCCAGTCTTTTATGCGAGATGTTCAAACCGGTGTAGATGTTTCATCATCCTCTGACAGTCAAAAAGGACAAGATGAAAAATCAATCAGGCTTATTTCGATGGATGTGATTTGTGCGTTGTGGTCTATAAGATCATGGAAATCTAACTCACGGGTTGCATACCTATCGGACCAATTTCGGGTTGTAATCTATACGTTTCGTGAGCGAAACCGACGGCCACGGACCACCGGATCTGGAGAGCCAGCAGCGTCACTGGCGCGTCACCACCGACCATGGCGGCTGGTCCGAGGAAGGCGAAATCAAGGCAGACAGGACAATTCCACGTCCCAGAGAGAATCCACGTCGATTTTTCATTTCACAATTTTAAGTGGACGAGAAAGAAAAACGCGCGCCACGTCAGCTGTTGACGTGGCGCGGGCAACGCCCGACGCAAGGGAGAAAATAAAATCGGTTATAACGACGGCGCAAGCGTGCATGGGACTGCGAGAGAGTGCTGCTGCTAACTGAATCCTCCCGCCAATTTCAACCGCCGTCATCTTCTTCTTCAACCTCTGCTCAAACCTCTCTCTCTCTCTCTCTCTATCTCTTTCTCTCTCTATGCACAGAGACCTTCTCCTCTCCTCCCATGTCTCCCTCTCGTAAAACGACCCTCCTCCTCCTCCTCTCCTCCCTCACCGTCCTCTCTCCTCCCCTCCGCCCTCCCATCCCCCACCACCACCATCGGCGTCACCTACTCCCCCGCCAACTCCACCGCCGCCCCGGACCGCGTCGCCGCCGCCGTCTACGCCCTCAGGATCCCCTCCGTCCGCCTCCTCGACCCCACCCCGCGGCTCCTCCGGGCCTTCCTCTACTCCAACACCTCCCTCCTCCTCTCCGTCCCCAACGCCCTCGTCCCCTCCCTCGCCGCCAACCGCTCCGTTGCCCTCTCCTGGCTCTACCGCCACGTCGTCCCCTTCTACCCCCGCGCCCGGGTCTCGGCAATCTCCGTCGGCAGCAACGTCCTCGACTCGCACCCCAACTACGCCGGCCTCCTCGTCCCCGCCCTCCGCAATCTCCAGTCCGCGCTCCGAGACCTCGGCATCCGCGACGTCGCCGTCTCCACCACCTTCTCCTTCGTCAATGTGATGACGACCACGTTCCCGCCGTCCGCGGCCCAGTTCCAGGAGCCCTTCGCGGAGGCCCTGATGAAACCCCTGCTTGAGTTCCTGAAGGACACCAACTCTTCTTTCATGGTGAACATCTACCCTTACAATCTCTACCGGCTTCGCTGCGAGATTCCGCTGGGGTTCGCTCTTTTCCAGGAGCACCCCTTCATGTACCGGGACGACTTGACGACCGGGGTCCGGTACCGAAATCTCTTCGACATGATGGTCGACGCGGTGATCACGGCCATGGCGGTCGCGGGGCACGAGAACATCCCGGTGATTGTGGCCGAGACAGGGTGGCCAAACTCGAGCCCTGATGCAGCAGAGATCGACGCCAACGAGCACTACTCCGAAATGTACGTGAAGGGCCTGTTGGGGCACTTGAGGTCGGGCCAAGGAACGCCATTGAGGAAGGAAGGCGTTGCGGAGGCTTACGTTTACGAGCTGGTTGATGAGGAAGCAAAAGAGACGACGAGCAGCCAAGCTCGCGGGAGGAACTGGGGGATCTTGTATGCGAATTTGAGCGAGAAGTATGAGGTCCAGTTCTCTTGTGCCGCCCGCTATTGTGGGTCGTTGGAGGAGCTGTTGATTGGGTTCGTGTTGATGCTGCTGATTCTGGTCTGGTTGATATGGTATGTACCGAATTCCCCATGGTGATTCCGTTTCGATTGGGGTTTGATTTCGCTCTTGCTCTTTCTCTTCACGTCCGCGTTCTGGGTTTGAATCTTTGATGGTCTTAAAGCACTTGCAGCCGGCCGATTCTGCTGTTTCATTTTTTCTCTGTTCTTATGAGACGATCTTGATCTTGATCTTGATGTAGTTCTTTTGTTCTTTTATGGGGGTGCTGGATGTGTTAGAGATGGATTTGAAATCAGTGGTAATCGGATGAGAAGTGGAGTGATCTGGGATCTTGCTCGATCGAGCAAATTCTTTTTGTGTTTCTTTTCTTTCGCTAGCGAGGCAGAGGATTTATCTTGTTCTTTTCCTTACTGTTGTTTAGCTCGGAGCAAGAAGTTTCTGCAAATTTTAACTGAATGCCATGGCACTGCCGCTGTTACTGGTTTCCTGAATGCGAAATGGGTGGAGTCAAATCGAATTTTTCGTAGCAGTACTTGAACTCAAAGTGGGAATTGGGAAGATTTATGCATGCCATCGATAGTGTGTGGTAAACTGCAATGCCTCGCAAAGCTCAAATCTTTTTAGGTAGAAGAAGAGTTGTATGCGCAGGCAAAGCATATAAAAAAAACCGGGCATTGCTTTGTGCTCAGCGTGATAGATTGGCGGCCCCAATTTGAATTTGATTGAAGATAACCCAGGCTCGATGCAGCATAATGTGAAAGAGGAGATCGATTGGAGTTTTCGCTAACCACAGGGCAAAGAGGTGATTTGATCAAAAGCAAAACCACGTTCAGGGTGAAAGAGGAGGACGAGTGAACTTTTATCAGAACTCTCCAGTACTAATGAGCTAATGATAGTAGTAAGCCTTAATTAGCGGGCTTAATCAGGTTCAGATTATTGAGTAAGTCTGACATATAATCCCTCCGCTGTTGCTTCTAATAAACTCAGGACTTAATCCGAGATCTAACAGTCGCTAAATCGTGGCCGCAACTTCAATGGACTCTGTCCTAGAAGTTAAGAACCTTCGCCCTGGCTCTTTATGTAACAAGATATTGGCTGGAGCTATTAAAGCAAGGAAATATCCAGGTGAATTATGCAAGAGTCAATTGCCCATATCACTCATTATTGTTGGCCTGGAAGCATTTGGCATATCGATAGTAGAGGAAAACTAAAAAGCCCTTTTAGAGTCAAATTGAATAATGAGTTAAATGAAACTCGAAATTTGCTCAGATCGCATATCATCCGGAGCTAGGGAAAGTTATTTTCGCAAGTACATACCCTTCCAGCTCTTTTCTTTTGAGGGCAGGGTTTCGTTTTTGTTTGTCAATAGTTATTCGCATCACGTTATTCGCATCACGTTATTCGCATCGTTCCGATTTTATCGGATGTTTGGAAGAGGGGCACGTCCTGCCAACACTAGTATACAAATTAGGACTTACAGAAGGAAGGGAAAATTTACAGATGCAGTGTTTGGCTTGCTTGATATATCTTCCTCGTCTGTTCATGACCACGTATATAATGAGCGATGGTGGTTGATTTCATGTTTCATCCCCTCCTATATTGCCTTCATTTCACAAAAAGAAGATTACGAATAATATATAAAAAATCTGAGAATGCCACGTGGCAGCTGACGGTGAGCTGCTTATCTTCTGCGATTCAATCCCACCCATTCCTTTGGTGTCGCACGTCCCAAGAAGGACGACGTTAACCAGCAGAGAGTAAACCGCTCTCCCAAAGCTCAAACCAAAAGCAGAGCTCTTCTTCTTCTGCAGATTGTTTTTCTTTCATTTCCTCCAAAACAAGAACTGAAGCTAAGGCTCTCCAGCATAGACATGGAGACCGGCGTCGCGTGCTACGCTCGTGGGGCTTTCCTTCCCGCCAAGCATTCCACTTCTCTCGTGTCTCCGTCTTCATTATCTCCATCTTTCACCTCCAAGGTATCTGATGTTTCATCATATGAACGTGTTCGACGATTTGCTGTCGATGATTCTTGCTTGCTCTTTGTTTTCTTGATTGAATGGACCCAAAAGGGTGTATGAATATTCGATAATGAATAGCAGAGCCTGAAGTCAAGCTCCCTGTTCGGTGAATCGCTGCGAGTGGTGCCGCCGAGGTCGTCCCTCAAGGCCTCCAAGGCGAAGAACTCTTCTCTCACGACAAGATGTGAGATAGGGGATAGCTTGGTAAGTACTAATCCTTTTCACGAAATTGGGGAAGTTCACTGAGCAAGGTTGGATTGTTGTGACTGACTTCAATGTGTGTGTGATGTGAATATACTATGCGTAGGAAGAATTCCTGAACAAGGCTACTCCAGATAAAGGGCTGATCAGGTTGCTGGTGTGCATGGGTGAAGCGATCAGGACTATCTCTTTCAAAGTCAGGACGGCTTCTTGTGGAGGAACGGCCTGCGTCAACTCCTTCGGGGACGAACAGCTCGCAGTCGATGTGCTTGCTGACAAGCTCCTTTTTGAGGTTAGGACTAAACCTTTTCCTCTATGGCTCGAGTTTCTCGCTAATGCTTTTGTCCGACTGTTCTCGTGGCAATCCTGAATTGTTACGGTAGAGATCTGTTTAGAAATGCTGTAGATGAAAGAGATCATATACCCTGCAATAAAATCATACCACTTGACAAAAATTTGCAGCTAGCTCTTTCTCTGATAAATGGAGTTGTTTCGAGAAAACTGCGAATATGTAATTATTTCAATGTTTGATGCAACGATACTACCTGCTCTGCTCTTTTAGGATCAGTTCACCCGTTGTTGCAGTCTAATCTTAATTAATTTGACATTTAGCAATGAAATTCCAATGCTTCTGCAATTGAGAATGATATCGTGAATTTCACTATTAGGCCCTGCAATACTCACACTTCTGCAAATATGCCTGCTCTGAAGAAGTCCCTGAGCTCCAAGACATGGGAGGCCCAGTCCAAGGTCTGTCAATCTCACTCATCACAATTACCGACCATGCAGTTTGATTTGAGACCCTTTTTATGAGCTTGTGAGAATTTGTAACAGGTGGGTTCAGCGTCGCCTTCGATCCCCTCGATGGTTCCAGCATTGTCGACACGAACTTCACTGTGGGAACCATCTTTGGGGTCTGGCCTGGAGACAAGTTAACCGGGGTCACTGGAAGAGATCAAGTCGCTGCAGCCATGGGCATCTACGGGCCCCGAACAACATACGTCCTTGCTCTCAAAGACTGCCCCGGGACCCATGAGTTCCTTCTCCTCGACGAAGGTTTTCGGTCATCACAATTCTAGAACTCGCGAGCATTTCATTTAACTTGTTTGCCTATATTTCAAGTCCCCCCTGAATGAGCGTAATTTCTGTCAGGAAAGTGGCAACATGTGAAGGACACAACTGAAATTGGTGAAGGAAAGATGTTCTCGCCTGGAAACTTGAGAGCCACATTCGACAATCCCGATTATGGCAAGGTTAGTGCTCTCTGTTCATTTCTTCGCCACCTGCACGAATATTGTATCGGCAATTCGTGACGTGTGCTGATGCCAATTTCGGTCGTCAAGACTCGAGACTCCAGATGTCAATAACAGACTTACTCATCCTTGTTTTGCTTAATGCAGCTAATTGAGTACTATGTCAAAGAGAAATACACATTGAGATACACAGGAGGAATGGTCCCAGATGTCAACCAGGTTCATCCTCTGATTTGATCACTGCAATGTGAATCAATCCAGTTTCATTGCCACCAAAACTGGGCAAGCTCAAGGATTTGATCTTTCTTTCCCCCTTTGGTTTTCTCAGATCATCGTGAAGGAGAAAGGTATCTTCACCAACGTAGTGTCGCCATCCGCCAAGGCAAAGCTGAGGCTGCTATTCGAAGTGGCTCCACTCGGCTTCTTGATTGAGAAGGCCGGAGGTTTCAGCAGCGACGGCAAGCAGTCTGTCCTGGACAAGGTGATCATTAACCTGGATGACCGGACTCAAGTCGCCTACGGGTCCAAGAATGAGATCATCAGGTTCGAGGAGATGCTGTACGGGTCGTCCAGGCTTAAGGCAGGGGTGCCCGTCGGAGCCGCGGCTTGAGGAAGCTTGGGGGGAAGATTCCGACCCTGTTGGCTTTGTATTTATTGGATGAAAACTCGAGCTACTTTGGTCACACGAATTCACAGGATAGTCGAAAGCAAAAAATGCTCCAGTAATTGCTTTGAGACTCTCAAATTTTAAGAGCTAAGATCATTATTTGTTTAGTTGGATGAATCCGATCGACCCAATGCTATTCGAGAAGTTCATTGCTTGGGGCTTAACCCTCGAATAACATGATTCGGGGCATTTTCCCGGGCATGGAAAGATTCAAGCAGCTGTTTCAGGTTCTTGCATTGCAGATTTCCTCAATACGTGAAGAAGACGAGAGTGAAAATGAAATTTAAAAAAAAAAAAAAAAGAGAAAAATTAAAAAATTGACGAGAAATGACGCGCCAGGTAGGGGTCGAACCTACGACTTTCTGCTTAGGAAACAGACGCTCTATCCACTGAGCTACAGGCGCTTGCTTGGGGATGTTTTGGTTATAAAAATTATATTAATGTTTTATTTGCAGTTCCACCATTCCTCCTGCAATAAATATCACGGATTCGAAACGTGTCGTAAGCAAACTTTTGATCAATTCGTTCTTTTGGTATCTTTTATTGTTGTATGTCAAATTATCTAACTTTCTGGTACATCGATCTAATTAAAAATTCAAGAACTTAGATTGACATATGTGTATATGAATTCAAGAATCTAAAGTGAACTTTTATTATATTTTCACCAAATATTTAAAAGGGTATCACAAGTAGAAGGAACAAAGAGTCTCAATTATTTTTAATTTAAGTAACTTAGTATGGTTGTAGCCTTCAAATAAAAAACCCTTCGATCTCACATCATTTTGGATAGCAACAATCTTAATCGCAAACAAAATTATAGAGAAGTCTCATCCTTTTGGTGCAAAGCAATAAGACATTTTTGTATTCGAGAAGTATCTAGTAAGGCAGGAAGAAGCGTATGACACTAATACCCATTTTACACATATCTACAAGAGTTGCACATCCCAAAATACGTGTTCAAAAATCCTAAGATAAACAAGTTCATGCATAGTTTGTAATCATGTTCCTCTGATTTCATATGAAGTTTATTAAATCCAACTTTATTGTATAGCCAACAACAATATGATGTGAAATGTCTGCATGTAGTTTTTGTATTCGAGAATTATCTCTATATGACATTTTTGGCCTTTTTTTATGACCTCCATGTTAAGTGATAAATTGAAAATTGATGGAAAATTTCTCCATATCAAACTCTTTCTAACTTGATTGACATGACTTATTCAATTAATTGTAACTAAAAATTTATGCAAAATTTGATGGTAAAATTTGAGAAAAACTATCGAAAAATAACAGGCGTGCATTGATTTGGAATTTTTGAGGTAAATTTGTTACAATCACACTAATGTCAGATTTTTCCTTAATATTAATCCCTTTAAATATCCAAGTCGAGAAAACTTTCGACTCACCGCGTCCGATCGTCTTCTCCGCGCACTCTCCAATTCCCTCTCTCTCTCTCTCTCTCTCTCTCCGATCGATGGCGTCCTCCCGCATCCCGCCGCCGCCGACGGCGGCGAAGCTCCTGGAGCTCGACCTCACCGTCGTGAGCGCCAAGCACCTCAAGAACGTCAACTGGCGGAGCGGCGACCTCAAGCCGTACGCCATCTTCTGGGTGGACCCGGACCGCCGCCTCGCCACCCGGCCCGACGACGCCGGCTCGACCCGCCCCGTCTGGAACGAGCAGTTCTCGATCCCGCTCCCCTTCGCGGCCCTCCCGCTCCCGGACTCCGCCGCCCTCACCCTCGAGGTCTTCCACTCGAAGCCCTCCGAGACCCCGAAGCCCCTCGTCGGCTCCCTCCTCCTCCCCCTCCGCGACCTCCCCGACCCCCACGACAGGGACCGGATCCGCACCTACGAGCTCCTCCGCCCCTCCGGTCGCCCCCACGGCAAGATCCGGATCAAGCTCGCCCTCCGCGAGCGCCCCGCCCCGCCCCCGCCGCCTCCGCCGCCGCAGCCCGAGTACCTCGTCCCGCCTCCGCCGACTCCGCCGTCGGGGTATTACTACGGGACCCCCCTCCTCCGGCCCCTTCGCGCTCCGCGAATCTGCCCCCGCCGCCGGCCCCGGTCGCCGTGGCGCGGGCCGTGACGATGCCCCCGCCGCCGCCTGCTTCGGTCCGTGAGTACAGGCAGTATTCTGTTCCGGCCTATGCGGCGGCCCCTCCGCCGCCGGGCCCGGCTCAGTCGCCGCCTGCTTATTCGTACTCGTACTCGGATGCCTATTCTGGGTACTATCCGGGGTACTACTCGTCTGCGCCTCCGCCCCCTCCGCCGCGGCCGTTCTATGATCGGGGCTCGGGTTATGGCGGGCCTAGCGGTGGCCCGTCTGCACCTGTCGATTACACGACGGCATACGAGAAGCAAAGAAGTGGGAAGATGGGGCTAGGGGCAGGATTGGCTGTGGGAGCGGTTGCTGGAGCGCTGGGTGGGCTGGCATTGGAAGAGGGGTTGAACTTTGAGGAAGAGAAGATCGCTGACAGGGTTGAGAGTGACTTGGCTGCAAGGGATGATTATAGTGAGTATCGCGCCGATTACTGATTTCATTACCGGATTGCTGGGTATGTTTCTCTACCGGAAAAGGGCGCTGTCAGTCTCTATTATGACGTTCTTATTTGATGCCGTGTTATGTAAATAGCTTGGGTTCACAGCTGGATGAGATCTCTCGTCTGGGACATGTGCTGACTATGTTTTTCCTGAAGATGTAATAAGTGGTTGCTGCTTGAATTCTCAAGATATGTGTTGTGCTGGATGGTGGATTAAGTTAATACTAAGAAGTGATAGAATTTGGGTATGGTAGGTTCTTGTTGTATGTGCTGATGCTGATGTGTAAAACAAATCCAAAATCATGCCAGAGCGAATAGTCGATTAAGGCGACTCTGGTTGTGTCATGCTCTATAATTGATTGCATCGTCATGTTTACCTCCATTAGTTTGGATTCTATGTAGTCTTGAAGCATAGTCTGGTTATGTCCTCATGACTGCGTTTTATGATGAGTTACGTTCAGGGATTTGTCTTTAATGTAAGGATAGTTTCAGGAAATGATATACCTTTACATCAAAAATTTAGTTACTAGGTTGTGGCGGCATGCTCTAAGTTTGTCTGATGAATCAGAATTCAGTGTGCCACTCATTAACCTTGCAATACAGAATAATCTGTTGGCATTTTTATCCAAGTGATTTTGTGTGATTCCAATGGTTTAATAGTTGGAGAATGTATACTTTTCTGTTCTAAACAAGCCAGTGTCATCAGATTTGTCTTTTACTTGCATGAGGACATGGTGGGATCAAATGGAATCAGTCATTGTGACAATTTCCAGTGTGAGGGTATCCCAGACTATGTACCTTGCTCATGTCATATGAGGGGGTTTGGCAATCTTGATGAACCTGTTCTATAAGACTAGATTGTTTGAAGTCCATAAATTTTCTTTGCATGGCAGGACAGTTGTTATTATTGGTTACAATGCACTCCAATAGTTTCTTGTGTGATTTTGTACTGAGCATTAAACCACAGCATAATTTTTTCTCACATCCTGTTTGTGTGATTGATGATGGGACTGCTACAAGTTTATTGTTTACCCTATAGTCAGAGTTTGTGCAACTTGGGCTTCATCAACTTTCATGCCTTTGCCAGTCTCTCTTTTTTGAAAACCCTGTTGGTCTTCATGTGAGTGATGTTGAGAATCTATTTCGTCACGTGGTGACACCATACCAACTGTTACAATAGATGTCATGGGAAGCTACTCTTCTTTATCTTTATTTGTGCCTCTTTCTAATCTCCATCGCCAAGTGTTTGGGTGATCTCCGTCAAAAGTTAATTTGTAGTTCTGGAGGCATCATTTCTCACAAGAAGGTATGATGGAGGCAGAGATTTAGTTGTTGAGTAAGGAGTTTCTTGGGCGTGAGATTACCTCCTATTGGCCCAAAACATTTTTTCTTGACGAGAGAATGTTAGGCTGAAGTGCGTGTAGCTTTTCAGGAGGGGAATGCATATAAGATTTTGAGTAAGATTGGAGAAGTTCCTCTAGAAATTAGGCATTGAGATTTTAGGAGTGCGTCGGAAATATTCACAATGCAGCTAGTCCACCTAAAGTTGGCCGGACAGCATGGGGATTTGAGGAAGCTCTTGCTGTGTAAATTATGGAAACGGGGAGAGTTTGAACAACTGACTAGTATGTAGCAAGTGGTTAGGTGATGCTAATTTGAATTTCAAGGGACCCACGCAATCTGCAGGCCTTCACAATTGTAAATATAAATGACAGAACTTTGTGGTAGCTGTCCTTCTGAGATGGACTATAAATGGGTTCAAGGAGGATGATAAGTCTGCCTTTTGGTGATTTTGTCATGGTCAGGCTTTAACTTTGTCATTGTTATTGATAGGAAGTATCAGAATACCTTATGCAGTGTCCAGTGCTTCAATTGTGGTGTCTAAGAAAGTGTTAGGATGTATATTTCTTTTTATAGTCCATGCTGCATCTTAGATGAGTGTGTTAGAGCAGCTTCTGCGCCCATATCTGGTTCATAGTCTTGGCATTGATTCTGCTCGTAATGTTGGCATTGGAAAAGTTTGGTTGGTGGATATATGATTATTCAAGCTTAAGGTAGTGCTGGCCCCATTACGCTTAGAATAGCCCCACTGCACATGAGCTCAAACTCCGCTGCATTTGTGTAATGTACCTGGCCATCACTTACAATCAGAAAGCCGTATGCTTGGAAGAATCTTGTACAGTTTGGGAAGGGATTTTGATTGATCAAAAAGAAGAATCTACTTCAACCAATTTTCCCTGTTTTATAATCTAAATTCCCAGGCTTGCTTTAGCCTTGACAGTCGATGCTTCATCCATAATGGTTTGATCGTAGGCTCTGCTTCGTTTTCCCTATCTCCACTTTGTACAGATGCTCGTTCTTATCGTTTGGACCTGGATCTGTATCTAACATGCTTTCGGAGTGCTGTTCGAACCAAGTGGTTGGTGGTACTGTCCGGGCAATGGCTTTTAAGTATTGCAAATTCTGAATCAGGGCACTGTCATTGGACTTGAGCCGATGCGCTCATTTGTTGTGGGACCTTGGCCGATGTTTCCGCCTATCAGGCGATACGGTTGATTTGAATGAACTAGCCTGTATTCTTCTTCGGAGTTCTTATGTCTGTGTTAGGGGAGCTAAAAAGAGTGATGTAGTCCTGGATTTGAGAAAATGTGGCGAAGTTTGGATTTGTATTCTTTCCTTCCCAAAGGTTTTTTCAGCTCTTCCTTCCTAGGATTCTCGGATGGTCTAGTGACGTGTGAAAAAGCACGAGTTCTAGTTTTATAGCAATTTTCTCAACAGGGCTCAGCAATTAGGGGTTAGCACTACACCTTCGGACGGATGAGTCAAATCGGATCAAAAATAGTTGGGAGAAAATTGATCCATTTAACATATTTCAATCTATTTTCATACAATATAAATATAGTGACTCATACTCAAATTAAATTATACTCGGTATATATCTAACCCAACCCTAGAGGTGGCAAATTGATAAGTTAGGTTGGTCATAAATGGGTTTAACTCAAAGTCACCATTGAACTCATATTGACCAATTTATTTTCTAAACAAATTAGATGGCTTATACCCAATCCAAACGACCCATGTAACTCACATTTTTTATTATTATATTAAATTAGCAAATTTAAAAAAATAAAAATTAATAGAAAACAAATATGCCATCTGCCTTTTTCTCCACCCCAACCACTAGAATATTGGCTAAGTTTAACACTACATGAAGGCAATACATGAAACCACTCAGCGTTGAACACTTGTCGTCCAGGCCCACACTAAAAATAATCAAAAATTCACTGTAGCTGCACAGGCTCTCTCTCTTCTCTATCTCTTGTCAGTCTAGGCCCACATTCAAAATTTATTGTAAACCCTCTCCTCTCTCTCTTTCCTCGTTGAAATTGCTCCGTTCCACTGCGGAGGAAAAAAAAGATCACTCCATTCATGCTTAGGGTTAAAAGTTGCTCCATTCCCGCTCGCGTTTTTTCCCTCACCCTTTACTCTCTCTCTCTCTCTCTCTCTCTCTCTCTCTCTCTTCTTCGTGAAGCGCCTCTCTGCTCGTGAACCACATCGCCAATACCTCCGCCCCCGCCTCCCTAAGCCCCGCTGTCATGTTTTCCCCTCTCTCTTCGCGACCACTGCTCTCTCTCTCTCTCTCTCTCTCTCTCTCTCTCTCTCTCTCTCGTGAATGTCGACTCCGCTGATGCCTCCATATCTGTTGTCGCCAACCCAAGCCTCGCCGTTGCATTTTTCCCTCATTCTTCACGACCTCTCTCTCTCTCCCTCTCTCTCTCTCTCTCTCCTTCGCAAAGTGCTAGTTTGCTCGTGAACCACAACGACAGTGGCACCACCTCCTCGAGCCCCACCGTCGCCTATTGAAGCCCCATTGGCAGCCCTGATTCATCCCCTGCGTCCGAAGGTTAGGGTTTTCAATAGATTTACTTTGGACTCTACTGAGTTCTATGTATGTTGATGTGAAGTTAGTGACTCTGGTAAGTTCCTATTGTCGCCTCCCAAAACCCCTCCTACTCGCCTCGGAAGAATTACCAAAAAAGTCTAAAATATTTTATAATTATGTCAATTTAGTTATAAACTTATTTTTTTGGCCGATAAAATCTTAAATATTTTACAATTATACTAGTTCAATCATTTCGCTCAAAATTGAACAGTCGACGCTGATGTAGCTGTCGGCCAACGCCGAGTTGCTAACAACAAATTTATTAATAATATTTTATTTTTTTGAATCATTTTATTAATTTTTAATCTTTTTTACCTTTTTTCTCTCTCTCTCTCTCTCTTTTTTTTTTTTTTTTTCTTTTCCTCCTTCCTCCTCCCTCCTCCCTCCTTCCTTTTGCTCCGACAATCGGACAACCCTCACCGGTCGTTGGACTAAGGCAGCCAGGCGAGCTCGCCTCATCGTTGTTGGGTGAGTCCCCATTGGATCTAATAAGGGCTCGCCTTGTCGTTGCTAGGTGAGAGGCAAGGGCCCCTTGTTGTCACTAGGTGAGCTCACCCTTACCCAATGACGACAAGGCGAGCTCATTTGACCACCTTAGTTTGGCAACTTACAAGGGTTGGTCGGTCACTGGAGCCAAAGGAAGAAGGAGGGGGGAGGAGGAAGGAGGAGGGTCGGAAAAAAAAAAAAAGAGAGAAAAAAAGGTAAAAAAATTACTAAATTAATAAATTAATTTGAAAAAAATATATCATTAAAAGATTTGTTGCTGGCGTCGATCGACGGCCACGTTAGCGTCGGTCGGCCAATTTCAGTTGGAACAATTAAATTGCTATAATTATAAGAGGTTGAGAACTCAATTGATCAAAAAAATAAGTTTAAAACTGAATTAATATAAGTGTAAAAGATTTAGAACTTTTTTGGTAATTTGCCTCTATCACCTCCCAAAGCCCTGCCTACGCTGTCCTTGCTTGCCTACTTTTGCTTTGCTCTTCAGAGTTTGACCTTTTGATCTCTCCCTTGCGTGTTCTTTGTGAAGTTGAAGGTAAATTTTAACGTCCTCTTCCCCATCATTATTTAGATTTCCTTCTCACGAGTTAGAGATGACGCTTGAGAGTTCAGAATGACGAATTTGCATATGGACTTCAAGTTCTTAAGGCTGAGCTTGCATTTGATGTGATTTGTCGGAGTCCTAGTGGCGAGTTGCATATAAACTTTAGAAATTTTGAAGTGAACCTGCATTTAAATTGACATGTTGGATTTGGAGTCTGTCGTCGAGTCAGGTTCCATAATTGTGGTGAGGTCATTATCTTGATGATGGCATTCTAGACATAGCACTTTGCAGTTGAAATTGGTTCCAATCAAATGCACCTTCGATTTAGAGCTCGCTCACTCGTTTGAATGCTTTTCTGGATTTAGTTCATCAGGGGGGATTCGATTCACATCTTGTGATACATGAGCTCATTGAGGTTGTTTTCCACGACCCACTTCTTGTTTCCAAGGCTACTCTATTTCTTCTCTCAAGCTTTTCACATTGCTCTCAATTCTTGGCGAGCTCGACTTTGACATACAAGGGAAAAAAAATCAATAGTTATTATTCTTTTTTGGGCCAGTTTTCTTCAATTCATATGGAGATGAAAAAAAGAAAATTTTCCTTAATGTTATGTTCTACATCGAAACATCATAATGTCACTTTAGAAAGTGTTGGCCATATTGATGCAATGCGAATTCTATGCCAACCAAAGTAAATTTGTAGAAAACCCTAACCTTCGGACGTAGGGGACGAATAGGAGCCACCAATGGGGCTTTGACAGGCAATCATGGAGTCGAAGGTGGTGATGTCATTGTCTTCATGGTTCATGAGCATGGTGCCTTTGTGGGGAGGGGGGGAGAGAGAGGGAAAGACACGATAGCGGAGCTCGGGGAGGAAACGGTGAAGGCGAAGGCATTGGAGCTCATGAGCAGAGGGGCGCTTTGCGGAGGAAAGAGAGAGAGCAGAGTAGAGGTCACGAAGAGTGAGGGAAAAACGCGATGGCGGGGCTCGGGGAGGCGACGGTGAAGGTGGAGGCGTTGGCATTGTGGTCCACGAGCGGAAAGGCGCTTCACGAAGGAAAGAGAATAGAATGAGAGTAGAGCGGAGGTCCTGAAGGGTGAGGGAAAAAACACAAGCAGGAACGGAGTGACTTTTAACCCTTCATGCGAACGGAGGGATTTATTCTGTAACGAAACAGAGTGATTTCAATGGAGAGAGAGGTTTATTATAAATTGGGAAAAGACCACCCAAAACCTCAAACTTTGGCTAAAATAACAAATTTATCTTAAACTTTTTTTTTTTTTGTGACATGAAAAGCCCTCAATTTTGCAAACCGCGACACATTTGCCCCATTAATGATATTTTTATCTTTTCTCTCTTCTTTTTTTCTTCTTCTTCTTTCTTCCCTCCGTCAACCATGGCGGAGGAGAGGGTTGCCCTTGCTTGGGCTAGCTAGGGCTGCCCTCACGGGCGTTGGGCAAGGGGGGCCCTCGCTTGATGCTAATGAGGGCCTCCCTCGCCTACATCAGGGGAGGGCGTCGGACGAGGGCAGCCCTCGTCGGACGTCGGCTTCCCTTCGGCTTCGCCATGGCCAGTAGAGGGAAGAGAGAAGAAGAAAAAAAAAATTAAAAAATAAAAAGACCAAAATGCCATATATTTTAGAATAAATGTGTCACAATTGGCAAATTTCGGGGTTTTCATGTTACAAAAAAAAAGGGTAAATGTCACTTTGGGCAAAGTTTGAGATTTTTGATGATTTTTTCCCTTATAAATTTTGAATGTGGGCTCGGATCGACAAAGAGAGACATAGGATAGAGAGGATCTGCAGAGCTATGGTAAATTTTGAATATTTTTCCGTATGGATCTAGACGACACGTGTCCAATACTAAGTGGTTTCACGTATGGCCTGCGTAAAGTGTTAAAGCTGACCAATATTTTCTCGCATTGCCTCCACCCTCCTCTTCTAGGCCTCGAACTTGTCACCGTCATGCAACTCCATGTCGCTCGATTGCTCCACTTTGTCCTCGAGCATGTCGTTGCTCATTCGACATGGAAATGCCTCATTGCGAGAAGAAGGCGCAAGCAAATGAGCATGAATGCAAAGACAAGAAATCATTCAACTAGAGCACTGCCGCCAAAGCATCGGTGCCTCGTTGCCACTGTCACATTTTCTTTTGCCCTAGCTGCCTACTCTCCTTCTTCGACTCCCTTGGGCACATCCTCAACCACCCACCACCATCACCACTGGCATCGAGATCGTGCAGCTTGATGACTCCATTGGAGATATCGAAGCCGACCACAGCTTGTCCTTCGACCACCCTTAACCCCACAAACAAAGATTGACATCGTCCTTGACAAGGATTGCCAGCGTCAAACTGACCAATGGTGACTCCAGGCAATTCCGATCCAGAATGCCAAGCAACTAGACTAGGGAGAAGAATATTGCCAGCAAACTCTCGGAAACCCCAAATTAAGGCATGGATGTGATTTCGATGAGGCAGTTTGTTGAGGTGACGATGAGGAATGGGGGACGGTGACGACCCGTGGAGACAATTCTAGAATTGAAGGCGGAGATCACTGCGGAGATGAGGTAAACAGCGCAATTTGCAGCGAAGAAAGGAGGGAGGGAGTGGGATAGCCACCTCTACTATGGTTAAATGGGTTCATTTTGACTTCTTAATTTAAATGGTTAATACTCTGAAAAACCCCAAACTAGTACACATGTAACAAATTTACTCTAAACTATTTTTTTTTTAATTATGAAAAGCCCCAAACTGGTAAATATGTGACAAATTTACCCTAATTACCATAAAAAAAATCTTAAACCGATATACCTATAACGAATTTACCCCATACTAATTTATTCGATCTCCAAAAACCTCAAATTGATATATTTGTGATAAATATATCCTCTGTTAAATTGGATTAATATCACAAAAAACCACAAAAATTATATAATCGTGACAAATGAAGAGTAAAATCCTAAATTGATATACTAGTCAATTGTCTTTTTTTTTTTTTTTTTTTGTAAAAGTATATTAGTTAATTGTCATTTGTCATTCAAATTAATAATTTGATAATAAAATTTAATGAAAATTGACATAGAGTAAATTTGTCACAAATGTAGTAATTTAGAATAAATTTGTCAAAAGTGTATATGTTTAGGATTTTTGGTGGTCAAAATATTAGTTTATGATAAATTTGGTAAATTTGTTACGGGTGTACTGATTTGGGATTTTTCGGGGTATTAACCCTAATTTAAAACCCATTTATGACCCATATCTTAATTCTAAGCTAACCAACATGACCCATTTTCATTTTCCATTACATTGGATTAAAATATGGGTCTGTGACCCATTTTGAAAGCCATAACCAACCCATAAGGCTAAAATACTTTTATATTTAACCAAATTTAGGAAAATTTATATCCAAATTGTGATGAGAGTGCAAAGTGAGTCAATGCCAAGATCCATTGAGAATGAGAGAAAGTGAATAGAGAGTCTTAAATGTGTGTAGGGTTTAAATAAGTTATGAATTCATTTAATGCCCACATTATTTTAGTAATTACCATTCTAAACCCATTTATTAAAAAAACAACTTATATAATATGTTAGCCTATCAAATATGACTTTTTTTTTCTTTTGGTGCATAAAAAAATATGAGTTAAAAAATTGATCTATCGCATATTTTGACAAATCTATTAGTACTAGTATCTACCGGTACGAACTCCATAACTCCACAAATAAATTATTAACAAATTCAACTTGGATGTATTATGTTTATGTCTAAGTACTAACTGGACCGACAATCTTAAGTCATCGAACATTGTTAAAGTTACCTATCCAATCACCAAAGACCGGGAGCATGATCGGTACATTATGCCCGCAACAACCGTAGCTAGATAAATGGGTTTTGTAGCTCTTATAAGGCATTTATTCTCAAAGCAACTTTTATAAGGTGTTTGACAAATAGAGTGTTTACAACAATAGTATTATCAAAGCTGCCACAATCTTTTTATGTGGCAAATTTATATGCACCGGATTAGTTTATTAGGTCGATACAAAGCATACATTGTACCGGGCACATCCAACCATTTTGGATTTAGATGGCGTTGCTCATGCCCGATTGTCAACATTAGCGGTGTGAATAGAGATTACTCCAGTTCTTTTCTCCCTTAACTTCCCATTCGTTGGAGAAGCAGTCGAATCTAACGAATCTACACGGGCTTATAATTCTTTTCCCGTTTGGAAAATGAGTCTTTAACAGCTTTACCGACAGTGCACCTACGAACTAGGCAAATAGTACAGTTTTTTAATAGAGCCACATAAAAAATATTGAAAACGAAACCCAAGTTAGCTTTCCTGTTAATAAAAATATTAATTTCTGAATTATGTAGATGCTTAAAAAATTGCACACAAAACAAATTTTAAGTGATCCACCCCTTGTTATTAAGGCTGAGATTGAGTTTTTATTATTTGGTCGGTTAAGACTGAGATTGAGTTAAAAGGCTTTAGAAATAGATTAAAAAAAGTTGGGCGGTACCTATTCCTATTTGAGTATTAGATACCACGGATGAGCATATTGAATTTGAATAATTAGTTTAGACATGGCGTCCGTGATTATGAACTTAAAACTGAAAGGTCTCCAATCATTCGTTTTATTTCTCCTCATGCAACCACTTAACTACCTTTACGCCGGCTCCAACGGTCGTCGAAGGCCACTACTATTCCATCTTTTAGACATTTTTCCTCATTCTGAGACAAATGTTAAAACAAGAAAAATGTGAGAGACTCAACGAACAGAAACCAACCGACCGAGCGACGATTTAGTTGACATAGTGAAAGTATAACATATACTATGGCAATTCAACTATGAGTGACGGCCCATTCCATGAGTTTAAAATCGAGAAATAGACGTAATGATAAACATATGGGTTTTGTTGGGTTGAGATGCAAATATTAAAATCATTCCATAAGTATTGTATAGGTGGTAAAGGACGGACCGTCCGATGCTTGATTAATCACAGTTGATGATGCACACACAATACATCTTCAAGTCATCTCATTCTATCTAGTGATCATTTTAATTTAAGGTCCAATCTATCATAAAATGAAAGATGCCAAGGCTTACTTTATCCCCCACAATCAATGTATCTTCATGTCTGCACCAATGGACAAAGGACATATAAAAACGTGACATAGTGAAAATATAACATATAAAATTCGTGGCTAATATGGCAATTCAACTACGAGTGTCGGCCCACTTCATAAGTTTAAAATTGAGAAATAGACGTAATGATAAACATATGGGTTCCGTCAGGTCAAGATGCAAATATTAAAATCATTCCATTAGGTATTGCATAGATGGTAAAGGACGAACCGTCCGGTGCTTCATTAATCATGGTTGATGATGCACAGGATGATGCACAGGCACACTACATCTTTTAAGTTATCTCATTCCATCCACAGTGATCATTTCAATCTGAGGTCTAATCAATCATAGAATGAAAGATGCCAACGCTCACTTTATCCGCCATAGTCAATGTATCTTGATGTCTGCACCAATGGACAAAGGACAAATTTTACAGCAATATCATTTAACCTGCATGTCTCGTCGATTGCTCCATTGACAAGTTCTGTAGTCCGATAAGGAATCGGCCATAGCCGGCCTAGGGTTGGTTCAAAGAACCGTCTAAAACTATGAGAGAATACAACCGTGCTAAATAGACTCTAACCCTAGAACAAAAGAAACAAACAGGAAAGGTTCATGAACCCTAACCCTAACCCCTAAAGAAAGAGCAATATTGCTTGGTAGCGTCAACCTTTCGGCTTGTGCAAGATGGAAAACGATGGGTAGGCGTCATCGAATGAAGAGACAGTATTAGGTTCCATGAATCGGCTGGAGAAAATTCATATAGCTCATGTGGGTCCTTGTCTTTGCCTTATCTAAATATATCGGCAACGGAGGAGCGTGCACAATCATTTTGCTGAGTGGTTCCATTGAGCAGGAGTCAGAGATGTTCGGTGCCCTGGGAGCTAACGATTTGTTAAAGTTTAGGGTTCGATTTCTCTTTAAAGCTTAATTTCATGATGAGATAATTCTCCCTCATATAGGTTAAAGACATGATATGGGGTACATTCATTCCCTCCCCATGCATGTTCCTTTCTTGAGATTATACTAATGACTGTACAGAGGTCAATGGCATATAAGATTGTCTTTGATGTCGTTGATCGTTGACCATTTTGATGCCCTACAGGGTTGAGTTCCAACTTTCACAGCCCATGGTCGGCCTGCCCATTGAAGTGATTTTGGCATTTAGCAGCGTCAATTACCCTATTATTGTTATTGGCAAAGTTCTTCAATGGATCTGCTCTATCCAAACGATTGGAAATGGTCACTGTCATATCTTTGATACTTCCATACAAAAGGCGGAAAGTAGGGCTTTTCAATAAGGCGGAAAGTAGGGCTTTTCAATTGGTCTACACGTTGTTTATTATGGAAAACAAGAGATTTTTTATGCTGAGATTGAAATTTGGCATAACAGATAAATTGCAACAAATTATAGTGGATGGTTAGTATAGATAAGTGACTCATTCTAGGCGTGAGTGAATTTTCAAATCTAGATACATGACTTTGAGCTTCTAGATATAGTCTCCAAGGATGAATGGTATATAGTCTGGAGCATTCTACGTGCGATGTAGACAAAACCTACCAATATGCAGAAATTAAATGCACGACAATTTTATCTTCGTGCACCACATCATCTGCAGAATGAGAAGTGTCCTTGCTAACTCTATAGATAAAAGAGGACCTCTCTCTCTCTCTCTGTCTCTCTCTCTCTGTGTCTCCAGGTTCCCTGCACAAATGTTTTGAAATTAAGTTCATTGGATCCCCCCCCCCAAAAAAAAAAAAAAAAAAAAAAAAAAAAACAAAGACAGACGCTATAGGGATAATAAAAGAATCAGAATAACAATTCAATCTAAATTCGATGTGACACTTTCCACATTATTTTATATCCAATGTGTGTTTTAGAGGGACTTCGACAGAATACAATTGGCGAGTACCACGTATGGTATATGAAGACTTGATCAATGCAATAATGAGAGGAAAAAAAAAAGGCAGTCTTTGAATAGATAAAAACATACAGATTTGTAATGGGAGATGACTTATGATAATTTCCTCCAGCAAAAATAATGTTAGCCTTAATAGAAAATCTTTGAGGTATTAAATGCCACACATATATAAACCATGTTGCATTGATTTTCAGGTCTCCAAAGCGTGTGATCCTGTTGAGAAACAGATTAAGGTACTATGTTAATGATTGTTTAAATGTTAGTTTCTGTTTACAAAAAAATGGGCATTAGTAAAAAATCTTTCACCGAAAAGTTAATTCTTAGTTTTTTTGTGAGATGAATTCAACTGTGATTCCAGATAGGAGTTCGATCGGTGTTGCAACAAAAATGATCAGCAAATTCAAAGGTAAATGGTTGTAAATGATGAAACTAAAAGGATGGTAACATAAACAAATTGATAAAAGTATATCGGGATTTTGTATTTTTGATGATAGATCATCTACATAATTACCCACATCCATGCCTATAATCCATTGATTATAACCATTCGCTAGCAGTTATTATTCTAAGTACGGTTATAACTGCACTTTCGTTATTCCAACCACTTTATCCACCCGCCAATCTCATCTATAAACAGTTGCAACTTTCAAGGCCATCGGGTCACTCGACTGCAACTTTGTATCCTTGCCAATCTCGTATGTCCTAATGTTCTTCTCTTGCTTCCAACACTTAGCCAAATTTAGAATGGCTAAGTCTTTGCTTGTTACCATCTATGAATTTTCTTCGCAGACGTCGATACTCACAATGGTCAATTATGTAGTAACTTGAAACACTCTCATCGACCGGTCTTTCTTGATCAACTACACTCCGACACTCATCAATAGCAGTATTATACTGCCATCAAAAGTTGTACACTATAGTCATTGATAAATTGGTCAATAACTACATTGTACAAGTTATTGATAACCATGTCGATCATGATACATCAAACTCTCTCAACCAATTAGATCAAGTGTTTGTCGATATAAAAGAGTTAAGTTATTTTTTTGTGCAAACAATTTCATATCGAAGACACTGTGAATTCTCTATTTTCCTTGTAATATGGGAAGGGCTACTACATTGGTGAAGTTATAGCACTCATGACTAGCATAGGGATAGAGCAAATCTCCCATAATAAAGCAATCTTCCAAAAAAATGTGTTAATCTTAGTGATAGAGCTAATCTTCCACAACATGTGCTAATATTATAGATTCTTATCTTTTTGAAAACTCTTTTCAATTGTAATATTCCTATTCATGTACATCCTATAAATATAATATAAATCTCTACACCAATAAGTGCGCAATCAAATTCAATTTCATACTCTTACACTTAGTCGTGACATGGATAATGTTAGATATTTTAGTAGTTTTGAAATATTTATTAGAAATTATGATCGTCATGAAAGTCATCATTTTTATAATGGCTTTTTTAATGGTCATATAACAGCTTTCTAATGGTTGTATAACGGTCGTCTAATGACTTTATAACTTTTGATTTATTGCTTCATAAACTCTTCATTGTTTTATAACGGTCATTTTTTTAATTACCAATTGATTATGATGATCTCCTAATGGCTCTCTTTTTTCCTTGTTTAAATATAAATTAAACTTCAAAACACAATCTTAGTAGATACAATATGTTCTCACATCTTTCCTTTTCTTTTTGCTGGGTTATACACAAAAGTTGTTTTGTTTCATTCTAATATTCAATGCGGGGTATAGAAGAAGGTCTGTTCTATCTTGGGAGGATAGCTGCTGAAGCCTTATGCACCGAGTTACGTACTCGGAGGGGCGAAATTATTCTTAAGGACAGTGTTTGCATGCTTCAGACGTTTCTTTTTATTTTATAATCTTTTGTAATGTATTTCTAATTATTATTATTATTTTATGTATTCTAATACTTTTTCCAACAGATAATATATTTAACCCGAGCTGGGATTTTAGTTCTAAGTTCAATGCATGTGACTCAAAATACCTTTTGGGTTGTTGGTGACATGTACCCCACTATTTTGCTATCAGCACATACGCACATCAAGAATGCACCACACACGCTTCTCTAATCACTATAATCGAGAATTCACATCGACCCTTTAAATTCCAAAAGCATATGAAGTTACTGAAAAGAAAATTTCCCAACGTCCTCTTCGGATTGGAAATGAACCGGGGTTCAATGGGACACGATGCCGTGCCTTCCCTTCAAATCCAAATTGAGTTCTTACACCTCGGAATCGAAGAAAGGGTGGGCACAGTTGGAGTTGAACTGGCACACACGTGGCAACGGGGTGTCGAGGTTCGATGGAACGAAGGGAGGCCCCTCCCTTTTAGGGTCTCAGTGCTGAGGATCAGCGGACCAAATCGAAGGTCAAACATTAAAATAAGACCACCCCACCAAATTCCGCCGCATGATGCCAAAACCCCGAGCCTAAAATAATCGATGAATTCGCTGCCACACGCCGACAAATTCAGAAATGGCGGTTCCTCGTGCGATTCTCAGGACGTTGCGGGAACCGACCCTACCTTTTCTTAATCCCGCCCACCCCCTAGGATCATCCCGAGCACAAGCTAAACCAATCATTATGGCGAGGGGAGACTTACCGATTCTGCCCCCAATTTGCCATGTACTTTCAATCTGTCTCTCGACCGACCAGCTTCGGGATGTGGGGAGTGACAGCCAACGTCCAGAACGTAAAAGGCCGGCGGCCCTCTGCATGGATGGATCCATCATTTATTTGATTAAACAAGCTCGTGCAAAACCCCATGTTTTGCCTCGCTTGTAATCCTCCTTTTAATCGATTTGTTTAAGAATTTCGTTCTCTTCTCCCGTCTTAATTTAGGGTTTGATGTGCCTGAAAGTGCATTGTGGGTATGGTGTAGCTGGATGAGGAACGATCCCCGCGCTCCATTCACTGCATTGCTTGGGCGTGTGCATTGAATTGGACTTGCCACTTGCGCTATGGACATGGAGATGGGTACCTATATGGGCATACGAAAGGACTGATTTTGCAGGGACTGTTTTATATGTGGCAAGTATCGTAAAATCCAGAAAAGGTTCGCAAATGAACTTACCAAGTTTAGCGAAATTTACCGAGTATGTTGGGAACAAACATGCCATGGCCACAGGACTTGACTAGGGTTTGCAAAACTTTGTTTTAATTAGGCGATTGATGACATGAATTCCCATAAAACTGCCCTAGTAACCGGCCTTTGTTTATACATTTTTGTCTCTTCTTGATTTTGCCACTATTACGAAGAAGCATTGGGAACTCACAAGAGAGGTTATTGGCGGATGCATTATATTCTTCAACGAAAAGGACGTTACAACTCTTTTCTCATTAATAAGAAAGAAAGAGCATGGGTGTAATGAACATTTGTATTGCACCTCGAGCAATGGGAGATCTCTAATTAATTGAACATGTAGAGATGTTCCCAAGCATTCCATACATCCTTGCTACTTAAATTCAAAATTTGCTATGATATAGTATTGTATTGCACAGCTCATTTATTTGGTTTATGGCATTTTATACTCAATTACACTGCAATCTTGTAAAATTAAAAAATAAAAATAAAAATTAAGGAAACATTTTATGGTGATAAAAGTATTTTTATTTTTAATGAACGATGTTTTCAACACGTGATTACGATAAGATGGCGATATAGTGGAATAATAAAAATTCTTATTATAAAAGTTTCCTTAGAAAAATTACCTAATACTTCGAAGAATTGGACCTAGGGAATGGAGGCTATCATAAGTACACGATTTCCAAGTGATAGCGATCTGCCCCATTTAACCTATTCGCTATAGTGTTATGCGATCAATCTAACTTCTTTGTGAATCTTGAAAAGTATAATATCGAGTTTGAAGTACTTGTTGTCACGCTCGGGAGAGTTGTCAATGCTTACCCCAGTTTTTCCGCCATATATCTAGGTAAAGAAGGATAGATTGGATTTACTTAATTGAGAGAATTTAATCTAAGAGTAAACTTCATTTGCTGTCAAGTTAGTGAATTTTGATTTTCATATAGATACCATGTCAACATGTCATAAAAGAATTGGCTTGTATTTGATAAGATATTAATTGCAAAATCAAAAGAAAAAAAATTAAAAAAATTTAGATTTGACAATAGTACATATAGGGATTTGGTGATTAATATCAAATCTCAAATGAAGTGATTAAGAAGTCACTGAAATTAAATGGTCATCAATTAATTTCCCTCTATGAATCCTTGGTTTATCAGAGGACGAATCCGACATTGAATTTCGGAGAAACAACAGCAGCTTCCTAATAATGCCCAATAAATAAATAAATAAATATGTATAAATGACAGAATAAAAACAAAAAGAAAATCTGCCACGTCAGCCTGTTCATGAACCCGAGCCGAGCCCCGAGCACTATAAATGTCTTACCATCTGAATCTCTTCTCCATCTCATTCCTCACTCTGCACTCTCTCTCTCTCTCTCTCTCTCCCCGTCTCCCTCCGGCGAGAGCGAGCAGAGGAAGAACCAGAATTATCCACACACAAAAAAAATTGTAAAAAGAAAAGATCTTCCCTTTTGAATTTAGGAAAACAAAGATGGATTTTTCTTCTTCTTCCTCCTCGACCGTCGTCGTCGTCGCCGCCCCCGCCGCCACCACTCTGGTGTCGAGATGCAGGGTGTACCCGTCGCAGGCGTCCGCCATGGACGACCTCAAGCTCTCCGTCTCCGACCTCCCCATGCTCTCCTGCCACTACATCCAGAAGGGGGTCCTCCTCCCGCGGCCCCCCTTCCCCATCCAGTCCCTCCTCTCCCTCCTCAAGCTCTCCCTCTCCTGCACCCTCTCCCTCTTCCCTCCCCTCGCCGGCCGCTTCTCCACCGCCCCCTCCGGCCACATCCTCATCTCCTGCAACGACGAGGGGGTGGACTTCATCCACGCCTCGGCCGGCGACCTCCTCGTCGCCGACCTCCTCGCGCCGTCCCGCGTCCCCGAGCACTTCAAGTCTTTCTTCCCGATGGACCGCACGGTGAGCTACCGGGGCCACTGGGATCCGATCCTGGCCGTCCAGGTGACGGAGCTGCGGGACGGCGTCTTCATCGGCTGCGCCGCGAACCACGCCGTCATGGACGGGACCTCGTTCTGGAACTTCTTCAACACCTTCGCCGAGGTCTCGCGGATAGGCGAGCGGAGGTTCTCGAGGGCCCCGGACTTCCGCCGGGAGTCGGTGCTGATTTCGGACGCCGTGCTCAGGATCCCCGAGGGCGGCCCGAGGGTGACGTTTAACGAGGACGAGCCGCTGAGCGAGAGGATCTTCAGCTTCAGCCGGGAAGCGATCTTGCGGCTCAAAGCCAAAGCCAACGAAAGGAAGTGGAGCGAATCCGAGGATGGCGACGTCAACGCTGTGGAGATCATGGGGAAGCAATTGCACGACCCACACGTGACCAGCGGTAACGTGAAGCCGACGCCGTCGTTCCACGAGGGCTGGTTCGCCAGGCCACGTGGCGGGGCGGAGACCCGCGTCGAGACGGCGGAGATCTCGTCGTTCCAGGCGCTGTCCGCGCTGCTGTGGAGGTCCGTGACGCGCGCGAGGAAGCTCCACGCGTCGAAAACGACCACGTTCCGGATGGCGGTGAACTGCCGCCACAGGCTGGAGCCGCGGCTGGACGCGCACTACTTCGGGAACGCGATCCAGAGCGTCCCGACGCGCGCGGCGGCGGGGGAGGTGCTGTCGCGGGACCTGCGGTGGTGCGCGGAGAGGCTGAACAGGGCGGTGGCGGCGCACGGGGACGGGGCGGTGCGGGGGGCAGTGAAGGACTGGGAGGGGGAGCCGCGGCTGTTCCCGCTGGGGAACGCGGACGGCGCGTCGATCACGATGGGGAGCTCGCCGCGGTTCCCGATGTACGACAACGACTTCGGGTGGGGGAGGCCGGTGGCGGTGCGGAGCGGGAGGGCGAACAAGTTCGACGGGAAGATATCGGCGTTCCCGGGGAGGGACGGCGGCGGGAGCGTCGACCTGGAGGTGGTGCTGGCGCCGGGGACGATGGACGGGATCGAGGGCGACGTGGAGTTCATGCAGTACGTGTCGCGGCGCTGCTGACGTGACAGGTGTGCGGCGTCCTTTCCTGAGGCAGGTGGCAGGTGGAGGTGGGGACCGCCCATTTTCTCTGGATTTGGTGGGGGCCATGAGTTTCAACGGTGCGGATCTGGTCTGAGGTGTACACGAGGATTGACTCGGTTCCTCCCTCTATTTATCTCGCTCTCGCTCGCTCGCGCGCGACATGTTTGACAGTGACCGCAATAAGTCAACGTTAGTTTTAACCTTTTCCTTTTGTTTTTTTTGTGTCTTTGGAAACCTTTTCTTTTTTTTTTTTTTTTTGTGTCTTTGGAAACTTTTTTTTTTTTTTTTCTATTAACTTCTTCACATCGTTTCCCGTGTTTTTCTTATCTAAATTTGGCCATGTCCCATGTGTCGAATTCCTGTGTATTACCCCATCGAATTTGGTAGTTAAAATCGTTCTCGTCATTATGATTCCAATTACACGTCAGTTCTAAAATGAGCTGATGACACATATGGATGACGTAATCTGGCTCGCCGGGAAATTTCTCCTACAGGATCTTTAGATGTTCTTAAAAAAAAAAAGCAAGTGCTCAAAACGCTTTGCTCATAACCTCGAACGGTAGGGAAAAAGCAAAGCGAAACAAATTAAGGGTGCACTTATTTTATGAAAAAAATAATAATTTCGAGATTATTTTTTCAAAATGATTGGTTATGTCTTGAAATAATTCATCGATGAATTTTTTTTATTATTGATAATGATTTATTTTCAAATATTTTCTTCAACAATTAAAATGCTTTTCATTCCTTTAATTATTTTTACAAAAATATTTCCCAAACGCAAAACAAATGGATCGTAATTGCATGTTTATTTGAGTTAAGCAAGAAATCGGTAAAACTCAAAACATAACTGAAAAAATGAAAAAAAAAAAAAATAATAAGTAAATCTAAAATTGTCTGACATGCAACATGAAAATTTTTATCAGCTTCAAGTTGCTAATTGCACCATTTTGGCGAAACTTGTAATCTAATTGCCTGCTCTGGCGAAATTTTGATTGAGCTAATAAGGCAAAATGCAAAAACAATCCAGACAGGTGCCAAAAAGTTAATCGACTGCTGTTCTGAAAGGAGATGCTAATTGCCCCATTTTCCGAATTGTACAGACCGATGCACCAAAGCCATCTCAAAGTCCATGGACTTTGCATTGTGTGGTAATTGCAAACTGAAATTAGCTTTTGAATTCAAGTAAAGATAGGGAGCTTCAGCGTCTATTCGAACCAGTGCCAGTTGAATCCCAAATTTAAAACAAAATAACATCTACAGCACAACACACAAAGGGAAGCAAGAGAATACACCGACAGTGAATGCATCTCCATCATTTAGATTGGCAAAGAAAGAAGATTGTAACTGCCAAAAAGACGGAACGCCCCTCTCACAGTAACCGATATTTGCCGTTATTATCCACTGCTTTCCTTCCATGCCTTTGTTTCTTCTCCACGGCCGGGAGCTCAGAAAGACATGGCGAGCGCAAACTGTTGATGGAGAAACACCAGCTGAATGTCAACGGCTTGTACCGTTCCTTGTTCAGCTTCCCGCAGCAGTAGGAACAACAACAGGCTTGGAGTCTTCCGCCTTCTCATGTTCTTTGTTCAGAATCTGAAATAAAAAACCATGAATCTTCAACTATATTTAAAAATAGTATTTAAAAGAGTTTCAGCAAGCCTCTGTTGACGCCAACTTTTTATTGCCTTCAAAAGATGAAAATTTGACATAGCTTTCTGTTCATTAATAGGACTTTTGGGTTCTAAATTTCAATTTTAACATAGTACGAATCCATCAGTTGTGAGTTCATGGCTTTTAGTTTTGCAAGTCAAGTTATACACAAGGATATCTGAAGAAAGGTTAAATGCACAGGGAAGATAAATTTTTATGAAGATTAGTGGGGCCAGTTGTAAACAGAGGCAATTTCCATGGAAAACTACCCAATCATGAACCATGCTTCGCATAAAACTTATCCATTCAAGTAATGTGCTTCAATGATATTTTGTTGACACGCTTCACAGGAAGTGCTCGGGCAAAAAAGCAAATATGATGCACATAAAACAAGATGTGCCCATAATTAATTTATAACTCAGTATGGTAAATTACCTTATTGTTAATCAAGTTGTGGAGAGCAACTACACTGCGAATGAGGGAAGAAAGATATATCACCAGCATCATATCATTTGTTTTCACTGCAAAAGGTGGGATATTTGGACAATGTCAATGACTATTAAGGCAAGGAAAGGAAAAAATTAGCTTCCATTTCATTTCTACTTTACCAGCAAAAGACTTGACCAGTTCAGCCACATTGAGGTTTGGAAGTAAGTTGAACACATCCTGGAGGAAGCGTAGAATTATATAATTGTAAGCAGACCATATTAGTCATAGACCAGGCGATTTGCAATCTCTTACCTAGGAAGTTGCTCTCAGTCCACTATGAAGACAAAAAGATGAGAACAGAAAGTACAAAGAATGGTACACTAGGACTTAAAAGGAAAGGCATAGCTATCCGAAAAAATATAGCAGAGACATCTCTGAATGCATGCTTGCTAGTATTACCAAAAATGCACATGATAAACAAAGGATTAAAACATATTGAACTGATATGACGTTTATTGCCCACAGATCAATCAGTGAACATCAATCACAATATCGTGTTGAGCTCTTACCCTTACACACGATAAAGGATTCTTACACTAGATGATAGGGAATTAGATTGTTTTCCCTCTTTCCCCCATTCCCCCAGGAAATGGAGATAAATGTGTGGTTGCCACTGCTCAAAGAAAAATTTGTTGATCATCTGAATCAAATAACAGATTCTCTTCAATTCTAAGAGAGCAGAAGAAGTCAACCAGAAAAAACATCTTGGAAGGTTCAATGAATCCAGTATCAATATTAAGGAATCATCATGACAGTCAAACTAGCTGATGCTAAGATTTGATTTCATTATTTATTCAACAGCACATGTTAAATGGATTCGAAAAGCCGCGAAGGAATTGCCAGTATGCACAAACAAATCCTAAATAGTCTGTAAGATAACCAACCTGTAAATGGTACAAAATCTCATGGTTTAATGGAAGCTTTTTTTCAATAACAAGATTGAGATAACTTTTTATCTCTTGAAGCCGCGCATCCAACCCCTTCAATGCAGTAAGTTTTCCAGTAACCTTGACAAGAAAAGTATCAAGTTTCAGTGCTATCACAGTCTCAAAGATTTTATCATTGAAGATGAAAACTAACTTGATACTAAACAGCTCAGTATAATCAAGAGATGAAACCTCTGTGGCAAGTGTGCTGATAGTTGTATCCTTCACATCCCTAAGCAAGTGCTCAACACCTGAGAAAGAGCGTGGTCAGTAAGGTGAATCAAAGCAGTACATAGATGTTTGAGGGATACTACCAAATATCAGATGAACAAGAGAAAAGAATGCCTTCCCCATGCCATACCTATCTCCTCAACTTCATGAGCAGCAATTTCTGAAAGTACATGCACAAACACCTTCTGGCTCTTCTGTGTGGCATTCTGCAAACAATTTTTAAAGCAATTAAGTTTCATGCAGGAGCTTGTGTGTTACAAAGTCACAAATTACTATTTCTATAGTCACACTGTTGTTGATTTGACCATGGAGCAGAATGAATCTCCTAGAAGATTACCTCTTTAACCTCTTCAACAGCACAGTATGCTTTGGTTGGTATACCTAGCTCTTTGGGTTGAACATCAATTATGACCAACACAGGATTAGGGACATAGCTGCAATCAATTCAAAATTATATAATAAAAGTTCCATAACAGAAAATACGAAGCAGGAAATTATGAAGTTAGAGCTTATCATCCTTTAGAGATACATAGATTACAACCGATAGTTATTCTGTTCCTCAAAGAACAAATTAGGAGATCTCATCAACTAAGAAAAGAACAAGACATATTAGCTAGAAAAGCAAATAGAAGGCGTAATGGAATAAAAGTGCGAAAGGTCATCATAATCTGATAAAAATATTATGTAGATCTTACTCATCAAATAATCTGTGTATATTGAGGTCATTCTCTCGCAATTTTGGACCAGTGCTGTACCACCCCACAACATGCTCCTTGGCTGAAAGATAATACATCCACGATCCATTCAGTAAACATCAGATCATTTGGAAAAAGAAAGTACTTGTGACTTGTCGAAGACAATACCATTTATTCTCTTGAACATGCCAAACATTGCTTCATGGTAATTGTGGTCGAGAAACCAGATGCTTGGATCCTTCTCATCTTCCTCAAACGGTACTGTTAATTAGGGAATTATACACGAGTCAAGTATCTGAGACAAGCAAGAAAAGCCCTAATAGAACAACTAAAATAGAACCTTCCCAAACATACAGGAAAGTAGATTTAGGTAAGCCTTAGCATCATAACCTGGCCTGAAACTAGAGTAGGTCCAAGCATTAAAATGATAATGTCTGCACTTTCCAAATTTCCACTGACAAAGTTGTTTCTGACACAAAAAAACTCCCTTGTATCATATGTAGGGGCTCTTTTAAGCAATAAATCGACATGGTTCCTGGGAGTCAATAATTGCCATAAATATTTTAAAAAGATTTATCTCTTGATTAACAGACTGTTTCACCCTGTAGACTTGGTAGTTCATTTCCTCTTCTCCAAGAGAACAAGAGAAAAGATCTGATATTTCATTCAGTCTTCTTAAAGAGTATGCAAGAAAATGAGACATCATTAAATGATTTCCCTCTTGTCCTCACTAAATGCCCTTACAGGAATGACTGCGCCTCCCTCTTTCAGTTCATTCTAAAAGAAAGCGAGTAATCAAACTTCACCTTTGGCATACTCGAGAAAGAATTGAAGATATAACACTACATACAGCTGACAGCCGCCCCGGAATTCTGCTTCAGTCACACTCGATGTTCAATTTCAACTGAGCATCATCCAGGAAACCCGAGTTTCCCATAGTCAAGCTCGAACCAAATGGAAATTCAAGCGAAAAAGCAATCCGTGACCACTGTCTCATTTGCATCCCCAGATTATACAATGCCTTAAAATTAGTATCGGCGCTCGAATCACAGAAATCAGTCCCCACATTTCATCCAAGCGCGCGAAACAGAAGCTCAATTCCACAACTTTACCTCATCCTTTCTCTCCTATTAAATTCATTCAGAAACAAAAAAAAGAAAAAGGAAAAAGGAAAAAAAAAAAATCGAAAGGCGATTATTTCAACTACATCAGCTCGCACTAGGGAAAAAATTTCTGAAGACCTAGCTAAACCCAATACCGAAACCGCCAAAATTCTAGATCTATTCGAAGGACGACGCGCAGAACCGAGAGAAAGAAGCGGTGGGAAGGAAGCCCCAAACCTGCGTAGCTGTTGGAGACGTCGACGACGCCCTTGAAGGAGCTCCCGAGCAAGACGCCGACGACGCGCTTGCGGGTGTCCTTGGCGACCCTGTTGTAGTTGTCGACGATGCTGAGGAGGACGAGGGGGTGGACGATCACCTTCTCGATCGGCCGCGAGGACACCTGCTGCGTCTTGATAACGTCCATTTCTCCGGTCGCCGGAATCGATGTCCGATTCGGAATTCGAAATCCACTTCCCGCCGCCTTCGCCGCCGCCGCCGCCGCCGCCGCTCTTCTCTTCTCTTCCTTCTCCAAAGCGAATCGGAAGACCGGAACTGAAGCAAGGCAGAAGCTCTTCTGGATGGCTTTCGTGTTCTTCGAGCTCTTTTGTTGCTGGCTTCTTCGTGTCGTGGTGATCAAGTTAAAAGAGCGTCCGACCATCGATAAGGGGAACTCGATTGGGCCGATAACACGGGCCGGCCCAGAATTGCGGCCCGAGAGCGTAGAGAAACGCAAGCCTTTGTAGATGTCGAATCACAAACGTGCTCGTTTCCTGAAACCCGAATCACATGACCAGATGACGAGTTCCGAAATTTGTTGGAGCTGCATTCCTGAGTTTCCAAACTTCCTTCGTAAATTTTCTATGTAATTGAAATGCTCAGGTTGGACAAGCTGAAATGTCGCAGTCGAGGATCAACACAAGCTCGAGTCCCTTTGGCACACGACCTAGTAATGATTCACAACACATGGATATAGATGAACAAGGAGCGATTTGATGCCGGATTGTAAACAGTCGAACGACTACTTTTATTGATCAGTTCGCATCAGCCAACATCAGGGTTGATACGAGGGTTCGTGTGAGCAGATTATTATTTCCATATCTCTCCGACTACTCGTGTTAGTTTAGAAGTTATTTTAAAGTAAACCCTTTGTGCTTGTGGACTGGGCTTTTATGATTGCCGTCGTGAAGATTGGCTCAAACTAGACCTTAGATCAGATTTGATACTGTGCTTGGCAACTAATTGCGCAAGCTTTCTCTTAGATTTGGTTAAGTAACAAGACAATTGATATCATCTGTGGTAGAATGCTTCCCTTGATTCGGTTTAAGATATTTCATTAGAATAGTCCACAAATTATAGGCAAGGAGGTTAAGTTAACTAGCATACCCTCCACAAAAGCCTATGCATATGCAAACACATGGTGATAATTTGAGAGTCATTGGGAAGACTCTGAAACTAATTAAAAGGTTTGATCTTCATTTATTTTTTAATGCCGGGAGTGAAGTACATTGCATGATTCAAAATCTACCGCAGTTTTTAAGGCGAAACACTTCGATGTGTATTTCTCCTCCAGGCTTTATTTACTTGTCCTTTCTAAAGAGTCCTTCGCAGAATCTGCATATGGATCAATTGCAGAATCATGAGAATTAACCTTTCAAGTTTGCGTTAATCTTGAAAGATCAAGAAGGAAACGCTAGACATAAATGAAAAACTCGAAGTCAAGTCACGAGATTAGGCTAAATCGTTATACAGTCCAATGTAGATCAGGCCCCTGGCCCAGGCAGAGGCTCCTCATAGTTGATGGGAGCTGGAATTGGATTAGGACCCGCCTCTGGCAAGACATTGCCACTATTCAGAGGCTTAGACTCCTTGTTGTTGACGAGAGCCAAAATCGGATTTGGACCCGCTTCCAGCAGGACATTACCACTAGGTGGAGGCTTAGGCTCCTCGTTGTGGACGGGAACTGGAATCGGATCCGGACTTGCCTCCGGTAGGACTTTGCTGCTAAGAGGAGTCTCCTTGTAGTTGATGGGAGCTGGAATCGGATCCAGATCCACCTCTGGCAAGACTTTGCTACTAGACAAAGGCTCCTCATAGTTTATGGGAGTTGGAATCGGATCTGGACTTGCCTTCGCCTCTATATAACCCTGCATATGGATCAATTAAGAAATCAGGATTATGCTTCTAAGTTTGTTTTAATCTTGAAGGATCGAGAAGGAAATGCTAGACATGAAAAAAGAAACTTAACTAGTCACCATACCATCTACGTCCATAGGATCATTGTCTACATCCATAGGTTCCCCATCCCCAAGGTGACAATCGGAGATTCCAGCAAAACATGGCCTTCAGCAATTTCTTAACCTTAAACCTCGCCAATCAATCTGAAAAAAACGGGTAAAGAGTCCAATTATGTGACAATCCCTTTGGGATTTTAATACATTGTCAGCTTCATATTTTTTGGGATGAATTTGGATGCCAGAAGGCTTTACTTCACCAGTATTGCTCGAGGTTGTGGACAGTCTTCTTGCTTAAACACCGTTGGACTGGAAGGAAAATCCACTAGACTTTCTCCATTTGCGACACTAGTTGGGGAGGTGAAGGACCATATCTTGCTGCCTCTGATGGTGAAGGAAAAAATTCAATCACAATGTTAAAGATGGTCAACCGAAATGAATCAATAAAAAAAGAGTTAACATTTCAGAGTCACTCAATACCTATATCACCGATGGAGTAGAAAATGCTCGCCACGAGGATGATCACAAAGTAATGGCTTGCCATGGATTATCAAATCACAAGTTACTTGCTGTGGGGGAGATGTGGGAGATTAAGAGCAACGATTGCACTGCTTAAATAGAGGATTTCCCATTCTCTAAGCAGAGGTTTTTTTGCTTGCAACTAGAGAGTACTTTAGGGCAAAGAATCATAGAGTCTTGACACTTTCATTGATGACTCATTTATGTTTCATGTCCGTCTAGAATTCAACAATGTTTTGGACTTACATCCTAATTAAGATAGACAAACTCTCATTCAAGTCGTGCTCAATCTTCTTTCTTGTATTCAATGGCAAACAATGGTTGAGTGAACAGTTGAGTGAGTTGATCTCAATGGTGTTCATGTCTCATAAGAAAAAGAAACAAATAGAGAATAAAGTAGTTTTGCAATTAAACCAACTTGCAAATCCATATTTGGAGTCTTTATGAGGTTAGAGATAACATGCATTTAGGAGTGTGACAAAAGTAGCCAAGCATCACTTAATATTACAAATAATTATAGCTGTTTTTTATAATATGTTGGATTAATTGAATGGAAGTCTCTAGCAAGACAATTAGAACTCTCTACAAAAAAATGAAGTCTAGGCACGTGACAAGTAATTTGCTTAGGGCATTCTATTTGAGAGGGTATTTGTTTTTATGAAGAACACAACAAAGCCAAATCATGCTTTTCGTCATATGTATGGAGAAGGAAGAACAAGAATAAATAGCAATAAAACTTGTGACATGTTTTCTTCTTTTTGTCATAAGATGTAAGCATTCGATGTCATATTCATTATGTCACCTTCTTTTCTTTATTAAATTTAAAGTTGGAGAAGAGAACATGGGATGGGCATTGCTCTAGCTAAGTCACATTATTTCTGAGAAACACCAGAAAATTCGTTGGGTTTCCTACTGAACTAAGATCGATTGGACACCGTCCTTCTCGATTTTGGTATTTCAGCTTGTAAGCCTCGGGAGTGATCATGGGTTTGATCGGGGTTGTTGCCACTGTCGTTTGCAAGGCGAGTTTGGTCAATTCATCATAAGCATGACAAATCACGCTGAAATTCCAATCCAAACCGTTGATACAATGACCGAGGGATCATGGGTTCGATCAGGGTTGTGGCCACCGTGATTTGCAAGGCGTGTTCGGTCATTTCATCATAGGCATGAACCACGGCCATGGTCCTGTTCAGACCAAATCGCAAATAAACGGATTTCGACAAAGTAATTTGTTCTCCGGCCCAAACAAATAGTTAGGCTTGTCCGAACATGAGAATTTCTTCATATTTTTCTTGATCATCGGTAGGCTAGAACAAGAACTTTGAGCCCTGATATCTGACGCTACCCGATCATAGATCAAGTCTAATTTCAATATAATAATTAAGCTCGACCAGGGATCTAATTAGATCATTTGTACATGACAAAGGTCTAAATTTAACCGGGGGCCTATAAGGTATTTCATGAGTTTCCAAGTAGTCGAATCACGGTCATGCCTACTATTAAAAACAAAAAACAAAAAATCCAAATGATAGCAGGTGCTAATCATTATATTGATCTGTCATTGTATCTTGGTGCTTTCTCTGGTTATATTATATCTCGGTCATAGTGGCTTATGCCGTATACATTCATTGAGGAAGTTGACGAAATAGTTCTTGGAGAAGTATCTTTCAAAATCAAACACATGGAAATGGTAGAAATTGATCTCGAAAAGAATACGGATAATGAGGAGATTGAGGGTATCGTCCTAGCAGAGGGACAAAGGTACCTAAAAAGGCTCGCAACGACTTTAATTAGTTTAGTAGAGAACTAATTAATTAGGCAATCCAGGCAAAACAAATTTTAGGTTCACGATGACTTTTTCAATAGCGCATTCCAGCTCCCTCGTTGACATTTTACAATAGAGCCAGCAATTAGGAAGATAATAAGCGATTTTACTGAAAATTAGGTGCAATGATACTTTATCATTAGTGATACAAATGAAAAAAAACTAGGTAAAGATAACATGATAGCCGATCAAAGACTTGACGATATATATGGAGACCTCCTTAGCATAGAAGATAACAGTTGATCAAATCTCAGCCATGGACGTGAAAGAAGTTCTCTTCATGAGCAAAGGAGACGGAGAGCAAAGCTACGCTCATACTTCAACCTATACAGTTTGTTTAAACTCCAATTCAGTTAATACCCCTTTCATGTTCTACTATTTTTCTTTTCTTTTTGTTTATCATTTTAAGGTGCGTTTGTTTTGAACAAAAAAAAAATGAATGATTTGAAAATATTTTCCTAAAAGTGACAGTCTATACAGCTTGTAAAGATGAATCAACATAAAGAAAATATTTAGACACAAATTGCTATTATCGACAAAAGCATCTTTTATTGACGAATTTTTTCGAGTGATGTGAGCAATTATTTTTAATCATTCATTTCTCGTGAGACAAATGAAGTCTTAATTTTTCACTTTTTTTCTTATAATCCGAGCCTGTTATGGAGGATATGGCTCGATAAACTTTAGGCAAAGTCAATCTAATTTTCAAAGTAACAAGCAGGATTAGTCGCCAATCGTGATTCATGAAATATAATTCCTTTTTATGATCTTAAAAGTTGTGATTCGATGTTTTTTATATATTATAAGATCAGGTTGGTTTATGAGAATGAATCTCGAAAATTAACTGAATTTCTTGTTTTTCTAGTCATTTAAGGGGATGGTTGAACAAAATAGACCTCGTTTCTTATATTACAGCAAAAGATTGCGTCCGTAGCCAAGCCAGCAATAGGGAGTACGGTCGATTCCCGTGCGAGCTTCTAAATGTGGCCGATTTAGGCTGTGCTTTGGGTCCTAGTACAGTAACTTTCATGTCAACTGTTATAGAGTGTACAGGAGAAGTTCGTTCGCTCGAAATGTCCATTGCCTGAATTTCAATTTTATCTGAACGATCTTCCTGGGAATGATTTCAACACGTCGTTCAAAAGCTTGTCGAACTTCTCCCAGAGCTATGAAAGCTTATCGCGCTTTATAATGGGAGCTCCAGGTTCTTTCTATGAGAAAGGCTCTTCCCTAAAATTACTTGCACCTCGCTCATTCCTGCTATAGCGTCCATTGGCTATCTCAGGTAAATCCTATGTATTAGATATAAGTGTGTACTAGTATTGTAAATGATTGTTGTATCGGGTGTCGTAGTGACAATTGCATGAAAGTTTGAAATGCCATATAGATCATACGTTAGGTCTAATTGATAGAATTTAGTTGTTTTCTAGTGCAAGATGATTTTCACTCAATTCTCTTCATCATCTCATTCAAATTCAATTGATGGATACCCTAAAAAAATCACCACAAGACCTATGATTGATTAATTCTTTGACGGGCTATTTGGTGAATCATGTCAATTATTGATATACAAGCTTTGATAGTTTTTTAGTAGACAGATTTAGGTTCGAATCTTGGGATTATCTCATTTAACTTATGCATACATACCTAAGATAAAGCTATAGAATCACGATTTTGTCCATGTTAAATCTACAAGAAATTAGATCTTAACCAAATTAAATAAAAGGTACCGGATCTCACAAGCGAAGACGGTTTCCCGTTAAACAAGGGAAGGATCTACATTTCGAATACCAGCCCCAGCTTTGCGATGGAGGCCTACTTGGCTCAATTTTTGAAGTTCCGCAGGGAAGAGATGGTCGATAACGGCCGCCTCGTGTTGGTACTTAACGGGAGGAAAGATGAGGACGTTGCGAGAATAGACAGCCACTACGTTTGGGAAAAATTTGGAGAGGCAATTGCTGATTTAGAAGGATTTTTATTCACTCACTCATTTAAAACATGGATCTGAAAGTATTGAAGGATTTTTATGCGCAAATTAGATAGCTACTGGGGTTTTTATGTCCATAGCAAGGATAACGTGTTGCCCCGACACATTGACACGTCTTGAAAAAGGAAAATTTTATTAGATTCTGAAAGTCGCGTTTTCCTCGTGGAACCAAATCTTTCCATATGTTACAAGATTAGAGATGTTTAAATAAATTAAATTTTAATATGATATATATTAGAAATATGCTAGATCAAGGTGTGTGTCATGATGAAACGACTTTCACTTTCACATTTCAATTTTTTCTTTGTTAAAACCTTGTTTTAGGGATTCATCAAGGAAGAGAAACTAGACACCTTAAACGTGCCCTATAACACAGCATCTTTGGAGGAGGTTCGAGGTATAGTCGATGAAGAAGGGTCCTTCCAGATCGACCATATGGAGATGATTGAGGTCAATGTTGGAGGGCCCACACCAAACAAGGATCCTCATAGCAGAGGAAGGAAAATGGCCAAACATGCCAGGTCCTTCACTGGTTACATAAGTTTGCATCTTCTCGGCGAGGAGAGCATGGACAAGCTCTATGGTGAAAAGCTTCCTATCTGTAAGTACTAGTATGAACACCTAGAGGGAGAATGAATAGGTGTAAAGATTGTTTTTCAAAAGAAACAATAGAAATATTTTGCGTCTAAAAATAAAGTTAGAAAAACAACAAATTTTGAGCAAATTCAGACTTTAATAGTTAAATAGAATTATGAACAAAGTAAAGAAGTTTAGGGAAGATAATAAGAATACAGAGTTTATAGTGGTTCGGCTTAGATCAAACTTACGTCCACTCTCCACGCTGACAGCCTACTGGCTAGATTTCACTAAAGATCAAAAGAGATTTACAGCGTTGTGATCTCAACTTCATAATGAAGAGTCTCTACTGGTCTCTCACGAAGTCTCACTATGAGTTTTTCTCTTTTGTATACAACTTTGAGCTCGTAATATTGAATGACAAAAAAATGGTAAGTTTCAGACTTTGAAACTTCTCTTTCATGCACTTTGTCGAATAACTAGAGAGTCCACCTTAAATACTCCTTCATGCCTTTACGATTGTTGGCACTTACCAAAGGAATTCCTCAAATATACCCGTTGGACAGAATCAATCAAGAAGATCTCAAGTCGTTTGAAGATTGTGATGAAAGCCCATCATGTTCGCCCATACAATTAGGATCTTGATTTCCATAAGTAAATTATCTCCATATTTACTTACAATCCGAAAAGATTTGATTTATTTAAATTGATTCCAATAAAAATAATCAATATTGTAGGTGATATATCCAATGAGAAAGCCATCCATAAGCCATATGAATCGAACTCCTGAAGAAATAAACAAAATCTTGCATCTGGATAAATCTTCATTCTTCAATAGCGTTCAGTCTGAAATTTGTTAGTGTGAGCAAACTTTGTGTCAAAGTCTGGGATACTTCAGACTTTGATACTAAAGTCTATAAGTCTTCAGACTATACACTAGATAAGTTTTGTCAACTTCAAAATATCAAAGAAGTTTTCTCCAACAATCTCCCCATTTTTTATGATGGCAAAACGTTCCTACAAATTTAATAACTTTTGACTTGCAAAACAACTCTTAAGCATTACATAATATCTTAAAAATAAGTTGATTAGGATTGGGATAGTATTGATTCTGCAACCACAGAAAACAAGTTAATCTTGAAAAATATAAGACAAATATCAAGACTTAAATAGCAACTATCCATCCAAAATCATTACCACAAAAGTAAGTTGTCTGCAAATGTCAAAGAGAATAACAGAATAAAAGTAAGTTCAAGTAAAAGTTCAACATATCAAAGTTCAAGTCAAATAAGTCAAATATGTACATTCTCCCCCTTTTTGTCAACAACAAAAAGTGGAGAAAGTCAAAAATAGATGAAAGACAAATGAAATCAGGTTTGTTTTGGAATGTGAACAATATGGAAATCCCCTATTGACTAAACTATCTCCTCCAGCTTTTGCACTATTTCCTTCAGCTGCTCAACATCTTCAACCTTGGCAGTCTTTTTAACTTGCTGTTGTAAAGCTTGAACTTGAAGGTTAAGAGTCTGTACCTTCTCATGAAGAGAATCTGAAGTAGATTGCAAAGCAGATTGAAGCTTTTGAATCTCACACTCCATTTCATATTGCTATGCTTTTATCTCCAGAAGGAGCTCTAACAGCCTTGGAAAGTCTGCATTAGGTTCTAATTGCGCACTAGCCCTAGCATGTTCAGTTTGTGGAGTGTTGAGAGATGATGGGACATTAGCTCCTCTACTTCCAAGACTTGGAGTAGATTTTCCAATATAGCTTCAGGAAAATGTGAAGCATAGACATTCTCTAGATCGACAAGAGATCTACTAACATCATCGCTTATAAAAAGATGAGAAGAAGAAGTACATATTTTCTCACGAACTCCCCTTATTTCTATGGCTATAGGTGGAGAAAGGAATTATTTTTCTTGTTCCTTTTCAATTTCAGCATCAGAGTGATGTTCTTTTTCGGTTTGACCTCCTATAGTTCTACTTCTTGTCTTTTATGAATCCTCGAATAAGGATATTGCAAATGTTGGTTCATGAGAATCATCCTGACCCTCCTCTTCTTCTCTTTCTGCTTCTTCGGCTTCTTTTCCAGCTTATTCTCTTTCCTCTGTTCCTTCTCTCTCTTCTCTTCCTTCTTTGTCCCGTTGCTTCTCAAAACTGACAAAACTCTAAAGATTTTTCAAGGCAAAGGCAGAGATGGTAAGATCATCCTCATTCACTTCGTACTGCAGGATAAGAGATCTTCTTTTCTTGACAAGTTCACACATAATTTCTTTGCCTTTCCTTTTTGCAGCAAATTCTTGCTTGGTTTTGCTGGGGGACTTTTCCTTCCAGCACTCTATGGCCTTGTTCAATTCTTTTAACCTCATCTTGGACACCATCTTCAATCCTATAACCGTAGGAGCAATAGTTTTAGTATAAAGAGAGGCTCGAAACTAAATCTGAAGATGTCTGAATAGTTGTGTGACCAACGCTGAGTAAGGGAGTTGTCCCTTATCCTTTACAACATTCATGTACATATGCATCATGATTGTATGAGGCAGAGAGAACTTCATTCCATTACTGATGGCAAACATTAGTTTGGCTTCAGATTGGGAAACATCGGTCTTTGAAGTTGACTTTGGTCGGATGCATTTGATCATGACTTTGTGCAGCAAAATATTTGAGGCATACAGTTTGGAATAAGTGATGCCTTCTTCAAGAAGTCTACCCCTAACAAGAAATCTTGTTGCATGTCCAACCGAGACAATTATTGATTAGAAATTGCTCTTTTCCACCCCAATAATGTCAGCCAACATGTCAACATCTACCACATAGCTTTTATCATGCATAATGAATTGAAATCTATTCGGGTCAAGAAAAGACAAGTTCGAATAGAAATATGTAGTCAACTCAGGATATGTGACAGCAATTTCAGAGCAAAAGTTCTCTAGTTGAAGGAGAGTCAGAATCAGCTTCTCCCTCAAGTTCACCTATATCGAATCCAGAAAATCAAAATCGATTGATCGAGGGTTCATCACCCATCTTTTCAGCAATTTGGAGTAAACCTTTCTGTGATCCTTAGAATGAAAAAGACTCATTCCATCACTAGTCATTTCAAAAGCAATGCCCATCCTTGACTGATTGAAAGAACTAAAACGAGGATCAACTGAAAATTTTTGAAATGCCTTATCTGCCACTCCTTCCAGCGCTATTCCTAATCTTTCCATCGCTCGCAAGAACAGAGTCTCATTCTTATATCCTTTTTCTCTTAGAAATTCATCAATAAAAGACATAGGAGTACTTGCTTCAAATGAGAGTAAAGCTTATAAAGAACATGGAGTTTTAAGGTTCTAAGAGGTTTTGCGTCTTCCTCGACTTCCTCTTCCACTAATTGGCATGGAGGATTCTGTGCAGCACACTGTGGAGACTCTTCTTTTTCGGTCACATCAAAATGTGTAGGACTCTTAGGCATATTTCGTAGTCCCCTACTTGAGATCCGAGATGACTTCTTTTGAAAAGGCATCTTTGCAGTCTTTGAGGATTTCCTGAACACATTCCAGTGAAAAGGATGAAAACTTGCGTAGCAAACTTGAGAGTAGAGATGAGAGTGTAGAGTCTATATTTGAGGGTTTTCGAGAAGATGTGAATGTAGAAAAAAGCTCGACGGTATATAAAGAAAGTAAAACAGGGTTAGTCGAATCGTCATAAGGAAAAATGAAAATTGCTTTTTTCAAAAATAAAAACTGCCAAAAATTTAAAAATTTGAAAAAGATAATTTCTAAAAATAAAGTAATCAAGCAACGATTCAAATATCAACATACCTATCTGGAATTTTCATACTAAAATTAAATTACCTGCATTTAAGAAATATTAACTTACAGAAGTAATTACTGGACATTCTAAGTCTGATCAACTTTAGACTTTAACCGGTAGGAGATAAAATATCCAGTCTGGTACGAATAGACTCAAATAGATTTTTCTCTAGAGGCTTTGTAAATATGTTGCCAACCAATTTTTCGAGTCTATGAACTGAATCATAATCTCTCCATTTTGGACATGATTTCTTATAAAATGGTGACGAATCTCTATATACTTTGATCTTGAATGAAAGATTGGATTATTGGTGAGATTAATGGCACTAGTGTTGTTGCATCTTATCCCAGTGCACGATTCTTCAATTCCAAAGTCTCTTAATTGTTGTCTTATCCACAAAATTTGAGAACAACAGCTCCCAAGAGCCACATACTTTGCTTTTGCTGTTAATAGAGCTATAGTACTCTATTTCCTTAAGAACCAAGATACCAACATGCTTCCCAGCAGTTGATAGGTTCAGGAAAGTGCTATTTCCATCAACTTTACATCCAGCTAAATTAGTGTCTGTATATCAAAGAAGAGTAAAGTCTCATTCTTTTGGATACCACAAGCCCAGCTTTAGAGAAGCTGCCACATATTTAATGATGTGTTTTGCAGCACTTAAATGAGATTCTCTATGATCTGATTGGAATATATCACAGATGCAAACATTAAACAATATGTCAGGTCTAGATACAGTAAGGTAAAGAAGATAATAGATAATGCTTCTATAAAGCTTCTGGTCTACTTTCTTTCCTCCTTCATCTTTGTCCAGCTTCGAAAAACTTGACATTAGTGTCTCTGTCTTCTTGCAATTCTCCAATTTGAATTTCTTGATGAGATCTGTTGCATATTTTTCTTGGTAAATAAAAATACATTTTTTCGATTGTCTAACTTGCAATCCCAGAAAGAAGGTTAATTCACCCATCATGCTCATCTTAAATTCATCCTGCATAGACTTTGAAAATTTCTTACATAGATTTTCATTAAGAGAACCATAAATAATATAATCTACATAAATTTGAACCAGTAGAAAGTCTTTACCCTCTCTTTTTATGAACAAAGAAGTATCTATCTTTCCCTTAACAAAACCATTTTTGGTTAGGAATTTACTTAACCTTTTATACCAGGCTTGAGGTGCTTGCTTCAGTCCATACAAGGCCTTTTTTTAGTCTGTAGACTGAGTCTGGCTTTCTTGAATCTTCAAATCCTGGTGGTTGTTCCATATAGACTTATTCTTGAATGAATCCATTTAGGAAGACTCTTTACATCCATCTGGAATAACTTGAAATTTTTATAGTAAGTAAAAGCAAATAATAATCTAATTGCTTTTAACATCGCTACCGATGCATAGGTTTCGTCATAGTCTATTCATTCTTTTGCGTATATCCTTTGACCACGAGTCTTACAGTGTTCCTAACAACTTTTCATTTTTCGTCCATCTTGTTTTTGAAAACCCATTTTGTTCCAATAACAGACTTACCTTTAGGTTTAGGAATTAGCTTCCAAACATCGTTGATGCTGAATTATCTCAGCTCTTCTTGCATAGCTTCGATCCAGCTTTCATCAGATAAGGCTTCTTCTACACTTTTGGGTTTTATATCATAAACAAGTGCTAAGGCACTAGACTCTTCTCACCTTTTGGATCTGGTGCAAATCCCTTCATCAATGTTGCCAATGATGAGTTCTTTGGGATGACTTGACTTATGCTTCAAGTTGCTGGTTGATCTGAGAGTCTGCTGATCTTCTGCTTCAATTGAGTCTCCTAGATCTGTTTGTTACTAATCTCCAGAAGTTTGAACCTCTTTAGGGGAAGTAGACTTTGTCAAGTTTGGAACGGGTTCAAATTCTTCAAGTTGAGTCTGATCTAGTTGATTCTGCATAGAATCTTGAAACTTGATGTTCATAGATTCTTTCATAGATTGAGTCTTCTTGTTAAAGACTCTGTATGCTTTGCTTGAAATTGAATAACCAAGGAAGATTCATTCGTCTGATTTGTCCTCGAACTTTCCAAATTGATCAATAGGATTCTTCAGAATAAAACATTTACAGCCAAAGACATGGAAGTAAGAAACATTTGGCTTATTTCCTTTATACACTTCATATGGAGTTTTCTCTCAAATAGGCCTCAAGAACACTCTATTGATGATGTAGCAAGCTGTAGAAACTGTTTTTGTCCAAAAATGAGGGGATATGTTGCTCTCAATTAAGAAGGTTTTGTCTATCTCCTGTAAAGATCTATTATTCCTTTCGATGACCCCATTTTGTTCTAGAGTATATGGAGAAGAGAAAACATGCTGAAAACCAGATTTATTACAAAACTTCACAAAGTCTTGATTTTCAAATTTACCTTTATGGTTTGTTCGTATGCTTGAAATAACATATCATTTTTCATTCTGAATCTTCTTAGCAAACTTTGAAAAGTGAGAGAATGTTTCAGATTTATTTGCCAGAAAGTAAACCCAAGTAAAACGAGAGTAATCATCCATGATTATTATGGAGTATTTCTTTCCACCAATACTTTGAGTTCTGGTTGATCCAAAGAGGTCTATATGCAGAAGCTGCAAAGCTCGATTGGAAAAAACTTGATTTACAGGTTTAAAGGAACTTCTAAATTGTTTTCCCAAAATACATGAAGAGCATAATTCGGACTTTTGATAAGTCAAGTTAGGAAGACCACGAACAAGCTTCTTGGAATAAATCTTGGCAATTTGCTTCGTGTTAACATAACCAAGTTTTCAATGCCAAAGATTTGTTTCATCTTGAATACATATAAGACATTGAGAACTTTCTAATTTTATATCTAGAAGGTAAATGTTCCCGATCATATGCCTTCTTGGAAAATTATTTTGAATCTAGTATCGGAAAACTGACTTATGTTGAGTAGATTGTAATTCAGACTTTCCACCAAGAAGACATTGTTGATGGTGAGACTTCCAATCTTCACAATTCCACATCCAACAATTCTTTCTTTGCTATTTCTATCCAAAAAAGAAAAAAAAACTTTTCTACCATTCCTTTGAATAAGTTGTATAAAGCAATTCGAATCTTCTGTCATGTGTTTCGAACAGTCACTATCTAAATACCATTTCATCTTCCTCTTAATAGTGACCCGCGATCATAAAAAGAACTCAAGTTTTCTTTGGTACCTAGATTTTTTTAGGTCCAGGAAAGTTAGTATTAAAGACAGTCTTTGCCCAATCCCTCTTAATAGGTCTCAAAACCTTGGGACATTCCTTCTCGAAATGTTCTGGGCTATTACACTTTGAATATTTGAGAGCACTTCGGCCAATAGGTTTTACAAAAAAAAAAAAAATTGAAAGTGATTCTTGTAAAATTCCCTTATAGGTCTTTGTTTAATTCTTTCTTTAATTTTGGAAAAATCAATTAAATGAATAGTTTCTAAAGTCATACACAAACCAGATTTGTTAAAATAAGGTCTTTGTACTAAAAAAATTTTCTCCAGCTTTTTAGATTCTTTTGAAAATCTTTTTGTGATATTTGAAATATCTTATTTCAAAAAAGTATTTTTCTTCGAAAGAGAATCAGAATTTACTTTCAAATCAACAAAACTTTTATTCAGACTTTCAAACTTTTCTCTTTAAGAAGTTTCTTGTTGCCTCAACTTGGAATTCTCTATTTTTAGTTCGAAAATCCTTTTAAGAGAGGTTTTGAGACTTAGATAAAGTTCTTCTATGTATTTTGAAACTTTAACAGGAATTTTTAAATCACTAACCTCAAGTTCTTTATCTGAGTCTGAATTAAAGTCTGTTTCTAATTCTGAGTCTGAGTTTGAGTCGGAATGAGCCATCAAACAAATATTGGCATATTCCTCTTCACTTTCCTCGCACTTAGTGTCATTTTAAGTTTTAGCTTTGAGAGCCTTTTTGTATTTCTCAGTTCTTCCCTTATTTTTCTTCAATAGAGGGTAGTTGGGTCTAATATGCTCATTTTTCTTGCATTCGAAGCATATTACTTCTTTGCTAGTTTCTTATTCTTCAATTGATCTCTTCTGGAAATTTTGCATGTTCTACTTCTTCTAGTTGAATTTTCTTCCATTTTTATTCAACTTCCTCAACTTCTTAATCATAAGTGTTAGCTCTTCATTGTCCATGTCATCTTTTGAATCTGTATCATCATAATCATCGTTAGATTTTAAAGCAATTGACTTCTTACCTCTTGGATCTTCTTCTTCATTGATCTGCTCCAATTTGTATGATTGAAGTGTGCCTACTAGTTCATCTACTGAAAGAGGCATGATCCTCTAAGTTTCTCTAATTGATGTCTTCATGTGATTCCGGTCTTTAGAGAGTCCACGTAGCAATTTATTGACCTTCATTGATCCTAAGATTGGTTATCCTTGATATGCCAATTCATTCACGATTTTAGTAAAACGACTTAACATATCAGTAATTGATTCTCTAGGCTTCATCTTAAAGGCTTCATACTGTCCGAGTAGAATGTTGATTTTCATTTCCTTTACATAATCAGTTCCTTCATAGGTAATGTGCAATCTATCCCAAACTTCTTTCGCTATTTCACAAGAAGAGATTCGGTTCTATTTCACAAGAAGAGATTCGGTTATACTTAGTAGGAGTTAGAGTGTAGTATAAAGAGTAGATAGTTTTAGCATCAAGAACTCGTCTCTTGGTTAATTCTACTTGTGTTATTTCGGCAACATCTACAACTTCTTTTCCTCTTTCTGAGGTTGATGTAGTTTTGGAATTGATCCCTTTTTCTACCACATCCCACTCTAGGGAATTTTTCGATCTCATAAATGTCTTCATCTTGTTTTTCCACACATTATACTCCTTCCCATCAAAGTAAGAAAGTCTGGAGTTGCTCTGACCTTCAACCAGTCCTGGAGCCAAAATACTAACCATAGATCTTTAACTTAGAAGTAAAAATACTTCAATAAAATAAGCACACAGGCTCTAATATCAATTGTAAGTGCTAGTATGAACACCTAGAGGGGGATGAATATGTGTGAAGACTATTTTTCAAAAGAAACAATAGAAATATTTTGCGTCTAAAAAGAGAGTTTAAAAAACAACAAATTTTGAGCAAGTTTAGACTTTAACAGTTAAATAGAATTACGAACAAAGTAAAGGAGTTTATGGAAGAGAATAAGAACACAGAGTTTATAGTAGTTCGGCTTAGATCAAGCTTATGTCCACTCTCCACGCTGACAGCTTACTGGTTGGATTCCACTAAAGATCAAAAGAGATTTTATAGTCTTGTGATCTCAACTTCACAGTGAAGAGTCTCTACTAATCTCTCACGAAGTCTCACTATGATTTTTTCTCTTTTGTATACAACTTTGAGCTTGTAATATCAAATGACAAGAAAATGGTAAACTTCAAACTTTGAAATTTCTCTTTCATGCACTTTGTCAAACAACTAGAGAGTTCACCTTAAATACTCATTCATGCCTTTACGACCGTTGGCACTTACTAAAGGAATTTATCCAATCTACCCATTGGACAGAATCAATTAAGGAGATCCCGAGTTATTTGAAGATTGTGATGAAAGCCTGTCAATCTTGTTCGCCCATACAATCAGGATCTTGATTTCCATAAGTAGATTTTTTTTTCATATTTACTTGCAATCCAAAAAGATTTGATTTATCTAAATTGATTCCAATAAAAATAATCAATCTCGTAGGTGATATATCCAACCAAAAAGCCATCCATAAGCCATACAAATCAAACTCCTACAAAAATAAACAAAATCTCGCATCTAGATAAGTCTTTATTCTTCAGTAACGTTCAGTTTGGAATTTATCAGTGAGGGCAAACTTTGACACAAAGTCTGGGATACTTCAGAATTTGACACTAAAGTCTGGAAGTCTTTAGACTAGACTCTGGATAAGTTTGTCAACTTCAAAACATTAAAGGAGTTTTTTCCAACACTATCATCATAGGTGATGATTTAGCTAAGGAAAGGAGGAAGGGAGTAAGCATAATTGTTGTGCTCGAAAATTATGTCCCGCGACTAATATAATTTCTGTGAAAGCTTTGCAAGTGTCATTTGAAAGTTTTCCTTGTATGTTAGGACGTGGCGATCTTTGCCTAAATGAGGTGGTTGCAACTTATGAGTCATAATAAGGCACTTTTAAGCTGACGATAAAAAAAGAGCCCAACATGAAGAAATATCAAGAGATCTATTTTATTTTCCTTTAATTATTGTTGACAAAAAGTAGATGATATGAGGGATCAAAGAATTATAAGGAGATAATGCCACGACTATTGCACAATCCAAACTCCCTTCGTAAATTTCTATGGACTTGAAATGCCCCGATTGGACAAGTTGAAATGTCATAGTCGAGGATCGACACAAGCTGAAATCCTCTGGCACACGACCTAGTAAAGATTCACACCACACGTGGATATAGATCAAGAACAAGCCACTTGATGTAGTATTGTAAATGGTCGAGCGACTGCTTATTTTATTGATCGGTTTGCATCAGTCAACATCAGGGTTCACATGAGGGTTCCAATGAACAGATGAGTTATTTCGACGTCCCTTCAACTACTTGTGTTAATTTAGAAGTTAATCCCCACAAAAATAATTCCCAATATTTCGTGTGGAAGTGTGGGGAGTTGTGAGATGCTTGTCCTGCTTGCTCGGCACTACATTTTGAAGCAAACTCTTTATGCTCCCAGATTGAGCTTTTACGAGTGTCGTCGCAAAGGTTCGCTAAAACTAGACCTTAGATTAGATCCAATACCTTGCATAGCAATTGATTGTGCAAACTCTCTCTTAGAATTGGTAAAGTAACAAGACAATCGGTATCATCTGTGCTAGAATGCTTTCCTTGATTCAGTTAGGGAAATTTCGTTGGATTTAGTAGGGAAATTATAGGCAATGGGGTTAACCAGTATACTTTGTACAAAAGCCTATGCATATGCAAGCATGGTGATAATTGTAGTGTCATTGGCAAGACTTTTAAGCTAGTTAAAAGATTTGATCATTTATTTATTAATGCCAAGAGTGAAGTACATCGCATGATTCAAAATCCACCACAATTTCAAGGTGAAAAGCTTCAACGTGTATTCCTCCTTTGGGCTTTATTTGGTTGTCCTTTTTAAAGAGTCCTCTACAATTGGATCAATAGTAGAATGATGAGAATTAAGCTTTCAAGTTTGCGTTAATATTGAAAAACCAAGAATAAAATGCTAGACATGGAAGAAAAACTCATAATCAAGTCATGAGATCGGGTTGAATTGTTGTACCGTCTATTGTAGTTCAGGCCCTTGGCACAGCCAAAGGCTCCTTGCAGTTGATGAGAGCTGGAATTGGATCAGGACCTGCCTCTGGCAAGACATGTCCACTAGGCAGAGGCTCAGGCTCCTTGTTGTTGACGGGAGCTGGAATCGGATCTAGATCACCTCCAACAGGACATTGCCACTAGGCAGAGGCTCAGGCTCCTCATTGTTGATGGGAGCTGGAATCGGATCTAGACCCACCTCCGATAGGACATCATCAGTAGGCAAAGGCTCAAGCTCTTCGTTTTTGACAAGAACTAGAATCGGATCCAGACCTACCTCCTGCAGGACTTTGCTGCTAGCCGGAGGCTCCTTGTTGTCGATAGGAGCTGGAATCGGATCTAGACCTACCTTCTGTTGGAGAAATCTTCCTTGGGTGTTTTGAAGCTGACAAAGCTCTTCCATTAGTCTAGTCTGAAGACTTGTAGACTCTTTCATCAAAGTCTGAAGACCTCTAGATTGCCAGACTCAAGATTCAAAGTCTATTCTCATTAACAGTTTTTAATCCGTCGAAGAAGACTTATCCAGAACTGGATGTTTCGTTAAGGATTTGACTTTATCGACTGGAGAAAATCTCTTGGCTGGATATAGCATGTCGGAATCCATTATTCAAATGAAGATTGATTTAGTGATTATGGATCCATTGATTGGCGAAGTATACTTGGAAGATTCTACTTATGGAAACCAAGATCCTGATTGTATGGGCGAGCAGGATTGATGGGCTATCGTCACGTTCCTTAAACAGCTTGAAGATCTTTCTAATTGATTCTATCCAACGGGTAGATTGGAGGAATTCCTTTAGTAAGTGCCAATGGGTATGATGGCATAAAGGGGTATATAAGGAAAACGTTCCAGTTGTTTAGTAAGTGCGCAATAGAAGAATTCTAAAGTCTGAAGATCTTTGTTTTTAGTCAATTCATTTGTTGAGCGAAATCTTATACATAAAAGAGAGTCTATATCTTTGAGAAACCTTGAGAAAGTGTGGTAGAGTATCTACACTGTGGAATCAAAGGAGAGCCTTGTTGTAACAACTCTTTTGTTTATAGTGAAATCCAGCCGGTGGGCTGTCAGTGCGGAAGAGCGGACGTAGGCTTGGAATAAGCCCAACCACTATAATCTCTGTGTTCATTTTCTCTTCCTTACTCTCTTTTACTTTGATCATAATTCGTTTTGTTAACAAAAGGCAAACTTCCTTTCTATTGTCTATTTCGTATTGCTCACTTATCACGAGAAACTATTTTTACACCTATTCACCCCCTCTAGGTGCTTATACTAGCTATCTCACATTCTCCTTTATATAACCTGCATATGGATTAAATAAGAAACATCAAGATTATGCTTCTAAGTTTGTGTTAATCCCGAAGGATCGAGAAGGAAATGCTAGACATGAAAAAAGAAACTTAAAGAGTCACCATATCGTCTACACTTCATCTTTTTTGGGTTGAGTTTGGACGCTAAAAGGCTTTACTTCACCAGTATTGCTCGAGGTTGTGGATGAGTCTTCTTGCATAAACGCCGATGGACCGGAAGGAAAATCCACTAGACTAACTCCATTTGCGACACTAGATGGGGGAGTTGAAGGACCTGTCTTCTTGCCTTTGATGGTAAAGGAAAAAATTCAATCGTAATGTTAGAGATGATCAGCCAAAATGAATCAATAAAAAGAGAACTAGCATTTTGGAGTGACTCGATACCAATATCACCGATGGAGTAGAAAATGCTCACCAGGAGGATTATCATAAAGTAAGAGCTCGCCATGGATTATCAAATCACCGCACCGCACGCAATAGAGATTCGCAAAGGTGCTTGCTGGGGGATGAAGAGCAATGATTCCACTGCTTAAATAGAGTTCCCATTGCTCTAAGCTGAGGTTTTTTTTCTTCCAAATAGAGAGTTCTTGAGGGCGAGAAATCTTAGAGTCACGACACTTTCATTATGTACGCATTTACGTTTCATGTTTATCCATAATTCGGCAACCTATTGGACTTACATTCTAATTAAGACAAATGCATGTTCGAGTCATGCTTGATCTTCTTTCTGTATTCAATGGCAAACAATGGCCGAGTGAATGGTTGAGTGAGTTGATCTTCATACTGTCTATGTCTCGTAAGAAAAAGAAAAAGATAGAGAATGAAGTAATTTTTGCACATAAACCAGCTTGCAAATCCATATTTAGAGTGTTGATGAGGTTAGAGATAACATGCATTTAGGAGTGTGACAAAAGTAGCCAAGCATCACTTATTATTACAAATAATGGTAGCTGTTTTTTTGTAATAAGTAGGATAAATTGAATGCAAGTTTCTAGCAAGACAATTAGATTTCTCTGCAGAAAATGAAGTCTAGGCATGTGATAAGTGATTTGCTTAGGACATTCTATTTGAGAGGGTATTTGTTTTGATAAAGAACATGGCAAAGCCAAATCATGCTTGCCATCATATTTATGGAGAAGGAAGAACAAGAATCAATAGCAATGAAACTTGTGACTTGTTTCCTTCTTTTGTCATAAGATGTAAGAATTAATGCCATATTTATTATGTCACTTCCTTTTCTTTATTAAATTTAAAGTTGGAGAAGGAAACAAGAAATGGGCATTGCCCTAGCTAAGTCACATTATTTTTCGAGAAACACTAGAAACTTCGTTCAATTTCCTACTAAACTAAGATCGATTGGACACCATCCTTCTCGATTTCAATATTTCAACTTGTAAGCCTTAGGAGTGATCATCGGTTTGATTGGGGCTGTGGCCACCATGGTTTGCAAGGCGAATTTGGTCAATTCATCATAGGCATGACAAACCATGATTGAAAACTTGATCCGAACTATTGACATTCCGGCGGAGGGGTCATGGGTTCGATCGGGGTTGTGGCCACCATGGTTTGCAAGGCGTGTTCGGTCAATTCATCATGGGCATGAACCATGGCCATGGTCCTGTTTAACCCTGTTAGGATTGTCGGACTCCCAAAATCCGGATTCGACGCTAAATCGAACCCCTAAAACGAATGCGGAAGACAAACCCAAGAAAAACATGTATCACCGATCCTAAAGCACACCACGAAATCGAGCATACCTTGTTAGCCATAGATTAAACACCAATGCTGAAGATCGAGAAAGAAATTCTGATCTCGTTCGATCAAGGAGCGTGCCGTTGCTATTAGGGGGAGAAAAGAGCATATATTTCTTTTATGTTTTCTTCTTTTCTCTTTTTGAGGGAGAGAGAGAGAGACTCACATACGTTGTCTGGAGGGGAGAGAGTGTCTTTGCTTACGTACATCCAAAAGGTACGTGCCTTTTATTCCTTTCCCTCAAAGCGTCTCCTCCAAAAGACACAACCCCTCAATGTAATATCTCATCCAAAAGACGCAATCCCTTAACGCTCTCTTTCATCCATGGGCCCTAATCTTGTGGGCCGGGCTTTTAGGCCCAACATGGGCGGACGGGCCAACTTAGGCCTATCACAATAATTAATAAAACCATCATCTCCCACTTGCATATGGTGGGCCGAACATGATTCTCTTTACCTATCTTCAACATTCATACTAGTGAATAATCCGTGCGACCAGCATACTTTGAAAACTCGTTGCCATACATTTGTTAGGAATATATAGTAGCTCATAATGGGCATTACACTTTGAGTAAATTTAATATGCAGTACCCTAGATCGATCAATTACATTTATATCTCTCTTGATCTCTTTTAAACAATGATATATATGTTGTATTCATAATTTTGATTATCCCAAAGACAATCATAATTGGTCGACCAGTGAATACAAAACTACAATGTGATTATTCAAATTCAATATTCCTCTTTCCTTCAAACTTTCAATTTTAGTTCAGCTTGCTTTTCTAGAAATGTCCCATTAGATCGAATCAACTCATGATTATTGGCAATATCCTAAGATAGCAAACACTAAATAGAAATCTTGAGAATAAGTAAAAGTTATGAGGGTACTAAAATTAAGGAACTCTTTCCCTCAAGAGTCTCACATGGCATAAAAGTTGAGATCAAATTTTTGTCACTCTTATTGGTCGTCTCATGCATACGTAGTATGAAATACTTATTACGGTATTAACTCCTTTCCCATGGAGCGTATGTCTACACCTTCAATATTGTACAGATGATAGTTCAGACATACCCAATGTCTAACTTGAGTTCACGTATCTACTCATTCACAAAATTTATCAGAACTCACATATGACATCATAGACAGATAAAGTAAAATATGTGAGTTATTTTACTTTCGGATATAGTAAGTATTATATCCTTATCTTAACACTCAGTTAAGTCGACTTATGTATTTTAAGTTTGAGCTCTCGATTATCACCTAGATAATAAGCTTAAAAACAGTTTTATCTCTATTTATCACACAGTCAATAGAGACGATTACCCGTGTGAGTGGGCCAATCTTATATTTGTCCGACATACTTTCTCAACTTAAAGTAATGCACTGAGCATTAAGATGCATAAAGATCAAACAAAGATTCATAGGCATTAATAATGAAAAAACACTAATTCATTAATGTGAACAACTTAGGGAAAATACAGTCCAATACATCAGACTCTACGCAATCCTAGAGATTTTACATGACCACAAAACACATCTCTAGGTATTGGCTTTATCATATGATCTGCTACCATTCTATGCGTAGATATATACTATAAGTTCACATCCTTTCGTACAACCATATCTTTCACAAAGTTATACTTTGTATATATATGTTTGGTCTTGCCATGATATTTTGGATTTTTGGTGTACGCTATAACTGCGTGGCTATCATAGTTAACCAATAATAGATTTGTAGCTTTTTCAATAACACCTAAATGATCCAAAAATCTCTTAAGCCAAATACCTTATTGTATTGTTGCTGATAATGCCACGAACTCAGCTTCCATCGTGGACAAGGCTACACACGTTTGTTTTTTTACTGCTCCAACATATGGTGCAATTATTTAGTAAGAAAACAAACCCATAGGTAGATTTCCTTTCATCTGAATCTCCTCCCCAATCAGTATCAGAATAGCCTTAGAGTCGCAGATCCTTTCCTTGATAACTCAGCGTATAATTAGCAGTTCCTTTTAAATACCTCAGTATTCTCTTAACGCCTTTCTAATATGCTTGACCTGGATTGGATTGATATCTACTCACCATTCTAACTACAAAACATATGTCAGGTCTTGTACACATCATAGCGTACATCAAGCTCCCAACAATACTGCATAAGGAACATGTTGCATCTGTTCCTTCTCTTGTGGAGTCACATTAGACACAATTCGTGGCTCAATCCTTCACCTTTTGCAATAGGAGTGTCTATGGGTTTACAATCTTACATACGAAATTGTTCAAGAAATTTATTTATATATGTTTCTTGTAAAAGAGATAAACGATCTCTTCGAACGATCTCTTGAAATCTTAACTCCAAGAATGTATACAGCATCACCCATATCTTTCATCTCAAAATTGGAAGATAACCAACTTTTGACGGTATTAACAAACTCTATATTACTTCTGACAATTAGTATATCATCAACATGTAATGATATAATTACAAATTGATCTTTGGATATTTTGATATATATACAATGATCCTCATCTATCATTGTAAAGTCATATGCCATTATGGCATTATGAAAGCGTATATACCATTGTCTCGATGACTGCTTAAAGCCGCATATCAATCTCAAAAGTTGACATACCTTTCCTTCTTAGCCTTCCTTAATGAAACCAGCAGGTTGTTCCATATATATTTCTTCCTCTAATTCTCTATTGAAAAAAGCAGTCTTTACATCCATTTGATGTAACTCAAGATCCATACTAACCACTATTACTAGAATAATGCGAATTGAGGTAAATCTCACTACAGGTGAAAATGTTTCTTTATAATCAATTCCTTCATGTTGGTTATATCCCTTTGCCACAAGGCAAGCCTTATGCCTTTATATCGAGCCATCAGTTTTACGCTTTATTTTGAAAACCCACTTGTTTCCAATAGCTTTGCATCCTTTTGGAAGATCAACCAGTTCCCAAACTTGGTTTGACTTCATTGACTCCATCTCCTCTTCCATTGCATAAATCAATTTTTCCTTACTAGGGCAATTTAGAGCCTCATTAACATTTCTTGGCTCATCCTCATATTGTGGAGCAACCATGAAAGTTTCCCCTTCAATGTCAAAACATCGACCGAGAATACTTTTGCGACTTGTTCGCCGTATGGGAGATTGTACACTTTGCACATCATTCCCCATCATGCTCCTACTTGGATTAGATAATGACGATATCATCTCATCATGTGGTTGTAATTGAGAGTGACTTGAATTAAATTCATCACTTCTCATGTTACTCCAACTTAGACGAACTCCATTTAATTCATTATATTGATCCAATGTTTCAAATAGAGAGTAATCTTTACTTATTTCGTCATTCTTAGGAAATTCATTCTCTAAGAATGTGACATCCCGTGATTCAAATTCAGTTATACTCCCACTTTCTTACTCACCTATGAACACATATCTTTTTAAGTGTTCGGAGTATCTTATGAAAATACTCTTCTTTCCTTTGTGACCCAATTCTCCAAACTTGTGAGAGGACTCATGAGTATAGGCAGCACAACCCTATAGCTTAAGAAAACTTAAATCCGTTTTTCTACCTATACATAACTCATATGGAGTGGAAGTATCTGATTTGAAAGGCACTCAATTAAGTATATAAGCAGCAGTTAACAACGCATCACTCCAAAAAGTGATAAGTTAGCATGTGCCATCATGGACCTAACCATTTCTAATAGGGTTCTATTTCTTCTTTCCACAACACCATTTTGTTGAGGAGTATATGTAATAGACAACTGTCTTTCTATTCTTTTTTCATCACATAATTTTTTGAATTCATCAGATAAATATTCTCGACCTTGATCGGATCTTAATACTTTTATTTTCTTGTCTAATTGATTTTTTACCAAATTCATAAACCTTTTGAAACAACTTAATGCTTCAGATTTATGAGAAATTAAATCATTTATAAAAGTGATAAAATAAATAGCCCCATGCCTTCCTCTCACATTCATTGGACCACAGACATCAGAATGGATTAAATGCAGAGGAAATTTAGCTCTTTTACATTTTCCAAATGGTTTCGTTGTTATTTTCCCTAATAGGCAATGCTTACATATGGGCAAATCAACTTTTTAATTTTGCCTAACAAGCCCTCTTTGGCTAGTCTATTCATACGTTGTTAGCCAATATGACCAAGGCTAGCATACCACATATTCACATCATTATCATATGAATTAGGAGACGTAAGAAGGGAATAACGAACATTTGCATTAACATAGTCAATATCTAATACAATGAAACCATGTAGAAAATAACCACAACCATAATAATTTGTATCAAAAAACAAATCCACACCTCTATTATGGAAATTCATATTAAAACCAAGCTTGACCAACATTAAAACAAACACTAAATTTCGACGAATCCCCAGAGCATATAAAACATCATGTAAGGACAAGGTGTGTCCACCACACATGTTCAATTGGCAGGTGTCAATCCCTTTAATTTCAGCTCTTGAGTTATTTCCCACATAGATCCACTTAATTCCAGTTGGTACTCGTCGGAATTCAACGAAGGATTCTCTATCATTCGCTACATGGTCTGTACTCCTGAATCTACAGTTCACAAAGGATTTGATTCAGCCAATAATACAGAACTTGACACATAAGCAAAGTTCTCAAATGTACAAGATATGTTTGCCTTTTTCGGCTCATAACAGTTGCGAGCATAGTGACCTTTCTTGTCACAATTGTAATACCTCACCCTTGACATTTTCTTCACTTGAGGATGTTTTCCTCTCTTATGTTGGTCAGCTCTTGGTTTCTTACAAGAAGGACTTGATCCCTTGCATTTCCACATATTGAACGAATCAATGCGTTGCACTTAGAGCTCGAAGCTCCTTCTGAGTTGGAAGCAATATTGCAAATATGTGTATCCTTCTCAAATGCCTTGAGGTAGTCTTATGCTAGCTCAAGGTGGTGAACAACATCCTCAATTTCTTCCATAACATGGTCAAGAGCTTCTAGCGCTTCTTGCTTTTCAAGGACACATTGAATTTTCATATTCAATATTTCACAATTCTCGCCGTTCATATCAGCAATTACATTCTTAGTTGTTGAAACCATCGATCTGAACACATCAGACATATATGCACGAATAATTAATGCCTATCATTTATGCTTCCACTTTACACAGACCCATCATATCAATGAAAAATTTCAAGTAAGGTTTCAGAATCAAAAGGTCACTATGTTTTCAATCATCCTCTAAAAATCCTAACTTAAAACTATTATTAATATAATTGTCTTATGCAAAATAAATTCTATGAAATTACAAAAACTTCTATAAACTACCCCACAGCAGTCAACAATAAAAGAAAGCAAATAATATTTGACATCCAATAGAATAATAATGTTTTCACATAATATAACTATCTACTACACTAAGTAATATATACAGAGGAAAATATCAACATAGAAAGAGATATTTACACCAAAAACATCTCAAACTAATCTAGGAAATAAATAGGGAAAGTCCATGTTAATCTATCAGTCAAAATATCTAAGAAATCTGAAGGCACATTTGCCAACCATGGAAAAACTTTTAGAGAGCTTTCATGTCGCCTCCAAGGTGCATTTACTTTGCGGCATGTGACGCTCAATCTAAGGGTTGAAGTTTTGGTTAACTCAATCCTATAGTACTCTCTTACAAAATCTACTACTCGCCTCCTATAACCCAGGACCACATTGACCTCCCATAAGTGATCTAACACTGCTTGCCATTCAGGTGGAAGAGTGTTCATCAAGGCCGGCACCTTCTCAAAATCCGGCATAAGATAACCGTTCCAGATGATTTCCTATATCATCTAATTGACCCTGACCACATGTGATACTAAATCACCATCATGCCGTCGATAATTAGCTAACTCTGTCATCAGCCTTTTAAGTCTTGCACTTTCTTCGTCCGTTCTCAAGAATGCAGGTATCCATACATAACGCATCATAGTTCTTGCAACAAATGCAGAACTAAAAATTAATCACTTATAATTCATAATGAACATAAGGGAAAATACATAATTTTCCATGATTCATGCAACAAATGCAGAATAAAAAATAGATTACTTATAACCCATATAGACATAATTGAAAAAGAAATAGATTCTTTCCCTCCCTTTTTTTAGGTCAACGGTCAAAGTCAACGGGTCAACGGGTCAATGGTCAGGGTCAACGAGCGGAGTCAACAGGCAGCGGGTTGGGCTAGTCGGACCAGACAGCCCAGTCAGGCCGGTCGGGCAAACCGACCGGCACGTGCCGCGCAGGTGCGCGGGCTGACGTCACACAGATGTCAGCCGGCGTGTGCGTGGCACGTGCTAGGCTTCCGCGCGTGCATTGTACGTGCCTGTGGGGGACCGAATCGGCCCGTGCGTTGCACGCACCGATGACCCCCGTTTGTTCCAACCGTGCGTGGTGGCGCGTTCGGCGGTTTCTGGCGGCGATCCGCCACTCGTTTTTCTCATCTCAACGAGGGCTTCGATCCTACGCTTTTAGAAATGGATTTCGACTTACAGAAACTCGAAAAAATGGATAAACAGTGCTCGAGTATCGGGATTTTTCCACCCCGATTGGTGTCGGCCAATTAATTTCATGAAAATTAATAAGAAATCATCCATAAACATGAAAGGGGTCGGGAAAAACATGGAAAAGGATCGGGAAATAAGAACTACGGCTTTGATACCAATGTTGGGATTGTCGGATTTTCAAAAACCGGATTCGATACTAAATTGAACCCCTATGCTGAAGATCGAGAAAGAAATTCTGATCCCGTTCGATCAAGGAGCATGCCATTGCTATTAAGGGGAGAAAAGAGCTTATATTTCTTTTATTTTTTCTTCTTTTCTCTTTTTGAGGGAGAGAGAGAGACTCACGTACGTTGTCTGGAGGGGGAGAGTGTGTCTTCGCTTACATATATCCAAAAGATACGTGCCTTTTATTCCTTTCCCTCAAAGCGTCTCCTCCAAAAGATGCAACCCCTCAACGTAACATCTCATCCAAAAGACGCAATCCCTTAACGCACTCTTTCATCCATGGGCCCTAATCTTGTGGGCCGGGCTTTTAGGCCCAACATGGGTGGACGGGCCAACTTAGGCCTATCACAATAATTAATAAAACCATCAAACCCAAATTGCAAGTAAACGGATTTTGACAAAGTAATTTGTTCTCCGGCCCAAACAACGAATTAGGCTTGTCCGAACATGAGAATTTCTTCACATTTTCTTAATCATAGGTAGGCTAGAACAAGAACTTTGAGACCTGACATTTGATGCTTCCCGCTCATAGATAAAATCTAATTTCAATATAATCTAATTAGGCCAGGTTATTCATCTCTCTCTCATATTTAGGATGAAGTAGAAATGATTAGGATTAAGGGTCAATAGGAAATCCTAGCGGAGCTACGCAGTGATATCTAAATTTGCCAACTCAGGCTTGGTGCAAAGTTGGTTGGTTGGTTAGGTGGGGATTTTCAAGATGGAAATCAAGGGGTCATTCTTTCAAATTTCAACAATCGAATGCAAGCTGCTTTGAAATAGATCACCTGTACATGACAAAGGTAGATCACCTGTACATGACAAAGGCGTGGATTTAACCAAGGCCTGTAAGGTATTCCATGAGTTTCCAAGTAGTCGGATCTCGATCATGCCTAAATAAATAAAATAAAAAAAGCAAAAATCTGCTAATTATTATATTGATCCATCATTATATCTCAATGTTTTCTACGATTATATTATACCTGGTTCGTAGGGGCTTATGCCGTATTACATGGCATTCATGGAGGAAGTTGACGAAATAGTTCTTGGAGAAGTATCTTTCAAAATCAACTATAAGAGAATGGTCGAAATCGATGTCGAAAAGAGTACGTGCGATGATGAGATTGAGGGTGTCATCCCAATGGAGGAACAAAGGTAGCTAAAAGGCTCACAACGACTTTAATTAGTTTAGGAAACTAATTAATTAGGCTGTCCACGGCAAAATAAATTTTAGGTTCGTGATGACTTGTTCGATAGCGGATTCCAGCTCCCCCGTTGACATTTTACAATAGGGCCCGGCAATTAGGAAGATAACAAGGGATTTTACTGAAATTTAGGTGCAATGGTACTTCATTATTGGTGATGAAAGTGGAAAAAACTAGGTAAAGATGACATGAGAGCCGATCAAAGACTTAAGTTCAACCTAGGTATCTATACATATGTGGAGACCCCCTAGCATAGAAAGCAGTAGATCAAATCTCAGCCATGGACGTGAAAGAAGTTCTCTTTATGAGCAAACGAGACGGAGAGCAAAGCTACGCTCATACTTCAACCTATATGGTTTGTTCAATTCAATTAAAAAAATTTCTTTTTGTTTTTTTCTTTCCAAGGTGCGTCTATTTTGCAAAGAAAAATGAAAGATCTAAAAACATTTTCCTAAAAGTAATTGTTTCTGTTGCTTGTAAAGATGAATGAACACAAAATATTTTCATCACAACTAGGAAAATATTTAAACACAAATTGTTATTATTAATGATGTTATTTTTTATTGATGAATTTTTTCGAACGATACAAGCAATATTTTTATGGAAATATTTTTCAAATCGTTCATTTTCCACTAGCTAAACGAAGATTACTTTTTCACTCTTTTCCAATGCTTGGAGCCTAATTCGGAGGATATAGCTCAATTAACTTTAGGTAAAGTCAATTTAATTTCCAGAGTAACATGTAAGATTAATTGCCAATTGTGATTCAAGGAATATAATTCCTTTTTATGATCAAGAAAGTTGTGGTTCGATTTTTTTCTTCTATACTATAAGATTAGGTTAGTTTATGAGAATGAATCTCGAAAATTAACAAAAAGTTTCTTATTTTTCTAGTCATTAAGGGAGTGCTTCAATAAATTAGACCCCATTTCTTATATTACAGCAAAATATCGCGTTTGTAGCCAAGCCGAGAAAATATTCCATGGTATGACGTGCCACGTCATCCACTGACATGACATGCATGTACCACTCAGATATTGACACATGTCGTGTGAGTGAGCCCATGCTGGAAAATAGAAAGGCTTTGTTTCTTGGCTAGCTGGCTGTCTAGCTTGACTTAATGGTGGAAAAAAGGACAATGCAATAAATGCTAGACTCCCCCTAAAAAATGTCTCTCCTCGCTTCAATTTTCTCTTTCTCTCTCAAAGAAGAAGGACGCCCAACAAAGACGACACTTCCTCTGTTTTTCTCCTACGCTTTTTCTCTTTCTCTCTCAAAGAAGGACATCCAACGAAAACAACCCTTCCTTTGTTTTTCTTCGCCCTTCCCACCTTCCTGGAGCCTTGTTTGTTGGCATACTTGTCCTTCTCCTTGATCGGGAGGTTCAAGAACACCTCCCTAGCCTTCTTGACATGCTCAGGCCCCGTTTGGTTCGGCTTTCCCAAGGGGCTTTAAGCCCCCAAAGCCCATTGGGGAAAATATTTTGTGTTTGAGAGTCATTTTTGAAAGCTCATTGGGCAAATATCAGCCTTCCCAATGCTGAAAGCCCAGTGTAGCTCTTGAGATGCTTTGAGCATTAGGCATTTCCAAAATGCAAGTTCACTATTCATGTGTTACTATTCATCATCTTCCCCATTCGTCTTTGTCTTCCCTGTGTGAGAGTCGGGCTTCTCCGGCAGCCATCGCTGCCGCCTAGGGGTCGCATGTCCTTAGTGACCACTGCCTGAGGTGGGGCAACCCGTGACCCAGGTGGCGTTGCATGGTTCGTGCGAGCCAGGCGACTTTGCCTAGGTCCGTGAGACCTCAGGCGGCATTGCCTAGCGCACACAAACCAAGCAACGCCACCTAAGGTCGCTACCTCAAGCCATTAGATCTCGGGCCCCCAGGTAGCATCGCCTAAGATCACGACCCCAAGCGGCTAGATCTAGCTATCCGGCGGTTGGCCAATGGTTAACCGGCCGCCGGATTTAATTTTCAGATTAAAAAAAAAACAAAAAACAAAAAGCAAAATCCCATTACAAATGTGAGTTTTGTCAAACAGTATTTATGCTAAGTTACCTTTTAATACTACAATTTACCAAACGGTGTAACATTTCGAAAAACCTCTTTACCTCAAAGGTATTTGCATTCTCCAAATGGTATTTCCCCAAAGCCGAACCAAACGGGCCCTTCAATCATGTCGTCGGGGATTCTGTGGTTGACAAGGTGCATGACGTCCCAGTCGGTGACGGCCTTCCTGAGCTCTTCATGGCAACTCTCCCTCACCTTGGGGTCTTCGGACTCTATGTCCTTGAGGTCGATGGTCGAGACCTGAGGACCCTCATGCTTCTTCTCCTCCTCTGCCTCCCCAAAAGCATCATTAGGCATTTGCCTCTAGCACATCGCACCCCCAAGAGCCCCGTCTATTGTAGCTAGGTCCCAAGCCCACTCCATCTCCCTCACTACAGCTAGGTCTAAGCCCCCTCTACCTCCACCTCTGACTGTTTCCAATGTGGAGAGATTGAGCACAAGGTTTGTGCATGTGTTGTTCTCTTGGCAACTTATGGGCCTCCGTTCGATTGCGTCCCTCTAATGAATGTGTCATCATGCCTCGCCTCATGTCCTCAATCTTTTTATAGCTTTGAAAGGTTGGACCCAACTATGACTGGCGAGGCTCTCAGGGGCACGATGTGCCAAAGGCAAATGACTGGCAATGCTTTTGGGGAGGCAAAGGAGGAGAAGAAGCATGAGGGTCCTCAAGTCCCGACCATTGACCTCAAGGACAAAGAGTCCAAAAACCCCATGGTGAGGGAGAGGTGCCATGAGGAGCTCAAGAAAGCTGCCATTGATTGGGGCGTCATGCACCTTGTCAACCACTAGATCCCTAAAAACTTGATCAATCGTGTCGAGAAGGCTAGGGAGGTGTTCTTCAACCTCCCGATCGAGGAGAAGGAGAAGTATGCCAACAACCAAGGCTCTAGGAAGGTGGGACATGCGAAGAAAAACAAAGGAAGCGTAGTCTTCATTAGCTGTCTTTCTCTAAGAGAGGGAGAAAAAGCCTTGAAGAAAAATAGAGGAAGCGTCATCTTCGTCAGGCGTTGTTCTTCTCTGAGAGAGAAAGAGAAGGGCCCACTCACAATACATGTGTCAATATCTAAGTGGCACACACATGCCAAGTCAGCAGATGATGTGGCACACTCATATCATGGAATATTTTCTCTAAGGCAAGAGATAACTGCTTATGAAGCACAAACACGATGTCAGAGCTTCCATGTTGTATCTAACATGTGTCGACATGTCCGGCACACTTGGACACGCTCAGACATGCAATTAATGCATGTCGAATTTTTCAACACGTGGTCAACTTTTCTCGACACGTTCCGACACATGTGTCCGAGAGAGGATTGTTGAAGAAGACAATGGAGAGTGGAGACGAGGGCGAGGGAGTGAAGGCGATGCCGTGACGGTGAGAGAGGGTCAGAGGAAGAGTAGAAACCAAGGTGATCGTCGTGATTACGATGCTGCGATAGAGGGTCAGCGGCGAGACTAAGGCTACGGCTGCGAAGGAGGAAGGGTTAGAAGGGGGCAGTGAGGCGACCAAAAGAGAGCAAAGAGGATCGTGTGAGAAGGAGGAGGAGGAGGTCACAATTAATAGGTGATGGGAAGAGAGGGAAAAAGGGAAAAACCCGGAGGCGGGGGGAGGAGAAACAATGGGTGATGGATGGGAGGAGTGGAAGAAAGGGAAAGAAATGAGGCGAGGGGGCCGGGGGGTTGGGATGGCGTGAGGGGGAGTGGAGAAGAGAGAAATGATGGAAATGATGGAAATGACGGAAATGAGAGCTTGGGGGGGACAAAATCAAAGGGGTGGCAAGTGTGATAGAGAAAATCTAGGGAAATGACAGGTCATTAGGGAGACAAATGAGGAAAGAAACTAAGGGGGAGGGGGTGTTTGAGATGGCATGGGAGAGAGAGAAATGAGGGAGGGAAATAAATTTTGGGGAATGAGGGTTTGGGAAAAGAAAAAAAAAGAAAATAATTTTTGGATGGCGATATTACATTTATTAAAAAAATAAACAAATTAGTTTAAAATAGTTTTCAAAAAAAAATATTAAAAGTTAAATAATGATAAATTTTAATTATTATAGAAGATCATAGATTTTTTTTTTAAATAAGTTGATTATAATATTTTGTTAGTCATTAGTTTCATCTATAATTTTTATTAAAGTTAGAAATATATTCTCAAATATGGGTACGCATTAATTATTAATATATCTTTCAAATTTCCTATGGATAGATTTATTAATATTATTAGTGTAAATTCAATGTAAGTTCTTTTTATTATTTATTTATTTGTGAATTTGAATTAAATTAATTAAAATAAAAATATTCTTTTAATATATAATGTGTGTCAACGTGTCAGAATTCTCTATTTTTTAAAAATGACATATTGGCATGTCGTGTAGTGTTATGTCGCATATCGGTGCTTCTTAACTCATTGTTGCTCATGGGTCACAGCAATGATCGGCGATTAACTAGGCAAGCTCACCTAGCCATCGACAAGGGTCAGCCTTGTGCCGGATGAGCGAGGTCAAGCCTTGCCAAGCCAATTGTCAGCCAAGAAGAAGGGGGAAGGAAAAAGAAAAAGAAAAAGAAAAAAAGAGATAAAAGAAAAATATATATATATAGAAAAATATTAAAATTAAAAGAAATTATGATTCATAAAAGAATTTGAGATTTTACTAAAGGTATTTTTATCTCGAGAATAGAACTTTTAAACAGTTACCAAATGTTTAGAAACTCATCTAGAAAATAAAATGAAGAAAAATTATTTTTGATAAAAAGTTATCATCGAGAATAGAATAGTTATCAAACATACCCTAGTTGAGCATGCATTACCTCTACAAAGGGATGATAATTACAATTAGAAAATACAAGAAGTCATCGGCAGCAACTCGATTGCTCCCCTTCTTTAGAATTCCACTAATTTATTTACTCCCACAATTATACTGTTCTTTTTTCAATTGCCTTACAGTGGTAGAGAAAAAGAGAGAAGAATTGGGTTGGGAAGGGCCCACTTTTGATGCTGGAAGATGTGCATTTGTCAACTTTGATAGGCTGAGATGAATCATTCTTATTTGACCAATTCTCCCAGACTCTCAAAATATTGAGCCAATCCTTGTTTCGAAGTTTGATGACCACAATGCTTGCCCATTCGCTCCTTGAGACTTGAAACTACCTCGGCTTCTTGTGAGAGAAACAACAGGTGATGAGGGGCCAAGGGGTGGGGGTGGCGTGAGGGGGAGTGGAAGAAAGAAATGACGGAAATGACAAGTTGGGGGAGGGGGGGGAACAAAATCAAAGGGGTGGCGTGGGTGGTAGAGAAAATCCAGGGAAATGATGGGTCATTGAGAGGAGAAATGAGGAAAAGAAACTAAGGGCGGAGGGGGTGTTTGAGGTGGTGTGGGATAGAGAGAAATAAGGGGGGGACAAAATCAAAGGGGTGGCGAGGGTGGTAGAGAAAATCTAGAGAAATGATGGGTCATTGAGAGGAGAAACGAGGAAAATAAACTAAGGGCGGAGGGGGTGTTTGAGGTGGTGTGGGATAGAGAGAAATAAGGGGGGACAAAATTAGAGAGGTGGCGGGTGTAGTAGAGAAAATCCAGGGAAATGACAGGTCATTGGGAGGAGAAATGAGGAAAAGAAACTGAGGGGGAAGGGGGGGGAGCGTTTGAGGTGGCATGGGAGACAGAGAAATAAGGGGGGACAAAATCAAAGGGGTGGTGGGGGCAGTAGAGAAAATCCCGAGAAATGACAGGTTATTGGGAGGAGAAATAAGGAAAGAAACTGAGGGGGAGGGGGTGTTTGAGGTGGCATGGGAGAGAGAGAAATGAGGGAGGGAAATAAATTTTGGGGAATGAGGGTTTGGGAAAAAAAGAAAGGAAGAAAAAAAACTTTTGGACGGCGATATTACATTTGTTAAAAAAAAATAAACAAATTAGTTTAAAATAGTCTTCAAAAATAAAAATATTAAAATTTAAATAATGATAAATTTTAATTATTATAGAAGATCATAGATTTTTTAAAATAAGTTGATTGTAATATTTTGTTAGTCAATATTTTCATCTATAATTTTTGTTAAAGTTAGAAATATGTTCTCAAATATGAGTACGCATTAATTATTAATATGTCTTTCAAATTTCCTATGAATATATTTATTAATATTATTAGTGTAAATTCATTGTAAGTTCTTTTGATTATTTATTTATATGTGAATTTGAATTAAATTAATTAAAAATAAAAAATATTCTTTTAATATATAACGTGTGCCAACGTGTTGGAATTCTCTATTTTCAAGAAATAATGTAACGGCATGTTGTGTTATGTCGCGTGTCCGTCTTTACTTAGATCATTGCAAATTTGTTCGATGGGCCTCGATACAAAACCTTTTAATAATGGGCTTTTTCGGGCAAGTGACAGATACGTAAAGCCCGAGATTGGGCCCAACAATGCGAAAGTTGCCTGGTTGGGCCCGTGCAAGGGCCACATTGAGATCAACGGCAAGTCCGTAATTGCAGAATGGTGAACTCCGAAAGCCGACACGGTTTTCATGCTCTTCGGAAACTTACAGATGAGCTTTCTTTTCTTTCATTAATTTAATTTAAGAAAAAAAAAAAGAGGCGAAGGTCAGATTTCATCTAAAAGTCAACTGAAATTTGAACACTCTCTCCCTTCAAAGCACCGGAGCGAATTTTAAAAAATCAATTTTGAATCGCAAAAGAAAAAATTAAATAAAATGCCAACATTCTCATTTCTAGAGAGACTCATGAGGTGACGAGAAAAGGTAAAATTTCAAATAAAGACTTAAAAGTGAATTATTAAAAAAAGAAAAGATTATTCTAATTGAAAGATGTCTCAAATAAAGATTTAAAGTAAATATTTAGTCTCAAATAAGAGTTTAAGCTCGCTAGCAAGTTAAATCTTCACCGGCTAGCAAGTACATGCTGATTCCAACGATGCAACCAGGGCCATAATCGTCCAATGACATTTCGGTATTTTCTTTTCTCCTTTTTTTCAAAAATCTTTTATTTGTTCATTTCCTTGGTGCTTGTGCTCGGAGGATATTTATAGGTTTCAAGTTCACCTCTATCTTCTTCTTCCATAACAATGGCGTCTTCAATCTCACCAATGATAAATAGATTTTAGATTAATGATCTGTGCATAATCATGCATAGTGCATAGCATTTGGACCTTCATCTTTTGATTCACAGTCAGTAGTCTTGGGACTCAATAATCAGGTTTTGATTATTAGATGTTATCTTTATTGCTTTGCACCACGCATGATTATTTTCACAGATCAGTGGCTAAAGATAATGAAATTCATGAAATTGCATGCGAAATGTTATTATAAAGACAAAAGGTATCGAAATTTAATTAAAATAATCTAGCTTAATCAAATTCAGGTATTCGAAATTTCTAGTTTTCATAAGTGAGATGATCTCTCACATCTTACTTGAATTTCTAACCAACCTGTATTTCGTTAGTAGTAATTTCAATCTTACTTTAATTAATTAATTGAATCAAGAAATACCAACTGGCGATTGGTAATGGTTGGGGGTCCCAAGCTAGATGAAGGTGCCGCCTCGCAAGAAGGACCGTCCACCTACTTAGTAATCCATCTACTTTCTCTTGGTAGTTCAACTCGAAAGGGCTGCAACAAAGCCAATAAGGAATTGATGATATCTATGTTTTCTCCCAATTTCTTATATTTTTCCCCATATTTTGAGTCCTTGGCTGAATTTAAGTGGCGGAAATCCAATATGGCTTCCACATACAATATTTGGTTATTTATCACGTGTTGTTTCAAATGTGCGAATTTCCCCTAACGAGGCGCGATACTATTTTTTGAAGTCTAATTTCTCAATTGATCCAAATAAAATTGAAGTCCTCAATTATATCCATTGGGCATACATGTTCAATTTCAGGAATTAACCCAGATTTTACCCACTATATGTGCGCGAGGTTATTGAAGTATTTTATGGATTCAAAGTCTACTTGTCAAACGAGGACGTCTTTGACATTTAAAAAAAAAAAAAAAAAAAAATCATGTAGTTGAAGCAGACCAAGACCCACCAATCTGCTATTTTCACTCCTTCTCCCACTAAATTTCGGATTATCTTCTCTTGTATTGGACGCCAATGGTTATCGTTCCATCTGTATGAAAAAAAAGAAACCATCCGGTTCTCTTCATGAGCAAAGGAGATGGAGGACATAGTTACGCTTAAACGTCTACCTATCCGGTTCGTCTCATTCAATCAAACTCCCCTTTCAGGTTCTTTTTCTGGTCTTTGCGTGCGTAATTTTTCACTCTTTTGTTCGAGTCGATTTAATTTCAAGAGTATTAGGCAGGATCAATTGCAATGGTTCGATTTTTATCGAAACCACGGGATCGGGTTGGTTTATAAGAATGAATCTAGGAAAATTAACTGAAGTTTCTGTTTTTTCCATTCAATTAGGCAATGGTTGAATTTTCTAGATAAATTACATCTCGTTTCTTCCATTACAGCAAAAGATTGCGTCTTTAGCCAAGCCCAAAACAGCCAGTATAGTTGATTCTCTACTCAAGGGAGAAGGCTTTTTCCCGTGCAAGCTTCTAAATGTGGCTGATTTTGCCTGTGCTTCGGGCCTTTAGCACTTTAACTTTCATGTCGACCATTATAGACAGTGTACAGAAAAAGTGTGCACACTTGAACGGCCCAACGCCCGAATTCCAATTTTATATGAATGACCTTCCTGGGAATGATTTCAATACATTGTTCAAAAGCTTGTCCAACTTCCCACAAAACTATGAAAGCTTATCGTGCTTTATAATGGGAGCTCCGGGTTCTTTCCACGGGAAGCTCTTCCCTAGAAACAGCCTGCACTTTGCTTATTCCTCCTATAGCGTCCATTGGCTGTCTCAGGTAAATATGATTGCATATATTTGTGTAGTGCAGATGATTGTTGCCATGATTAATATTGTGAGAGATACAAGAAGACTTAGACCCAAATTTCTCCAATCATCTCGTTCAAATTCAACTAATGCATACTCAACATCTGATTAATAAATTGGACGACATAACATGTGAAGGACGATATTATAAGAGAAAAATAGGCGTCAAATGATTCCACCAATCATGTCATTTATTGATATATAAGCTTGGATAGTTTTCTAGTAGATGGACTTAGGTTCAAATTTCGCCATTATCTCATTCAACTTATGCATATATGCCCCCAAAATCGAGCTGTAATGCAAGCACAGCATAACCACAACAGAAGTCCATGTTAGTCCTGCACTCATTTGGAACTTAAGCAAATGAAAGGTACGAAATCTCACGAGCGAAGAAGGCTTCCACTTGAACAAGGGAAGGATCTACATTTCGGAGACCAGCCCTGGCATGGTGAAGGAGGCTTACTTAGCTCAGTTCCAGGCAGATTTCTCGACATTTTTAAAGTTCCATGGTGAAGAGATGGTTGATAACGGTCGCCTCATGTTGATATTTATGGGAGGGAAGATAAGGACTTCGTGAGCCGAGACGGCTACATCTTCTGGGAGAAACTTAGAGAGGCAATTGCTGATTTGGTTTCAGAGGTAAGTTTATCTTGATCAGCTTTTCAACTTGCACACCCTTTAAATGGAAAGAGATTAATATTAAAGTAATGAAGAATTCTATGCGCATTTTAGGTAGATGTTGGTGTTTTAATAAGTGATTAGCAGATACTAATACAAGACAAAGCTAGTATTAATGTTTTGAGCAAGAAACTTTCATCAAGTCCATTGCAAGGATAAATTGTCGTCCAAACGCATTGACAAGCCTTCCAAAGGAATTTTACTAAAAATTATATATCAGTTTTTTATTAGCTCACTGAACGTGTTAATATTTCAATATTAAACTCTAAAATCCATAAATGTAATTGGTAAAAATATATTAGTTCTAGCTGTCACAGCCAAATCTTTCCAAACATAATGAGATTAACCATGCTGAAAATTAATTCTATACATTTTAGTCTCATGTTGCATCAAGGTGTGTATCATCGTAAAAAGATTTTCACTTTCACTTTTTTTTTTATCTTATTTTCATTTGAACCTCATTTTAGGGATTCATTGAGGAAGAGCAACTAGACGCCTTAAGCGTGCCATATTACACAGCATCTTTAGAGGAAGTTCAAGATATAGTAAATGAAGAAGGGTTTTTCAAGATCGAACATTTGGAGATAATGAAGATCGATAGATACTCGTTGGGGGAGGATCCTTATAGCAGAGGAAGGATCAGGATGATGGCTACACACATTAGATCCGCCACCGGTTCCATAATCTCGCACCATCTTGGTGAGGAGATCATGGATGAGCTCTATATCAAAAGGCTTCCCGTTCTCATGGGAGATGATTTGGCTAAGGAAAGGAGGGAGTTAGCATAATTGTTGTGCTAAAAAAGCATGTCCCATGACTCAGCAAGCGTTCGTCTCCATTACCATTACCAGAGACAATGACAATTTCTGTGAAAGCGTTTCTAGGGGTGAGTTTGTTTTGCTTCACAATGAGGAAAATATATTTTATGTAAGTCATTTTCAAGGAAATTGGTTAGGTTTCATTTATTTGATAGTTTAGAGAAAGTAATCTCCTTCTTACCAAAATGAAAGTCGTTTTCTCTTAATCTAAGCATGTCGTTTATGATCCATAAAAACCATTTTCCAATAAACCAATTAGATTTTATTATCCAAACATCGGAAAGTTGTAAAATTATTTCCCTAAAATAGTTTCTTTCAAATAAACGAACCTAAGGGGCTGTTTGGCAACATGCCAAACAATGCCAGATTCTAATTTTTTGTTCCCAAGATCAGTTTGGGAACAGAATCACGTTTAGTAAAATTTTTGTTCCTGGAAACAATTTGTTCCTAGGAACAGATTTGGAGTGGAATCAAGAATAACAAAAAAAAAAAAAAAACTTGATTCTTATTCCGTAAATAAATTTGAGAATCAAAACAAACTCTTCTTCTTCTTCTTTCCTTCCACCATCCCACGACCGCTGTCACCATCGCCCGCCGTCGTCTGCCGGCGCCTACAGCTGCCGACCACTGGTTCGGCAAGCTCACCAAAGGCTCGTCAGGCTAGGGCGAGGTTCGGTGAGCTTACTGAAGGCAAGCCCAACCACCAGCAAGGCTCGGCCTCGCCGAGACTGGGCGAGGCCAAGCCTCGCCGGGGTTGGGCAAGCCTCGCAATGCCCAACCCTGCTAGAGCCCAGGCAGGCCTCACCCAACCCCGGCCTAGCCATCGGCGAGGCTCGGCCGACGAGGGCCGGCGATACTCCGGTGAGGTTGCCGGCCCTCGTTTGGCTAGTCACCGGTTCGGCAACCAACCCCTACCTAGCCATCAGCGAGGCTCGGCCGACGAGGGTCGGTGATGCTCCGATGAGGTTGCCGACCCTCGTCTGGCTAGTCGCCGGTTCGGCAACCGGCCGCAAGAAGAAGAAGAAGAAGAAGAAGAATAGGAGAAAAAGGCTGAAAAAAAAAAGTAAAAAAGTAAAAAATTTATTTAAAAATTAAAAGAAATTGGTTTGGAACAGAATCAATGAGCACAGTATCAAACGCAATTTTATTCCAAAATCAGAAATTTTGGATAGTTACCAAACAGTTTAAAATGTTTAGAATTTTTTCCCAGGAATAGAATAAAAAAGAATAATTTCCGATCAAAATCTACTTTCAGGAACAGAATCGTTACCAAACACGCCCTAAGTGTTATTTGAAAGGATTCCTCTTTGTTAGGGTGCGGTGATTTTTTATTATATTAGGTTGAGTTTATTAAGACGATTATGGCCTATGAGTAATGAATAGTCGTTTAAGCTTATGTAAGAGGAAGAGCCCAACAAGAAGTATTATCAAGAGATTCGTTTTCGCATTACTACAACTAATGATTCTTTTCAAGTATCTCGTTTTTTTCATGACATAGTAAGAAACAAACCGTAATCAAAGGAACGAACTATCATCATTTTCAAGTATCTCGTTTTTTTCATGACATAGTAAGAAACAAACCGTAATCAAAGGAACAAACTATCGTCATTGTCACAAGGAACAAACTATTGTTGCATGATCTAGTATGGAAGCAAATATTGTGTTTTTAATAATACGACATTAGAAATTACAGTGACTACATGATTGTGACTAGAAGATACGAGAGCTTGTCATAGATATGAGATGGTCATTTATTACGAGAATTGGAGTTCTGCTCAAATAGCACATTGATGTTTTTCATAAGCGCGATAAGCATATTGTAATAAACTATTATTTATATGTATCACATTCTTCATGCCACTGAGTAATTATTATTATTTACGTATTGATCTCGTTATTCCTGCAAATTACTTATTTCAATGTGTAAGGAGGAAGAAAACAAAAAAATGAGTAGCATGTATTAAACTGCGACCTATTGAAGGCATGCTTAGATTTAGATGCAAAGATTACAAAAATGTGATCCTCTATGGGGTTTGTGGTTTTGAATTTTCTCAATTTTCCAGTGAATCCAATATCTTCCAATATCTTCTTAAAAGAAACGAAGAAAAAAAGAGCCCCCCCCCCCCCCCCCACCAAGCCATGATCATGGAAAAGAGAATGACACAAATAGCCTTGAACTTTGACCTAATATGCAATATAGTCCCCAAAATTTTGGTACGTATTCAACTTAGTTCCCAAACTAATATTGTCGTTGAACTTGAATTAATAAAAGGGTAACATTAAACATCTTCACATACTTTATAGACTAAATTGAGCATATATCAAAAGTATATGGACCACATTAAACAATTAAAAGTTCAGGGACTACATTGTATATTTGACCAAAGTTGAACAAATTAAAAGTTCAAATATCACATTGCGCATTTAGCTAAAGTTCAGGGACTATATTGAAAAGATTAAAAATTCAAAGACCACAATACATATTTTAGCCAAAGTTTAGGAATTATTATTTTGAGTTATCATCCCATCATGGAAAAATCTACACAAAAATTACATGAGAGCCAATCATGGAATTGAAAAAATCAATGCCCCCCCCCCCCACCCCGAAGATCTTGATCAAGCCATCAATGAAATTTAAGAGAGTGTCTAATAATATTTATATTTCTCCCAATTTCTGTTCTTTTAATTCGCAAAACAAAAAAATAAAATAAAATAGAAATCTATTTGATAACATCAATTAATTTTTTTTTACTTCCCTAAATAGAGAAGTGGTCGGGAATAAATTTGGAACAAAAACAAGAAATGGAAAAAAGTAATTTCTTGAAATAAGTTATTTTTTTCTTTTTCTTTTTTTCTTTTCTTCCTCCTTGGCCCCCGCCACCGCCCATTGCCGCCCGCTGTAGCCACCACCGCTTGCCACCGATGCTGGCCATTACAACTAGCTGCCAGCTACGGTGGCGATTGCAGCAAGGAAGAATAACAAAAGAAAAAAGAAAAAAATCTTTAAAAATGTTTTTAAAAATTAGGAAATTAAAAGAAATTCTACATTATAAAATTTTTTATAGATAGTACCAAATGCATTTCTGTTATTTTTCCATTTCAAGAATATAAATTTTGAATAATTATCAAATGCATTTTTTACTCAAAAATTATTATGAGAAATAAAAATAAAAATTAACCATCAGGAATCCAAGATTGTTTCCCTGTGCAATGTTGCTCATCTATAGCATGTCAATTGTCAAAGGCTCTGGAGGAGAAGCTAAACGGTTCTGGCTTGAACCTTTAAGGCGGCAAAAGGGCCACGAATCATGCTGGTCACCTCGTAGATCATTTCACTTTTTTTTATTTATTTTCTTTTCATTGTGTCAAAGGTGGATTGCCTTTTGTCATGGCAAGAGAGAAAAGGTACATCAAGATGATGCGTACATGGATCAGCCTTTATCTCTTTGATAGGACTAGAATTACTGACAGTGAAATAGGTAAGGGCGCGTTTAGTAACATTTCTGTTTAAAAATTGTTCCAGAAAACAGAAATAGAAAAAAAGTGTTTTTGTTCCAGGAAACAATTTTTGAATAAAAAAACGTATTTGGTAAACTTGTTCCGGGAATAAAAAATGAACAGGAACAATTTGTGTTCTTTTTTTTTTGTTTATTTTAATTTTTTAATATTTTTATTTTCTTTTTCTTTCTTTTTTCTTTTTTCTTTTTTCTTCTTTTGGTCGGTCGCCAGCCTCGGCCATGGTTGGCGACTAGGCCACCGCCAGGCCGGCAAGCCTCGCCGGTGGCTAGGCGAGCTCGAGCTCACCGGATCTGGGCGAGCTCGAGCTAGCCCAGCCAAGGTGAGGTTGAGCCTCGCCAGGGGCCAACGATCAGCCAAAGAAAAAGAAAAAAAAAAGAAGAAAAAAAAGAGAAGAAAAATAAAGGAGAGAGAAAATTTGTTCTTAAAAATTGTTCCAGAAACAATAAACACGTTTTTTTTGTTTCTATTCCAAATGTGTTCCTGGGAACAAAAAAAATAGATTTGGAACAAAAACGCAAACAAACGCGTTTCTATTCTTTTTTTGTTCCCTGGAACAAAAAAACAGAAATTTTATCTATAAACAGAAATAAAGAACATTAACAAACAGGCCCTAAATAGCTAGCATTCTCCACTATATATCTGCATGCTATTAATCCTAGAAAACCAAATGATCTATTGCAGCTTTCCTGAGATGGAAAAAGAAACTGGTTTTCATATTGTATCTTCTACTAGTAAAAAAAGGGGTCCTTCAAAGCATTGACTAAGGCCCTGTTTGTTTAAATGTGTTTCTATTTCCCAAAACACAATTTTTTGTTCTTTTGTTCCGGGAAACAAAAAAAAGAACAGAAACGCGTTTATTTATACTTTTGTTCCCAGGAATAAAAAATCTATTTTTTTGTTTTCGGAAACAGATTTGGAACAGAAACAAAAAGTAGAAAAAAATTATTTCTTATTCCCGGGAACAATTCCCAAAAACACTCTTTTTTTTCTCCTTTTTCTTCTTCTTTTTTCTTCTTCTTTTTTCTTTGGCCAATCGCTGGCCTCGGCCATGGCTAGCAACCAACTGTTGAGGGCCGATGATGCCGTTGATGGGCCATCAAGAGCCGACAACCTTGCCGAAACGTCACCGACCCCCAACAAGGCCGAGCCTCACCCAACCACGGCAAGCCTCACCATGGCTAGGCGAGGCCGCCGGCCCTCATCAGCCGATCGCCGACCATGGCCAAGGCCGACGACCGGCCAAAAGGAAGAAAAAATTAAAATTTAAAAATTTAAAGATTAAAAGAAACAAAAAAAATTATACAATTTTACTAAACTTGTTTCTGTTTTTTTTTTTATTCTAGGAACATAAATTTTGTACGATTACCAAACACATTCTTCTGTTCAAAAATTGTTTCTTAGAACAAAAATAGTTTTTTTCTATTTATGTTCCCTAGAACAATTTTTTAACAGAAACGTTACCAAACTTGCCCACACTAAATGAGATAAAATGGTAGTTTTCATACACTTACTTGATAGCACGGCCTATGATTGGTAGATGCAATTAGAATTTGCTATTATGCCGCACAATTTAGGCCAATCCATATCAATCACTCCATTTGTTTTGCAAAAAATTAATGATTAGGAAAACTGTTCAAAGTAAGATTTTTTCATTTGTTTTAAATATAAGCCACTAATTTTTTTTTTTATAGGAGGCTTAGAAATACTGCTCAAAATGTCAAGTTTTTTTTCGGAAGAAACTGGTTTCATCGGATAATTAACAAGCTTTTCAACAATGTGCCGACACCATTTCCAAGAAGATCATCTAGATAAGATCAGCATTCACACAAATGGCAATACGAGCGCGCTCAGTTCTTCTGTGCACTCTTTACAATGGTCGAAACCTTCCTCGAGTAGAGAAGTAGCCGTGCTCCCTAGCATGGGCTTGGCTAGAGACGCAATCTTTTGATGTAATGCAAGAAATGAATTCATGCTCGTAAATCAACCCGATCTCATAGTCTAGAGGACAAAATTAAACCACAATTTCTATTATAATCGGAAATAATCTAATTGCTTGAATCACAGTTGCTAATTGATCTTTTGCCTATTACTCTATTAAATTGACTTCACCTTAAGGGCAGGCGAGTGGCAAATGTTGGGCGGGCTAGTAATGAGGGCTAGTGATGGGAAGAATTTTTATTTTTCATAGCTAAGGAACGATAACAATTGGAAGCCAAAACAAAGGAAGAAAATCCGGAATTTATTAAGGTGCTTATGACTTGTGGGTGTTAAAAACTCTCTTTTAAGCTTGTGATGAGAAGAGCCCAACAAGGAAAAATATCAAGAGCTCCATTTTAATTTGTCATCAATTATTGTCAACATGGGTACAAGCAGGAGAGGGGTCTCAAGGGCTTTTTTGGGGCTGTGGCCACCGCGATTGCAAGGCGTTCGGACATAGAGCATGTTCAGCCCAAACTGTAAATGGGTTTTGGACAAAGTTCTTTGTTCTTCGGCCTAGTAATTAGGCCTAGTAATTAGGCTTGTGCAGACATGGAGCATCTGTTCACGTTTTCTTAATCATATGGAGACTTGAACAAGTATATTTAGACCCAATATCTAACCCTGGCCTTTCATAGATTAAGGCCTGTTCGTTTCATGAAAAATGAGCCATTTCCGAAAAATATTTTCTCAGAAGTCATTTTCCAGAAAAATGATAATATTTTCTGGTGTTTGGCTAAAACTCGAAAATATTTTGGAAAATATTTTCAAGTATTCAGTAAGAAAAATATTTTCCGCTCATTAGATTGGCGAGCGCAAAGGCTCATCAGATCGACAAGCGAGAGCTTGAGATCGACGGGCTTGAGATTTATCTAGTTACAGCCGACAACTAGCTAAGAAAGAAGAAGATGGGAAACAAAGAAAAGAAATAGAAAAGGAAAGGAAATTAAAAATAATTCAAATTAAAAAAAGAAAATTAAAAAACAATTTGAATAAAAATAAAAAGAAGAAGAAAGGGGAGGAGAAAGTGAAGATTTGTAGAGGTATGATATAAGAAAGATCAAGTGGGGAAAATATTTTCCACTTTTCAAAAATGGAAAACATTTTCCCCTAATTTAGAAGACTTTTTTCTTTTCATGGAAAACATTTTTCCAATGAATTCATTTTCCGTGAAACGAACACTGGAAAATCCGAAAAACGTTTTCCCAGAAATTATTTTCCGTGAAAGTGTAGTTTTAATATAATAATTAAGCTCAGTTAGGGATCTAAGAGGGCTACCTCATTCATCTTTCTTTCGTGCTTAAATATTGAAATAGGATTTAGAGTCAATAAGAAATCCAAGCAGGGCAACGTATTGATATCTAAATTTGGGGCATAGTTGGTTGGTACTTTGAAGGATGTCTAGCTGGCGACTGGAAGTATTCTCTTAATCTTGCCAATTACGTGCAATTTGAGATAATGCTACCAACACATTTTAAAGATTTGAATTGGAAATATTCTCTTAAAATCTCACCAATTACGTGCAAATGCTCTAAAATAATGCTATCGACGCATTTTAAAGATTTGAATTGAACCAGTTCATTTCAAAGGGCTCATAATTTATCTTCCAAAAAAAAAAAGTAATAATAACATGTTTCCTTGTTTAAAAAAAAAAAAAGTGTTCTGTTTCAATCTCTCTCCGGTCTCATGATTATAAAAAAAATCACGCAAAAATGACATGAGAGCATCGAAACTCTGACATGATTCCCCCACACAATGTTCGACCATCTATTGCGTGTCAATTTTTACGTTTCAAACTCCACCGACGGGAAGCACAAGATTCTAACTGTGAACATTATTGAGGTCTTAAGTTTTCAACCAAAATAACGTCTAAGTCCTCAATTATAACCAATGGGCAAATTTTTTTAATATAAGTCGCTATCCCAAGCTTGACCCGATATAATGAGCACAAGGTTATCCAAATAATTTACTCGCGTCGGAGAACGACGTCTCAGAATCGAATAATTGAAGCAGACCAAGACAAAACAACCCTGTCTTGCAGAATGATTCATCATAAAAGACAGTAGACACATCTATCCTAATAACCAGCAGCAAGACCTCGGTGAGCAGATCTTCGCCATGGACGTCAAAGAAGTTCTCTTCATGAGCAGAGGAGACGGAGAAGATAGCTATGCTCAGACGTCAACCTATCCGGTACCCCCTTGCATCTCTTCTTTGTTACTTGCAGCCTACCACGCAGGACATAGCTAGGAAGCTCTAGGTGAAGTCGATTTAACAGAGCATTAGGCAGGATCGATTGTTAGCTGTGATTCTTTTTTAGCATATCAGAAGCGGTGGTTCAGCGTTTTCTCTAAACTACACGATCGGGTTGGTTTATGAGAATGAATTCAACTCTTGCATTTCAGCAAAAGATTGCATCTCTGGCGAAGCCCGCTGTAGCGAGTGCAGTCGCTTCTCTGCTTGAGGAAGGCTTCTTCCCCTGCGAGCTTCTAAGTGTGGCGGATTTAGGCTGTGCTTTGGGTCCTAGCACAGTAATTTTCATGTCGACTGTCATGGAGAGTGTGCGGAAGAAGTGCGCGCACTCAAAGTGCCCACCGCCTGAACTCCAATTCTATCTAAACGATCTTCCTGGGAATGATTTCAACACTTTGTTCAAAAGCTTGTCGAGCTTCTCCCAAAACAATGAAAGCTTATCGTGCTTCATAATGGGAGCTCCGGGAACATTTCACGGAAGGCTCTTCCCTAGAAACTGCTTGCACCTCGTTCATTCCTCCTATAGCGTCCATTGGCTATCTCAGGTAAATCTAATTGTATATATCTTAGGAAAATGTGATTTTATATATATGAGTAGTGCGAATGATTGTTTTGATAATTGTTATCGTGAGAGATGCATGTAAAGTCAAAACATTTTATAGGTCACGTGTCAAGTCAACTGATACAATTCAGTGGTTTCGACTACAGGATGATATAGACTTAAATCTCTCCATCTTCTCATTCAAATTCAACTCATGCATGCCCAAAATCTTCACACGACATATGATCAATTAATGACATACGAACGACAATATCATGAGAGATAAACAGGTGCCAAAGTATTTGACAGATCATGTCAATTATTGATTTCGCAGTTTTCAAGTAGACAGACTTAGGTTCGAATCTCGCTGTTACCTCCATCTCATACATACATAGCTAAAATAGAGCTGTAATGTGAGCACTGCATGGTCACGATTGTTGTCCATTTTAATCCTGCATTAATATGGAACTTTAGCAACTGAAAGGTACCGAATCTCACGAGCAAAGAAGGCCTCCCGTTGAATAAGGGAAGGATCTACATCTCAGAGACCAGCCCCGGCGAGGTGAAGGAGGCCTACTTGGCTCAATTCCGAGTGGATTTATCGACATTTTTGAAATTCCGCAGCGAAGAGATGGTCGACAATGGTTACCTCGTGTTGGTAATTAACGGGAGGAAAGATAAGGACTTTGCAGGCACAAACAGCCACTACATTATGGAAAAACTTGGAGAGGCGATTGCTAATTTGGTTTCAGAGGTAAGTTTTCTGAATCAGCTTTTCAACTTTCACGCACTCGCACATTTAAGAATATGCAAGTTTGGTGAAATCTGTGCGCAAATGAGATGGAATCGGGTTTTAACATCTGATTAGTACATACCAGTACTCAGACTAAATTAGAGTTTGATGTTTCGAGTACGAAACTTTCATTATGACATAGCAAGGATAAAGTGTTGCCCAGATACATTTACAAGCATCGCAAAGGAACTTTATTGACAATTATAAATCAGTTTCACTTAATTCGAGCATATATATGTCGACATCAAACTTTCAAATCCATATTTTCCATTGATGCGAATGAATGAATTGTAGTTGTCAAGATCAAATCTTTGCACATGTTACAAGATTAATAGTACTTGAATTCAAAAATTTCTGATTCATTGGACTCATGCCATGGTAAAACAATTTTTACTTTCAAGTTTCAATATTTATTTATCAAAACCGTGTTGTAGGGGTTTGTTGAGGAAGGGAAATTAGACACCTTAAATATGCCACATTACACGGCATCTTCAGAGGAAGTTCAGGGCATAATCGATGAAGAAGGGTCCTTCGAGGTCGAACATATGGAGATAATCGAGGTTGATGTCGGCGGAACCACGCCGGACGAGGATCCTCATAGCAGAGGAAGGAAGATGGCTAAAGATGCCAGATCTTTCACTGGTTCCATAATCTCACACCATCTCGGCAAGGAGATCATGGACAAGCTCTATTATGAAAAGCTTCCCATCATCATAGGTGATGATCTGGCTAAGGAAAGGAGGATGGGAATCAGCATAATTGTTGTGCTCAAAAAGCATATCCTATGACGCAATAAGTGTTCGTCTCCACTATAGACAAGGTCAGTTTCTGGGAAAGCTATTCAGGTGTTATTTGAAAGAATTCCTTTTTTGTTAGGGTGTGATGAATTGTTGACTGTATTAGGCTAAGTTTATTAAGGTGCTTATGATTTATGAGTAATAAAGACTCCTTTAAGCTTAAGATAAGAGAAGAGCCCTGCAAGGAGAAATATCTAGAGGCGCATTTAATTTTCTATTAGTTAATGTTAACATGGATACAAAGGTTAGGGAGGGTCAAGGGTTTGATCGGTCAAGTCATTATAGGCATGACAAACCACAGCTACGGGCTTGTTCAACCCAAAGTGTAAACACATGGATTTGGACAAGTTATTTGTTCTTCGGCCCAATTTTATTAGTTAGGCTTGTCTACACATGAGCATTTATTTATATTTTCTTAATCATGAAAAAGAATAGCTAACTCTTTGTACTCATATATCAAATCTCACATCAGAAAATTGAAGTGGTATGGTATGAAATAGTTAAAATGTCTTAGTTGGCCTATAACTCATTTGCTAAGGTTTTTGAATGGAGAATCTAATTGGATATGTTAATAGCTCAAACTTAAATTCCTTTTTAGCAATCTCCCCGGGTGAAGATATCGGACTTTCGTTGTATGCTCCCAATAAATGATATCTGAGTTGAGAGTTGATTGGTGGTGCATTCCCAATATGTATTGACATTTGAAGAATATCTCAAGGAATATTGTGACCAATGTGATTTTTGGGTAGCTTTCATGGTTCAATCTAGCGTAAGAGACCTATGATGGAAGTGTGTGTTATCATGTTTGAGTCTGGAGAAAAAGACTATAATGAAGGTGGTTGTCATTGTTGTTGCAGTCCTCGCCAAGGCAACAAAGTGCAAACTCGAAGTTGAGACATGTTATGCAGAAGGATATGTGAATTAAGTGGGAGTAGACCTATCACTGAATTCACACATAAGGGGGAAATTAAAGATATATTGATGCAGAGAGATACTTGAATTAAGGAAAAGTAAACCTATCACTAAACTCACATGTGAGAGGGAGATTGATGCACATGTGAGTTATGTTACAAAAATCCTAGGTGGGTGTATAATTGTTAATATATCATAGTTAACTCATAACTAATTGACATAACTTTTGAGTGAAAGTGAGTTCAACCGGATATGTTGACGAGGTTTGGAAGGAAAAGAATTGTCACGCCTCGACCCTCAGACGCGTGACAACCCTCTTTCCCTTCGGTCATTGAATTGTGACATCCTAGAACGAGTCGCCAACCCATTCATTTTATCTTTTGATTATACACAAGCAAAAGTAGAATAAACATCTCCCAACCATTAACAAACAATAAGGATAGTATAAGGCATACAATCATAACACACTTATTTGTGTGTGTGTGTGCGTGCGTGCGTGCGTACGTGCGTGTGTGCGCAACCATTAACAAACAATAAGGATAGTATAAGGCATACAATCATAACACATTATGTGTGTGTACGTATCGTGTCTGTGTGCGTATCGTAAAATGCGTGTGTGTGTGTAAATAGATTTACCATCACACATAATCTTTCCTTACATAAAAAACTTAGCCATTTACACATCCGCATATTTGATTCCTTCATACTTGTTTAAGAATCAAAGTTAGGGTTAACCTAGCACCTCTATTCTACGAGGACGACCTCACAAAGTGGTATCCATTATGCGTATAGTACACGTCCATCTCAAAGTACTTTAGCTCGAGATCGGATAGCCATTATTAGGGCATGAAAAAGTTAAATAATGAGGAGTGAGATAAACTCAACGAGTAAACTTCTTAAACCTCTCGCAGGAAGGTTCTTTGTCTAAGAGACACCCTAAACATGCAGTTTATTGATCGATGGCAGATTAATAGCAAATGATTCCCTTTACTCAGGAATTAGGCCACTCAACATGTGATACTCTATCACAAATCCAATTATAGTATAAACAATTACTATGTGAGTACACCATTCCATTAAGCATACGACATTCATAATTTAATAATCCAAGTATGAATAACAATAATTTCATGCACCATACAGCAACTTAAATCTCTCGAGTTCTAATCAAAGACTTACATATTCACAACCTTATCCACACCTTTTCGACTCAAACATCGACCTATAGGACTTTCTCATGCCTCTCAATTCATAAATAGACCATGCATATGCCACATAAGTCACTGAAATGACATTTAATTCATGCACTTTTTTCATGTAACTCATATATATCTATGCCACACATGTGTAGACCATAGCATCATTCTCATCATATGCAATCAGCATTCATTCACTTTACACACATTGACGTCTCAAGAATATCATGGTATCTCATACTACCATGCTATCCTCGAGACCATGCTTTCAAATTATTATGGCCGCTCAAGGCCCAAGGCCAATCCGAAGGTTCACAGTCATCCAACATACCCAAGTATCGTCTCATCCCATCGAGCAAGACAACGTCTCGCTTAAATGCATCAAGACGGCATTCCTGTAAGGACATCATTTCAAAATCCATTCGCGAACAACATCCCATTAATTTGGGGACATCCAAACTAAATCAAGTATCGTCCCGTGTAAACACATCAAGACGGGTTCACTACTTCGCGTAAATACATCAGGATCTTTTGATGATCACACGGGCATACCATCACACAATTCACATCCATTGTTATCTTTCTCATTAGTCACGTATGAATGCATCAATGGCGTGCCAAGCAAAGTGTATCTCATGATCTATCCAAACTACATCAATAAAGTATGCCAAGCACGAAATGAAAGTCCATGGTTTGATACATTACGTTGAGTACCAGAACTTATCCGGATCGGAAACAATATGTCTCAACATCACACCGAGACCAATAAAGGACCAATCCATAGTGACATGATTACCGACGTAATACCAAACTTAGCTCGAAAATAATACGTTTCGATATTGCACCAAGACCAAGAAATGACCGACTTGTCGTGACATAATTACCGATTTAATACCAAACTTGGTTTAAGAATAATATGCCTTAGTATCACCGATCCAAAAGATAAACTTGACCCTGTGTGCTTCCACGCATATCCAAGAACCGTCATGTATCTTGTCTCAGAGGCCCGGGGTGTTTTCATACATCGACCATGGACAATGAACATATGTGTAAAGACTACTTCCAATGAACACATATAAAACATTGCCATTAACATACATTACCTAGAACAAGCACATCCAATAACATCACAAGTCACTTCCAATGGCAATATCAAATCGAACAACCTTAACATATTATCTTTCAAAATAGTCTTTCGTAAGTACTATTTACTATAAACATAGAATGTCAAGAACACTTACCATTTTTAAAATAAGGGATTGTAGAAGCGTCTACCATCTTTAAAATCAGGATTTAGTAAACACATATCACATTAAAAGTCACAATATAATACGCACTTATCACAATCCAGATAGGTTATTGCATCCAATAATAACTTATGATGATAGCTTATCACTTCCATCGATAGCTTATCATGATAATTTATCACATCTAACGATAGCTTATCACATCTAACTATCACTTATTGTAATAACTGATCGCATCCACTTATCGCTTATAATGATAGCCTATCACCACTACGTATTAAATTAATCCGTGTATCACCTAATGTAATTACCATTAACCTTAAACTAATCATAATCTTACTCCTTAGCGCAATTAGCACCCTAATCAAGGGCTAGGAAGCTACTCACCTCCAAAAACTAGGCTATAGTGTGTGGCGGTGACGGCGGCAAGGCTCACGAGCAGTGATGGTGGCTCATGGTAAAGGCACGGCAAGCCACAGTGTGGGTCGGTGCTTGGTAGCCCACGGCAAGGCTACAACAATCAAGGAACGATGGCACACAACTTGAGGGAGGTCCGACAAGGACTTAGGATTCACAGCCAATGTGCGGGAATGACTACACAATGAGATCTCACGGCAAGGGAGGCCCAATGAACTTAACGGTGGGCGATGGCTTAGGACCACCACAACCAAGAGGGAAAAGAGAGAAATGGGTATGAGATGAGAGAGAGAGAGAGAGAGAGAGAGAGAAGTGAAATTCGGCCAAAGGGGGGTAGAAAGAGAAAGTTAGAGAAATGAGGAAAAAAGAGGAAAACTATGGAAAAAATGTAGCCTTTTAATACTCCTTGACTGAGTGTTCTAACTTGGGGAGCAAGAACACATATTGGCCCTCCATTATGCCACATGCTTCATCCAAGGTCAATGGTTAGGATTGCTTCTTCAATTTTCAATTTTTGAAATGATGACATTCCTAAACTTGGGGAGCACACAATTGCTTAAACTTGGGGAGCAATAAGCAATCTTGGCCATTCAATAGCCTAAACTTGGAGAGCATGGGTTGATCTCAACCATACAATTACTTAGGCTTGTCCCCTAAGCTTGGGCGTGAGAGGTTCACCCATTCTAGGTAAAAAATAGTTTCGAGTAATTTTGGTAATTAGAGTTATTACCTTACCAAACGAATTCGAAAAATTATAAAAATTTAATATGATGTAGAGAAGACTTAAATAAAATTTTTCATGAAAGAAATATAAGTCTAATTCATTTTGTATAAAGATAAAAAGATCACCAAAGACAACCCAAAATCTTGTCCGTTGAACAGTCCTAATGACCGTAGAAGAAAACTCATTTTGACATCCAAATCTTCATAGAACACTTTGAAATTTTAGTATGTTGTAAACATGATGTCCTCTACAACTTTTTTGAAGGAAGTACATTCAAATTCCAAAGGGAAAATTTTATACAAAATCGTGAAGACAAACAGGACACAATTTTTAATACACTGGGCAGTTTTCACACGGTAAAATAATAGACTTTCGTACCAACCATTTCACCTTTAAAAAATCTGAAATTAAAGCATTTTTTAGATCAATATATTTTATATAACTTTCATCGAGGAAGTTTTGTGAGATTTGAATCACAGAAAGCTCTATAAAATTGGAAAACAGCAAAGGTCCAGCAGTACACACATTATGCACGCACATTGGGTTTGGGCTTAAGCCTAACAATTTAGGCTTGGACTTAACTCATCCAATTAGGGCCTTAACAAGATTAATGGGCTTTTAATTGGGCATGAGGCCATTGGGCCTAACTCGAGCGTGTAGCCCATTGGGCTTCCAATTTCTAGCCCAATTTCACTAATCCAAAAATTCGAGGTTTATCAATAATTAAGGAATTTGATAAAGCAATGTCCAATGGTGGTCTCTTAATCCTCTTAAGTTTGATACCCTTAATCGGACTAGAATTTGTGATTGAAATCTATCAAATGCGACTTTAGCATAATTAAAACCACCATATGGTCTTTAGTGATTCCGTGAGTTTGACCCATGGTTGATTCAATGTCAATTCATGTTTAAGTTCTTTTCAATGCATGGATAATCCTCAGTTGTCATGTAATCATGAGGGATCAATTGTTCATTTCGAAATACACGATCATTTGGAATTAGTTTAGGGTCGTTAGTAATTAATATAGTAATCATGCGGAATCACCTACAATCTGATTATATACTATTGTCGAATCGATCTATAACCGTTCCTAAATTAGTTTGAAACGCTTAAGATTGTCCCTCATTAATCTTTATGGTCGAATTGTCAAAGTTATCTAGTTGTGCTCATCGAAGTCCTAAATTGTCTTTCCCAATAAATTTAATACTCTTAAATGGTTCACAAACCAATTCATAATCTGATTCTAATAATTGCGTATTGGTAAAAGTAACCCTTCATCGTATCCTAAATAAGATTGAATTTTGAGAATGTCACAAGAATTCTATAAATGTCATAACATTTGTATAGTGCTCATTAGAATGTCATAACTTTTTTTTATCACTTTAATATCATAACTTTTTCCCAATCACTTGAGTTTCATAAGAATTTTCAATTGACTACTTGAGTGCCATAACTTTTTAAAAACAATGGCACGTCAGATTTTCGACACTTGTGTGAACTTTTTTTAAATTTATGGTACTCAAGTGAACATATTTAAAAAATCATGGCATTTAAGTAGTCAAGAAAAAAGTTAGAACACTCAAGTGAGTATCATATAAAAGTTATGACACGTGTGATATACTTATCCTAGATTCGAATTTGGGCCCCTTCTTAAAAATCTTCTTGAGTGAAAGTATCCAATTTCTATTACTCGCTCACAAAAAAGTCTGCCATTGTACTTCAATGCATATTTAGTTATATGACATCCGTAGGGCCTTAAGCCAAGTTACATGGCGTGGATGGAGGAAGTCAAGGAAATGGGGATAAATACACTAAAAGAGACAAAAGTTGTGTACAATGCTTACTTTGGTGCCAAAAATTTATTTTAGATCATTTAAGTGCCATAAAGTTTGAAAAATTATCATTTTACTGCCAACGCTGATATGATTGATCAAAAAGCCGACGTGGCACTTTTTCATTAATTTTTTAAGCTAGTATGGCTCGCCGGAGAGTATAGTCAGCATCTAAACAACATAACGACATTGTTTGGTGTCTTTCCCCCAAGTCAGAACCCTAAATCTCCAAATTGGGAGAGAGAGACACAAAGAGAGAGAGAGAGAGAGACAGAAGGTATGGCATAGGCTTCCCCATCGTCTTCGTCGTTTGGTGTCTTTCCCCCAAGTCAAAACCCTAAATCCCCAAATTGAGAGAGAGACACGAGAGAGAGAGAGAGAGAGAGAGAGAGAGAGAGAGAGAGAGAAGGTATGGCATAGGCTTCCCCATCATCTTCCCCGAAAAAAAAAAACACCAGCACCAGCACTAGTAGCGACACCAACAGCGACACCGGCACCGACACCAGCACCAACACAACTCTGCCTACGGGTCGTCCAACATTGTTGACAAGCCCAAGCTCTTGTCCTCCTCCCCTCCTCCTCCTTCTCCTTCCCCCTTCAGAAGGACCCACTTCAGCCGCTCTCTAAGCAGAGCCCAATCCACCATCTCCATCTGTGCCTTCCTTGTTTCCCTCACCCTCCTCTTCTTCACTCTCTCCACCTTCGACCCTCCTTCTTCCTCCTTCTCCTCCGCCCTCACCTCCTATTCTTCCCATCACTTCTTGCCTGAGCAACAACCTTAACCTCTCCTCGCTCACCTAGTCCAGCAACTACGACAAAGGTCGAGCAACGATGGCCGAGCACGGTGGCCAAGTGAGCTAGGTCGGCATTGGGCGAGGATCGAACAAAAAAACCCTAATTTCAATCCCCATGAGCTATGCAGCGTCATTTTTGTGAGGCCATCCACATATGATGGCAAAACGACATCGTTTTCTTAAGGACGGAAAACAACGTCATTTTAAAGCCACGTCAACTTTTTTTTTTAAATATAAAAGCCACGTAACCAATTTGGCCGGAATCTCTCGCTAATGGCACTAAAATGATCGTTTTTTCTCCAATTCGGCACTTAAGTGATTCGATGGAAATTTTTGGCACCAAAGTAAGCGTCGTACACAACTTTACATAACTTGTGACACTTCTAGTGTACTTTCCCCCAAGGAAATGGTTCGTGGGGAGGTGTCCAGGAAATCGAACATGTGGAAGATGGTCGAAATCAATTTCAAAGGGACTTCACCTAATTATGAGACTAACTACAGCAGGCAAAGGGACAAAGGTAGCTAAAAAGGCCGTATCTTTCGCTGAGTTCGCATTCTCACACCATCTCAAAGACGAAATCTATGGTGAGAAGCTTTTCTTATTTGGTATCACGCTGAAAAATGTATTATCCTATCCGCTTGTTGACTTAGCTTCCATTTCGTAAGCAAATGTCTAAGCCTTTGTTAAATATAGATTGCGTCTTTCTACCAAAGAAGAGACATTTTTATGCAAGATTTTCCATATGTTTAAGTGAGAACTGATCCTGAATTCCCTAGCCAAAAACACCAAAATCCATAACTTAGTTTAGGAGTGAACTAATTAGTTAGGTGGTCCCCAATAAAACTAACTGTAGGTCCGCGATGTACGATGATGATTGGTCGCTTCACAGCGCTTTCCCTCTCTCGACCGTTGATTTTTCATGGTAAGACCTAGCGAGTAGGAAAATAGCTGAGAGGCCCCTGTATGGTACTTTATTGGGTTGGGTATGAATTATAAATGGTGATGAGTTGAAAGATAAGAGTATGAATTATGAACGGTGATGAGTTGAAAGATAAGGGTAAGATGAGTCTAAAGAGATACTAATGACCTTGAGAATCTTGTACTCTCCCATCGCTAGTGATGCAAATGGAATGGCGCACTTTCCTTGGAAAAATGCAACGCCTCCTCAATTTGGTTTGGGGTCCCTTAATATTCTTAGTTATCTGGTCAAGCCATTATCTTCCCAAAGAGACGGACCATAATAATTGTATTCTTAATTATCCGGTCAAGCCATTATCTTCCCAATGAGACAGATCATAATAACTTGTGGCCTTCATCTCTCTCTCTCTCTCTCTCTCTCTCTCTCTCTCTCTCTCTCTCTCTCTCTCTCTCTCTCTCTCTCTCTCGTGTGCACGCGGGGGGAAAGGTCTAGCCGAAAAGTACATGAGAACCAGCAAAGAGCGGAGGATATCTATGCTTCACACAAGCGTCCGAAATCCAATGTACAATCTTTGGTCATTTACCATGTGTCATTTCTGACTATTGAAATTCCACCGACGGTAAGTTTAAGACTTAATTGTGATTTTTTCAAAGTCTCAAATTTTCAATTGACTGAGATAATGCCGAATTCCTCAATTATTGCCAATGGGCAAATATTTTCAACCTAATTAAGTCACCCAAACTTTACTTAGCGTATATGCACTAGGTGATCAAAGCATTTCATGGATACAAAATTTACCGTCAAAGAAGGAGGTGTTTAATATATAAAAAAAAAAATGGATAAGTGCGTTAGAAATCCTAAAACTTGTCACAAAAGTACAATTGAATTCTCAAACTTTCAAAAAGAGCAATCAAATCCTAAAAATTATCGCAAAAGTTTAATTGAGTCATAAAACTTATCACGAAAGTGTAATTAAGTCCTAAAACTTTTAAAAAGTACAATCAATGGAATGACTTAGATTGGATTAAATAGACAAATTTAAGGATTTAATTGCACTTTTTAAAAGTTTTAGGATTAATGCACTTTGTGATAATTTTTAGGACTTAATGCATTTTTTGAAAGTTTTAGAATTCAATTACACCATCATGACAAGTTTTAAGACTTTAAATGCATTTATTATTATAAAAAAAAAGTAAATATGTAAAGCAGAACAAGTCAAAAGAACCAGTAACCCTATCTTGAAGGACAGTAACGGTTGGACCGATTACGATAGGAAATGAAACAAAAGAAAAAAGTTGTGGAGGTGACTGGGCGGAGTACGAAGTGAAGGAGGATCGAGTCTTCTTGATCATGAAAAATATTCTTCTTCTCCCTTCCGATATGAAGTGTTGGTGGATATTCGCCAAGCAGTAAAAACAGTGTAGAATCAGCAGAAGACAGTGGGAATCCACACCTGGAATATCAACCGATCTCAAGACCTCAGTGATCGCATCTCTTCGCCATGGACGTGAAACGAGTTCTCTTCATGAGCAAAGGAGATGGAGAACATAGCTACGCTCAGACCTCTACCTACACGGTTTGTTTTACTCAATTAATACCCCCCTTTCAGATATAAATAGGCATGATCAATCCCCAATCGCAATTCATGGAATATAATTTCCTTTTCTGATAATATTAGAAGTTGGGGTTCAATGATTTCTCCAAAATACGGGATCGGGTTGGTTTATAAGAATGAGTTCGTTTCTTGCATTACAGCAAAAGATTGCGTCCGTAACGAAGCCCACGATAGCGAGCACGGTAGGTTCTCTACTCGAGGAAGGTTTCTTCCCGTGCAAGCTTCTTAACGTAGCCGATTTAGGCTGTGCTTCGGGTCCTTGCACGGTAACCTTCATGTCGACCGTTATAGAGAGTGTACAGAAGAAGTGTACACACTTGAACTGCCCGTCACCTGAATTCCAATTTTATCTTAACGATCTTCCTGGGAATGATTTCAACACGTTGTTCAAGAGCTTGTCGAACTTCTCAGAAAGCTACGAAAGCTTATCGTGCTTTATAATGGGAGCTCCAGGTTCTTTCCATGGAAGGCTCTTCCCTAGCAACTGTTTACACCTTGCTCACTCTTCCTATGGCGTCCATTGGCTATCTCAGGTAAATCGGATTGCATATAAATGTGAGCTTCAAATGATTGTTGTGATGGCTATCATTGTGAGAGATGCATGTAAGGTCCACATGCCTTATGGATCATGTATTACATCAACCGATAACTTTTCGTTGTTTCAAGTGCGAGATGATTTAAGCTCAGATCTCTCCATTATCTCATTCAAAATTGTAACTGACGCATACTCAACATCTAATCAATTAATTCTTGGACAACATAACATGTGAAGGACAACATCATCAGAGATAGATAGCTATCGAACTATTTGATCGATCACATCAATTGTTGATGTATAAGCTCGGACAGTTTTCAAGTAGATGGACTTAGGTTCGAATTTCCCCATTATCTCATTCAACTTATGCATATATGCCCAAAATAGAGCTGTAATGCAAGCACGGCATAATCACGACAGAAGTCCATCTTAATCCTGCACTAATTTGGAACTTAAGCAAATGAAAGGTACCGAATCTCACGAGCAAAGAAGGCGTCCCCTTGAACAGGGGAAGAATCTACATTTCGGAGACCAGCCCCGTCGTGGTGAAGGAGGCCTACTTAGCTCAGTTCCGAGCAGATTTTTCGATATTTTTGAAGTTCAGTGGTGAAGAGATGATCGATAACGGTCGCCTCGTATTGATACTTAATGGGAGGGAAGATAAGGACTTTGTGAGCCGAGACGGCTACTTCATCTTGGAAAAACTTGCAGACGCAATTGCTGCTTTGGTTTCGGAGGTAAAGTTTATCTTAATTAGCTTTTCAACTTGCATACGCTCTCACATGGAAAGAGATGGATATTAAAGTGGTGAGGGATTCTATGTGCATCTTAGATAGATATTGGGGTTTTAATATTTGATTAGTAGATACTAATGCAAGACAAAGCTAGAATTAATATTTTGAGCACCAAACTTTCATCGTGTCCATTGCAAGGATAAAGTATTGTCCATACAGAAAATGAGATATAAGTGCAATTATAGATCAGGTTTTTATTAGTTCAGGTAACATGTCAATATCTCAATATTAGACTCTGAAATTCATGTTTACTATTGGTAAAAAATAAGTTAGTTGTAGTTGTCACAACCAAATCTTTCCAAACATCACGAGATTAACCATGCTAAAAATATTTGACTTTGATACATATTAGACTCTTTCTTCATCAAGTGTGTGTCATGGTAAAATGATTTCCACTTTCACTTTTCGATCTTATTTTCGTTCGAACTTCATTTTAGGGATTCATTGAGGAAGAGAAACTAGACACCTTAAACATGCCATATCATACAGCATCTTTAGGGGAAAAGTGCCAAAAAAGTCCTAAACCTTTCGGTTTTGTGCCGATTTAGTCCTAAACCTTTTTTGGTGCTGATTTAGTCCTAAACATTTTTACGTTGCGCCAATTTAGTCCTCTCCAGCCAATTTTGGCCAGATTTTGATGACTGGACGCCGGCCAGCTGACGTGGCCTAATTGGTACTGACACGTACAATTTTAAATAATATTTTAATATTTTTGAATATTTTTGAATATTTTTTATTTTTTATTTTCTTTTCTTTTTCTTTTTCTTTTTATTTTTTCTTCTCATCTTTTTCCTCCAGCCGATCGCCGAAGCTCGGCGACCGGGCAGAGGCGACGGCCGGCGAGGTCAACCTCGCCGGCCACCTCGCCAATGGCCACGAGGGCGGCCTCACGCCGAGCGGCGGCGAGGCTCAATCCTCGCTCACGAGGGCGAGCCTCGCCCGCCGGCTCAAGGCCGCCCTCGTAGCTTGGGTGGCGAGGCTCGCCCATGGCCGGTGAGGGCGAGCCCCACCGGCTCAACATGAGGCCGGTTGGACTCCTCCGGGCTCCATTCTCCGATCCCAATCTCACCTTAGAAATTTCCTCCCTCCTCCGCTCGTCGTCGTCGTCATCTCTAGGGTTTACGGGAGCTTGGGGTGTCTTCGGTCGCACAGCTCTAACCCCGGATTTTCACCTGTTTCTCCCGCGGCAGCGATTCATCAAGGGTGGGGGTTTTGTCATTCCTGGGGTTCTCCGAGGCGGCTGGCCTCGCGTCGAGCTGGCGGGCTCGCCCTCGCCGGCCATGGGTGAGGCTCGACCCTCGCCAGATCCGGCGAGGGCGAGCCTTGCCACCCAGCCGCGAGGGCTACCTCGCACCGAGCGGGCGAGGCTCGCCCTCGCCGGCCATGGGTGAGGTTCGATCCTCGCCGGATCCGGCGAGGGCGAGGCTCACCCGCCCGACGCGAGACCGCCCTCATGGCCCTTGGCGAGGTGGCTAGCGAGGTAAACCTCGCTGGCCATCGCCTCGGCTGTCGCCGAGCTCCGGCGACCGGCCTGGAGGAAGAAGATGAGAAGAAAAAAAGAAAAAGAATAAAGAAAATAAAAAAATAAAAAAATATTCGGATATTCAAAAATATTAAAATATTATTAAAAAATTGTACATGTCAATACCGATCAAGCCACGTCAGCCGACCGGCATCCAGTCAGCAAAATCCGGCCAAAATTGGCTGGAAAGGACTAAATTGGCACAAGTAAAAAGGTTTAGAACTAAATCGGCACCAAAAAAAGGTTTAGAACTAAATCAGCACAAAGCCAAAAGGTTTATGACTTTTTTGGCACTTTTCCTGCATCTTTAGAGGAAGTTCGAGACATAGTCAATGAAGAAGGGTCCTTCAAGATCGAACATCTGGAAATAATAGAGATCGATAGAATGTCATTGGACGAGAATCCTCAAAGCAGAGGAAGAAAGATAGCAACACTTGCCAGATCGTGGACCGGTTCCATAATCTCATACCATCTTGGTGAGGGGATCATGGACAAGCTCTATGGCGAAAAGCTTCCCGTCATCATTGGGGATGATTTGGCTAAGGAAAGGAGGAAGGGAATAAGCATAATTGTTGTGCTAAAAAAGCATGTCCCATGACTCTTTAAGCGTTCGTTTCCATTACCATGGACAAGGTCAATTTCTGTGAAAGCGTGACAAGTATCTTATGAAAGAATTCCTTGTTTGTTAGGGTGTGGTGATCTTTAATTGTATTAGGCTAAGTTTATTAGAGTGCTTAGATCAAGAGATCCATTTTATTTTCTTGTTAGTTAGGTTGGGGAGGGGTCGAGGGTTTGATCGGGGTTGACTAGCGTCGATGCAAGGTGTACGGTCATGTCATCATAGGCATGACAAACCACAGCCATGGGCTTTTTCAACCCAAAGTGTAAATACATGCATTTGGACAAGTTATTTGTTCTTCGGCCCAATTTTACCTGTTAGGCTTGTCTGCACATGAACATTTATTCATATTTTTTAGAGCCAATAAGGCTACATTATTCATCTATCTTTCGCATTTTCGGTGAATTAGAAGCATTTAGGATTACGGGACAACTAGGAAATCCTAGTGGGTCTACATTGTAATATACAAATTTACCAAACCCTGAGTTGGTGCCTGGTTGGTTGGTACCTTGAGGATGTCCTTACGAGGAATTAGATATTATTTCGTCTAAATCTCACAAACTAGGTGCAAATTATTCTACAATAAAGCTATTTGCACATGCCGATGCTGGCCATTACAACTGGCTGCCAGCTACAGTGGCGGCCGCGGCAAGGAAGAATAACAAAAGAAAAAAGAAAAAAATCTTTAAAAATATTTTAAAAATTAAAAAAATTCTAAGTTATAAAAAAATTTATAGATAGTACCAAATGCATTTTTGTTCTTTTTCTATTTCAAGAATAGAAATTTTGTATAGTTATCAAACGCGTTCTTTTACTAAAAAATTATTATAGAAAATAAAAATAGAAAATAACTATTTTCGAAAAGGGAATTATTTCCCGAAACAAAAGCGTTGCTAAACTGCCCCAAACCATCAGGAATCCAAGATTGTTTCCCCGTACAATGTTTGCTCATCTATGGCATGTCAATTGTCAAAGGCTCTGGAGGAGAAGCTCAGCGGTTCTGGCTTGAACCTTTAAGGCGGCAGAAAGGCGACGAATCAAGCTGGTCACCTCGCAGATCATTTCGCTTTTTTTTTTTTTTTTCTTTTCATTGTGTCAAAGGTGGATTGCCTTTTGTCAAGGCAAGAGAGAAAAGATACATCGAGATGATGCGGACACGGATCAGCCTTTGTCTCTTTGATAGGACTAGAATTACTGACGGTGAAATAAGTAAATAGCTAGCATTCTCCACTATGTATCTGCATGCCATTAATCCTAGAAAACCAGATGATCTTTTGCAGCTTTCCTTAGATGGAAAAAGAAACTGGTTTTCACATTGTATATTCTACTAATAAAAAAAGGGGTCCTTCAAAGCATTGACTAAATGAGATAAAAGGGTAGTTTTCATACACTTACATGATAGCACGGCCTATGAATGGTAGATGCGATTAGAATTTGCTATTATGCCGCACGATTTAGGCCAATCCATATCAATCACTCCGTTTGTTTTGCGAAAAATTAATGATTAGGAAAACTGTTCAAAGTAAGATTTTTTCAGTTTTTTTTTTTTAATATAAGCCACTAATTCTATTTTATTTTTTATAGAAGGCTTAGAAATACTGCTCAAAATGTCAAGGATATTTTTTGGAATAAATTGGTTTCATCGGACAAGTAACAAGCTTTTCAACAATGTGCCGACACCATTTCCAAGAAGATCATCTAGATAAGATCATAATTCACTCAAATGGCAATACGAGCGCGCTCTGTTCTTCTGTTAAAATATGTCTCGAGTTTAAGGCCAATGTGAAATTACAAATATTCCGAATTGGATATGTTGCGGACGTTTGAAATCAAGTAAAGAAGATCCGAAGATCAACTTCTTAAAATTCGAATATGCATTAGAGAGTTTGGTCACTGAAATAGGAAAGTCCAACTTTCACTTGGATTTGGATTTTTGTTTAAAATATATAGAGATATATTTTGGTTAAAAAAGGCAAACTAGGAAACAGAATCTTATGAGAAGTTGGCAAAAGAATAAGGGACTCACTTATATATATATAGACTTGTGGCCATGGACAGAAGAATGTTGATCATGAAGAAGTGTTCTTGAAGTGCCGTCTAGTCGTCGAGTGCTTAGGAGGGATTTTCTTTGTCGTTCTCGTCCGTGAATTACATCCAACAAATATTAGTGTTTGTAGCCAATTTAAATTTTGTGGTAAGATTTGCGTGTAATTCTTTCGTGAAATTGAGAGATTATTTCTTGAGGAATTTCGAGACTAAACACTGCGTGCGTTATTAGGTATAATTGGGGTTTGTGAAACACTTTGAGAGTGTTTGAGTGACTCGAGTATGTAATCTCTTTATATCGCTTGATCTATAGTGAAATTCGCTGCTGCTCTCCCCGTGGACGTAGGTCTTTGTGACCGAACCACATAAATCTGATATCCGATTTATTTTCTTCTTCTGTCTATATTATTGTTCGATCGCTCGCCTATCACAACATCTTCTGTGCACTCTTTACAACGGTCGAAACCTTCCTCGAGTAGAGAAGTAGCCGTGCTCCCTAGCATAGGCTTGGCTAGAGACGCAATCTTTTGCTATAATGTAAGAAATTAATTCATGCTCATAAATCAACCAGATCTCATAGTCTAGAGTACAAAATTGAACCACAACTTCTATTATAATCGGAAATAATCTAATTGCTTGAATCATAGTTGTTAATTGATCGTTTGCCTATTACTCTGTTAAATCGACTTCACCTTAAGGGCAGGCGAGTGGCAAATGTTGGGCAGGCTAGTAATGAGGGCTAGTGATGGGAAGAATTTTTATTTTCATAGCTAAGGAACAATATCGATTGGAACCAAAACAAAGGAAGAAAATCCGGAATTCATTAAGGTGTTTATGACTTATGGGTGTTAAAAACTCTCTTTTAAGCTTATGATGAGAAGAGCCTAACAAGGAGAAATATCAAGAGTTCCATTTTATTTTGCCATCAATTATTGTCAACATGGGTACAAGCAGGAGAGGGGTCTCAAGGGATCTTTTGGGGCTGTGGCCACCGCGGTTGCAAGGCGTTTGGACATACAACATGTTCAGCCCAAACTGCAAATGGGTTTTGGACAGAGTTCTTTGTTCTTCGGCCTAGTAATTAGGCTTGTTCGGACATGGAGCATCTGTTCACGTTTTCTTAATCATATTGAGACTTTTTTTTTTTTTTTTTTTTTGGTCGAAGGTAAATATTGCATTCATTCATTGAAATAGACAAGTCTTACAAGACAACGAGGGATAAAATTCCAAACATAGAATTTCCAAGAGAGATAAAGGAGGGTTGCTCACCCAATTTAAAGGAAGTTTCTTGGCTTGATGGGTTCTAGCCAGCCAATCCGCTACTCAATTTGCTGCACGTGGGCAATAAACCACTCTTGCGGATCGGCACAACTCTAACTCTGCTTTGCATTTCTTCATTATTTCTTCCAAATCCCATGAAGGATCGGCCCGGCCCATGACAATATCAACTAAAGTCGAGCAGTCACTTTCGCACGTCCATCTAACTATTTGACTTTTCTCTCTTCCCACGTGCCGAGTGTCAAGTTCCCTCAAGTACATGAGCTCGTGCAGAAGAAAGAGCTTCGGCTTGCAAAGAGGAAGAAGCCCTAACTTCAGAAGCAAAACCCTCGACCACCCTCCCCGATGGATCTCGGACTATTCCAGCGATTGAGCAGAGGAAATCGCCTGGGAACCATGACACGTCTATGAAAGCTAGTATGAGCACCTAGAGGGGGTGAATAGGTATAAAAAAACAATTTCTCGAGATAAATGTGCAACACTAATCAATAATAGAATATGAAAAGGAAATTCGTCTCTCGTAAACAAAACAAGTTATGATCAAGGTAAAAGAGCGTAGATAAGAGAATATGAACACAGAGATTATAGTGGTTCGGCTTAATCCAAGCCTACGTCCACTCTTCCACACTGACAGCCCACCGGCTGGATTTCATTATGAACAAAAGAGTTGTTACAGAAAAACTCTTTCTTGATTCCACAGTGTAGAGACTCTGCTACACTTCCTCAAGGTTTCTCAAAAATATAAACTCTCTTTCGCATACAAGATTTTGCTCAACAGTTTAATTGACAAAGAACAAGAAGCTTTAGACTTTGGAATTCTTCTATCGCGCACACATTTGAACAACTGGTCCTTATATACTCCTTTATGACATCACACCCGTTGGCACTTACCAAAGGAATTCTTCCAATCTACCCGTTGGACAAAATCAATTAGGAAGATCTTTGAGCTATTTAAGGAACATGGCGATAGCTCATCAATCCTGCTCACCCATGCAATCAGGATCTAGGTTTCCATAAGTAATACCTTTCAAGTATACTTCATCAATCAACGGATCCAAAATTCCTGAATCAATCTTGATTTGAATAATGGATTCCGAAATGCTATATCTAGCCAAGAGATCTTCTTCAGTCGACAAAATCAAATCCTTAAGGAAATACTTCGTGTCGGATAAGCCTTCTTTGTCAGTCCTAGAAACTGTCAATGAAGATAGACTTTGAGTCTTGAGTCTGGTAGTCCGGAGGTTTTCAAACTTTGATAATAGAGTCTGCAAGTCTTCAGACTAGACTGATGAAAACTTTTTGTCAACTTCAAAACACTTAAGGAAGTTTTCTCCAACAATCTCCCCCTTTTTAATGGTGGCAAAACTTTCCTGCAGATTTGGATAATTTTAACCTGCACAACATTACTCAAGTAAACAAGAATATCTCATAAAAGTGAATGGCTTAATGAAGATATCATTAGAATCCGCATCCACAGAAAATAAGTTAGTTCTGTAAATGAGCAAAGCCATGAGATATCAATAATGCTTAAGATAAACGAACGTTCAAACAGTCAAATCCAAATCCAGTCCAAATCCAAACAAGCAAACACAAAAGTCAAGTCATAATCGACACAAAAGTTCAAAAAGTGAGTTCAAAGTTTAAAATCAAATCTGCACATCTCTCCCCATTTTTGTCATCATTTAAAAGGTAGAGATGAAAAGAAAATGGCTTTAAGATTGCTTGGGAACACGAACAAGCTAGAAATCTCCCATTGACTGGACAATTCCTTCCAACTTCTTCAAATCCTCCTTAAGTTGCGCAACATCTTCACCCTTCGCATTGGCTTGAACTTGAATAGCAAGGGCATTGATCTGATCATACAAAGAAACTGAAGAGGTTTGACCTGTATTTTGCAAGTTCTGCACTTCACATCCTAGAGCATATATCTGGCCTCTCATCTCCAAAAGAACATCAAGGATTCATCGAAAGTCTGCCGAATTGTCTGTCTAAGTACTTGCCTCTGCACGATCAGACGGAGTATTGGCAAATGATAGCAATTTAGCACGATCACTCAGATTGGGCGATGAAACCTCATGTCCCTCCTCAGGAAATTGAGTGGCATAGATGTCCTCTGGATCTGCTGGAAAACGACTTACTCCTTCACTAGTGGCAGGGAATGAAGATGTTCCTCTTTTCTCAGGATCTCCCCCTGTTTCCATGCCTTTATGTGGAGAAAATTGTTCCTCATGCTCTACTTCTTCTTCTTCTTCCTCAATCTTTTCCTCCTCTGTATCTCTGTCCTCTGCTTCTTTCTCCAAATCTTCTCTCTCTCCAAACCTCTGTTCTGTCTGATGCTTGCCTTTTTCCTGTCTCTCTGTCGATTCTGGAATAGAACGACTAAGTTCTTCAATGCCATCGCAGAAATTGTGACATCATCCTCATCATCTTCATCCTCAATGATGAGTACTCTTCTTTTCTTGGATGGAGCAACCATGGGCTCTTTCCCTTTTCGCTTTGCCGTCGAAGAGACTGAATGAGTCTTGACAGGGGTTTTCTTCTTAAACTACTCCAATGCCTTGGTAAGTTCTTTCAGACGCATTTTAAAGACCATTCTCAGTCCCACCACCATTTGATCGCACGTTCAAACATAAAGAATTTAGGGAGGCTAAACGTTCAAATGTTTGAATAACATGGTCATAAGAGCTGGATAAAGAAGTTGACACTTGTCCTTTACCACTGCCCTGTACATGTGGAACATAATTGTGTGTAGAAGAGAGAATTTCTCACCAGCATTGATGGCGTACATCAATTTTGCTTCTGAGTTTGAAACGTCGATCTTTGAAGTTGATTTTGGTCTAAGACAGTTAATCACTATCTTGTGAAGCAAAATGTTGGATGCATTCATTCTCACATAGGAAATCTTTCCTTCCGTCCTTCTATCCTGAACAAGTTCCAACGTTGCACGAGCTATAGACACACTGATAGGTTGATATCTCCCTCTTTCAACTCTAATCACATTAGCCAACGTATACAAGTCAACCACAAAGTCTTGATCTCGAACATTAAAAGAAAATCTATTCACAACCAAGAAACTGAGATTCGAATAGAAATAAGTAGTAAGTTTAGCATAAGCTTCTATAGATTCGGAACAAAACTGTTCGAGTTGAAGAAGATTGAATTTTTCCCGCAGATTGACATTCACAAAGTCAAGAAAATCAAAGTCCACGTTTCTAGGGTTTATCACCCCACGCTTTAGCAACTTAGAGTACAGTTTCTTGTATTCCTCCAATAGAAATAAATTCGTCATTTTGCTTTGGATTTTCGCTGCAACACCCATTCTAAGTTTAAACTGACTGTACAACTTTTTATCATCGTTTCCATCTAGTTGATTCAGCCCTTCAACATGAGGATCACTTGGGAAATTTGCCAAAACTTCTTCCGCCGACCCCGCAAGGGCAATACCCAAACGTTCCATGGTGCGTAAGAAGAAGGTTTCATTTCTATACCCTTTGTCCTTAAGAAATTCATCAATGTAGTTTAATGGAGTACCACTTCTCTTCAAAACACGGTAAAGTTTATAGGTAAAAGTGGGCTTATGAGTACTTACGGATTCTGCGTCTTCGATGATTTCTTCCTCCTCTCGATGTGCAACATCCTGAGGTCTAGATGGAGTAGATGGACACTGCTAAGAATGTTGTGGGTTCTGCTGCTGTCTAGGAGATTCTTCTTCTTCGGTGAGATCAAAGTGCGTAGGCCCCTCACGCATTTGCTATGGTCCCCTATTCGAGATCCACGAAGACTTTCTTTGAGATGACATCTTTCACAGTCTTTGAGAGATTTCAAGCTAGTTTCCCAAGAAAGATGAAAAAATTTTCGAGGATTAAACAAGAGAAGAAGATAGAAGTGGAAGATCGATACTCTCTTAGGTTTTTTGTGAGTAAAACGAAGAAGAACCGACAGTATATAAGGCAGTCGAAGCGAGGCATACGAAACGACGTAAAAAGGAAATATAAAAATGCCTTTTTTAAAAATAACTGCCTTTTCAAAAATTAGATAACTATCATAAAAATAACTCCTTTTTCGAAAAAGGAAGGTTTGCCATAATCACGAAAACTGGGAAATAACACCAATTAATTTCGGATGATCGTACCTTTTCAAGATTTGATCCAAGAGATAAATTTCTAAAAAAGAAATAACTTACAGTCGTAGATCTTGATTGACTGAGTCTAAGAGCCTTTAGACTTTCAGTCTTGAGTCTGAACTTCCTCAGATTTTAAGATATTGAGTCTAGAACGAATAACTTCAAGTTGATTTTTCTCCAAATGCTTTGTAAATATATCCGCCAATTGATTCATTGAATCAATAAACTGAATCGAAACTTCACAATTTTGAACATAATCTCTAATAAAATGATGTCGAATCTCTATATGCTTTACTCTTGAATGAAGAATCGGATTCTTGGTGAAATTGATTGCGCTTGTGTTGTCACATTTGATTTCACTACATGAATCTTCAATTCCAAAGTCTCTCAGGTGTTCTTTTATCCACAAAATTTGTGAACAACAACTTCCAAAAGCTACATACTCTACTTCTGTCGTAGAAAGAGCTACTGTTATTTGCTTCCTTGAAAAGCAAGATATTGTCCTGCTTCCAAGTAGTTGACAGATACCCGATGTGCTCTTTCTATTAACTCTACAACCAGCTAGGTATGCGTCTGAGTATCCAAAAAGAGTGAAGTCTCCTTCTTTAGAATACCAGAGACCCAAGTTTGAAGTTGAGGCAATGTATTTGATAATACGCTTTGCAACACTTAAATGAGATTCTTTAGAATCTGATTAAAATCTGGCACAAATACAAACACTAAATAAAATGTCAGGTCTAGAAGCAATTAGATAAAGAAGTGAACCAATGATACTCCTGTATAACTTCTGGTCTACTTTCTTTCCTTCTTCATCATTGTCCATCTTCAAGGAACTTGACATTGGTATATCAGTCTTTTTGCAATTTTCTAGTCCAAACTTTTTGACAAGTTTTTTAGCATATTTCACTTGATGAATAAAGATTCATTCCTTCAGTTGTTTCACTTAAAGCCCAAGAATAAAGGTTAACTTACCCATCATGCTCATTTCAAACTCATCCTACATAGACTTAGAAAATTTCTTGCACAAATTTTCATTGGAAGATCCAAAGATAATATCATCAACATATATTTGAAGAAGTAGAAAACTTTTGTTTTCTCTTTTGATAAACAATGTAATATCTACTTTACCTTTGACAAAACTATTTTGAATTAGAAACATACTTAGTCTATCGTACCAAGCTCGAGGTGCTTACTTTAAATCATATAAAGCCTTTTTTTCACTCTGAATACAGAGTCTGGTTTTCTTGAGTCTTCAAAATCGAGTGGTTGTTCCACGTGGACTTCCTCTTGGATAAATCCATTTAGAAGGACACTTTTGACATCCATTTGGAATACCTGAAATTCTTATGACAAACAAAAGCAAGTAATAATCTAATTGCTTATAACCTTGCTACTGGTGCGTAAGTCTCATCATAGTCTATCCCTTCTTTTTGCGTATATCCCTTGGCCATGAGTCTTGCTTTGTTTCTTACGACCTTTCCTTTCTCGTTCATCTTGTTCTTGAAAATCCATTTAGCTCCAATAATGGATTTACCTTTCGATTTATGAGTCAATTCCTAGACATCATTGATGTTGAATTGCCTGAGTTCTTTTTGCATAGCTTCAATCCAGCTTTCATCAAATTAAGCTTCTTCTATGCTCCTGGGTTATATTTCAGAAATAAGGGCCATAGCATTAGACTCTTCGTGCATTTTGGATCTTGTACAAATTTCTTCATTAATATCACCAATAATGAGATCTTTGGGATGACTGGACTTATGCTTCCAGTTGCTGGTTGATTTGACAGACTGTTGATCTTTTTCTTCATTTGAATCTTCAATGATCATTTGTTGCTCGTCTTCTGAAGGTTGAACTGCTTCTGGAGATTTAGACTTTGTAGAGTCTGGAGCAGGTTCGGATTCTTCAAGATGAGTATGAATCGATTGATTTTGCATAGAGTCTTGGAATTTAACATTCATTGATTCCTCCACAGATTGAGTCTTTTTATTGTAAACTCTGTAAGCTTTGCTTGTGATAGAATATCCAAGGAAAATACCTTCATCTGATTTTTTTTCAAACTTACCAACTCGATCATTTGGATTTTTCAATATAAAACATTTACATCCAAACATATGAAAATATGAAACAATGGGCTTCCTTCCTTTAAATAACTCATAGGGAGTTTTCTCCAGAACATGCTGTAAAAACTGCTTCGACCCAAAAACGTGAAGAGATATTACTTTCAATTAAAAGAGTTCTAGCCATTTCTTGAAACGACCTACTCTTTCTTTCCACGACTCTATTTTGCTCTAGAGTATATGGAGAAGAGAACACATGCTGAAAACCAAATTCATCACAAAATTTTGTAAAGTCTTGATTTTCAAATTCACCTCCATGATCTGTCCGTATACTTTAAATAACATACAATTTCTCATTTTGAACCTTTTTAGCAAACTTTGTAAAATAAGAAAAGGTTTCAGACTTACTTGCCAAGAAATATACGCAAGTGAATCGTGAATAATCATCCACAATCACTAAACAGTATTTTTTACCTCCAATGCTTTGAGTTCTGGTTGGTCCAAAGAGATCCATATGCAAGAGCTACAGTACACGATTAGTGGAAACTTGATTGATTGGTTTGAATGAGTTTCTCACATGTTTTCCCAATACACATGGTGTGCATAGATTAGACTTTTGATATGATAAATTGGGTAGTTCATGAACAAACTTCTTTGATAAAATTTTGGCCATTTGCTTCATGTAGATGTGCCCAAGTTTTCTGTGCCATAAGATTGCTTCTTCTTGAATTGAGATTAGACATTTGGTATCATCTGGTTTGACATCCAAGAGATAGATATTTCCATGTCTTCGACCCGTGAAAGACAAAGAAGTCTTTACTGGTTCCTGAACATATTCATTCTTGAAAGTTGATTTTGAAACCGGTGTCGCACAGCTGACTGATACTTAACAAATTGTAGTTGAGTCCTTTCACTAAGGAAACATTACTGATTGTGAGGCTTCCAATCTTTACAGTTATGTGTCCCAATATTCTTCCTTTGCTGTTTCCTCCAAAGGAAACATTTCCATCATTAACTTAAATAAGTTTTATGAAACAATTTGAATCTCCCGTCATATGCCTTGAGCATCCACTATCCAGGTACCATTTAATATTTTTCTTGATAATGACTTGCATTTAGAAAAGAGACTCAAACTTTCTTTGGTATCCATATTTTCTTGGATCCATTGGTGTTAGTGTTATATACGATCTTTGCCCATACCTTCTTAACAGGTTTCCAAACCATAGGACATTTTTTCTCAAAATGATCTGAGCTATTACACTTAGAAAATTTAAGAGCACTGCGACTTACTATTTTTACAAAAACTTTTTGGAAATGTTTTTTGTAAGCATCTCTTGTAGGTCTTTGCTTAAGTCTCTCCTTTACTTTAGGAAAATCAATTAGAAGAATGGTTTCAGTAGTCATTCATAAACCTGATTTGTTAAAGTAAGGTCTTTGTACTGAAAGAATTTTTTCAAATTTATCAGATCCTATAGAAAATCTTTTAGAAATATTTGAAATGTCATTTTTCAAGAATGCATTTTCTTTTGAAAAAATGTCTGCATTTTCTTTCAAAGTAGTAATACTTTTGTCTAGACTTTTGACATTTTCTTTCCAAATATTTTCATGTTGCTTTAATGCAGAGTTTTCTCTTTTGAGTTCGGAAATCCTTTTGAGAGAAATTTTGAGACTAAGACACAATTCATTAATGTATCTAAAGACTCTAGAAAGAATATTCAAATTACTTACCTCGAATTCACTGTCTGAATCTAAGTCTGTCTCGGAGTTTGAATCTGGGTCTGATTGTGGCATAAGACAAATATTGGCATAATCATCATTACTTTCTTCACATTATGTATCACTCCAAGTTTCTGCTTTGAGTGCCTTTTGATATTTCTCAACTTTTCCTTTCTTTTCTTCAAAAAGAGACAGTTGGGTCTGATATGTCCATTTTTCTTACATTCAAAACAAATTACACCTCTGTTAGATTCATCATCCTCAACAGACTTAGTCTGTTGCTTTTGAAAACTTTGTTTATTTGGATTGAATCTTCTCCCATTTCTATTTAGCTTTTTGAATCTTCTTATCATGAGAGCAAGCTCTCATCATCCGTATTGTTTTCAGAATCTGTGACATCAGAATCATCATTAAATTTTAATGCAATGGATTTCTTACCTTTAGGAACTTCATCTTCATTGATTCGCTCCACTTCATAAGACTGAAGAGTCACAACCAATTCATCGACAAAAAGTAGCATAATCCTTTGTGTCTCCCTTATTGAGGTCTTTATGTGATTCCAATACTTGGAGAGTCCACGTAGTAGCTTGTTTACTTTCATGGGATTAGAAATTGGTTGACCTTGATTTCAAGATCATTCACGATTTCTGTAAAACGACTAAACATGTCAGTGATAAATTCTCCTATTTTCATTTTAAATGCTTTGTATTAACCGAGCAGAATGTTGATTCTGGTTTCTTTCACTCGATCAGTTTATTCATAGGTGATATGCAATCTATCCCAAACATCTTTAGCTGTAATAAAGAAGATATTCTGTTATATTCAGTAGGTGATAATGCATAATATAAAGAATAAATTGCTTTTGCATCAAAAGTTTGTCTCTTGGTTATCTCTTCTTAAGTCATTTAGCTAAACTCAACGGCTTCTTTTCCTCTTTCTGAGATAGATGTAGCTTTAAAAATGATTCCTTCGTCTACCACATCCCATTCCAGAGAATCCTTTGATCTTATAAATGCTTTCATCATGTTTTTTCATATGTTGTATTCATTTCCATCAAAATAAGGCAGTCTAGTATTGCTTTGCCCTTCAACTAGTCTTGGAGCCAACATACTAGCCATGGATCTTTAACTCTGAAGTAAAACACTTCAACTTAAGTGAGTATACAAGCTCTGATACTAATTGTGAAAGCTAGTATGAGCACCTAGATGGGGTGAATAGGTGTAAAAAAAATAATTTCTTGAGATAAGTGTGCAGCACTAATCAATAATAGAATATGAAAAGGAAATTCGTCTCTCGTAAACAAAACAAGTTATGATCAGGGTAAAATAGCGTAGAGAAGAGAATATGAACACAGAGATTATAGCGGTTCGGCTTAATCCAAGCCTACGTTCACTCTTCCACACTGACAGCTCACCGACTGGATTTCACTATGAACAAAAGAGTTGTTACAGAAAAGCTCTTCCTTGATTCCATAGTGTAGAGACTCTGCTACACTTCCTCAAGGTTTCTCAAAGATATAAACTCTCTTTCGCGTACAAGATTTCGCTCAACAGTTTAATTAACAAAGAACAAAGAGTTTCAGACTTTGGAATTCTTCTATCGCGCACACACTCGAACAACTGGAACGTCTTCCTTATATACTCCTTTATGCCATCACACCCATTGGCACTTACCAAAGGAATTCTTTCAATCTACCTGTTGGACAGAATCAATTAGGAAGATCTTCGAGCTATTTAAGGAATATGACGATAGCCCATCAATCATGCTTGCCCATACAATCAGGATCTAGGTTTCCATAAGTAGAACCTTCCAAGTATACTTCACAAATCAACAGATCCAAAATCCCTGAATCAATCTTGATTTGAATAATGGATTCTGAAATGTTATATCTAGCCAAGAGATCTTCTTCAGTCGACAAAATCAAATCTTTAACGAAACACTTCGTTTCGAATGAGCCTTCTTTGTTGGTCCTAGAAACTATCAATGAGGATAGACTTGAGTCTTGAGTTTGGTAGTCCAGAGGTCTTCAGACTTTGATAGTAGAGTCTGCAAGTCTTCAGACTAGACTGATGGAAATGTTTTGTCAACTTCAAAACACTTAAGGAAGTTTTCTCCAATAGGGTCAACGTTGATTTTCAGTTCAGCTTGGTCTGGTGACTTCCATCAAGCAGGTACACTTCGATTTGGGGGAAAAGGTCTCTTTCGATAGTGCCATCTGCTAAAGGTTTTCTGCTATTCTTGTGCGAGATCCACTAGATCCGTTGGTTGCGAAGGTTTTTCTCTAAAAATCAAGTTGTTCCGTGACTTCCAGATGTTCCAAAGCACCAACGCCGTGAGTTCTCTTTCGGGTAAGTCTTCCCTTTCTTCGAAAACCCCTAACAGCCACTGATCGAACCTCTTGATATTACGTGGGTTGCTGATGATGTTGATGCGTAGATCTGCCCAAATTGTTTTTGTCCATTTGCACAACAAAAAGAGATGTTTTGTGGTTTCCAAATTTGTGTAGCAAAACGGGCATAAGGGGTTGGGTAAAATCTTCCTTTTGCAGAGGTTTTCTCGTGTGGGGATGGCGTTTTGACATAGGCTCCAGAAAAACGTTCGCATTTTCGGAGGTATGGCAAGACTCCAAATTTGAGTCCATAGAGTTCATGGGGGCTTAAAAGAGCAGGATGCCCTATTTTGGGTTGTGTTGAGGGTTTTTGAGTGGGCTTGGTTGTATCCACTCTTCACAGTGTATTTCCCTGACCTGTTGCTTGTCTATACTAGACTATCCTACTTAGGATTCGAACTCAGAGGAATCGCCAGAATCTCATTAGCAATTTTTCCTTCAAAAAGATTTTGTATTTGATGTTCCTTCCAAGCTCTGGATTCTGCATTAATCAATTCTGACACCAGGATAGGTTCATGTTGGTTAGCTTGTCCTCCGATCACCCCATGCTTTAACCATTTGTCTTCCCGTATTTTAATAGATTTTCCATCCCCCACTAACCACTTAGCGTCTGCTTCTATTGCTTCTCTTCCTATTAACAAGTTTTGCCATCCCCAAGACGGTCGTTGTCCCTTGCTAGCTTTCCATAGATCACCATTTGGAAAGTAAATTCCTTTTAGTACTCTGCTCGACAAAGCTAATGGAGAGTTGGATGATCGCCAAGCATGCTTTCCGAGCATTGCACAATTAAAGGTAAGCAGATCCTTGAATCCCAAACCTCCCTCATCTTTTCTAGTTTTTAAAACTTCCCATTTTTTCCAATGCAGCCCTCTCTTTGAGTCACCTTTCTGCCACCAAAATGATGCAATTCTTCTTTCTATGGCTCGATAGATGGAAATAGGCAGTTTAAAGATGGACATTGCATAAGTGGGAATGGCTTGACAACACTCTTGATCAAAATTTCTTTGCCTGCTTTGGTAAGTAGCTTTTCTTTCTAGGCCTCTAGCTTTGAATTTACTCATGCTAAGATCCATGCAAACATTTCTTTCTTTGAATGAAAAGCTTCCCATCATCATAGGTGATGATCTGGCTAAGGAAAGGAGGATGGGAATTAGCATAATTGTTGTGCTCAAAAAGCATATCCTATGACGCAATAAGTGTTCGTCTCCACTATAGACAAGGTCAGTTTCGGGAAAGCTATTCAGGTGTTATTTGAAAGAATTCCTTTTTTGTTAGGGTGTGATGAATTGTTGACTGTATTAGGCTAAGTTTATTAAGGTGCTTATGATTTATGAGTAATAAAGACTCCTTTAAGCTTAAGATAAGAGAAGAGCCCTGCAAGGAGAAATATTTAGAGGCACATTTAATTTCTATTAGTTAATGTTAACATGGATACAAAGGTTAGGGAGGGGTCAAGGGTTTGATCAGTCAAGTCATTATAGGCATGACAAACCACAGCTACGGTCTTGTTCAACCCAAAGTGTAAACACATGGATTTGGACAAGTTATTTGTTCTTTGGCCCAATTTTATTAGTTAGGCTTGTCTGCACATGAGCATTTATTTATATTTTCTTAATCATGAAAAAGAATAGCTAACTCTTTGTACTCATATATCAAATCTCACATCAGAAAATTGAAGTGGTATGGTATGAAATAGTTAAAATGTCTTAGTTGGCCTATAACTCATTTGCTAAGGTTTTTGAATGGAGCATCTAATTGGATATGTTAATAGCTCAAACTTAAATTCCTTTTTAGGAATCTCCCCGCGTGAAGATATCAGACTTTCGTTGTATGCTCCCAATAAATGATATCTGAGTTGAGAGTTGATTGGTGGTGCATTCCCAATATGTATTGACATTTGAAGAATATTTCAAGGAATATTGTGACCGATGTGATTTTTGGGTAGCTTTCATGGTTCAATCTAGCGTAAGAGACTTATGATGGAAGTGTGTGTTATCATGTTTGAGTCTAGAGAAAAAGACTATAATGAAGGTGGTTGTCATTGTTGTTGCAGTCCTCGCCAAGGCAACAAAGTCAAACTCAAAGTTGAGACATGTTATGTAGAAGGATATGTGAATTAAGTGGGAGTAGACCTATCACTGAATTCACGCATAAGGGGGAAATTCAAGATATATTGATGCAGAGGGATACTTGAATTAAGGAAAAGTAAACCTATTACTAAACTCACATGTGAGAGGGAGATTGATGCACATGTGAGTTATCTTACAAAAATCCTAGGTGGGTGTATAATTGTTAATATATCATAGTTAACTCATAACTAATTGACATAACTTTTGAGTGAAAGTGAGTTCAACTGGATATGTTGACAAGGTTTGGAAGGAAAAGAATTGTCACGCCTCGACCCTCAGACGCGTGACAACCCTCTTTCCCTTCGGTCATTGAATTGTGACATCCTAGAACGAGTCGCCAACCCATTCATTTTATCTTTTGATTATACACAAGCAAAAGTAGAATAAACATCTCTCAACCATTAACAAACAATAAGGATAGTATAAGGCATACAATCATAACACACTTATTTGTATGTGTGTGTGTGTGTGTGTGTGTGTGTGTGTGTGTGTGTGTGTGTGTGTGTGTAAATAGATTTACCATCACACATAATCTTTCCTTACATAAAAAACTTAGCCATTTACACATCCGCATATTTGATTCCTTCATACTTGTTTAAGAATCAAAGTTAGGGTTAACCTAGCACCTCTATTCGAGGAGGACGACCTCACAAAGTGGTATCCATTATGCGTCTAGTACATGTCCATCTCAAAGTACTTTAGCTCGGGATCGGATAGCCATTATTAGGGCATGAAAAAGTTAAATAATGAGGAGTGAGATAAACTCAACGAGTAAACTTCTTAAACCTCTCGTAGGAAGGTTCTTTGTCTCAGAGACACCCTAAACATGCAGTTTATTGATCGATGGCAAATTAATAGCAAATGATTCGCTTTACTCAAGAATTAGGCCACTCAACATGTGATACTCTATCACAGATCCAATTATAGTATAAACAATTACTACGTGAGTACACCATTCCATTAAGTATACGACATTCATAATTTAATAATCCAAGTATGAATAACAATAATTTCATGCACCATACAGCAACTTGAATCTCTCGAGTTCTAATCAAAGACATACATATTCACAACCTTATCCGCACCTTTCCGACTCAAACATCGACCTGTAGGACTTTCTCATGCCATTCAATTCATAAATAGACCATGCATATGCCACATAAGTCACTGAAATGACATTTAATTCATGCACTTTTTTATGTAACTCATATATATCTATGCCACACATGTGTAGACCATAGCATCAGTCTCATCATATGCAATTAGCATTCATTCACTTTACACACATTGAAGTCTCAAGAATATCATGGTATCTCATACTACCATGCTATCCTCGAGACCATGCTTTCAAATTATTATGGCCGCTCAAGGCCCAAGGCCAATCCGAAGGTTCACAGTCATCCAACATAACCAAGTATCGTCTCGTCTCATCGAGCAAGACAACATCTCACGTAAATGCATCAAGACGGCATTCTTGTAAGGACATCATTTCAAAACCCATTCGCGAACAACATCCCATTGATTTGGGGACATCCAAACTAAATCAAGTATCGTCCCGCGTAAACACATCAAGACGGGTTCACTACCTCGCGTAAATACATCAGGATCTTTTGATGATCACACAGGCATACCATCACACAATTCACATCCATTGTTATCTTTCTCATAAGTCACGTATGAATGCATCAATGGCGTGCCAAGCAAAGTGTATCTCATGATCTATCCAAACTACATCAATAAAGTATGCCAAGCACGAAACGAAAGTCTGTGGTTTGATACATTACGTTGAGTACCAAAACTTATCCAGATCGGAAACAATATGTCTCAACATTACACCGAGACCAATAAAGGACCAATCCATAGTGACATGATTACCGACCTAATACCAAACTTAGCTCGAAAATAATACGTTTCAATATTGCACCAAGACCAAGAAATGACCGACCTGTCGTGACATAATTACCGATTTAATACCAAACTTGGTTTGAGAATAATATGCCTTAGTATCGCCGATCCAAAAGATAAACTTGACCTTGTGTGCTTCCACGCATATCCAAGAACCGTCATATATCTTGTCTCAGAGGCCCGGGGTGTTTTCATACATTGACCATGGACAATGAACATATGTGTAAAGACTACTTCCAATGAACACATATAAAACATTGCCATTAACATACATTACCTAGAACAAGCACATCCAATAACATCGCAAGTCACTTCCAATGGCAATATCGAATCGAACAACCTTAACATATTATCTTTCAAAATAGTCTTTTGTAAGTACTCATTACTATAAACATAGAATGTCAAGAACACTTACCATTTTTAAACTAAGGGATTGCAGAAGCGTCTACCATCTTTAAAATTAGGATTTAGTAAACACATATCACATTAAAAGTCACAATATAATACGCACTTATCACAATCCAGATAGGTTATTGCATCTGATAATAACTTATGATGATAGCTTATCACTTCCATCGATAGCTTATCATGATAATTTATCACATCTAACGATAGCTTATCACATCTAACTATCACTTATTGTAATAACTGATCGCATCCACTTATCGCTTATCATGATAGCCTATCACCACTACGTATTACATTAATCCGTTTATCACCTAATGTAATTACCATTAACCTTAAAATAATCATAATCTTACTCCTTAGTGCAATTAGCACCCTAATCAAGGGCTAGGAAGCTACTCACCTCCAAAAACTAGGCTACAAAGTGTGTGGCGGTGACGGCGGCAAGGCTCATGAGCAAAGTGATGGTGGCTCATGGTAAAGGCACGGCAAGCCACAGTGTGGGTCGGCGCTTGGTAGCCCACGGCAAGGCTACAACAATCAAGGAACAACGGCACACAACTTGAGGGAGGTCTGGCAAGGACTTAGGATTCACGGCCAATGTGCGGGAATGACTACACAATGAGATCTCACGGCAAGGGAGGCCCGACGAACTTAATGGTGGGCGATGGCTCAGGACCACCACAACCAAGAGGGAAAAGAGAGAAATGGGTATGAGATGAGAGAGAGAGAGAGAGAGAGAGAGAGAGAGAGAGAGAGAGAGAGAGATAAGTGAAATTCGGCCAAAGGGGGGGTAGAAAGAGAAAGTCAGAGAAATGAGGAAAAAAGAGGAAAACTATGGGAAAAATGTAGCCTTTTAATACTCCTTGACTTAGTGTTCTAACTTGGGAAGCAAGAACACATATTGGCCCTCCATTATGCCACATGCTTCATCCAAGGTCAATGGTTAGGATTGCTTCTTCAATTTTCAATTTTTGAAATGATGACATTCCTAAACTTGGGGAGCACACAATTGCTTAAACTTGGGGAGCAATAAGCAATCTTGGCCATTCAATAGCCTAAGCTTGGAGAGCATGGGTTGATCTCAACCATACAATTACTTAAGCTTGTCCCCTAAGCTTGGGCGTGAGAGGTTCACCCATTCTAGGTAAAAAATAGTTTCGAGTAATTTTGGTAATTAGAGTTATTACCTTACCAAACGAATTCGAAAATTATAAAAATTTAATATGATGTAGAGAAGACTTAAATAAAAATTTTCATGAAAGAAATATAAGTCTAATTCATTTTGTATAAAGATAAAAAAGATCACCAAAGACAACCCAAAATCTTGTCCGTTGAACAGTCCTAATGACCGCAGAAGAAAACTCATTTTGACATCCAAATCTTCATAGAACACTTTGAAATTTTAGTATGTTGTAAACATGATGTCCTCTACACCTTTTTTGAAGGAAGTATGTTCAAATTCCAAAGGGAAAATTTTATACAAAATCGTGAAGACAAACAGGACACAGTTTTTACTACACTGGGCAGTTTTCACACGGTAAAATAATAGACTTTCGTACCAACCATTTCACCTTCAAAAAATCTGAAATTAAAGCATTTTGTACATCAATATATTTTAAATAACTTTCATCAAGGAAGTTTTGTGAAATTTGAATCACAGAAAGCTCTATAAAATTGGAAAACAGCGAAGGTCCAGCAGTACACACATTATGCACATACATTGGGTTTGGGCTTAAGCCTAACAATTTAGGCTTGGACTTAACTCATCCAATTTGGGCCTTAACAAGCTTAATGGGCTTTTAATTGGGCATGAGGCCATTGGGCCTAACTCGAGTGTGTAGCCCATTGGGCTTCCAATTTCTAGCCCAATTTCACTAATCCAAAAAATCGGGGTTTATCAATAATTAAGGAATTTGATAAAGCAATGTCCAATGGTGGTCTCTTAATCCTCTTAAGTTTGATACCCTTAATTGGACTAGAATTTGTGATTGAAATCTATCAAATGCGACTTTAGCGTAATTAAAACCACCATATGGTCTTTAGTGATTCCGTGAGTTTGACCCATGGTTGATTCAATGTCAATTCATGTTTAAGTTCTTTTTAATGCATGGATAATCCTCAATTGTCATGTAATCATGAGGGATCAATTGTTCATTTCGAAATACACGATCATTTGGAATTAGTTTAGGGTCGTTAGTAATTAATATAGTAATCATGCGGAATCACCCACAATCTGATTATATACTATTGTCCAATCGATCTATAACCATTCCTAAATCAGTCTGAAACGCTTAAGATTGTCCCTCATTAATCTTTATGGTCGAATTGTCAATCCATGGTTGAGTTATCTAGTTGTGCTCATTGAAGTCCTAAATTGTCTTTCCCAATAAATTTAATACTCTTAAATGGTTCACAAACCAATTCATAATCTGATTCTACTAATTGCGTATTGGTAAAGGTAAACCCCTTATCGTATACTAAATAAGATTGAATTCTGAGAATGTCAAAAGAATTCTATAAATGTCATAACATTTGTATAGTGCTCATTAGAATGTCATAACTTTTTTTTTTATCACTTTAATATCATAACATTTTTCCCAATCACTTGAGTTTCATAAGAATTTTCAATTGACTACTTGAGTGCCATAACTTTTTAAAAACGATGGCACGTTAGATTTTCGACACTTGTGTGAACTTTTTTTAAATTTATGGTACTCAAGTGAACATATTTAAAAAATCATTGCATTTAAGTAGTCAAGAAAAAAGTTAGAACACTCAAGTGAGTATCATATAAAAGTTATGACACGTGTGATATTCTTATCCTAGATTCGAATTTGGGCCCCTTCTTAAAAATCTTCTTGAGTGACAGTATCCAATTTCTATTACTCGCTCACAAAAAAGTCTGCCATTGTACTTCAATGCATATTTAGTTATATGACATCCGTAGGGCCTTAAGCCAAGTTACATGGCGTGGATGGAGGAAGTCAAGGAAATGGGGATAAATACACTAAAAGATTCAAAAGTTGTGTACAATGCTTACTTTGGTGCCAAAAATTTATTTTAGATCATTTAAGTGCCATAAAGTTTGAAAAATTATCATTTTACTGCCAACGCTGATATGATTGATCGAAAAGCCGACGTGGCACTTTTTCATTAATTTTTTAAGCTGGTATGGCTCGCTGGAGAGTATAGTCAGCATCTAAATAACAAAACAACATCGTTTGGTGTCTTTCCCCCAAGTCAGAACCCTAAATCTCCAAATTGGGAGAGAGAGACACAAAGAGAGAGAGACAAACAGACAGACAGACAGACAGAAGGTATGGCCTAGGCTTCCCCATCATCTTCGTCGTTTGGTGTCTTTCCCCCAAGTCAAACCCCCAAATTGAGAGAGACACACACAAAGAGAGAAGAGAGAGAGAGAGAGAGAGAGAGAGAGAGAGAAGGTATGGCATAAGCTTCCCCATTGTCTTCTTCCCCGAAAAAAAACACCAGCACTTGCACTAGCAGCGACACCAACAGCGGCACCGGCACCAACACTAGCACCAACACAACTCTACCTACGGGTCATCCAACATTGTTGACAAGCCCAAGCTCTTGTCCTCCTCCCCTCCTCCTCCTTCTCCTTCCCCCTTCAAAAGGACCCACTTCAACCGCTCTCTGAGCAGAGCCCAATCCACCATCTCCATCTGTGCCCTCCTTGTTTCCCTCACCCTCCTCGTCTTCACTCTCTCCACCTTCGACCCTCCTTCTTCCTCCTTCTCCTCCGCCCTCACCTCCTATTCTTCCCATCACTTCTTGCCTGAGCAACAACCTTAGCCTCTCCTCGCTCACCTAGTCCAGCAACTACGACAAAGGCTGAGCAACGATAGCCGAGCACGGTGGCCAAGTGAGCTAGGTTGGCATTGGGCGAGGATCGAACAAAAAAACCCTAATTTCAATCCCCATGAGCTGTGCAGCGTCGTTTTTGTGAGGCCATCCACATATGATGGCAAACGACATCATTTTCTTAAATGGCTGCAGTGTGGGGATAAAAACACGAGATTTTTTCATGCTACGACTAGCCAACGCAGAAAAAGAAATACCATCAGTACTCTGAAAGACAGCAATGAGAACTGGATCCGAGACCCCAAACAGCTTAAACAGATGACTTTTGATTTTTTCAGGGACCTGTATACTTCCGAAGGCCCTAGGGATTTTCATCCAATTCTTGCTCAATGTTCTACGATAGTTACAGCTGACATGAATGCTTTACTGACTGCTGAACTTACTCGGGAAGAGGTAAAACAGGCTACCTTTCAGCTAGGCGCAACCAATGCCTCGGGTCCTGACGGCTTGAATGGCCTCTTCTATCACCACCACTAGGTTAGGTGGTCCCCAATAAGACTAACTGTAGGTCCGCGATGTACGATGATGATTGGTCGCTCCACAGCACTTTCCCTCTCTCGACTGTTGATTTTTCATGGTAAGACCTAGCGAGTAGGAGAATAGCTGAGAGGCCCCTGTATGGTACTTTATTGGGTTGGGTATGAATTATAAATGGTGATGAGTTGAAAGATAAGAGTATGAATTATGAACGGTGATGAGTTGAAAGATAAGGGTAAGATGAGTCTAAAGAGATACTAATGACCTTGAGAATCTTGTACTCTCCCATCGCTAGTGATGCAAATGGAATGGCGCACTTTCCTTGGAAAAATGCAACGCCTCCTCAATTTGGTTTGGGGTCCCTTAATATTCTTAGTTATCTGGTCAAGCCATTATCTTCCCAAAGAGACGGACCATAATAATTTGTATTCTTAATTATCCGGTCAAGCCATTATCTTCCCAATGAGACAGATCATAATAACTTGTGGCCTTCATATCTCTCTCTCTCTCTCTCTCTCTCTCTCTCGTGTGCACGCGGGGGAAAAGGTCTAGCCGAAAAGTACATGAGAACCAGCAAAGAACGGAGGATATCTATGCTTCACACAAGCGTCCGAAATCCAATGTACAATCTTTGGTCATTTACCTATGTGTCATTTCTGACTATTGAAATTCCACCGACGGTAAGTTTAAGACTTAATTGTGATTTTTTCAAAGTCTCAAATTTTCAATTGACTGAGATAATGCCGAATTCCTCAATTATTGCCAATGGGCAAATATTTTCAACCTAATTAAGTCACCCAAACTTTACTTAGCGTATATGCACTAGGTGATCAAAGCATTTCATGGATACAAAATTTACCGTCAAAGAAGGAGGTGTTTAATATAAAAAAATAAAATAAAATAGATAAATGCATTGGAAATCCTAAAACTTATCACAAAAGTACAATTGAATTCTCAAACTTTCAAAAAGAGCAATCAAATCCTAAAAATTATCGCAAAAGTTTAATTGAGTCATAAAACTTGTCACGAAAGTGTAATTAAGTCTTAAAAATTTTAAAAAGTACAATCAATGGAATGACTTAGATTGGATTAAATAGACAAATTTTAGGATTTAATTGCACTTTTTAAAAGTTTTAGGATTAATGCACTTTGTGATAAGTTTTAGGACTTAATGCATTTTTTGAAAGTTTTAGAATTCAATTACACCCTCATGACAAGTTTTAAGACTTTAAATGCATTTATTATTATAAAAAAAAAAAGTAAATATGTAAAGCAGGACAAGTCAAAAGAACCAGTAACCCTATCTTGAAGGACAGTAACGGTTGGACCGATTACGATAGGAAATGAAACAAAAGAAAAAAGTTGTGGAGGTGATTGGGCAGAGTACGAAGTGAAGGAGGACCGAGTCTTCTTGATCATGAAAAATATTCTTCTTCTCCCTTCCGATATGAAGTGTTGGTGGATATTCGCCAAGCAGTCAAAACAGTGTAGAATCAGCAGAAGACAGTGGGAATCCACACCTGGAATATCAACCGATCTCAAGACCTCAGTGATCGCATCTCTTCGCCATGGACGTGAAACGAGTTCTCTTCATGAGCAAAGGAGACGGAGAACATAGCTACGCTCAAACCTCTACCTACACGGTTTGTTTTACTCAATTAATACCCCCCTTTCAGATATAAATAGGCATGATCAATCCCCAATCGCAATTCATGGAATATAATTTCCTTTTCTGATAATATTAGAAGTTGGGGTTCAATGATTTCTCCAAAATACGGGATCGGGTTGGTTTATAAGAATGAGTTCGTTTCTTGCACTACAGCAAAAGATTGCGTCTGTAACGAAGCCCACGATAGCGAGCACGGTAGGTTCTCTACTCGAGGAAGGTTTCTTCCCGTGCAAGCTTCTTAACGTGGCTGATTTAGGCTGTGCTTCGGGTCCTAGCACGGTAACCTTTATGTCGACCGTTATAGAGAGTGTACAGAAGAAGTGTACACACTTGAACTGCCCGTCACCTGAATTCCAATTTTATCTTAACGATCTTCCTGGGAATGATTTCAACACGTTGTTCAAGAGCTTGTCGAACTTCTCGGAAAGCTACGAAAGCTTATCGTGCTTTATAATGGGAGCTCCAGGTTCTTTCCATGGAAGGCTCTTCCCTAGCAACTGTTTACACCTCGCTTACTCTTCCTACAGCGTCCATTGGCTATCTCAGGTAAATCTGATTGCATATATATGTGAGCTTCAAATGATTGTTGTGATGGCTATCATTGTGAGAGATGCATGTAAGGTCGAAATGCCCTATGGATCATGTATTACATCAACTGATAAATTTTCGTTGTTTCGAGTGCGAGATGATTTAAGCTCAGATCTCTCCATTATCTCATTCAAAATTTTAACTGACGCATACTCAACATCTAATCAATTAATTCTTGGACAACATAACATGTGAAGGACAACATCATCAGAGATAGATAGCTGTCGAACTATTTGACCGATCACGTCAATTATTGATGTATAAGCTCAGACAGTTTTCAAGCAGATGGACTTAGGTTCGAATTTCGCCATTATCTCATTCAACTTATGCATATATGCCCAAAATAGAGCTGTAAAGCAAGCACGGCATAATCACGACCGAAGTCCATCTTAATCCTGCACTAATTTGGAACTTAAGCAAATGAAAGGTACCGAATCTCACGAGCAAAGAAGGCGTCCCCTTGAACAGGGGAAGAATCTACATTTCGGAGACCAGCCCCGTCGTGGTGAAGGAGGCCTACTTAGCTCAGTTCCGAGCAGATTTTTCGATATTTTTGAAGTTCCGTGGTGAAGAGATGGTCGATAACGGTCGCCTCATATTGATACTTAATGGGAGGGAAGATAAGGACTTTGTGAGCCGAGATGGCTACTTCATCTGGGAAAAACTTGCAGACGCAATTGCTGCTTTGGTTTCGGAGGTAAAGTTTTTTCTTAATCAGCTTTTCAACTTGCATACGCTCTCACATGGAAAGAGATGGATATTAAAGTGGTGAGGGATTCTATGCGCATATTAGATTAGTAGATACTAATGCAAGACAAAGCTAGAATTAATATTTTGAGCACCAAACTTTCATCTGTCCATTGCTAGGATAAAGTATTGTCCATAGACAATCAAAATGAGATATAAGTGCAATTATAGATCAGGTTTTTATTAGTTCAGGTAACATGTCAATATCTCAATATTAGACTCTGAAATCCATGTTTACTATTGGTAAAAAATAAGTTAGTTTGAGTTGTCACAACCGAATCTTTCCAAACATTACGAGATTAACCATGCTAAAAATATTCGACTTTGATATATATTAGACTCTTTCTTCATCAAGTGTGTGTCATGGTAAAATGATTTCCATTTTCACTTTTCGATCTTATTTTTGTTTGAACCTCATTTTAGGGATTCATTGAGGAAGAGAAACTAGACACCTTAAACGCGCCGTATTATACGGCATCTTTAGAGGAAGTTCGAGACATAGTCAATGAAGAAGGGTCCTTTAAGATCGAACATCTGGAAATAATAGAGATTGATAGAGTGTCACTGGACGAGGATCCTCAAAGCAGAGGAAGAAAGATAGCGACACCTGCCAGATCGTGGACCGGTTCCATAATCTCACACCATCTTGGTGAGGGGATCATGGACAAGCTCTATGGCGAAAAGCTTCCCGTCATCATTGGGGATGATTTGGCTAAGGAAAGGAGGAAGGGAATAAGCATAATTGTTGTGCTAAAAAAGCATGTACCATGACTCTTGAAGTGTTCATCTCCGTTACCATGGACAAGATCAATTTCTGTGAAAGCGTGACAAGTATCTTATGAAAGAATTCCTTGTTTGTTAGGGTGTGGTGATCTTTAATTGTATTAGGCTAAGTTTATTAGGGTGCTTAGACCAAGAGATCCATTTTATTTTCTTATTAGTTAGGTTGGGGAGGGGTCGAGGGTTTGATCGGGGTTGACTGCCGTCGATGCGAGGTGTTCGGTCATGTCATCATCGGCATGACAAACCACAGCCATGGGCTTGTTCAACCCGAAGTGCAAATACATGCATTTGGACAAGTTATTTGTTCTTCGGCCCAATTTACCTGTTAGGCTTGTCTGCACATGAGCATTTATTCATATTTTTTAGAGCCAATATCTAACCCTTCCTCATATATCCAGTCTAACTTTGAATATAATAGTTAGGCTCGACTAGGGATCTAATAAGGCTACATTATTCATCTATCTTTCGCGTTTTCGGTGAATTAGAAGCATTTAGGATTAAGGGACAACTAGGAAATCCTACTGGGTCTACATAGTAATATGCAAATTTACCAAACCCTGAGTTGGTGCCTGGTTGGTTGGTGCCTTGAGGATTTCCTTCTAAGGAATTAGATATCATTTCGTCTAAATCTCACAAACTTGGTGCAAATTATTCTACTATAGAGCTATTTGCACATGTCAAAATTTTGCATTTAACTATTTCATTGGACTAGTAAGGTATTCTATGGATCTCTAGATAGCTAGGTCCCAATGCTCATGCCCCTACATTATCCAAAAAAGAAAAAGAAAAATCCAAATTTGCCATCATTTACGATAATAGGGTGCTAATTATTATATTTGTCTTGTCAAGATATACAAGTGAGTTGTATAAAAAAAGTCTCACATTGAAAAATTAGTTCAGTGTAGTATGGAATAATCAGTATGTCTTAGTTAGCCTATAACTCATTGTTTAAATTTTTTTAATAGATATGTCAAACTGAATATATTTGCAGGCTCAAATTTCGGCTCTCTTAAGATATCGGACTTTTTTTGCCTACTCCTAATTAATTTGCACTCCCAACATATGGGAGTGCACCACGTAATCAGCCTAAGCCACACAAAGATGTAATCTTCTGCTGTAATGCAAGAAATCAGTTCATTATCGTAAATCAACCAGATCTCATAGTCTAGAGAAAAAATCGAACCACAACTCCAAAGATAATTGGAAAAGATCTAATTGCTTGAATCACGGTTGCTGATTGATCTTTTTGCCTGTCACTCCATTAAATCAACTTCACCTAAAGTTTCCCAAGCCATGTCCTCCATAGTAGGGTCTAGCATGTTGTCCTCTCTGATAGGGCTCTTCCATAAATAGTACTACGCAAGAGGTTGTTTTGTATTAGGAAATTGGATTTATACTAAAGGGCATAATTGTCATTGTAATGTTTTAGCCCTAAACCCTATGTATATATTGTAAATTACTTTATCAATACAAGTGAGTTCGCCCGATCTCTACATGGTATCAAAGCGGTGATTTTTGGAGTCCATCTCCCACATCTCTCTTCATCCATGGAGCTTTTGCGTACCCACCTCCCTCCACGCCAGCCCTTGCACCGACCTCAACTCCTCCACCTCCTGCACCCACGATCGCACCATCACCAGCTAAACCCAAAGCCATGCCTCTGCCATCTCGGCAACTCCATCCACCCGAATATCTTAGGGACTACTACTGCGCTATTGTGGCCTCCGATCAATCCTCTTCAGACTCTAAGGTAACCAAATCAAGTACTCTTTACCCTTTATCCAACTGTTTATCATACTCACGTTTTTCACCCACTCACTGTGCCTTTTTAGCCTTCATATCCTCTGAATAAGAACCTAAAACTTATGACGCTGCATGTCAATCTCCCAAGTGGCGGGAGGCAATGTCTTCTGAGATACAGGCTCTTGAACAAAGGGAAATTGTTCATCTTCCTCCTAACAAACATCCCATTAGATGTAAATGGGTTTACCGAATCAAATATAATTCTGATGGCACAATTAAGCGTTACAAGGCCCGACTCGTTGCAAAGGGTTACACTCAAACAGAGGGGATTGATTACCATGACACATTTGCGCTTGTTGCTAAAATGGTAACTGTTCTCACTTTATTAGCTCTTGCTTCAATTTGTCATTGGCCTCTCTACCAATTAGATGTGAATAACGCTTTTCTGCATGGTGATCTTGACGAAGAGATCTACATGAGGTTTCCATCGGGTTTTCATACTAAGGGGGAGAATTTAGTTTGTCGACTTAAGAAATCACTCTATAGCCTTAAACAGGCATCGAGGCAATGGTTTGCTAAATTCTCTTCTGCACTACTTGATGTTGGTTTTCAACAGTCAAAGGCAGACTATTCACTTTTTACATTAGTCCGTGGCTCTCTCTTGACCATTGTCCTTGTTTATGTTGATGACTTGGTTATAACGGGTGATGATGAAGTTATGATTCAACTTCTCAAACGATTTCTCGACTCACAATTTCGTATTAAGGACTTGGGCACTCTCAAATATTTCTTGGGCATTGAAGTTTCTCGTTCCAAGTCTGGGATTTTCTTGTCACAAAGGAATTACACTCTTGATATTTTGTCTGACATTGGTTTTCTTAGTGGACGTCCTATTGATACTCCGATGGAACCCAATATACAATTTTCAGACTCCTCTCCAACTCTTAAGGATTCAGGTTCATATCGACGACTTATTGGTAGATTATTATATCTTACAGTAACTCGTCCAGATTTACTCTTTGCAATACAACATCTTAGTCAATTTATGCACTCTCCTCACGAAGACCATTGGAATGCCACCCTTCGCATTGTGCGGTATCTCAAGCATGATCCTGGCACTGGTTTATTTTTCCCATATGATTCAACTCTCCAACTTAAAGGTTATATAGATTCTGATTGGGCATCATGTTCTCCATCCCGACGATCTGTTTCTGGCTACTGCATGTTTCTTGGTTCTTGTCCTATCTCATGGCGTTCCAAAAAATAAACCACTGTTGTCCGTTCCTCAGCAGAAGCCGAATATCATGCCATGGCATTTGCCGCATGCGAAATCACATGGCTTCACATGCTTCTCTCGAATCTCCATGTCAACACTACCACTACCCATCTTTTTTGTGATAATAAAGCGGCCATCCACATCGCCACCAATCTTGTCTTCCACGAATGAACCAAACACATCGAGATTGATTGTCACTTGATTCGTGAAAAAATTCAAGATGGCACTTTGCGTACTCTTTATGTTCCCAGTCACTCCCAACTCGCGGACTTGTTCACGAAACCGGTCACACGTGATTTATTTTGTAATTTTAAGAACAAGTTGTTGACATGTTTACATTCACCAACTTAAGGGGGAGTATTAGCAAATTGGGTTTATACTAAAGGGCATAATTGTCATTGTATTGTCTTAGCCCTAAACCTTATGTATATATTGTAAATTACTTTATCAATACAAGTGAGTTCGCCCAAATCTCTACATTTTATCTAGGTTTGCTTCAATTCTATGATTTATCTTCCTTTTACATCGAAGGCGTCCGTCTTGGACTTAGCTTACTTTGCTCGCGTGAAATATCTCGATAATTGAGAACTTAAACTGGAAAAATTTACCCATCGGTCATAATTGAGGACTTATACCTTATTTTGATCAATTGAGAATTTAACACCTTCATAAAATCATATGCACATGCACGAGATTATTGAAGTATTTTATACGACTTCGCCTAAAGTTTTCCCAAGCCATGTCCTCCCTAGTAGGGTCGAGCATGTTGTCCTCTCTAATAGTGCTCCCCCATAAATAGTACTACGCGACAAGTTGTTTTGTCTGGGTTTGCTTCAATTATATGATTTATCTTCCTTTTACATCGAAGACGTCCGTCTAAGACTCAACTTACTTTGTCCGCGTGAAATATCTCGATAATTGAGAACTTAAATTGGAAATATTTGCCCATTGGTCATAATTGAGGACTTATACCTTATTTTGATCAATTGAGAATTTAACACATTCATAAAATCATATTCACATGCACGAGATTATTGAAGTATTTTATAGATGCAAAGTCTACCTGTCAAAGGAGCATGTCTTTAATATGAAAAAAAAAAAAAAAAATCATGTAATTGAAGCAGACCAAGACCAATCAACCTGTCCTGCAGTTAGGAGATGGAGAACATAGCTGAAGAGACAACATCAAGTGGAACGATAACGATTGGAAACCAAAACAAAGGAAGAGAATCCGGAATTTAGCCGGAAAAAGGACCGGAATGGCATTCTTGACTATGAAAGATAAGCCTCCTCTTCATATCCTTTCCGGGAATGGATGTGGCGGTACATATTCTAGCAGGGACAGTGTAGAATCAAATGCGAGTGGGTGGACTTGCAATTATCAATCAGCGATCGGATCTTCGCCATGGACGTTAAACAAGTTCTCTTCATGAGCAAAGGAGATGCAGAACATAACTACGCTCGCGCCTCCTCCCATACGGTTTGTGTCATTCAATTGAACTCTCCTTTCAAATACTTTCTTCTTCTTCTTTTTGTGTAAACTTTCACTCTTTTGGTCAAGTCAATTTAATTTCCAGAGTAATAGGCAGGATCAATCGCCATGGTTCGATTTGTATCTAAAATTCAGGATCGGATTGGTTTTTAAGAATGAATCTAGGAAATTTACTGAATTTTCTTTGTTTTCTAGTCCATTAGGCAATCTTTGAATTTTCTAAATAAATTAGACCTCGTTTCTTGCATTACAGCAAAAGATTGCGTCTTCCGCCAAGCCCACGATAGCGAGTACAGTTGATTCTCTGCTTGAGGAAGGTTTCTTCCCGTGCAAGCTCCTTAGCGTGGCTGATTTAGGCTGTGCTTTCGGTCCTAGCACAGAAGCTTTCATGTCGACCGTTTAGAGAGTGTAAAGAAGAAGTGCGCATGCTTGAACTGCTCGACGCTTGAACTGCTCGACGCCTGAGTTTCAATTCTATCTGAACGATCTACCCGGGAACGATTTCAATACTTTGTTCAAAGGCTTGTCGAACTTCTCGCAAAACTATGAAAGCTTATCGTGCTTTATAATGGGAGCTCCAGGTTCTTTCCATGGAAGGCTCTTCCCTAGAAATTGCCTGCACCTCGCTCATTCCTCCTATGGCGCCCATTGGCTATCTGGGGTAAATATGATTGTATATATCAGTCTAGTGCAATTCATTGTTGCGATGATTAATATTGTGAGAAATACATGTAAGGTTGAAATATTTTATAGATCATGCATTAGGTCAACTGTGTCGCGACCTCTTTTTCCGACACCCGCAATCGGATACAAGCGCCTAAGGAGGCTAATGGCTCGGCTGAATTTATTAAGCCCGGACTCTCCCAAGTCCACCAATTCACGACTTAATAGTCCAAGTTTTTTTAACCTATAAATTAATTTTAAAATGGAGTCGCCACTAATCGATTTGGGGTGGGTCGATTAGAAACCCAAGTGAAGTATCGGGAGAAATACTCACTCCTGTGCAACCAGAGAAATTAGAATCGGGAACTTGATTACACTAGTTAATCACTAATGCCCTTTCGGTACCTAATCTTGTTTAAACCCTGAAGTTTTTTTGGATGTTTGAGAGATTTTACATGCATTTTTGGGAGGAAAAACATTTTTTGAGTCTTTTTCTAATTTTTTTAGGACATAAAAGGGATTTTTTAAATTCTTTTTGGTATTTTTGGAAAAAAAAATACAAGTCTTTTTGGCTTTTTCTTGGATTTTTGGCATTTTTTGGAAAATATGAAATGTTTTTTATTTTTTTATTTTTTGGAAAATAAAATATTTTTATCATTTTTTTATTATTTTTCGATTTTCTGGAAATTAAAGTATTTTTTAATATTTTTCGAAAATAAATTATTTTTTTATTTTCTTATTAAAATATTATATAAAATAATATAAAAGCCGACCCGAGTCGGATCCGCGGGTTGGGTCCGACCCGGTCACCCAAAACGCGTAGCGGACCTTTTTTTTTTTTTTTTTTTTTTTTTTAAACGATGCCGTGGCCGAGCATTTAGGGACGCCCTACCCGGCCCGGCCCGGCTTGACGACCCGAGTACTCCGGGTGGAACCCTACCCGGTTCAAACCCACGCCCAACCCACTCTCTGACTTGGTTCACAGCTGCGACCTGATTCGCGGAACCCTACTCGGACACCGGCCCAGATCCGCCCGACTTCGACCCGCCTTCCCCTTCGCCGACTCGGATTTCGGAGTTCACGAGATCTGGCGATTTGTGGCGCTGATAAGGGACGAAGAGGGTCAGACAAACAGTAGCTCGGCATCCGACGACGGCGACATCGCAGCCGACAGCTGACCACTCAACTGGATCGACAACGAGGCTTGTGGCGCGGCGTAGAAGACGCGACGAAGGCCCCTAATTTACTGAGGTCGAGATCCGGAGATGGATGGGTTTCGAGAGAGGGGGGGTGCAACAATGGCTACGCAACCGAAGGCGGCGGATACCTGGTGGCGGCAAATGGTGGTGGTGACGACGACAGAGTAGCAACGACAATCCCTCGACTCTCAGATCCGATGTGGTGTTGGCAAGTCAGTCGCAGCACGACATCGGGCGGGGAACAACAGCAGCAGAGCAGCGGTCGCAATGGTGGCACAGAGCTTCCAGCTTTCCAGATCTGGCATGGGGCCCTCCGATTCCTCTCTCGCTCGGCCTCCACCTGCTCGGATCTCTCCCCCTCGGGCTCACTTGCCGCCGGCCTCCCCCAAAGTTTCTCGGAGGGAGGTCGTTCGAGCTTCGCGACTCGATCTCTCGCATGCTCACTCGTTGATTCTCCTTGAAGTCTCTCGTCCTTCGACGGAGCTTGTGGCTTGCTATTTATAGGCGAGGGGGCGGCTAGTCGACGAAGTTTCGACTGCTGGTCTTTGCACACCGAACAGTCCTCCTCGGTTGAACCGGCGTCCCATCCGAGCTTATCCAGCGAAGCGTGCATAGCATTGATGGCGCTTGAGATCTTATCCTCTCCGGCCGACGTCGGCCTACTCTCCTCGGCCGTAGGCCATCCTTCGCACGTCAGCCTCCTTTGCGCGCGTGAGTTGCGGCGGCGAAGGAAAGGGAAGGAGGAAAAAGAAGAGAGAAAAGGGTCGGGCCAGGGGTGAAGAAGGAGGAGAATGGGCTGGGCTTTTGCTTTGCTTTTTTTTTTTTTTTTTGCTTTTGTTTTCTTTTTACTATCTTATTTATCCAAAAAGACAAAATAAAATAAAATTTTAATTAATAAAATAAAATAAACCCAATTAAAATTGAGGCGTCAACAGTTTTCCATCTTTGAAGGTGAGCTCGTAGAGGTTGCATTCAAAGACAGACCGATGCCTAAATTTTATCCATGCATGCGTAGCAGATTATATTTTATTTGAGAAATATTATTCTATGCGGAAAAAGAGCAATATAACTTTACATATACTAAGACAAATAAAAAGATACCTGTAATTACTTACCAGGAGTGAGTGAGATAGGGTGTGAATCCCAAGTTTGGTAAGTATCAAGGCGTCATCTTACCTGGTGATATGAGGAGGTTGCTTTTCTAGGACTTGAACCATTCTTCAGTTGCCTGTTAAAACAATCAATAATGTGTCTAGAACCCGAACTTTTCTTCGGTCGCCTTGATGGGAAATTGCCTTTCCAGGACCCGAACCATTCTTTAGTCGCCTGTTAAAGCAATAAGTGATTTTCCTCGGACCTAAACCTTTCTTCGGTTGCCGTGATGGTAAAATGTTTTTCCAGGGCCCGAACCATTCTTCGGTCCCCTGTCAGAGTAATAAGTGGTTTGTCTCGGTCCCGAACCTTTCTTCGGTCGCCGTGACAGGAGATGCGCTAACCTTTCTCAAGGCATCTATTTGTGGGTGCCTGATCTGTATCGAGGACACCAATTGATACCCGACCTTTCTCGGGAGATGCACCGACCTTTCTCAGGGCATCATATTTGTTGGGGTGTCTGAGTTCTGTCAAAGACACCAGTAGGAACCGGACCTTTCTCGGGAGAATGCGCCGACCTTTCTCAGGGCATCGATTTGCGGGGTGTCTGACTTCTATCGAAGACACCAGTTGGAACCCGACCTTTCTCGAGAAAATGCACCAACCTTTCTCGGCGCATCGATTATGGAAGATACCTGGACGTTCGCAGGCGTTGCAGGAGTACTTGATTGCTTGCAAGTATCGAAGAGTACTTGGATAATCACAAGTACCAACTCTTGAAGGATACCTAGCGTTCACAGGTATCGAAGGGGTACCTGGGATATTCATGAAGGTCCCTCATTTCCTGATAATTGGGAATATCGAGGACATACCTTGCATACTCGTGAAGGTCTCTCACCTCCTAGTAAATAGGAATATTGAGAACGTACCTTGGATATTCATGAAGGTCTCTCACCTCCTGGTAATTGGGAATATCGAGGACGTACCTTGGATATTCATGAAGGTCTCTCATCTCCTAGTAATTGGGAATATCGATGACGTACCTTGGATATTCATAAAGATCTCTTACCTCCTGGTATTATAAACTTGAATGTGATATGAGACTTACCTGGATTGCCGCAGGCACTTAAAAGAGGTGGAACACCTAGGTAGCCACAGGTGTACAAAGTACTGAAACACTTAGATAAATACAAGTATTTAATGATACAACCTGAGACCACTCAGTTGGTCCAAGTGTAAGAAAGCAAACCTGGGTAGGCGCAAGTGCACAACGCAGTGGAATACTTGAACAGCTACTAGTATTCAAAGATACAATTTTGAGGACAACCCGGACAGGTCGAGTGTCACAGAATTGGAGTACCTAGACAATGAAAGGTACTCAAAGGTAGTGAGATACTTGACAATATGGGGATACTTAGACAGCAGTAGGTATTCCAAGAGATACTTGGTCAGTCACAAGTATCAATACTCTTGGGACAACTCGAACAGGTCGAGTGTTAGAAAAAGGGAGTATCCGAACGGTGGCCGATACTCAAAGACAATAGGAATACATAGACAGCAGTAGGTATTCAACGATAAAGGGATACTTGGTCAATCACAAGTATTAATACTTTGGGGACAACTTGAACAGGTCGAGTGTCAATAAAAGAGTACCTGGACAGTGGTAGGTATTTTAAGACAAATGGGGATAAGGATATGCTTACCTAGCAATATCTCTGATCTCTAAGAGTATGTCTGCTATTTGCACAATATGCACACATGATTGTATATGTTGTAAATTCATGAATTTAAATGTGATTTATGCATGACAATTTTGTCGGTTTTGCACCATATGAATTCCACTGGGAAAGCTTTTGAAAGACAACCTTCATTTAGAATGTAGATGTCTTGAGTATGCCAGGTGAGGGACTTTCGGTCTGAAAGGACATTTTGCTCACTCTCATGGAAAAGGCTATCTTGACCATTAATGCAGGATTTATAAGGACCACACTATCTCACTGTCATCATGTTAACAGGGGTCCGGGTATTCTCGCAAATGGTACGACTTTACCAATGTGAGAGGTCCTTGTCGAAATGTGATGAAGTCTTGGTCAGCAGCTCATCAAAGGGGACCATCGAGATCAAAGCTCATGAACGAAGTGCCGCACGATCATCTCTAGGTTTGCAAGTCAAGAATCCTACGAAAAGAGATAAAGTAATCTTGCTCGTACTTCTTCGAGCGATGCTTATATACGCATGAAATCCTACGTTAATTGAAGTACCCTAGTTTGAAGAGACTTTTACAATGGGATGCAACGTAGACTTGGCTCACATGTAAGAGGGTAAGAGTTCGTGACTGTCTTGGCATTTGTCACTAGTCTTTCTTATCAGATGAAAGTTCTATGGACCACAACAACAACTTTTTCTTGGCTGTATTTTTGACTAGGGGGCATTGGCCTTGCTTTTACCAGGCACACTATTTTTTCATGCCCCTATTTTTTATTCCAATTCTTCATTTATGGGCATTGACATTGCTTTTACCAGGTACACTGCCTTTTTATGCCCCTGTTTTTCATTCTTGTCATTAGAAGAACTAGCCTAGGCAAGTTCAATCACGACACTGTTGTTAAACTCTTGAGTCTTCATCTTCAGCTAGCGCTCTAGGCTATGCTGCTTAAATGGCAGTAACTTTTGTTTTGCCTCCATGTGATGGTGAAATTATAGACTCAATTGGGTTGTACAATGAATACAAGTGCAGAAAGAATTGCTCTTCGTCATTCTAGGGCACTTAAATTAATGCGAGTGTTCCTATGCAATAAAGACACCCGAAGATTGATGTAAGTGCAAGCAATAAAATTTCTATCTCTCTTCTCACCTTGTGATATTGTTTTGCCTTCGCTCTGCCCCAATGTGGGGTAGTTCTTGACGGGAGTATGAGAGAAGCTTCACCAGTGTATGGGGCTCAATGGGGTGAGTGATGAAATGCCTTTCACTATTTTGGTTATCGTACCATTCACGAAAGAACTCTTTACCCTGCAGCCATGGAATCTTCTGCACTCATCTCACAAGTGTATAGATGGGGGGGATTGTGTGTAGGATATAGCTTGCCTTTCATCATTCTGACGCACCTCATCCAGCATGCTCAATTAATCTTGTATTCTTCACTTAGCTGTCTATTCTAATAATCCTTAATAGAATCAAAGATTTAGACAGACAAAATCATCATGCAAAATTCACCTGGAAAAAGGCATGCAATGTATGATGTGATAGAGTTTGTACTCTCAAAATAAATGAATGGCTTTTTACTCAAGAAAAACTTATTAACAGCTTTAGGGGTGTTTACTTGGTGGAACGGTATTCACAAATGTGTTGAAATTTGAACATTAAAAGAGTTATTTACAAAAGGTTATTCACAAATGGATGTCAATAAATTGCTCCTATTGGTTAGGGACATGACATACGAAAGATCGGCTAGGGATTGCGAATCTGATCAGGAATTTCTGCTCTTGCCTCTTGCAGAAGAGAAGCTGTGGAAATAGCTCAACCAGTAGGGGCAAGATCATAAGTGACTTGAGGCCTGAAGGGTCTCTGTCATTTGCTTTGATGCTACTTTGTTTGGGAAAACTTATCAAAGTCTAACATGCCTTTCATTGATTTGTTTTTTCACATCTTTGACGGTTAGGTGATCCTATAAAAGACAAGAGAGAGCGTGTTAGTCACGAAATTTTTTAGAAGTCAAACAATTTGAAGCGATACAACATTACCCTTTACTGGTTTGCAGATGATTGGGTGAACCGGAAGTAAGAGGAGGACACGAAGTCCTATGTCCCTTGCTTCGTTAGGTAAATTACACTCTGAATTGGCTTCTGAATGACATGTCTTTTTACATGAAGCCAGGTGAATTTGATGTGGGTCATTTCCACATGCTAGCTTAGCCAATATTGATTTGCAAAACCTAACCATCAAGTTTGGCTCTTGAATCCTGATGCTTCCTCAAGCTTCTATGGAATTTAAGATCAAAAATCTCAAGCTTTCTGATGGCAATTACTCCTTGGAAGAATATGCGTCTGGAGTGAAGCTTCTAGATTCCAAAGTCATTATCCAGGGTGTGGGGCTATAGATTGCCTTGAACGTCTGGATTTTCTTCCTGTTGACAGTATTCACTTTAAAGGAAGAGAAAGAACTTCTTCCTTATGCTTCTGGGCTCGTCGAAGTTGAAACTGTAACATCTAGCTATTTGGGCATGTCGTGCGACAAGATAGTCCTTTGGCTCAGGATGGAGCTGGGCAGGAGTGAAGCATGTCATGGATGCTTCAATTTCAACTGTATGCCTGTACCTATTACGTTTCATCTTTTGTTTCCTGTAAATGGAAGAAAGGGGTTGTCATTCTCAATATTAGGTTAAGGGAATAAGACTTACCCTTTTTGAAACGGGATGCTCTTTTCTATTTGCCCCACTGCCTTCTTGAAAGGATGTTTTTGAATTTGGCGAGCTCACATGATGTGCCAGTTTCAAATACCTTTTGTCACACTAAATCAAAGGGGATGATGTTCTGAAACATAAAGTGAGAGGGTTAGAAAGACAAACATGCTTAAATTTATCATCTTGTTTTGACAAAAGCTTTTGGGTGATGAAATATTTTTTTTTATTTTCAAAATACGTCTTTAGGGGAGAAAAAGCATGAGGAAGCCTAGCCCTCAGTATTCTCCTTGGATGATAATTTCTTTTCATGGTTGGATAATATCACTGGGCTGGTTTGGAGTACCGCCTCATGCTCTTAAAACAAAATATTATAACTGTACAATAAAGTACTTGGAATGGAAAATACAACAATAGCATACTAGACAACATAAGAAACATGAAATTATAAAAACAAGTAAAACCCATGAAAACTCCTATGTAAATGAGTGTCTTAATAGTGTTGGTTCCGAAATCAAGTGTCTTTGAGTTCCTCGCCTCCAGTAGACTCGAAGTATTCGCATGAGAGGACCACTTCATTGAAGCTATGGAAGTGCAACCCATGCAACCAACAACGATGCTTGCAAGGTAAAGTCCCTATGAACAGCTTTATCATTTTTTATTCGGCCAATTGAGAGTAAGTTTGCATCATAAAAGCCTCCCACCTCCTTGCATACGCTCGAAAATCCTCCATTGGTCTTCTTCTTAAGTGAACCAAATTATGACAAGGCACTTCAGTCCCAATATGGCTTTGATTCTAAAGCAGGAATGCAGAAGACAGCTCATTCCAATCTCTCATGACGTAGATATCTGCTGTGATGAACCATTGTAATACAGACCCCATAAGACCTTCTTGGAAGGCATGAGTTGTGAATGATATCAGGCCATAGTACCAACTCATTTCAGTGTGGAGGTACTGCAAATGAGCCATAGGGCAAGTTGTGCCATTATACTTATGGAGATTAGGTATCCACATCTCTCCAGGGGTCATGATCCTATGAGCGCAAGACGAGCTTGATATATCCTAGTTAAGCCACTGGTTTTCCCACTGTATATTTGTTGTAGTGGTGAATTTTTCTGTTTCAGGGAAGTTGAACTCTATCAAGATTACCCCATTGCTTTCTTCTTGATCAAAATTTCCGAATGAGGATGAAGTATTGAAGCTATCCTCATGGTCAAAGGACGAGCTTAGTACTTCGTTAGAATCATAGCAGATAAAGACGTATGCGTCCTCTTCTAACGGGCCTTCATCCCCTGGTGAGAGTATGAAACAATTATACGATGAATCGTTAGTTTCATTGTCTGCTTAGGCTTTCTTTTCTTGGCTTCTGGTCCAGACCTTTTGAGTAAAGCCTTTCATTTTGCCAGCTTGATTCTATCAAGGGAAGTGAGAGACATTAGAGTTTCACTGTCTGATTCACTTTCCAGGTTGATAGGGGTTGGTATTCTTTGAACCCTAGCTCTTGGAGTAAGCTTAGGGAGTTGTCCAGTCGTGCCTCGGTCTTGAACAGGCTCTGTATCTTTGATCTTGTACAAAGGCTCCTTGCCTTTCCTAGTGGGAAACTTCTCGGTAATAAGATGCTGCTCAGTCGCTCATTTATTATGCAAGGCTTCATTGACATACTCTTCTCCTATCTCGACGACTAATGGCTCCCCGTGCTCCGCGATCATCGGCTCTTCGTAGGGCAAGGTGATGTCAGGGGTGATGTCAATATTGTACTCTTTGTGAAAAACATAAATTAGTTCCCTCTAGGTTTTAAGGCGACTAATCTTCCTGATAATGTACCATCGCAAGGCAAGGCCAGTCAAGCTCGATTGGTACGATTGAATCATCCTTCAAACCAGGTAGGTTTGCAAGTAGGTCTCTGGGCGGGAGGTATCGACATACCTTTCGCATTCAGGTGCTTTGCATTTTTCTGAGATCTCAATGCCAGCGTAATTGGATAGATCCATGGGATTCTACTCCTGCAACTGGCTTAACTTTTTCATGATCCTTTCAAACTGTCTATGGTACTAGCTATTTTCTGGCAAATTTGCGGGTGTCATGACTATGTTAAGGCAACTACAGAGTTGGGCTCAGCTTGAGTGGGTTTCATTTGTCTTGAGAGTTGTCGAAGGACAATGGACATCTGTCCTACGCCGTCTTCAATGTTGGCGAGGCAATTTTATGCATCATTATGATCGGCCCCTATTGCATGAGGCCATTCACGGGCAATTGGTGGCTGACGATTCATAATTACCTGGTATTGCGAAAACAGTGAATGAGCACGAAAGTAAACAAAGATTGACCCATGGCAATGGTCTAATTGCTTTTTATTTATCAAAAGAGGATTTTATAGACCACAAACTTCTGACATCTAAAACTTGAAATTGAAATGACAGAATGAAACACTAGATATTAAATAAAAGCTCCTAAACAATTGGACAAAATTTTCACAATATTAACACTAAGGGCACATGATTGCCAATTTATATGCGACAAGGAGCATTGTTCTTGCGAGGATGCCTACTTCCTTGAACTGGCTCTGAGGTGTGTATCCAATCTATTCACAAATCCCTCTCCATGAGTTCTGCTTGCTCGTGTTGGTTGCTCTTGCTAATTGAGTGAGGGACTGACGGCTTTCATTTTGTCGGGATACGATGGTTGTAGATGTAGGACATAGAGGCGTGGTGGGCTTTTTCTTCTCCCTCAAGCCCTTTAGGTACCACGATCCTTTTGCAATAACACCTACTCCGTGCTTCCTCGATAATTTCAATCTCGAACGTGTATTCAAAACTTTGATGGGCGAAAAGGAGTGGAGGGACCCTCTTCTTAAAAGATGGCGGGATCTCCTTAAGGGCTCCATACTGTCGTGTCACCCTATATTGGAAATAGGAAATGGCACCGGTGAGGCCGAGTAACGAAATTGGATAGCGGCGCTTGAAAGCAAAGCGGGCTCTCTTTTCATAGAACCAACCAGCACACCATCGGAATGCCTCAGGAGACGGATCTCTTAGGAAGTTTATCCAATTTAAACAGTTTTGATTGGGAATGTATGGTCCTAAGACCATAAATTTTTGTGATGGATTTTTGAAATCATTCATTTCAGATGATCGCATGAAGCCTCGGAATTCACTTAAGTAAGAAAAGAACCAGACTTGTAAAATTTCCGAAGAGACCCGCATGATTTTTTCCGTGTTTTCTTCAAAACGATTAAAGGACAAAAATGTTTCAGTTAAAATCATGTTGACATAATTTTTCCCCCTCGAGATCTAATCAACTACCCATGCCATCTTATAACTTATGACATTTCTTTGATGGGGGAAAATGATGAACCCAAAAAAAGCCAAGAGGAAAATCTCACTTTTTTTGGGTCATAGGCTGATTTTGAAAACAGACATTCATGAATTCTAGTAGGCAGGTATTATGGTTGTTTTCAAGAATTTGCCTCATAACGTGGATTTCAGTTCCTAAAAGTCATGCTAACCCACCCAACGGGATAATGCCTGTTGATGGCCTAACAAGTTTTTTCTCGAGAGGCATTCTAGCGATGATGTTATATTCTTTCAGAGTTGGGGTTAGCTCAAACCCACCAAACATAAAAGTAGTCATCTTCGGGCACCAGAAATGTGCCATGGCCTGTATGATTTCGGGACGAACAGTGATTTGAATCAACGATAAGAGATGACCGACTTTGGCTTTTACGCGCTCTTGGGCATATTGGTCCAATTGACCCCACCATCTGAAGAGATCTGCCTTGGGAGTAGGAATGAACTGGATATCGTCTTTCTTTATCGCATATAAACTGGGACTTGAAAAGCTTATCCTAAATTGCCATGGGCCAAATAAAAAGACTGAGTAAAAGTAAAGAAATCACTTTGCTTTTAAAGAAAAATGACAAGCACAAAGACATGCGCATGGGACGCGCGGCTCGATTTCTAACTGAGAAGGTTTGTTGAAAATAAAAGGGTATCTGTCTGTCGCAGTCTCGCGTTAGCAACATACCCCCTTAACCTTGGCTAAGAAATTCGGAGAAAAGAAAGGCAACCTCTACATCGTAGTCTCGCGTTCGAGATTGTATCTTTCTTAACACCATTATAGAAATCCTATGGCGGCCCAGGTCCGACAGCCGGGTTGTGTGTGCCACGTGTAGTGCTTAAACAATTAAAACATGCTAGCAATTTATAATCACAAAACGATCCAAAATTAAAATAAACCTTTAAGGTACTGACCTGCATAAAAAAAGAACAAAAACAAGTCAGTAAAGTGTTTAAACAAGATAAAATGGCCTAAGTTCTCAAATTATCCTCAGCGGAGTCGCCAAGCTGCCGCAACCTCTTTTTTTTGGCGCCCGCGATCGGGTACAAGCGCCTAAGGAGGCTAATGGCTTGACTAAATTTATTAAGCCCGGACTCTCCCAAGTCCACCAATTCACGACTTAATGGTCCAAGTTTTTTTAACCTATAAATTAATTTTAAAACGGAGTTGCCACTAATCGATTTGAGGTGGGTCGATTACAAACCCAAGTGAAGTATCGGGAGAAATACTTACTCCTGCGCAACCAGAGAAATTAGAATCGGGGACTTAATTACACTAGTTAATCACTGATGCCCTTTCGATACCTAATTTTGTTTAAACCCTGAAGTTTTTTTTGATGTTTGAGAGATTTTCCATGCATTTTTGGGAGGAAAAACATTTTTTGAGTCTTTTTCTAATTTTTTTTATGACATAAAAGGGATTTTTTGGTATTTTTGGAAAAATACAAGTCTTTTTAGCTTTTTCTTGGATTTTTGGCATTTTTTGGAAAATATGAAATTTTTTTATTTTTTTTGGAAAATAAAATATTTTTATCATTTTTTTATTATTTTTCGATTTTCTGGAAATTAAAATATTTTTTAATATTTTTCGAAAATAAATTATTTTTTGATTTTCTTATTAAAATATTATATAAAATAATATAAAAAGCCGACCCGGTCGAATCCGCGGGTTGGGTCCAACCCGGTCGCCCAAAACACAAACGGGCCCGCTACACAGGCCCGACTTTTTTTTTTTTAAACGACGCCGTGGCGGGCGTTTAGGGACGCCCGACCCAACCCGACCCGACGACACGGGTACCTAGTGGAACCCTACCCGGTTCAAACCCACGCCCGACCCGCTCTCTAACCCGGTTCATAGGCCGCGACCCGGTTCGTGAAACCTTACCTAGACGCCAGCCCAAATCCGCCCAACTTCGACCCGCCTTCCCCTTCGCCGACCCAGATTTCGGAGTTCACAAGATCCGGCGATTCACGACCGATGACGGACGGAGAGGTTCGGACGGACAGCAGCCCGGCGTCCGACGGCGGCGACGTCCATCGGCGGCGGCCGACCACTCAACCGGATCGACGACGAGGCTTGTGGCGCGGCGGTAGGAGACGCGACGAAGGCCCTCGGATGCGAGGTCGAGATCCGGAGATGGATGGGTTTCGAGAGAGGGGGGTGCGACGATGGCTACGCAACCGGAGGCGGCGGATACCTGGTGGCGGCGAATGGTGGTGGTGACGACGACAGGACAACGACGCAGTCCCTCGACTCTTAGATCCGGTGTGGCATTGGCGGGTCAATCGCAGCACGGTGTCGGGGCAGGGAACAGCAACAACAAAGCAGCGGTCGCAACAATGGCACAGAGCTTCCAGCTTCCCAAATCTGGCATGGCGCCCTTCGATTCCTCTCTAGCTCAGCCTCCACCCACTCGGATCTCTCCCCCTCGAGCTCGCTTGCCGCCGGCCTCCCCTGAAGTCTCTCGGAGGGAGGTCGTTCGAGTTTCGCGACCCGATCTCTCACATGCTCACTCGTTGGTTCTCCCTGAAGTCTCTCAAGGGAAGATCTCCGAGTTCGCCGTGTCCTTCGACGGAGCTTGTGGCCTGCTATTTATAGGCAAGGGGCGACCGATTGACGAAGCTTCGACCGCCGATCTTCGCGCACCGAACGGTCCTCCTCAGTTGAACTGGCGTCCCACCCGAGCTTATCTAGCGAAGCGTGCTCGGCATTGATGGCACCTGAGATCTTATCCTCTCCATCCTTTGCGCGTCGGCCTCCCTTGCGCGCGTGAGTTGCAGCGGCAAAGGAAAGGGAAGGAGGAAGAAGGAGAGAGAAAGGGGTTAGGCCGGGGGTGAAGAAGGAGGAGAATGGGCTGGGCTTTTGCTTTGCTTTTTTTTGTTTTTGCTTTTTTTTTCTTTTTATTATCTTATTTATCCGAAAAGACAAAATAAAATAAAATTTTAATTAATAAAATAAAATAAACCTAATTAAAATTGAGGCGTCAACAAACTGATATTCCTAATAATATCTAATTGTTTAGAGTACAAGATGACTTGGGCCCCAATGTCTCCATCATCTCATTCAAATTTAACTGATGCATGCTCCAAATCTGATTAATTAATTCTTGGACGGCATAACATGTGAAGGATGATATAATGAAAGATAAATAGTTGTCAAATTATTCAACAGGTTGTGTCAATTATTGATATATAAGCTTGAACAATTTCAAGTAGACAGACTTAGGTTCCAATTTCACCAATCTCATTCAACTATATGCCCAAATAGAGCTGTGCAAGCACAGCGTAATCACGATAAAGTCCATGTTAATCCTACACTAATTTGGAATGGAACGTAATCAAATGAAAGATACCGAATCTCACAAGCCAAGAAGGCTTCCCGTTGAACAAGGGAAGGATCTACATTTCGGAGACCAGCCCCGGTGTGGTGAAGGAGGCCTCTTGGCTCAGTTCCAAGCAGATTTCTCGACATTTTTGAAGTTCCATAGTGAAGAGATGGTTGATAATGGTCGTCTCGTGTTAATACTTAATGGGAGGGAAGATAAGGACTTTGCGAGCCTAGATGACTACTTCTGTTGCGAAAAACTTGGGGAGGCAATGGTTACCAAAAAAAAAAACTTGGGGAGGCAATTGCTGATTTGGTTTTAGAGGTAACTTTGTCTTAATCAACTTCTCAACTTTCATACACTCACATGGAAAGGGATGGATATTAAAGTTTTGATGGATTCTACGCGCAAATTAGATAGATATTGGGGTTTTAATATGTGATTAGTATGTCCTAATAAGTTATTGTTGAGTACGAAACTTTCATCACGTCCATTGCAGGGATAAAGTGTTGTCCAGTCACTCTGACAAGCATTCCAAAGAAAATTTTACTGAAAATTATGAATCAGTTTTTTATTAGTTTGCGTACCTTAACATTAGAGTCTGAAATCCGTTTTCTGCATTTGTAAGGATAAGTTAGTTGTAGTTGTCATGACCAAATCTTTCCAAACATCACGAGAATAATGGTGATAAAAAAAATAATAATTCAATATCTATTAAACTCATGTTACATCAAGGTGTGTATCCTAGCAAAACGATTTTCCCTTTCGCTTGGTCTTGTCTTCCTTTTCACCTTGAATTAGGGGTTTGTTAAGGAAGAGAAACTAGACACCTTAAACATGCCGTATTACATGGCATCTCCAGAGGAAGTTTAAGGCATAGTCGATGAAGAAGGGTCCTTCCAGATCAAACATATGGAGATAATGAAGATGGATAGGATTTCTCCAGGCGAGGATCCTCATAGCAAAGGAAGGAGGATGGCTATAGATATGAGATCCTTCACCGGTTCCATAGTGTCGCACCATCTCGGCGAGGAGATCTTGGACAAGCTTTATGGCGAGAAGCTTCCCATCATCCTAGGCAATGATTTGGCTAAGCATAGGAGGAAGGGAGTCAGCTTGGTTGTTGTTCTCAAAAAGCGTGTGCCGTTTCTTTGATTCTATTTGTTTGAGTTTATTAAGGTGCTTATGACTTATGGGTGATAAAGACAATAAAGACTCTTTTGAGCTTATGATAAGAGCCAACAAGGAGAAAATCAAGAGATCCATTTTATTTCCTATAAATTATTGTCAACATGGGGACAAGCAGGAGAGGGGTCTCAAGGGCTCTCCCGGGGCTGTGGCCACCGTGGTTGCAAGGCGTTCGGATGGTAACTTGCGGCATGAGCCTGTTCAGCACTAAGAGCAAATGGATTTGTGGACACGTTTTTTGTTCTTTGGCCTAGTAATTAGGCTTGTTCGGACATTGAGCATTTGTTCACATTTTCTCGATGATATGTAGGCTTCAACAAGTACTTTTCAACCAATATCCGACCCTTCGAGTTCATAGATTAAGTCTAGTTTTAATATAATAAGCTTGACTAGGGATCTAATAGGGCTACCTTCTCCATCTTTGTTTTGCGTTTGAATGATGAATTTAGGATGAAGTTTAATTAAAAAATCCAGGCGGGGCATCATATTAATATCTAAATTTGGTACATAGTTGGTTTGTACGTTGGAGGATATCCAGCTTGCGACCGGAAGTGTTCTATTCGAAACTTACCAATTACGTGCAAATGCTCTAAGATAGTGCCACATACATTTTTTTTTTTTTTGGTCGAAATAAACGGACTGAGTTCATTAACATAGTAAAGGAGTGAGACCCGGAAGATGGGCGTCATTACATAAAAGATCTAGCAAAGTTGTAGGAGGAGATGAGGCCCAGTTCAGAGGTAAGTAGCCATGTCTGTGGGCTTTTACTACCCAATCTGCTGCTAGGTTGGCTTCTCTTAGGCAATGGACTATTTGCACGTGTCTGAAGGCCCGCATTTTATCTTTGCACTTACTGACAAGTGCTTGTGTTTCCCAACTCAACACTTCTGAACTATTCATCGCTTTTACCAGTTGTGAGTTATCTAACTCAAATATCATCTCTTCGTGTCTTCTAGAAAAGAAAGCGTTCAAGGCCTCCCATAGAGCTAGGGTTTCGGCCACTAAAGGTGAAGACGCTCGTACCGCAACAGCCGCTCCTCCGACCATTCTTCCTCCCAAGTCCCTGCATATGCACGCTACGAAGTTTTCCTTTGAACTAGGTGTGTATGATCCATCTATATTTACCTTGTATGCTCCTTTCGGCGGTGGGATCTAGATCTGGGGGTTTTCAGCCTTATAATTTTGATTTCTTTCATCTTCAGCGAACTCTAAGCTTCCAGATCTGCCTTCTTCATGCTCAGTCCAGCGTTCAGCAGACCGAAGAACTAGTGGGTTGTGCCGAGCTCGCTGAACTTCCTTTCCCGATCTTCTGTGCGACCCAGTCCCTGCTTCATCTACGGGTGATTCGATGGTTTGTCCAAGGCTGTATGGTCGCCTCATCTAGTCTGATTTGCTTCCCAATTTTCCTTGTGCTCTGGGAGATCGGTGAAGCAGTCCCCTGTTCAGAGGTTGCAGGTCTACTTGTGCCGCCAAGCATCCCAAATCAGCGACGTGAGGCCCTCTCTGTTTGGCACTAGGTTCTTCAGTTGGCCCGAGACTAAGTGCTCTCCACATCCCGACTTGTTGGCTGCCCGATTCTCCCTGTGTTCGTGTAGATCGATGTACCGGTGCCCTGTTCGAGGGTTGCTGGCCGTCAGTGTCCATCAAGCATCCCAAACCAGCGGCTTGAACCCCTCTCTGTTCGTCCCTTTGATTTTCGATTAGCTCAGGACTGACCTCCCTCCACATCGCGGTTGATTTGTTGCCCGATTGTCCTGGTTGCTAGTCTTCTTTTTCCTTCCAACATCCCGAACCAGCATCTACAGGCCCTCTCTGTTCATCGCTGCTATTTGTCAGTTCACAAGGTGTCCCAGATGGATGAGTTTCTCTCAACCGTTCCTCTTTGTCGGCCATTCCTCCGTCTTCACCATGTTCCCGTTCTCTGCTTATGGGTTGCGATTTTTGTATCCCCGATCTGCCTTCTACACACCTCGATTCTTCTTCAGCTCGACGGTTAGATTCTTCACTTCGATTTCTCTACTCTTTTCTCTCTAGTCTTCTGTTTTCTTCGGCTCCCACTGGGGATTACAGCTCTTCTGATACGTTGTTCCCCTCAGCAGGTGGTGGCGCACGCCCTGGCTGGGCTTCTCCTCTTTGCGATTCTGCTTTATCTCTGTCTCGTCCCCTGCTATTGCCTAAGTTCCAGCGAATGTAACTCCTAATTATTGCTTGTGCTGAGTCTATAATTGCCAAAGCCACTGGTGTTTTACCTCGAAATATGGCCTGGTTTCGAGCCTTCCAGACATTCCATAGCGTAGCAGCCACCAAGCTCAGATTTAATGGGTGAGTTGACTGCTCTTTCAGATTATTGAACCATGCTTCGATTCTTGTCAAACCCTGACGGGTAATTTTAATGTTTAACACAGGGTCATCCCATATTTGCCTTGTCCAAGAGCAGAGTAGGAAGAGGTGCTCCGCCGTTTCCTTTTCATGGCTGCACAATGGACATATGGGGTCAGGTAAGATTTTTCTTCTAAACAGATTATCTTTCGTTGGGAGAGCGTTCTGACATAAGTTCCACATGAAAATTCGTATCTTAGGTGGAGTTTTCAGTGTCCAAATATTCTTCCAGAGTGAGGGTGGAGGTTGAAACGATGTTGTGGCTTGGTTTGCATTGCATTGCTCCATGGTTCTCTTTATGCAGTGGTACGCACTTTTGACTGAATATTTTCCTGCTTGATTGTCGGTCCATACAAGCTGATCTTCTTCTGTTTGAGGATTGATTGGTATAGTTAAAATTTCTTCAGCTAAGTTATCCTCGAAATGTGTAGCTACGGACCTTTCATCCCATTTTCCTTCTGCCTTATTGATAAGTTCTTATACGAAATATGGTCCATTAACATTGGTAGGCCCCTCAATAATACCCTTTTGCAGCCATTTATCCTCCCTGATTTTGATCTTTGATCCATCGCCAACTTTCCACATGACTTGGGATGCTATTGAATTTCTTCCATAGACCAAGCTTTGCCAACCCCACGAGGCGAGGTGTCCCTTATTCGCATGCCAAAAGTCTGTCTGAGGATAATATAATCCTTTAAATACGCTGCTCCATAGAGAGGTTGTATCTTTTCCTAACCGCCAAGCCTGTTTCCCCAACATTGCGCTATTGAAATAAAGAAGATCTCTGAATCCCATACCCCCTTTATCTTTTCTCTTCTTTAGTAGCTCCCAGCTTCTCCAATGAATGCCTGTTTTCCTCTCATTATTCTTCCACCAAAATGCTGCAATTTTCTTTTCAATGGCCTTACATATAGAAACCGGGATTTTAAACACTGACATTGCATATTGTGGTAATGCTTGAACCACTGTTTTCAGTAAAATTTCTTTACCGGCTTTTGATAGAAGCTTCTCCTTCCAACTTTCTAGCTTTGAACTAATTTTCCCGAGGATCCATGCAAACATCTGCTTTTTCGACCCTCCCCAATCAGAAGGAATACCCAGATATTTGCGTGTTTTATCCATAATAGGAACCCTCAATTCCCTGGCCATGTTCTCTTTTAATGACTGAGGACATCTCCTGCTGAAGAAAATCCCAGATTTGTTTAAATTAATCTCCTGTCCAGCTGCTAGACAATATTGGTTCAAGATCATGGCCAGATTTTGACATTTAAGAATTGTTCCTTTCATAAAAAAGATCGAGTCATCGGCAAAAAGTAAGTGAGACAGAGTAGGGCAGTGTCTATTTAGCTTAATGCCTGTGATACTCCCATTTTCCACAACCTCTTTCATCAATACTGATAATACATTAGCCACAATGATAAATAGATAAGGAGATAAGGGATCCCCTTGCCTGAGCCCTCTGGAAGGTTGAAAATACTGAAGAGGTTCTCCATTAAAATTAACGCTAAAAGTAACCGTGGTAACACATTGCATTACCCACTTCACCCATGTCTCATCAAAACCAATCTTTAGTAGGCATGCCTCCAAGAAATCCCATTCTACGCAATCATAGGCCTTTTTCATATCTAATTTGAGTAGTGCTTGGAATTTCTTTTTTCTGCTTCTGAGTCTGATCTGATGTAGTACCTCCTGAACAATGAAGATGTTATCCTGAATTTGTCGCCCTCCTACGAAGGCGCTTTGTTCCGGTGCTATAATTGCTGGTAATATGGTTTTAAGTCTGTTAACCAACACTTTGGACACAATTTTGTAGCCAAAGTTGCATAAATTAATTGGCCGATATTGATCTAACCTCTCCGGATTCGGAATCTTTGGGATTAGGGAAAGAGATGTTCTATTTAGAGCTGGTGGTAGATAACCAGTGTTCATAAAATTCTAGACCTCCTCTAACATGTTCCATTTGATGTCTTCCCAATGCTGCTAATAGAACAATCCATTAAGACCATCCGGGCCTGGTGCTTTAGTGGATCCGAGTTGAAATGCTGCTTCTGTCACCTCTTTAATATTGGCTTCAGCAACTAACATTCTGTTCATATCATTTGTGACTAATGCAGGCAGCTGGTTTATCACTGGTTCAAAAGATCGGGGGCCCTAGGATTCGTAAAGCTTCCTGAAAAATTGTAATGTATGTTCTTTCAATTGTTGTTGCTCAACCAGCCATGCATTTTCTGCATTGTGAAGCATGGATATTCTGTTCCTCTGTCTTCTTTGTATAGTTGTTGCGTGGAAGTATTTTGAATTTTGATCCCCCCATCTCAACCAATTGATTCGGGAACGCAACCCCCAATACATTTCTTCTTGCCTCCCAAACTCTTCAATTTGTGCTTGTATCTTTTTAAAGTGTTCCTTATTGAAGGAGTCTGTAGTGTTATTAGTTAAGCACACTATTTCCTGCTTCAGCTTGCTGATTTCCTTCTTGCCGTTCACAAACTTCTTTTTGCTCCATTTAGAAAGTGCCGTTTGAACATCCTGTATCTTTCCAACTAAACCTTGATGATGCTGGATTAGAGGAGCCCAAGAAGTTAACACTACTTCCCTGCATTCATCATTTTCAAGCCGAAAAGCCTCAAATCTGAAACTTTTTTTCCTTCTAACTTGGTTCGATTGACATGAGAGGATAATAGGACTGTGATCATAGCCTATTGCAGGAAGGGCAAAAGCTTCTGCTTCTGGGTACATCAACCTCCAGTCTAACGTACATACCACTCTATCTAAGCGTTCTTTTACATAATCTTCTCCTTCCCTGTTATTGGCCCAAGTAAACGCACATCCCTTACTTTCTATTTCCATAAATGAACAGGCATCCAGACAGTCCCGAAAAGATGTCATCCTATAGTTTTCGGCCATTCTTTTCCCCACTTTTTCCCAATAGAATTTCACTTCATTAAAATCCCCCAAGCACACCCAAGGTAAAGTGTTTTTAGTACTTATCTATTTCAATCTCTCCCAGAGTTGCAGCCGCTTTGGGTACGTATATGGAGCATGAACGAAGGTAATTCTCATCTTGTTTCTCCTGACCCCTTCTTCACATTTCAGATTGATAAAATTTTCAGCCATTGAATCGACTTCTAGATTGATCCGATCATCCCACATAATAGCCAAACCTCCCGCCACCCCCACAGGATCAACTACTAAACACCTCTAAAAGCGAAGCCTTCTTTTAATTCTTTGCACAACTTCAGATTTATTTTTTGTTTCCATCAGAAAAACCAAAGAGGGCCTGAACTGAGCCATTAAGGCTCTCAATTCCCGAACTGTCAAGGGTGAGCCCAACCCTTAACAGTTCCAACTCAAGATATTCATGGTTCATTTGGTGGCTTATTAGGGCTAGCCACCACAGCCCATGCTGTAACTTCTTCTGTCATCTGGATAGGAGTATCCATTAGTTGAGTTTCATCCAACCAGCCTTTTCCTGAGGTTGATGACTGATTGTTGGTTCTTTTTTGTTTCTTTGTAGAGGGAGTTTTTGGTTGGAATAGAGTTTTTTTCCCGGTGCTGTTTTAATTCATTGCTGTCTGGAAGTTAGGCTTATTTGACTGCTCCGTCCCAGTGATCATTAATGCTCTTTTCCCTGTATTGTACAGAGTTATCTCTTGTGTACGATTCAGATTTGTCTCCAATATCATCTGTTCCTGTCCTCCTCTTTCAAGATTCTGTGTGCGATTCTGACCATCCTCCAGCACTTCATTCTGTCTTGTTTGCTCAGGAGTTTCAGGGACAGTCTCATCCTCATTTTCAGGCAGGGATACTTCATTATAGAATACCTTCCAGAATGGGCTATGGACTGATGTTTCAGCTTTCAACCAGCTACCAAAGCAACCCCCCAGCTCAGTTTCGAATTTCGCGTCATCATAAGGTATATCTGGACAATAAGTAGCATAATGTCCAATTTTTCCACATGAGTAGCAGAAAAATGGCAGTCTTTCATACTTAAAATCTAGCCACACTTTCTTGTTCCCATGACACAGCAATTGTCCTACTCTCAATTTAGCCGTCACATCTAACTCCACTCGTGCTTTCCCAATTTTCTGAAAAGCAGGACCTCTTGCATCTGTTTTCACTTCGAGAACTTTCCCCATCGAGCTGGCTATCTTCTTTATCATGCTCTCCGAGTTCCATTCCAGCGGTAAGCCAAATATTCTTATCCAGAAAGCGCATGTGTTAAATTCATAACAGTGTGGGGGGGGTATCCGGCTCCCAATCCTGTAGTAGCAACAAATGGTTGGAGAAAGACCATGGACCTCCCTCTAATACACGGTTCTTATCCCCTTCATTTCTAAATACAAAGCTAATTTTCCCATCTTCTAAGGGTTTCACTTCCACAGTGTCATTTCTCCATGCCTTATTCATTGCGGTTGTAAGGGCTTGGAAGTTGATAGCAGGGTTTTTGTATATTTGCCCAACAAGGGACGAGCGACATTCCTGGATTTTTTCCTCCGATATCTCTTCATCCAGAATGTGCATATTATTTTCATACATTAACTTACCTAATTTGTTGCATAGATGGGCTAGGCGACCCACTGCTCCTTCTTGTTCTGCCATATTCCTCGTTGTTCTTACACTTCTGGGTTGATTGCTGCAGATGGATTACATTCTCTGGATTTGCGAGAAGAAGACCCACTTTATCTGTCTCCGAGAGTAGATCTGGCGTGGATTGGCCACGTAGGACATTCCAGCGAGGGTACCAACTGATTGTTCTGCGGCGTTAAGCTGAAGGAGGTGGTGGTTTCTGGGGGTGTGGAATCGGGGATTAGGGTTTAGGAAGAGACGAAATCCTGTATAGGCACCGACTGATTACTGCGGTGAGTATTCCAGCGCATTCATCTGCTGAAGACTCATGGGTTTTTGTGGGTAAAGGGGTGAATCGTGGTGGAAGATTAGGGTTGATGGTGGGATGAGGGGGGTTTTGCCATAGCTACTCGGTCGGTAAAGGAGAGCTCCGAGAGAGGAGAGGATGTTTAAAAGTTTGAATTTAACCAGTTTATAGGACTTATGAGGTATTTTCAAAAACAAAAATTATAATAAATTATTCCCTTGGTTTTAAAAAAGGAAGAAAAAATAAGAAATGTGGTCCCTTTCAATCTCTCTCTTTCCGATCTCATGATCATGGAAAAACCTACGGCCACGAGCCAGTTCAGCCTAAAGTGCAAATGGATTTGGACTAGTTATTTGTTCCTTGGCCTGGTAATTAGGTTTGCTCGGACATAGAGCAGTTGTTTACATTTTCTTAGTCATATGGAGACCAGGACAAGAACTTCTAGACCCGAAATCCATATGACCCTTCCAGTTCATAGATTAAGTCTAGTTTTAAAATAATACTTAAGCTCGACTAGGGATCTAATAGGGCTACCTTATTCATCTTTATTTCGTGCTTTAATAATAAATTTCTCCAAATTTACTTATATTTAGTCCATGGGGCCTTATGCCGGCTTACATGGTGTCGGCCAAGGAAGCCGATGAAATGGTTCGTAAGGAGGTATCCTTCGAAATCAAACATGTGGAGACGGTCGAAATCGATCTCGAAGGGATTTCACCCGATGATGAGGTTGAGGGTCCCCACAGCAGGCAGAGGAACAAAGGTAGCTAAAAAGGCTGCGACATGGATAGAGCAAGAAGGATCGAGTTAGTTGGCATCTTTATCACGCTGAAAAATGTATGCTTCGACCCCCCTGTTGACTAAGCTTCCATTTCGTAAGCAAATGTCCAGCTCCTTTGTTAGAAATAGACTGTGTCTCTCAACCGGAAAAGAGACATTTTTTTTTGCAAGATTCTTGTTATGTTTAAGCAAAAACCGATCCCAAATTCCCTAGCTGAACACCAAAATCCGAAACTTAGTTTAGTAGTAAATTAATTAATTATGTGGTCTACAATATGACTAATTATAGGTCTGCGACATGTGACGATTGTTGGTTCTGTAGCACTTTCGCTCTCATGACCATTGATTTTTTACAATGAGGCCTAGTGATTAAGAAAATGGCAAGGGAGTTTCCTACAATTGGTCGCTTAGTGAGGCATGGTACTTTATTGGGTTGGGTATGAATTATGAATGGTGATGAGTTGAAACGTTAGTCTATAGGGATACTAATGAAGCTTAAGAATCTTGTCCTCTCCCATCATTAGTGATGCAAATGGAATTGCGCACTTTCCTTGGAAAAATGTGACCCCTCCTCAATTTGGTTTGGGGTCAAGCCAATATCTTCCCAAAGAGACAAATCATAGTAACTTGTGGCCTTCATCTCTCTCTCTCTCTCTCTGTTGAACAAGTTTATGTTTCTGGTTTGTTTTTTATGTGTTAATAGTCTATTAAGCACTTTTATTATGTGGATTTGTTGTTGTACGTGTGAAGTTAGTGGGGTGTGGTGGTTATTTGTTTTTGTAAAGCCTATATAAAGGCTATGGTGTCAGTTTTTTTAGCACGTGGGTGTAAAACAAGACGTTCCTCTGTTTTTGTGCATATCAGAAAATTTCCTCTATTTTCCTCTGTTTTTAAGGCTGTTTTTGTGCACATCTCCATATCTGCATCTCCTCTAGTTTTTAACATTGGTATCAGAGCGAAGGTTGGGAAGAAAAGTGTGCGTTTGAGTGCTGTGAAAAGGTGAAAACCAAAAGAGAGTTTTTACTGCAGCAAGTACTTTCGTTTGCAGCAGTCAATGGAGAGTATTGCAGCAGGTTATTTTCGTTTGTAGCAGCAGCAGGTTGCTTTTGTGGTGGTTCTATTTTGCAGCAGCAGTAATGGCCTCAGAAACATTTGTACAACCTGCTATTCCACACTTTGATGGTCATTATGATCATTGGAGCATGTTAATGGAGAATTTTCTCAAGTCCAAGGAGTATTGGGATGTTGTTTCTTCGGGAGTTGCTGAACCTGATGAAGGAGTTGTGTTAACGGCAGCGCAAAAACGGCTTTGGATGCGTTAAAATTGAAGGATCTCAAGGCCAAAAATTATCTTTTCCAAGCAATTGACAGATCCATTTTGGAGACAATTCTTTGCAAGGATACCTCCAAGGAAATATGGGATTCCATGAAGAAAAAGTATCAAGGCTCAGCAAGAGCAAAGAGGCAGCAGCTTCAAATGCTTCGTTCGGAGTTTGAAATGCTACGAATGAAGTCGGGAGAGACAATCACAGATTTCTTCTCTCGGACAATGGCAATAGTCAATAAGATGCGGATTCATGGTGACAAGACGGAGGATGTCATCATCGTTGAAAAGATTCTTCGATCGTTGACACCAAAATTCAACTTTATTGTTTGTTCCATAGAAGAAGCCAAGGACATTGAAGAACTTTCCATTGATGAGTTGCAAGGATCCTTGTTAGTTCATGAACAAAAACTCCTACAACAAGAGACGGAAGAGCAAGCTTTGAAGGTCTCAACTGGAGATCATTCTTCATCAGCAGCAAGGGTGAACAAAGGAAGAGGCAGAGGAAGGGAGAACAACGATCGCAGTGGCTTCAGCTTTGATCAAAAGTCTGAAAGCTATTCCTATCGTGATTTCCAAGGGAGAGGAAGAGGTCGTGGAGGACGACATTCAACGGTTTTAGGCCAAGGTCGAGACAAATCCAAAGTGGAGTGTTTTAGATGCCACAGGTATGGGCATTACAAATCTGAATGTCGAACTAATTTGAATAAACAAAGAGTTGAAAGAACTAACTTTGCTGAAAAAGAAGAAGAAGTATCTCTTTTGATGGTGTGCCATGAGAAGGAAGAAACTCAACCAAATATGTGGTATCTCGACACTGGTTGTAGCAATCACATGTGTGGAGACAAGAAAATGTTTTTTGATCTAGACGAAACGTACAACAACACCGTAAAGTTTGGTGATAATTCCATTGTGTCGGTGATGGGGAAAGGAACAGTGGCAATTCATCCAAAAGGGACTTCGGTACAAACTATCTCAAATGTATTGTATGTCCCTGAATTGAAGACTAATCTGTTAAGTGCTGGTCAGCTGCAAGAGAAGGGATATGAAATCTCTATTAAAGGTGGGATTTGTAGAATCCAAGATGAGAAGTTGGGTTTAATTGCTAAAGTCAAAATGACGGGCAATCGGATGTTTCCATTGTATCTCCACAACACTACAAATTCATGTTTCTCTGCAAGATTGAAGGAGGAAGCCTGGTTATGGCATTTTCGCTATGGGCATCTTAATTTTGGTGGGTTGCGAACACTATATAAAAAAGAGATGGTGGAGGGTCTTCCTCAAATCTCTGCTCCTTTGGAAATTTGTGAAGATTGTGTTGTTAGCAAGCAACATCGTGCTCAATTTCCACAAAGAAAATCGTGGAGAGCAAAAAGTCCGTTGGCGTTGGTTCATTCAGATATTTGCGGACCAATATCTCCAATTTCCAATGGAGGTAAACGGTATATTATTACCTTCATCGATGATTTTAGCCGGAAGATTTGGGTGTATTTTTTGCAAGAAAAATCTGAAGCTTTTGCGGCTTTCAAGAACTTCAAAGCACTTGTTGAAAAGGATGGAGGAAATCAAATAAAGGTCCTTCGCACGGATCGTGGTGGAGAGTACAACTCGCTTGAGTTTACATATTTTTGTATGAAGCATGGGATCAAGAGACAACTTACAGCAACCTATACACCACAGCAAAATGGCGTATGTGAGAGGAAGAATCGTACCATTCTGAATATGGTGCGAAGTCTCTTGAGGGGAAGTAGAATTCCAAAAAGTTTCTGGCCTGAAGCAGTCAATTGGAGCATTCATATTTTAAATAGAAGTCCCACTCTAGCTGTTCAAAATATGACACCGGAAGAAGCATGAAGCGGCCAAAGACCTGCAGTAGATCACTTCAAGATTTTTGGGTGTATTGCCTATGCCCATGTTCCTGACCAAAAGAGGAAGAAGCTAAATGATAAGGGAGTCAAATGTGTTTTTCTTGGCATTAGTGATCAATCAAAAGCCTATAAACTTTATAATCCTATGACCAAGAAAATCATTATCAGCCGTGATGTGATATTTGATGAAGAACAAACTTGGCCGTGGGGTGAACAAGGTGTTGGTAAGCAAATTCCAACGAATTTTGAAGATGAAAATGAGCTGGTGCAGCAATCCACAACAACGCAAATCGCCACAGGCAGTGTCCAAAGTACAGCGGCGGCTGCGGAAACGAAGATCGGCCTCATCGTGTTCGACGGAGGCCCGCATGGATGAGTGATTATGAAGTAACAGGAGTTGATCAATATGAAGATCCACTTATCCATTTTGCTTTGTTTTCAGATTGTGATCCAACAACTTTTGATGAAGCAGTACAAAAAGAAAATTGGAGAATAGCAATGAATGAAGAAATTGCAGCTATTGAGAGGAATGACACTTGGGAGTTAACAGATCTTCCAAAAGGACATAAAACAATCGGAGTCAAGTGGGTGTACAAGACAAAATTGAACAAGAATGGTGAAGTTGATAAGTATAAGGCGCGCTTGGTGGCGAAAGGCTACAAGCGGGAATTTGGAGTGGATTACAAAGAAGTATTTGCACTGTAGCAAGACTTGACACAATCAGATTGGTAATTGCATTAGCAGCGAGAATTCATGGCCTATCTTCCAATTGGATGTGAAGTCAGCATTCTTACATGGTGATCTTCAAGAAAAGGTATTTGTTGATCAACCTTCTGGTTATGTGAAGCTCGGTAGTGAACATAAAGTTTATAAATTAAAAAAGGCACTATATGGGTTAAAACAAGCTCCCCGAGCTTGGTATAGTCGCATTGATGCCTATTTCTTGAAGAAAGGTTTTAGAAAATGTCCATATGAGCATACAATCTTTATTAAAATTGGTGATGGTGGAAAGTTGCTTCTTGTATGCTTATATGTGGATGATCTTATTTTTATTGGGAGTGATAGTGCCATGTTTGACAAATTCAAGGAGTCTATGATGGATGAATTTGAGATGACTGATCTTGGATTGATGCATTATTTTCTGGGCATAGAAGTTATTCAATCTGCAGCTGGAATCTTTATGTCTCAAAAGAAATATGTTCAAGAGATTTTGAACAGGTTTCAAATGAATAATTGTAACCCTGTGACTACTCCAATTGAAGTTGGATTGAAGCTCTTGAAAGATCCTTATGGAAGCAAAGTGGATAGCACTCTCTACAAGCAGATTGTTGGAAGCCTGATGTATTTGACGGGGACAAGACCAGATATCATGCATGCTGTGAGCCTTATAAGCAGGTATATGGAGCACCCAACTGAGTTACATTTACAAGCTGCAAAAAGGATTTTTCGCTATTTGCAAGGAACTAAAAATTTTGGGTTGTTCTATAAAAAGGGAGAAAAGTCAGATTTGTTTGGGTTTACAGATAGCGATTATGCTGAAGATGTTGATGATAGAAGAAGTACTTCAGGGTATGTATTCATGCTTGGTTCAGGGGCGGTTTCATGGTCTTCAAAGAAGCAATCAATTGTTACTTTATCAACAACTGAAGCAGAATTTGTTGCTGCAACTTCATGCACTTGTCAAGCCATATGGTTACGGAAGATTCTTGAAGAACTTCAGTTCAAACAGCAAAAAACAACTATAATCTATTGTGACAACAGCTCAGCTATCAAGCTGTCCAAAAATCCAGTTTTACATGGGAGGAGCAAGCATATAGATGTAAAGTACCATTTCTTAAGAGATCTTACAAAGGATGAAGTAATTGAGCTAGTTTTCTGTAGAAGTGAAGATCAAGCGGCTGATATATTTACCAAGCCCCTAAAGTTGTCCATGTTTCAGAAGCTGAGAAAGCTCATTGGTGTTCGTTTGTTGGATATTCCAAATTGAGAGAAGGTCCTTTAAACTGATTGTTTGCAACATCAGTTTAAGGGAGGGAATGTTGAACAAGTTTATGTTTCTGGTTTGTTTTTTATGTGTTAATAGTCTATTAAGCACTTTTATTATGTGGATTTGTTGTTGTACGTGTGAAGTTAGTGGGGTGTGGTGGTTATTTGTTTTTGTAAAGCCTATATAAAGGCTATGGTGTCAGTTTTTTTAGCGCGTGGGTGTAAAACAAGACGTTCCTCTGTTTTTGTGCATATCAGAAAATTTCCTCTGTTTTCCTCTGTTTTTAAGGCTGTTTTTGTGCACATCTCCATATCTGCATCTCCTCTGGTTTTTAACACTCTCTCTCTCTCTCTCTTATGGAAAAGTCCAGGCAAAAAGCACATGAGAGCCAATCAAAGAATTGAGGATATCTATGTTTCACCAATGTCACCTTCTCTCTCCCCCCTCCCCGGTTGAATTCAAGCGCCAGAAATCCGACAAGCAATCTTTGGTCATTTGTCATGAGCCGTTTTTGAAAATTGAAATTCTACCGACGGAGAGTTCAAGACTTAATTATGATTTTTTTCATGTACTCTCACATTCACACACTCCACTCTCACGCTTCTTGCTCTCACCATCACTTGGTCCACACACTGCACAGCACATTATGACCCCCTGCACTCTTGTTATTCTCTCTTATCACGCCACTCCTTACATCCCTCTCACGAGAGCGGCAGATGCACAGGTTGTGTTCTCCATTTAATGCACGCTCTCTTTGACTATTAGCCAAGTGACTTGCTCAAGGATTGCCTCTTGGATTCTCCTAAACACTGACGTGGGCTCCTTTCCACCTCTATTTCTAACCGCTTCAAAATATTTGTAAAAATTATGCTAGACTAACTCGAGTAAAATGGATCATATTTCAACATTTAATAAAATAGGAAAGTTAATTGAAGCAGACCACGTCAAAAAAGCACCAGTACCCCAGTCAGGAAAGACGACAACGACAACTGGAACGATTAGGACAGGAGTCGAAACAAAAGAAAAAGTTCGGGAGGTGAGTGGGAGAAGGCATACCAAGCTTTCCTAATCATCAAAAGATGGCCTCCTCTTCTTCTCCCTCCTGACATGGAAGCGGCGGTGCATGTTTTCCAAGCAGTGACAACAGTGTAGAATCAGCAAAAGACGGTGGGAATACACACCTGCCGTATCAACCGATCTCAAGACCTCAGCGATCACTCTTCGCCATGGATGTGAAACGAGTTCTCTTCATGAGCAAAGGAGACGGAGAACAAAGCTACGCTCAGACCTCCACCTACACGGTTCGTTTCATTCAATTTAATACCCCCATTTCAGATATAAATAGGCATGATCAATCGCCAATCGTGATTCATGGAATATAATTTCCTCTTTTGATAGTATTGAAAGTCGTGGTTCAATGTTTTCTCTAAACTACGGGATAGGGTTGGTTTATGAGAATGGTTCGTTTCTTGCATTCCAGCAAAAGGTTGCGTCTGTGACGAAGCCCACGATAGCGAGTACAGTTGGCTCTCTACTTGAGGAAGATTTCTTTCCGTGCGAGCTTCTAAATGTGGCCGATTTAGGCTGCGCTTCGGGTCCTAGCACAGTAACTTTCATGTCTACCGTTATAGAGAATGTGCAGAAGAAGTGTGCGCGCTTGAATTGCCCCCCGCCTCAGTTCCAATTTTATCTTAATGATCTTCCCGGAAATGATTTCAACACATTGTTCAAGAGCCTGTCGAGCTTCTCACAAAGCTATGAAAGCTTATCGTGCTTTATAATGGGAGTTCCGGGTTCTTTCCACGGAAGGCTCTTCCCTAGCAACTGTGTGCACCTTGCGCATTCTTCTTATAGTGTCCATTGGTTATCTCAGGTAAATTTGAATGAATATATGTGTGTGTGCTTCCAATGATTGTTGTGGTGAATATAATTGCAAGAGTTACATGTAAGGTCAACATACCTTATAGATCACGGATTAGGTCATCTAATAATGTTTCATTGTTTAGAGTGCAAGATGACTTAGGCTCAAATTTCTCAACTATCTCACTCAAAATTTATTGATGCATCCGATATAGCATGTGAATGACAATATCATAAGAGAGAAATAGGTGTCAAATTATTCGACTGATCATATTAATTATCGATATATAAGGTTCAGCTATTTTTAAGTAGATGGACTTGGATTTGACTCTCACCAATATCCCATTTGACTCATGCATACATACTCGAAAGAGAGCTGTAATGCAAACACATCATAATCGCGATATATGGTCATGTTAATCCTGCATTAACTTGGAAGTTAAGCAAATGAAAGGCACCAAGTCTCATGAGCGAAGAAGGCTTCCCGTTGAACAAGGGAAGGATCTGCATTTCGAAGGCTAGCCCCGACCTGGTGAAGAAAGCCTACTTAGATCAGTTCCGAGCAGATTTATCGGCATTTTTAAAGTCCCGCTGCGAAGAGATGGTCGATAATGGTCGCCTGGTGTTGGTACTTCACGGGAGGAAAGAAGAGGACTTTGCGAGCCTGGACAGCCTCGACATGTGGGAAAAACTTGGAGAGGCAATTGCTGATTTGGTTTCAGAGGTAAAGTTATTTTTTATTAGCTTTTCAGCTTTCATAAATTCTACACGTTACAAGACATGGATATGTAAGTATAGATGCATTATGTGCGCAAATTAGATAGATACCGGGGTTTTAGTATGTGATCAGTACATACCAACACACGACAAAACTAGAATTTAATGTTTTGAGTACCAAACTTCCATCATGTCCATTGCAAGAATAAAGTGTTGCCCTGACCCATTAACATGCCTTGCAAAGGGAATTCAGTCATTATTATAAATCAGTTTTCATCTTATTTCGAGCTAACGTGTCAATACAGTCAACATCAGATTCCAAAATCCACCATTTCCACATGTGATAATACTAATGGGACTTCAATTAAAAAAAATGATCATTCTATATATATTAGACTTACGCTGGACCAAGGCGTGTGTCATGGCAAAATGATCTTCACTTTCGCGTTTCAATCTTTGAATCTTTTAGGGGCTTATCGAGGAGGAGAAACTAGATACCTTAAATGTGCCATACTACATGGCATCCTCAGAGGAAGTTCGAGGCATCGTCGATGAAGAAGGGTCCTTCCAGATCGAACATATGGAGATGTTCGGGGTCGACGCTGGAGGAACCGCACCAGATGAGGATCCTCGTAGCAGGGGAAGGAAGATGGCTAAACATGCCAGATCCTACACGGGTTCCGTAATCTCACACCATCTCGGCGAGGAGGTCATGGACAAGCTCTATGGCGAAAAGCTTCCCACTATCCTAGGTGATGATTTGGCTAAGGGAAGGAGGATGGGAGTCAGCATAATTGTTGTGCTCAAAAAGCATGTCCGTTGAATTAGTAATTCCAAGTGTCATCTGAAAGGACCCTTTGTGTTTCCAAGTGTTATCTGGAAGGATTCCTTTTTGTTAGGGTGCGGTGATTTTATATTGCATTAGGCTGATTTCATTAAGGTGCTTATGATTTAATAAGTAATAAAAGAATCTTTTAAGCTGATGATATAAGAACAAGGAGGAACGCGGAGAGAACCATTTCATTTTCCTACTAACCATTGTTAACACGTATACAAGCAAAGGAGGGCTCAGGGGTTCGATCAGGGTTGTGGCCGCCGACGTTGCAAGGCGCTTGGTCAGTCCATCGTAGGCATGACAAGCCACGGGCGGGAGGGTCCTGTTGATCCCAAGTTGCTAATAAATGGACTCGAACATGTTCTTTGTTCTTCGGCCTGAACCGACTAGTTAGGCTCGTTCGACACAAGCATTTGCTCACGTTTCGTTAATCATGCGTAAGACTCGGGCAAGAACTTTTAGATACGATGTACAGCCCTCCCGCTCCTAGATCTAAAAAGTCTAGTTTCTATACACGATAGTTATCATCAGCCAAAACGTCGTACGTTTGCTGCTTTTTGTCACACTCAAGAAAGCAACGAGCACCTACGATTGCTTCATTACATGAAGACGGCCTCCGGCGGAGACGGCGAATATCCGAGCAAAGATGCCATGTGAAAAAAAAAAAAAAAAAAAAAAAAAGTGGAGGGGGGAAGCGGATAAACATGTCGAGCGTTCTGATCTGCACATTATTATATTTCACATCACAGAAGACAACAAAATTCAACAAGACGGAATCGATCCGTGGTGCTTGAGGACGACTCGGTGGAGTTAAAGAGAACACCTTCTTCCTTTCTTCTTTTTCTTTTTCTTCTCGTTTTTCCTTAAATTATTTTGATGTGACGGATCACCACCTTCACGATAAAACACATATAATACAAGACGCTGCTTACAGATTGGACCCCCCTTTACATTCCACAGGTCATGCGCGGGGGGGGGGACCCTCCTTCGGCTAAAGTTGAAAGCGAAAAGAGCCTTTGCAAAGCACTATTGAGAATTACACAAATCTTTAAACACATGCCAGACACACATAGGCAGAAACCAAAAGAAGTCGGGCCCGCCAGCTTTTTTTTTCAATCATCTTAGGGTTTTTCCTTGACGCCGGAAGCGACGGGGACGATTCAGGGGGCATCACCGGGTCTTGAAAGGGATGGCCCTGATCACCACTTGATGGTAGAGGGCGGCAAGCGCTGCACCAATGAATGGTCCCACCCAGAAAATCCACTGCACCGAAACAAGATGCCACTGTTAGTAATCGAGGAAAGAAGATAGGGGAGGGAGCTGGTACTTGCAGCTCCAGGAAACTTCGAGGGAAGTTAAGGGGGACACTCACGTGGTCGTCCCAGCCACGGTCTCTGTTGAAGATGATGGCCGCGCCGAGGCTCCTGGCCGGGTTGATGCCGGTCCCAGTGATGGGGATGGTGGCCAAGTGCACCAGGAACACCGCGAACCCAATTGGCAGCGGGGCCAGAATCTACATAAGTGCACGGCCAAAGCAATAATTCGATGTCATATATCCGTTGCTTGGTGATGATACTAAAAGGGAATGATATGCTCCGCCCGCTTAATTCTTAGCAGTTAAAGGAAGCTTACAGGGACGTGAGAGTCTCTGGCGCTACGCTTAGCGTCGGTGGCAGAGAAGACGGTGTAAACGAGCACGAAGGTACCGACGATCTCGGCACCGAGGCCGTCGCCTTTGGTGTAGCCAGGGTTGACGAAGTTGGCGCCCCCGTTCAGCCTCTCGAACGTGCTAGCCTTTTCGAACCCTTTCACCACGCCGGCCCCGCATATGGCGCCCAGGCACTGCATCACCATGTAGTAGACGGCCCTCGTCAAGGACAGCTTCCTCCCCAGGAACAGCCCGAACGTCACCGCCGGGTTTATGTGACCACCTAGACGTCCGCAAATAACCAAATATCATCACTGAAAACTTATAAACCACGGAGAAAATAGCAGACTATAGTGGATTTAACTAGCTCTTGAAAACCTAGCACAGGGTACTTGTTTGATGATAGAGGTGAATATCTTAGTAAAATAAAAGACAGAAAGAAGGATCCTAAGTAATTACCCGAGATACCGGCGGTGCAATAGACGAGAGCGAAGATCATGCCTCCGAAGGCCCAAGCGATGCCTTGAATTCCGACCGTCGTGCACTTGGTAGGGGCTTTCACTACGCCCATCACGGTCAAGATGGTGATGTACAGGAACAGGAACGTGGCCATGAACTCGGCGATCCCCGCCCGGTAGAAGGACCACGACGTCAGCTCCGAGGGCTCAAAGAGCGGCGCCGGCGGGGGTTCGGCATAGTCCCGCCCGTCCTGGCTCTGGGCCGCTGTCCCAATCGGCTGCCTCTCCGGGAACTTATTGGCTCCCTCCCTAACGTCCTCTTCCTTCCCCTCCATGCCTCCCTCTTGCTGGTCTCTACGGTTCGATAGTTCGCGACTGGATCTAACTGGCGGTTTGGTCGGACTCCGATGAGGGACGGAGACTGGGTGCGGTTAGGTTATAAAGAGTGGGCAGTGGGGAGAGTTTGGCTTGAGAGAAGGTGGTGGGACCCGAGTGGGAGATTAGAGAAGTGAAATTATGATAATTGCGTCATAATATAAGACAACCGACCAATCATGTCAGGATGGCAATTCATTCGTTTTTTTCTCTATGCTTTTTACTCTCGGATGGGTTTTAAATTCAAGCTACGACTTTATAATACGATCGTGAATGCGACATGTCGAACGACTCGAACTTAGTTGGCAAAAATGTGTCCACAAGGGTGTTAAGAAATCAATCTCCATGACGCAGGTCCGGTCACCGACCATTCTGCATCAAGCACATAGAAAAAGAAGCATTGAAGTCACGCCTTAGAGAAGGGAAAAGACAAACCTCCGAGGAATTGGTGGCATCAGGTAAAACGATTGGGACATTGTAATTGAGAAATCGTGAAGATCTCATGTGCAATTATTGCTCAGTATAGTATCGCATGTTAGGTTGAAGAGGCGAACTCGAATATGTTATTTTTAAGATGACTCAAAATATCAATTAAATGTCGTTTATTTCCAATTGCAACCTAGTTTGTTATATAGCATAAGTAGCAACATGCCAACCGGTATGGCCACAACCATAACGATGACAAGTCAAATCTTTTTCCGCTAAATAGAATTGTTGTGTCACAAACGATGCATCTATCGAGAAATTACCGATGGACTATACATATAATCATATAGGAACTTATGCTACTCAATCCGAGGTTAAAAGACAAAGGATTGGAATTGGAAAGGAATCCCATCGTTGTCACGTAGATTAAAAAATCACAAAACGATCAGTTGTCAAACAAATTGGTCGGAAATAATTAATAGGTAAGTAGACACCGCATTTGCGCTTTGATCATCATCATCAAGACGCTTGATCGAATTATTAATCGACGACGGCCACTGCTGACAACTATAACCTTATCTCGCCCCATTATTTATTTTTCCCTTCCCATGGTCGCCCTTTGCATATTATTTAATATGCTCTATGATTGTCGATAGCAGCGACCAATGCTATCCACAGGTTCGATGGAAGCAAAACGACACGTAGCAGTTCCTCTAGATAAGGACCACCTTGGCTGTGAGACTTTTTTGGCTTATAGTACTACTTTAGCTCACCTAATTTGATTAGACTAGCTATATTTGCGGCAATGAAGAGGATTGAAATTAGTCCGTAACCCGTGTTAGCGAATTTCCGGGCTTTAATTTGCCATGTTTCCTTAATATTTGCTGCAAATTAACGAACGCCATAATTCATGAGTATACAACAGGTCCACATTTGATACCCAAATGCATGCCAAATGGCCGTAGCCCACAAATTGCGACCGTGATTGAACATTCGTGCTACAAATTGGAAAGAATTAAATGCAGATGAAACCCAAATTCAAATGGAGAGAGAGAGAGAGAGAGAGAGTTCTCCAAGTTAGTGAGGATCACATGCTGGGTGAGGGAATAAGAATAGGGACGGAAGCTAGAGGTTGAAAAGGAAATTGTTGCGTGTCTTTCGCTGTACACTACAGTGGAAGTAGGTTAGAGATGTGAACCGCAGCATAGTTTTTAGGTAAAAAATAAAGAGAAACTGTGATAATTTAAATCTGCTTACGTAAATAGTGGTTAAACCCTACAAGTCCTCGCGGGCATGAAAAGTTGTTTGAGAGAGCTCGTGATGAGTATTCATTTTGTTTTTCCAGAAAAATGTCATCTAAGTTTTAGAAGTGGAGAAAAAGTTAAATATTTATGCGGCTTGAAAGATTTCGATTGTTCAATGTTAAGTAAATGTCGATATTGAAACACTCCGGTGAGTAGGCAAATGTCACTATCCTCACTTTGTCGTATTTACCAATGACCTGCCAAGTAATTTCTTGCTACATTGTTGTCCACCAATTGACTAGTCAGGTAAAGTTACTTTTGATTGTACAAATGTTAGGATTCTGCCATCTCCCTCTCATCTTCACATACTTTTCTCCTCCAATTTCTACGGAGGGGAGGGTTTGAATTAGAACTATCCATTCCTCCCTTTTTCCTTTTCCCTTTTTCTTCTCCCTTTTTCCTTTTCCCTTTTTCTTTGACTGATGTGTTTACTTTCCTCCCGTTTTGAAGAGCTTTGCTCTTCCAATCTTAGATCTAGAAGTTTCTCTCCCATTTCGACAAGGTTTCTATTTTGATCTAGTCTAAAATTTGAGATTTTTTTAGCATAAGATTTCATTGTTTCTCTTCATTCAAATTTCATTGGTGTACAAGTTCAGTTTTGAATTAGATTAGATGAACTTTTTGAAGGCTTCACTCACCTTATTACTCTGAATGGCGATGATGTTGGAGACGCCAAATTGAGATGCGCACCAATAAAAAGCAAAATAGTAGTAATAACTAGAGATCTTGGCGTGTGTTTATTACTGAAGATGGATTCAATAATCAGTCACCGATTTTGTTATGAAAAAGTCACGAATATGCTCTTTGAGTGTGTGGTCCCTAATCTTATTATGATGATTCATCTTCTAATAAAGAGTTTGTTTTGTTTTGGATTTATCTCAAATTTGTCTTGATTTGTAGTTGAACTGTGTCTCTATATTGTTTATACATGAAATGTTTCTTTTTGACAAAAAATATAAATAAAAAAAGATACTCTTGATTCATTGTTTATTTAAGGTGCCATCCGAAAGGATTCATCTGAATTGTATTAGTAGTAAAAAAATGAATGAACGTGAAGAAGACCCTCTTGATGTGCACGTACTAATTCGCAATCTCAACATTGAGAGGACCTAATTTCCCCCGGTCCAATAGACAAAGCTCAAGATGAGTGTTCCGGGTACGCAAGGATTCGAGAGAAAAGTGAAATTTAGCTTGATTTGATGTCTAATGACAAAAATTATGATAACCAGTTGAAGGTTTTAAATGGTTGAATAACAAACAATGAGGGGAGTATTTAGTATTTTCACTGAAAAATGATAGAGAAATCCATGATCTTTACAAATCATAAGTCATAATCTATTGTATGGCTGTCAATTTATGTTGGTAGTAACAAACTAGGAGGTGCATTGTACCACATCGAAATGATATAAGTACATATGTAGATGAGATTGGCACTAATCAACTATTGTTATTTTCTATCTATTAAAATTTGAATTACTTGTTATAAAATAACTAGTGCATCCTATTGAAACAATATAATTTTTCATAATAGAGTAACAGTTATTTTTTAATTATTTAACTTTGAATTTATTATTTTTGCGTAATGGTTATTAGACACTCTTACAACCATTGGAAAGTTGTGTTTGTTCAAAAATAACTTCTTTATCTTTGAAAGGTTGTATCCGTTCAAATATATTTATTCAACATTTGTGTTCAATTCTTTGTAGAATGTTCAAATCTTTTTATACTATTTTTCTTCCTTTTTTTTGTTTTTTTTTCGAAAGAATATATAGCCATTATTTCCAATTGTTTCCCATAAGAGACTCTAGAGACATACTAAAATTGTTATCTAATATTTTTATTTGAAACTCTATTGTATACTAGAGGATATTTTTGCCAATGACCATTAGTAATGATATGAGGCAAATAAATACTCAAATTAAATAATATCACACCTCAAAATCTAACTTGATTATTCTATTGATTTGAAGCTATATTTTTTGCAACAATTTAGTCATTAACATTGCAATTTAGCCAATATAGTTCTAAACCTTTTAACAATTTGTCATTTTTTGCTAGAAATCGAAGATGTAGATACCTTTTACAATTTTTTTTTAAATATGAATTTTATTTTATTTTTTATCTTTTCTTCCATTGTGGCTAGTAGTGAGAACTTGATGACTCTTATCGACCACAATCTGAGAGATAAAAGAAAAGAAAAAAATTAAAAATTAAAAATTAGAAAATAAATAAAAAAAATTAAAAATTATTCACATCAATACCGGTCATGCCACATAAGATAGAGAGCATCGACAACAACAATTTTCAGCTAAAAATAGACAAAATGACCACATTAATAATTGTCAAAGGGTTAAGGATTAAATTGATCAAATAAAAAGATTACGATTTCTTTGATAATTTTTCGAGCTCGTAACGTGCCCCATTGCTCTAAGCATAGTATGATGGTTAAGTTTGTCTATGGGGAGCTGATGAGCCGGCCTGGGCTGGAGACCCAAAATTGCAAATCGAATCAAAGGTATCAAAAGAAGGCCACACGGAGAGCAAGAGCCCATGATTGTTCTATAGGCATTTGGTTGCGAGTGAACAGAAGAATGTGACTGCTTTTGGGGAGACGCCAAAGAAACGAGCCGTAACTTCAAGCCCAGTTTGTTTAGTGCCGGTCCACCAAAGTCGGTGCAGAATACGAACTTGCAGAGGCAAGCTTGCTCGGAAAGAGGCCGTCAAAGTGGGGGTGATTGATGATGGACTGGGCCGAGAGTTAGGGCCATTAAAGAACCTGGCCCGAACCAACAAAAGAATCAGTTCTTCTTGGTTCGTGCCTCGTTCTGATTGGGTAATGGTTGAAAGGATTGGGTATTATTTCGGTTCCGTTCGGTTTGGTTCTACTGAAATCCGAATGGTTGAGGGCCCTACTTGATCCATCCTAGGTCGGCCCTAATCTGTTGCCGATCATCTCTACTGCTAGGAGCCATACCAGGACAGATTAGATAGGGGAAGTAGCTCCAACATGGTACATCCTAATAACCCGTGTGAAAGTGAAAAGCGACTTATTACTCTTTTCTTGTTATTCATGCAAGATCAACTCCTCACATGTTGCTTTATGTTTTTCTTCCTCACACTCCCAATTGGATCAATATATTCATTGAGCCCTAGCCCTAAATCTACCTCTAATTGCTTTACATCCTAGGGATTCCGAGATCCAAAAGAGGGCCAACAGGAAGCCTTTTTAACTATTTCCTTAGGTTGGAAATAAGTTTTAGCTATTAAATATATAATTTTGTCATACGATGATCGCTCACTAGAACTTGACAAGTCAAAAATTAGCCAAAGCCTTATGCAGAGTCAATGTCCTTGAAAAAGATGTGCCTTGCATAACTATTTCTCATATAAAAAAAGAGAGAGGGACATTATCTATTAGCATGTGAGAATTGCTCTCTTTCAAGATAAAGGCTCTCGCCCTACTCATATTTTGACCAGACATGGCGAAATTCAAATCCATTGGCTGAGATGAGTGGCTCTTGGCTTACTTCCTTTAGGCTAGAAAGACTATGTGTTGATAAACCAAAACCACCTCAACCAAAGATTGAAGGGCTTCCAAAGTCGATACGTAGGTTTCAAGGGTTGGAATTGAGGAATGGGGAGAGAAACTGCATCGGTAAATTTACAACAAGTTCTTTCAGGGTTACATTTCATCTTTTATGTGTATATTTTCTCAAAAATCAAAAGCTTAAGCCAAGAGACGGACCGTTCTTTCCAAATTAAGCTATGCTAAAGATATAATGATAAGAGGATATAGTTGATTTAACAGTCAAAAATTAGGCAGAGCCTTATCTAGAGTCAATGTCCTTGAAAAAGATGTGCCTTGCACAACTATTTCTCATATAGAGAGGGAGGGAGGGAGGGAGGAGAGAGAGAGAGAGAGAGATTATCTATTGACATTAAGGGTACGAATGATAAAATTTCTACTTTTCTATTCTTCTATTTCTTTGTTCCTCGGAATAGGTTTGGAACAAAAATTTGTTTGGTAACGCAATTTGATTTTTCTATTTCTAAAATATATTTCTATTCCGAAATAGATTTGAAAAAGAAATTAAAAGCTAAACTTTTTAACTTCTCAATTTTCGAAACATAAATTAAGAAATCCATTTCTAACTAGAAATCAATTTCTATTCCAGAAATTTTGTAATGTGTACCCTAAGCATGTGAGAAATTGTTCTCTTTCAAGATAAAGGCTCTCACCCTACTCATATTTTGACCAGACATGGCGAAATTCAAATCCACTCGCTCCAATGAGTGGCTCTCGGCTTACTTCCTTTAGGCTTGAAAGACTTAGAGGAATTTAGATCGCCTATGAATTGTTAAACCAAAACCATCTAACTAGAGATTGGAGGGCTTCCAAAGTCGATATGTAGGTTTCAAGGGTTGGAACTTAGGGAATGGGGAGAGAAATTGCATAGGTAATTTTACGACATGTTGTTTCAGGGTTACATTTCATCTTTTATGTGTATATTTTCACTCAAAAATCAAAAGCTTAAGCCAAAAGACAGATCGCTCTTTTCGAATTAAGCTGTGCTAAAGATATAATGATAAAGAGTATATAATTGATTTAACAGGCAAATGGTACTTCGAAATTGATTACTGAAAAATCTCTGGGCTATTTTTTCAACTCATTTACAAACCAAAATCGCATACCATCTCAAGATAGACTGAGAAAGCCGAAGCCCTTTTACATTCCACCCCATCAATTGTCTGAAACAGAAGTTGCACTACAATCAATCCACTATAAAAATTATTATACAAAGAATAAATAATGGATCTCTATCCCTATTCAAATGCAAAAACAAAAGAAGAGAAGAGAAGAGAGAGAGAGAATTCTATCATTTTTTTTTTTTTTGTGGGAACAAAAATTCGGTCAAACTTTGACGAAATAATAACGTATTTGAACGAGTTGACGCTCCCGTCAAAGTCAAACCCGCCCAAGTCTCCACCTTTCTTCCCCTCGCTCGGTCATGGCCGGCCGGTCAAGACGCCTGACCGCGCTCTCGGCTGAACGAGTCGCTCAGGAACGTCTTAGCGGCGTCCAAGCTGGGGAAGTAGGTCGGCTCCAGGAACATCTGGCTCAGCGAGTCGTCCCGCTCGAGGCTCATCGCCGCTCGGCTCGCCGTTGCCTCCAGGCTCCCCACCGCCACCCCGAGCACCTGCCGGTACGCGAAGAAGAACCTCTTCATCGCCGCCTCGATCGCTTGCAGCGCTTGCAGGAGGTGGATCTTGGCGTACTGCTCCCTCTTCTCGCCGCCGCCGAACAGCCTCATCGCCGCCTCCTGCACCCTCGGCCCTCCCTTCGGGTCCACCTCGACGCCGAGGATGTACGGCACCTTGTGCTTCAGGTCCCTGCACTTCCTCGTCATCGCGACGAGCCCTCTCGAGCGGAAGCAGAACGCCGCCGCCTCGCTCTGGAGGTCGAGCTGGTTCTTCAGCCGGAGGAAATCCTCCGGATCCATCAGCAGGTGAAGGTCTTCGATCTCCGTCATTAGCTTCCATGTCCGCTCGAGCAAGTAACAGTACGTCGCTGCCGTCTCGAAGCTCTTGCTCTCGATTTGCTCCGCGACGCGATTCAAGAGCTCGTTCGACGCCTGAACCCACGACTCCAGGATCTGGTGCGTCGTGTACAGGTTTTGGTTCTCGTGATTCTGGATCTGGTGATCGTACGGATTCTTCGCGAGGGAGCGAAGCTCCCCGGGCTTGCAGACGGCGTCGTACTCCAGGCTCGGCTTCCCCGTCAGGTTCGGCTCTCCCAGGCCCAGCGTGTAGGGGCACCGCCTCATCTCGCACTCGATGGTGTACAGGATCTTCTGCGCCACGTCCTCCGACGTCTGCCACGTCCCCAGCCTGGGCAGCAGGCTGGCTTCGCTCGTGCGGCTCACCACCGTGCCCGCGGCCTCGCCCCCGGGGAGCCGCCAGACCTCCGCCGAGCTGCAGTTGCGAGCCAGCACGCCGACGCCCGAACTCACGTCCGCGATCGGCGCGCCGCCGCGCGTCTCCGCCTCGTCCTCCTCGCTCTCGATTATAGCCGCTATGAGCCCGATCTGGGTCGCGGCCAGCGCCTCAAGCCGCCGCTTCCACTCGCGCCGGTGCGCGTACGGCCTAGGGTCCGACAGCACGGTCGAGACGAGCCGGAAGGTGATCTCGAGCGCCTGCAGGGCCGGACGGAGGAGGGGCTCGGACTTCCAGTCGGGGAACTCCCTGCAGCCCCAGAGCCGCCGCAGCTCGGGGAGGCGCAGGTACACCTCGTAGGCCGAGGAGGCCGAGCCCGAGGCCGCGGGCACGTCGGCGCCGCCGCGGAACGGCGTGGGGATCAGCAGGTTGAGCTTGTTGGAGAGCCGGGGCGACTTCCTGGACATGTCGGGGGCGGCGGCAGTTGTCGTGGCTCTCTTTGCTTTCCAGTCTAGATCGACCATCTTCGCAGCATCAAACGACTTAAAAAGGAAACGAAGGATTTCTTCCTCCACTCGTCTGTTTAGGTTTGGCTTGGCTTTGGTAATTCGAAATTGAGGAGGAGAAGAGGAGAGAGAGGAGGGCATATATAGAAGGAAAAGGCGTGTGGAATGGAAAATACGGGTGGCATAGGGAAGGGGGAATTTGTCAGAAGGTCCGTCGTTCTTTTATTGGTTTAAGAATCGAAATCGAAACGGTGCGGGGAGAGAGAGAGAGAGAGAGAGAGAGAGTTATCCACAAAGCCTAACGAAGACGAGATTGTCGGTATGTCGAACGGGGGGTGGATGGAGCTGGGAAATTTCAAGGGATTGGAACGTGGAATCGTTGAAGTTGGACCTCCCCTTTCTCTTTTGGTCTTCCCTCGAGTAAAATGCGACAGTGTCGTCGTAGCGTCTTCCTGCGTGACAGCCCAGTGACACTGCGCCACGTGGATTTACTGTTCGGGGGTGGGGCCCCCATTTGACGACCAGTGGATATTCTAGCTGTAGATGCCGACTTGTGTGGTGGGGACTTAGGTAAAGTACCGAGGAAAAGTATAATTACGACAAACGGGAAGATGGGATCTTTACCTGCAAATTCAGGTCTTTCGAGATAAATCGAGTTTGGTTGTGAGTTGCCCGTTTGCCGATTTACCTACTTTGCTGCCTTCCATGTGCCTATTTTGTGAACGATTCTTATTTAGTTATAGTAATTCAACATGTGGATTGTCATAGATGGGGAGTTACATCATTTATTACCAATCTTGTGATATAAAAATTAAGTAAATATTTTACGTGAAATACTTAATAAGGACAAGTCTAATCTCTTAAATGTCGTCGATCGTCTATATATATTAAGTAAAATCGCAAAAAACACGATGATGAAAAGCGAATCTCTTTTCGTCTATTCTTCAATTGAGGTCATTTACATTTTTTATAACTCCAATTGAGGTTATTTACATTTTTTATAAGCATATTTTCCATTTTCTGAAAGAATAATTGGCAAAAGGAGACAATCTAGTGGTAGATATCATACGCATTTGTTCTAATGAATCCGATGAGAATCGGATGCTCCGAAGTTTCACAAAGTGAATCCTTCTAGGCTGCTTCGTGGGTGTACAAATGCGAGGCACGCCGGGTGCGATGAGCAACGTGATGATTTATGGATTTTATTGTCTGCTTTTTCTTTTTTCTTTCTTTCTTTTTGGGTCGTCCTTTTTGAGGTCCACGATTGCTGCTCGCGCCGCTGTCGGACTGCACCAATTAGGGGACTCGGAATTTTGTCCCTGCTTCCCGACAGCCCACCTTGGAAAATTTGAATGTGATTTCCCGGCCGCCTCCGTGGGGCATGAGATCTGGAGTTCGGAATCGCGCCATGATGGCTGGAGGATTTTGTGGATAAACCCTAGAATCCGCTCGCCTTTTCCTTTCCGGCGAAGTTAATCCTTCGCTGCGGAGTTGCGCCATGGCACACGAGAGAGCGAAAAAAGGGGAGAGGAAAAAGGGGGGTCCCGACAAGGTTTTGAGAGCTGTCTTATATTGGCTTTATTGGAAAGCAAAGGTAATTACGCCCACAATCAACTACAAAAGCACTAGCGGTCGTTCGTTTATTATCTCCTCTCTTGCTCAAAAACATTTCTTCGGCTGCGCTGCCCCGGTGCTTCCGAAGATTCAAATTTGTCCCCATTAACAAACATCTATTCAAAAACCTTAAATGAAAGTGCAGTTCAACATTTAAAACATTCTAATATTCCCATTCACGTGTTAGATGGACTTTAGCGTCTCACTAATCGTGAAAGTACATAATAAGAGAGGCAAAATTAAATGAATAAATGGGTTCAAAATGATTTGTGAAATTTTATGAGAGCATTGTTAATTGTTATAAAAATTTACGTGGATAGTTGATGGTATAGTTTGATAATTAAAAAAAGTTCTAACATTTCTTTACATATATATATATATATATATATATATATATATATATATATATTATTATTTTTTTGGGGTTGCTTTGTGGACATTTCACTAGATAGGATTAGACTATGGCAACATGGTGTCTTTCTTATCAAATACAGTGGCTGCGCTGAGCCAACGTGCTAGGTCCTATCAAATTGGACTTGCACCACTACCACCGCTAGCCTAGCAAAATCCTCTATTCCTCTTATCATACAGGAAGATAAAGTGGCCCATTCTTTAAAGATGGCTAGACTAGAGCTTAATTTTTCCATCTCCTCCTGTCTAGTCCATAAAATCAACTCAGGATCAAGCCCGTGGGTCCGACCCTATCTTGGGTGGGGTTTATCCTTCCAAAGAATAGAGACATAAGTCGACATGGGAAATTTCAAAACAAAGTCGGGAGAGTCCACACCTCGTGCTAATGGATGTCGTTCGCCTTGAACATGTCAAATGGCCTACCTTTATCTTGTTCCGCAGACCAAACCCCATCTACTTTCTAGGTCTGCGAGTTGAATATTCTTCTTCCTGTTTTCTAGGTGGTTCCGATAATGTTCCAAACTAGGCTATCAGAGAGCACTTGTCGCGGGAACTCATGGACATTGATTTTTGTAGTGGATGTATCGATTGATTCATGGTAGACTGTAAGCGACCACTTAAAGAAGTGGGTCTCTGCTTTGCTTCATTTAAGTGACATATTCATTTCTTAAATTGAAAGTATGCTCAAGTATCTTCAATGGGTCAAGATACTCCACAATTTTAAGGAAGAAAATGCATGTGTGGATTAGCTAGCAAATTGGTTATCCAACCCAACAATGCAAGTGATAATCATGTATTAGATAGAATCAATAGGTTTGCCTCCTTTATAATTAATGGATTAGATCGGATTATATTTTATTAGAAGAGTAATCAAGTGGGTCATCATCAATACCCTAATAGCATATTATCACAATTGCTTGATATAAGAGTTTCTTGATACAATCCAAAATATTTTTTGATACCAACTTAAGGAAGTTTTTTTTTTGTGACACACTACACAAATACTTTGGTGCTAAAAATGAAAAGACAAAAACACCCTACGACTTGATGAGTCTACGGCGATTTTTAAGAAGAAATCTTATCCAAGTTCAAAGTATGCGTTACGAATTATATAAATTATAAACTTGGCAGACCAAATAATTTAATAATTTATAATCCGATCCCAGTTTCGCGAATCAGCGTTCCTCGGGTACTTCGATGGACTCGGCTGCAGAAGAAAAGAAGCTTCTCCGAGGTGGACTCGATCTCCGCGTTTACCGGGTTCCGATGTTGCGCCGAGCCAACCCCCCGCACCGGCCCCGAGTGGGACGCGTGTCCGCGGCCGAGACTCGGCTCGGTTGGCATCCAAATCGGCGGCGGCGGCGGCTGCCCTCCTTGTTTTCCCACCTGGCGAGTCCCATCTCCCAGCTGGTCACGCGGCTGAGCACGTGCCGTGCTCCTGATCTGATCCCCACATGCGCTTTCAGTGCATATGCCCCCCACTCCTCACCCGGCCGATGCCGTCCCGAAATTATTAGTGCGGTTGTCACATCCATGGTACGATCGCACGAGTGCATGAATTGATCGTGTGTAATTGATGAACCTCTATTGCTTCTTCGGAATATTTTTGATCTTTTAATTATGTCGATGTGCTTTTCATCAACCACATGAACATTGTGAGAAATGAGAAATTTGCAAAATTATATTGTGTATCCCCACCTAGCACAATGTTTTCATAGCTAGCATGAATTACAAGCATTGATTTGACCTATTCAGTGATGACATGTATCACGTAAGTTGGGTTATAAAAAATCAATACACGAGTGACGTGAATTTCGACGTTCTTGGATCAAAATCTAAGAATTGACTTGCACGTGGCGTGCAAGTCAAACTTGACATGGTTTGAGATATAAATTGTCTAATGTGTGGAATGATGGAAGTGGGAAATTAGATAGAGAGCCCACACACAGGATGATTGATCAATGGGGGTACGAAGGTGGAAGACTCGGTATTCCAACGTCATGGTGAGGATTTTTACCCAAAAAATTAAGCTTTTAATGCTTAGGAATTTTTAGAAAGAATTATATTAATCTTTTTTTTTTTTTTTTTTTTTATAAAAGAAGTTAAGTACACCGGTACCTTCAACGACGGATGTTCTTGTGAAACTATCATCTTTCACAAGCAATTGAAATTAGTAGATTCGAAAGAATAGAGAGTCAACATTAACGGGCTAGCTCTATTGTGGATAAGGATTTTGACTTTATGAAAGGAAGTCAAAGTCTTCCCCTCCCTCTTTCCCTTCTTCTCTCTGAGTTTCGGTCTTCCTTGGCTTCTTCAATTTTCAGAGGGGGGAATTTGACGTAGATCTCTCCATTCTTTCCCTCTTTGGTTACTTTATTTTTTAATATTTTGTTTCTTACTCCACTGTCTCAATATAGAATTAAATCTAGATGCTCTTCTCCCTTAATTTAAATTTGAGAGTTTTTCTCTCTCGATCTAGATAAATAAGTATTTCACCCTTAATATATTCATAATGGCTCCAATGTTGAATTTATTTGCATTTCAACATGTTTTTGTTAAAAACTTTGACGTTTCATTTAAAATGCTTGTTCAGTGTTAGATCCAAGCTTCTTTAATGTAAATAGAGAGTCTTGCTGGTCATGCCCTCGCCCAAATTTTGGCAAGTGCTGTATGATGCAGCCAAAGGCTATGCCCATTAGTTCTCTCAAGGTCGCCTTCATGCTTGGTTGGCAAGGCCACCTCGCCTGCGATTGCAAGGGCCTCTTTTGCTTCAAGGCAGTTACATATCTATTCTTAAAGGGTGATATACCATGTTATGGTAATATACCTTGATTTATGGATTTTTGTTTGTTTTGCCCCTGTATGGGTTGCCTATTTTTTGGGGGGGTCTCAGAAATGGACATGCTTTGTTGTGGTGATTTAGGATTTTTGTATAGATCTTTCCATATATTATTCTGGTGATTTCCCTTCAAATAAGTTATAGTCTAAATCAGTTGAATTTGAAAAACGAATCCCATTGCGTGGCCGATCCCATTTTCAGAGGAGTGAACGATTCGCACTTCTTCCTCGCTTTCCTTTCTTGGGGTCACCTCTTCCTACTTTTTCCTTAACAATAATCTAAAAAAGTGACTGCATAATTGTCGATATTTGCACCTACCAACTTAAAAAGGTGATCTAACATGGCAGCAATTTGCTCCGATGTCCACATACGCAACAATAATTCGGATGTTAATTACAAATAAAATCAAACCAGGATCGCATCGGACGAAGACGACGTAGTCTAGAAAAGATTTAAGAAAAAAAGAGGCAATTATTTCGACATATGAAGTTCCTTTCACCTTTTTCCTAATAGCAAAGGACGAAAAAGTTTGATGGATGCGTCCAGCATTTGATTCTAGGAGTTGAAAACTTGTGATTTACGAACGTAATCGCTGATCCAATATGCTTTTGGCAACATATGCCGACGACGTGAAAGGTCCCCCATTTCGTGACACAAGCGCCCTTCGCTTTGCTTCACGGTTTCTTATTTCTAACCTTCGTCGAACTTTCATCCTCTTGCAATTAGTGTCTTGAAAACTACAAAGGACCAATGGGTTCGATCGGTTTAGTACCACGTCGAAACGACTTCCACTATGCGCTAGCTCACACCCATTGAGAGGGTTTTCCTTTTTTTTGTTAAGAAAGGTTTCCTTGTGAGAAATCTTCAAGGTGATCATGAAAGGAAACCCATCACATCTCCAAACAGTAGCTCATCATATCCATCCAGAAAAAGTCGTTCAAAAGTTCTAAAATTATTGTACAGCAATTAATTTCGTTCTAAATCTTTTGATTGTTTCTCAATTTACTTTTAAAATTTTTTTGTGTCAGTTTAGCCCATCTTCTTGTAACCAGTGCCTTGAAAACTACGTAGGACCAACGGGTTTGATCGGTGTAGTCGAATGTTGATACGGCTCCCAGCGGAGGTGCTAGCTCATGCCCATTATGGGTTTGCTTATTTTTCATTAAGAAAGGTTTCCTTCGGGAGAAATCTGGAAGTCGATCGTGGAAAAGAAACCCATCACGTGTCCAGACGGCGGCGTCAATGTTGCTGCTCGACCGCTGCTAATCGTGTCCCCGTAATGAAATGAAAATCCGTCAATTCCCACACATAAAATATCGCGGATAGGGCATAGTTCTGGCGAGCGGCGGCGATCGACCGACGCATATACAATGTCGCATTGATTGCCCATCGTCCCACAGATGTTTCCACGTGTTATTTTGGATTAGGGTTTGCCTTAGGAACCCGATGCATTAGTTGTGTCGGCATAAAAGAATTCTAAAAGTTTGAAACTAATCTGAAGTTGAAATAGGGTTCACCTTGGGGTCAGCGAGGTGGCATCTGCATTGACTATTGAGGAGAAAAATAAGTAGGGGAGTGCTTCCAGAAGCGTAGCGCCAATTTCCGCTGTCTAAAGTTGGATTAAGAGTAATGAACGGGAGAAGGTTGGTGACCTACTCTCGTGACTTGACATTGTCAATGAAGTCCAATAATTAGACAGAATTAACCAACGAGGATATAGGAAAAATTGTCCAAAAAGTTGTGAATTTGTCATACGACCAATTCAATCTTGAACTTTTTAATCTTACTAATTTAGTTTTAAAACTTTTCATGATTTGTCAGTTTAATCATAAACCCTTTAACAATTTGTCAATGTGGTCTTTGCTAATTATCCAAACAATAATTTAATGACAAAATTAAGATAATTGAAAGGTTTAGAATTAAATTGAGAAATCGTCAAAATATTTAGAGACTAGAATGGCTACTTGTATAATAGGTTTAAGACTCTTTTGACAAATATTCCTATATATAACACAAATAAATCAGACCCTAATAATTGTGCTAGATTGAACTAAAACGTCGTCTAATAAAATTATCCAACTTAATAAAAACCTTTAAGGTGTTAATGGAAGAAAATAATTAGAAAAGGAATAAAAGTCATCACGGGTCGTGCTATAATTAATTGGATAACATATGATGAATATAAGAGCAAATAAACATAGATTGTATTTTACAATTTCCCACGATCCCTTTATGTAATGAAATCTATACGTGTAGACCTTTTCATGATCATCGTAAATACGACACGCGTTCCCCAAAACATGTACCATCCATATTCATTCTAATTATGAATAAAGTTTTTTGTATTGTCGGGAGCTATCATATGTTATTTTGATTTTTTTTTTTTGGTCGGAATATGTTATTTTGATTTGGTCATGTCATTTTAACACGATTCTTAGACAAAAAGCGTATAATAAGACTCTTTATAAACCTTTCCAGATAAGCGTCGGACCGAGTCCGAGAGATGATAAGGAAGGCCGCGCGGCCATTTGCGAAAAGATAACGATGCTTAGCTTTTACGCAAAAATTGATTTGTGTTCATACTTGTCTCCTTTTCTTCAAACGATATTCAACTGGTGTCGGTTTTATTTATTGCAGATAAACCCCAGTTTCGTTGACCCTTCCAATATGTCGGGACTAGGGTCAACTATATTCTACTTTAGGGTTTATTTAAACTTGAAAGCTTGCAAAGATTTAGGTCCGCTTCTTTCGTTGAGCGCCGGGTAAGAATGGAAAGAGTAGGGGTGGCAAAGTTATTCAGATTGGATAGAGATGAAGTCGGATTCACGGTTCATTTTGATATTAAATCTCAGTTCCATCTAATAGTGATGATATATTAACAGATACTTATAGAGCATCCTTATCTTATTTCAAGCAGATACCGGCATTCCTCGTGATCAATAATTCTTATGCCATCGACTTCAAAATTTCGAGTAACAGAACCATCTTAGACCCTAAGCCTTAGGATCCTAGGTCCATTACTTTTCCTCCTATGATCATTAGCCCGGTGGAATAATGACCGTGATTACATCTAAGTTTCTGGAATCAAAGTCAAGTGAGAAGCGGCGTGTAGCATGCCTAGCGATTTTGCTAACCCATGAAGACTGTAGCTCTATAGCCATGCTACACATACTAAAATTTCACTAAAAAAAAAAAAAAAATACTAAACGTCATGGTAACCAAAATAGGACGTCAAATCTATTCTTGAGGGGATGAGAGTGTGCCTTTAATTGTAAACTGTGCTTTGTTATCTGCTTTCTGACTTTTGATTTGTCCAGCAGTTATCTAGGATTTGCTAGGTTTGAAAGTCTTCTATGTACGTTTCAAGTATTATTTTGATATATGAAAGGTATGTTTCTTTTGAAAAAAGGAAACGAAGAATGTGCTGTGTTTTCCAGTAGCATGTGTTTAATTGAACCGTGTCGCTCCTTAAAGGGCTTCTTACTTAACCCGATGGGCCAATGTGCTCTTCTCTGGAGCGGGCCTAAGCTTCGCTTCGTAGTTTCTTTTGGGCCCGGTCGAAAGAAACGCTATTCTTTTATGCCCATGCTTGCCCAATTGGGCCAGAATAGAATAATAATGATGTTATTATTATTATTATTATTATTGTCATTATATAATAGTAATGGTGATGACTTTTATATAAACCACATATTTGTTTTTCTTCTTGGGAAGCGGAACCTATCATCATTGATTTGATATATTTGATTGCCACAATAATTATATCTTAAATTTGGGGATGACTTGCATAAAAGAAATTGTTTTGTATGCCAAGAATTTAATTTCAATAAGAATTTTATCCTTTTTTTGAGTTAATATCATAAGAAAATTTGTTTCAAATTTATAATAAATTTATCTAAAATTAATTTCTAGTCACTAAAGACATCAAATCGATACATTTATAATATATTTACCTTTTGTTAGCTTTTATTTAATTTTACTGTAAATTATTGAGATAACTCAATTGATATAGTAAGTTCGTGTGAAAATTCGTATTAATTTTGATAAGTTTATTACGAATGCACTAATTTATGGTAAATTTGTTTTGTTAATTTTTTATTTTTCTTGATTATGATCTTTATTTTTTCTAAGCGAAAAGGAAATCAATCTAGAGGGAAGTATCTCCGCCACTTGTCAAGTCACGATTCGTCCGCCTGGGTTCGCGCGGCCACGTCGATAGTCAGAGAAAGGAGTAATCCGTGGGCGGGTGTCGAAGCAACGAACCGGAAAAAACGGATAATTCCGTTCGCCTCGAAAAGATAAGATCTTCTCCTTCGAACTCTTCGAAAAAATCTTCATGGTGGTCGAGCCCGCCCACTTTCACCAAAAGTGGCATCTTTCCCGTTGAAGTAACGCTCCCCATTTTCTCAATTCTGTAGAGATCACCACCATCATCGTCGTCGTCACCGTCGCTTTCGAGGATGAGCGTGTCCGCTGCTTTTCGCGGGAGTCTGGTGTCGGTGTGGCGGTGCGGCTCGTGCTGCGATCTCCGTCTCCAGCCTTGTTTCGATTCCTCCGTTATCTCGCGGCGCCGGCGCGCGGCCTGCCGGAGCAGCTTGAAGCTGTTCGTCTCGAGGTAGCGAGTTTTTTTTTTTTTTGGTCGTGCCGGGCTTGTGGGTCCGTTGGTTTTGCGCATTTTTTTTGGTTTTTTGGATGCGATGGCTGAATGGGTCGGAACTGGCGTTGCAGTTCGCAGTTGAGGTTGCGTAGCAAGAGGAGGTTTTTGTGTAGAGTGACGAACGCGGAGAGTGAACCCGAGAGCAATGACGATAAGGTACTTTGTCTTTTTAGCTTATTTGGCATCACGCACCCGGGGGCGGATGCTGCGATTTCGAAGTTCAAAAGTAGGATGCTTGATTGTTTAGACATGCCCCCGTTTTGGTTTCCTGTGTTTGGAAAATGTGAATGGAAGGCTCTAGTGAGGTTCAGCTTACACTTTTGGTTTCTTGTCGGTTTTCCAAGAAATTTGAACTTTGCTTTTGTCTAATTTGCTCAAATCCGTGAAATCGTGCTTGTTACGGCCTGTGGTAGTTTAATTGTCGATGAACATTATCGGGGAGATGGAGGGACGGTTCATGAAAAACTCAGAGCCTGTCTCATTCAGCTAGACAAAAGAACTAATTCTCATTTTAGAGTAGGAGAAATGTTCTTGCTTTCGAGTAGGTAGCTTAAAACGAATACCTACTTTGGAAAAAGCTAAAACCATTGAGATGAGCGTGGCTTTGGCTTGAGCTAGTTCACTTCCCTTTTCTCTATGTGATGTTTGCACGATAAATCTGAGCATTAAGTAAATCATGCCATCTGCTCTCTCTCTCTCTCTCTCTCTCTCTCTCTCTCTCTGTGTATTTAATGAGCATGCTAATTGATCTACTTTAATTGCACCTTGCTCTTGTAGGAGAAAGAAATGCATGAGGATGGAGAAAAAGCATCCTCTGCGAATTCCATTACAGAAGGGCAGCTTGGTCCTCAATCTTTAGGCACAGATGAAAGCATCAATAGCGAATCAGAAAATAAGTTACAAGATGGTATCCAGGTGCCTATTTATTTTGATCGGCCAATATAAGTGAAGCTCAAATTTTCTGTTTTTGCTATCATGTAGGTTACCATGAGTCAATATCTAAAGCGGTACTCTTGTTGTACATGGATGCATTTTTATTTTATTTTATTTTATTATATATTCTGCTTATTACAATATCTTATAAAAGATTAGCTTACAAGAAGTTTTTTAGGCTATCTTCTAACACTGAGCAGGCACTGGAAATTGGTTTGCGTCATCCTAATTGGTTGGTTGATACTTGAGCAGGGTGTTGATGATATACAAGTTGCTAGTGGCTCGCCTCTTCCAGGTGTGAAGGTAGTCATGATTACTATACTGCAATATTCATCCGCTATAGACTTTGGGTCTCTCTCATTCTCTCCTGGCCTCCCTCTTGCCACATGAACATGTTGATGTCTTATATTTGACTTTGTTCCAAAAACTTGTTGATCCAGCCACAACAGCTAGATGAGTCAATAAGGATCTCGAAGGAGACAATTGAAGTTCTTAAGGACCAAGTATTTGGCTTTGACACGTTTTTTGTGACCAGTCAGGAGCCATATGAGGTATGCACACATAGGAAGTTTCTCTCTGTATTCATTGCGATTTACTTAGAGAATTTTCTTCTGAAAGAAGTGAATGAGTATACTGCAGCAAAAATTCAGCTTTAGGTTAGGAGATTTCATTGAGTATGACAAATTTCTGATGTAACATGATTGTCTAGCATCAAGATTTCTGCAAACAGATTAATCTATGCCTTTTTCTTTTTCATGCTGTCTATTTTTACCTTGTGTTTTATTAAGGTATTTGCCAAGTGTTTGAGTCTTCTCTTTTGCCTTTGACAGGGTGGAGTGTTGTTTAAGGGGAACCTCAGGGCGCAGCCTGCCAAAAGTTATGAAAAGATATCAATCAGGATGCAGGTATCAACCTCCTCCTTTCACATTGTTTCATGACTTCTTTAGGTTTCTTACTTGTCACCTCAAATTCCATGCACTCCCATATACAGAATAAATTCGGGGATCAATATAAGCTTTTCCTTTTGGTCAATCCAGAAGATGATAAACCTGTGGCAGTTGTTGTTCCGAGGACGACTCTGCAACCAGAGACAACTGGTAATTATGGAACTCTCCCTGCAATTTTCATTCATGATATCTCTCAGATTATTCATCAATAGTGTGTGAAAGTTTGTGGTCATTGAACTACTTACCAATTGATGATGATGTCAACATCTTGTTTTTCCCCCCTTTTGCAGCTGTCCCTGAGTGGTTTGCTGCAGGGGCTTTTGGATTGGTCACAGTGTTCACTTTACTTCTGCGGAATGTGCCTGCGCTACAGTCCAACTTATTGTATGCAATTGACTCTTTGGTTATTCATTAGTTATGCAGAGCAAAAACAGTTTTTTTTTTTTTTTTGGGGGGGGGGGGGGGGGACATGTGGGACATGATTTAGCCAGAGAGGGAGAGTTATCTCTCTTTCCTTCTTGAAACTTTGACATTGTCTAGTTCATAATGGCATTTTTGCTACTACTTCAGGTCGACGTTCGACAACCTTAACTTGTTAAAGGACGGTCTACCTGGAGCCCTTGTAACTTTGCTGATTCTTGGGGTCCATGAACTCAGCCATATTTTAGTAGCAAAGAGCTGTGGAGTTAAGCTCGGAGTGCCATACTTGGTTCCTAGTTGGCAGGTGAGATCTATGGTTTTTCCATCTCACACAAACTTTTACAAGAGAAGAATAGACAATCCTCCAAAGTGCACTATAAGGCCATTCTACTTTACACTTGTCCAAAACAAAATATGGTGGCATTAGCATGGTAATTCATTTTGTGCTTTTTCTTGATAAAAGATCCTAATCATTGAATACTGCTTGCTTGAGGTAGAAACTAACAACTTCAGTAAACATCCATAAATAGAGCTAGTTCTGAAATGTAGAAAGTATGTCAGAGTGCTGAAAATCACTCTCCCCTCCCCCCTCTTTTCGTGGATATTCTAAATGTTTTATGGGAACGAGTTCTGGTCCCAATTTGAACTCTAGCCACCAGAAGATATACAATTTCTTTTGGAATTCCTTTCTGGGTTTCTCCAGCTGCAACGTTCTGGAAGATTTTTATGGCCTTTGGCATTGTTGAGACATCTTAGAGATTTGAGGCCTTTTAGATTTGTGCAGACGAATCACATGATCTTGCCACTTTAACTGCATGAACTGTACATTCAGGACGCTTGCAAATCATACACTGATGATGCTGCACATTCAGATTAAAACAGTTCACTTTATTCACTCAAAATACTAGGGATTTTGCTTCAAAGCATCAGCCTGCAATGCCGCCACCAGGAGTAAAAAGAATTATAGTGTTGCTGAAGTGCTAGTAGTAATGTTATTTTTTCCTTTAAAAGATAAAAGAGCTAGGCTGTATGATAGATGATGCCCTTATAAACAGTTCAGATTCCAGTTGAAGGCTTGTTTTTTTGTACACCTTTTATCGGTATTACCTCCAAGCACTTTTACTATCTCTCTTGGCTGGCACTTCTGTTTTTATTTTTACCTATGCAGTCTCAGTGATGCAACCACAGGCATCTCCTTGTGCTGCATAAGTCCCTGTTTGCACACACAAAGGTGACATTGTGCTCGAGTGTCTATGTAAGTCGTTTGCATTGTCTAATTTGTTCTGTTGGTGGCAGATAGGCTCTTTTGGTGCTATAACAAGAATCGTCAATATTGTGCCCAAGCGTGAAGATCTTCTGAAGGTTGCAGTGGCAGGACCTTTGGCTGGATTTTCCGTTGGTCTTGTGCTTTTGCTTTTAGGATTCTTTTTACCACCTACGGATGGGCTTGGTGTTGTGGTTGATGCTTCCGTGTTCCATGAGTCACTTCTTGCTGGAGGAATAGGTGAAGCTCTCTCAAAAAGTGAAAATTAAAGCTAATAGTTTTCATTTTTAATATAAGTATGCAGCTATAGGAAAACTATGGTAATTGCTGTGTTTATGCAGAAGAGAATTTAAATGGTTGGATCATATCTGTTTTAATATATCGGGTGCGTTCTTATTTGTATCACCCCATCACTTGCTGAAGATCTTCCAAAAAGCTTCTGACTTTATTATTAATGAGATAAAGATAATGCTTTCTTTACAGCAAAGCTTCTTCTTGGCGATGTGTTAAAAGAAGGCACTCCCATATCCGTCAATCCTCTTGTTATATGGGCATGGGCTGGACTTCTTATCAATGCGATCAACAGTATCCCGGCAGGGGAGCTTGATGGAGGGCGAATATCATTTGCCATCTGGGGAAGAAAGGTATGCTATAAAGATTTAGTGATGTATGTTTGGTGCATGTATGGGTGTGTTGGTAGTTCTCAAATTAAACCAGAAGGGGCATGTTTTAGTGGGAAATTCTTTCACTTGCCTAATGTATGATCCAGAACTTTGGAGATATCTGCTTCATTTTTTTCCTTATAAAAAGATGGAAGAGTTTGTGTAAAAAAAGAGCAACTGGGAAACTAATCTGCACATTAAAAGTTTCTTCAATTGTGCAGGCTTCTGCTCGATTTACAGCTGCCTCAATTGGGCTTCTTGGACTATCCTCTCTGTTCAACGATGTTGCGTTTTACTGGGTAGCTTTGATATTCTTCCTGCAACGGGGCCCAATTGCTCCTCTCTCCGAGGAAGTGACTGATCCTGACCAGAAGTACGTTACACTTGGAATCTTAGTGTTGTTCATAGGTTTGCTGATATGTTTGCCCTACCCATTTCCTTTTACTGATGAAGTCATGAGCAGTTTCTAGTTATAAATGCTTTGTATACGTTGGTCTTACGTAGAATTTGAGATTATAGTCAGTAGGAGGTAGCAAAATAAGGGAAATGCCCAGTCGTTCAGTCTATTTTTCATAATTTCACTTTTGAAAAGGAAATGGTCTCTGGATCCATTCGTGTACTTCAAGCTATGTCCGGGATAGTTGGGGCGACTTAGAAGCGGGGAGTAAATTTCCTGAATATCTGTAGTGAAAGTCAATAATGAGCAATTGCCAATGCGGCATTTTTGATGAAGTAACTTTATAGTTTGCTAGACTTGTCTGTTGCTCGAAAGAACTTGTCTTGGATTGGCCGTATGTTAACTGCTGTTATAGACTACATATTCTTATCAAACATGCTACAGCAGGAGAAAGCTCGCTTGATATTTAACTTTGATACCATCAACTTTGGCCTCTTGATAAAATGCGCTTAACATGTATGATCAGATTTTATTCACGTGGTAGATGCTTACCTGCAATTTACATCAGGAGTCATTAGCAAATCCTTTCCCGTTAACTTCTTTAATAAAGTTAAAACACTTAAAGAAGCCAACGATACAAATGTTAACGTCCGACGAGCCGCTCCCTGTCCAACAATACAGACGTAAATCTCTTGGATGAATGTATGGATGTATAACTGGTAGCAAGTCTAAAACATCACATAACATCACTAAAAAGTGCGAGCAAGATGCTCGCTGTCCTCTGGGTGACAGCTATGAAGATGTAAATGAGAACAAAGAAAGGGCTCATCAAAGTAGATTCTTCAAGAAGCCTGAGCTGCTGATACCTTGCAATTTTTCACTCATAATATGACTTGGAGTGCATTTGATAACCCTTCTATTCCTATGAATAATTTTATTCAGAAATGATTTTTTCAATTTCTCAGTTTTTGAAAGCGTTTGGTAGAATTCTTAAATTTTGTTTTTTTGTTTTAATTTTTTTAATACTTTTATTATATTTTTCTTATTGTTTTTTTTTCTCTCTCTCTCTTCTTCTTCCTCCTTTGTGGCTAGTCGTTGGCAACCGGTTGGGTGAGGTTCAATGAGTTCACTGGAACCTTGCCTGGTCATCATGAGGCTCGTCTGGCCATTGGAGAGGCTTCACCTCGCCTAGTTTTAGCGAGGTCAAGCCTTGCGGTGGCTTAGCGAGGCCAACTTCGCCTAGTCACTAGCAAGGCTTGGCCTTGCCTGATTTGGGCAAGGTTGACCTCACTGAGCCATGATGAGGCTTGGGCCTATAAGCCTCACCGTGGCTCAGCATCGCCAAGGGTTGGCAAGCTCTGGTGAGGTCATAGGCTATGGCAAGCGCCGGCCGACAGGCAAAAGTAAGAAGAAGAAAAAGAAAGAGAAGAAAAGAGAAGAGGAAAGAAAAAAATCAGACTTGATTATAGGAATTGTTCGAGACAAGAAATAATTTTTTTCTGTTTCTTGATTTCGTTCCAAATTTTATCTCGAGAACAAAAGAATGGATTTTTATTTTCAGAAATAAAAAATTTACCAAACGAACTTCTATTCTTTTTTTGTTTTTGTTTCCAGGAATAAAAGAATAGAATTGGTTATTTTTTAGAGTGTTACCAAACAAGTCCTTAGCAACCGAATAATTTTACACAAAAAAAAAAAAAAGAAATGAAATGAACAATTTTACTATTCATAGAAATATTGGAACATTGAACATTCCAAAATAATAATAATAATAATAATAAAGCCCCCGTGCATTTTACCGTGTTAATGAGTGTTGAGAATGTGGCCGGACATCCAGAGCCTTGATGCCTGGAACTAGTGTCTGATCAAAAAGCAAACCAAATTCAAACTAAAGCTACCTCTATGTTGCAGGAAGAATCTCATCTTATCTGGTTAGATTACAATCTTGTAATTGATATAGCAAATCATAGACATAGAATATTTTTAGGAAAACAATATTGTGTGTATATTCTTTTTTTTTTTTTTTTCTTGTAGTGTGTATATTCTTTTGATTTGCGATTTTTTTCAGAAAAGTCTTTTTCTTGTACTACAAAGAAGCCCTTTCTTTTTCTTGTCAAGCGATGTGAGATATATTCAACATAAGCACAGATTAAGCCAAAAAGGGACAAGTTTGATCACATTTGCAGGACATTCACCTTCTTTGTAATTTTTTATTAGTGCCATAAAAACTCTGGATAGGAGAAATGATAAGATGTGGAGTGCATTCGTCGCTTTGTAGCACTACTCAATGATGCACCACGTGACCATCAATGGAGCGCTGCTTCGCTAATTGCCATTCCACCTAATTTCACAAAATTTAGATCCTATGAAATTCTTGAAATCGTGATAGCTTTTATCCATCACTTTAAATGGGATGGTAGATTCTTTTGATCTAGGAGAGGTTAGTTTTGACTAACGTTTGCCTCACTTCAAATTCAAGGAGTCCCGTCTTTGGAAAATCCCAATATCAGATGGGCCTAAAATTAATTTGGCCCAACAAGAAGGCATCAGGCCCATAAAAGAGGCCCATTTGCGTCCCACGAGATAGTATCTCCTCACGCGCTTTTGATTCCCTTTCCGTTTCGGCCGAAACATTTTCGCTCGCTGAGAAAATCCAAAGCGCCTCTTGCAACTGGAAACTCCGAAGCGACAGAGGAAGAAGACAGCGACGAGTCCGCGACTCACTCCCTCATTTCACTGATCACGATGTCCTCCTTCTCCCAACTCGACGGCGACTCGGTCCTCTCCCCGGGGTTCGAGCCCTACGCGGCTCCCCACTTCGCCGAGTCGGACTCGGTCGCGGAGGAGGAGGAGGAGGAGGACGGCGGCGGCGCCGGCTTCGATTCCGGGGACGGTTTTTTCTCGGAGCAGGCGCCGGCGGCGCCTCCGGTCTACGCCGCGGCCGGGGAGTTCTCGGCGGAGGAGGAGGCGGACGGCCCGGTTTTGCCGCCCCCGATGGAGATGCTGCCTGAGGAAGGATTTGCTCTGAGAGAATGGAGGAGGTGAGTCTCCCGATGTTGCGGAATTCTGGGTTTGAGGCTTTTTTTTTGACGGATCATTCTGTCTGGGGAGAGCCGAGCTTTGATATCTTGTGATGATCGGTGTGGTGGTTTCAAGAGCTTCGTGCTTTGATCAGAAGTGCAGTGCGATGATTAGGTTAAAAGGCAATTGTGATGATTCTCGCGCTTTAGCGATGCTCTAATAGCCGAGTCGAATCAGAGAAAATAGACTTCTGCGAGAAAAAGCCGCACTTTTAAGTGAATAGAGGGGATTCTTTTGGCTATTAGAGCATCTTAGTACTGTGAACATGTAGGATCACTTCAGATGACCTCGTAGTGGCGCTAATTTTGTGTGGGAAAAGCTATGATCTTCCGCGATGCTTCAGAAATTGAATTTGTAAGTTGGGGATTGGAAGGGACCTGGAACAATTTAGGAAGAGAGAAACCCTCAACACTTATATCCACCCTTATCCACCTAATGACTGACCGCAGCCTCAGAATTCTCTTGCTTCTCGAAAATCCTGTTAACTTTGTCTGATTGTCCCGGGGCTTACAGAATCTCAAATTCCCATCCGCTTATGAATTTTCATTACCTTCACAACTGAGTCCATGTGATCTTATCTAGATTTTCAAGAGTGATTTTGCCTTCCTTTTTTTTTTTTTTGTGAGGTCACGTGCATTTTGTTGTAACTCCTATAGAAAAAGCTTTAATTATTCTTGTTTGATCTAATGTTAACCAACATGGGCGATTGTAGAAGCCCTCGAGAGGATAGGGAGGGGAATTGAGTGGAGGGGGAACGTTGAAATCAAAGCTGATGACTGCTCATTGATTGAAGGATCAAACCACCGTGAAATAATGAGTGGATTGCTTTAATAGCTCTGAAAGTATGATTATTGTGTAGCGTCAAAGTATTGAAGGACCCCAAGGATATAAGGTCTTGCTTTACTTGTAAATCCCTTCAGTGCTGGCGACTGTTAACCTTTATTTTGATCAAAGCAAAATACCTGCTTTTGTTGAGCACTGTTTACTTTCTTTTTCTTGACGTCATATATTATAAGACTGTTGTCATTTAAAATTTTTTGCAATGCAAAGACAAAATGCAGTTCGACTGGAAGAGAAAGAGAAGATGGAGAAAGAACTATTGAACCAAATAATTGATGAAGCAGATGAGTTTAAAATTGAGTTCTACAGGAAAAGGACGATAACCTGTGAGAACAACAAGACAACCAACAGGGAAAGGGAGAAGGTGAGCCCCACTAAACTACTATTGCAAATTTAATCCATGATATTTATCTTTTGTTAATACTTGAATTTTATTTTATTCTTTTGTGATTGTTTCTGTAACAATTTTGCCAGGGGGGTCTATATGATTCCTTTTTATCACATCAGTGCATCAAATTACAATCTTTTAATTTCATGGATATCATGCTGAAGACTGTTAGTGGATTATTCAAGCCATGGTATTTGATTTTTAAATTTGCAACAGCTAATCAAATTGATTTAAAATTGATCTTTCATAATCATTGTGAAGAATTGCTTAATGCCGACTCAGAGTTGAAAATTAAGTTCCAATGCATCAGCTTTCTGTTAATATCTGAGGTATGAGATGCATTAGTGGCTCCCATGCTTGCAAATTAGAGTGAATCAAGTTAAAGTACCCTTAGAATCAGTTCTAAGTACCGAATGTCCACTACAATCAAATAATAGTTATGCAAAGGAGGAGCGCGCCAATGGTATATATTGTGTTTGAACTGCAGTTAAGGCTCATTCTTCATGATTATCGTAGTGCACACCATTTGGACATTATTTGATATGACGAGTTAAATGAATGCGTTGTAGTTGGTGGAGAAGGATGAATGGCAAGGTGTATTTGGGAAATCATTTCTAGTGCTATAAATTCTGGCAATTATGTGGAGTATATTTTAGGACCAAATTAAAGTTGATTTCATAAGATATAAAAGTTATTAGGATCTCAGTTATTCCCTTGGACCCTTGGCTATCATGCAGCATGGGAAAAATCAGAATGTCTTTGACCCCAACTAGTTGGAAGTCTGACAAATGTCAATTTTATACTCGTGACAATACATCTAGGACTTGATCTATTGTGACTGGGTAAAATAATTCAATCATTGATAGCATTATTAGTTGCATAGAATGGGGAAAGAACTGAATGTGGTTGAACTCAAGTTAAAACTGGTTAATGTCATAGGTTACGCTCGTTATGATATATCAAGGACATCTATTGTCTAATCTAGTACAGGTTATATAACACAAAAAATCATAGCACCGTTAGTTGCATAGGACCATTGCTTACACGCGGTCACGTTTAGTGGTCTGGTAGGGGATGCTGTCATTGTTCTTTTAATCACAAAGTAAAACCTAAATGTTATTGGCCTTTTCTGATCCTATGTCTTGGGTATTTCAGTTGTTTTTGGCCAGCCTAGAGAAGTTCCAAGCTGAGGCTGACAAGAACTATTGGAAGGCGATTGCAGAGCTCATCCCTAATGAAGTTCCCACCATAGAAAATAAGAGAGGAAAGAAGGATCAAGGGAAGAAGCCCTCTGTTGTCGTTGTCCGAGGCCCTAAGCCAGGAAAACCAACCGAACTTTCAAGGATGCGGCAGATTGTCTTGAAGTTGAAGCACAGTGCTCCGTCCCACCTGAAGCTTTGTCCGCCATCAGCACCCAACACAGATGACCCTAGAGTCAGTGGTGCCGTGGTGGCTGATGCTCCCAAGAAGGCGGCGGTGGCCGCCCCTGAAGCTGTTGTTGCTGCTTGAATGGGACTATAATTTCGTTATTGTCGTTCTTGTTGGATAGCGTAATAGCGAAAATACATCCTCTGGATTGTCATGACTCGTGGAGTTCCTCTTTTTGGAACACACGTGGTCAACTGTATCCGATGGCACAGAACTAGCAAGGTCAAACATCGAGGTACAACTTCTTGTTGTGATGGGGTCTTCCTAGATGCTGATACTATGCTATCCTTTATGTAATCAACGTTCCAGGTGATGGTCTTGTTATTTCTTCACATCAAGTTGAAGGAAGAAAATATTGGATGCCTCTCGTTTAGCCGCACAACATTCAACAAAAAAAAGGGGATCTAAATTGGTGACACGTGTCCAAAGTGGGTCCAAACATCAGTCCCCCGCACGCTCTCGTCTCTTCTCTATTTCGTCTAAATGCTGCATGTTCTCCTCTTTCTCGCCCAAATGCTAGGCTAACCTTCTCTCTCTGTCTCACCCGACTCTCTCTCTTTGCGCCCCCTTCTCTATCCCATCGAGCCCTCAACCGACCAACGAACTTCGTGCTGGCAGAGGCAATCTTTGAGGAGGAGCTGCGCGGTGGTCCGTCGACTCTCTCTCTCTCTCTCTCTCTCTCTCTGCCGCCCCCTTTCTATCCCATCGAGCCCTCATACGACCAACGAACTTCGCACTGGCAGAGGCAACCTTTCTAGACGGAGGCAGAGCCGCGCGGTGGTTCGTCAGAAGAGCCAACCATTGTGCCTTCGTCCAATCGACAAGCCACAGCGCCCATTCGATGACGACTTGCTGCACCCTTCCGGCTGTTCTCTCTTTTCTCTCCGAGTCACAATTGAGCCCAACCATGTGGTTTTGCCTCTGCCTGTGCAAATTCTGTCGGTCGGACAAGGACTCAGTGGGATAGAGAGGGGGCAGCAAAGAGAGAGAGAGTAAGGCGATAGAGAAAGCGTGCAAGGGAGAGAAGAGAGAGAGAGAGAGAGAGAGAGAGCGTGCAGCGGAGTTTGGCACTTGGGCGAGAGAGCGTGCACGGAAGTTTGCCATTTGGGCTCACTTTAAACATGTGTTATCATTTCAAATATTTTCTTTTTGTTGTAATAGTTTCATAAGAGGTGCTCAATGTTTCTCAAGTCGAATGCCGGGCTGTTCTGTCCCGGGCTTCTAGCCCCTGTGCATCATTTTCCAAGTCGATATGAATAGGGCCAGGATTGACTATTTAGGGCCCGTTTGTTTTTGTTTCTCTTTTTTTTTTTTTTTTTTTTTTGTTTTTAAACAACTTTTCTATTTTTTTGTTCCTGAAAACAAAAAAGAAACAAAAACGCGTTTGGGTGCGTTTTTGTTCCAAAATTATTTTTTTGTCCCATAAACACGTTCTAATGTAAAGCGAAATAAAAAACAAAAAAAGTTATTTCTTGTTTATGAAACACATTTTAGAAACACTTCTTTCTCTTTTTTTTTTTCTTCTTCTTTTTTCTTTCTTTTTTCTTTGGCCGGTCGTCGGCCTTGGCCATGGCCGGCGACCTGGCCGTTGAGGGTCGGCGATGGCGTTTAGGGCTGGCGACCTCGCCGGAGCTTCGCCGGCCCCTAGCGAGGCCGAGCGTCTCGAGTGGCAAACGTCGGCTGCGGTGCGGGGCTCAACCGTGGGGTCTCGAGCGGCGGACATTGAGGAGCGGAGTGGCAAGGACGGCCGGTCGAGTCGTGGGTTGGCGCGGGGTCAACGATCGAGTGGATCTCGAAGTTGTGGGTCACGGTGCGGTGAGATCTAATGCGGCGGTGGCAAACGGAGGCTCGAGACCTGCAGATGCGTTGATCGGGCGTGAGGCGGAGGGGTGGTCTTTGGGGCTCCAGCGTCGCTAGGTCGTCAGCGGAGGCTTCGAGTGCAGGTCTGGTGTCGCGAGGGGAGAACACGGAGCGACAGGCGACGGATCTAGGGACGCAGAGGTCGGCAACGCCGTCGGCGGGTCCGGTGTCGCGGCGTGTGGGGCTCGGTGGTTGCTCCGATGAATGGCTGGTACGGTGGTGGCGAGGAGGCGTCGAGCGCGGTCGCTGATGCAGTGGAGGGAGACGACAGTGTGGCTCGGGTCATCGTCAACCCGCGGCGAGGCCGACCTCGCGCTTGGCCGGGCGAGCTCGAGCTCGCCCGGATCCGGCGAGGGCCCGGCCAAGGCAAGGTCGAGCCTCGCCGGGGCCGGCGAGCCACGGCGAGGCTTGCCGGCCCCGGCCGGTCGCCGCCATGGCCGAGGCCGGCGACCGGCCAAAGGAAGAAAAAAAAAGGAAAAAGAAAAAAAGAAAAAAAGAAAAAAAGGAAAAAAAGAAAGAAAATAGAAAAATAAAATAAAAATATTAAAAAATTAAAAGAAATAAAAAAATTATATAAATTTACCAAACGTGTTTTTATTTTTTTTATATTTCGGGATCGATTTACCGAACGTGTTTTTTTGTTCAAAAATTATTCTCCGAAATATAAACACTTTTTTCTATTTCTATTCGTGTAAATAATTTTTAAACGAAATATTACCAAACGCACTTTAACTACTAGTTGTTTTTTTTTTTTTTTTCTCTCCTGGTGTTGAGTGGACTTACCTTTCCATCAACGTTATCATTTAGCAAAGGCGGCAATTGAAGTCCCTGCCAGGCTGCCACGACATTTTTCTTAAAACATTTTGTTGGTTAGTGGGTGTAGCGCTGTCATTATATTTTGGGGATAGAGATAAGACTTAGAATGTGGCAATCGGAGCAAGGGAGATAGGACCGAAATACGTGGCGAGTGCGCCTTGATGGGTGGAGAGTGTGGATATGATAGAAAATACGTCCAAATACATCTTTCGCTTTTGGTCCACTTACTTTTCAATTTCCTACATTGCACATCAATTGTGTATCGTGCGTTTATAATCTTTCCGTTTCTCTTGTATGAACCGTGGATTATCAAAACCCAAGACCAACTAATACTTTTTTAAAGGAAAATGGACTTTATGTCGTAATCGTAGTTTGAACCATCTTAGTAAAGAGATTAATATCATGAAAAATTACAAATTAATATATTTATACTAAAGTTATCTAATTAAATTTTTTCCCCACACAAAATTTCAAAATAGTATATTTATAATAATTTTATTATCTATTAGTTTTCACTAAATTGAATTGATATAACAAAAAATATAAACTAATATGCTTGTGATAAACATAAGATAAAATCTTAAATTGATACACTCACTAACTATCAAGTGTAATGATAAATTTAGTATATATTTATCGATTTAGAGTTTTCAATAATCAAAAATTTAATTTAAAATAAATTTATAATAGATATGTTAATTTGAAATTTTTGATGATATTAATCATTCGCTATAGAACCATACATGGGGAAGAGAGTCCCGGGGTTGAACAAGCGCAAATTGCCGCCCCCTTTCAGTGGGCCCTCCCGGTAAAAAAAGGTCAAAATTGTGGCCTCCTCCGGGAATTATCCTCAGAATACGTCACCAAAAAGCAAAAAATTAAAAATAGAGATTATATTTTTCTTTTTGCTCTTTCCCAAGAAAATATTCCGGATTGGGGGGTTAAACCAACTAGCGGAGTCAAGAAGAGCTCGAAGAAATAGCTCCACGGATAAAATCCAAATTCCGGAAACGGACTGCGGCCGGCCGGTCCCGGTCGCACGTCGTCATCTCCACTCGACCGGTTCGAAGCTCGTATAAATAAACCGGACACGCCGGAGGAAAGGAGCTTCGGTCGGAGATGGCGGCCAACCGTCGCAGCGAGGCGAGCGGCGGCGGGCGGCGGCGGCGGCGGAAGGGGGAGTCGGTGGTCGTGGACTGCGGCCGGCGGAGGAGCTCCTGCGGGTACTGCAGGTCGCCCAATCGGTCCAGCATTTCTCACGGTCCGTACGGTTTCTCCTTCGTTTCTCGTGGTTTCCCTCCCCTCCCCCGTCGTTCAGTGCGGTTTTTGCCCGGGCTTCGGTGGCTCGGGATTTCGGGTTGGCCGGGACTGGAGATGCCGTGCTTCGGGGTTTGCTTTATTCCGGCTTTTGTCGTCGGTTGTGACGTTCACGGTCGCTGGAATTGCTCATTTGCGTTTAGTCTTTAGTTCCAATCCGCTTCTCCGTTGCGTGCGTCGGCTTGCGGCGACGTTTTCTTCCCGTTTCGGATTGTTTGTTTTTTAACGTCTCTTCGACTTGGATCGCAGGCTTGATTGCGCAGAGCCTGACCGTGGATGACTATCAAGGTTGGTGCGCAATTTCCTATTTTGAGAGTTTGGGCAGCTCTGGACTGCCGATTCGCTGTTGCTAATATCGGCTGATGTAGTTTCAATATGTGCGCATGTCTGATCGAAAGAACTAGAGAAATTTGAATTGTTTGATCTGTATGAGGGAAATTTATGCGTACTCATTCTATCAACTGTTAAGACATGCGCGTATGCTTCCGTATGTGCGTATTCAACTGCACGAGCTCAGAGAAACCACATCGGAGCTATGGTCAATGCTGAAGTTCCGACTTGAGTCGCTTCTATCCCTGCGTCTTCGCTTTTCCTTTCATTCTTCTTTCGAATGCACCTCATGGATAGTTTTATTACTGTGGCAATGATGGGTCGGATGGATGTTATAGTACATTCGATGATTGTGCATTTTTCTTTTGAGTGGCAATTCATACTTTGGTACTCATCCTGTAGATCTCCTTGATCGAGGATGGAGAAGAGCTGGCTCTTTCCTTTACAAGCCAGATATGAGGACTACGTGTTGCCCTCCTTATACTATCCGCTTAAAAGCAGCGGACTTTTCTCCTTCCAAGGAGCAAAATCGAGTACGCAAACGCATGGAAAGGTATTATTTTAAAAACCTCTCTGCATTGGATTCTATTCATTGGATCGTTGCATCTTCGCATGATTTTTTTTTATCATTCTGTCGTCGTTGCATTTTGCAAAATCGACCACCACCCTGTTTTCAAGACAGCATTCGAGTTTGGAGTCCATTCTTTGTCAATTGATTAGAGCAGTGGTCATCAAAAATACTATTTGCCCACTCTGAGGCTATTAGGCATTGGAATGGTATTTCAATGGACAACTCCATGAGTGGAATTTTAGTTTGACGTCACCAAGATTTCCAACTTTGGAGATTTCTCAAAGTGAAAGAGCTTTGCTTTTTGGCTCCTTGAGAAATTTCTTGGACTTTTTACTCCATGAAGCTAAACTTAAAAAGTGCAATGGTTGCGAAAATTGTTAGGCTACTTGCACATTTCAACCGAATTATGCCTTTGAGGTGAGGATTTAGCAAATCTGCATACTCTGGATATAATGTACAAGAAATTCTCACCATGGTGATTAGTTTCTAGGTTTTTGGATGGTACACTGGACACCAAAGCCAAGCCTGAGCTCCTGGAGGATTTAAATACTTCTAAAGTGGCATGTGAATGTGAATGTCATGGAAGTTCAAGCTTGGCAACAGTTGAACCTTCTATGGACGTGGAGGAGGATAAGAATGAGCCGGAACAATTTATCCATTACTTGTCTGATGCAATTGATAAGGCTGTGCATGCATGCATTGAAAGTGAGACGTTTCCTGCCAATCTTCAATTACCTAAAGCTTCTGTCAAAGGAGTCTCCCCAACCAAGAAGAAGAAGCTAGTTAAAGGATTGGAAAATCTCTTGTATACCAGTAACATTGCTTTCCAATTGGCTGCCACTTTAAGGCGTGCACGGTCAGCAAAAGAGGATGAAAGACAGTCAAAATTCTCTGGAAACTCAGCAGAAGACCAACTGCCTTCTGAGTTGACACCTCGAAGTATTGGAGAAAAGTTGGCACAGTCATTGTCTCAGATGGGTGAAACATCTGGCTTCTTGATCCAAGCATGTGATGGACATCTGAACTTTTATTCTATCTCAGAGCACACTTCAGCAGATAAAACTGGCCAAGAAAAATCTCTCTCTAAAGAATCTCCAAGGAGAAGTGGAAACAAGAGAAGATGTATGGTGAGGTGCTGTAAACGTTGTTCAGGAAATAGGCAGAAGCTTGAGATTCTTCTGAAAAGATCCACTTTTGAGCCTGAAGAATTTGAGTTGTACAGGCGATATCAGTTGAAAGTGCACAAGGACAATCCAGCCCAGGTCACAGAGAGTGCGTACAAGAGATTTTTGGTTGACACTCCATTAGTTTTTGTTCCCTCGACTGATGATGGTTCAGTTCCTCCCTGCGGTTTTGGGTCTTTCCATCAGTCATATGTTATTGATGGCCGATTAGTTGCGGTTGGTGTGGTGGATATCCTTCCTAAATGCTTGTCGAGTAAATATTTATTTTGGGACCCTGACTTTGCCTTTTTATCACTGGGAAAATATTCGGCCTTGCAAGAAATATCTTGGGTGAAGGAGAATCAAGTTCACTGCCCCAGTCTTCAGTATTATTACCTTGGCTATTACATTCATTCATGCAGCAAGATGAGATATAAAGCAGCGTATTGGCCATCTGAGCTTCTATGTCCCCTCCGTTACCAGTATGTCCCTCTTGCACTCTCCTTCTTTGGATGAAACTTTATTTCTCGAGGGTATTCCAAATTGTGAGGAAGTGAACTTTTAAATCCATCATCCCTCCTAGTTCAAATACTTCACACTTAATAGTCATTTTGTGAGTTCTGTTATTCTTTTACATGTGCAATAAGTACCTGTGCATATTGTCAAAGTTAATGTGCAAGCTAGTTAATGCATATCTCAGGTGGGTTCCCTTCAACGTTGCAAAACCTCTGCTTGATAGAAGTAAGTATGTTGTCCTGTCAGATTATAAAGACCAAGATGAAATGCCAGTGCTGCCTCCAGTTTCTGATCATATCAGTGAACATCAGCATGAGGAAAGTGAGCATAAGGACTTGAATGATCATTTAGTTGGAGATGAAGAAATGTTTGACGTTGATGAGGAAGATGTTGAATCAGAAAGTGAAAGCTCTAATGTAGAACTCTATGAAACGGAGGATAGGGATATTGGAAATGCTCTAATAGGATTACCGGGGTCTCGCCTGAGATACAAGGTATGAAAAGTTCATTGGCAACTCTAAATCTCCTTTCTTATTGGTTCGGAAGCTCCTTTTCCGTCTGTTATTTGATGTTTCACTGTTGAATGTCATTTTGAGTTTCCACTGGCTTTTTGGTTAATATAGAGAAGAGAAGCCAATGGGTTATTGTCTGGACGGTTCTTCAGCTAGTGCCCTGCTTTTCTCTAATTCATGCCACCAATTATTTAGTTGATTTTACCCCTCACAGAATAATAATTAGTGTGTTTTTTTTTTCAACTAATGGAACTCGCATGATTGCATAATCTACTTGGTGTCTTGAACAGAGATCCGTCTTGTGAGTTGCCTGTGTGTACACTTGATACACCAAATGGCTCACTGGTCTATTTCTTCTATGAAGGATCTGCGAGGGGCCTTTGGTCTTGTTGAGCGGAAATACCTGGAAGCCCAAGTGCAGAGGTACGTGAGAGTGGTTGGTCGAGAGTTGTCTGAGCGAATGGTCTATTCACTTGGTCACCAAGGAGGACGACAACGAACGACGACGACGACACCGGTGGCTTCACTTCCTGGGATGGTTTTTTCTCGGAGCATGCACCGGCCGATCGTCTGGTCTACGCCGGCCGGGGAGTTCTCGGTGGACGAGGCGGACGGCCCGGTTTTGCTGCCCCTGATGGAGATGCAACCTGAGGAACGATTTGCTTTGAGAGAGCGGAGGAGGCGAGTCTCGCGATATTGCAGAATTTTGAGTCTTGAGTTTTTGTTCTATGGATCATTCTGTCTGGGGAGAGATATCTTTTGGTCATATCAGTGTGGTGATTTGAAGAGCTTCGTGCTCTGATTATAAGTGTAGTGCGATGATTAGGTTAAAGGGCAATACCGATGATTCTCGTGCTATGAAAGCGATGCTATTATCGCCGAGTCAAGTCAGGGAAAATAGATTTCTAGAAAGAGAAAGCCGCACTTTTGAGTGAATAGAGGGATTTTTTTTGGCTGTTAGAGCATCTTAGTACTGTTTTCATGTTGGATCACTTCAGATGACCTCGTAGTGGTGCTAATTCTGTGGGAAAAATTATGATCTTTGCAACGCTTCAGAGATTGAATTCGCAAGTTGGGGATTGGAAGGGACCTGGAACAATTGGGACGAGAGAAACCCTCAACACTCATACCCACCTAATGGCTAACAGCAGCCTCAGAATTCTCTCACTTCTCCAAAATCCTGTTAACTTTGTGTGATTGTCCCGGGGCTTACAGAATCTCAAATTCCCATATGCTTATGAATTTTCATGACCTTCACAATTTAGTCCATGCGATCTTATCTAGATTTTGAAGAGTGATTTTGCTTACCCCAATGTAAAACTATGTATGTATATATATATATATTTCGGCAAGATCACATGCATTTCGTCGTCCCTCCTATAGGAAAAGCCTAAGCACACAATAACAAAAAAATGCCGTAGTGAATGGAATTAATTCTTGCTTGATCTAATGTTAACCAACTTAGGCGATTGTAGAAGCCCTCAAGAGGAGACGGATGGGGATTGAGGGGCGGGGGAACATTGAAATCAAAGCCAATGACTGCTTATTTATTGAAGGACCAAACCACCATGAAATAACGACTGGATTGCTTTAATGGCTTTGAAAGTATGATTATCGCCTAGCTTCAAAGTTTTTAAAGGATGATAGTGGATATTAGAAATCCAAGAGTTATATATAATATTATCCAATGATTAGGTACGAATTTAATTATCCATGGTTCGATTCTGTGCATAGACTTTACTAAAGAAATAATATAAGGTCTTGCTTTACTTGTAAATCCCTTCAGTGCTGGTGATTGTTAACCTTGATCAAAGCAAAATTGCTGCTTTTGTGGGGCACTATGTACTTCCTTTTCTTTTCTTTTTTTCTTCTCTACGTGATATATTATAATAAAAATTTGTTGCAATGCAAAGGAAAAATGCAGTTCGATTGGAAGAGAAAGAAGATGGAGAAAGAGCTATTGAACCAAATAATTGGTGAAGCAGATGAGTATAAATTGAGTTATACAAGAAAAGGACGATAACATGTGAGAACAACAAGACAGCCAACGGGGAAAATGAGAAGGCGAGCCCTTCCAATCTACAATTGCAAACTTAATTCATGATATTTATCTTTTGTTGATACTTGAATTTTGTATGTATTTTTTTAACAATATATGATTCCGTTTTATCACATCAGTGCATTAAATTGTAATAATTTAATTCATGGAAGTTGTGCTGACGACTATTGCTGGAATATTCAAGCCATGGTATTTGATTTTTAAATTTGCAACAGTTAATCAAATTGATTTAAAATTGATCTTTTGCAATCATTATGCATAATGCTGACTCAAGAGTTGAAAATTAAGTTCCAATGCATCAGCCTTCTGTTAATGTCTAAGGTATGAGAAGCGTTAGTAGCTCCCATGCTTGCAAATTGGAGTCAATCAAGTTAAAGTACCCTTTAGAAACAATTCTAAGTATCGAATGCCCACTACGATCAAATGGTATTTTTGCAAAGGAGGAGCACGCCAATGGTATATCATGTGTTTGAACTGCTCTTTAGCCTCATACTTTTTATGGTTGTGCACACCATCCGCACATTATTTGATATGATGAGGTAAAATGCATTGTAGTTGGTATAGAAGGGTGAAGGGCATGATGTGTTTGGGGAATCGTTATTAGTGCTATAAATACACTGGCAATTATGGGGAGTAGATTCTAGGACCAAATTAAAGTAGATTACTAGTGTATGTTCATATCATAAGAAAATCGTTAGGATCTTAGTTATTTCTTGGGACACTTGCTATCATGCGGGATGGGGAAAATCATAATGTCTTTGACCTCAACTAGTCGGTAATCTAACTAGTGTCAATGTTGTACTCGTTACGATACATCTAGGACTTGATACTATCGGGATGGGTGAAATAACACAAGTTGCATAGGATAGGGAAGAAACTGAATGTGGTTGAACTTAACTAGTCTGAAATTAAATTGGGTTAATGTCATAGGTTATGTTCGTTATGATATATCAAGGACATCTTATCTATTGTTTAATTCAGTATAGGGTGAAATAACACGAAAAATCATAGCACTGATAGTTGCATAGGACCATTGCTTTTATGCGGTCACCTTTGGCAGTCTGGTAGGGGATGTCGTCATGGTAATGTTATTGGCCTTTTCTGATGCTATGTCCTTCGTGGTTCAATTGTTTTTGGCAAGCCTAGGGAAGTTCCACACTAAGGCTGACAAGAACTATTGGAAGGCGATTGCAAGGCTCCTCCCTAATGAAGTTCCCGCCATAGAAAACAAGAGAGGAAAGAAGGATCAAGAGAAGAAGCCCTCTGTTGTCGTTGTCCGAGCCCCTAAACCAGGAAAACCAACCGAAATTTCAAGGTTGCAACAGATTCTCTTAAAGCACAGCGCTCTGTCCCACCTGAAGCTTTGGCCGGCATCGGCACCCAACGCAGATGGCCTTGAACTCAGTGGTGCCGCAGCGGCTGATGCTTCAGAGGAGGCGGCAACTGCTTCGGTGGTGGCCCTGAAGCTGTTGTCGCTGCTTGAATAGGACTATAATTTTGTCATTCTCGATTCTGTTTGATAGCTTAATAGCGAAAATACATCCTCTGGAATGTCATGACTCATGAAGTTCCTCTTTTTGGAGCACACGTGGGGTCAAGTGTATTTGATGGCACGGGACTAGCGAGGTAAAACATCGAGGTACAACTTGTTATTCTGATAGGGACTTCTTAGGGTGCGTTTGTTTGTGTTCTTTTTTTCTTATCATGAACACAATTTCTTTTTCTTTTTTTTTCTAGGTAACAAAAAAAGAATAAAAACGTGTTTATTTATGTTTTTTTTTTTTCTAGGTAACAAAAAAAGAATAAAAACGTGTTTATTTATGTTTTTGTTTCGTTCCAAGAAACAAATTTGGAACAAAAAAAAAAAAACAAGAAAAACTTGTTTCTCATTCCCAAAACACTTTTTTGAAACAAATTTTCTCTCCTATTTTTCTCCTTCTTCTTCTTTTTTTTTTGGCTGGTCATCGGCCTTGGCCATGGTCGGTGACCGGCCATTGAGGGCTGGTGACCTCGCCGGAGCGTCACCGGCCCTCGGTGAGGCTCAGCCTCACCTTGGCTAGGCAAGGCCGAGCCTCACCGGTGGCTAGGCGAGCTCGGCCTCGCCCAGCCAAGGCGAGGCCAACCTCGTGTCGGCTGGCGACCGATCAAAAGGAAGAAAAAAAAAAAAGAAAAAAGAAAAAAGTATTAAAAAATTTAAAAAATAAAAAAGTTATACAAGTTTATTAAATGTGTTTCTGTTCTTTTTTTATTTTAGGATCAGAAATTTTGTGCAATTACCAAACACATTTTTCTATTAAAAAATTGTTCCCCGAAATAAAAATAGTTTTTTTTCTTTATTTCTATTCTCTGGAACAATTTTTAAATAAACGTTACTGAGCGCACCCTTAGATGCTAATACTATGTTATCCTTTATGAAAGTTTCGAGGTGATAGTCATCATCTCTTCACATCACATATAGATTCACTAAAGTATAAGGAAGAAAATATTGGGTACCTCTTGTATAGTCAACACGACAGAAGAATAAACCTGAAATGGCGACACTCGTTCAAAGTGGGTTCAAACATCACTCCCTTGCACGTTCTCTTCATTCTCTCCTCTCCTGTCCAGATGCTGCATGCTCTCTTCCGACGTGTCCAACCCTCCCTTGCAAGTTTTCTCTTCACTGCCCTCTCTCTGTCCCATCGAGCCCTCGTCCGATTGATGAACTTTGCATTGGTGGAGGCAAAGCCGCACGGGGTTTGTTGGATGAGGGTTCGGTCGTGACTCAGACAGAGAGAGAGAGAGCACATTTGATGGGGGCAGCAAGCCATTGTCGTATGAGCGCTTTGGCTCGTCGATCGGAAAAGGGCATTGTGGTTCATCCAACTAACCACCGTGCGGCTCCACCTATGCCGATGCAAAGTTCATCGATCGGATGAGAGCTTGGTGGGAGAGAGAGAGAGAGAGAGTGTAAGGGAGTTTGGCTTTTGAGCAAGAGAGAGGAGAGGAGCATGCGGGGGAATTTGACGTTTGAACCCACTTTAAACACGCGACAGCATTTCAGACCTCTTCTTTTTTGTTGTGCTAGTTATATAAGAGGCACCCAATATTTTCTCGAGTTGAAGGCCGTTCCTTTTGTCCTGGTCTTCTAGGCCCTCTGCATCATTTTCCAAGTCGGTATGAATAGGGCCAGGGTTGACTCTACTAGTTGTTTTTTTTTTTTTTTTTCCTCTGCTGCTGGTGTTGAGTGGAGTACTTTCCCATCATCATCGTCATCTAGTGGACCTGAACAAGTGGACCTGAACAAGTCATAAAAAGGTTTCCTCCTGAATTGGATATCCCGAGAGGACTTCTCCCCACAAGCCAATTACAGGTAAATGAGGGATGAGTAGTATGGGATAACATTCTCGTTGGGTATCCCGGCCGATCCCAAAAGGGATAGGGACCCACTCTTGATCCCCATGAAGCCTTTCTCGAGTAACCAATCCTAGGCGTGGTTCAGGGAAATGACGGAGCTCCTCCCTCTTTGAAGTCCCTGCCCGGCTGCCACGACATCTTTCTCAAACCTTTTGTTGGTTAGTGGGTATAGGGCTTTAACTATATTTTGGGGATAGAGATGAGACTTCGAATGTGGCAATCAGAACAAGGGATATGAATGAAATACGTCTCGCGTGCGCCTTGATTGGTGGAGGCTGTGGATGTGATGGAAAATAAGTGCAAACATATCTTTCCATTTTGGTCCCCCTTACTTTTCAATTTTCCTACATCGTATTAACTATGAATTATCCAGACCCAACATGGCAACACCATCGCTACTTTCTTAATAGGAAAATAGGCTTCGTGTCGTAATTGAAGTTTGAGCTGAAAGAGGTTAACATCATCAAAAATTTCAACCTGATAAATTTATGAAAATTTTACTCAAATTAATTTTCTTATCATAAAAAATATCAAAATAGTACCTTTGTGACAATTTTACTATTCGTTAGTTTCCGTAAAATTAAATTAATATCACAAAAAATTACAAATTAGTATACATATGACAAACAAAAAGTAAAATCCAAAACTGATATATTCGTTTACTGCCACGTATACTTCAACTCAACAATTTAATGATTAAATTTAACAGAAATTAAATGAGGGTAAAATTTTCATAGGTTGATTTAGAGTTTTTGATAGTTAAAATATGAATTTATAATAAATTTGTCATGTACCGGATTGGGATGTACTAATTTAAGATTTTTTGTGATATTAATATTTTAGTAAATTACCCCCATCAAAACATATAAGGGGAAGAGGGTACCGGGGGTGAAAAACCCCCCCGGATTGCCGCCCCCTCTCGATGGGCCGTTCCGGCAAAAGAGGTGAAAATTGTGGCCTCCTCCGGGAAATATTCTCAGAATAAGTGACCAAAAAGCAAAAAAATTAAAAATGAAGAGCTCGAAGAAACAGCCCACGATTCGAAGCTGGTCCGTCCTGCTCGGTCGTCCGTCATCATCTTCACTCCGCTGATTCGAAGCTCGTAGAAATCGGACACGCCGGCGATTTGGTGATGAACACTTGAAGGGAAGGAGCTTCGATCGGAGATGGCGGCCAATCATCGCAACGAGGCGAGCGGCGGCGGCGTCGGCGAAAGGGGGAGTCGGTGGTCGTGGAGGGCCACGTGGAGTGCGGCCCGCCGGGGAGCTTCTGCGAGTACTGCAGATCGCCAAATGGGTCCACCATTTCTCACGGTCCGTACGGTTTCTCCTTCTTTTCTCGTGGTTTCCTCCGTCCCGTGTCGTTGAGTACGGTTTTTGCCCGGGCTCCGGTGGCTCGGGGATTTTGGGGTCGGCCGGGACTGGAGATGCCGTGCTTCGGGGTTTGTCTTTTCCGGGCTTTGTCGTCTGTTGTGACGTTCACGATTGATGGAATTGCTGATTTGCGTTTAGTCTTTAGTAGTTCCAATCCGCCGCTTCGTTGCGTGCGTCGGCTTGCGCTGACGATTTTTTCCCGTTTCGGGTTGTTTGTTTTTTAACGTCTCTTCGACTTGGATCGCAGGCTTGACCGCGCGGAGCCTGACTGTGGATGACTATCAAGGTTGGTGTGCAATTCCCTATTTTGAGAGTCTGGGCAGCTCTGGCCTGTTGATTCGCTGTCACTAATCGGCTCTCGACTGATGTCGTTTCATTATGTGCATATACCTGATTGAAAGAACTAGAGAAATTTCGAATGTTTGATCCGTATTGAGGGAAACTTATGCGTACTCATTCTATCAACCGTTAATACATGGACTTATTTTTTCATACGCGCGTATTTAACTGCACGACCTCAGAGAAACCATTTCGGAGCTATGGTTGATGCTGAAGTTCCGACTTGAGCCGTTTCTGCGCCTGTGTCTTCCCTTTTCCTTTTATTCTTCTTTCAAATGTACCGGTTGGATTTCTCTGCTAGTTTTCTTACTGTGGCAATGATGGGTCGGATAGATGTTATAGTACATTCGATGATCGTGTGTTTTTCTTTTGAGTGGCAATTCATGGTTTGATACTCATCCTGTAGATCTCCTTGATCGAGGATGGACAAGATCGGGCTCTTTCCTTTACCAGCCAGATATGAGTACTACGTGTTGCCCTTCTTATGCTATCCGCTTAAAAGCAGCGGACTTTTCCTTTTCCAAGGAACAAAATCGAGTACACAAACGGATGGAAAGGTATTACTTTGATAACCTGTCTATATTATGGATTCTATTCATTGGATCGTTGCATCTTCACATGTGATTTTTTTATCATTCTGTCGTCGTTGCATTTTGCAAAATTGACTACCACCCTGTTTTCAAGACAGCATTCAAGTTTGGAGTCCATTCTTTGTCAATTGATTAGAGCAGTGGTCATCAAAAATACTATTTGCCCACTCTGAGGCTATTAGGCATTGGAATGGTATTTCAATGGACAACTCCATGAGTGGAATTTTAGTTTGACGTCACCAAGATTTCCAACTTTGGAGATTTCTCAAAGTGAAAGAGCTTTGCTTTTTGGCTCCTTGAGAAATTTCTTTGACTTTTTACTCCATGAAGCTAAACTTAACAAGTGCAATGGTTGCGAAAATTGTTAGGCTACTTGCGCATTTCAACCGAATTATACCTTTGAGGTGAGGATTTAGCAAATCTGCATACTCTGGATATAATGTACAAGAAATTCTCACCATGGTGATTAGTTTCTAGGTTTTTGGATGGTACACTGGACACCAAAGCCAAGCCTGAGCTCCTGGAGGATTTAAATACTTCTAAAGTAGCATGTGAATGTGAATGTCATGGAAGGTCAAGCTTGGCAACAGTTGAACCCTCTGTGGACATGGAGGAGGATAAGAGTGAGCCAGAACAATTTATGCATTACTTGTCTGATGCAATTGATAAGGCTGTGCATGCATGCATTGAAAGTGAGATGTTTCCTGGCAATCTTCAATTACCTAAAGCTTCTGTCAAAGGAGTCTCCCCAACCAAGAAGAAGAAGCTAGTCAAAGGATTGGAAAATCTCTTGTATACCAGTAACATTGCTTTCCAATTGGCTGCCACTTTAAGGCGTGCACGGTCAGAAAAAAAGGATGAAAGACAGTCAGAATTCTCTGGAAACTCGGCAGTAGGCCAGCTGCCTTCTGAGTTGACACCTCGAACTATTGGAGAAAAGTTGGCACAGTTATTGTCTCAGATGGGTGAAACATTTGGCTTCTTGATCCAAGCATGTGATGGACATCTGAACTTTTGTTCTACTGCAGAGCACACTCCAACAGATAAGACTGGCCAAGAAAAATCTCTCTCTAAAGAATCTTCAATGAGAAATGGAAACAAGAGAAGATGTATGGTGAGGTGCTGTAACTGTTGTTCAGGACGAAGGCGGAAGCTTGAGATTCTTCTGAAAAGATCCACTTTTGAGCGTGAAGAATTTGAGTTGTACAGGCGATATCAGTTGAAAGTGCACAAGGACAATCCAGCCCATGTCACAGAGAGTGCGTACAGGAGATTTTTGGTTGACACTCCATTGGTTTTTGTTCCCTCGACCGATGATGGTTCGGTTCCTCCCTGCGGTTTTGGGTCTTTCCATCAGTCATATGTTATTGATGGCCGATTAGTTGCGGTTGGTGTGGTGGATATCCTTCCTAAATGCTTGTCGAGTAAATATTTATTTTGGGACCCTGACTTTGCCTCTTTATCTTTGGGAAAATATTCAGCCTTGCAAGAAATTTCTTGGGTGAAGGAGAATCAAGTTCACTGCCCCAGTCTTCAGTATTATTACCTTGGCTTTTACACTCATTCATGCAGCAAGATGAGATATAAAACAGCGTATCAGCCATCTGAGCTTCTATGTCCCCTTCATTACCAGTACGTCCCTCTTGCATTCTCCTTCTTCTTTGGATGAAACTTTATTCCTTGAGGATCTTCCAAATTGTGAGGAAGTGAACTTTTAAATTCATCATCCCTCCTAGTTCAACTACTTCACACATAATAGTCATTATGTGAGCTCTGTTATTCGTTTACATGTGCAATAAGTACCTGTGCATATTGTCAAAGTTAATGTGCAAGCTAGTTAATGCATATCTCAGGTGGGTTCCCTTCAACATTGCAAAGCCTCTGCTAGATAGAAGTAAGTATGTTGTCCTGTCAGATTATAAAGACGAAGATGAGAAGCCATTGCTGCCTCCAGTTTCTGATCATGTCAGTGAACATCAGCATGAGGAAAGTGAGCACAAGGACTCGAATGATTGTTTAGTTGGAGATGAAGAAATGTTTGACCTTGATGAGGAAGATTCTGATGTTGAATCAGAAAGTGAAAGCTCTAACATAGGACTCTCTGAAACGGAGGATAGGGAAATTGGAAATACTCTGATAGGATTAGGGGGGTCTCGCCTGAGATACAAGGTATGAAAAGTTCATCGGCAACTATAAATCTCCTTTCTTATTGGTCAGGAAGCTCCTTTTGCGTCTGTTATTTGATGTTTCACTGTGGAATGTCATTTTGAGTTTTCACTGGCTTTTTGGTTAATATAGAGAGGAGAAGCCAATGGGTTATTTTCTGGACAGTTCTTCAGCTACTGCCCTGCTTTTTTCTAATTCATGCCACCAATTATTTAGTTGATTTTACCCCTTGCAGAATAAGACTTAGTGTTTTTTTTTTTTTTTTTTTAATAATTAACTGATGGAACTTACATAATTACATAATCTACTTGGTGTCTTGAACAGAGATCCGTCTTGTGAGTTGCCTGTTTACACACTTGATTTACCAAATGACTCACTGGTTTATTTCTTTTATGAAGGATCTGCAATGGCCCCTTGGTTTTGTTGAGCGGAAATACCTGGAAGCCCGAGTGCAGAGGCACGTGAGAGTGGTCGGTCGAGAGTTGTCTGAGCGAATGGTCTATTTACTTGAGGAGGAGGATGACGACGACAACGCCAACAGCTTCACTTCCAGGGATGGCTTTTTCTCGGACTAGGCGCCAGCCGCCCCTCCGGTCTACGCCGTGGCCAGGGAGTTCTCAACGGAGGAGGCAGACAGTCCGGTTTTGCCGCCCCTGATGGAGATGCAGCCTGAGGAAGGATTTGCTTTGAGATAGTGGAGGAGGTGAGTCTCACGATGTTGCAGAATTTTGAGTCTGAGTTTGTGTTCTGCGGATCATTCTGTCTGGGGAGAGATATCTTGTGGTCACATCAGTGTGGTGGTTTAAAGAGCTTCGTGCTCTGATGAGAAGTGTAGTGTGATGATTAGGTTAAAGGGCAATACTGATGATTCTCGCGCTATGAAAGTGATGCTCTAATCGCTGATTGAAGTCAGGGAAAATAGACTTCTAGAAAGAGAAAGCAGCTTTTGAGTGAATTGAGTGAGTAGAGAGAATTTTTTTGGCTCTTAGTGCATCTTAGTACTGTTATCATGTAGGATCACTTCAGATGACCTCGTCGTGGTGCTAATTCTGTGCAAAAAATTATGATCTTTGCAATGCTTCAGGGATTGAATTCGCAAGTTGGGGATTGGAAGGGATCTGGAACAACTGGGATGAGAGAAACCCTCAACACTGATACCCACCTAATGACTAACAGCAGCCTTAGAATTCTCTCACTTCTCAAAAATCCTGTTAAACTTTGTCTGATTGTCCCGGGGTTCACAGAATCTCAAATTCCCATCTGCTTATGAATTTTCATGACCTTCACAACTGAGTCCATGCGATCTTATCTAGATTTTCAAGAGTGATTTTGCTTACCCCAATATATATATATATATATATATATTTTTTTTGGTGGTGGTTGGAGGGGTGGGGGGGAGATCACGTGCATTTCGTTGTAGCTCCTATAAAAAAAGCCTTAGCACACAATAACATAAAAATGCCGTGGTGAATGAAATTAATTCTTGCTTGATCTAATATTAACAAACTTGGGCGATTGTAGAAGCCCTCAAGAGGAGAGGGATGGGGATTGAGGGGAGGGGGAACATTGAAATCAAAGCCAATGACTGCTTATTGATCGAAGGACCAAACCACCATGAAATAACGAGTGGATTGCTTTAATAGCTTTGAAAGTATGATTATTGCATAGCTTAAAAGTTTGTAAAGGATGATAGTGGATATCAGAAATCCAGGACTTCCAATATAATATTACCCAATGATTAGGTACGAATTTAACTACCTATAGTTCAATTCTGTACATAGACTTTACTAACGAAATGATATAAGGTCTTGCTTTACTTGTAAATCCCTTCAGTGCTGGTAACTGTTAACCTTGATCAAAGCAAAATTCCTGCTTTTGTTGGGCACTATGTACTTTTTTTTTCCATTGACGTCATATATTATAAGACTGTTGTCATTAAAAATTTGTAGCAATGCAAGGACACGATGCAGTTCGATTGGAAGAGAAAGAGAAGATGGAGAAAGAGCTATTGAACCAAATAATTGATGAAGCAGATGAGTATAAAATTGAGTTCTACAGGAAAAAGGACGATAACATGTGAGAACAACAAGACAACCAACAGGAGAAAGGTGAAGGCGAGCCCTTCCAATCTACAATTGCAAACTTAATTCATGATATTTATCTTTTGTTCATACTTGAATTTTTTTTTTTTTTTTTTTGGTGAGTGTTTCTGTAACAATTTTTCCGGGTGGGTTTATATGATTCCGTTTTATCACACGAGTGCATTAAATTGTACTCATTTAATTCATGGAAGTTGTGCCGACGACTGTTAGTGGAATATTTGATTTTTAAATTTGCAACAGTTAATCAAATCGATTTAAAATTGATATTTTGTAATCATTGTGAAGAACTGCATAATGCTGACGTGAGTTGAAAATTAAGTTCCAATGCATCAGCTTTCTGTTAACGTCTAAGGTATGACATGCGTTAGTATCTCCCATGCTTGCAAGTTGGAGTCAATCAAGTTAAAGTACCCTTTGGAAACAATTTTAAGTATCAAATGCCTACTACGATCAAATAATATTTTTGCAAAGGAGGAGCACGCAAACGGTATATCATGTGTTTGAGCTCCACTTTAGTCTCATACTTTTTATGGTAGTGCCCATCATCCAGACATTATTCAATATGATGAGGTAAAATGCATTGTGGTTAGTGGAGAAGGGTGAAGGGCACTATGTGTTCGGGAAATAGTTATCACTTCTATAAATCCACTAGCGATTATTGGGAATAGATTCTAGGACCAAATTAAGGTAGATTACTAGAGAGTGTTCATATCATATGAAAGTGATTAGAATCTCAGTTATTTCCTAGGACACTTGCTATCACGCAGGATGGGGAAAATCAGAATGTCTTTGACCTCAATTAGTCAGAAATCTGACTAGCGTCAATGTTGTTACAATAAATCTAGGACTTGATCTATCGTGACTGGGTGAAATAACACAAGTTGCATAGGATGGGGAAAAGGCTGAATGTGGTTGAACTTAACTAGTCTGAAATTGAATTTGGTTAAAGTCATAGGTTATACTCGTTATGATATATCAAGGATATCTTATCTATTGTTTAGTCCAGTTCAGGGTGAAATAACACAAAAAAATCATAGCACTAATGGTTGCATAGGACCATTGCTTTTATGCGGTCACCTTTGGCAGTCTGGTGGGGGTTGTTGTTATGGTAATGTTATTGGCCTTTTTTGATGCTATGTCCTTCGTGGTTCAGTTGTTTTTGGCCAGCCTCGGGAAGTTCCACACTGAGGCTGACCAGAAATTTTGGAAGGCGATTGCAGAGCTCCTCCCTAATGAAGTTCCCACCATAGAAAATAAGAGAGGAAAGAAGGATCAAAGAGAAGAAGCCCTCTGTTGTCGTTGTCCGAGCCCCTATACCAGGAAAACCAACTGAAGTTTCAAGGATGCAACAGATTCTCTTTAAGCACAGCGCTCCATCCCACCTGAAGCTTTGGCCGACATCGGCACCCAACACAGATGGCCCTGAAGTCAGTGGTGCTGCAGTGGCTGATGCTTTAGAGGAGGCGGCAACTGCTTCGGTGGCGGCCCCTGAAGGCGTTGCCGCTGCTTCAATAGGACTATAATTCCGTTATTCTCGTTCTTGGTTGATAGCTTAGTAGCAAAAATACATCCTCTGGAATGTCATGACTCGTGGAGCTCCTCTTTTTGGAACACACATTGGGTCAAGTGTATCCGATGGCACAGGACTAGGGAGGTAATACATCGAGGTATGACTTGTTATTCCGATAGACTTTTCATAGAAGCTGATACCATGCTGTCCGTTATGTAATCGGTGTTCGAGGTGATGGTCTTGTCATCTCTTCACATCACATCTAGATTCACTAAGTTGAAGGAAGAAAATATTAGATGCTTCTTGTGTAGTCAGCACAATAAAAAGAAATGAACCGAAATGGCGACACATGTCCAAAGTGGGTCCAAACGTCACCTCTCTGCATGCTCTCTTCTCTCTCCTCTCTCTCATCCACATGCTGCACGCATTGTTCACTCCACTCTCCTCTGCACTGTTCTCTCCTCTCCTATCTTTCGCCGAAATGCCAGACTCCCCTGCGCTCTCTCTCTCTCGATGCATTTAGTTGGATTTTTGGGAAAAGCCTTTTGAAAAATATAAAAGAACTTTTAAGTTAAATGAATTTTTCAATGTGCAAGTTATTTTTAATAAATTGTAATCTAAGATTCTATTGTGAAGTACTTTTGAGTAAAATAATATTTAGAAAAATTATACTGACAAAGTATTTCAATTATTAAAGAAAAAATAATAATAGTTGGCCCTAACAAACCAAGAGTAGGTGGCCACTTAGAGATCACTAGCAAAGGCTGCCTAGGGTTGGGCGAGCCCTGGTGAGTGTTATGCGACTTACGCAACCCTCACAAAGGTCACTCGACCTGAGCAAGGGCCAATTTGGTCGTGCAAACCCAAGTAGCCCTTGCCGACATGACCCTTGCGAAGGTTGCTCAACCCCAACGAGGGTTAGCTAGGTCAAGTAGCCCATGTAACTCCTTGCTGAGGTCACTTGACCCCAACAAGGGCCAGCTGGGTCATGCAAACCCAGGCAACCTTCATCGACACAACCCTCATGGAGGTTGCTCAACCATAATGTAAGCCAACTAGGTTTCACGAAACAAGTAGACTCTTGTCGAGGTCATGTGACTGTTGAGGGTCGTTTACTGTTTGGATCGAGTAACCTCAGCCTACCTTGTGCAACCCATATGGCACTTGCCTAGGTCGCATGATCCCCTCGCGATGGTCGCCTAGGTTGCCGCGATTGCGCCATACTCTCTTTGGCCCGTTGCCAACCCCTCGTAGCCATAGCAGCCACACTGGCCAGCCCCAATGAAGAAGAAGAACAATCGCAACTAAGGGCAAAATCGAAAAACCAAAAAGTCAGTGAGGATAATTTCAGAATAAATTTTTTTACCTCCCATGGCCTTATTGCATACCGAGAAGGCTGAAAGCCCAAGAGCTTTCAGCTTTTCAAATGCAAACTTTTTTTCAAGGTGGGTTTTGAAAATTTTATCAAACGCTCAATATCCTCATTGACTTTTTTGTTTTTCAATTTTGCCCTTATTTGCGATTGTTCATCCTTTTCTCCATTGGGGTTGGTTAGTGCCAATGGAGGCAACCTTTCTAAGAGGAGGTAGAGCCGCACGGTGGTTCGCTGAACGAGCCACCGCTCTCGATCAACAAACTTCGTGACGGTGTAGAGAACCTCAAGGTCAGGCTGTGTGGTGGTTCGTCGAACAAGCCATCGTGCCCTTGTCCAACCGATGAGCCACAGCGCTGGTCTAATGATAGCTTGCTGCCCCCCATCGGCCGTTCTCTCTTTCCCCCTTCAAGTCACAATCGAACCCTCGTCGGACGAAAAACCGTGGCTTTGCCTCTGTTGGGGCAAAGTTTGTCAGTCAAACGAGGACTCGGTGGGATAGAGAGAGGGTGGCGAAGAGAGGGAGAGTCGAGCTAGAGAGAGATCGTGCAAGGGAGAGAGAGAGAGAGAGAGAGAGAGAGAGAGCGTAAAGGAGTATGCCATTTGGGCAAAGAGAGGAGGGAGGAGAGCGTGGATGGGAATCTGACGTTTGGTCCTGCTTTAATCGTGTGTTACCTTTTTAGATCTCTTCTGTTTTTGTTATCTAGTTACATGACAGGCACCGAATATTTTCTCGAGTTGAAGGCCGTCTGTTCTGTCCCGGGCTTCTAGCCCCCCGTGCATCATTCTCCCCTTCAATATGAAAAGGGCCAGGATCGACTATTTAACTACTAGTTGTTCTTTTTTTTTTTTGGGCTGGTGTTGAGTGGGAGTACCTTTCCATCACCGTCGACATCATCATCTGAAAAATGGACGGCAATCCCTGCCAGGCTGCCACGACATCTTCCTCAAAAGTTTTTGTTGGTCAGTGGGTGTAGGGCTTTTACTATATTTTGGGGATAGAGATCAGACTACGAATGTGGCAGTCAGAAAAAGGTGCGTTTTGATTGGTGGAGACTGTGGATATGATAGAAAATACGTGCAAATGCATCTTTCGATTTTGGTCCTCCTCTACTTTTCAATTTCCTACATTGTATCCTTCGTTATTATTCTTTCCCTTTCCCTTGTATGAACTATGGATTATCAGGACCCAACACCAACTGATACTTTCTCAATTGAAAACGGACTTTATGTCATGGACAAAAAAAAAGGACTTTATGTTATAATGAGCTATTTTAGCAACGGATTAATATGATGAAAAATCATAAATTGATATATTTATGATAAATTTATCATAAATTAAATTTTTTATCACAAAAAATTTCAAAATAGTATATTTGTGACTATTTTACTCTACATTAGTTTCTATCAAATTATATTAATACCATGAAAAATTATAAAATATTATATTATGATAAATAAAAAGTAAGCCCCCAAACTAGTATGCCTATTAATTGTCATGTGCTATTTAATTTAGTAATTTAATGAAAAAATTTAATGAAAATTAACGAAGAATAAATTTATTACGAATCTATTAATTTGGAGTTTTTAATAATTAAAAAATTAAATTTAAATTAATTTGTTGTAAATATATGAATTTGGAGTTTTCATCGTATTGATTTGGATGGCAAATATTAGGGGAGAGACTCCCGGGGTGAAGAAACGCAAATTGCTGCCCCCTTGCAATGGGCCCTTCCGGTCAAAAAGGGTGAAAATTGTGGCCTCATTCGGGAAATATTCTTAGAGTACGCCACTAGAAAGGCAAAATAAAAATAAAAATGGAGATGATATTTTTCTTTTTTTTTTGGTGAAAGGTAATAAATATATTGAGGAGAGACTAATAGTATACAAGATCATGGCTCCAAAACTTGCACTTCAGAAGATCAAAAGGAGTAGAAGGATACCATGATGTAAAAGCCACAAACACACGGCACACACCCTACAACGTGCCAAAGAGAAGCACGGCATAGACAGCCAGCATTCAAGCAAAAAGCGACAAAAGAGTAGTTCACGGCTCCAAAAGAGACTCCGACAAGGCTACGGGTCTCCGGAGAAAATGATCAAATCAATGTCCTAACTTCGTTGTAATCTTCTGTTCTTAAAATTATTTTTTAACTTTTTTTGAATGATAGCCTTATCTAAGATTACTTTGAAAAATGGTTTTTCATGTTAGGGACCGAAAGAGGCTGATCTGTAAAGATGATGCTATTCCTATTTTTCCACATGAGATGTACTTTTCTTTCGTCTCTTTTCCGAGGAAAGATCCCGGGGGAGGAAAACCGGAGAAAAAAGGGGTTAAACCACCTCGCGGAGTCTAAGGAGAGCTTTGAAGGAACAGCCCACGGATTATATATCCAAAATTCCGGAAACGGACTGCACCCCGTCCCGGTCGACCGTCATCTCCACTCGACCCATTCGAAGCTCGTATAAATATAAATAAATCGGAGACGCCGGCGATTTCCTCTCCCTCTCTCTGCCTCTGCTTTGGTGATGAACAGCTGAAGGGAGGGAGCTTCGATCGGAGATGGCGGCCAACCGTCGCAGCGACGTGGGCGGCGGAAGGGGGGAGTCGGTGGTCGTGGACCGCGGCCGGCAGGAGAGACCCTGCGGGTACTGCGGATCGCCCAATTGGTCCAGCGTTTCTCACGGTCCGTACGGTTTCTCTTTCGTTTCTCGTTGTTTGCCTCCCTCCCGTGTCGTTGAGTGCGGTTTTTGGCCGGGCTCCGGTGGCTCGGGACTCGAGATGCCGTGCTTCGGGTTTGCTTTTTTCCGGCTTTTGTCGTCTTTTGTGACGTTCACGGTCGCTGGAATTGCTGATTCGCGTTTAGTCTTTAGTTCCAATCTGATGCTTCGTTGCGTGCGTCGGCCTGCGGTGACGAATTTTTTCCCGTTTCGGATTGTTTGTTTTTTAATGTCTCTTCGACTTGGATCGCAGGCTTGACCGCGCGAAGCCTGACCGTGGATGACTATCAAGGTTGGTGCGCAATTTCCTATTTTGAGAGTCTGGGCAGCTCTGGACTGTCGATGCGCTGTTACTAATTGACTCTCGGCTGATGTAGTTTCAATTCGTGCACATGTCTGATCGAAAGAACTAGAGAAATTTCGAATGCTTGATCCGTATGAGGGAAATTTATGCCTACTCATCCTATCAACAGTTAAGACATGCACGTATGCTTCCGTATGTGCGTTTTTAACTGCACGAGCTCAGAGAAACCATGTCGGAGCTACGGGGGATGCTGAAGTTCCGGCTCGAGTCAATTCTGTCCCTGTGTCTTACCTTTTCCTTTTATTCTTCTTTCAAATGTACCTGATGGATTTCTCTGCTAGGTTTCTTACTGTGGCAATAATGGGTCGAATAGATATTATTGTACATTCGATGATTGTGCATTTTTCTTCTGAGTGGCAATTCATACTTTGGTACTCATCCTGTAGATCTCCTTGATCGAGGATGGAGAAGAGCTGGCTCTTTCCTTTACAAGCCAGATATGAGTACTACGTGTTGCCCTTCTTATACTATCCGCTTAAAAGCAGCGGACTTTTCTCCTTCCAAGGAGCAAACTCGAGTATGCAAACGGATGGAAAGGTATTACTTTAATAACCTCTCTACATTATGGATTCTATTCATTGGATCGTTGCATCTTCACATATGATTTTTTTCATCATTCCGTCATCGTTGCATTTTCCAAAACCGACCACCACCCTGTTTTCAAGACAGCATTCGAGTTTGGAGTCCATTCTTTGTCAATTGATTAGAGCAGTGGTCATCAAAAACACTATTTGCCCACTCTGAGGCTGGTAGGCATTGGAATGGTATTTCAATGGACAACTCCATGAGTGGAATTTCAGTTTGATGTCACTAAGATTTCCAATGTAGGAGATTTCTCAAAGTGAAAGAGCTTTGCTTTTTGGCTTCTTGAGAAATTTCTCGGTCTTTTTACACCATGAAGCTAAACTTGACAAGTGCAATGGTTGCTAAATTTGATATGCTACTTGTGCATTTCAACCAAATTATACCGTTGAGGTGAGGATTTAGCAAAGCTGCATACTCTGGATATAATGTACAAGAAATTCTCACCATGGTGATTAGCTTATAGGTTTTTGGATGGGACACTGGACACCAAAGCCAAGCATGAACTCCTGAAGGATTTAAATACTTCTAAAGTGGCATGTGAATGTGAATGTCATGGAAGGTCAAGCTTGGCAACGGTTGAAACTTCTGTGAACGTGGAGGAGGATAAGAATGAGCCCGAACAATCTGTGCATTACTTGTCTGATGCAATTGATAAGGCCGTGCAGGCATGCATTGAAAGTGAGACGTTTTCTGCCAATCTTCAATTACCTAAAGCTTCTGTTAAAGGAGTCTCCCCAACCAAGAAGAAGAAGCTAGTCAAAGGATTGGAAAATCTCTCGTATACCAGTAACATTGCTTTCCAATTGGCTGCCATTTTAAGGCGTGCACGGTCAGAAAAAAAGGATGAAAAACGGTCAGAATTCTCTGGAATCTCAGCAGAAGATCAACTGCATTCTGAGTTGACACCTCGAAGTATTGGAGAAAAGTTGGCGCGGTCATTGTCTCAAACGGATGAAACATCTGGCTTCTTGGTCCAAGCATGTAATGGACATCTGAACTTTTATTCTATTGCAGAGCACGCTTCAGCGGATAAGACTGGCCGAGAAAAATCTCTCTCTAAAGAATCTTCAACGAGAAATGGAAACAAGAGAAGATGTATGGTGAGGTGCTGTAACTGTTGTTCAGGAAAAAGGCGGAAGCTTGAGATTCTTCTGAAAAGATCCACTTTTGAGCCTGAAGAATTTGAGTTGTACAGGCGATATCAGTTGAAAGTGCACAAGGACAATCCAGCCCAGGTCACAGAGCGTAAGTACAGGAGTTTTTTGGTTGACACACCATTGGTTTTTGTTCCCTCGACCGGTGATGGTTCAGTTCCTCCCTGTGGTTTTGGGTCTTTCCATCAGTCATATGTTATTGATGGCCGATTAGTTGCGGTTGGTGTGGTGGATATCCTTCCTAAATGCTTGTCGAGTAAATATTTATTTTGGGACCCTGACTTTGCCTTTTTATCACTGGGAAAATATTCGGCTTTGCAAGAAATATCTTGGGTGAAGGAGAATCAAGTTCACTGCCCCAGTCTTCAGTATTATTACCTTGGCTATTACATTCATTCATGCAGCAAGATGAGGTATAAAGCAGCGTATCAGCCATCTGAGCTTCTATGTCCCCTCCGTTACCAGTACGTCCCTCCTGCACTCTCCTTCTTTGGATGAAACTTTATTTCTTGAGGGTCTTCCAAATTGCGAGGAAGTGAACTTTTAAAACTCATCATCCCTTTTAGTTCAACTACTTCACATTTAATAGTCACTATGTGAGCTCAGTTATTCTTTAACATGTGCAATAAGTACTTCTGCATATTGTCAAAGTTAATGTGCAAGCTATTTACTGCATATCTCAGGTGGGTTCCTTTCAACGTTGCAAAGCCTCGGCTTGACGAACGTAAGTATGTTGTCCTGTCAGATTATAAAGACCAAGATGAAAAGCCATTGCTGCCTCCAGTTTCTGATCATATCAGTGAACATCAGCATGAGGAAAGTGAGCATAAGGACTTGAATGATCGTTTAGTTGGAGATGAAATGTTTGACCCTGATGAGGAAGATTCTGATGCTGTATCAGAAAGTGAAAGCTCTAATTTAGAACTCCCTGAAACAGAGGATAGGGAAATTGGAAATGCTCTACAGGAAAAGGACGATAACATGCGAGAACAAGACAAACAACAGGGAAAATGAAAATAACGACTATATTGCTTTAATAGTTTTGAAAGTATGATTATCGCATAGCTTCAAAGTTTTTAAAGGATGACAGTGGATATTAGAAATCCAAAAGTTCCAATATAATATTACCCAATGTTTAGTTACGAATTTAATTACCCATTGTTCTATTCTGTCCTTAGACTTTACTAAAGAAATAATATAAGGTCTTGCTTTACTTGTAAATCCCTTCAGTGCTGGTGACTGTTAACCTTGATCAAAGCAAAATTTCTGCTTTTGTGGGGCACTATGTACTTCCTTTTTTTTTTCCCTTCTCGACATGATATATTATAATAAAAATTTGTTGCAATGCAAAGGAAAAATGCAGTTCGATTGGAAGAGAAAGAGAAGATGGAGAAAGAGCTATTGAACCAAATAATTATTTTTTTTTTGATGATCGAAACCCGTAAATTGATGCCGTGGGCAAACTACCAGGGCCTACGGAGGAACCCACCATCCCGTGAAGCGGGGAAGTCCACCTGTAACGTGCTGGGGATTCGAACTTTTCCCATTCGTGATAGGGAGAAAGACTGAAGCTAGCAACGTCACTCAATAATTGGTGAAGCAGATGAGTATAAAATTGAGTTCTACAGGAAAAGTAGGCGAGCGCTTCCAATCTACAGTTGCAAGCTTAATTCATGATATTTATCTTTTGTTAATACTAATATATATATATATATTGTGATTGTTTCTGTAACAATTTTGCCAGGGGGGTTCTATATGATTCCGTTGTATCACATCAGTGCATTAAATTGTAATCATTTACTGTTAGTGGAATATTAAGCCATGGTATTTGATTTTTAAATTTGCAATAGTTAATCAAATTGATTTAAAATTGATCTTTTGTAATCATTGTGAAGAACTGCATAATGCTAACTCGAGAGTTGAAAATTAAGTTACAATTCATCAGCTTTCTGTTAATGTCTAAGGTATGAGGTGCGTTAGTAGCTCCCATGCTAGCAAATTGGGGTCAATCAAGTTAAAGTACCCTTTAGAACAATTCTATTCTAAGTATCGAATGCCCACTACGATCAAATAGTATTCTTGCAAAGGAGGAGCACGCCAACGGTATATCATGCATTTGAATTGCACTTTAGCCTCATACTTTTTATGGTAGCGCACACCATTCGGACATTATTCAATATAATGAGGTAAAATGCACTGTAGTCGGTGCGGAAGATTAAAGGGCACGATGTGTTTGGGGAATCATTATTAGTGCTGTAAATACAATGGCAATTACGGGGAGTAGATTCTAGGACCAAATTAAAGTAAATTATTGGCGTGTGTTGATTAAGATCTTAGTTATTTCCTAGGACATTTGCTATCATGCAGGATGGGGAAAATCAGAATGTCTTTGACCTCAATTGATTGGAAATCTGACTAGTGTCAATGTTATACTCGTTACAATGCATCTAAGACTTGATCTATTGTGACTGGGTGAAATAACACAAGTTGCATAGGATGGGGAAAAAATTAAATGTGGTTGAACTTAAGTAGTCTGAAATTAAATTTGGTTAACATCATAGGTTATATTCGTTATGATATATCAAGGACATCTTATCAATTGTTTAATCCAGTACAGGGTGAAATAACACGAAGAATTAGAGCACTAATAGTTGCATAGGACCATTGCTTTTATGCGGTCACCTTTGGGAGTCTAGTAGGGGATGTTGTCATGGTAATGTTACTGGCCTTTTCTGATGCTATGTCCTTCGTGGTTCAGTTGTTTTTGGCCAGCCTAGGGAAGTTCCACACTAAGGCTGACAAGAACTATTGGAAGGCGATTGCAGAGCTCATCCATGATGAAGTTCCTCAGAGGAAAGGAGGATCAAGAGAAGAAGCCCTCTGTTATTGTTCAAGGCCCTAAACCAGGAAAGCCAACCGAAATTTCAAGGATGCAACAGATTCTCTTGAAGCACAAAACTCCGTCCCACCTGAAGCTTTGTCTGCCATCGGCACCCAACTCAGATGGACCTAAAATAGGTGGTGCCGCATTGGCTGATGCTTTCGAAAAAGGTGGCAACTGCTTTGGTGGTGGTCCTTGAAGCTGTTGTCGCTGCTTGAATAGGACTATAATTTCATTATTCTCGTTCTTGTTTGATTGCTTAGGACGCATTTCGTAACCCTTTTAGTTGCGGAGAATAATTTTTGATTAGAAATGGTCTTTGTTGATTATTTTCTTAGGGATAATTTCTGAACAAAAGAACGTGTTTGGTAACTCCATAAAATTTTTATTCTTGAGATAAAAATGTGTATGGTAGGTTTCTTAAGTTTTTTTTTATTTCTTTTAATTTTTAATACTTTTATTATATTTTCTTATTTTTCTCTTTTCTTTTTTCTCCTTTTTCTTTTTGTTTTTCTCTTTGGCCGGTTGCCGGCTAGGCGAGGTCCGGTGAGCTCACTAAAGCCTCACCAGACCATGGCGAAGGTTGGCAACCGGCCAAAAGAAAGTAGAAGAAGAGGAAAGAGAAGAAAAAAAAAAAAGAGAAGAAGAGAGAATAGAAGAAAAAGTAAATTCTTTGTTTCTGTTCATCCGATTCTTAGGAATTATTCTCGGGAATGAAGTTATTTTTTTTATTTTTTGTTTTTATTCCAAATATATTCCCGAGAACAAAAAAAAAAAAATTTGTTCCTGGGAACAAAATTTTATCAAATAGATTTTTATTCTTTTTTATTTCAAAAAATAAAAATTTTACCAAATAAATTTCTATTCTTTTTGCGTTCCGTGAGACAAAACAACATAAATAATTGTTACGGGGAACAAAAAAAAAAAATTATTAAACGGGGCCTTGGTAGCAAAAATACATCACTTGGAATGTCATGACTCGTGGAGATCCTCTTTTTGGAACCCACATTGGGTCATGTGTACCGATGGGATGGGACTAGCGAGGTAATACATCGAGGTACGACTTGTTATTCTGATAGGCTCTTCCTTGATGCTGATGCTATGCTATCCTTTGTGTCTCAAGGCGACGGTCTTGTCATTTTTTTCGCATCATATCTTTTTGGTTTTCTGATTTTATCCTTATTTGCGATGTTCATCTACTTCTCTGTTGGGGTTGGCTTGTGCCAGCGGAGGCAACCATTCTATGCGGAGGCAGAGCCATGCAATGATTCGTCCGACAAGCCATCGTGCTCGATCGACAAGCTTCGCGACGGTGGAGACAACCTTGAGGCGAGGTTATGAGGTGGTTGGTCGAACAAGCCATCGTGCCCTTGTCCAACTGATGAGCCAGAGCGCTGATCCGACTATAGCTTTGCTGCCCCCAATCGGCTGCTCTCTCTTTCCCCCTTCGGATCACAATTGAACCCTCGTTGGACGAATAACCGTGGCTGCGCATCTGTTGGGGCAAAGTTTGTTGGTCAAACGAGGGCTTGGTGGGATAGAGAGGGGGTGGCGAAGGGAGGGACAGTAGGGCTAGAGAGAGAGAGAGAGAGTGTGTAGAGGAGTATGGCATTTGGGCAAGAGAGGAGATAGGAGAGAGGAGGGAGAAGAGAGCGTGCATGGGAATCTGAGGTTTGGGTCTGGTGTCACCGTTTTAGATCCCTTCTTTTTTGGTTATGTTAGCTACATAAGAGGCACCAGATATTTTTTCGAAGGCCGTCTGTTCTGTGCCAGACTTCCAGCCCCCGTGCATCATTTTCCCAGTCAATATGAAGAGGGCCATGGTTGACTGTTTAACCACTAGTTGTTCTTTTTTTCTTTTTCTTTTTCTTTTTTTTTTGGCTGGTATCGAGTGGAGGACCTTTCCATCATCATCATCTGAAAATAAGGCGGCAATTGAAGTCTCTGCCAGGCTGCCACGACATCTTCCTCGAAACTTTTTTTGGGTTAGTGGGTGCGGGGCTTTTTACTATATTTTGGGGATAGCGATAAGACTACGAACGTGGCAATCAGAGCAAAACGAAATACGTCACCCGTGCGCCTTGATTGATGGAGAGTGTGGATATGATATAGAAAATACGCGCAAATACATCTTTCGATTTTGGTCCCCCACTTACTTTTCATTTTGCTACATTGTATTCTTCGATAATATTCTGTCCCTTTCCCTTGTATGAACTATGGATTATCAAGACCCAACACCAACTGATGCTTTCTCAATGGAAAATGGACTTTATGTTGTAATTGAAGTTTGAGCTATTTGAGCAATGGATTAAAATTATATAAAACTCATAAATTGATATATTTATGATAAATTTACTTTAAACTGACTTTTTTATTATAAAAATATCAAAATAGTATATTTGTGACAGTTTTACTCTACTTTAATCTTTATCAAATTATATCAATACTATAAAAAATCACAAAGTAGTACATATATAACAAATAAAAAGTAAGCCCCCAAATTAATACGCCTATGAATTATTATATGTTATTAATTTAATGATAAAATTTAATATAAATTAATGAAGAGTTTATCAATTTGAGTTTTTAACAGTTAAAAAATTAATTTAAAGTTAATTTATCATAAATATATTAATTTGAAGTTTTCGTCATATGATCTCAGTGGCAAATATTAGGGGAGAGGCCCCCGGGGTGAAAAAACGCAAATTGCAGCCCCCACTTCCGATGGGTCCTCCCGGTAAAAAAGGGTGAAAATTGTGGCCTCATTCGGGAAATATTCTCAGAGTACGACACCAGAAAAGCAAAAAAATAAAAATAAAAATGGAGATGATACTTTTCTTTTGTCTCTTTTCCCAGGAAAGACCCTCGGGGAGGAAAGGAAAACCGGAGAAGGGGGGTTAAACCGCCTCGCGGAGTCTAAGAAGAGCTTGAAGGAACAGCCCACGGATTATATATCCAAATTCCGGAAACGGACTGCACCCCGTCCCGGTCGCCCCTCGTCTTCTTCGCTCCACACCAGATTCGAAGCTCGTAGACATCGGAGACGCCCTGCGATTTCCTCTCCCTTTTCCTGCCTCTGCTTTGGTGATGAATAGTTGAAGGGAAGGAGCTTCGATCGGAGATGGCGGCCCATCATCGCAGCGAGGCGAGCAGCAGCGGCGGCGGCGGCGGCGGAAGGGGGAGTCGGTGGTCTTGGACTGCGGCCGGCGGAGGAGCTCCTGCGGGTACTGCAAATCGCCAAATGGGTCCTCCAGCGTTTCTCACGGTCCGTACGGTTTCTCCTTCGTTTCTCGTGGTTTGCCTCCCTCCCGTGTCGTTGGGTACGGTTTTTGCCCGGGCTCCTGTGGCTCGGGACTCGAGACGCCGTGCTTCGGGGTTTGCTTTTTTCCGGCTTTTGTCGACTGTCGTGACGTTCACGGTCGCTGGAATTGCTGATTCGCGTTTTGCCTCTAGTTCCAATCTGATGCTTCGTTGCGTGCGTCGGCTTGCGCTGACGATTTTTTCCGTTTCGGGTTGTTTGTTTTTTAACGTCTCTTCGACTTGGATCGCAGGCTTGATTCCGCAGAGCCTAACCGTGGATGACTATCAAGGTTGGTGTGGAATTTCCTATTTTGAGAGTCTGGGCAACTCTGGACTGTCGATGCGCTGTTACTAATCGAACTCGGCTGATGTAGTTTCGATATGTGCACATGTCTGATCGAAAGAACTAGAGAAATTCGGAATGTTTGATCCGTATGAGGGAAATTTATGCGTACTCATTCTATCAACGGTTAAGACATGCACGTATGCTTCCGTATGTGCGTATTTAACTGCAAGAGCTCAGAGAAACCGTGTCGGAGCTGCGGTGGATGCTCAAGTTCCGGCTCAAGTCCTTTCTGTCCGTGTCTTACCTTTTCCTTTAATTCTTCTTCCAAATGTACCTGATGGGTTTCTCTGCTAGGTTTCTTACTGTGGCAATAATGGGTCGGATAGATGTTATAGCATGTTTGATGATTGTGCATTTTTCTTTTGAGTGGCAATTCATACTTTGGTACTCATCCTGTAGATCTCCTTGATCGAGGATGGAGAAGATCTGGCTCTTTCCTTTACAAGCCAGATATGAGTACTACGTGTTGCCCTTCTTATACTATCCGCTTAAAAGCAGCGGACTTTTCTCCTTCCAAGGAGCAAACTCGAGTATGGAAACGGATGGAAAGGTATTACTTTAATAACCTCTCTACATTATGGATTCTATTCATTGGATCGTTGCATCTTCACATATGATTTTTTTCATCATTCCGTCGTCGTTGCATTTTGCAAAACCGACCACCACCCTGTTTTCAAGACAGCATTCGAGTTTGGAGTCCATTCTTTGTCAATTGATTAGAGCAGTGGTCATCAAAAATACTATTTGCCCACTCTGAGGCTGGTAGGCATTGGAATGGTATTTCAATGGACAACTCCATGAGTGGAATTTTAGTTTGATGTCACTAAGCTTTCCAACCTAGGAGATTTCTCAAAGTGAAAGAGCTTTGCTTTTTGACTTCGTGAGAAATTTCTCGGTCTTTTTACACCATGAAGCTAAACTTAACAAGTGCAATGGTTGCGAAAATTGTTAGGCTACTTGTGCATTTCAACCAAATTATGCCTTTGAGGTGAGGATTTAGCAAAGCTGCATACTCTGGATGTAATGTGCAAGAATTTCTCACCATGGTGATTAGTTTCTAGGTTTCTGGATGGTACACTGGACACCAAAGCCAAGCCTGAGCTCCTGGAGGATTTAAATACTCTTAAAGTGGCATGTGAATGTGAATGTCATGGAAGGTCAAGCTTGGCAACAGTTGAAACTTCTGTGGACGTGGAGGAGGATAAGAATGAGCCAGAACAATTTATGCATTACTTGTCTGATGCAATTGATAAGGCTGTGCATGCATGCATTGAAAGTGAGACGTTTCCTGCCAATTTTCAATTACCTAAAGCTTCTGTCAAAGGAGTCTCCCCAACCAAGAAGAAGAAGCTAGTCAAAGGATTGGAAAATCTCTCATATACCAGTAACATTGCTTTCCAATTGGCTGCCACTTTAAGGCGTGCACGGTCAGAAAAAAAGGATGAAAAAGGGTCAGAATTCTCTGGAATCTCAGCAGAAGACCAACTGCCTTCTGAGTTGACACCTCGAAGTATTGGAGAAAAGTTGGCACGGTCATTGTCTCAAATGGATGAAACATCTGGCTTCTTGGTCCAAGCATTTAACGGACATCTGAACTTTTATTCTGTTGCAGAGCACACTTCAGCGGATAAGACTGGCCAAGAAAAATCTCTCTCTAAAGAATCTTCAACGAGAAATGGAAACAAGAGAAGATGTATGGTGAGGTGCTGTAAATGTTGTTCAGGAAGAAGGCGGAAGCTTGAGATTCTTCTGAAAAGATCCACTTTTGAGCGTGAAGAATTTGAGTTGTACAGGCGATATCAGTTGAAAGTGCACAAGGACAATCCAGCCCAGGTCACAGAGAGTTCGTACAAGAGATTTTTGGTTGACACTCCATTAGTTTTTGTTCCCTCGACCGATGATGGTTCAGTTCCTCCCTGCGGTTTTGGGTCTTTCCATCAGTCATATGTTATTGATGGGCGATTAGTTGCGGTTGGTGTGGTGGATATCCTTCCTAAATGCTTGTCGAGTAAATATTTATTTTGGGACCCTGACTTTGCCTTTTTATCACTGGGAAAATATTCGGCTTTGCAAGAAATATCTTGGGTGAAGGAGAATCAAGTTCACTGCCCCAGTCTTCAGTATTATTACCTTGGCTATTACATTCATTCATGCAGCAAGATGAGATATAAAGCAGCATATTGGCCATCTGAGCTTCTATGTCCCCTCCGTTACCAGTACGTCCCTCTTGCACTCTCCTTCTTCTTTGGATGAAACTTTATTTCTTGAGGGTATTCCAAATTTGCGAGGAAGTGAACTTTTAAACTCATCATCCCTTTTAGTTCAGCTACTTCACATTTAATGGTCATTATGTGAGCTCAGTTATTCTTTAACAAGTGCAATAAGTACTTCTGCATATTGTCAAAGTTAATGTGCAAGCTATTTACTGCATATCTCAGGTGGGTTCCCTACAATGTTGCAAAGCCTCTGCTAGATAGAAGTAAGTATGTTGTCCTGTCAGATTATAAAGACAAAGATGAAAAGCCATTGCTGCCTCCAGTTTCTGAACATGTCAGTGAACATCAGCATGAGGAAAGTGAGCACAAGGACTTGAATGATCATTTAGTTGGAGATGAAGAAATGTTTGACGTTGATGAGGAAGATGTTGAATCAGAAAGTGAAAGCTCTAATGTAGAACTCTATGAAACGGAGGATAGGGATATTGGAAATGCTCTAATAGGATTACCGGGGTCTCGCCTGAGATACAAGGTATGAAAAGTTCATTGGCAACTCTAAATCTCCTTTCTTATTGGTTCGGAAGCTCCTTTTGCATCTGTTATTTGATGTTTCACTGTTGAATGCCATTTTGAGTTTCCACTGGCTTTTTGGTTAATGTAGAGAGGAGAAGCCAATGGGTTATTGTCTGGACAGTCCTTCAGCTAGTGCCCTGCTTTTCTCTAATTCATGCTACCAATTATTTAGTTAATTTTACCCCTCACAGAATAAGACTTAGTGTGTTTTTTTCAACTGATGGAACTCACATAATTACATAGTCTACCCGGTCTCTTGAACAGGGATCCGTCTTGTGAGTTGCCTGTTTATGCACTTGATACGCCAGATGACTCACTGGTCTATTTGTTCTATGAAGGATCTGCAAGGGGCCCTTGCTCCTGTTGAGAGAATCCTGGAAGCCCGAGTGCGGAGGTACGTGAGAGTGGTTGGTCGAGAGTTGTCTGAGCGAATGGTCTATTCACTTGGGTGATCTATTTTTTCGAGAAAGAACTCGTCAAGTGTTACCAGATTGGACAGGTGCTGTTAAGTGGCTGCTCATTTGCGGCTAATGTCATCTTTTCAGGACTGTTAGGAAGCTCCGACTGTTCCTTCGCATGATCAAATGTCAATGCTTCCCCTAGTCTTGATCGATGTAAAATGTGAGTGCGTGCTGGTATGCCTTACGATGTTCTTCCATTGAACTTGTTGAGTCAGTCGACGAAATTTCAGATGAACCTTGCCCCTGCGGGGCATTATTTTCATGTGTCGTGAATATTGCATCATAGATAGACCCGAAAAAAGGCATTGCCTGCGCATTTTTCTTACATTTTTCCATCATTACAATGGCTGTCTCTGTCTCTGGCTCCCGTGCATGTGTTCTCATATTGTTTTCTTCATAGTACAAGATAAAATATCAAAACGCATCCTAACGTTTCAACCTCATGGGAATTTGCATCTCGAGCTTTCAAAATTTACAATTAGCATCTCAAGTTTCTTCTAACATTTGGTCCTATTTACAAATTGTTATTTTCATTCCAATTTCGCCCCTCGCCATTTGAAATCCACCCACAATGAAAATTCACTTGCTCAAAATCTTAATCCACCAGCCCCTCTCCTCTTGGTGCTGTAAGCGCATTGCCACCGCCTTGGCTCCAGTTGAGCTGTACCTCATCAACCTCTGCTGGCATTGAGCTCGACTTAAAATCTATGGAGTTCTGCTGGTGTCGAGCTCGACTCATACTTGTCAAGATAAACCTAGATCTGAGTTGAGCTCGATTCGATAGACTTGTCTGAGCTCTGCCAGCTTCAAGCTAGACTCAGATTGAGTTTGACCCAAATCTGAGGTCGCACTCTGCCATAGCCATGAGAGAGAGAGAGAGAGAGAGAGAGAGAGAGAGAGAGAGAGAGAGAGATGCACAAAAGAGCTCAGTTGGAGCTCAGTTGGGGTTGGTGGCGATGCAGCATGTCCGTGTCGGTGGTGGGAGCTCACGCTGCTGGGGACGCTGCTGCGGCTGAGAGAAAGAGTAAGGGTGAGAGGGAATGAGGGGGAGGGGGAACGGTTTAGAGTTTGGATGAGATTTAGGGTGGATTGGTCTTTTTGAATTCGATGGTTCTATATGGAGATGCGTATTGCGAGTTTTCAAAACTCATTATGCAAATTGACGTGAGAATGGAAAGTGGAGAAGGTTTTCAAATTTTTTCTCGTAAAATAATTTTCATCCGAAGAAGGTTGAAATTGTAAGAATTAACAAGGATGCAAATGACTTGCATATATTTGTGAAGTTACTTTATTACGAGATATTTGATATATGATTTGTTAATTAACGGAACGAAATTATTGAGGCAACACAAAGAAAATGGGCACAAACATACAGAAAGAAAAATGTCAAGATTATTGTTTCTTTTAATGAGTTTAGGATGACATGATTCGAAGTTTAGAATTGAAATGTATTGAAAAGAATATTAGAATCACAAATTTAGGCATTTATCGATAGATAGAATATGTATAGGATAACTAATTAATGATAAAGCTATCCTAAAAAAGTAAAATGTTCTCTTTACTTCATATAACAGCATATGGTTATAAGCGTGTAATCTCGGTCTGACGTGAAAGGTGCCTTAACTTTGAATGGTCCATTCTCGAAAATTTGAGTTTCAGGATTGAGCCATTGTCTTGTTTGGTACAAATTCCAACCCCTCTAGGAGGGATCCTCAATAAACGGAGTCCCGGCCATCTATCCAAAGAATTGCGGTCCCACTCGCTCAAGTTCATCCATACTTTGAGGATTTGAAGCATATAATACGCTCATTCATCGAAAGGATCCAATCATGTCTATTTAGTTTGGTCTGACTGCCATGGTTGCAAAGCAGAACTGCAGAGCACTAAGCAGGACGTTCAGCTGGGAATGACCGGTTGGGTGGATGAGATCGTGTCGCTTTCTGCAAAACGATAAAGAATTCTCGGAGATCCGGATTTCACTCACCAATCGTCACCTATGTCGTCGAATTAGACCTTTGTCGTTTCTGCAAAAAGAAGGGAGGAGGAGAGAATTTGTCCTCCTATCATCCCGGGCATGATGACCAGTTGGTTTGACAAAGCGTACCAATCAATCATTGAGACCAATATAATTTCGATACTTTATATCATCTCCAGAAGCAGTTGGGCTTGACGAAAGGCGATAACATAATTGAAGCTGGTGGCAAATGGCCACCAGCGGGAATCACTAACTCCGCCAAAAGGGATGAGCATGAGATGCTTTTTGGATGGTGAAGTCGGAGTTGATGCGTAAGTCACTAGTTTCGTGTCGCATTCGTGGCCTTACGAATTAACTTCAAATAGTGAAGATATTTGAGTTGTGGGGATGCATCGCCCCCGAGAGACTCGAGGAAAGGTTGCGTTCTTGATATGGGAAGATACGCAGTTCAAGATTTGGTCGATGCAATGAGTAGCATCAATGGAAAGGAAGTCCGCTTTTATCCCGTGAGCGGTAGGTAAATGATTTCTTCTGAATAGGGAGATAAAGAAGTTCTTCGCTTGGATGCACTTGATAACTAGTCAAATAATAACTAAACTCTAATCTTTTGTTTCTGAGAATAAATTTAGAATAGAAATTCATTTGATAATTATTTTATTTTCTAACAAAAAATCTATTTTGTGTTTCCGAAAATAAATTTGAAACAAAATCAATAAGTAAAAAAAAAATATTTCTTTATTTTCTAAAATAATTCCAAATCAAACCCAAATTTTTTTTTTTTTTCTGTCTTTTTTTCCCTTCTTTTCTCCTTCTCTCTTCTTCCCCCAATTAATCATTGGCCAATGCTTGCCCGCTATTAGCACCACCAACAACAATGGCCGACCATCGGCTAAGCAAGGTTTGCAGATTTGGAAGAGGCCGAACCTCGTCGGTGGCCAAGCGAGCCTCACCCAACCTAATAAGCCTTGCCTAGCCACTAGCGAGGCCCAAGCGATGCTGGGTCGACCTCTCTCGCAGTGGCTAGACGAGCCTCCCATGAACTTGCCAAACCTCAGCCTAACTTGGCAAGGCTCTAGCAGGCTCGCTGAATCTCGCGTAGCCGACTACTCAAGAGGACGGAGAAGAGAAAAAGAAAAAGGGAAATAAGAAAAATATAATAAAAGTATTAAAAAATTTAAAAAAAAAACATAAAAAAGAATTAAGAGTCTTACCTAACGCATTTCTATTCTGAGAATAAAAAAAAAAAATTACAATTATCAAACGCCTTCAAATGTTCAGAAATTATCTTCGAGAATAGAATAAAAAAAAAACATTTTCTAAGAGAAAATTATTTCCAAAAACAGAATGGTTACCAAATATACACTTGAAGTTGTAACTTCAATCACGGGCAGAATGAAGGGAATTCACCGGGATTGAAGTGACTATCCTATCCTCGGTTCGTGTCCAGCTCGTGACCAGGACCCTGTATGGCTCTAAGATGCTATCGTGTGATGTCTCTGATCAATTTTCACTTGTTCAACCATACAAATAACCAGCAGCGAGAAAATATACCAGTCTCGTAAAAAAAAAACAAAAGATGCGTACAGGAGTAGATTGAATACTCAATTTGGATCAGAATGAAACAATCAAATGTTTTTTTCCCAATCATGTTATTCGACAGCAAGTAGCAGCTGCTGCCAAACGAGAAATCTTCAGTCGCAAGTAAATTCACATTAGCTGAAGAAGAATATTGGAGGTTATTGTATGTACATTTAGGGAGTTCAAATGGGCAATCAAACGTCATCAGCATCGCTACCCCCGATGATATGTGCTTCATGAGAGGTCCAGTAATTGCTTCCATCAGGACCAACCAACTTATTCCTGCTCAACAACAGAACATTTTCAATTCGTACAACCTTAATCCCCTTAAGTTTTCCAACGCACAACTGAAATGACCATCTGTAATTTTACAATGTCTACTGACCGCTCAAGAACAGATTTTCCTTCCTTGTACTTCTGACCCTTTTCATGAGCAGTCTCCTGTAAAAACCACCCAAATCACTTGTAGCAACAAAACTAGTGTGTTTAAGCCATCATTTTAAAGTCACAGCATCCTGATCTTACATATTTCCACCCAACAATTGCTCCACAACCAACACAGAAAATGTCAGCAACGGTGTGCATCCCAGTCATCATCATTCTCTCTTCTCTCTCACCAACAGACACATTCGCTCTGCCAGATAATTGAAAAAAATGAACAAACATGCGATAGAGAGAACTTAATTACTGTTCATCACCCATCATTTGAGTACGCTGGTGGAAAGCATCATTCAATTTCACCACTCTAGCTTATTGACATTTTCATGAATACCTGCAGACAGATATCCTAATTTCTCCATTCACAAATGTAATAAGCACAAACATAGAATTTCAGATGCAGGTTATGGCCAAAAGGGCTGCCTCTTCAAGCCAATTGGTCCCAATCTTATACAGCTCAGGAACATTCTAATATCATCAAAGGAAGCTGAAGCTGTCAAGTAAATAGAGCCCTAATCCAATGACATGCTTCGGACATATCAAGCAGACTGAAAAGCCCCTCCCCCCCAATGAAGACATGATTTTCTATACTGACATAACAGATGCAAGCTAAAATGTTTTCACTTAAAAAAGCAATAGAATTAACTCTCATGTGCATCCATTTAGTTTCTCCTCACAATTGGCACATTGGACCGATACAAAAGGGCGCCAAAGTCAAGAAAAACTTACACCTTGCTGAAGAGGTAAGCTCTCCCATGCCTGCAGTGGAAAGACTGAGTGCAAGAACACGAGCAAACAAGATGTCAGAATGTGCGATGAGCTGACAACAAACCAAAGTATCCTATTGCATAACGTAAGTAACTAGAGACTGGTCTATTTATTAGCACTTGGTATTCTCAATTTGCTCCTAGAGAAACCAACTTTTGTAAAGTACTAAATCAGAAGTTGAAAGGGTAGATGACAGTACTCTCAACTTATCGAGGATCTTAAGTAGGGAACTGATGCAGCATTCAGCATTACAACCTCATTCACACTCTATAAGTGGACAAAGACAACTGGCAGTTAAGGTTTCTCATTAATATCTGAGACATCCTGAGTTCTATTTATAATTTTGTCTTGGAATAACTATCCCGCTCTAAGATTGGCTTCCTCTTACAGCAAAGAAACACCAATTGCATTCTCTTATGAGGAGGAAACTCCATTTCTTCCTTCAAAATCCAATAAATATCAAATCTTAAAGATGACACAGGAAACAACTGCAAGAGTAAGAAACCAATCTTTTCTCAAAACGCATAAGAGAGGGAAGAGGGACTTAGCACACTGTAGAATTTTTTTCATGTTTAGCAAAAGTGAATGAACTCTGAGAGCATCAATGAGGAACTGATGCAGAAGTATATGACATCCATGGTCCTCCCACCTCCCCAAGCGATTACCTTTTTTGAGAACCAAACAACAATCCTTTCTTTTTTCCAAAATAAGGATATAGCCATCACAATTTCGCATTTTCATTTGTTAACTAGAAAGTAGCCCACCCCACCACCTTCACCAGCGCGGAAGGCTACTATACCAGCCTACCAGTTCCTCAAACATCCCTTATGAGGTGCGGTGGAGTCTACCCTCCCCACCTGAAGGGCCCCTTAGTGTAAATTTTTTCTTCCCCACCCAGGAGAGAATACCCCCATGTTTTATGTCCCGGAGTTCAGACAAAACGGTTTTAAGACATACTTGGGTCCAGTTTCGCATTTTCATATGTTACATAGAAAGTAGCCAACGATCGTCCCGTCGAACAATCCTGGGAATCAAGTCAACCCTAAAAAAGCTCAGCTGCATAATCCATACACACCGACTCGAGGCACAAGCTGCTCAAGATGCCCCATTAATTACTTCAAACTAAGACCAGATCTATAATTCAGCATTGTGACAATCATCGACTTAGAGAGCCACAGTCTTTGCTCCTAGCCAGTTTAGCTTATCTCATTTTCTCCTGTACGACAAAGAATGCCCACCACAAGAACTCCAATCGAGGACGTAATCCCAACCCCGACCCCCGGCGATCATCAGAGTGACCTCATCTAGTGACGTCATCGTCGTCGCTGTCGTCGTCGTCATCGTCTAAAAGCTACGGACAACGACGGCGACGACAGCGACAGGAGCCACGTGGGGGATCAATCATCAGATCAGCAAGCAGGGGGGAAAGACCAAAGCAAAAAGGGACCGAAGATCCCACCTTAGAAACGATGTTTTCGGCGATCGCGAGGTGGGTCTTGCAGTGCCGGCAGGTGTAGATCTTCCCTTCGAGGGTCACCGCAAACACCCTTCCCATACCTCGGAAAGGATCCACTACCCACGGATGCACAAACAACCCAGATCAAAGATGGGAAGGGAAGGCAAGAGAAGAAGAAACAGAACAAAGAAACGAAGCGGCGGCGGCGGCGGCGGCGGCGGCGGCGATGCAGATGGAAATGGGTGTCGAGGCAATCGGCGGAGCAGGGGCAACAGAGACGAAGGGTTGGATTGACGTGAAGAACTCGAAATTGAAGAAGGAAGAAGAAGGAGAAGAAGGAAGGTACGATAGTTTCGGCGTTTTGATGGGAAATTAAGCCAGCCCCAATCAACGAAGTCTCTTCCTCGAATCGAGTTACTTCTTTTTCACTTTCCTCTCTCTCTGCTTTTTTGTGCGCAACGTTGACGTTGCGTAATTGAGAGAAATGCGGACCTAGACAGAGACAGGGAGAACACCATTAGCAAGCAATCGACATCTACACGCAGATTAAATTAAATTAATTATATAAAGTATTATAGTAGACTAAGATAAAAAAATAAACTGAGTTAAAAAAAAAAAACTCAAAGAGAAAGTGTTTTTGCTGAAGAAGGCGTGCAAGGCTGCGAACTTCTTCTTTTTCTTAGGCCCAGATATTTGATGTGTTGTTATTGAGCCCGTTGAATGGGTGGGTTGGATCGAGATGGTTGGGTGCAAATTAATCAATTTAATCTATTTTGGCCCAATTTAATGCAATATAAATCGAGTGACCTATATCCGACCCAACTCAACTAGATCCATGTGACCAAAGCATTTTCATATTTTCATTTAATATAGAAAACTTCACCCAAATTTAAGTGAGGGTGTGAGATCAAGTGATAAAAAGTAGGAGTAAGCGATTCTAAGTTTCATACAAAAATCACTTGAAACTTGAAACTTATGAAGTACGGATACTTTTTGAGAGTCTCCGTGTCGCATCGGAATATTCAATACGCTTTATCACGCAACAACACATGTTGAAAACTCCGACACGCGATCAACTCAAGAACATGCGCGTCCGGAATTGCAAAAGGCATAATGTGTTTATGGGGTGGTTTGCAAGTGTAAAGGGAGAGAGAATTGTTGAAGAAGGCAAAGGAGGGTGGAGGCAAGGGCAAGAGAGCAGAGGCGAGGCCACGGGTGACAACGAGGCTGTAAGTACAGGCGAGTATCAAAGGAAGAGTAGAGACTGATGCAACTAGAGAGTCGCAACTACAATGCCACAATGGAGGGTTGGAGACAAGGCTACAATTACAAAGAAGGGATGGCTGGAGGCGAGGCGATGGACGACTACGAAGAGGCGATCAAGAGGAAGAGGATTGTGTGGCGGTTAGCAAGGTTCCTCTTTTAGTTTTAAGAAGAAGAGCCAAAAAAAAAAAATGAAAAATGGGGCAATTGAATGAGAGGCTTAAATAAATGGGTAATTTTTTTATTTTTTATTTTTAGAGGAAGGGGAGGCAAGGTGGAGTGTGATTTCAATTTTCAAGACTGACAGGTAGAGTGGGGCAGGAGAAGAAACGAGAGAGTTATGAGTGGGGCCCATTTACCTTCACCCAAAAAAAAGCACTAAATGTTGAATAGATTTATTAATAAATGAGTGGTACTAAAAAATAAATAAATGAGTGGGATGAAAAGTGATTTTCAGAGATAGAAACAATCAATGTTGAATAGTGATAAATTTGGATGACCACATAAGATTATAGATTTATTTAAATAAATAAACTTTAATTTCTCGTTAATCATTTGTTTCATTAATAACTTTTGTTTAAATTAGAAAATGTCTTTCCAACATCTCATGAATAAATTTACTAATGTTATCAGTGTAGATTCATTCTAAGCTTTTATTTTTATTATTTATTTATAAATTTGAATTAAATTAATTTGATTAATAAAAATAATAATTATTTAATATACAATATGTTTTAACTTGTTAAATTCTCATTTTTTTAAATTACATTATCAACAGATCGCACTGTCATGTTACATGTTACGTGTCCATGGTGGTGCTACTCAATTTGGAACCTACCTATTCACAAGGTTTCAGAACCAAACCAAAAAATCAATATTAGACCAAATTGAATTGAAATTTCATGCATTTTCAGTTTGTCGGATAATTGAAAAATAATAATTTTTCTTTTTTTGGGGTTTGGTTTGATTAATGGAGCCGAACAAAAATTAAACATCCAACTTAAAATCTCTCTATTATTTTTTTTTCACCCTTTATTCATTTCAATTCCAATAAACAAAGCAAAAATAAGAAAATCAAAAATGCTAACAGAACCGAACTGGGTTCTATTCATACTCGGTTTAGGTCGGATTCACAGAAAGTGTCGTCTTCTTCCCATCCCGCCAATTTTGCAGCGACCGCCCTCATAAAAATCTGTAGCGTCAGTGCAGGGAGGGAAAGCAAAGAGCTGGGAAAATGGAGTTCACCCTGAGCAGCAACGCCTTGAAGACCTTGGGACATGCTTATACATCATGGCCCACGATGCATCAAGCTCAATTATAGCCATTGGTCACGGCAAAACATATCTCATGCAAGAGTTAATTTTTGCACACGATTTGGCTGCAATTTGGAAAATCGGTTCCGATTTCTTGAAAATCCGAACCAAACTAAACTAAATTGAACTTTTGACACCTCTATTCATTGGAACGGGTTTCTCAATTTTTTTTTTTCAAAACTTGAAACCTATCATATATACCCTAAAACTTGTAAAGTCTACCCAAATTCCACCCACATCATTAATTGAACAATTATAGCGAAGTATCACCTCTATATTGTTATTTTTTGTTACAATTTACTGACCATAATTTATATATAGACAATATTAACAAAATAAAATCTTTGTCATAAAATAGAAACTAACTCAGACTAGTAGTTCAAGATTATATGCTCGTTATCAAGTGCCATGGATACTGTAAAATTGTGCAAAGACATAGAAAAGAAAAACATAAAAATTTATTGCAAGTTTTAAATTATAAATTTCAAGTTCCATCACTTGGAACCTAGAAACTACCATCAAACAACACTGAAGCGGGACATGGACAGTAGTTTTTGGGGTCAAAACCCAAATTCATAATGAAAAATAGAGAGATCGTGAGTGAAGGACGCGATTTCTTTCATTTTTTTTTTTTTTGCACGAGCATCCATGTCGGCAAGAGTTTCATGCACATCACTCTCAGGCAATCAACCCTGTCGATTGGATTTTAGCCGAATGCACTATTGGAGGGAACTGATGAGACAATTTTGTATACGTAGAATGGCTTGATTGGAAAAATTAAACGAATAGAAACTTTCTTTTTACAATTTCAGTACAATTTCAGTCCAATTCCAACCCAATGGACCGTGGGTACAGTACCACCCGAATCGACGACGTCGGAGTCGCTCCCCAGCGCCATTCCAGCACTCGCTCCGGTCGCTGTGCTCGATTATGGCGGATTTCAATCGACGACTCTCGGGACCGACAATCGTCCCTGCTCCGTCGTCTCGCTTCAGCTTCATCTTCTCCTCCTCCTCCGGGTGAAGCGGTTCGCCTTTCCCATCTTTGCCCCTTCTCGACTGCATGGCGGACTCTACAGTAACAATTTACGCACGTGAAAGAAATTAAAAAGGAGGCCAAGCAATGTTTCTACAGCAATTTATTGCATACATACTATGTGGCAATTGAGCACGTGAAAAAAGGCTAAGCAATGCTTCCACAGTAATTTACCCCAAACATACTACGTGGCATTTACGCACGTGATTGCGTGTCGTCTTTTAAAAGAAATTTGTATGCTCTCGATCCTGCTCGATCAATTATACTTCTTTTCGGTTTTTGCCGGACCAAAGAATTTTTGGGTCATTAAAACAAACCCAAAAATAAAAGGCCAATCTCGAACCACAGTGTCATTATTGGGCCTCCATAGTCCAATTGCATGCGCAAACCAGTTCCAGCCCATCTTCAGATATTCGTTTATTTCCGAAGGATCCAATGCTTCTCCTCGTGTCATCCATCCACTGCAGTGGGCTTTCGACCGGTGGATTTTCTTCATGCGAAAGAAAGCCATAAAGAACTTCGTCGCAAGTTACAACCGCGACTCTGCCGGCAATGAGATGATCATCGTTCGTCCGATCAAATGGTGTCCTCTGAGAAATTTGAGCTAAAGGGAGGTTTCTTTGGGATGTTTAATTTGAGTGGTGTCTTCTACAAATTGGGCCTAAATGAAGAATGAAATTTGTTTGGTGCGTTGCGGGATTTGTGATCCGAGCGAATCTTGAAGGCCCATCTGGGCGAGTGGGATGTGGTTTTTGCACTAGCTATAAAAGCACTTTAGCTAGGACAGTAAAAACGATGTCGTTTCATCCTAAAACCACCTCTTCTCTATCCCTCTGTTCTTCCCTTAATCCTTGAGTTCTACATCCCGGCTCGCCCCAGACTAAATCAATTTTCAAGCCAGATCGATTACCAATCGAGAATCGATGACAAACCGGGAATCCCCAGCTGCATTCTACTGAATTGGTTGAATCCTACAAGCTTGCCAATTTTTTTTTTTTTTTTTTATAAGAAAATACAAATTTTGTTGCGTAATATAAAAGTTACAGTTATGTTATTTTGCAGAAAATGAATAATTTGAAAATTGTTTACTTGAAAATGACTGTCCATATTGCTTAGAGAAATTAAGTAAATAATATATATTTTCATTATCAATAATAATTTATTCTCAAATATTTTCGTCAGTGATGAATATTCACTCCTTCATTTTTTATAATCGATATAAGCGATGTTATGTTTTTAATTTTCACAAAACAAACTAATCTAAAATACAAGAACTCTTCTTTGTCAAGTGGCTCATGTCGGTGGGCGTCAATATTGGAGCCCATAGCTCTAACAACCATAAAAACTGTTCTTTTTCTTAAGTTCAAAATTGGTTCTACCCACAATTCTACACGCGACAAAGTCCTAGCTTTCCTGCATCACCCTCGTTGACGCCGTGAGAGATGGGAGATCGCCGCCGTGGGAAGTTTGTGCTCTACTCGCGGAGGCTGTCACTTTGCTTTCCCTTTTCCCTAATCTAAGTGTGCAACATTGTAGGCATGAGGCGAACATGGTCGCCGACTAGGCTGCAAAGGCCCAACGCAATGATACCTCGGCCCACAACTGGACCATATTCCCACCTTTTCTTCTACTCGACCTTGTTTATGCGGACGCTTTAGCTTCAGGTTGTAAGTTTTCTTTAATATGGATACAATCGCCACTTTCAACCAGAAAAAAGAAAAAAGTCCTAGCTATCCAAGAATTTGAGAAAAAAAATAGGGTTTTTGGCTAAATTTCAAGACTTCGTTTATTTCACCAAAAATGAATAGTTCGATTTTTTTTTAAAATGATAGCTTATATTGCCTACAAAAATAATTGAACAAATCATATTTTTATCATCCACAAAAATATTTAGATATAAATTAATGTCAATAATGAAATTTATGGACTAATTATTTCAAGTAATACAAATAATCTTATTTCAGAAAAATGTTTTCCGAGCTGTCCTTCTCCATACGTAGCATCTCTTAACCTAATTTAAGTTTTCGGATTGAATTTAGAGGTGTCAAAGTGATGCAAGACGCAGTCGAGGAATGATTAACGTCCTTGCCTGGCAACCGTGATAAGAGAGAGAGAGAATAGAGAGAGATTGGTCGAGTCTCAACTGGAGATTCTCAACCAGCCGTACTTCCACGTTAAATCAGGACTGAACTGTTGGGACGAATCCTTCTTTTTTGGGGTTCTCGAAATAGGAACGCCTCCCAATTTTTCTTATTTTCTCCTTTTGGGTAAGCGCCATCGAGCCTTTCCAGAACGATGCACCTCGCTGCTACACAGCAACAACACGACCTACTATCCACACACGTAGTACCTTCGACTCCCTCGTCCTTGTCATGGTCACAGCGCACGAGGGGAGTCGCCGTTCGATGCCAAAAAACAATGCCAAATTGCAAATAGAACTCTCATTTTGCCACCGGACACAACACATGCAAGCACCCGAAGAGTCAAAGGATACAGCGCCGTGCAGGAAACAGCGATGTGTCAATCGTCCGTCCAAGCGTTCTCGATCGGAATTCGGACGACCCTCAAATAAAGGCGACGCACTTTCGGGACTTCGCCGGAGAGCTCGGTCGGATGGGCATCGATCGAGAGAGCGATGTTTCGTAAGATGCCGTTCGATGATTGAGATCGATGTCTTCAATGATTTGTCGACACGACAATACGAGATGTGTCGCAGTGAGTTAAAGTCCATGTGAACCCCCGCTCGGCGATAAAGAGAGGTCGCTGTCGGACCGACTTTTTCCAGAGCCAGGCCGTACCGCACGTGCAAAGACTGGCGGGGGTTGGAGGGAGGGGGCCGGGAAACCCATTCGTGCGAAGCAGACGTTGGGAAGCGAAACCAAACCCTCCTTCTTTTCCTTCCTTCGTTTCGTACGCTTGGTGTCGTCCCTGTGCCTTTCGCCGCACACGTGTGGCGCAGACCTCGTGTCTCGTGGTTGACCGCCGTTTGACGCCCCCCGCCATTAATGCCTCCTCCCCTTTAATCCTCTGGACTTAGAGCGGATTCGCGCTGAAAAGGGCAAAAAAGTAGAAAAAGGGGAGAAGTAGAACCCTGATGAGCGAAAGGTTCTTGGGATTGGTTCGTGCTAATTTAATTTTTTTTTTTTTTTTTTTTTTAGTATGAAGTCCGATGGTGATTTTCGAATGTGCAAAATGAAGATGGAGAAACGAACGTGGCTCTCCGTTGCAGTCGATTTCCATTTGCAACCGCATGGTTCTCCCAGCAGTCATGTCTCTTCAGAAGTACAGTGATTTGCGGGTCTTGGTCATTCTTCGTGTCATAGCTGCTGGCTAGTATAATAAATTCATAAAAAAAGTAAAAAAGAAAAATAATATAAATAATTCATAAATTTATGTAATGTAACATATGAACTTTTAATTTATTTTATATGATTTTTATATTTTTAAATTATTCAATATAATCCTTAAATGTTCAATTTAGCTCATGAATTATGTGAGTATATTCAATATTTTAGGAACTAAATTAAACATCTATCATAAGTTTAGAGATTATATTGAATAAATTAAAATTTTAAAAATTACATTATATGTTAGGTAAAATTTATTACCCATTTATGTCATTTTCTTTGTATTTTGTTACTTTGCCACCCATGACCACCCACATTTGATTTTGACCCAACAAATCATGGGTGGGAAACCGGCGAGCGAATCTTCTCCCTGATTTGGTTTTTAGGGTCCCTGCATTGACTAACTCAATGAGACAAACAGATTCGATTTCGCACGAGTCCATAAGAGCTTAGTCATCCAATCCGTCCCATAGTAGAGATACTTGAGAGAAGACGATGCAGAAGATGGCATAACATGGTTGATTGATTTGACCAGATTGGTTGATGACGAGATTAGATTAGGCCGATTTGTGTTCGTTGTGATAGATGAAAACAAATTATGACAGGCCACTAAGCGGGCGCATGATGATTTTTCCAAGTATCATGACACATGAAAGAGACGCCGGGGACTAAAGTGTATACCTAGGTTTGAAATTTGAATTAATCTACTAATAGCTTACTTGACCCCTATCATAGCTAATTTCGGTGATGTGATCAAATTGGACGCACGTGTTTGGTTCACATCCCATCTTGTCCTAAGATCGTGATAATGCATGATGGTGCATGATGTAATTAAAGATGTGAATTTTTTGCATTGGAGTGACTATCTTTATTAGATGCACGACAGATTGAGAAATCTCATTTTAGAAAGAAGGATGAGAAGTAAAACGTGTATGATTTTCATCGAATCTGTTCTTTTTCTAGATTTTAGATTCTGTCATTTGTAATGTTGATGCCAGCTAAAGAAGCAAAAACGTGTACCAAATAGCTTAGGCTACCTATAACGAGAAAACTCAATTGCCATAGTACTCGCTTGCTCTTTTACCTTCTCTCTCTCTCTCTCTCTCTCTCTCTCTCTCTTTAATTGACGCTCTTGTACTTATGTGCCTAAATATTCATGAATATATACATTCATGTGCTAGGATTAATCAGCTAGTTTTAATGCCGTTGTTGCTTTATGATAAGATTATTCATATATTTAGCTTAACAATATCGTGTGATCTGATCAATTAAATTTTTACCTTATCCATCGTTAAAAAACTTCTTTATCTTCACCTCTAGATCAAATTTCCAAAATTTTTTACTTGAGTACCATATTCTCCTCTTTCCTTTTTTTTTTTTTTTTCTGGCCAAGGAGTAATATAGATTTTTCAGCAACCTGACTATTCCATGAAAAAGAAGAAAATCATGTGAAAACTGCTTTCACGAGTAACAGAACATAGAATATAAAAACAAAATTGGCCGCACCTGCAACTAATTATAGCACGCTTTCCGTGTAAAGCAAAGATTTCGCTACCGAACCTTCTCGCATTCGAATGGACCATCAACGAAATAATAGTCAATGGTAAAAACCCTAAGATCAAAATCACTCGTGTTAATTGTTCACTCTAATTTTTTTTTTCTATAGATGATTGCGACCCCCTTGAGCGTTATCATAGAATCGTATCTCTCATTCATCTTGAGCGGATCTCATCGCCCTTGTTCCGTTACGATGTTAGTGGAAGTAGAGTCCGAATTATCTCACCAGAGGGTGATATCCTTAGTGGAGGAGGCGGACGAGGAAGGGGGAGAATGGAGGGTGCTGAACTTGCATGGTTCAATCATAACCGAGGGGAAGACAAAGGAAGGACGATCGATTAGTAGAAACTTCTATTTATTTAATTTTTTTGGTCCCGATTGTGGTGGGTATTAATTATGTGTAAGATTTGATGAGATCTTCGTGGTCCATTTTCTGCTTTGTTGACAGCTACGATAGAGAAAAATGAATGTGTCAGTATCTCTCATCCCCCATGCCCCAGGACCTAGTTCTAGGGTTTAGCTTTAAAGAGAAAGACAAAATAATTAATGCGTATGCGTCGCAATTCTTCGTGGACCAAAAGAGAATATTTATGAGATGACGAATATTGTGCTGTTAATTGGGTTAAAAAAATCGCAGAAAAGGTCAGCTTTATTAGTTGGTAGGGATAGGCATAAATACAAACCTTCCACTTTATTTAAAGATACATAAGAACCCACCAAAGTTTAAAATATTTTACAAATAAGTGAATCTATGTGTTAATATATGTATGTTGTAATAGTTTAAAGTACGTACATCCATTTAACACCATAGGATTTGCACCTTCGGTTGGGTCATTTGAGAATTTTTATTTTAAGAATTGAAGGTCACATATTTGAATCCCACTAATAATATGCAAAATGCTTTGAGTTAGGGCCATCTGTACAAACAAAAAATGCTTGGATTAATTGGTTCATGAAACTTTAAAGATATTTCATGAGTGTCTAAGGAGTCAGATCTCTACTTTTGTGCTCCTACATTATAAATGAAAGTGTTTCGAATTTTAAAGAAGTCAAATCGTATAAAGTGCTTGTATCTACATTGATAACCAACTAGTGATTTGGGATGTGTTCTATGTACGCGCATGCTTTGGTCTTATTGCATGCATCTACGTTGATAACCAACTAATGATGGTGCACACTATAAAGTCTTATCTCCTCCCTTGTGTAGATTAATGGAGCTGTGAGGCCTCATGCTCGAAAATTACAAAGGAGAAGATAAAGTTTGAGCTGCAAAAATTAGCGTCTGATGAGCTAACTCAACACATTTATAGAGCTCTAATCCAAAAATTTTAAGTCATTAGGTGGGGAAATTGGATGTGTATAGGACCAAGTCACAGCTCGTGAGCAAGAGCCACGGAATACCTTTCAATGCTTTATCCGACGTGCAAACCGGATTAAAAATGGTAAGTGCAATCGACGAATGAAGAATTCAAATCTGGCTCTGTTGGAATGTTAGAGTTACGATCCAAGTTCTTGAAACTACATCGACAAGAGCCCTTTTTGCATGGAGTCACTTCACGCGGGCGCATGAGTTTTAAGCGGAGTCAATGTCTTTATCGCTTTCTCCTTTTCACGTGTCGGCAATAATAGTAAAAAGCGAAAAAAGAAAAGAAAAGGAGGAGCCTTCCTCGCATGTTGCAACTTTCTTCCAAGACCAAAAAAAATAAAAAATAAATTGTGTCGGCAAGTTATCCACCGCTTCATCATAGTCGAGAGTAATTATTACCAATATTTCGGTTATTACGTCGTTGTTATATATAAAATATTTGTCTTTTTTCTTTGAAATAATAACATAAGTGATTCTTGAATTTTAGTCAAATGTGTGACGCGATCCATGAATTTTAATTTATTTAATGTGATTTTTAAACTCGAGCCTAATTTGTAATTCAATGTGATCTTTGAATATTTTCATAGTAATATTGTCCATAAATTTAAATTATTGGAAGGACAACATTGAACACTTTTATATAGGTCAGAGATTAAATTAAAAATGTACCAAATGTCTACATTGAACAAATTAAAAGTTCAGAGACTACATTATATTTTGAAATAAAGTTTAGGGACTATATCGAACAAATTAAAAGCCTATGAACCATAGGACTATTGTGTCATTTTTTTGCCATTTTGCAATGTTTTGTGAAGAAGCCACGAACAAACTTTCAAACCCTCAAATTGTCTCTATCCCCTAAATATAAACCAACCCAATACCATCAAGATGGATGATCATGCCATCAATTGTGATAAAATCGCCCTTCAACTACTTAGTGTATTCTTTTGCACATTTCCTACTGGGAAAATATGGCTTTGAATTGGGTAGAATGAAAACGGATCTTTAGAATACTCGAGTTGGACTTTGATGCGTGATATCACTTTCTTTAAGGATTTATTTGCCCTATAATATTGTTAATGGTCACTGGCAAATATTCTCCAGGATATAACAAAGTCTCAAATGAGAATACTAGATAGCAATTCTAGTATTTCTCCAGGGTCTCTTTAGGAAATAATTGAAAAGATGTCTGTGGTTTTTTAAAAAATAATGCTCGAAAAGATAAACTATGATCACTCTCGTTTTTCCGAAAAACTGACATGTATATATATAAAACTCTTAAAACACAGACAACTCTTCATAAAAAATTGCAAAAAATGAACAAACATGTCATTTAGAAAATTGTCCATATAAACAAAGGCATCCATTCGGAAGAAATATATTTTTCAAAGGTTGTCTTGAAAAGATACAAACAAAAATCAAACAATTGCAACTCTTTGGGAAAAGTTGCAAACTGAATAAGTATCTTTTCTAAAGGTTGTCTTGAAAGACACAAATAAAATTTGGAATAATAATTTTTTTAAATAAATAAAATTTCGAATTTTATTATTTTTTCTCCGAAAATTCTCAAAAACAAAAGGCAACCTTTGAATTGATTAAAATTAATAACATAACCAAAAAATAAAATAAAATAACAAAGGCGTTAGTACTAATTAAATCGTGGGCGTGCCAAGTGCTAAGTGCGCCAAATAATCGCGTAATTATTCGCGCACCCACGTGCGGGTATGGTGGGATCTAGCTCTACCCAATTATTCCTTAACCTATACTTATTAATTGATTCACTTCCTTCCACTTTTTCTATGGAGGACAAGGAAAGTGTACTTAGTTTGTTTTTACAAACAAACCTCCAACATTCCCAATCGCCTAAACACGCAGTGAACAAACAAAAGGATGTTGGTACGATAAACCCTCTTGGTTCAGTCTCCTTAAACGTTGTAGAAAACCCCTATCTGAACAAACAGAAGGATGTTGGTACAATAAACCCTCTTGGTTCAGTCTCCTTAAACATTATAGAAAACCCCTATCTAAAAATGTTTGGAATTCATCTAACTCGAGTCCATTACCGCCAAAAGAGCGTAATGCTCGAGGATATGCATTAGAATGCTCGAGAAAAACTATTCAGCAGCTCGTCCTCAACGAACATTCTTCGCAAGTAATTGCCCGTGACCATGCACGTATGAGTAATCCCAATCAACCTTTTTTACCATCCGTTCCATCGAGATTTAAAGACTCGCTAGTGTGTACGCGACTTTTAAAATGGTGGGTATAGTACACTAATGTCGGGGTGCAATTACGCGGTTTGAATTTTGGCCACACACAGACGATGTTAATGTAGTGGAGTCAGCTCGAGGGGCAATGCATCGGTGGGCCGTACGAAATACGTGGGGGATGGACCAAAACAGTGAAGTGTTTGTCAATGAATGTCATATGGTATGGACCCCGAGAGTACTTGTTGGGGCATGGAACATGCGTCCGTGCGATGTTGACCTCGCACATGGATCGTAACCTTCGGTAGGTCACTGGCACTCAAATTGCCAACGTTCATGCAATGCACGAGCGAGATTCTGTCGCCATGAACATCCATGAGATAATTGAAGGTACGAACGCCCGCTTGGACGAAAGTTTAGTGGCCACGATTGGGGGCCAAGTTATGCTCGTGATGTTTCCAACTCCTCTCGCTGCCTTTTTCTTTTTCGTGACATTTTCCTCTTGTCCATCGCGTTATAGCAAATGAACAGGACAAGTGCATCTAAAAGGGAAAATCCGATGAGCAAGTTTAAGGTAGGTAAATTTCTTGCCGAGGCCGACACTTTGCGTTATCTTTTTGTCTTGTGGGATCGGGAAGGTGTCGGTCCATTGGCACGTGAAGCTCAATGATACTAAATGAATGCAATTAGAACGGGGAAAAAAGAAAATAAAAGAAAGAAGAATCGAAATAGAATCACAGGATGTTACTGGCTTGTAACGTTTTGGGCTACCTGCACATGTGCCCTATTTTTAGGCAATTTAATAATATTATGAAAGCAGAATGATATATGCCAATCGGGTACCATAACTTGAAATAATGAAATTGCAAAAGAAGAATACTTTTCAAATAGGAAAAATTATCAAAAAAGTCATGATTTTATTATACTTATATCGATTCAATCCTAAATATTTTTAATTTAACCAATTTTAGTTCTAAATTTTTTGAAAATGTTTTTGATATAATCTTTTTGATTAATTTTAACTGGAAATAGCTCACATTGATGTTGGTAGTCCTATAAGGCATGAGCGACACTGAAATTGATATTTTTTTATTCAATTTTCTAGATTATATATTTCATTTTTCTTGTTCTTTTTGTCTTTCTTTTTTTAATTTTCCTTTTTCCTCGACTAATTGTTATGCCTTGGTAATTCTCAACAACCATCAAAGGCAAGGGCTAGTGAGGGTTGACGTTGTCAAATCTTAAAAAGGTGACCTTGCCAGCCTCAGCCAGCCTTGGGCCAAGCTCAACCTTATCGAGCTCAACCTCACTAGGCTTGCCTTTGCTTGGTTGGGCGAGGGCGACCTTCATTGGCCAACATCAAGGCTTGGCGGCCTGTGGAGGAGGAAGGAAAATGAAAAGAAAAGAAAAAGGAAAGAAAATAATAAAAATTGATAAAAATAAGAAAATTATTCACAACAGCTAGGCTATGCCATGTAAAAAGTACGGTATTTATGTTAATGATTTCCAGTCAAAATTAATCAAAAAGACTAAAGTGGCAAATCGGTAAAGGATTTTGGATTTAATTGGCTAAATTGAAAGATTTAGGATTAAATCAATACAAATACAATAAGTCTATGACCTTTTTTTTTTATAGTAATTTCTCTATTTCAAAACTCAGTGATATGCAAGCTCAGTTTTTTATATGATTCATTGATAGCGCGTCACAATCTTTTTTAATTTTAAGGGGACCTTTTAGATGATCACCTATGGATATCGATAGATATCCTCCCGTTATTTTATTTAAATTCCGTAATTTGTATGCTTGAAAATGGAGGGGAAAAAAGTGTCCCAGACGCAATGCATGGCCAAAACTAGTAATGGAAAACCCTCAGCCAAACATTATCATTTTACAAGACAAAAAATGTCGATGATTTAAAACTTTTGAATACATCATGAATTGACCCATCTTGCAGAAACTAAATAATCTGTCTAAGAACCACCAAAATCATGAGTTCCATGCCGTCTCTGTCTCGAAATCAACTGACCTAATTATCAGCACCTAGTACACATAAGCTTCCCGAACTTGACATTCCTTTTGCAGACCTTGATGATGACAAATAAAAAAAGTCCTATCGCCATTAAAACAAAAGGTCCAGATTTGCTTTTGAGAGACATTCTTTTGTTTAAGAACATCAAGATCAAGAAAATGGGTTTAAGAATGTTTGTACTGCTGACCACTAAGAGATGGAAGTGTGGATCGAGTACAAGAACCCATGATTGACGTGTGATCGATTCTCTTCTCTTTTATCTTTTCTTTCTTTATTTTCTTGGAAAAGTTTTATGGGTGGGGGATTGCTTATGTGCTTTCTTAGGGACCATTATTGATTTATGGTCTTGTCTAGTGGGTAGCCAGCTTGAGTGTCCCTTATTGGGGACCATGTGGATCAACATGGTAGCATCAACATGCAGAACTGTTTATAATATTGAGCACATTATAATTATTGCATAGTACGATCCTCATGATTTTTCCAAGTGCTTTGAGCTTTTCCTTTTTCTCATCATTTGTTCTTTAGAAGCTTCATTATCTTGGCAACTCACACCATTGGTGCTGGGGGAGATTGGATGTCGATTTAACTTGGTTCTCTATGCTGGGGATAATAATGACAATGGAAAGCAAAGATAGATGGTACTTTTGAGGATTTGCCCACTAAAGAGCACGATAGATCTAGTGGGAGTGAGGATAAAATTGTAGATTAACTTTATCACACTTCGAGTAGTAAAACATTTTTTTCAATTTCTTTTCACGACAAGAAAAGTCCACTTTCGATGAGTAAATTCCGAATCTTTAATTATAAAAAAAATCTGACTAATCTCATGATTACGTGCTCTTTTGAAAATGGTATGATGTGTGACTATTTATACTCCGCGTCAAACAATATAATTACTCCGTGTCAAACAATACAATCGAGCATTAATTTTTTCAGTCACGTTCATAATCAATGAATCGATGCTATTTTGGGCACTTTATCTTTGTTTGCTCACTATCTATCTTCATGTTGATTAGAGTTAAAGTAGCGATTTCAAGTGTTGGATTTTTTGTGACAAAAGATAAAGTGTTTGATTTTTATTCTTTCTGAAAGTGGGGATTGTGCAAATTAATCTTTTCCCCACCCCCTCAGTTATTTAATCCGGGGCTTTAAACATAAACTTCCTGGTAGAGAACACTTGATTCCATCACCTGCATACATGATGGCACCTCTCTGTAGCCCAAGTCGCGACTCAATAAACAAACAAAAAGCGGGCGTTCCCTCTTTTAACTTGTACAATCAAGGCCTCACTTCGTGGCCAACACTGCACATGCTTCATATGGAATTAATATAAAGATGTGGAAACCCTAAAAAAGGCAAGTAGAAAGTGTGGCGCACATCGATTCGCTCGAAACTCGGGGAGCAATTACAATCGAATTTTTTTCCCCATTTTTAATGCGTAAAAGGGTACAAAATAAACTCATTGATTAAATATTAAGAGACAGTGATATGGTTGTTTGCACTGCTAGTTTTCTAGTAATTGTGTGCATTCTTGAGATAATATATAAGTCTTTCTCCCGTGTCCTTGTGCAGCATCGTGGGCCATCACTTGCAGTCGAATAAACTTACATATTGATTTATTATTTAATTTCCCCAAAGAATCATTCGTCCAGCATAAAGTTCCCCACTACATGATACGTGTGCATTTGTGGCGCATCAAGTCATAAATTTTTCAGCGGATTAAAGAAAAGTTTGTAAAATAGGTTAACAAACATTGGGCTAATGCCATTTGGATTCAAACAGAAGTTTCTCCAAAAAGGATGTATAAATTTTATAATCAATTGGAAAAATAAGATTTGTTTTTTCATTGCTTATGCGACAATTTTTTCATATGGAGCATGTTTTCTTGCCATGATTCTTGATTCCTCTTCCAAGAACGGCTTTGTACAGCTCGAGTTATTATACGGGGACCCCGTGGTGATGTTGTCATCATCCCAGCGCCAGAATTTGATCCGAGACAAGAAGAATCGCACTTGGAATTCATAAAACGTTTCGCTCGAAATAGCATTTGCTCTAATTATTAAAGTCTATGGAGGAACATGAAATTTGCTAAAGGGTATCATGTGATATTTTATGCGGATAAACAAAACTTCGACTTATTACTAATGATGGTGAGCGTTACACTGATCTAAAGAACATTTTGGCATGAATTTTTCAACATATAACTTAAATTAACTGCATATTTCCCGAATCAATTGCCATATATATGTTTTTATCAATTTTCCTTTTCCATTTTCTTTTAAAGATCCTGAATCCCGAATAAAAATGCGTATTTTTACGATTCAATTTGATTTGGTGCGTGCATGTCACTGTCCAAACCCCCTTGTATCTCTTCCCACTAAACATTTTTTTCCCTACCTATAGCCTCATTATTTTGTTCCTTTGTGTTAAAGAAAGACCCCATCGAACATATGAGATATAGATGTGTGTGTGCATAGTATATGTACGTGTAAGCACAACCTAGCATGTTGAAGCCATTGCACGTGCTAGTAGTCTGTCACCAACCACAAAAATAGGTACCATCGTTGTTAGAGATATTTCTCTATAATATTTTTCTCTATTAGATATGGTCATAATATTTCTCTTAATTCTTTATTTTTCTTAGGATTGTGTGTATATCTTTTTTTTTGACCGTGCATATTCTAAATTGATACGTTATATGAAAAAATCATTTAGTAAAACCTATAAATATGTTCATGTATATTTTATTGTTTAATACATAAATTTATATTAAATTTATTATTTCGCTCTTCCACATATTTTGTGCATATTCTCTCGTTTCTTTGTCAAATTCGCAGGTTCAATTGCTAATCGAGACTCATTCACTACTTATTCCGAAAAACAGGCACCACCATCAGGCTCACTGCCATTAGATGTGATAAAGCAAATCTTTCATCATATAACAATCTTCTGCAATCTATACTAATCCCATGATTTATGTCAATTCTGTCAATTTCGTCAATACAGTAATCTTTTAAAATCTGTACTGATTCTGTAGATTGCTATCACTGATACTGTAAATTGTTATCTTGATAAAATCTTTAATTGTATTTTCCCACTCATGTACATATTATAAATATAATACAAATTTCCACACCGATTGTGTGTGCGATTAAACTCAAATTCATACTCTTTTATGGTATTAGAGCTTCACAAATTTTCTCACTAAAATGTCTTCTTCTACATCCTCCAACACCATTATTGCCGTCATCGCTGCTAACTCTTCATCCTTGTTATCCCCATCCCAACCACCCTTTGCTTTATCAAGATGTACCGCAACAGCCTCCTACCAAAATTTATACTTTCATTTATGACATATTTGATGTTTTTAACAGTTTTTATCAAAAGGGTCATTGGGGTACTTGTGGTTGAAATATGTTAGATGCTAAATGAATTTCTTATAGTGTTTGATATGTTTGAATGACCTTTTTATATTACGAATAGTTTCCTTTTGACCAAAATAAAATGTGAAGCTAAATTCCATGCAAAAATTCAACTTCAATTACTGCTTGCCCATGCGTAACCAAAAAATATATGGGGCCTGTAAGAAAAGAACTTCTTATCTAAAAAAGATTGGTAAGTAATCTTCATTTCCTTACCAAAAAAAAAAAAAAGATTGGTAAGTACATAAATGCTGAATATATGATATGCTAATTACCAAGGCGAGAAAGTAATTACTCCCAAATCCAAATGATTTTTTTTTTGGTAAAGAAATCCAAATGATTTTTTTTTGGTAAAGAAATCCAAATGATTTATGCTCTCTTCTTTTCCATTTCCCTATTTAAAACCTTCATTTCCATTACTTTCACAGAGTCTTATCCACACGCGCACTCTCAGCTTCAAAAGCAGAGTGAGCTGTCGGATTGAAAAAAGAATTCTCCCCTCTTTTAATTACCTTCTTCGCTTCCATTTTAGATTCTCATCAGACACCCTTTACCCTCTCTCTCTCTCTCTCTCTCTGTGCATCTATATAAATATAGAACTACATCGTCTGGTTTTGTAAAAGTACTCTTTATCTTTCGCTCGGTATTTGCATGGAGTTGTTCCAGGCTTCTGGTCTCACATGTCTGCTCATACCCACCGCCTTCTTCGTCACCTTCGTCCTCCTCCTCCTCCGCGCCTCCGGCCGACGGGGGCGTAGGCTGCCGCCAGGGAACCTGGGACTGCCGGTAATCGGCGAGACGCTGCAGCTCATCGCGGCCTACAAGACGGAGAACCCTGAGCCGTTCATCGACGACCGGGTGCGTCGGTTCGGGGAGGTGTTCGCGACCCACGTGTTCGGGGAGCCGACGGTCTTCTCGGCCGACCCGGAGACGAACCGTTTCATATTGCAGAACGAAGGGAAGCTCTTCGAGTGCAGCTATCCGAGGTCGCTCTGCAATCTTCTCGGGAAGCATTCGTTGCTTCTGATGAAGGGGAGCCTCCACAAGAGGATGCATTCGCTGACCATGAGCTTCGGGAATTCTTCCATTATTAGGGACCACTTGCTGGTGGACATCGACCGGTTGATCCGGCTCAACCTGGAGTCCTGGTCCGACCGGGTCCTCCTGATGGAGGAGGCCAAGAAGGTGAGCCTCGTCTGTGTGTGGTTTTCCAGCTTTTGCATGTCTTAAAAGAGAAGGGGAAAATAAAAGGTTTCTTCTTTTCTTTTCAAAAAGATGGAATCTTCTTTGAGTCGAGGAACTTGGTTTCAACCCGTCCCGGTAATCTGTAGCGTCCCCATATGAGATTTTCTGTCTGGTTCCACCTTAGTTATGATAGTTTAATTTTAGCTGAAGCTATACCATTATTTGTTTATTTATTTAATTTGTCTGCTTCTTCATGTACTTAATCTCGTAGAACTTTGTGGAGCTTTATACGGGGTATAGTATCTTGTCGTCTGGTTGCCGTCAGTAAATTTTTTACTTTTACTTAATAATATTCATCAGCAAACCCCATGCGCAAGGGTGGTTCAGGTTTTCTCTTTAGTTTCAGCCGGTTTCTGTGAACTAGATTTCGTAAGGAACGCCTCACCAGTTTGTGTCGAAAAAGCCGATGCGAAAGCGGCAGATTACCTTTTCTTCCTTTTGAGTTGCAGACACGCGTCACGGTTCAATGGAAATACAATCTTTCAACTTACGAAACGTAGCTTTTCTTCTTTTACCTCTTGATTATCATAAAGGATAGCTGATGACTCAGATTCCATGGTTAATGGTGGTAACCATGTTAGTTCACGTGTGTCGAAGCCCATTTTGGATCTGTCGTTTCTCCTCTTTCTCTCTCTGTCTCTCTGTCTCTCTCTGTCTCTCTTTCCCTTTTAGGTGCCTGTTATGCATATGTTAAACCTGGTCGAGATTTTAGAAGGGAAATTTTGTTGCAGATAACGTTCGAGCTGACGTTGAAGCAGCTGATGAGTTTCGATCCGTGTGACTGGACGGAGAGCTTGAGGAAGGAGTACGTCCTTGTGATTGAAGGGTTCTTCAGTGTTCCTTTGCCCATCTTCTCCACCACCTACCGCAGAGCCATTAAAGTACTCCCTCCCTGCCCCCTCCCTCCCTCTCTCCCTCTCTCTCTCTCTCTCTCTCAAGCTTTACTATTGATAAATTCATATTTCTCTCTTAAGCTTTCCGATAATATTACTGTCCATGATATATTAAAGAATCTATTGAAAACTACACATTCAATGTCGAAAGCATAAGTTAAATGGTTAAAATCCAGACCAAGGAAAAGGAAGATAAAGAGAGAGGGGGCCTAGCTTTAAAGAAAAGAGGAAATCTAGGTTAACTTTTTCTTCGCAATATAAAACAAGAGGAGCGACAAAATTGGACGAAGAAAGGAAGGAAAGGGAGGGGGTAGGGGCATCTTTTATGACCCGACTGCACGTGTGATAGTGACGTTTTCTGCAATGATAGGACATTTTGTCTCGAAATTGGAATTGGAATTTTCTAAAGTTAAATAGCACTTCCGATTGATTGTCATCTAGCAAGTTTGTTAATTCCATCTTCGTCCCTCCTTTAATCAGGTATCTGTATCCATCGGCCGCGACTAATGATTTAATTAATGCCCCATGATGGGAGCTTTGTCGTTTATATGTTTCGTATCGTTGTTGTTTTAGCCCTTGATTTTGTTATATGATCTTAAAATTTCTTGTCACATAAAGCATTCACCGTTATTTGATACGACAGTAATGTAACCATTTTGAATTGCCTAATGTCCATTCTTGTAAAATTTCATCATTAGATTTCCCTGCATTGAACTAATTATGGGTTAATCGTTTTTAAGGCCAGGACAAAGGTGGCGGAAGCTTTGAGCTTAGTGGTGAGGCAGAGGAGGAAGCAGTGCGAGGCGGGTGCGAGAAAGAACGACATGCTGGGGGCTCTCCTGGACGGGGGTGGTGGCAGTGGCTTCTCCGACGAGCAGATCGTCGACTTCCTGGTGGCGCTGCTTGTCGCCGGCTATGAAACCACCTCCACAATCATGACCCTCGCCGTCAAGTTCCTTACCGAGACGCCCCGCGCCTTGGCCCAGCTTAAGGTATAAAATTAAAATCCCCCCGCACGCTCTAATGTTTCTTAATGAACATTGGCTGTTGTCTAATGATTTGATGACATCGACCACTCATTAGATTAGATATGCATGGAAATCCTTTTCATATGGAAAAACCCACCTCAACTATTTCGACGACAACAGCCGTTCGTTCTTTGTTTTGTATTCTTCTGGGGAAGCGAATAACCATGATTTTCTTCGAGGTCGAAAACGACGTTTTTGTCTTTCGGGATTTCTTGGCCCCCTAGGGCGTGGACCCTAATTGCCATTATCTTTGCGTTGGCCACTTTCGAAGCCTCAATCTCGTTATTTAATCCTCAGCCGTTCACGCTCTACAGGCGTTGTTGCCACAGAGAGAGAGAGAGAGAGAGAGAGAGAGAGAGAGAGAGAGAGGGAGGGAGAGGGAGAGGGAGAGGGAGAGACATACAATGAGGCTATATGGTGTATTTCGTCGTGACCCGTCAGACCGATTACGTGTCACTACCCCACGAGGGAGAGTTCAATTATTCCATGAATGAGATCCAGTACGATCCCCCTGCCGAGTGGCAATAATGGAGTATATCCCCTCGTCGTCCTCCTGCGCTTCTTTTGCCTTGGCTCCTGCTAGGAAACCCTAAAAAAACGAAGGTCCTGCTCATGAGTTTTCACTCCATACTCATATCCTTCCCGAACCATATGTGATATATTTGTCATTTTTGAAGTACTACTACGCCGCTGGCCATGTGATGGTGTCGGGTCCGGGGGTCCGGATATCCTCAAGGTACTTGTTAACGATGATTATAGGATAAATCACTTTGAGTTAGGCTCCCTCGAGGCTCGCGTCTTTGTTTTTTTAAGAGTGGTGGGCAGCATGGGGAAGTGTGATCAGAATGTCTTTTGTTTTTGTTTTTTTTTTTTTTCAATTCATTTTAGTAATGAAGCGAGGTCAAAGGAGGGAGCAGAAAGTAAATCAGGCAGTCAAAGGTACAAAGGGTGAAGTCAAACCGAAAGTGGGGTGAGAGTGGAGGACTGAGTGGGGGGGGCGGACAATTCGTCCAACCGAGGCATCATGACGATTATGATTCCTTTTTTTATCTGACCATCGTCAGACCTTCGTCTCGTTCGCCTCCTTTTGACCGGACCGGGGGAGGCCGGTCGGGTCGGGTCGGGTCGGGTCGAATGACCAAAACCGCCCGACTAATGGGGTCAGATTTCGAGGGCCATTCGGACATTTCCCGCTTCGGGGACAACGTAGGTGTCCCTCGGGTGGGCCCCACGTTTCGGGAAGCGTGCGGGTTGGGTTGGGTTGGGTTGGGTTGGGTTGGGGGAGGGGGGCGTTTTGCTGACTCCAAGGAGTAGGGTGAATTCCTGAAAAATTCCTAGAAGGATCGTTTCGGCCTTGGCCTTTTCACGTGATGCTGCTCCCACGTGCATCCTCACGAGTCCCCCTCACCGTTGAATTTCTCCTTTATATGCTCTTTTCTTTTTCTTCATGAAATTATCGGATTAGAGTTTATGCTATATTTTTTCACCCCATGGATGATGACAGGAAGAGCACGACAAGATCAGAGCGGGGAAGTATCCTTGCGAGGGCCTGGACTGGAATGACTACAAGTCCATGCCTTTCACCCAATGCGTAAGTCGAAAGGCTAAAGGGTTCGGTAAAAGCACGACGTTTTCGATTAGTTTTCCGAACTTTAAACGCGGTGCAACGCATGTGTCTTCAGGTTATCAATGAGACGCTGCGAGTTGCGAACATCATCAGCGGGGTATTCCGGCGAGCGATGACGGATGTCAACGTGAAAGGTAAAGGAGGACTTCTCCATTTCATTCCATATGGGTATGGGTAAAGAGGCAGTAAAGCCAATTATAGTTTATCAGTGGGGAAAAGTGATTGGCTCTTGCCATTATCTCTATTCGCGCAGGCTATACGATTCCTAAAGGTTGGAAGGTGTTCGCTTCGTTTCGCGCCGTGCATCTAGATCAAGATCACTTCAAGGAAGCTCGGACTTTTAACCCGTGGAGATGGCAGGTATTGCTCTCTCTCTCTCTCTCTCTCTCTCTCTCTCTCTCTCTCTCTCTCTATATGCAATTATGAGTCTCGAAAGATCGATCAATGGTCAATTGACGATCGATAACTATGGATAATATGCAGAGCAATTCTGGCTCGCCGACCCCGGGAAACATCTTTACACCTTTCGGAGGAGGGACTCGACTGTGTCCCGGATACGAGCTAGCTAGAGTAGAGATATCCGTATTCCTTCACCACCTAGTTACTCGCTTCAGGTATTAATTACGGCCCCCCCACTTTGCTTATATTTCTTTTCCCCTCAGGCGAAAACGAACGTTAACAATGGAGAACTCTCTCTTCATTTCGTGTGACAGTTGGGAGCCGGTGGAAGAAGATAAGTTGGTTTTCTTCCCGACGACACGGACGCAGAAGCGGTATCCCATCTATGTTCGTCGACATGAGGCAACCGGGCAATGTATATAGTGGGGGAGCGAAGCGTCCGAGATGCGAAATGGATGAGGCTAGTGGTTGTAGAATAGAAGATGCAAGGGGGCATTCGATGTTTGGATCCAATAAGAAATCAAGTCACTTATAATATAATATAGCAAGCAGGTCTTGGGATTTATTTCGTTCATTGATCTGGGTCGAACTGGTTCGCGGCTGAGAGCAATAGCAACTATCTACAATGCACATGCACAAAAGAGAGAGACAGACAGAGAAGGGAGCTGTGCTGATTATTCTTGAAGCACAAGCAAACATGAATTTATCGATCCTTCTTTGGTTTTTTTGGCAGAGTAATGAATATCTTATCCATCTACCTTTGTTAGTGCCTGGATATCGCATCCCCTCGAGCCCCTAAAAAATCCCGCTTTCACTTTTATGTTTGCACATGTGGGAAGCTATTATGACATACTCAACCGCACTTAGTCAACTGCATTGATTAAGCATTTAAGTGCGAGAAGATTTCTTTATCTGCAAAATCCCAAGGACAATCAATTTGAATAGAGTGCGAGTTCAGAGAATAATGCAGGGAACAGGGTAAAGGAGAAAACTATGGTCATTGCGTTCCATTGTGTGAGTTGGTTTTTGTGCAAAAAAACTTTATTCTTCATAGGTTTCTTTTTCTTATAAGACATAGACACGTTGAGATCAACTCATCCAACTATTATTTGCCCTCGAATATAAGAAAAGAAGATCAAGCATGACTTGGACGTGAGTTTGTTTTACTTAATTAGGATGTGGTCCAAAACGTTGGCTACTTCTCTCACACTCCTAAACGTTGGTTTATGTGCAAAAACAGTTTATTCTTTATCTGTTTCTTTTTCTTATGAGACATGGACACGATCGAGATCGACTCATCCGACCACTGTTTGCCCTTCAATGCAAGAAAAGAAGATCGAGCATTACTTGAACGTGAGTTTGTCTTGCTTACTTAGTATGTGGTCCAAAACGTTGGCTACTTCTGTCACACTCCTAAACGTTGGTTTATTGGCAAAAATACCTTATTCCTTATCTGTTTCTTTTTCTTATGAGACATGGACACGATCGAGATCGACTCATCCAACCACTGTTTGCCCTTCAATGCAAGAAAAGAAGATCGAGCATTACTTGAACGTGAGTTTGTCTTGCTTAATTAGAATGTGAGTCCAAGAAGAAAATCTTCGCTTGAGCATCGAGAAATCCTCTATTTAAGCAGTGAAATCGTCACTCTCAATTACCCACAGTAAACGCCTCGTGAATCTCTATTGCATGTTGCCATTCGACAAACATGGCGAGCCAATACTTCGCAATAATCTTCATTCTGTGCGCCTTCTGCTCCATTATGATACAGGTATCAAGTCTCCGTTTTGCCGGCTCTGTTTCTCGAACGTTGTGTCGTCTCTTACGTCTCAATTGAATTTTCTCCTTCCTATCAGACGCTGCGTCAGGCCCCTGTCCGTTCCCTCCAAATTGTCGTTGTCGAAGTCCTGCTTGCAGGCCGCCCAACCCAGCCAAGGCTGATGAAGTCAAGACTCCCCATATCGCAGAGGAGCCTGCAGTTCCCAATTTCTGTCCATTCCCTCCAGGTTGTCGTTGTCCGTCATCCTCCTTGCAGGCCGCCGAACCCAGCCAAAGCTGATGAAGTCAAGACTCCCCGTATCGCAGAGGAGCCTGCAGTTCCCAATTCACTCCGTTACGCCCCCTGAGAAGCCTGGCTTGCTAGATTGGGAGTTCTGAGTGTTGAAGGTCTTTTGAGTTCTTTATGTGGATGTTAGCTACTTGTGGGAATCACGTCCAATAAGATTCTGTTGAAAAATCAGCTGTTGAAGTGTGTTCTAAGTTTGCATGTATGGAGTGTGTTCTAAGTTTGCGCGTATGAAGTGTGTTCTAAGTTTGCATGTATGAGGTTTTTACTCTTTTTTCTTAGTATTTGATGCGCGAGACATTTTGTTTCGTGTAACCTCGCGAGTGTGATTGTCATATTTAATAAAAAAGTATGTTCGACTCTAGAAGTTAATTTATGTTGTGGTTGATTGAGACTCTAGAATTAATTTATGTTGTGGTTGATTGACTCCAATTTGCAAGCATGGGAGCTACTAACGCATGTCAGAACCCAGATACCGCCGATATTGCTCCTCAAGCCAAGTTACAGGATGGTAACAGCAATCTTTTAGACGACAGAAAAATTTGGTCGGTCCTTTTTTCTTCCCTAACTTATAAGCTCATGCTTTCTCCATTATTGTTCTGGTGAGGTTACATCAATCATTCGCGGAGTATGTTGTTCTTCATCACGCATGTTATCTTCTTGCCAACGTTAGGTTAATTCAATTCTTAACCCCCACCCGGTTCACATTCCTCTGACCCAAAGGCGCAAAAGAGGCAAAAAAAAGAAAAAGAGAAAGAGATTGATATTTTGTTTTCTCTTGATTAATGTAAGGGACAGATGACACTGTCATGTACTATTGAACTGTTCATGCAAATGCAGATCCGTAGGGATTGGAACTAAATGTACTTCGTCACAGCTTCCTTATGCGCATGCTGTGCCACCGGAGGATCCGTTAAAATAGCATCCAATTGGCATAGCGCCTCTCTTTGCTTCCTTTCAAAAATACGATCCTTGACTCCACGAAGAGACAAAAGAGTAATAATCTGTCCATTCAGAAAGCAAGGCTGATACCTGCTCCACGCTAAAACATCTAGTTTCGTATTTGATGATTCGTATTTGAGCATGCTGCCTCTTAATGATAATTTCTTTGATGAAGTTGGATCCACCACCACAACACCTTTGAACCCACCATATCGAATCTGAAATGCAGATGGGGTTGAAATTGTAAGACCGCATTTTCTAGCCACTTCCAGAGCAAATTGGTGAGATATTTTCCCAATACCATCAGAGAAAACATATTTAACTCCACCCCTTATAATTTCCACATCTGGTATCCTTTCAACTTCATCTTTCCTGACTTTAAGAGTTTCCGTTGATGAACTAAAGGACTGACCAAGTCTGGCAGCATATTTTGCCACATTTCGTATCTTACGAAAATCCCCCATCCACTTTCTTATATCTGCTGCAGTAAGCCCTTCCATGGAAGCAAACATCCAAAGAGAACTATCCCGTAATTGAATTGATGAAAAGGCAAGAATCTCAAACCTCTTATCACCAATAACAATTCCATCTCTCAATGTTGAGACTATCCTCTTATAAATTCCACTTCGCCTTTCTTCATTTGCAGAGTTACGTGGAGACAAATTTGTTGAATAAATTTTGTCAAACTCCTCATCAACAAAAGAAACATGGAGAAAATTATCAATATCTCCAGGATAGTTACGCAGCACCCGATTTGAAACATTCACTTCTAGACCACAGAAATACATCTTAGAAGGAGTTACTTGAGCCCTACGCACATACACCAACCCATCATCTAGAGAAAGAGTGCGGGCTGTAGGTTTATGGTCACTTGGTCAGAACCCAGAAACCGCCAATATTGCTCCTCAAGCCAAGTTACAGGATGGTAACAGCAATCTTTTAGACGACCCAGTTTTTCCAAAGCATGTTCTATGCAATCAACATTCATGTCCATTCTTCTCGGATCAACCAGCTGGAAATTTTTTTGATCCAGAACAGGCCATGGTAGATACCCATGCTGAACCAAGGAACAGACCTTGAACAAGATTCCATATGGCAATGCAACTCCAGCTGGTGGAAGCACAACAGGTTCAAGATCTGAATGATAAGTACGAGGAGGGGCACTTTTCAGGGTGAACCACCTACTCTGTTCTTTGTAGCGATCGAGATACTTATCAAAATCAGGAAGCTGATGACGATGCTGAAGTTCCAAACACAAAGAGGAAGACTGGCCAATACAGAAAGATGGGGTAAAATCAACTTCCTAACCCATTGGTCATCAGCAGCTGCCATAAAATATTTGAGAGAGCAGGAATCTTCTTCATGGATCCGAGGGGCACCTAGTAACTGGTGAAATAAGACCACAGAAAGAAGAAAAAGAATTATTAGTGTCCAGCTTGACAGGCCCATAAAACCATTGTGCTATTACAGTGGAAAAATTGCTGCTCTACCAATAATATGCGGATGGGGGAAGTTCATAAATCAACCATCTTAGAAAGAGTATCACCCTTAGAGAAGTAAAACAGCAGCTCTTTTATATATTGTGAATCACTACAACCTGCACTGTTTAGGCACTCCTACCGCATACAATTCATCAACATATCCAATACCGATAAGAACGTAGCAATTCGATGTTATGGCTCAAAAACTTCAAGCATTAAGTTGAAGCATCAAACCCGAATGACTAGATACTTCAGAGTTGAACCACGTGGTTGGTGCAGCTGAATCTGCCAAATATTCTCATAGGAGAGCTCAAGCTTCTAGTCCACAAAATTACAGGTTAAAAAGAACAATTTTCTCATGCCAAATCCAAATTTTACAGAGGCATTTGGGCTCTCCCACAAGGCGGTGAACGTATCCTCAGAAGTCTGACATCCAAAACGCAAAGTTACATTATCCAGGGAGTGCTGAAAGACTTTGGGATTTGGAACAACATCAGAATCTCGTCCCATTGCCTTTATATATGAATTGCCATACCAGAGATTCTTATCATTAGCGAGAGAAATAATATATCCGCCATCAAATTTATCAGTAAATTGAACATGTTGAGAAAAGTGAGGATAAAAGAGATTACCTAGAGAACTCAATCAGGAAAAGAGAATATTATTTGGAAACCAAAAAGATGATTAAAGAACGTATTGTCATCCGTGTCACAAGATGGACAACTTAAACACTGACTAGAAACTAAACATGCTACGTAACAAAATTCCCGAAGAGCTAGAGAATGCAAAAATAGAACCCGATATAGAACAAAATGAAACACATGCCAAAAGATTGCCAATTCTAATTACCTTTACTAGTCAGAGATCAATTAGAGATTGATTATATACAAACTTGCTGAAGCGAAGTCTCTTGACCCCAAGAAAAACTTAATGTCAAAAGGAACGACACACTCCCTATATCAAACGAACATAACTAAATTAAACGAAACAACGCACATGACCAGCTACATGCAGTCAAAGCCATGAGTTTCGCGGGGAACATTCAGCCAGGTATTAGCTATTGGCGGGTTCTCTCCTCACTTGAACGCGTAGAGCCTTCCTTTGTTTCCTTCTCCGCGCATTCCACCTCTCTCCGTCTCCGCCTCCGCCTCCGCCTCCGCCTCCAACTCCGCCTCCCAAAAGCCTCGCTGGTCATCTGCCTCTGGCATCTCGGTCTCATTCCCGAGCGGCACCAGGCCCGCCGCCGACCGGGTGCTGTCCCCGACACTCTGTCCTTGTCGCCGTCATCGACTTTCCAGCCGCGGCTCCGAAATCGCCCGCTGCCGCCGATCGGCCTCTCGAGCTTTTTTGTCTTCTACTCCTTATTCGGTCCTGATTTCAGGCTCGAGTACGTAGCCAAGGATTTTGAAGCAGAAGAGGTTTGCGAGGCTAGACATATTGGTGGCGGTGCTAAGTTTTGGGGTTTCGGCAACGCCGAGACGGCCGCGAGGGATATTGTGGTGGAGGAGAGAGAGGCGTATGGCCCATGGGTACCGTAGAGAGAGGCGGAGCGGTCGATGGGAATGGCAAATCAATGAAGCTGGACAAGAAGACTAGGAAGAAAAAAGGTGCTACTGGTCAAACTTTTTGAGCTCCAATTGCATGTTTAATTTGAACCACCGAGATCTTGTATGTTTATTGCTCTTCAAGTTCCAGTCGAGGGTTTTTCAGTGACTTGTGAGGTCAGTCTGTTTTCAGGAACGGGAGGAACGGTTTAACTTCAAAAGTCAAACAATAATTAAGTGGCATTCTTGCAAATTTTGAGAGGTTACAAGATACTATAGTGCTGAAGTTTTGTGGAGTTGCGTAGCAGGCTATGTTAGTTGTGACACCAAACAGTCTAAAGACAAACAAGTGACCCTAAGCGCTAAAACTAGACATAATCAAAGCATCAATATTGTTGTGCGAATAGTTTTTAATACTAAGTTTTATAGGGTTCAAGTTAGTAATTTCTTACAACCCTGTTTCCATAGAGATGAGCATGCTGTTCGGCTAAAGTTCTTTCAATGTGCAGCCATATTTTAGTGAATGTTGTGATACCTCCTGCTGCATATTTCAAAAAAGAAATTCTCGAACACCATCCAAGGCGATATGTTGCTCTAAGATTGATGTATTTTGGGCAAAGGTACAGATTGTAGCCATTGTACTGTTTGTCATACAATGCAACTGTTGCATCATAATGGTGTAGTATATTATCTTTCCCTTTGTCTTGATTTTGTCTGTTCTTAAGAGGCAGCATGGAATATAAAATACTCTAGAAATTGTGAAAGTTTAGCTGTTTTAATAATTTGAGGATATTTTTGCTATGGAAGCATTCACGTTCTAAAAAAAAAAAAAATGAAATGCTAGGGTGTCACTGCAGAAATCTCTTAAGTTGCAGAATCTGTCACAAGTAAATGTGTAGTGGATGTGATTCGTGAAATATGTGACTAATCTTCTGTCACACCACATGGCAAGTCTGACTAATTTCCTAGACATATGAAATTCTGAATGTGTTGTGCCTTAGGCCATTGAGTGTACTGTGGCTTTTCTTTGGCACAATGAAATCGCTTCACTTTTGCTTTATTTTACAGGTTTTATGGTTTTGCCTCTGAAGCACAATTGGATCCAACTGTTAAGGTCCGGTCCTACATTCCATCTTCTCCCCAAAATTTTCATTCATTTCAGCATTGGGCCTAATGGAAAATATGTGCTATAAAAGAGGGTTCTACTTCTTCATGAGATTTAAATTTATGTTTTCAGTAAGGACACCTATCTTTCGGTACACTAGTACATCGGTTTGTACCATGCAAGCAAAGTCACTGAGTTTCTGCTTATTATCAAAGATACATGGAAGAGTTCTTTAATATTGTGCAATGCGAATGTTTAAATCATGGATGCTATCGATTTAAAATCAGCATATGTTCCATTTTGGCATTTTTGACATTCTTGGCAGACACCTAATTCATTTCGATCTAAATCCCATCATACTGATTTTGGTGTCATGCAGTCTGAAATTTTTAAAGCTCTTGAGAAGACTAAGCTTTTAGTTGGTGACAAGAAAAAGTCACAGTACTCAAGATGTGGCAGAACAGACAAACGAGTTTCATCTTTGGACAAGTAAGTTCAAAAACTGCTACTCCGCTTCTAAGTTTCTTGATGGATCGGTAGATTTTTTTTTGTTCACAGATGCTAGATTGGGTTTTATCTTTGGCTCACTATTCCGTGCAATCACCATTTCCTTGCAGAGAGAATGTGGGTCTTTGTTTCAACTTGTATTAAATGTTGAGCATTTTCTTGCAAAAACACGTGTCAACTTATATTAAGTAGACGAGCACAATCTCAGTTGTATTTTGCAATTTTTGATTATTTCTTAAACTTGGAAAAACAGATGACAATACTCAGAAACATGTTTAAGGGCTTCTGGAAAAAGATGGTTAACTGTTGCATGTGTACTACTTAGTACTTTTAACTACTAAAATGCAATTGTGGAAGTATGGGCACAAGGGGCAATTATCAGAGTTTTTCCTTATAACAACCATATATTTCCATCCTCGTGATAGATGTGATTACTGTGAATATTCATGATGATGTTCCTTTCGTGAGAGCTTTTGTTGATTATAATCTTACTGTATAAGAATCGGTTAGGAGCAATATGTGAAGCTTGATTTTCTCAAGGAATTTGAGATTGGGTGTTAATTAGATAATAGAATATTGTAATTGGAGTGCAAGTTCTGAAGTGAATTTTTGTTAGAGAAGCAATGATGTGAATTGGAGATGAGAAAGTACCAAAGAGCGAGAGTTCTAATAGCTGGGATTCTGTTTGCATGATGATTGAAATGTTGATAGAGATACCACCACAAGATACAAGAAGGTTTTATGACGTGGACAAGTGTCTCGTATCAATTGTCATTTTACCTAGGATAATTATGTTTGCAGTAGGCTCTTTCTTTTATGATTCATGTTGTTGTTCTATTATCTCCTGTTTGCTTCTTTTCTTAGGTGCATCATGAGTAGGCTATGGTTTGCTTTTGATGCAGGTCATTTCCCTGTTTCTACGATCAAACTGCGACCTAAGAACACGAGATGATGCAAACAATTGGGGACTTTCTATAGATAGAGATGGTATGTTGTTTGAGTGACTGATCTTTAATTGTTTTGAGCTCTATTTTATTGCTATGAGTCTTTAAATTGCTTTTGAATGATGAAGTTTGAACTTCACTGGAAATTTGTGACTCAATTCAATTGCTACAGACCCATTAAAGAGAAAAGATTAATTGTTAAAAATCGGTGTATTTTGTGCAAGGCTGATGTCCAAGCTGGAAATAAACTGCTGGTACGGTAATAAAGCATCCGTTAAATATACATATTCCTATACATACACATCACACTGCTTTCCTAATCAAAAGTGGCTTATTTCAGACTAAGTGGTTAGCATTTCCAAGTTAGCATTAGAGAAAGGAATGCAAAATGAAGGCTCTGGAGAAGATGTTGGGCAAGAAGACGTAGCATTGTTCAACTTTGACGAGATGTTGGTTTAATAAGTTATAAGTCCGTTCACTTTGGTCCTTTAAGCTCTCAATTCATGTGGTTAAATCTCATGAGTAGTCTCCATACCCGTTCCTTCCTTTGATTTGTCATTATAGTAAAACTCAATTTCACCGGGTATGTTGCTGTGCTTGAAGAGATAAAACTCTACACGTTGTCGTCTTAGGGTCCCGATTTCGATTAATATGAATCTATAAGAAATGATGCACAAATCAGGTAAACTATATGCGCGTTTCCCCTTTGTCCTCTTGAAAGCTTGGCGAAGTTTTAACAATGGCTTTTCATGGTTGCTAGTACTGCTCATTATGCAAAAAATCCATCACTACAACCAGAAAATGAACCCTTATTGACATAGAAAATTTGTGATGTTTTCACGATATAATATATATGATACAAGCTTTTAGTCTCGTGTAGAAGAACCTTCTAAAAGCTTGGGGGGATAGAACAAAGCAAGAGAAGAAAAGAAAGGTAAATGCATTAGTTGACTTGATCTAAGGGTGATGTATCGGATAAAGCCACTCAGCAACCTCACTCTAGTTAAACACGTGCATTGACTCATCTTTATGCTAATCTAGGACCTGCAACATTTGAGAGTAAGACAAATGTAATCGACTAACACTATAATCTCATTTTCTATAAGAAAAGCTTTACATAGAGGTGTCCTATTTGGCTAATCGTCCCTATCTTTGCGGTTTCATTGCTCACCGTCACTGGTCAAAGTCTACAAGAAAAGAATTTATGCCACCATCTACAAAGCACCCCAACGCTTCCAGTCCCATGGAAGAATTCCATAGATTGTTTGATGGGCCCTGAATTCCATAATATAGGAAAACACCACCTTTTTAAGTTAAGACTCATCCATTAACAACCTTCTAAGGACACTCGTGGATAGTATGTGCCAATCCAAGGTGTCCAGAACGCATACTAACTTTATGAAGGTTTACTTGATCCCTTCTATCTTGGCACGGTGATATAAACCAAATCTAGGTAAGATTAGGACAAGAAACCAGAAAAGCCAGATAACACCCTTGGACATATCTAGGACTTGGAAGTGCCGATATTGTAGACCAAAGCCATTTGAAACAAAGCCCAACGGTCTGAACATCTTACACGCTTCATCTGCCTTACTGTACCTCAGCATAGGTAATGAGAAAACAAGCGAGAAATCGCAACCAGATAAACTTGCTTGCATTCTGATTTTATGTGCAGAGCAACATATTCTCTATAGGAAAACAAGAGTATCCAATACTTTAAAGGGCAAATATATCTCATTAGTAGAATGGATGAGGACTAATGTACGAGACGAAGAACTTTTTGAAAAGTCTACTTAACAAAAGCATAACTAAAGAGCCTTAGCAAGTGCCTGGAAACACTCTTAACAGTTTCCCTTTATGAAGTCAATACTCCTATGAAGCCTCAGTTGCCAGATCTACCGATTGTCCATCCGCTTCTCTATGAATCACTAGAAAATCCCATTTGCACTAAAGTTGCCGGTGAACTGTGAGATCAATGGGTCTGGGCAGCTCAAAAGAGAGAGAAGAGCCTAGTCAGTAAAAGGCTTTCAATTCTCCACTCAAACACCTTCCCAGACTTGTGATCCATCTCATCACCTGCTACACTCATTCCTCTGATCTCTACCCCACCATCTGCAAAAAGTTCACCATTTAATGCTGCAGCAACTTGATAGCAAGTTTTAGAGGATGCATTAGTGCCTCAACATAATTTATCTTGTGACTCCATACTCCTAATACAAAGAAATAACACCATAAGAAGATATATCTTGCCGAAATCCTTTCTCTTCCGGGCATTTATTGTCATAACTAATAAAAAAACAATCAGTTCAGATGGCTACAACACACGGAAGGGAAAATATCCATTTCTTAAGCACCGTTAACTGAAACTGATGCAAAACTTGCGGACCAAATGGTCAAATGGCAGATATCCCGACTCTTGCACACCAATGACCATATCCAAGGCAAATAAGCAGGTCAAATGAGCCTAATATGGAAGTTTTGCATTATGTTTGGGGTTGCATTGTAGAGCAAGGAGGAAAATAAGCAATCAGCTTCTTACCCCATAACAACCGAGTAAGATCGGCAAAGAAGCGGGACTACTATATAGAGCAAATATTAACTTTGGCCATCAGGAATTTACTATCTCTTCTCACCTAGTGGAAGAGCCTCTGGAACAGGGAAGGGTCAGACTCTGCGATGTCCATGTTAAGGATACTCATGGGTCTTGTCCGCGATGCCCTTATGCCTTGCTCTATATGTTGATTCAGGGACTGCACAGTTCCTAATAGCAAAGTTATATTTGTTTTATATAGTAGTTGCATGCTTTGCCAGATTTAACTTGGTCTCGTAAAGAGCAGTTAATTATTAAGTTTCCTCTGTGTTTACAGAGAAATCAGATTCTGTGAGCGTATTGCAGGTGCCACAGATGAAAACCATTCAAACAAAATCCATAAAGTCCACTGATGCTGTAATCTTTATTTTGGTTATTATCCTTTATTGGTGCATGTACCAAAACGACTTGCATAAATCACAACCAGAAACATTTCTGCAAACAAATCACAAAAAGATGAAATTTCTTTGTGCAATTTGATAGTTTCCCTAACTGGCAATACAAGGAAACAAGAAACAAGTAGAGGCTTTACCAAGTTTGGCTCTAAAAGTGTGAAAGGTAGGAGCTGAGTCAACAGTTTCTATAGGTAGGCATATGCTTAGGTCAACAGGTGGCACATACTACTCACAGTATGTTCTGAAAATGTTGAAACATAAATGAGGGTAGCTAGTTAATCTTAGAGAAAGGAATTTTATAATAATTCCAGAAGATCTCGGAATCAATCACACAATCACCGAATGAATGGAGACAGCCTGTGAATTTGAATGTGGCCCTTTGGAGAGCATCAAGCAATTGCAATGGAGAGATTTAAAGAATGCTAACAACCAGAAGAACCATGCATCAAGGTCATGCGAAACTGCCTTGAACTCATATATCGATGTGACTTGGAGAGCAGAACAAAGGGACTAGCCAGAACTCAAGACCCAATACAATATCCAGATAATCTATGGATATATGAAAAAAGATGCATGAAGCCCAATGTCAAACCGACCAAAACAATACCTGCATCATTTTAATATAGTAATCGAGACAAGTTCAATAGATATTAATGAATAACAAATCACGAAATGGTAAAACATACAACAGTGAGATGAAAAGAATAGTTTTAGGATTATCAATTCCAAGTAAAGAGAAAAGCCATTACCAGGTATGTTTAACATTACTTTTTTCGAACAAGTACTTCATTAGAACTGCACACAGGAATCCTACTTGCGTATTCCATAAAGTCTGAGCTGCCTGACAGTCATCTGGTATTGATCAGCTTCTTGACAGCTCCCTTCAAGATCCCATCCGCACCAAAGTTGAGGTTTGTTGGGATGAACAGCAGGTGAAAGGAGAGAGTCACGTGTCCTGATTGATGAAGGTTTTCTGTTCTTGCTTCTCCTTCAATCAAGACCTCACTGTCCGTGTCGAGTTCACAACTAAATGCGGCAGCATAAAAGCAAAATTCAAAGAATGTGTCATTACCTTCAGATCACCATATGAATTGAAAGTCTCGAGAATGAAGAAATAACACCATACAAGAAAAAGAAAATATCTTTCTGGATTCCTCACTCTGGTGAATATTAGTTGTTATCATGACTTTGTTGAGTACCTATTAAGTTGGGTATTAGGTATGTACTGGATATTTTCTTGCCCCTGGCAGAGACACCCGGCACAGGTAAGAGTCTTGGGACTCTGCAAGGTCCACTTTAGCAGATCCTATCGGCCCTATAAATAGTTAGGAGAATGATCGCTTTCAAAATGAGCAGAAGTGAGAATTTAAGACAATCAAATCTATAACATGCAACGTACGTCATTAATGTTCATGCAATATATCTGCTGCCAGTGACATGCTTGATTTGTAATGTTTCAAAAGCTAACAAATAAAGAACTAGCCAAGAAATCAAATTAACATATCACATAACTGTCAATGTGCTATACGCAATCTATACAACTTAACCGAAGGAAAACCAATTTTCGGCTGCAAAAGAGAAATGATCCAACCAAATTATGCATGAGCATAAAGTGTTATTGCAATAACCTCTGGTCTGAGGAGAGAGATACTCCGGTTGTCCATAAATATGATGTTATTGCCATGAATTTCTCTCTGAAACGTCAGATGGGGTGCAGGTCGGTAGGAAAGATAGGCTCAGTATGGAAGATTGGCTGGCCTTCCTCGGTGCAAGTGCATTACTTGCACCACCATCATCTGGGACCCGGCTAGCTGACTGGGACAATATTGTAGCAATTTCTCAGCAGATATTTGCTCTGCAGACTTGTGGGAGGCCTCTCTGCTTTGAGGTATTGCTTTAGAGCGCGTCCAGCAGGTGTATACTCCCGTTCTAGCTCTTGCTCTGGCACCCGTTCCTCTTCGTCACCACTTTGCTTTATGTTTGAAAGGTAAACCAACAAATAATGAAATTATGACGCTATATAAGTGCAAGTCAATGCATGAAAACCTCAGCACCATTGAGATCAGGAACAAATTTGATTTTATTGCTCATAATTTTCTAATGGATCGAATAGCTTAATATACTCAGTGAAAAACTCAAAATACAGACCAGCATCCTACCTTCAAGGATGTCAGCAATTCAAGCTAAAAGCAACATTAGGACAAGATGAAGAGAAAAAATATATCTTTCGACAGGAATTTGAAAGCAAACTCGTGCATGCACAAAAGTTAAGGAGGAAAATGAGCAGTATGTTCAATGCATGAGTCCTCCTTACAAGTGTTTGCAACTGAACTTTCCTTCATTTGTGGAATAATAACAAATTAAAAAGGAAAGACATTTGCAACTTCATAATTCAAATTTTAACTCCCAGGACCAGAATAAATAAAGAACAATGACAAAGGGATTTATTTAGTTGCCCTTTCCATCAAAGGAGCATGGTTAAAAGTGGATCCATGAAGTTGCTCTTCAGCACAACAGAGAGTTTCTTCAGCATATCAAAGAAATAAATATTAGGTCACCATCATAATCCCTTGGTCAATATTTAACACCATCGGGTGCACTCTTATTCTAAAGTTTCCAGCCCTAATAGCATAAGAGAAGGCAATTCAGATAAAATACCTCGTTGGCCATTTCACTTGGATGTGCTGCCTATGCTTCTCGGTAAGAAACAGCTTTTTTGACATGCTTTCCCCAACCAAGTCACTTTGATATTTCTCCCATCTACAAAACACAAGTGATCATAAAAAGCATTAAGAGCAAGAATCTTGAAAGATGGAGGCCCACATTTTCTCCTTACTTATAGTTACAGAACAATCATTCTGATAAATGATTTATTCCTCCTACCAAAGAAAAGGAGAGAGAATTTGGCAATGCCAGGGTTGTTCTTCACCTAGAAAAGAAACGAGTTATTTTTGCTGCACAGGACTACAAGAGGCAAGAACCATCCTTTGATCAGTATTAGTAGAGAAGCCACTCTAATAGCTACGGAAAACTACTGATACTGCTTATGTTGTAATTTCTTTTTTTTTTTGTGTGTGTGTTTTCGTTTTTTTTTTTTTTTTGCACCGAGAGGGGATGATAGGGACTGCACATTAGGTATTATGGCTTTTGGTCACTAAGGTGTGCATGACAAAATTTCTAGAATATAAATTGATTTCTCAATTTCTATTTCAAAAACTGAGAAGTTTCTGATTTCTTTTTCAAATCTATTTCTTGAATAGAAAACTATTCCAGAGATAGAAAAATCAAATTGCATTACCAAATGGATTTCTGTTCCAAACTTGGTCCAGGGAATAGAGAAATAGAGAAATAGAGAAATAGAGAAATAGAAAATTAGAAATTTTATCATGTGCACTCTAAAAGTTATTATATGCTTCATTTTAGAAGTAAAATTATCCAAGAATCCAAACATCTAGGATTTAAGGTTCAGCTTTCAGTACTATTAAATTCTCAAAATGAGCCAGTCACTTGCAAGTTAGAAGTTATGTCTTCTACGAACTTCATTTCTTTAAAGTCAAAGCTAAAGCCAAAAACTCAAACCCACAACTAAAACCAGAAAGGCAAACTGAAACTCACAGCCACCCCAAACAGGCCTTGACATTTATGTTTGTGATTATTTGACAAAAGTAGTACAATGATAAGTTACTTGCCAAAGGATTTACAATCTAGGAAGCACATACAGTGTGGACAAGCTAAGTTAATCTATAGTCCCTACGTCAATGTTTCTATGGATCTTCTGACATAACATACAAGTTAGCAATATCTTGGACAATAAAACATAATTAATTCCCAGAATTACATGGAACTATATCCTTAAAGAGAATTTTATTTGCTGCCAGATTTAATACTGCAAGCAGAGAAAGGAATTACATTCTAGGAATGCAAACAGTGTGGATATGTTATTAGTTCCTAAATGAACATTCATCCATAGCTTGTAACTTTACTTAAATTTGATGCGCAAAATCTAAAATTTACTAACGCTTTTCAAATTCCAAATCAAAAGATGAAGACAAAAGACCATCGCACATAAGTGAATCAAGTAGCATATACACTTGCTCCAGATAATGGAGGAGAAACGTAAGAAAATATGACAGCAAATTGATTCAAAAGAAAAGAAAAAAAAAAACACAGGGAACTACAACCTCTCTTACCACACGGAGAGCAACAACAATCGGAATTCCAGAACTGACTTTACTGTGGACCACGTCGGTAGCGAAATTGCAGACGACGTCGAGTGTGCTCTCAATTTGCGCCTTCAGGAACAAGTTGGCGTGAGCTCCGAATTCCTCAACTAGTAGTGCCCGACCATGCGGCACTTGTCCAAGTTGGCGATCGTGCCCTTCTCCAGCTCCTCCATCACCTCGAACGCAGCCTGGAACCAGGGCTCCATCTCCTCCACAAACTTGTCCGTGAACCCGATATGGCTCACGTTTAGGAAAAGCCCTAGCTCTCGATGCTAGTACAACTAGTCCATGTACCTCCCCCACAGCGAGCGGGAATCCTTCTCCAGCCCGCGCCTCTCCTTCTTTGCTGCGCTGTCCGCGCTGCCTAGGTCCGCTGAGATCTCCCTTGCGACCGAGTGGGCCAGCGTCAGGGACAGCTCGCTGGGGAATGAGACTGAGGCTGTCTCCCTCGGGTCGGAGGCCGACGGCTTCGCGGTGGAGGTCAGCGGCGTCTTCAGCCTGAGGGACGGGGAGGACAAGAAGATGCCAGAGATGGAGGATGCCATCGGTGGCGGCGGCACGGAGTCGAAGCTGATAACGAGTTCGTCATCAGATAGGTGAAACATCTGGCTTCTTGATCCAAGCATGTGATGGATATCTGAATTTTTGTTCTACTGCAGAGCACACTTCAGCGGATAAGACTGGCCAAGAAAAATCTCTCTCTAAAGAATCTTCAACGAGAAGTGGAAACAAGAGAAGATGTATGGTGAGGTGTTGTAACTGTTGTTCAGGAAAAAGGCGGAAGCTTGAGATTCTTCTGAAAAGATCCACTTTTGAGCCTGAAGAATTTGAGTTGTACAGACGATATCAGTTGAAAGTGCACAAGGACAATCCAGACCATGCCACAGGGAGTGTGTACAGGAGTGTGTGGTGGATATCCTTCCTAAATGCTTGTCGAGTACATATTTATTTTGGGACCCTGACTTTGCCTTTTTATCTTTGGGAAAATATTCGGCTTTGCAAGAAATATCTTGGGTGAAGGAGAATCAAGTTCACTGCCCCAGTCTTCAGTATTATTACCTTGGCTATTACACTCATTCATGCAGCAAGATGAGATATAAAGCAGCGTATTGGCCATCTGAGCTTCTATGTCCCCTTCGTAACCAGTACGTCCCTCTTGCACTCTCCTTCTTTGGATGAAACTTTATTTCTTGAGGGTCTTCCAAATTGCGAGGAAGTGAACTTTTAAATTCATCATCCCTCCTAGTTCAACTACTTCACACATAATAGTCATTATGTGAGCTCTGTTATTCTTTTACATGTGCAATAAGTACCTGTGCATATTGTCAAAGTTAATGCGCAAGCTAGTTAATGCAAATCTCAGGTGGGTTCCCTTCAATGTTGCAAAGCCTCTGCTAGATAGAAGTAAGTATGTTGTCCTGTCAGATTATAAAGATGAAGATGAAAAGCCATTGCTGCCTCCGGTTTCTGTTCAGGTCAGTGAACATCGGCATGAGGAAAGTGAGCACAAGGACTCAAATGATCGTTTAGTTGGAGATGAAGAAATGTTTGACCTTGATGAGGAAGATTCTGATGTTGAATCAGAAAGTGAAAGCTCTAACGTAGAACACTCTGAAACGGAGGATAGAGAAATTGGTAATACGCTGATAGGATTACGGGGGTCTCGCCTGAGATACAAGGTATAAAGTTCATTGGCAACTCTAAATCTCCTTTCTTATTGGTTGGGAAGCTCCTTTTGCGTCTGTTATTTGACGTTTCACTGTGGAATGTCATTTTGAGTTCCCACTGGCTTTTTGGTTAATATAGAGAGAAACCAATGGGTTATTGTCTGGACAGTTCTTCAGCTAGTGCCTTGCTTTTCTCTAATTCATGCCACCAATTATTTAGTTGATTTTACCCCTTGCAGAATAAGACTTAGTGTTTTTTTTTCTTTTAATTAACTGATGGAACTTACATAATTACATAATCTACTTGGAGAAAATATTGGGTGGGTTTAACCCTCCACGTAGGCGGTGGGTTAAACCACTCAGCGATCGACACGTGGCGCCACGTAAGCGAGGGCGTCAGGCGTTCAAAATTCGCGCGGGCCGCGTGTGGGGCCCACCACTCTGACGCTCCCTGCTCTGCTCTCCTCTGCGACGCCTGCGTCCCCTGTCGAGTCGTCCTCTCTCTCCTCTCTCTCTCTCTCTCTCTCCCCCTTCTCCGTTCCGTTCCGTTGCGGAGGAGAACAAAAGAGTCGCACAGCTGCTTCTCTTCCCCCTCCTCTGCTCTCTCTCTCCATTCTCGCGCACAGCTGCTTCTCTTCCCCTTCTTTGCTCTCTCTCTCCATTCTCGCCGACGAGCTCTCTCTCTCCATTCTCGACTCCGACGCCCCTCAAGCCGGTTGCCTCCATCGCCCCCGACTCCGACGCCGACGACGCCGCCTCCGCCCCCGACGCCCTCTCGCGACTCCGACGCCCCCGACTCCGACTCCAACCATGGCCCGCCGGATGGCTTCGGCATACTCGCCGCGGCGCTCCCCGAGCGCGAGGCTGGCTCCGTCTTCGGCCGCAAGGCCTCGGTCTCTCCTCCTTCGTCCCTCGCCGCGGCGCCCATTTCGTCCTCGCGGATGATCCCTGCGATTCCGCGCTCCCCGCAGGACAGATTTCCGCTGGCTTCTTTTTCGTTGGCGGAGAAGTACCTTCAGTCGGCGCCGGTCAACGTGCCTGTGTTGATGGCGAGGAGGCAACGTGAGTTCGTCGAAGTCGAGGACGAGAATGTCGATGTCGAGGACGAGAAGGATTTTGATGGGGAGGAGATGTTGCCGCGGCACGAGATAGTGGCGACGCGATTGTCCCGCTCGCAGAGCGTCGCTTGCTCGGTGCTCGAAGGTGCCGGGCGGACGCTCAAGGGCAGGGATCTGCGTCAGGTCCGCAATGCCGTGTGGCGGCAAACAGGTTTTCTAGATTGAGAAGGCCTCTGAAACTGAGCTGAGGGAATGTTGTGATGTTTGGTACATTAGAATTTGGCTTTCATAATCTTTGATTATAGGTTAGTATTACGGACGTATTCAACTATTATTATGTTGAAATCGTCCCTGGTCTGGCTCTTTTATTTCTCTATTCCAACTGTTGTGAGAATTTGCACGGGTTAGATGATTATTATAAAGTCGTGATTCTTTGATAACTCTAAAGAGCTCTGCACCTAAGAGATTTAGATGTCTGGTTGACTTGGCATTATGGAAGTGGCATGCTGGGATATGTATGTTTCGATCTTTGAATTTGTGGTCGAATAAGCCAACTCAAGGTTCTTATCAATCTGTATGATCACGGAGGAAGTATCTGTAGTGACTAACTTCGCTTCAACTAAAAACCATAACCACTAAACTTCACTTTCATTACTAGGTAGATAATTGAGCTAACAAGGTTCTTCCTTATGGGCCACATATCAACATATGTCTGAGATAGGGTAGTATGCTCACTTTGTGGGTAACAGGAGCGGCACTGACCAGAGGACAAGACTGTGAGCGAGTTGGTGGGCTTCATTTTGTTCATGACTAGCACATACATGGACATTACGACCATCCAATTCCATTCAATTCGTTCTGGTTCGGTGATGCCTTACTGCCAGCAAGGTTTGGCTCTGCATTAGAGCACTTTGGTTTTCTAGGGGCTATTACTGGGTAAATGGAATCCACTGCAGCAGAAGTTAATGTCACATAATACGGTGGATGTTTCCTTTTGTTAGTTAAAAAAAAAAAAACAAAAAAAACAAAGGATGTTTTGTGTACTGTATTTCAACCTAATCAATTGTCTTGTCGACCATTTGTGAAGATTGATAGGATCTTGAATATTATGGGCTTTGAGGAGCTTCATTTTGGGCCTAAATTTGAGTTTCTTTGTGTTTTGGATTCTGATCTATTTGTTTGAGTTGAGGAAGTGGGCTCAGGTGAGTTTATGCATGTTAATATTTTGTGGGTTGATCCTCACAACATCAAGCATGATAGAACAAAGGCTTGTACCTGAAGCAGAACCGGTTTTCTTTATCTTTACATTCATTGCTATCATTGTAGTTTGCTCAAGCACATTGCAAGATTTATAACGCCCTTAAACTGCAAGGAAGATTTGTTGCAGTCTGTCAAGGATATTTCTTTTAGAAAGTCATGGGGAATCATTGTGGTCTATGCTGACTTCGAGTGAGATATCTGAGCTGGGAGAACTGCAGTGCACGAAATGAGCTGTATAATGTTTTAAGGCGTCACTACTTAGTAGAGAGGTAGAGCATCTGGCTTATGAACTGTTTTACTATTTCATCTGCTGATCATTCTAGTGAACTCAAGTGCGTAACCATTGTTTCATGGTCTGAATGCATTATAGGAAAGAGAACTTCAAGTTCCCTCTTCACAGATATTTTTTCTTCCCTCCTCTATCTTCTATTTCTCTATTTTGCTTCCCTATTGACTCTTCTTCTAGATTTCTTGTGCAACTTCACACCAAAATATACATATTTCCATATTCAACATGACCCGTCGCTAATTGAGAGGGATAAAAGACATACATCAAATGAGAGTGGTAGTGAGTGTCTGTGAAGACATACATCAAATGAGAGTGGTTGTGAGTGTCTGTGAAGGCATAGGACCAATTTAAGGTGTGGTTCTTAATTATAAGTGATGCTGTCCATTTGCTGTGTTGATTTAATCTTTCTCTATAATCAACCTAAAATATGTGCATAAAGTTGAGTTAGAAATTGTCTTTGTGAATGGTATCTAACGGGATACTGTGATCACTTCATTCTTTCTGTTTGTTTTATAGACCTAATGGAGATTTTGGTACAACTCATGTGACTGAGGCTCACCCACTCCTTGGACCATGTTTGGATGGTCTAGGAAAATTTTCTCACCCGATTGACTTGGATTATATTGGAGATCTCATGAATTACCTTAAAAAGCTTGCATGTTCTTGTGGAAAATCGGACAGTTCGGAAAACACGTACCGTCTCGGAAAGACTTGCTGTTGCATCATTGCTTTTAAAGTAATGAGGAACAATCTCGATGCTTTGAACGTTGATTTGCAAGATTTTTTTGTTCAGCTATACAACCTCATACTTGAATACAGCCCTCGAAGGTTAGCACTTCTATGTTGGGTGCTCAGTACCTTTCTTTGTCAAGTTTGTTTTTTGAGGTCATGTGCTCATGCACTTTTAGTTACCAGATTTTATTATAAACCATAGCTCTAAATGCAGATGACTTTGTTCGGAGATGAAATAGTGATCTATTTCTCATGACCACAACACTTTTAACTGTAATTAATATCGATGTCCGGGCGAGAGATCATATCCTTCTTTGTCAAGCTGGTTTTCTAGACTCATCTGCTCATGCACTTTTGTTCACATGATTTTCTCTATAATTGCAGTCCTAGATGTTTGTCTTTCTCCCTTTGTATGGTTAGTCATTGATATCGATGGCTCAAGCGAGAGATCGGGGTGAGGTGCTAGCTGAAGCTCTAAAGATGATCTTTGTGCAATGATAGGCACTCACTTGACATGCGAAAGGCGTAGCGTTCATAAAGCGTTTAGCCACATTCTTGTTATGCTTTGAGTTTGCAAAGTCCATGGCTGGTACCCTCTTGGTATCCCATGCCAATTATTTATTTCCTTGATACTAAGATTATCATTCTAATTGGTTACTTGTTTGCCCTTACTCGCAGCCTTGGTCACTTTAAAGCATCTCCTATTAAATGCCGGTTTTTGTTGGAAAATGATCCGGAGGTGGCTCGATGATCGGTTACATTTAAAAGTAAGCAATTTACTGCTTCCATGCAGAACCGTTAATTGATGCATGATATGTTGGATTTAAAATAGAGATGAAGGAAGTAAGGCTAAAAAGAGAAGTGTCTCCTTTCGATGCAATTTTGGGTGCATAAGAGAGATGAACGCATCTTGTCAAGGTTCGGGAAATCTCGTCTCTTGATGTACTTTTAAAGGATGTCATTCATCCCAAGGATATAAACTCCTTTCTCTTTTGCAGGTCCAGAAGGTTCTAAAATTCCACCACTGGAAAAGTCTCAAAATGCTTTAACTTGTTGGTCCATCATTACGACTTCAAGGATTGTTAGTACCGTTCTTCTCTTTCAAACGACCATCCCTTGGTCAAGAGAATCAAGTTACCTCCATACCTTCACTGAGATATCTCACACATTTTATGCTTTTTAAATTGCTTATCAAAAAAGCAAACATTCAGATTTTTGGCCACTATATGTGTTATTTCGAATTGCACGATCTCTGCGATTTAATTGTATAAAGTACAATTTGAGATGGAAATTGCTATTAAAAGTTTTGAAATAGATGAGTGTTGACGTTGCAAAGACGAATTCTAAATGCCCCCAACTGCAATGCATGAGCTTAAAGCTTTGAGTCATAATTATTAAGCATTTTGTTATAGGTCAAAGTTCTCAACAAACTTGCTTCAGCTCGAGCTTCGGGAGCAAGTAGCGGCGGCGAGTCTTGACAGATTTGGTAGAGGGTCTAGAAGAAGCGGCCGTTTGCTGTAGAATTGAGGTTGAAGATCAACCAGAGTCATCCGATCTTAAAGGGAGGGTACGTGGTTTATTAGTTTCTAGCAATGTCGTTTTCTTTTTCCTTCTCTAAGATCCTGATAGTGTAGAGGTTACAGTTCTTTCTAAGACTATGGAGAGGCGGTGTTGAAGCACTTGGAGAACTCTATTGATTTGGACCCAAAGCTTCGTAAAGCTCCAGTAAATTATGAAGGAGTAAGTTTTGAATCGATGAAGTTATTCTTAATAGATTGGACCTCATCATTTCAGCAGCTATTTATAGTGTATTATCGTGTTTCATATCTTTGAGGAGACAAGTTAATGCTCTAATTCTCAATTAAAGTACATACGTTCGAATGCTCCTGGGGATGGGAGCAAGAAGGAGAGTTAAACGTCACAATGGATTCCATGTTGGTTCTTGATTTGTATCTACAAGAGGAGTCAAAATTATAGTCCACAATGAGTTGAGCAAAATGCTGTGTGCTTACCAAAATAATATCGAACTAGTGACCTCGAGAGAGTATTTTACTATAAAGTAAATGCAGGTCCATCATGCTATCTAGTTAATTCCTCCCTTCTTTTCTCCCCGAATAGCGCAAGACACCGGGTGAGCTTTGCATTTTGCATGTGATGCTGATCTCTAGTCTCGATTCCGCTAAACAGTCGGGTATTTAGGTTTGGAGGATGGTTCCTTCGAGGCTCTCGATTTATGATCCTGTTCTTCCTCTTAACATTGAGGTAGAGGAATCTCTTACACAAGCTACCATAAAAATGATTTTATTGGATTAAGAATTCAAATCAAAATTTACTGCTATAGGCACCAACTCACGATGATATTTGTAAAACTTGACTTGCCGTGCTTGGGGCTATTAAGGAGTTTGTAGCTTTGGATACATCCGCTTTAGACAAGTTTGTTCAAGTATCATGAGCCGATGATGCAGAGCGCTTTGGTACAAGTATCTTTCGGCACATTATGCGGGCGATAAAAAGTCGGCTTTGGCGTCTACCTGCAAAGTACGTATAATCGGTAAGGCGTCAATCTCTAATTCGAGGAGGTTCATGTGGCACCCCGAAACGGCCCCGATCCGTTAGGGTCGCCACGGTTACGTCCTCTTGGAGCATACCCGAGACCAAATAAATGTTTACATAACTTATAATACCTGGGGGTTTTCATTTATTTTCTTTACCGGTCCTGCGCAATTAATATGGCGGAAGCATAATTCGACTACCCTTCAATAAAATATAAAGTGACACACACCATACTAAAACTTTCATAATTTAGGCCGAACACTTATATTTATATAAGGGATGAACTATGATAGTTGGTACAACAAAACGCCGAGGTCTTTTTGTGCCTGGCGATAACCCAAAATAAAACCAACTTCTATCCTTAGATATCATTTGCGTCCGTCCATCACCCATGTGTCGGCACCCCAAAAATGCATCTCCCGCTACCCTCGACTCCGAGATCATATCCAGTCGGAGTCCGTTGGCCGGCGGTGGTGGTAGCACCCTCGAAGGCGGCCATCCATATGGACAAGGACCGATGTGTACTCCTAGTGAATAAGCCCGACAGAGAGGCCTACTTGAAAAGTCAGAAAGATCCTCACGTGCTCGAATACCAGCCCGTGCACCCCAGGATGACGGTGCTCGGTCCACTCCCATTGTAAGTCAATCAAGAGTCCGTAAAATATGCCGGGAGTCACGGTAGCAGCGGCATTTTCGTTTAGTCTGAAATGTTAGTCCCCAAGAGGGGTGAGTACAATCACTCAGCAATAAAAGATCCATTACACTATATTATGTAGAAACTATAATCATCCAGATGCATGCAAAACACACTTATCATTTATATATAGATGCATGCCATCAAGGGTCTATTTTACTTGCACCACGTTCATAACAACAATTCAATGCCACAACAAACATATTTTCAGTGCCGGGTGAAACTCACTCAATTTCACAAACAAACTCTCATATCATGCCACATACACACACATGCACTCCTTTAATGCACCGGTTTTAACGTTCAAAGAAAAGTTTCATTCCCCGGGGACCAATGTTTGCATCCCTCCGGGCTTTCGCACCCAACATGGCATCGCAAGACCCTCCGGCACAAACCTCCGGGCATCAAGAGCGTGTTCCGTCACACCCCTGGGCATCTCGCACCCCACCTGGCATCACGAGGTATATCCAGGGCTCGCCATGAAAATGGTTGCCCCTTCCCTCCGGATTTACGTACAATCCCTACAACCGGGCATCCCGAAACTCCCGAGATCCTCCGGCACAAACCTCCGGGCATCCAACGGCATCGTCACACTCGACCCTTGGGCATCCCGACACTCCGGGGCATCGTCGGCTCACACCTCCGACGGTAACATTCACATCACAATATATATCTCATTACCAAATACATTTTGATGCAATGACGTCAAGGGTTCCATGGATTCATAAGACTTTATCAAATTTTCCAATGTCATGTGATATGCTGAATATCAATGCATCTATCAAGTGAATAATAAATAACAACTCAAGATACAATGATTCTTATAACAAAATGAGTAGTTCATAGTAAAACAGTATAACAACCAGAATGCACGCCTTCAGTAGAGACTTCGAAATAACCAGCAAATGTTCATGAAAAATTCTGAAATTTTAACACATTATAAATGAGATCTAGAGGAAAATTTTTCATTAAGGACACTAAGCCAGATTTGTTATGTATAATGAATGGTCGTTCACACAACTCAGTTCAGTATTCTTTGATACCAGAATAAAATCCAACAGGAAGCACTGCATATTAACAAAGAATTAAGCCATTGTATTGATTCCGAGAAATTCTAATAAAATTATATACTCTAGTTCACGCAATTCCTCACAACTTCCGTGAAGAAATCGATATCAAATTCATATTAGAACTCTTCATAAAATTTCTCAAAATTACAAGATTACACATAAAACTGCACTGAATTAAGCGAATCCCATAAATTTCCAATTCCACAGTAACTATCTAGCTTCCACAAGTCTACTAAAAGTCAATCTTTCATCAACAAATCAACAGGATCAAGATATACACAAAACCAACGTAATTCCTTAATCTCATGATCCCGCTTTACTTTGATTACTCACAATTTAACATTCTAATTCCAGAACTCAAATATTTCCAAGTGTATTGCACCAAACTAGACAATAAAAGCACCACATAATATAGATTCATGGGCTTTCATCCACTTGCCTCAAGTCCTAGAGTTCAACAGCTAGGGAGTTCGGTTTGGCGATGCGGCCGGACGGCGGCGAAGACAAGCGGCGTCGATGGCGGCAGCTCACACGCACGGCAGAGGGCGGTCTCCTCTTCCTCTTGCCGTTCACTCCTCTGCTGATCACTCTCAATTTCTCTCGCTCAAACCCTCTCTTTCTCTCTCAAGTTTCGCTCACTCTCACGAGCACAACACCACTGGTTTTGTTAAAACCAGTTAAACGAAAGAGATGCATGTTTTCGGTGGATGCAAGGGAAATGGACAGCTGGGCTAGACGTGTCTTCATCATGTCTTCCCTTACATTTTCACTGGCTACCCACACAGCAACAACGTGTCATCATTCGGCCATGCTTTAGTCAACTTTTCTTCTAATTAGTTGACTTAATTGTCGACTATTAATGGGGTCTTCGGGTTATGTTGGGTTAGTAAGTTAATGGACGTGCAGTCCATTCATAACAAAGCCCAAATAAATAAATAAAAACTGATCCTTAAACTTGCACAAATGTGGAGCATTCTCGGTCCCATGGTCTTGGTGTTTCAATTTCTTTTCTTATCTCATGTGTACTCAAGTGATATAATTGTGTCGAGTCATCAAAAGAAATATATGTCGATGATCTATTCAATGATTGAACCCTTAATAAACATGAGATATCGGTCCGTCAATGGAATTAAACAATGCTCATGCACAATACTAATAATACCATTCGGCGATGCTTTTATTGATCAGTCACTGCCGTCGCACATCACGGTTTGCAAAATTCTCGGGTGCCACAGTTCATTTTCCAGATGGTTTTGGTCACAGGCACTCAAAATACTACTTGATGGCTATGTTTACTTTAGTTTTTACTTATGTTCCATGTATGCAACAGAGATGTTCTAATAAATAAGAAACGTTCTTCGACTGCAGAATTTGTCGAAGGGATGTTTGAAGTTGTGATGCAACTAGTTTTTCTCGTTTTTATAATGTTCGATTAATTTTGATTGCACGTATTTCCTTATCATTGTTCTTTACATGGAATGTGCATTTTCTATGCTTAAATGTTGTGATGTTTCCCAGAGACATCCCACGCGTCTAATGTTTGTAATGATGAAGACTCATATTGGATGTCTTGATGAACTGACCTAAATCTCTTGCGGGCTGAGATTTTCCTGGACAGATGTCCAACAGTTCGGCGTCATTAGCATGACTGAGTGGGGACGAAATGACAAGTCAATCTTTTTAAGCAACCAATTAAGTGTTACAATTAAAGAAAGGAACCTGGTCTTTGAATTCAAAGAGTTACAAACTCAGATCGGGAAAACATAGTACAACTGCCATGTGAAATACTCTCTAGTTCATCAGACGTCAGTGATTGGCACCAATTTGCATCAAAGTAATTGAAATATGGTTTGACTGATTAAGTGTTCCTCTAAACTTGTGAAATCACAAATTTGACACCATCAAGAACTCCTTATGTATAGCATTCTCTATGCAACCAATCAAAATCACAACAAGGCATGGGGGACGTTCGGCTAGGAATAAAACAAAAGCATGAACCTGAATGACAGAACTCCACCAAAACAATTCATCACAAAATTAAAATGAAAAACATACACTATCCGGTTCAACACATCTGGGGAAGGAGCGTGCTAGGATTCCTCTGGGTTAAAAGCCAGTTTTCGAGCAAGAGGAGCCTCCTCATTGCATGCTGGGGTCCTAACCTTGGTTGAAGGTCCAGTCTCGCCATTTCTTCATCTTTCTCTCCTCTCAGCTTGTAGATGGCTACATTGTTTCGTTTGCTTAATGGGAAATCAAGTCAGAGGCAAGGTTTCGATCTCTCGTGATGTTGTATGGGGCACGTGCGCCTCTTATTGACACAACGGCTCTGGTAATTTGGACATTGCTTCTGATTTGAAAACTAATTATTTTGCAAGTGAACTGTGGAGATTAACATGAAAAAGGGATAATGAATTGTCAAACCAAAATGAAAAGCACGCACTATCTGGTTCAACACATCTGGGATAAAGGAGCGCCCTAGTTTGGCTTTAGTCAAAGGTAATTGTTGAATGGGAATAAGAGGGGCTGCTGAAACTGCTAACTGACGAGGCATTGTCAGAAGATCCTGCATTTCACTCTTATGTAGAGTTGTATGCCAAGCTAATACAAGGCTTTTCGCGCGGTCTGGAAATGAAATGAAAGCATGCACGCATACACATGGAGGCATGCGCCTACTTATGTACATACGCATGTATACTCAATTACCAGAATAGCACCATACAACAAACTAGAAATCTTTTTTTTTCCCGTGTAACTACCGAAACAAGAAACAGTAACAAGAGATACATATTTATGCATCTATTGGCTATAATTTCAAGATGTCAAAATCAGCTCCTTTACTACAAAATGATAGCATGAAGCAAATTCAAGTGCAAGGAAATATAAACCAGATCCTCACTTCTAAACGTTTCAGATTAACAATTGAAGGCAACCCCTTGCTTGCAGCAGCTAATTCCATTAGCTCCAGCTGTTCATCCTCCATAAGCTCCATGGATTCCTTGGCAATTCTGCGAGCAGTGGCCTTCTCCACTGCAGCTTTTCGTCTCTCTTCTTCTTTTTCTCGACGAAGCTCTTCTTTTTGTCTCCTTTTCTCCGCCTTCCAAACAAAAAAATCAGAGAAGTTGGTAAAGAAAAGAGAAAAGAAGAGATGCTACTTAACCAATCAAATAAAGCAAAAGAAACTAACTAGTGAAAATGCAATATCAAGCTCAAATACTTACCTTAGATTCTTTCTGCAAATACTACTCCTGTCGCTCTGATTCTCGCCTTTGCTCACGTAGCAATCTCTCCTCCTCTCTCTGCTGTTCACGCATCAACCTTTCTTCTTCCTTCCTTCTTTCATGATCAAATCTTTCCATCTCTTTCCTCATTCGTTCCTCAGACTGCAATAGAAAAATACAGGATATCAGTACATGCCAAAGTTTTCTCCACAAAGCTCACATATCCTTAACACTCAGCACAACTCTTCAAAAAGGAAAAGGAGGAAAAGTGAGGGACAGGGAAAGAAAATCAGTCAATGTCCAAAGTTTTCTCTCGATCTTCTTCGCATTAACAGGTTTCAGTATCCTCTGTTTTCTGCACCCACTCTCATTCCATCCACTTTCCTTCATTTCGCAAACAAAGACTAAAGAGAGAATCGAGCCAAAAGGAAACTCCTTTTGTCCCTTGTCACACTTTCATTGAGAACTCATGACGATCAGCGACCCAATGTGAAGGAAGATGGAAAGTATGATGACGAAAACAATGCTGAATACCTCCGATAAAACTCCAACATTCATGCAGAGAATATCCGCTTAGGTTTAGTGCGATGGTTAATCTTTCTTTGTTTAATATTAGTTCTAAATGTGACCTTGTAAGCAAAGAAGGTTGTTATCTTTAAACGAAATCAATGTCATGAATTCCCACCCATTGTAAAACAAGGAAGTAGGTACATCGACCGAGCTCTAGTCAGTATGACAGTTGTCCTCCACGAATCAATCAAACAAGAATGCACACTAAACCACAGCGCCAATGAATCGCAAAGTCACACAGATTTGATAATGCAGGCTACCTTTCCTAATACATAACATGAGGAGGCAATTATATTGTTGATGCAGGGAATGACCTCTTAGTAAGACCAAGAAAAGGCTGCAGCGAATGAACGATAGAAAATGCTGGATCAGCGGAGATTGACTAATCAATGTGTGATATTCACTAATCGACCATATATAATAGAAAACTTCCCAGGGCAAGACTCTGTCAATATCCACGGCCATGTACCGTTCCAAGTGATTCACAGAACACACACCTCTCTCATTCTTCCTTCTTATAGCCAGCACGGAAGTAGACTCCATGCTATTTATTTGATACATGTACAAGCACGAACGTCGGCTAAAAGGTTACCTTTATACCCAGTAGTGCCATTAACTGAAAAATTAACTCTGGGTGACCAGGCCAAGCCGCTCCTGTGACCAAGTTTCCATCGGTGAAGCAGCGATCGATTGGATAAGGTTCTAACCATGTGGCGCCGGCTAGTACCACGTTGAGCTTCACAGCAGGATATGTTGTACATTTCTTCCCCTGCAACAAATCACGATGAATACACCAGTTATACCCTGATGATCTCAAGATACAATAACACAGAATGCCATTCAACTTCAGAAAATTTTCATGTCAAATGCTAAAACTCAACAGGGCCTCACATTCCACTGTTCTAATTTCATTTCATCACACTGTAATACCACACCAATCTGTTGAAAAGCCTTATACATTTAAACTTGAATAGCAGATAAGGGACATGTGCCTATCTCCGTGACTTTTTTTGATACATTCTACCTTAGTGTTCGATTGAAATATGGAGAAGTTCACAATCACAGGCGCCAAGAGTCGCAGTTAAAGTAGTCGCCACCACAAGAAGTTCCTCAAGATCATTATGAGCATTCTCAAAAGACCGATGAATTTATACAGAAACTCCTACAACTGCTACCAGATAACATGCTAATCGACAGTTTTGTCCCATTATTAATATCCATTATCCAGAAACTACCTTGAGAACACCAGCAGCAGCCAGAATCTGCTGCCCATGGCAAATGGAGGCAACTGGCTTCTTGGCCTCCATGAAATCCTTAACTTGAGCAATCACTTTCCCATCCAAGGCCAAATATTCTGGGGCACGACCTCCAGGGATGACAAGGGCATCATAACTTGAGGCATCCAAACCCTCAAAGTCAGATGTAAGAGTAAAATCATGGCCAGGTTTCTCGCTGTAAGTCTGGTCACCTTCAAAATCATGAATTGCAGTTGGGCAAGTGTCACCACTCTTCTTCTTGGGGAAGACTACATCAACATGGCACCCTAGAGCTTGAAGAGTCTCAAAAGGTACGTATACCTCATAATCTTCCATGTAGTCCTATAATAGCAAGCCATGGGCAAAAGGTTTTATCAAACTCCGCTTAAACTGTATGGCCTCGTGACATGTTAAGTAGAAGTGAGCTCGTGACAAACCGCCCAAATTCATGCACAAGCGCAACTACTCAAAATGTCTTTTGCTCCCTTTCAGATAAAGTATAAATTCAACAATATGAGCAATGTAACTCGTTTTTCCTATTTAGTCATTCTTTGATTGAAAAGTGAATTTGATTAGTTGAATAGCAGAAATATAAAATAAGTTAAATGAACCATCCATCAAGGATAAGGATAAGTATTGGGTCCATGACAGTCTTCACCTGGAATTGCTTAAGAGTAACCAGCCACTTGGAAGGACTACTCCTCCTGTGACAACTAACCCTGACAATCATAGACTCACCTAGAACAGAGATATGTAATGTTGTTTAAAACAGAATGGCGGTAATTGACCCATGAATTAGATGGAACCAAATGCGGATTTAACTGAGTGGCTCAACTGCTATTTTAATATAAAGAGCTAATCCAATGCAAGCTAGCACCAATTCTTTTCAGGAAATATTTCTCTTGAATAATATTTTCACATATCATAATTACCATACTTCACTTCCATAACTCAAATACCGCTGACTCATCTGTACCACCAGTTCAGACAAGGACACAAGTAAATTCAACTAATCATCCCAATTATGTAATTAACCTGTATAAGCTCAATAAAATGTGTTACAATCCAAAACGACATCACTCTGCACTTTTGCCGTCCATAACTCACTCTCTTGAGAAACTAGAAGCTTTAATTGACAGCCAAACAAAATGCACTGGAAAATGAAAAAAAAATTGAGTAATTTATTTGAAAACATTTTCAGACAATACTCTTGGAGCACATTCCAATACCGATATAGAGAGGTTAGGAAGTATCCAGCGATCCATAGCAGAGAACCAGCTCCAAAAAGCTCAAGTAAATAGAAAAAGATGGATTACTAGTCAGTTGAAAAGAAATAGAAGCAGAAACACAAGTCATATATGCCATTACTGCCCAAATGTTCAGTAAATTCTCAACACATACCCCACATAAAAATAAGATCCGTTTTTCCGACCCAGTAATGCTGCCGCCCAAAGCCTTCACAAAAGACTGGATGAACTCAGGATGTCCAGGGTATGCAACCCCAGTCACAAGATTGCCATCAGTAATACAGTGTGACAGGCTCTCCGGTTCAACCCAGTGAGCACCTGCAGCAATCAGTACAGGTCCCACAATAGGATATGCTGTGCACTTGCGACCTTTAACAATATTTGTAGCAGCCAAAATCAATTGGCTATGACAAATAGCGGTAATTTCCAGCATGAGAAAATTTGCTGACGAAGTCTACAACAGATTGATCCATCGCAAGATACTCCGGAGCTCATCCTCCTGGCATGACTAGGCCATCATAGTCACTGAATTCGATTTCAGCGAATGTGGCATTTAATGTAAAATTGTGCCCCGAGACTCGGAATAAGTTTGCACAGCGTAGAAGGTAAAGCTCAAAAGGAGTAATTAACGCCTACAGATTGAGAAAAGACAAACCAATGTCCCAGCTCTTTAAGAGCTCAATGGAGATTAAAGATGATATATGTAAGCAATAAAAGAAATCTATGAGGCTGAAAGTCTGATATGTAAATTATCAAATGTTGTAGTATGGTTTCTTCTATATACACATGAGAAAAGAATTACATGAGTATTTTGATATTGTTAGTATAGATAGATGTTGAAATTATTAAAAAGTTCTCAGTAAACTGAGAAGATATTTTAAATACATCATTGATTTTTTCTTGTGTGTAAGAAAAATAAAAATGTCCGTAATCTCCTTGCAATCCACATTACTTCCAAAACAAGCGCCGCATCTTTTGTAACAATGATATGTCCCCATACTGAATGCGTTTGTGAAAATAGACAATCATACAACATCCCTTTGAATTCCTAGGCTACCACACAGAAATAGATACATTACAGGTTCTCACAGCAATTGGACAGTACATTATTCCACGGATAACAGAAGTCCAAGGACTTGGATTGCTGAAACTAAAATACAGGTAATGACTTAACAAAATGCTTGAAGCAGAACGGGTATCTAGACGATTTTCCTAGTCAATGAGAGTTAGTTATGGACACTGAGATGTATAAGGCCAATGATAAGAAGACAAGTATGACTGTGAGATGTTGACATATGCTGTAAGGGCAAAGAGTGTTCTCTTTTTTCTTTTTTAACCCAAAAATATGAAGAGGACACTTTTTGAATGCTTTGAATTTCACGTGAGAACATGAAGAGACTTGTTCTAAATCATGCTATTGACAGGACTGTCTTCTAGTTTAGTTAGGTCTTTCTATTTTCTTTTGTACTTCATCTAATTTTAATATGTAATGTGAACTTAATGGGTAGCTTGAAATATTTTTCTATTTATACCAGTGCTTACTTATCACGTACTCTTTTTGGACATTAGTTCAATGACTATGATACAATGACATACATGCTCTTCAAGTAATAGCCTTTTTCAACTCGATGTAGATCATGCTCAGCATTTCTAATTTAATTCATCCGCCTCTGCAATATTCACATTGATGTAGAACAATCACAAATGCTTTATGAATTTCCTTTCTTTCTCAAGAACTTGAGATGAGATCACATGTAGATGCTCAAACAGCAGATTCTCACTGTCACCTAGTGTACCTGGGACTCATCTAGCACATTCAATATGATGTAGTTGACAATAACTACCAAGGAGAGAGAAGCGAAGTTTGACAGGGCACATGAATTCAATCAATCATTCAACAATAACAGGTCTCATTAAAGTCTGCTAATATCAAGCGGAAAATCAACAAAACTAGGAGTAAGGTTTTATTCCCATCGGGGTTGGCATTCATGTCATGTAACACAGGCATCGCTAAGAAAGTGAAATTTCAAGACGCCCATTGTACTTTGGACCATTTAGAAAATGATCAGAGTATGTATATTTTTTTCAACTAATCAGAGGCCATGTACTTCTCAAATAGGCGAAATAGCACTTCTGCAGGTCTTCGTTACTCTATAGGTGTGTTGCATTCCCTGTAGTATCAGACGCTTGTAAGATAATCCTTAGTGCTGTTAAAGGAATCTAAACTTAAATGCCAACCACTTGTGCTCGGATTTATTTGTTTCCATAAGAGGACCCCTTCTCCTATTGTGATGCGACTCGCGCATTTTAATGAAGCAAACGAAACCTTGATAGATGATTCAGAAGGAGACAGCATACATACATGAATGGTATAGATGGATTTACAACCGAAAGACGTTTAGAGTATCAAGTTACCAATGATCCAAAAAGGTGCCACGTTACATTTTATCCTTACTCGAGGCATCCCATCATCGTGGTCAATAACCTATTTCTAATCAAACACATGATGGCCAAATTCAGAACTCTGCTACAAATCTTCAAGTTTAACTAGTTTAAACTTCTCAACTACGGTTCACTTACAAAGGCAACCCGTTCTCGAAAACGGGCGTCCCCAACAAAATCAAGGAACACTAAAGCAAAGCCAGAGAAACTAGAATCTCTCCTCCAACGCCATCGGCTGGAGAGAAAGACACGGATAGACACGGACCAAAAAAACGAGAAGAGACGTAAAGGAGCTAGATTAGCGGGACGGGGGGGACGGAGAGAGACCTGGTGACCGCTTATATGGTGAACGGCGGGGCAGCAGATATCGCCGGCCTTCTTCCTGGGGCAAACGGCGTCCATGGACACTCCGTACGCGAGAAGCGCCTGGAAAGGGACCATCGCCTGCATCCACAGCCAAAAAGAAAAACACCACCGAGCCCGAGAAGACGTCTCAATTCGAGACCCGACGGAGAAAACAGCAGAGCGAATATAGGGTGCGATGAACCAACCCCCGGGGCCCTACCTCGTACTCTTCCATGTAGTCTCCGCACAGCAGCAGAACCCTCCTCTGAGGTTTGGATCGCTCCATCGTCTTGGCCTGGTGGTAGTGGGGAGAGTCGTTGCTCTGTTCCTGGCGAAGCAGCGCCTTATTTCGAAGCGGCGAAAGGGAGGGAGAGAGGACGGAATGGCGGACTAGATAAATCTGGCCAGCTCGGTCATGGCAGAAACGTCTGCAGAGAGAGCAGAGGAGGGGGCAACCGGCTTGAGGAGCGTCGGAGTCGGGGGCGTCGGAGTCGCGAGAGGGCATCGGGGGCGGAGGCGGCGTCGTCGGCGTCGGAGTCGGGGGCGATGGAGGCAACCGGCTTGAGGGGCGTCGGAGTCGAGAATGGAGAGAGAGAGCTCGTCGGCGAGAATGGAGAGAGAGAGAGCAGAGAAGGGGAAGAGAAGCAGCTGTGCGCGAGAATGGAGAGAGAGAGCAGAGGAGGGGGAAGAGAAGCAGCTGTGCGACTCTTTTGTTCTCCTCCGCAACGGAATGGAACGGAGAAGGGGGAGAGAGAGAGAGGAGAGAGAGGACGACTCGACAGGGGGCGCAGGCGTCGCAGAGGAGAGCAGAGCAGGGAGCGTCAGAGTGGTGGGCCCCACACGTGGCCTGCGCGAATTTTGAACGCCTGACGCCCTCGCCTACGTGGCGCCACGTGTCGATCGCTGAGTGGTTTAACCCACCGCCTACGTGGAGGGTTAAACCCACCCAATATTTTCTCAATCTACTTGGTGTCTTGAACAGAGATCCGTCTTGTGAGTTGCCTGTTTACACACTTGATACACCAAATGACTCGCTGGTCTACGTCTTCTATGAAGGATCTGCGAGGGCCCCTTGGTCTTGTTCGGTGGAGACGCCTGGAAGCCCAATTGCAGAGGTACGTGAGAGAGGTACGTGCGAATGGTCTATTCACCTGAGGAGGAGGAGGAGGACGATGACACTGGCGGCTTCACCTTCCGGGGATGGCTTTTTCTCGAAGCAGGCGCCGGCCGCCCCTCCGGTGTACGCCGCGGCCAGGGAGTTCTCGACGGAGGAGGCAGACAGTCCGGTTTTGCCGCCTCTGATGGAGATGCGGCCTGAGGATGGATTTTCTCTGAGATAGTGGAGGAGGCGAGTCTCGCGATGTTGCAGAATTTTGAGTCTTGAGTTTTTGTTCTACGGATCATTCTGTCTGGGGAGAGATATCTTGTGGTCACATCAGTGTGGTGGTTTGAAGAGCTTCGTGCTCTGACGAGAAGTGTAGTGTAATGATTAGGTTAAAGGGCAATACTGATGATTCTCGCGCAATGAAAGCGATGCTCTAATCGCTGAGTCAAGTCAGGGAAAATAGACTTCTAGAAAGAGAAAGCCGCACTTTTGAGTGAATTGAGTGAGTATAGGGAATTTTTTTTTGGCTCTTAGTGCATCTTAGTACTGTTATCATGTAGGATCGCTTCAGATGACCTCGTCGTGGTGCTAATTCTGTGCGAAAAATCATTATCTTTGCAATGCTTCAGGGATTGAATTCGCAAGTTGGGGATTGGAAGGGATCCGGAACAATTGGGACGAGAGAAACCCTCAACACTGATACCCACCTAATGACTAACAGCAGCCTTAGAATTTTCTCACTTCTCGAAAATCCTGTCAACTTTGTCTGATTGTCCCGGGGTTCGCAGAATCTCAAATTCCCATCTGCTTATGAATTTTCACGACCTTCACAACTGAGTCCATGCGATCTTATCTAGATTTTTAAGAGTGATTTTGCTTTCCCCAATATATATATATATATTGGGTGGGGGTGGGGGTGGGAGGAGATCACGTGCATTTCGTCGTAGCTCCTATAGAAAAAGCCTTAGCACACAATAACATAAAAATGCCGTGGTGAATGAAATTAATTCTTGCTTGATCTAATATTAACAAGCTTGGGCGATTGTAGAAGCCCTCAAGAGGAGAGGGATGGGGATTGAGGGGAGGGGGAACATTTTTTTTTTTTTGGTCATGAAATAAACGATTCATTAGCTAATACCGAAAGTTACAATCGGCTTCACATACATCACAAGCTAGAAGATGTAACAAAGCATGGGGAGGGAAAGCGGCCCAGTTAGAAGGTAAATGGCCGTTGTTTTGGGCCTTGGCAGCCCAGTCAGCAGGGGCATTCGCTGCTCTTCTGCAAAACCTAACAGAAGCACGGGCAAAACAGAGCAGCAAAGCTGCGGCTTCAGCAATCAAGGGTTTGACCAACCATGGAGACGTCTGAGGGACGTTCATTGCCATTACCAGCGCGAGGCAGTCGGTTTCAAAGATAAGAGAAGTCTCAGAGTGATTCTCATGCTTCAAGTGTTGCAGGGCAACTATCAACGCCTGGATTTCTACCTCTAATGCTGAATGAGCAGATAGTGTTCGTGTGAAACCTTCAATCAACTTCCCTTCGTGATCACGACAGATATAGGCAGTTGATCCAGTAGTGCTTCCTGGGTTAAAAGCCCCATCAATATTAATTTTCAGGGTACCTAGATCGGGGGGCCTCCAAGCTGAACCAGGATCGGGTTCTCGTCGCATTGAGGCAGTCGAATCTCCGCTGGTGGGTACCACGGTAGGCAACTGTGTTGCTAATCCTGTCGAGCTGCCTGTGCGAGAATGGGGATCTCTACAACCTGAGCCATCCACCGGAACATGGGAGAAGACATCGCGGGCCAGTCGAGCTTGTTCAGTTGCGGTTGCAACAATTTGAAGAGGATCAGGAGTTTGCTGGTTGAAGATGAATCAATTGCGCGATTTTCTTATTTGCCATACTAGATTGACGAGAAACTCCATGCCAGGTACACTCTGCCCTACATTCATATGACTTGCTAGCCATTCATCTATTCGGTGAATTTCTGTGGGAAGAATTGGTATATTTATCTGGGAATGAGACCACACTTGTGATGTCCATGGACATAGTAAAAATAAGTGTTCCAGGGTTTCTGGTTGTTGAGTTGAACAGAGAGAGCAGATAGGATCAGCACAAACGTTTCTGTGGAAGAGATTGTCTTTAGTGGGCAATGCATTCTGGTGTAAGGACCAAAGGAAAAATTTAAGTTTGGGGGGGATCTGAGGTTTCCAGAGTTTTTTCTAGAGGCTTGGTGGTGGTTGATAGGATGAGGAAGCTCTGTTTAGGATAGAAGTATTTTGATCCTGTCGAAGAAAACTATAAGCACTTTAAACAGTATACGTACCACTAGCTGTGCACGGCCAAATGATATGATCAGTCATATACTGAGGTCAGATAGGAATCTTCATAATTTCAGCAATTGTCTCAACATCAAAGAGATGATCTAGTAATGGCCTATTCCATTGATTTGATTCTGGAACAATCAGATTAGCAACTCTCTCAGGTTCGTCTACAGTTGCATTTCCTCTTAACTTACCTGTCGGAAGCCAACAGTGTTCTCGAATCTTTATTTTAGTGCCATCTCCTATCGACCATTGGATTTTTGATGATATAGTGTCCCATCCTGCTAGGAGACTCTGCCAACCCCAAGAAGGCTTAGAACTCGGTAAAGCCTTTAAAAAATCCTGGTCAGGATAATACAAGCCTTTAAATAGAGTAGCCCATAATGAAGTAGGTTGTTGCAATAGCCGCCAGGCCTGTTTACCCAACATAGCTTTATTGAAGTCGACAAGGTCTCTAAACCCAAGTCCTCCCAATTCCTTCCTAATCTTCAGTGCCTCCCAACTCTTCCAGTGTATTCCTGATCTTTTACTATCATTTTGCCACCAAAAGCGCGCAATTTTTCTTTCGATACTTTTGCAAAGCGACACAGGGATTTTAAAAAGTGACATAGCATATTGGGGGATCGCCTGTACTACACTTTTTATCAGAATCTCCTTTCCACCTTTTGACATAAGATTTTCTTTCCATCCATCTAGCTTAGCATTGACTTTCCCTAGAATCCACGCAAACATATCACGCTTAGATCTTCCCCAGTCCGACGGAATACCTAGGTATTTACCAGTTTTGTCCAGCACGGGGATTCTGAGTTCCTGTGCCAATCTAATTTTAAGAACATCTGGGCAAGGTTTGTTGAAAAAGATACTAGACTTATTTCTATTAATTGCCTGTCCCGTTGCAAGACAATACTGATTGAGGATATTGGCCAATTCTTGGCATTCCAATACTGACCCATCTAGGAAGAAAATAGCATCATCAGCAAAAAACAAATGAGTCAGAGTTGGACACCACTGTTGCTTTGTATACCTTTTAAGTTTCCCATCCGGACAGCTTGGTGAATAAGGGTAGTCAACATATTTGCCAATAGAATAAACAAATAAGGGGAAAGAGGATCTCCCTGTCGAAGGCCACGCGTCGGATGAAAGTAGTTCAGTTGTTCCCCATTAAATTTGACGCTAATGGATGTCGTAGTGATGCACTGCATAACCCATTGTACTCATGTGGAGTGAAAGCCGATCCTAAGTAGATAATCTCTGAGAAAGTCCCATTCAACACGATCATATGCCTTTTTCATGTCCATTTTGACAATAGCCTGAAATTTTAAACTACGTTTTCTTGTCTTGAGTTGATGAAGGACTTCTTGTACAATTAAAATATTGTCTTGTATCTGACGTCCGCTTACAAAAGCACTTTGTTCTTTTGAGATGAGATCAGGAAGAAGAGGTTTCAGTCTATTGGCTAGCACCTTGGATATTATCTTGTATGCATAGTTGCAAAGATTGATAGGACGATACTGGTCGAGACCTTATGGAGTGGGAACTTTAGGCACTAGTGTTAGATTGGTACGGTTTAGCTCCGGGGACAAGATACCAGATTGAAAAAATAGCTGCACTGTAGAAAATACCTGATCTTCTAAGATATCCCAGTGATGTTGATAAAAGAGACCATTAAAACCATCAGGACCCGGTGCTTGAGTTTTCCCCAACTGAAAAGCGGCTTGTTTCACTTCCTCACGAGTAACATTTGAGATGAGGTGATCATTCATCACAGAGGTTACCATACTGTCACACTTCGCTAGAATTGGTACATAAGCTCGAGAGCCTTCAGTTTGGTATAGCTTGGAGAAGAACTCCAGTGTCATGTCTTTAAGACAATTGTCATCACGGACCCATTGTTGATTGTCATCCAGCAACATTCTAATTCTATTTCTATTTCTGCGTTGAATAGTTGTCGCGTGAAAGAATTTAGTATTTCTGTCACCAGGGGAGGGGTCAAGGGGAGGGAGAACATTGAAATCAAAGCCAATGACTGCTTATTGATCGAAGGACCAAACCACCAGGAAATAACGAGTGGATTGCTTTAATAGCTTTGAAAGTATGATTATTGCATAGCTTCAAAGTTTTTAAAGGATGATAGTGGATATCAGAAATCCAGGACTTCCAATATAATATTACCCAATGATTAGGTACGAATTTAACTACCTATGGTTCAGTTCTGTACATAGACTTTACTAATGAAATGATATAAGGTCTTGCTTTACTTGTAAATCCCTTCAGTGCTGGTGGACTGTTAACCTTGATCAAAGCAAAATTCCTGCTTTTGTTGGGCACTATGTACTTTTTTTTCCCTTGACGTCATATATTATAAGACTCTTGTCATTAAAAATTCGTTGCAATGCAGTTCGATTGGAAGAGAAAAGAAGATGGAGAAAGAGCTATTGAACCAAATAATTGATGAAGCCGATGAGTATAAAATTGAGTTCTACAGGAAAAAAGGACGAAAACATGTTGAGAACAACAAGACAACCAACAGGGGAAAGGTGAAGGCGAGCCCTTCCAATCTACAATTGCAAACTTAATTCATGATATTTATCTTTTGTTCATACTTGATTTTTTTTTTTTTTTTTTTTTTGGTGATTGTTTCGGTAACAATTTTCCCGGGGGGGGGGTTCTATATGATTCCGTTTTATCACATGAGTGCATTAAATTGTACTCATTTAATTCATGGAAGGTGTGTCCTTAGTGGAATATTTTATTTTTAAATTTGCAACAGTTAATCAAATCAATTAAAAGAAAAAGAAAAATTGGTCTAACTTTACAAAATTATCTAAAAATGCAACCCTAAAAATGCAGTCTTAATTTACTAAATCAAAACACTCCGATGCAAGATTTGATTTTTGATTTTTGATTTTTTTTGTGTTTTTCAAGACAAGCAATTATCAAATTACATCTAAACTAATCAAGATATTTATCAAATAAAGGATTAGAATAATCAAAAAAATAATCCGTTGTCTCATGGATTAAATTAACAATTATTTTAACCCTAAACATCACAACATATGAGAAAATTCAAATTAATTAAAAATTTGATCCAAAGTCTTACAGGTCAAATTAATAATTATAATGATTTGATAACCGAAATACTATCAAAATACCCAAAAAATTAATATAATTAAAAAATGATCTAACGTCTTACGGATCAAATTAATAATTACAATAATTTTGGAAAAAACTCCTATGGATAATGCTTACAATATTCATAAAATGAACCGGCATCCAATGTTTCAATTTAAGCAATTACAACTAAACATGATAAAAAAGATAAAAAATAAAAAATAATAAAAATAATAAAAATAAACTACCTTGACTTTTTTATTTTATTTTTTTAAAAATGGGGGTTGGAATGCGGACGTTGGGCAGCGATGATGCTGGTGCTCGGAGGTGCTGCAAGTGCCGCGGACAGGCGGAGGTGCGGCTTGCTGAACGGCGAGGGCTCGGGATCGTGGTGGCATGGGGCCAGTGTAGGCGCGTGTGAGGAGCGAACGCGCGGTGGTGAGCAGCGCGGGCGTCGGAGGTGATGAGCGGCGATGGCAGGGACGCTCAGGCGGAGGGTAGCGGTGATGGCGAGCTGCTCCGGGTGCAGGTGTCTGGGACAGTGGCAGGCAGTGGCGTCGGGCGCTGGGTCACGGGTTGCTGGTTGCTGGACGGATCACGGATAGAGTAGGGGAGGCGTAGTGGCGAAGCACGAGGCGGCAAGGCGAAATCGCGGACGGAGCGTTAATGACGGTGGGTCGTCGGGCGAGCGGGGGCGCAACCAAGGTGGTGTAGTAGCAACAGCACGGTGACTAGAGACTCGGGGAGCCTTTGTGCGGGTTGCTACGGTAGCGATCAAGCGAGCGGTGAGGGCCTTGGGTGCTATTGCAAGCGTAGTCATCGCGGCGGGGCTTGGGTTGCGGGCGGAGGCGATCTGCTGCGGGCGTACATTCGAGATCAATTGAGGTACGGGCGGAGTGGCGGCGGCCGGCGGTGTCACGGCGAGGCAGTAGTGGTGTCGTGGCAAGCTGCAGCTGCAGGTGAGACCGGCGTAGCGGCGGTGGAGGAGAGACGACTCGTGGGTCGTCGGTGGAGCAGCGGTGGTTAGCGGAGCGATCTTTGGCGAGGTCGGGGGAAGCGAGCGGCGAGGAAAGACGACAGTCTTCCCTCCTTTCTCTCTCTCTCTCTCTCTCTCTCTCTTTCACGTCACTTCCCCCTCTCTGTTTTCCTGCTTCTTCGACGAAGGAAAAAACAAGAGTTTTTTTTTTGGTCAGTCCTACTCTAATCTTACTCTAACGCTCACTCTCAGACTTTTGCCCTGTCTCTTTACAGGGTGTGGGAGTCGAAAACCCACTCTTGAAATGAAATCATCCCCACCCCAATCTTCCCTGAGAAGGTGGAGATTTGAACCCCCCACCTCCCCCTTCCAAGTTGGAAGGGTAGCCACTGGGGGTGAACCCCCAGTGGTTATGAATGAGAGTTGACCCTCCCCAAAAGAAATTTTCTTTTGAAATTTTCACTCAAAACAAAAGGCCCCTCTCCTTCTCGTACAAATTTTTTTCTAGGCTCTTTTATTTTTTTCATGAATTCTCCACCCTTGGTCACGAAAATTGTGACTCTTTTTATAGTGATTCCAGACGGCTGCTTTCTATGGTATTTTCCGAGTTTTAATCTTCTGTTGCATTAATTTATGGCTGCAAATTGGAGCGTGATTTCGCAATTAGCTCAAATTTACTTCAATTCCTTCCGTTTTATCAAAATTTTTGCCCTATATTCACCTATTTTCTAATTGTTTCCGCCTTTAACAAAATTTGGATGTTCATCAGAATTCCTAATTTCCATGCATAATCAATCAGATTGATTCCCCCCGCCCTTTTTTCTCCTTTTATATGCTCTGATGTGGTTTTTATTTTTTTATTTCCCTAATTTGCCAAAATTAGGTGTCAACAAAAAAGAAAAGGTTAGAATATTTTAATATTAAATCACATCATTGCCAAACAAGTTAAATTTTTAGAATAATTAATAGTGTTCGACCAAAAAAAAAGAATAATTAATAGTGATCTCATATGATTTTGAGAAGAAATTTATTCAAATATTTTAAAACCCTCTATTTACCTCTCCTGATATACATTTCTATACTTAAATTTAAGTTAAAATCCATGTTGGCAAGACAGAAAAAAATTGCATGGTAAAGATAACAGGCTTGGCTAATGATCGAAAACCTCACCAAAACAAGTGAGGGAGGAGGCATGAACTTACCTCCCCAATCCAAAGAAAGAAAAAAGGTTCTAGAAAAGTTCGGAAGAAAAGAAGCCAATTGCGAATTTTCTTTCTGGATCTGCTAATGAACATAAAATCCGCAAAGAGTTTCGCCAGTGCCTTCACCTACCCGACTGTCACAGTTGGGTTAATTGGAAAATCTAAGAAAAAATCCGTATATAGGTCTCGTGCAATTCTGGTGAAATGCAGTTGAGATCTCAACAACCCAAGCTCACGCTTGAATTCAGAAACATGGAACGATTGATGCATAGGTTGTCTCTGTAATTACCTCTGGTTTTCGTACAAATATCATCGCAGGAATGTCACTAATGCATGAGGGTGAGCAATCATTGACAAATTATATGACAAAGTATGTAGGCAACACATCGATTTTCTCCGCGTATCTTTTTAGCAATGAGTCTTCGTATACCTCTAGCACCATTGTAAACATATAGATTAAACCCATCCAGCTTATATTAACTTCCAATTTTTGAGCAACTGATCGTATGTTAAGACGCAGCATGACACATCATTCGGTGAAAATTGAGTTGCTGTATCTAGAAAATCATCATCAAATACCTAGTCTCATGCATATTCTAATCACAAAATAGAGTGCATCTACAACAGCATGAACATTTTCTTTTATACAGTTATTGCCATCGTATGTTAAGATGCAGCATGACACATCATTCAATGAAAATTGAGTTGCTGTATCTAGAAAATCATCACCAACTACCTAGTCTCATGCATATTCTAATCACAAAATAGAGTGCATCTACAACAGCATAAACAATTTCTTTTATACTGTTATTGCCATTGGACAATGTTTGTTCCTTGGTTTAGCATGGGTATCTACCACGGCCTATTCAAGATCAAAAACTTTTCCGGCCGGTTGATTCGAGAAGAATGGGCATGAATTTTGATTGCATAGAACATGCTTTGGAAAAACTGAGTCATCTAAAAGATTGCTGTTACCTATTGGTGGGGCTTGGGGAGGCGACGGTAGGAGACAACGGCATGGCGTCCGCATTCGGGAGAAGGGATGTTTCGCAGAGGAAAGAGAGAGAGAGAGAGTGAGCAGAGCAACCTTTGCTTGCGGAGAGGGAGGCCAAAACGTGAGTAGGGGGTTGTCGGCAGAGGAAAGAGATAGTTGACCAAGAGCCTCTACGATCAGATCTGCAATGGAAATGCCACTAACATTCACAATGGGTAGGAAAACAACAGTTATTGTCGATACAGTGGGAATAGTAAGAGCGACAAGAGTTATTACCCACATTAGATGTTCAATAGCTAGGATGATAGCTTCTTCCCCCAAAAGCAAGAGGGGGAGTACTCAAGCAGTGGCAGCATTCATAGCAAATGAAATAGCTTCCTATTATTTTACAAGAACCATGGAGCGAAGGTCATGAAAGGGAGGCAAAGGGGTGTTGACATCGGTGTCGGCATCGATGTCAGGGGCAAAGGTGGAGGCAGAAGCGTCAGGGGCGAAGGTAGAGGTGGTGTTGGTGTTGGAGTCGGAGTCGGGGGTGACGGAGGCAACCGGCGGAGGGGCGTTGGCATTGCGGTTCATTGGAAGAGAGGTGCGACTTTGAAGAGGAAAGAGAGAGAGAGAGAGAGAGAGAGAGCAGATTGGAAGTCGTGAGAGGAAGGCAGGGGCATCGGTGTCGGCGTCAGCGTCGGGTTTGGGGGCATAGGCGGAGGCGGAGGCGGAGGCGGAGGTGGAGGCGTCGGAGTTAGGGGCAACGGAGGCAACCTGTGAAGGCGGAGGCGGAGGCAGAGGTAAAGGAGCGTCGATGTCGTATGGAGGAGCGTTAGCAGTGTCGACGTCAAGGTGGGGGGAGATGGAAGCAACTAGCGGAGGAGGGAGAGCAGAGGAGGGGGAAGAGCATATGGAAGCAATCTGCAATTTTTGTTCTCACCGCAAAGGAACGGAGAACGGAGAGAGAGAGAGAGAGAGAGAGAGAGAGAGAGAGAGAGAGAGAGAGAGGAGGGAGATGGTTTGCAGAGGAGAGGAGAGAGAGAGAGAGCATCGGAGTGTGTAGAGAGGTGGGCCGGGCAACAAGAGAGAGAGCAGAGGAGGGGGAAGAGCATATTTTGAATCGCCGATCCCATTTACATGTGGCTCCATGTGTCGATTTTTCTATGGTGATATATTTCGCCTACATTATAAACTCCCATTTTGACATATTAGGGTTGCACGCTATAATTGGTGAACATGATGTTGGAAGTTTTCTACAATATGAGCTTACATTAATTAATTAATTTTCTATTTTAAATAATTGAATTATTTATTAAACTCTAGAGTGATTTTATTGAATTGGGTATTGGTATTTATTAATAACGGGTTTAGTTGAGTAGCAAAGTGTAGGCAATTGAGGGGCTTAATTGACACGCTATTAATTATGGTTTGTTAGATCTCCTCTCTAGTTTATAAAAGGGTAGGTTATACCTATCAGTTGCTTGAATCCCATTGAAAGCTGATATACTAAGATATATTATAGAGATGAAGATCTGGCCTTCCAATATATCTCATAATATTAGAGATCTATTTTTCTTCAAATGAAGTAATGGCTTAAACATACATGCTTTAATTCCGTTGTATTTATTAATCTCGGTATTTTACAATCATATATGGATTTGATTCTTCTTGATTGATTAGTTGTTTATGTGAATAATCTTCTACATGTGGTATTAGAGCAAATCATATATGATTGTAGAACCCATTTTTTTTTATATGGAAAAATTCAAAATTTTCCTATTTGAGCCAAATATGGGCATTATTTTTGTGTGTGGATTTTTTGCTTGATTGATCCTGAAACCATAGGGCTTTTGTTTTACATGTCGAGATCTTTCCAACCATATATAATTTGTACAATTTCGTCAAGAATTGTGAGAGAATTTCAAATTTGAAATTCTAGGGTTTATACATGAAAAAGTTCTAGAATTTTCAAATTATTTGCAATTGATTGAGTAAATTGTTGAATGGATATTGTTATATATATGTTTTAGCATTCTTTTGTTGCATTAAAGTAAGTTTTTAGGGCTTAAATTTAAGAAATTCGAAATTCGGCCATGGGAGGTTTGAATCTGAAACTTTGAAGCTTGTATGTGGACAATTTACTCACTTTGTTCTTCGTTTAATTCAATCTAGTTAATTATATTAATGTTATATGCAAGATCCATGAAAAATTTCATCAAAAATCATGTTAATCTGTGTTTTTGGAGCTTCAGGTCGAAACCAGGTCGTGCGACCCGATTTGAAGCAAATTCATGACTCGGCTTGAGGTTGAAGAAGACCTCCAGTCGGGCTAGGGCAATGGATGGGCGTAAGCCCATCCTCTCTCTCTCTCTCTCTCTCTCTCTCTCTCTCTCTTAATGCCCAGAACCTTGTTTTTAATATCGGTCTGGGCTCATGCCCAGGACCTTTCTTTTCTTGGTTCATGGGCGTGAGCCCAAAACCAAAAATGGGAACAAATTGGATCATGGGCAAAATAAAAATAAAATAGCCCAATTCGTGGGCCATGTGAAGGTTGGGGCCTACGGTCTGATCCAGGCTGCTCGCGGGTCAAGGCTCGTGGGTGGGTCTGAAATATTAAAATAATAAAATAATTAAATTTTTGTGGCAAAAATTATTATTTGATAAATGCAATATGATCTTGGAAAGCACATGTTGTAAAGTGGTTCATATTGTTTGATGAATTTTGGGCATAAATTTTTGGAGTTCCTTATTGATAAAAATTAGTATATACAATTACTCGTCCAAATGGGGTTATTGTGTATGTTAATTTGGAAATAGCATGAAGATTACTTCTCAAATTTAAAAGATGATGATGTATAATTGAAAAATATTTATCTACCAAAAGGAGATAAATGTTTTGAAAATTATATGTAATTCCCCTTTATATTGATATTACGGAGATGTATGATTTAAATGATTTGTCTACCTAAAGATGATGGATTCTTGACAATTATATATAATTCTCCTTATTGTTTCATAAACTTCATGCTACGGAAAATAATAGTGCATTGTACACTCTGTCCAAATGGAAGTTTATAATGTACTAATTATTTTTATTGAATTGTTTATTGCCCATAATTGATCTTATTGCATTATGTGTGACAAATAGTTACTTTTTTTGTAAATAACAATAATGCCACAGTTGAAATGTTAATTGGATAAAATATTATACTGTTAAAGACTTGGTAAAAAATGGAGACATTGTGATTGAGAATATCGAACTAAGTCCATGTTGGCTGATCTTTCATCCAAAGGCTTACGACCTATTTTATTCAAAGAACATGTAAATAATATGTGTGTTTTAGATTCTTTTGATTTCTTTGTTAGTGGGAGATATATAATTTGTATTTCTAAATATTATAGTTATATGCAAATTGATAATGCTTTTATGATGTCTATTAAAGCATTTATTTTCAATTATTGTTATTGTTGATTTTATTGTTATCATTTCTCCTATTGACTGAGAAATTGAAGTACAAAATTGTGATAGCTTGAATTTTCAGAAATTGTTTTCGATAAAATAAATCGGGCTTTTTATCGACGCACCAAAAGTGCAATTCTCTGAGTTAATCACTCACGAAATAACTAGACTATGTGGGGAAGCAATTAAGGGATCTAAATGCAATAAACTTGAGAATTCGACTAGGAATCGATTGCTCGACCATGTTGATTTGCAAGGGTCATTATGATACTGTTAGAATCAATCAGAGATTAGAAATATGTCGATTTTGTTGGAGAAATCTTCGTAAAGTGTTTTGAAATTGACAAAACGTTTCCATCAGTCTAGTCTAAAGATTTGCAGACTCTACTATTTAAAGTTTGAAGACCTCCGGACTGCCAGACTCAAGACTCAAAGTCTATCCTCATTGACAGTTTCTAATCCGTTGAAGAAAGGCTATCCAAAACTGGGTGTTTCGTTAAGGATTTGACCTTATCAACTGAAGAAGATCTCTTGGCTGGATATGACATAACATAATCCTTTATTCGAATCGAGATTAATTAAGGATCCGATGATTGGCGAAGTATACTTGGAAGGTTCTACTTATGGAAACTGAGATCTTGATTGTATGGGCGAACATGATTAATGGGTTATCGATATGTTCCTTAAATAGCTCGAATGATCTTTCTAATTGATTCCGTCCAATGGGTAGATTGGAGGAATTCCTTTGATAAGTGCCAACGGGTATGATGGCATCAATGAGTATAAAAGGAAGACGTTCCAGTTGTTCGAGTGTGTGCACGATAGAAGAATTCCAAAGTTTGAAGCTTCTTGTTCTTAGTCAATTCATTTGCTGAGCAAAATCTTGTACGCGAAAGAGAGTCTATATTCGTGAGAAACCTTGAGGAAGTGTAGTAGAATATCTACACCGTGGAATCAGGGGAGAACATTGCTGTAAAATCTCTTTTGTTCATAGTGGAATCCAGCCGGTGGGCTGTCAGTGCGGAAGAGTGGACGTAGGCTTGAGATAAGCCGAACAACTATAAACCTTGTGTTCATTTCTCTTCCCTACTCTCTGCTTTAGTTTGATCATAATTCGTTTTGTTAACTAAAGGAGAACTTCCTTTCTATTGTCTGCTTAGTATTGCTCTCTTATCTCGAGAAATTATTTTTGTCACCTATTCACCCCCTCTAGGTGCTTATACTAGCTATCTCAATTGGTATCAGAGCCAGTGTACTCACTTTATTTGAAGTGTTTTATTTCAGAGTTAAAGATCCATGGCTAGTATGTTAGCTCCAGGGCTGGTAGAAGGGCAAAGTAATACCAGACCGCCTTACTTTGATGGAAAGGAATACAACATATGAAAAAACAAAATGGAGGCGTTTCTAAGATCAAAGGATCCTCTGGAATGGGACGTTGTAGAAAAGGGAATCATTCCTAAAGCTACACCTGTCTTAGAGAGGAAAAGAAGCTGTTGAGTCTAGTGAAATGACTTAGGAAGAGATAATCAAGAGACAAGCTCTTGATGCAAAAGCAATTTATTATTTATATTGTGCTTTGTCACCTACTAAATATAACAAAATATCTTCTTGTGTTACAGCCAAAGAAGTCTAGGATGTATTACATATTACCTATGAAGGAACAGATCGAGTGAAAGAGACCAGAATCAACATTCTCCTCGGTTAATACGAAGCCTTCAAAATGAAATCGGGAGAATTTATAACTGATATATTTAGTCATTTTACAGAAATCGTGAATGATCTTGAAAATCAAGGTCAACCAATTTCTGATCCCATGAAGGTAAACAAGCTACTGCGTGGACTCTCCAAAGATTGGAATCACATAAAGACCTCAATAAGAGAGACACAGAGAATCATGCCACTATCTGTTGATGAGTTGGTTAGGATTCTTTAGTATTATGAAGTGAAGCGAATCAATGAAGACGAAGATCCTAAAGGTAAGAAATCCATTGCATTAAAATCCAATGATGATTCTGATGTTACAGATTCTGAAGACGATATGGATGATGAGGAGCTTGCTCTCATGATAAGAAGATTCAGAAAGCTGAACAGAAAATGAAGAAGATTCAATCCAAAAAAACAGAGTTTTCAAAAGCAACAGACTAAGTCTGTTGAGGATGATGAATCAAACAAAGATGTAGTCTGCTTTGAATGTAAGAAAAATGGACACATCAGACCAAATTGTTCTCTTCTGAGGAAAAAGAAAGGAAAAGCTGAAAAGTATCAAAATGCTCTTAAAGCAGAAACCTGGAGTGATACAGAGTGTGAAGAAAGTGATGATGATTATGCTAATATATATTTAATGGCACAATCGGATTCGGATTTAAACTTCGAGACAGACTCAGATTCATACAGTGAATTTGAGGTGAGTAACTTCAAAATCCCTATTAAAATTTTTAAATACATTGATGAGTTGTGTTTTAACCTTAAGACTTCTCTTAAAAGGATTTCTAAACTTAAAAAGGAAAACACTGCACTAAAACAACAGGAAAATGTTTTAAAAGAAAGGGTGAAATGTTTAGACATGAATGTTTCTACTCTCAAAGAAAGTGAAGACAATCTTTCGAAAGAAAATGCATTTTTAAAAAATGACATATTAAATGTTTCTAAAAGATTTTCTATAGGATCTGAGAAACTTGAGAAAATTCTTTCAGTACAAAGACCTTATTTCAATAAATCTGGTTTGGGAATGACAGCATAAACCATTTCTTTAATTGATTTTCCTAAAGTAAAGGAAATAATTAAGCAAAGACCCATAAGAAATGCTTACAAAAATCATTTCAAAAAGATTTTTGTAAAACCAGTAGGTCGTAATGCTCTAAGATGTTCAAAATGCAATAGTGCATATCATTTTGAAAAAGAATGTCCTATGGTTTGGAAACCTGTTAAGAAAGAATGGGCAAAAACCGCATATCATATTAACAATAATGGACCCAAGAAAATATGGGTACCAAAGAAAGTTTGAGTCTCTTTTTAAATGCAGGTTACTATCAAGAAAAATGTAACATGGTATCTGGATAGTAGATGCTCAAGACATATGACATGAGATTCAAATTGCTTCATAAAACTCGTTCAAGTAAATGGTGTAAAAGTTTCATTTGGAGGAAACAACAAAGGAAAAATTGTGGGATTTGGAGCTGTAAAGATTGGAAATCTCACAATAAGCAATGTTTATTTAGTGGAAGGACTCAACTACAATGTGAGTATCGGTCGGTTGTGTGATACCGGTTTCAAAATCAACTTTCAAGAGGGAATATGTTCAGGAACTAGTAAAGATTCTACTCAGTCATTCATGGGTCGAAGATATGGAAATATCTACCTCTTAGATGTGAAACCAGATGAATCGCAATGTCTGATCTCAATTCAAGATGAAGCGAACTTATGGCACATAAAGCTTGGGCACATCAATATGAAGCGAGATAGCCAAAAATTTCAGCAAAAAAGCTTGTTCTGGTCTACCCAATCTATCATACAAAAAGTCTGATCTATGTACACCATGCATATTGGGAAAACATGCAAGAAATTCCTTTAAACCAATAAATCAAGTTTCCACTAACCGTGTCTTAACCCCACGCATATGGGTCTCTTTGGACCAACCAGAACATAGAGTATTGGAGGTAAGAAATATTGCCTTGTAATTGTGGATGATTACTCACGATTTACTTGGGTATATTTCCTGGTAAGTACGTCTGAAACCTTTTCTTACTTTGAAAATTTTGCTAAAAAGGTTCAAAATGAAAAATGGTATGTTATTTCAAGAATAAGAACAGACCATGGAGGTGAATTTGAAAATCAAGATTTTACAAAATTCTGTGATGAATCTGGTTTCTAGCATGTGTTCTCCTCTCCATATACTCCAGAGCAAAACAGAGTTGTGGAAAGAAAGAATAAGTCGTTTCAAGAAATAGCTAGTGTTGGAGAAATCTTTCCAGAATTTTTTGAAGCTGACAAAACGTTTCTATCAGTCTAGTCTGGATATTTGCAGACCTTACATTTAGAGTCGAAGATTTTCTGATCACTAGACTTAGCACTCAAGACTCAAGACTCAAGACTATTCTCATTGACAGTTTTTCTAATCCAGTGATGAAGGCAATCCAGAGCCGAAGTATTTGGTTGAGAATTTAGTCTTATTCTCTGGAGAAGATCTCTTGGCTGAATAAAAATAACGGATTCTTTTATTTGTAATTTAGATCGTTTGAAGATCCGATGGTCGATGAAATATTCTTGGAAGGTTCTATTCTTGGAAACCAAGATCCTGATTATATGTGCGAACAGGATTGATGGGCTATCGTCGGGTTCCTTTAATAGCTCGAATGATCTTCTTAATTGATTCCATTCAACGGGTAGATTGGAGGAATTCCTTTGGTAAGTGCCAATGGGTATGATGGCATAAAGGAGTATAAAAGGAAGACGTTCTAGTTGCTTTAGTGCATGATCGATAGAGAAATTTCAGAGTCTGAAGCACCTTGATTATTAGTCGATATATTTTGAGCGAAATTGTATACACAGAGAGTGTCTATACTTAGTGAGACATTGAGCGAGTGTGGTAGATCATCTACACCGAGAAATCAAGGAAGATCAACGCTGTAACATCTCTTTGTTCATAGCAGAAGAGTGGACGTAGGCTTGAAATAAGCCGAACCACTATAAACCGCGTGTTCAATTTTCTCTTCCCTTCTCTCAGTCTTACTTTGATTATTGTTTGTCTCAAATCTATCAACTATCTAGTATTGTGCAATTATCGAGAAAAATCTTTTATATACCTATTCACCCCCTCTAGGTACTTATACTAGCTATATCAATTGGTATCAGAGCCTGTGTACTCACTTTATTAGAAGTGTTTTACTTTAGAGTAAAAGATCCATGGCTAGTATGCTAGCACCAGGGCTGATGGAAGGGCAAAGCAATACCAGACCACCCTACTTTGATAGAAATGATTACAACATCTAGAAGAACAAGATGAAAGCTTTCCTACAATCAAAGGATCCTCTAGAATGGGACGTTGTAGAAAAATGAATTACTCCTACAGCTGCATCAGTCTTTGAAAGAGGGAAAGAAACTGTTGAGACCAGCGGAATGATCAGGAAGAGATAATCAAGAGACAAGCACTCGATACAAAAGCAATTTACTCTTTATATTGTGCTTTGTCACCAACTGAATATGAGAATATCTTCTTGTGTTACAGCAAAAGAAGTTTGGAACATATTACATATCACCTATGAAGGAATAGATTGAGTGAAGGAAACTAGAATTAACATTCTCCTCGGTCAATATGAAGCCTTCAAAATGAAACCAAGAGAATCTATAACTAACATGTTTAGCCATTTTACAGATATTGTCAATGGTCTTGAGAATCAAGGACAAAAAATTTCTGATCCCATGAAGGTAAACAAGCTACTGCGTGGACTCTACAAGGATTGGAATCACATAAAGACTTCAATAAAGAGACGCAAAGAATTATGCCCTTTGTACGTCGACGAGCTGATTGGAACTCTTCGGTCTTATGAAGTGGAACGAATTAATGAAGACGAAGATCCAAAAGGTAAGAAATCCATTGCATTAAAATCAAATGATGATTCGATGATACGGTGATTCTGAAGATGATATGGACAATGAGGAGCTTGCTCTCATGATAAGAAGATTGAAAACTGAATAGAAAAGGAAGAAGGTTCAACTCAAAGAAACAAAGTTTTCAAAGATAGCGAGACCAAGTCTGTTGATGATGAGGAACCAAACAAAGATGTAGTTTGCTTCGAATGTAAGAAAAAGGGACACATCAAACCCAACTGTCCTCTTCTGAAGAAGAAGAGAGGAAAAGCTAAAAAGTTTCGAAAAGTTCTCAAAGCCGAAGCACAGGTGATACGAGTGTGAAGAAAGTGATAATGAATATGCCAACCTATGTCTGATGGCACATTTAGACTTAGACTCAGATTCTGGATCAGACTTAGATAGTGAATTTAAGGCAAGTAATTTTAAAATTCCTGTCAAAGTTTCTAAATACATTGATGAACTGTGTTTTAGTCTTAAGACTTCTCTCAAAAGAATTTCCGAACTTAAAAAGAAAAACTCAGCTCTAAAACAAAAGGAAAACGTTTTAGAAGAAAGAGTTAAAAGTTTAGACTTGAATGTTTCCACTCTTAAAGAAAATGAAGATAATCTTTTGAAAGAAAATGCTTTTTTAAAAACCGACTTATCAAATATTTCAAAGAAATTTTCGATAGGGTCTGAAAAACTTGAAAAAGTTCTTTCAGCTCAAAGACCTTACTTCAATAAGTCCGGTCTAGGCATTACAGCAAAAACAATTCCCTTGATTGATTTTCCTAAAGTAAAAAAAAGAATTAAGAAAAGACCCTCGAGAGAGGCTTACAAAAATCATTTCAAGAAAGTTTTTGTAAAGTTTGTAGGTCGAAATGCCCTTAGGTGTTCAAAGTGCAACAGTCCGGATCACTTTGAAAAAGAGTGTCCTATGGTTTGGAAACCTGTTAAGAAAGTATGGGCTAATACTGTTTATCTTACTAACACCAAAGGACCCAAGAAAATTTGGGTACCAAAGAAAGCTTGAGACTCTCTTTTAAATGCAGGTCTTCGTCAAGAAAAAAGTAAAGCGGTATCTTGACAGCGAATGCTTAAGACACATGACAGGAGATTCAAATTGCTTCACAAAGCTTGTTCGAGTAAATGGTGGAAAAGTTTCATTTGGAGGAAATAGCAAATGAAGTATTGTGGGATTTGGAACTGTGAAAATTGGAAATCTCACAATAAGTAATGTTTCCCTAGTGGAAGGACTCAATTACAATCTTCTCAGCATTAGTCAATTGTGTGATACTGGTTTTAAGATCTTCTTTCAAGAAGAAACATGTTACGGAACCGTAAAGACTCTACTCGGTCTTTCATGGGTCGAAGACATGGAAATATCTATCTTACGGATGTGAAACCAAATGAATCGCAATGCCTAATCTCAATTCAAGACGAAGCAAGCTTATGGCACAGAAAGCTTGGTCATGTCAACATGAAGCAATTAGCCAAGATGTCATCAATACAGCTTGTTCGAGGTCTACCCAAATTACCATTCCAAAAGTCCGATCCATGCACACCATGTATTCTGGGAAAGCAGGTAAGAAATTCATTTAAGCCAATAAATCATGTCTCTACTAATCATGTACTACAGTTGCTACATATGGATCTCTTTGGACCAACCAGAACCTAGAGCATTGGAGGTAAGAAATATTGCCTAGTAATTGTGGACGATTACTCCCGCTTTACTTGGGTATATTTCCTTGCAAGTAAGTTCGAAACTTTCTCGTATTTTGAAAAATTTGCTAAAAAGGTTCAAAATGAAAAAGGATGTGTTATCTCAAGTATAAGAACATATCATGGAGGTGAATTTGAAAATCAAGATTTTACAAAATTTTGTAATGAATTTAGCCTTAAGCATGTGTTCTCCTCTCCATATACTCCTCAGCAAAATGGGGTTGTGGAAAGAAAGAATAGATCTCTTCAAGAAATGACTAGAACTTTTTAATTGAAAGTAAAATTTCTTCACGATTTTGCTGAAATTTGTTTCAACAGCGTGCTATATTATCAATAGAGTCTTCTTAAGACCTATTCTAGAGAAAACCCCTTATGAGTTATTCAAAGGTAAGAAGCCCATTGTTTCATACTTTCATGTGTTCGATTGCAAATGCTTTATATTGAAAAATGCAAAAGATCGAGTTGGTAAGTTTGAAGAAAGATCAGATGAAGACATCTTCCTTGGATATTCTACATCAAGCAAAGCCTACAGAGTCTATAACAAGAAGAGCTAGTCTGTGGATGAGTCAATGAATGTCAAATTTCAAGACTCTACGCAAGATGAATCGTCGAGACTCATTATGAAGAGTCGAACTGCTCGAGACCCTCCAAAGCTTACAACTCAAGAAGCATCTCGGACTCGGAAGACCAGCATCAAGCTGTACATGAAAATTCAAATAAAGAAAGAGATCATCAACCGAGACAAATCAACCGATGCTTGGAAGCATAAGTCCGAGTCATCCCAAAGATCTCATTATCGGCGAAATTAATGAAGGAATTCGCACAGATCAAAAGACGTGAAGAGTCTAGTGTTGTGGCTCTCATTTCTGAAATTGAACCAAAGAGCATAGAAGAAGCTTTATCGATGAAAGCTGGATTGAAGCTATGCAAGAAGAGCTCGAACAGTTCAACATTAATGATGTCACGGGAATTGACATCTAAACCAAAAGGTAAAAGCTGTTATTGGAGCTAAATGGGTGTTCAGGAACAAGATAAATGAAAAAGGAAAAGTCGTACAAAACAAAGCAAGACTCGTGGCCAAAGGATATACGCAAGAAGAAGGAATAGACTATGATGAGACTTACGCACCAGTAGCAAGGTTAGAAGCTATTCGACTATTACTTGCATTTGCTTGTTATAAAAATTTCAGGTTATTCCAAATGGATGTCAAAAGTGCATTCCTAAATGGATTTATCCATGAGGAAGTTTATATGGAACAACCACCTGGGTTTGAAGACCCAAAGAAGCCAGACTTAGTCTTCAGACTGAAAAAGGCCTTGTATGGTTTAAAGCAAGCACCTCGAGCTTGGTACGACAGACTAAGTAAGTTCTCAATACAGAATGGCTTTGTCAAAGGTAAAGTAGATGCTACTTTATTTATCAAAAAGGAAAACAAAAGCTTTTTTTCTTTTTCAAATATATGTGGATGATATTATTTTTGGATCATCTAATGAAAGTCTGTGCAAGAAATTTTCTAAGTCTATGTAGGATGAGTTTGAAATGAGTATGATGGGAGAGTTAACATTCTTTCTTGGTCTTCAAGTAAAGCAATTGAAGGAAGGAACTTTTATTAATCAAGAAAAATATGCTAATGATCTTGTCAAAAGGTTTGGATTGGAAAATTGCAAAAAGACTGACATACCGATGTCAAGTTCTTTGAAGATAGATAAAGATGAAGAAGGGAAGAAAGTTGATCAAAAGTTGTACATGAGCATCATTGGTTCACTTCTTTATCTTGCTGCTTCTAGACCTGACATTTTGTTGAGTGTTTGCATATGTGCTAGGTTTCAATCAGATCCTAGAGAATCCCATCTCACTGTTGCGAAACGTATTATCAAATACGTTGCTTCATCTTCAAGCATCGGTCTTTGGTATCCTAAAAAGGGAGACTTTAATCTTCTGGGATATTCAGACGCAGATCTGGCTGGTTGCAGAGTCGATAGAAAGAGCACTTCGGGAACTTGCTAGTTGCTTGGAAACGGGACAATGTCTTGGTTTTCAAGAAAACAAAGCACTTGTGGCTCTCTCAACAACGAAGCAGAGTACGTAGCTCTTGGAAGTTGCTGTTCGCAAATTCTATGGATAAAACAACAGCTACAAGACTTTGGAATTGAAGACTCAATCACAGAGATCAGATGTGACAACACCAGCGCAATCAATCTCACTAAAAATCCAATCCTTCACTCAAGAGCAAAGCATATAGAGATTCGACACCATTTCATTAGAGATCATGTTCAAAATGGAGAAATCTCGATTCAATTTGTTGATTCAAAAAATCAACTAGCGGATATATTCACAAAGCCTTTGGAGAAAAATCAATTCGATTTTATCCGTTCCAGACTTAACATTTTGAAGCTTGAGGAAGTTAAAGTCTAGAGACTCTCCAACCCTCAGACTTAGACATTCATGGCTATAGACTGTAAGTTGTTATTATATTCAAACTCGAAAAGGTACGATCTTTAGTTCAGTTAATTTATAATTTCCGTGAAAAACGGAATCTTGTCTTTTTCAAAAGAATTAACTTCTATTTGGCAGTTATTGATTTTAAAAAGACGTGTCTGTTCACTTTCCTTGTGCCGATTGATCTTTCCTTTTTTAAATTGAGTTATATATATACAGTTTTCTTTTTCGCCTAAACTTCAAAACCCTAAAAGGCATTCTCCTCCCAATCCTGTCTCTATTTCGTGTTCATCTTCGAGAAAGTTGTCATCTTTTCTTGGGAAAGTGAGTAAAGGAATCTTTCAACAACAAGGAAGGATGTCTTTTTCAAGGAAGTCTTCAAGAATCGCGAACAGGTAGAGGTGTTAAATGGGTTGTGCAACCCATTTATGGTTAAATGGGTCATTAATGGGTCAAGCTTTATCTTATAAAGCACCCATAATAAGTTTTAATGGGTAAACACTAAGATATATGGGTTTTAAATGGGTCAATTCTTTGACCCATTTATGACCCATTTATCAATCCATTTTTCACTTAAAACCTCATTATCTCTCTCTCATCTCTTTAACTTTACTATTTTTTTCATAAAAATCGAAATTATAATTATTTTTATTTTTTCTTTATTTTTTCTTTATTTTTCTTTCTTCTTCCTCCGGTCGCCGGCACGGCATGGGCAGCGGCCGGCCGGGCGAGCCTCAAGCTCGCCGGATCGGCTAGGCGGAGGCCTCGCCGACGCCGCGAGGCTCGAGCCTCGCCGTCTGGCGAGACGCGAACTCGCCGGCGTTGGGCGAGGCTCGAGCCTCGCCGATCTGGCGAGACGCAAACTTGCCGGCGTTGGGCGAGGCTCGAGCCTCGCCGATCTGGAGAGACGCGAACTCGCCGACGTCGGGCGAGGCTCGAGCCTCACCACATCCGGCGAGGGAGAGCTCGAGCTCGCCCGACGCCGGCGAGCCTCGAGCTCGCCGGATCGGTGAGCGGAGGCCTCACCGACATCCGCGAGGCCCGAGCCTCGCCGATTGGGCGAGACTCGAACTCGCCGGCGTTGGGCGAGGCTCCAACCTCGCCGGATCCGCAACGGGCGAGCTCGAGCTCGCCGGCATCGGCGAGCCCGAGCGAGCCCGGCTCACTGAGTGGTTGATCGCCGGTCGTCGTCGTGGCGGCGGCCGGCCAAAGAAGAGGAAGAAGAAAAAGGAAAAAAGAAAAAAGAAAAGAGAAAAGAGAAAAGAGAAAGAGAAAAGAGAAAAGAGAAAAGATAATTAAAAATAATTAAAAATTTAATTTTTTAAAAATAAAAATAATTAAAATTCGATTTTTTTAAATAATTATTTTTAAATTTATATTGTATAAAATCATGTTAGCAATACTATTTTAAAAAATATATATAAGCTTTTTTTATGTTTCGTTAAATGGGTCGGGTATGGGTTAGGTATAGGTCGGGTCGGGTATGGGTCAAAAAATTTGCACTACAATAAATGGGTCATAAACGGGTTAAATGGGTCGATTTGGGTCGGACCATTTATGACCCGACCCAAACTCGACCCAACCCACCCGTTTAACGGGTCTACGAACAGGGGACCACAAAGAATGAGGGAGGGGCCTACCCATTTCGATCTCACCGAAGAAGAAGATTTATCGAGTCGGCAACGAGCCCGATTCACTCTCCACCATGTCACTCAATACCATCTACCCCACAAGGTGCGGTCAACAACCGAGAGGAAGAAATAATCGGGACCTTGAGACCATGTAAGAGTCCAAAAACCCTCTTTTATTTACAAGCTCTATTGTGCGATGAAGAGCATTGGGACTTCGCTGAACTACGTAGATGATTTCCTTAAAGATAAGAATTATGGGAATGAGTATATCTTTTTGCGACGAATGGAGGATTTGGGAATTGCTCCCAAAGGAAAGGCTGAGGAAGCACTTGCGAACATTCCAAGTGACCCTCGTATATCGGGACCAAATCCGACTGACGGGAACGATGATGATAAAATGTTTAGTGAATTTCAACCTAGAATGGGTGTTGCTGCGAAGGTGAAGGGAAAAAGAATGGAGTTGTTTAAATCGAAGGAACAGGAGAATCTGTTATTCAGACTGTTAAAACGAGGGGTGATAAACCCCAGGAGTGTTGATTTTGATTTCTTGGATGCTATTAATGTGAACTTAAGGGAGAAGTTCAATTTGCTTCAACTTGAGCAATATTGCTCCGATACCACGAGACGGTTATGCGCAATTGACGGCATACTTCTATTCGAATCTTAGCTTTTTAGATGCGAATAGAATATCATTCAATGTTCGAGAGCAGGACCATGTGATAGATGTGGACATGTTGGCTGACATAATTGGAGTTGAAAGAGGACGCTATCAACCGATCAAAGTTTTAATTGCTCGTGCCTCATTGGAGCTTGTCAAAGATAGGGATACAGAGGGAAGAATTACCTATTCAAGGATGCGTGCCATCAACATCTTGCTTCACAAAATTGTGATCAAGCGTATCGGGCCGAAGTCTACATCTAAGGCGCGTGTCTAATTCCGAGGCAAAATTGATGTACGCGATTAACTCAGGGAAGAAGTTCTCTCTCCCTCACACCATTCTCTTTCACATGTATAGAGCAATGGCAAAGGACAAGGGCCAATTGCCTTACCCAGGTCTGGTGACCAAGATCTTCAGACACTTGAATATTGAACCTCCACATACTCTTTGTGTTCGACCATGCGAAAAAATGGTGGTAGGTTTTAAAATGCTGACAAAAATGCGTTTGAAAGAGCTTGCTAAGGCAATGGAGAAGTTCAGAGTGAAGACTCCAGTACTTTCTACTTCAAAGAGAAAAGGGAAGGAGCCCATAGGTGCCCCATCCAAAAAGAAAAGAACTCTCATCTTGGAGGATGAAGATGAAGAGGAAGATCTCACTATCTCTGCGTTGATAAGGACCAGACGTTATGTACCTGAATCGACGGAACATCAGAAGAAAGGGAAAGAAGCAGAGGAAAGAGAACAGAGAGAAGAAAAGGAGCAAGCAAAGAACAGAGAAGCAGAGAAGCAGCAACAGAAAGAGAAAGAAGCTGAAGAAGAAGGAGAAGTAGAGAAAGAAAAGTCTGCAGATGAAGCCGGAGAGAAGGGGAATCTAGATGTTGAAGAGCTTGACATCACTCTTCCCCATTTGAGGTCCTAGAGACAGGGGGAGATGGCGAGCAAGGAAGGACTACACCACATGCTGTCAATAGTGAAGGTGTAAGACGCTCGCCAGCAGATCCAGAAGATTTTTAGGCTTCTCAAATGCCTGAAGAAGGACATGATACGTCAACACCAAATCTGCAAGATTATACAGAAGCTCCATCGTCTGCATTCACTCCATCCAAGAGAGCAAATGCGAGCACACAGACGGACAATACAACAGATTTTCGTCGTATCCTTGATGTTCTTCTGGAAATGCAGGGTCAAATCTATGCTCTGGACTGTGAACTTCAAGTCATGAAGAATGCTGGACAAGCATTTTCTCATACCCTGGCGGATCAAATGAAAGACCTCGCTCTTGAAATTCAAGCCAATGTCAAAGGAGAAGAGGTGGCTCATCTAAGGGAAGACTTGAAGAGGCTGGAAGGCATCGTACAGTCGATGGGAGATTTCTAGATTGTGCGCATTCCCAAGCAAACTTGACTCTTTTATCACATTTTTAATGATGACAAAAAGGGGGAGAATTGCAATTTGAACTTTAAACTTTGACTTTAAATTTCTTTTGTGTGTTTGAATGTTTGTTTTTGAGTATGACTTGGGTGAACTTGGGTGTGAACTTGAATTTGACTGACTTGGGTGTAGATTTTGATGCTTTGTTGTTTGCATTTATATCAAGTGTTGTTGTATGGTATTACTCATGAAAGACTAACCAATTTTCTGTGGATGCAGAGTCTGGTTGATTTATGAATCTTTATGGGATAGCCATATTGCTTGAGTAATGGTTTTGCAGGTCAAAGTTGTTCAAATCTACAGGAAAGTTTTGTCACCATCAAAAATGGGGAGATTGTTTGAGAAATCTTTCTAGAATATTTTGAAGTTGACAAAACGTTTCTATCAGTTTAGTCTGGATATTTGCAAACCTTCTGTTTAGAGTCTGAAGACTTTCTGATCACCAGACTCAGCACTCAAGACTCAAGACTCAAGACTATTCTCATTGACAGTTTTCTAATCTAGTGACGAAGGCAATCGAGCCGAAGTATTTGGTTGAGGATTTAGTCCTATTCTCTGGAGAAGATCTCTTGGCTCAATAAAAATAACGGATTCTTTTATTCGTAATCTAAATCGTTTGAAGATCCGATGGTCGACGAAATATTCTTGGAAGGTTCTATTCTTGGAAACCAAGATCCTGATTGTATGGGCGAACAGGATTGATGAGCTATCGTTAGGTTTCTTTAATAGCTCGAATGATCTTCTTAATTGATTCCGTCCAATAGGTAGATTGGAGGAATTCCTTTGGTAAGTGCCAACGGGTATGATGGCATAAAGGAGTATAAAAGGAAGACGTTCTAGTTGCTTTAGTGCATGATCGATAGAGAAATTCAGTCGAAGCACCTTGATTATTAGTCGATATATTTTGAGCGAAATTGTATACACGAGAGAGTGTCTATACTTAGTGAGACCTTAAGCGAGTGTGGTAGATCATCTACACCGAGAAATCAAGGAAGATCAACACTGTAACATCTCTTTGTTCATAGTGGAATCCGGCCAATAGGCTGTTAGTGCAGAAGAGTGGATGTAAGCTTGAAATAAGCCGAACCACTATAAACCGCGTGCTCAATTTTCTCTTCCCTTCTCTCAGTCTTACTTTGATTATTGTTTGTCTCAAATCTATCAATTGTCTAGTATTGTGCAATTATCGAGAAAAATCTTTTATATACCTATTCACCCCCTTTAGGTACTTATACTAGCTATATCAGCTAGAACTCTTTTAATTGAAAGTAACATCTCTTCACGATTTTGGGCTGAAGCAGTTTCTACAGCATGTTATATTATTAATAGAGTTTTTTTTAAGGCATATTCTTGAAAAACCCCCTATGAGTTATTCAAAGAAAAGAAGTCTATTATTTCATATTTTCATGTGTTTGGATGCAAATGCTTTATATTGAAAAATGCAAATGATCGAGTTGGCAAGTTTGAAGAAAAGTTAGATGAAGACATCTTCCTTAGATATTCAACCTCAAGCAAATCCTACAGAGTTTACAACAAGAAGACTCAATCTGTAGAGGAATCAATCAATGTCAAATTCCAAGTATCTATGCAAAATGAATCTATTCAAACTCATCTTGAAGAATCCGAACTTGCTCCAGACTCTACAAAATCTAAATTTCAAGAAACAGCTCAGACTTCTAAAGACCAGCAACAAATGATTGTTGAAGATTCAAATGAAGAAAGTGATCATCAACCTGACAAATCAATCAGCAACTGGAAGCATAAGTCCAGTCATTCCAAAGATCTCATTATTGGCAACATTAATGAAGGAATTCGCACAAGATCCAAAAGGCGCGAAGAGTCTAGTGCTGTGGCTCTTGTCTCTAAAATAGAACCCAAAAGTATAAAAGAAGTTTTATCTGATGAAAGCTGGATTGAAGCTATACAAGAAAAACTCAGGCAATTCAGCATTAATGATGTCTGTGAGTTAACTCCTAAACCTAAAGTAAATCTATTATTGGAGCTAAATGAGTTTTCAGGAACAAGATGGACGAGAAAGGAAAGGTCATAAGAAACAAAGCAAGACTCATGGCTAAGGGATATACGCAAGAAGAAGGGATATACTATGACGAGACTTACGCACCAGTAGCAAGGTTAGAAGCAATTCGATTATTACTTGCTTTTGCTTGTTATAACAATTTCAAGTTATTCCAAATGGACGTTAAAAGCGCTTTCCTGAATGGATTCATTCATGAGGAAGTCTATGTGGAACAACCACCTGGGTTTGAAGACCCAAGGAAACCAGACTCAGTATTTGGATTGAAAAAAGCCTTATATGGTTTAAAACAAGCACCTCGAGCTTGGTACGACATGCTGAGTAAGTTTTTAATTCAAAATGGATTTGTAAAAGGTAAAGTAGACACTACTCTGTTTATCAAAAGAGAAAACAAAAGTTTTCTGCTTGTTCATATATATGTTGATGATATTATTTTTGGATCCTTTAATGAAAGTTTGTGCAAGAAATTCTCTAAGTCTATGCATGATGAATTTGAAATGAGCATGATGGGTGAGCTAACCTTCTTTCTTGAACTTCAAGTGAAACAACTGAAGGAAGGGACTTTTATTCATCAAGAAAAATATGCTAATGATCTTGTCAAAAAGTTTGATTTGGAGAATTGCAAAAGATCGACATACCAATGTCAAGTTCTTCGAAGATAGACAAAGATGAAGGAGGAAAGAAAGTTGACCAGAAGCTATACAAGAGTATCATTGGTTCACTTCTTTATCTTACTGCTTCTAGACTTGACATTTTGTTTAGTGTTTGCATTTGTGCTAGATTTCAAGTAGACCCTAAAGAATCTCATCTAAGTACTGTAAAGCGTATTATCAAATACATTGCTTCAACCTCAAGTCTTGGTCTTTGGTATCCTAAAAAAGGAGACTTTACTCTTCTTGGATACTCAGACGCAGACCTAGCTGGTTGCAGAGTTGATAGAAAGAGCACCTTGGGTACCTGTCAACTACTTGGAAGCAGAACAGTGTCTTGATTTTCAAGGAAGCAAAATACAGTAGCTCTTTCTACAGCAGAAGCAGAATATGTAGCTCTTGGAAGTTGTTGTTCACAAATTCTGTGGATAAAATAACAGCTAAGAGACTTTGGAATTGAAGATTCATGCATGGAGATTAACTGTGACAATACCAGCGTAATCAATCTGACCAAGAATCCAATTCTTTACTCAAGAGCAAAGCATATAGAGATTCGACATCACTTCACTAGAGATCATGTTCAGAATGGAGAAGTTTCGATTCAGTTTGTTGACTCAAAAAATCAATCGGCGGATATATTTACAAAGCCTTTGGAGAAGAATCTATTTGAAGTTATTCGTTTTAGACTCAACATCTTGAAGACTCAACATCTTGAAGTTTGAAGAAGTTAAAGTCTAGAGACTCTCTAGATTTAGACAAACAATTTTTTTGACTATAAGTTATTTTATTCTTTCTCAGAATAAATCTCGAAAAGGTACGATCATCTGTCCTTAATTGATTTTTTTTTTTTGCTATTATTCCATGATTATCGCAATATTTCAAAAATGAAGTTAATCTTAAATGGCAGTTATTTAATTTTTGAAAAAGGCAGTTATTTTTAAAAAAGGCCTCTTTTTACTTTCTTTTATGACGCTTGGTATGCCTCTCTTTGACTGTCCTATATACAATCGGTTCCTCTTCGTTTTACTCCAAAAACCCTAAAAAGCATCAATCTTCAACTTGTGTCTTCTTCTCTTGTTTAATCTTCGAAAAGTTATCATCTTTCTTGGGAAAAACAAGTTTGGATCAATACGAAAGATGTCGTCTCAAAGGAAGTCTTCGGTCTCACTTTGATCTCCTCTCGAAGATTCTCAGCGGGGTTTTTCTAGCCCACAAAATGTTGGTCATCGGGAAGAAATCATTTTTTATTTAAAACCGTTTGCTTTAAAAAAAAATGTTGTCGAAAAATGTAGTTAACGGTCCTCTTCAAAATCATCCGAAGATTTTTTCAGAAATTCCAGGATTTTTACGGAAAACCGTTTCGAATGTTGCGAAAATTAACGAAAATTCGGATAGGCCAAATTAAAGGAAATTTGGACTTCCAAGCCGAGCCTTTGAGTGTTGGGGATTTATGGAGAATTGTTCGGGATTTTTCTTCACTGAATTTGGACCTCGATTTGGAAAATTGAGTGAAGAAATTGATCCTAAAATTGAGAAATTCGAAATTAGGCAAGGGCTTCAATTTTTGGCTTCAATTTAGATTGTTTTGGTAAAAACTTGGCTAGAAAGTATTAGGGGAAATGTGAAATTAATCAAAGGGCTAAGGTTTATTGACTTTTATTCCTATTCTTTCCAATCTCACACATCTCTCCCTCATCCACTCTCCATTTTCGCACACCACCGTCTTTCTCACTACCCCTTCTCCCTCCATTTCCTGCTTTGCTTTTTCTTTCTTTTTGTTTTCCCCTGCGAAGTTGCCATCCAAGCCCCCACGCGTTCGAGTCTCCTCCAAGCTCGGTCAACCCAACGCCGTGAAGCCCCCATAGAAGACCACGCCATCCCACTCGAATTCTATAGCTTCACCCTTTCATGTTCTTTTTCTTGTCGCGCCCAAATCATCATCATCATCCCTCATCTTCATCATCTATCATTCACCCCATCTCTCCACTACTTGCTGTCCCCCGCTGGTCAACAAACCAGCACCGAGGATTGATCGAAAACCACCACCTTCGGTTTTGCTCCACCGAAGTAGATTCGTGGCCGCGTCTCCTTCGTGCACGACTCCATCCATGAAGTATCCCATGCGGTCTTTTCTTCAACCCGCTAGTTTCGTTCAGCAGCCCGTCTTCAGCGTCCATAAGCCTAGCGTAGTCAACATCCATGAAGCCAGCTTGTTCTTGGCCTAGTTTTAGTCTTCAAGCCCAGCAATTTGAAGCCCAAGAAACTAGTGAAGCCAAGCCCAATTCAGCAGCCCAAGCTCGTGAAGTCAGCCCACTTCAAGCCCAGTCCAATTCAAAAGCAAATCTCAGGTTGGGCTGAGATTTGTTGGGCCCATTTTAGGCCCGGTCCAAGTTTGTTGACTCCGCCAAAAATTTGGATTTCGGCCACTATCGCGCCGTTGTCGTAGTGAACTGGTTTCCACAATAAACTGGTGAGTTTATGCACTAAACTCTTCTTAGTAGGCTAATGGCGTCTAAGTGGTGTTTAGTTTAATTTAATTAGGAATTAGGTGGTTAGTTAGATTAAATTATAGATTTAATTATTCAATTATGCATGTTAGGTGGTTAGACTAGATTAAGTGAGGCCTAGATAAATTGCGTTACTTATCTAAAAGGGTTTAGGAATTTTCTAGGTCCATATCAGTACTTAATTTAGTGATTTTGGCCTAGGTTAGTATTTTTAGAATTTCAATTGATTTATTTAATTAATTGCAGTAATTATTTAATTATTAAATATTTTTCCAAAAATTAGGCTGATATAGCCGCTGATTTGAATTTCGTGCTGATTGTAATGATGTGATTAATTCTGCAATCAAGTATTAGATTGTGAAAATTGAGTGCTTATTGGAAATTGGGTCAATTATTCCAAAATTTGTGTATTTTGACATTTCTCCTGAAAATTATGGGTGTCGAGTTTTAAACACCGAAATGGTTTTATATACCATATGAACTAGTGAGATTTTGAAAAGAAAGGATATTAGTCTTTTGGGGTGAATTGACTGTGTACCCACACACGGCGATTTTCATAGGTATTTCTAATACGAAGAAAATAGGCAAGGTTCACCATTTTAATAAATATATTTGAGTGTAATGCACGGTGCCCTGGGCCATGTTTGAGTAATCGTGTGTTGGTTAGAAGAACTTGTCCGAGCTATTAAGCTAGACTTTACCTTTATATGGAGATGCCTTACCAATGGATACTGATCGCAGTAGATTCTGGATCGATGCTCATTTGTGGAATGCCATCGACGTAGTGATGATACCGTGCTTAATGGAGTAAGACAATGCTTGATAATGCTAAAGGACCGCTGAATAAAAAATAGGATGTACTATATGGCGAGAGTAAAACTAGGAACGCATGGTTGATTGAGTGTGGCATTCCTATTGTTGGAGCTTAAATGTTGCTCATATTTGTATGGCTGTCTGTGATATAACTTGTACTAACCTGCAGGGTAGATTTGAGGCGAGGTAATTCCTCTATGCCAAATGCGTGATTGTGTGGTTAAGGCGCCTTTGGGCGTATTACCCTCCTAATCGGGGTTTAGAACGTGGACTCGCTGAAACATTGTTTAACTGATTATTGTATAACCATTTTCAGGTCCTTAGAATGTGGTCGTGGAGGACCAAAGCCCTGAAGTCTATGAAGGTGGAGTCAGGAGGATCAACGGATGTGCCCTATTACTATGTTGTAGGACAGCCTGTCACGCCCCGATCCTCGGGCACGCACCCATCCCTCACCTTGGTCGATTAAATAGCAACATCTTAGGACATGTCGCTAACCCGTTCTTTTTAATACATATGCGAAAGCATCCCCAAATAATAAAGCAATGGGATAGGAAAGTAAGATAAAATTTCAAACTTTAAAAAACAACCACACTTATATATTGCAAACCAGTGCACATATATATGAGGCGGACTACTAAGTCGGATTCAACTTGTCGCAACCTAATTTTTCGGGTTCTCCACCACCTAAAACTAGGTTAATGCATTACTAAGTTTTTAAGCTTAGCTCGGGCTCTCCCAAGCCCATACCAATTCGTGACTTAAAGTTTTAACATGCAAAAGATTATTATCTAGGAGTCGCCATTAATCGGTTTAGGGTAGGTCGCTTAGACACCTAAGTAAAATAAATGGAGCATTATTTTACTCTACGAACTAGAGACTAAGGGTATGGGGACTTGGTTACACTAGACTATCCTAGTGCCATTTTGATACCATTTCTTTATTTAATTTTAAAAAAATGTTTTTGTAGGCAGCTTAAATTGATTTTTAATTCACTTTCCTAACATGTGAGGTGATCATGCGGGAGCGCATATCACCAATTTAACACTCAAGAAAACAATTAAATAATGCAAAACCTACCTCAAAGCCACAAAAACATCTGCGTTGTTAAATCGGAATTCACATCAGCAGTCCTAAATATGATTTCTAATTAACACGCCATCACTCAATTTTTGTTTTCACTTTATTTAATGAGAATCATGAATATGCTAATAATCTAATATGACATGGCAACATGACCTAAACTATATGACATGAAGAAATGCAATAATTAAATGCAATCTAAATGATCTAATTCTAATGACATGCAATGCGATGTAATGACATACAAAATTATTTAAACTAAAATGACATGCAGCATACAATTTAGTATGCGAATTATATGTCATGCGACATTTATTAAATGACTTAGTCTAATGACGAGGAAGTTCTAATTAAATGAACCTAATAAAAAACTAAATGACGTGCATTTGATATTTTTATTTTTAAAAATGCAAAAATGATCTAGCTAGATTAAAATTCTATCTAATTTAAACTAAGGATTAAGTCACATTAAATCCTAATTTAAACTAAGATATTATCTTAGTTTAACATGCAATTTCTCTAAAAAGATGATCTAAATTTAAAATGAAACATGCCATTCTAACCTAATATGCTCAATGATTTTTTTTTTGTGATTTTCTTTATGAAAATTCAAAATTAAAATTAATACATAATTAAACATGCAATCCAAATAACAAACTAACAACCTAAATGAATGCATTTTTTTTGTTTTTTTTATATATATTTTTTAAAATTCGGAATAAAATCCCTATTCTAGATATGCAAGATAATAAGAAATATTCCAAAACAAACTGAATCCTAATTCAAATATTTTTTGGATATTTTTTAGTGGTTTTCCAAAAGAAGCAATTATCAAATAAACCTTAAATCTAGACAAACAAGATATTCAACAAATCAAAGATTAAAATAAGCGAAAAAATAACCTGTTATCTCACAGGTCAAATTAACGATTACTTTTAACCCGGAAGATCACGACAAGAAATCAAAATAATTAAAAATCTAATCCGAAATCTTACGGATTAAATTAATAATTATATTGATTCAACAATTAATATGCTATCAACAAACCCCAAGAATTAATATAATAAAAAAATGACCCGACATCTTACGGGTCAAATTAATAATTACAATAATTTCAGGGATAACTCCTGTGAGTAATGCCTACAATATCCATAACCTAAAAGTCACCTCACAATATTCAAACTTAAACAATAATAATAAAACTAACTAAAAGTAAAGTAAAATAATATAAAACAAGAAAAATAAAAATAAAAGAAAAATAAACAACCTAAGGAAAATGGAGGGGCAGCCAATTCGTCGACATTGGGCGGGGGGTTTAGGTTGCCGGCGTTCGGGTTCCGACAAGGTGAGTTGTCGGTGCGGGCCGGACGTCGGGGGAGCGAGCAAGCGGGTCCGCCTGGCCGGGTAGAGCGGTAGTGGCGGGTCGGATTGAGCGGCGCGGAGCAGAGAGTTGTGAGGAGGCGGGGCTGCGGAGGCGGGGCCAGCGGAGGCGGCGTCGGGCTTCGGACGAGGCTGGTGTGACTGATCAGAGCGGAGATGCCTGACAGCAAAGATGTCACTCAGACATGTGGGGGCTCGGATTTGGGCTTGGTGTTGCGGGTCGCAACAAGCCAAGGGTGAGATCGGCGCTCTGGTGCGGTAGATCGGGCTCCAAGCGGATGCGGGGACTGAGCAGAGGGCAGTGATGGTGCGGTGCGGTGTCCAATGAGCTCGTGGGTATAAAGGCGCGATGGTGTCGGTTGTTGCAAAGGTGCGGATCGGGTGGCACTTCGGTGCGGTGGCGAGTGAGCAAGAGGTCGTGGGTCATAGTGGGCTGCAATAGAGGGCAAATCGGCTCGGCGGTACGACTAATTTGAGGCTCCGATGGCGTCGTGATTTTGGGGCACGGGCAGTACTCAGAGCAAGGCACACGAGTCGGCACGGTTGGGTTGCAGTGCGGCAAGGCGGTAGCTCCGTCAGACTGGTGAGAGGCAAATCGACGCTGGGCTATCGCGGACAACCAGCGGAGTGGCGATGGCTTGTGGTTCAACCGCCGGCGGTGGTGGAGACGCGGTAGGCGTGACAACGAGTAGAACAAGAGCTGCAGCAACGTCGGAAGGGGAACGGGCAATGGCCGGCACGGCACGAGACTACCAACGCGAAGAAGACGACACTGTTCTTGTTGTTTTCTTTTTATTTTTTCTTTCCTTGCTGATTGACGTCTTCTCACAGTCTCCTTTCTCTGCTCACTTACTTTTATGTAGAAACTTCACTTTTCTTTTTTCACTTTTGACTTTATTTCCTCTTTCCTTTCGACAAAGAGAAACCTAGAAAAAGTCCCCCTTCGATTGATCTCCGTACGCATCCTTTTATAGGCGAAACAAAACATGATCTTTTTTGTTAATATTTTCATCTCACGAATATTGCTTAAAACCTCTTGATCACAAAAATCCTTATCTCAAAAATATTCTCCCCCGATTTCATCATCTATTGATAAAGATAAGATTACAATGTGATTTTTTTAATTTCCAAAAATCATCATAATATCGCATCAAATCTTAATTTTTCACAAGATAATTAATTAAACAATGACGGGCTTGGGTTAATTTTCTCCTTTCGTGGGCCTAGCCCAGCTTGCCGAATTAGAGCTCGGAAATATTAATTCGAACCCATCCACCACCGATCCTAAAAATAAAATGCAAATTAAAATAAAATGCACCTAAATCTATATGCTATGCAATTAATATATATATTTTAGGGATAAAATTAAATCCTAATTTTTAATGCAATAAATGACTAAATGGGCCGTCAAAATTTAGGTGTCAATAGCTACCCCTCTTTGAAGGTGAGCTCGAAGAGGTTGCTTTCAAAGACAAATTGAGACCTAAATTTTGACCATGCACATGCATTGAATGATTTTTTTTAAAAATGAATCCCATTTTAAAATGCAATTTATATGACGCATGGAAATGCTAATGCAGATGATAAAGGAATCTACCTGGAATGACTTACGTTCAAGGATGGTAGAGTGATTCAAGATAGTTGGTGTTATATGTTTAAGACCCGTACTTTTCTATGGTCGCTTAAAATAGTAGCATAGATCATCTAACTAGGACCTGAACCTTTCTTCGGTCACCTTAATCAGACTGAATCTGGAGAAAAATCTTTGGGGACAACTCCATCGAGTATCGATTAAAAGGGACTCTACGCTATGAAAGCATGCCAAGTCAATATAAATGGACATCGGTTACAAAAGCACGCCGAGTCGATAAAGAGGGACTTTGGGCTATGAAAGCACACCATGTCAATATAAAGGGACATCGGGCTACAAAAGCATGCCGAGTCGATAAAGAAGGACTCTGGACTATGAAAGCACGCTAGGTCAATATAAAGGGACATCGGGCTACAAAAGCACGCCGAGTCGATAAAGAGGGACTTTGAGCTACGAAAGCACGCCAGATCAATATAAAGGGACTCTGGGCTACGAAAGCACACGAGGTCAATATAAGGATACCGGGTTACGGAAGCACGCCGGGTCAATAAAGAGGACACCGGGCTACGAAAGCACGCCGGGTCAATAAAGAGGGACTCTGGGCTATGAAAGCACACTAGGTCAATATAACTAGACAGCTTGACCAAGTCAAGTATCGATGCACTTGAGAGAGAATACCTACACAATGACAGGTATTTTAGAGTATGGTAGAGATATACTTACCTAGCGATATCTCTAATTCTTGGGGATATGTCTTTTGGTAGTTAGATATCCTGTGGAAGTCTTTCATCTCATGGTGGAGGTTTCTCATCTCCTAATATCATGAAACATTCTGAAAGGAACTTGAATTACCCGTCAGACATGATTTAGAGCAAAAACTGATATGCATTCATCAAAGAGATAGACAATCTAAGCTACTCTAGAATGCACATTTCAAAATTCAGTGAAGTTTTCATCAACTCAATCAGGGTTTATGCATAATGACCTTTGTATCACCCAAATTTCTACTGGAGAGAATTATCATTCAAGACAATTTTCACTCATGACATGGATTTCTTAAGAATACTAAATGAGAGACTTTCGGTTAGAAAGGACTTTCACTCACTCTCATTTAGAATGTCTATTTTATGTGAATCACTCAATTTCATCATATCGATATGGGTTCGAGTATTCTCGCAATCGGTACGATCTTACCAATCTGAGAGGTCTTTAATAGGGACCATAATGGGGGCTTGGTCAATGGCTTAACAAATGGACTCTTTGAGTCAAGGCTATTGAATGAACAGTCTTGTAATCATCTCCGGGTTTACAAGTCAAGAACCCAACAAAATGAAAATAAAATAATCTTGCTTGCACTTCTTTGAGCGATGCTTATAAACATATGAACTCCTACATTAATTCAAATGCCCGAAGAGACTTTGTAAGGGAAAGAGTTGGGTTCATGGGTTGAGAAATGAAAGGATCATTATGCTCAAAATGTATGTAAAATGTGAGAGTTGATAATCATCTTGGCATTGCCACTAGTTTTCTTTTTCACCATCGGGGATTGTCTTCATGAAGTGCCCCATTGATTATAAAAACTCAGCATTTGAGTTCTTTGACTATTGCTCCATTGGGATTCAATTCTTGTAATTAGTCACCTATCTTGACTCTTTTTTTCATCTATGGGCATTGGCCTTATTTTTACCAGGCACATCGCTTTTTCATGCCCCTAGTTCTATTTTGAATTCGATTCTTGCGCACAATGCATGCGTCAAGTAATTACACTTTGAATGTCACTTGAACTTTCAAAGGTCCTCATCTGCCTTTTGCCTTGCCTCAGTGTGGGGGATGATCACCAATTAGGTTTAAAGAAATGAAATTGCAAGCTCAAGTGAGCTATGCAAATGATATAAGTGTATGGGATAAAGAAAGAAATGCTCTTCATCATCCTAAGGCACTTAAATTAATACATGAATTCAATGTAATAGCATGACTTGAAGAATTGATGCAAGTGAGAGCAAGAAAATTTCAATTCATTTTCCTCACCTCATGAGGTCCTTGACCTCAATTCCTTCCTGCAAATTAGTGTATATATCAAATATACACGATCACATCACATCAATCATATCGAATCATCGATCAATCGATTTAGTTGTTTACATATCATCTTGACTCCTTTCTTGATCGGTTCATCTCATACTATCTATAAGTCTGTTCATATCAGGACTACTCACTACTAAGCTGATAAATAGATAGTATAACTCGCTTCAGAGATGATCGAGTATACTGCTTTCTGCTAAGCTGCCATATCACCCTTAAGGCTAATATAGTATAACGCCAATGCTCAATCTAAGCTGATAAGATATATTGTTCTTTGCTAAGCTGTCATATCGCCCATAGGCTAATATAGTACCGACATTGCTCTCTACTAAGCTGACAAGGTATACTGCTTCCTACTAAGCTGCCATATTAGAGCCTATAGGTTAATAGAGTATACCGACATATTCAACCAAAACTAATAAAGTATATTGTTCTCTGCTAAGCTGACATATCGTCTGTAGGCTGATATAGTATACCGGTATACTGCTCTTTGCTAAGATGACATATCGCCTATAAAATGATATAGTATACCATTTCAATCATACAATCAATGTCATCTTTTTATCATTCTCGATAAAAATAGCCGTATGTGGGTACATGGTCGGCCTTAGCCAAAATATCATAATTTCACATTTTGAACAACCCACCAGTTTCAGCAGTCCATTACATATTTTTGGTGTTGTAAACCGATGCCTGGTAATTTTTCCATTAATTACCAAAATTCATTAATTTAGGAATACAATTTTAAAATCATAATTAATTCAATTTAGCACAAATCAACGCTCAAATAAATAAATGGACAGCACCATAATAATTGGCATAAAATTTCGGTCGTCGGCTATCCTAACCTAATTTTTGGAAAAAAATAAATAATTAAATAATTACGAAAATTATTAAATAAATACAATAAATCCAATTTAGGCCCGTAATGCCTAATTGGAAGCCAAGACAAGGTCGAAAAATTTTTGAGACTCGTTCAATAAATACTAGAACCTATTTCCTTGCTAAGTACACTAATCATTTGCCTAACATGCATCAATAAGTTTCTAATTTATTTACTCTAATCTAATTTATCCACCTAATTGCAATTAATTAAATATAATCAACTCCTAAGCATCATTAGCATACTAATAAGGGATTAGTGAGTAAAACTCGCCCGTTTAACAATCCGTTTGGATTGAAACATCAGGAACAAAGCGAGGGTCACTTTTCTCCAAAGCGGGCCTAGGATCCAAGGATCACAAGCACCTCAAAATGGGCCTAGAAGATGCTGTGAGACTCACTTTTCTGCTTGCTGAATGGGACTACAAAATAGAAGAAAACAAGTTAGCTTGGTGCGAGAATGGCAACGGTGGATCGGTGGAGGACTTTGGCGGCTTGGAGGGCGGTCCACGGCGGTTGAACAAGCTTTGGCAGTGGCTCATGGTGCTGGACAGAGGCAGACAAGACTGCTGGATGGTGAAAGAGGGTGAGAGAGGCGGACGGTGCGGGCGGTGGCGTGCATGAATGGCAACGGCGGCATGCGGCGTGGAGGGCTTGTTGTCCGGCGGTTGCTGCTCTTCCTCTGGCTTGTGCTAGACGCTGAAATGGAGAGGAAATGAGGAAGCAAAATTGGTCGGCAGCCTTGGAGAGGAAGCAAGGGATGGAGGGGGCCACCATGGCCATTTTTTTCCAAAGTTTTATCCCCTTTGAGCTTGTCCACCAAGCCAAGATCCTATGGTTGCCATTCAACCACCAAAGCACACCTTTACAACATTGAATTGGTCTAATTTGAGCTAGGCCAAGGGGGCATACGAATTTGATACAAATTCCTCTCAATTGGACATTTACCAGTTCTCAAATCAACTCAATTTGGCCTCGATAAATTCTGTTATTGAGTAAATACTCAAATTAGTATTTTTCCACACCAATTGATTCATCTTGCATCCCCATTACACGATCAAAAACAATTCTTGACTTTTTCTGAACACAAACGGTCATATGCTGACTTTTTTTCAAAAAGTCTCGGGTTTCAGAAAAAAATCTTTTGAGATTGAGTTGATGTTCATAGAATTTATTGTGACATGAAAGAATCTTCAATTTCTAAATTCGGACTTGAATTCATGGTTAATTTCCACTCGGCGCATTTTTAGCGTGACCTAGGCTACCAAGTTGTTTTCAGAGATTTTTAATACAAATGACTTGTGGTCGATTTTCTTCGAGCCACAATAAACCCACTCGACACGTTGGCGAATCTCGATTGTCATAGAAGTATTGAGGATTCAAAATTAGACAAAGGGTATCAAAATGACAGAAGAATCAGTCTAAAGTCGGTCGACAAGAATTTTCCAATTTAGTGGTGTCACCCATGATTAGCCACATATCTCAGTCGAATAGACCTCTCTCCGATCTCTAATCAATTTATATCTGTGCCGTAATGATTTCGACAGATAAGCACAATCGAGTAACCGATCCTTAGTCGAATTCTCAAGTCTATTTCATTAAAATTCCTCAATGGCTTCTTCGGATAGTGTAGTTATCTCAAGAGTGATTAGCTATGAGAACAGCCCTATAGGCGCGTCAATGAAATGCTGATTTATTTAGTAGAAAACATGACTGAAAATTTGGGATGTGACGCAGCCTCTTTTGAGAGTCGACCTTTTTGTAGGCTTTCGACTAAACTCATTTTGTGCTTGAATCTCATTGTTTATAAAAGTGTGCTTTTGTGAATTGATGTCATGCTTTTCTATCTCGAGATGGTTACTATTAGAGGATTTATTTTGCTTTCGCGTGTGTAATAAACCGACAAGGGTCGGCAACTCATCCTAGGAAGTTGCAAATTTTATCGACCATAAAGGGATGGGCACGCGCTCGAAGATCGGGGCGTGACAAAAACAATATCTTTAAAAAATTTTAGTTTAAAGACGACTGGATGTCACTGATTATGAGATCTCATGTTAGATTGTGACATAGTCATGCAATTTCATATTGTTTAGAAATTGCACTAATGCAGTTTCATGTCGTGAGAAATTGCATTGATGACCGATAAGAAATAGTGTATATTTTGATTACATATTGGCATTATTTCTTATTACACTATTAGGCCCATGATCCATGAAAATATAATACTTATTATATGTGATTATGGAAGGTCATATGTTATGGTATGTTCTTAATGTATTGATTTCCATAGTCCTATATTGAAGTTATATAGGATTAGATTGGTTTCGAGATGCCGTTATTGGAATATTGTTTTTAAAGTTATGGCCACATAGAATAAAATTTTCAGTTATTAAAACCGATAGTGTTATTTTCAATATAAAATCTTTTTCAAAATAAAAATAAGTTAATTAATATAGCCAAAATGGGAGAATGTTGGAAATTTTTTATAATATGAGCTTACATTAATTAATTAATTTTTTATTTTAAATAATCGGATTAATGAATATTCCAATATTTGTTAAACTCCAGAGTGATTTTATTGAATTGTGTATTGGTATCTATTAATAACGGGCCTAGTTAAGTAGCAAAGTATAGGTAATTGTGGTTAACCGAAGCTTGTAATGGGAATGGCTTAATTGACACGTTATTGATTAGGATTTGCTAGATCCCCTCTCTAGCCTATAAATGGTAGGTTATACCTATCAGTTGCTTGAATCCCATTGAAAGCTGTTATACTGAAATAGGTTATAGAAAGGAAGATCTGGCATTCCAATAGATCTCAGTCATATATAGATCTGATTTTTGATTGATTAGTTGTTTATGTAAATAATTTTCTACACATGAGACTTAGTTATCTGGTGGGAAGAGGCAAAGAGTAGCCATAGCAAGAGTGATTCTTAAAGATCCTCGTATTTTGCTCTTGGATGAAGCCACAAGTGCACTCGACATGGAATCCAAGAGGATAGTCCAAGAGGCCCTGGATAGGAAGATGGGCAACCACACAACTGTCATTGTTGCCCACCGTATGGGCACTGTTATTAATGCAGATATGGTCGCGTTATTCATCGTGGAAAAATGGTGGAGAAAGGTAGGTCACAATCTAACTTGAATTAAACAATGTAACTGCGAATCTAGTGAAGCAACTATTATTCCTAGCATGTACAAATATATCGTGACTATTGATGCCTCTTTAAAACGGTCCAGGTTCACACTTTGAACTGCTCAAAGCTCCAAGTGGTGCATATTCTCGACTAATAAGCTTGCAGGAGTGAACTGGGAATCTAAACAAGCGCTAGATGCCTCAAACAGTTCAGAGATCACTAAATATAACATAGTCCTATAGATTGTTAGATTATAATGTCTCAATGTTGCTGTTTTCTGTTCAGTTTTTACTTTGTTTTACTATGTTTTTTTTATTTATTTATTAAAAAAACAGCCTAGTTCATTTAGTTATGCATTTAGTGTTTTTTTTCGTTATTTTCTAGGAAGTTAATAGCATGTTTGTGTGCAGTTATGTGTTGCACGTACGTGAACAGTTTTTCCTTTGTATTTAGTGGTTGTACTCGACAGTTTTTTTCTTAAGCACAAGACGTATGCAAGTTTGTTTTCTGTTTTTTCTTTGTGCTTCTCTTCCTCATTCGAAATCTATAGCTTCTGGTTTTCTGTTTTGATTAGTAACAACAATGGTATCAGAGCATGAATGATCTTGAGGGACTGTGAAGTGAAGCAAGTATTGAACTGTAAAGAAGTGAAAGGGTGATGGAGACAGGGTCGAGTGGTTTCTCTGCGATGGCTTCTCCAGTATTTACTGGAGAGAATTATCAAGCATGGACTGTTAAGATGACAGCATTTTTGGAGGGTCATGATCTGTGGGAAGCTGTAGAGGATGATTATGAAGTTGCTCCACTTCCAAATAATCCGACAATGAATCAAATCAAACTTCATAAAGAGAGAACCACAAGAAAAGCCAAGACAAAATCTTGCCTGTATACTGCTATCTCGCCTACCATCTTTACTAGAATTATGAAGTGTGCAAAGGCCATATGGGACTTCTTGAAGGAAGAATATGAAGGAGATGAGAAGACAAGAGGTATGCAGGTGCTGAATCTCTTGAGAGAATTTGAGAGACAACAGATGAAAGAGTCTGAGTTAGTGAAGGAATACTCGATAGGCTAGTGGGGATAGCTGATAAAATCGAGTTTTGGGGACGACTTGAAGGATGATAAGCTTGTTCGAAGATCCTGGAATCTCTTCTAGAGAAGTTCGAAGCCACCATAGCGTCTCTGGAAAATACAGGAGACTTACCTGATATAAAGCTTATAGAATTGTTGAATGCTTTGCAGGCACAGGAGCACAGAAGAATTATGAGAAGAGAAGAGTTTGTAGAAGGTGCGCTGCAAGCTAAAGTGAAGTCAAATGATGGAGGAAAAGGGAAGAAATAGATTCAGTTCAGAGAAAATGCTGGTGACTCCAAGTTTGTAGCAAAAGAAGGAAATTCTGGTGGGTCTAGCAAATGGAAGATGAACAAAAAGCCTTGTCAATACTGTGGTGGAACTAATCATCATTTTTTTAAATGTTGGAGAAAGCTTGATGCTAAATGTAGAAGATGTCACAAGTTGAGTCACATGGAAGCCATCTGCAAAGAAAAAAATTACCAGCAAGCAAGAAAAGCACAAGTAGCAGTGAATGAAACTGAGGAAGGGCATTTGTTTGTAGCTTCTTTTTTTGAATGTTCTGTTGGGAATGATGCATGGTTGGTGGATAGTGGCTGTACCAATCATATGACTGGCAATTCGAAGCTGTTTAGGAGTCTAGACAGGTCAGTCAGGTCCAAAGTCAGAATTGGCAACGGACAATATATCGAAGTGCAAGGAAAGGGCACAGTGGCTATTGAAGGAAATCAGGAGATGAAGCTGATCAGTGATGTTCTTTTTGTGCCAAATATTGACCATAATCTAATAAGTGTTGGTCAATTAGTTGAGAAGGGCTATAAAGTGAAGTTTGAAAGGAAGGAATGTCTTATTAATAATGCAGATAGCAAAGAAGTGCTAAGAATCCCAATGAAGGACAAGAGTTTCATGTTCAAGCCACAAGAGATGCAACAAATGGCTTTAAAGTGTAAAGAAGAAAATGTAGAGATATGGCATAAAAGACTTGGGCATGTTCACAGGAATATCATGTCGTCTATGCAAAGAAATAGCTTGGCAGATGACTTGCCAAGTTTGGAGGAGGAATTTCCACAATGCAGAACTTGTCTTCTTGGCAAGCAAACCAGATTTCCTTTCAAAGGAGGAGGCTGGAGAGCATGTGAGAAGCTGCAATTCGTCCACACAGATCTATGTGGACCTATGTCTGAGTCTTCTCTCAATGGTAGTAGGTATTTCATTACCTTCACTGATGATATGACTAGGATGAGTTGGATTTATTTTCTGCGAGCCAAGTTTGAAGTTGCTGATGTGTTTGTGAAGTTTAAAGCCTTAGTTGAGAATCCGAGTGGAAAGAAAATTAAAATGCTCAGGTCTGATAATGGTTCTGAGTATACTGCTTACAAGTTTAAGTTGAATTGTGAGCAAGCAGGAATTGTTCAGCAGTTCACTGCTCCATATTCACCTCAACATAATGGGGTCAGTGAGAGGAAAAATAGAAGCATTATGGAGATGGCTAGATGTATGATACATGAGAAGATGTTGCCTAAGAAGTTCTGGGTTGAAGCAGCTAATACTGCAGTGTTCCTGTTGAACATATTGCCCACAAAGGCCTTAGAGAGGTCAACACCTTTTGAAGTCTGGTATGGTGTTAAACCTTATGTGAAAAATTTGAAGGTTTTTGGGTGTTTGTGTTACTCATGTTCCTCAGGTCAAGAGGGACAAGTTGGATAAAAGAGCTGAGCTTGGAATCTTCATTGGGTACAGTCTCCAATCAAAGGCTTACAAGATTTTTCACCCTATGACAGGAAAGGTGACTGTAAGCAGAGATGTTGTTTTTCTAAAGGAAGAGGAGTGGAATTGGATGGAAGGAAAGAGTGCAGAATAGCAATAGTTCGAAAAACAACCTGCAACATATGTAGATGTTGATGAAGTTATAGATGGATTGGAAGACAGTGTGGATGATTTACTAGTGAGAGGCACAAGGTCACATGCTGAAATCTATGAAAGAAGCAATGTGGCAATGCTCGAACCATCTAACTTTGTGGAAGCTAAGGAGGATTAGAGGTGGATTGCAGCAATGCAGGAGGAGATTGCAATGATCCAAAAAAACCACACATGAGAGCTTGTTGACAGACCATCTGATAAGAATGTGATTGGGGTTAAGTGGATGTTTAGAACAAAACTTAATCCTGATGGTTCTGTTAATAAACACAAAGCTAGACTGATGGTGAAAGGCTATGCACAAATATGGAGAGTAGACTATTCTGAAACATTTTCTCCTGTTGCACGACTTGATACAATAAGGTTACTGTTAGCTATTGCAGCAGAGAAGGGGTGGCTTATATTTTAGTTAGATATCAAGTCTGCATTTTTGAATGGAGAACTTGAGGATGAGATTTTTGTTGAACAACTTGAAGGTTTCAGTATCAAAGGGCAAGAAGAGAGTGTATACAGGTTGAAGAAAGCTCTATATGGACTGAAGTAGGCTCCAAGAGCTAGGTATGGGAAGATAGATCGATATTTGCAGGATTTTAGCTTCGTAAAAAGCTTAAGTGAGTTCACTCTTTATGTCAAGAAGGTGAATCACAGTGTTGTAATTTTGTCATTTTATGTAGATGATTTATTAGTGACGGGGAATGATATGGAATTGAGAGAGAAGGTGAAGCAAAATCTATTTGCAGTTTTTGAGATGTCAGACTTGGGAAAGATGGCTTATTTTTGGGTCGGAAGTCAAAAAGGCTTCATATGAGATCTTCATATGTCAAAAAAAAATACATGAAGGAAATTCTAAAGAAGTTTTAGATGGAAGATTGTCGAAGTGTAAGCACTTTTATGGCTGCTAAAGAGAAGCTGCAGAAGAATGATGGAATAGATGCAGTAGATGCTTCTATGTATAGAAGTCTGATTGGGTGTCTCATGTATCTTACAGCAACCAGACTAGATATTCTATTTGCTGTGAGTGTTTTATCTAGGTTTATGAGTAGTCCTAGTCAGTTACATTTGATTGCAGCAAAAAGGGTATTGAGATATCTCAAAGGAACATTGTTCTTTGGTGTGAAGTTTAAGAAATGTCAAAAGTTTAATTTACAAAGATTTTCTGATAGTGACTGGACTGGTTCAGTGGATGACATGAAAAGTACGCCTGGGTATTATTTCAGTCTTGGTTCTGCTTGTTTCTCCTGGTGTTCCAAAAAACAAGAGATTGTAGCTCAGTCCACAACAGAGGCTGAGTTTATAGCAGCTACTGCAACTGCAAATCAAGCTTTGTGTCTGAAAAAGATAATGAAGGATCTGTGGTTGAATTCTAGTGATTGCATTGAAATTAATGTGGATAATCAGGCCGCTTTAGCAATATCTCAAAATCTAGTTTTTCATGGCAAAACTAAGCATTTCAAGGTTAAGTTCTTCTTTCTACGTGAGGTGCAACAAAATGGTGAAGTTAAGCTGGTTTATTGTAGATCTGAAGATCAACTTGCAGATATGTTCACAAAACCACTTCAAGCTGGAAGATTTGAAGTATTAAGAAAGAAAATTGGAGTATGCAGCAGGAACTGATCTAAGGAGGAGTTTGTTGGATTATAATGTCTCAATGCTGCTGTTTTCTATTCTGTTTTTACTCTGTTTTATTCTGTTTTTTTAATTAAAAAACAGCCAAGTTCATTTAGTTATGCATTTAGTGTTTTTTTTTTGTTATTTTCTAGGAAGTTAATAGCACATTTGTGTGCAGTTATGTGTTGCACGTACGTGAGTAGTTTTTGCTTTGTATTTAGTGGTTGTACTTGACAGTTTTTTTTCTTAAGCACAAGACGTATGCAAGGTTGTGTTCTGTTTTTTCTTTGTGCTTCTCTTCCTCATTCGAAATCTATAGCTTCTGGTTTTCTGTTTCTTGTTTACTGTTTTGATCAGTAACAACACAGAGGATGTCATACAAACAATCCATTAGTCGGGGATCACCTATAGGAAATAGCACATGACCCAAACAAGTCAGAGATCAATGAATATAACCGGCATTCCAGTCAAAGGATGTTGTCCAAACGATTTATTAGTTAGGGAAATAGCAGCCACTTGCTCTCAGTCTCCTTTGGGACCATGGCTGGACCAAAATCCCCTGCTTCTCCAGGGAGCTCAAAAAAAGCGCCAAAGGTCTCACTGCGCTGTCTTGCTTGTCTCAACAAACCAGATGTTCCGTCTTGCTATTTGGAACTGTTGCTGCAGTTGCTAATGGCGTGACATTTCCGATTTTAGGCATACTTACATCCAGTGTTTTCAAGACATTCTATGAACCATTGCATGAACTTAGAAAGGATTCTAAGTTTTGCACACTGCTGTTTCTGGTCCTTGGCATCGCATCATTCATGGCATATTCAGCTCTCACATACTTATTCTCCATGGCTGGTTGAAAGTTATTTGAGAGAATCAGACTAACGTTTCGAAAAGTTGGTCCACATGGAGGTTGGCTAGTTTGATGAACTTGATCACTCAAGCAGTGTGCCACTGGGGCAAGGCTCTCAGCAGGTGTCGCATTAGTGCGAGCCCCAGTCAGAGATGCATTAGTTCAGATTGTTCAGAACATTGCATCAGCAGTTGCTGGTTTGATCATTGCTTTTGCTGCAAGCTGGCAACTAGCGCTGATCATCCTTGTCTTAATCCCTCTAGTTGGTGTCAATGGATATGCTCAAGTGAAGTCCATGACAGATTTGGTGCAGATGCAAAGGTAAGCATTTTTACAGTTTTCTTTTCTTTTACTGCTCACTAATAAAATAGCTTGAGAGGTCCTTATATATTCCCAATTAATAATTTTGAGTCCCAGGTTCAAAGAATTAAAAACAGAGAGGCCATCTTCGAAATTTCTTATTCACATTCGATGTAATCTTCAATGGCATAAAAAGGCTCTGCCATGGTTTCTGTTATCTTGAACATAATCTCAATTGTTGTGACGTATTAATCTATGTGTTTGCAGATGATACGAGGAAGCAACCCAAGTAGCTATTGATGCGGTTGGAAGTATAAGGACCGTTGCTTCTTTCTGTGGCGAAGAGAAGATGATGCAGCTTTACAAGAAGAAATGTGAAGGCCCCATGAGGACAGATTTTGACAAGGACTGATCAGCGGAATTGGGTTCGGCATGTCCATCTTCCTGCTGTTGTGTGTATGCAACAAGTTTCTATGCCGGAGCTCTACTCATTCAGGACAGCACAACAATATTTTCAGATGTCTTCAAGGTACGACGGATTTTCTTTAAATGCCACATAGTGTTTTCTTGGGAATTTCTTGGAATTATGATTGCCTTTTCCTTATTTGGCTGGAGGATTGCTGTTGAAACTGGTTTCTATTAACGGCTCTGAGATTTTTCTTGGCAGGTTTTTTTCTTTTTTTGCTCTGACCGTGGCAGCCAGTGCAATTTCACAATCAAGTTCCTTCACTGCCGATTCCACCAAAGCCAAAGGGGTTAGTGCTTCCATTTTAGCAATAATAGACCACAAATCCAAGATAGACACAAGTGAAGAGTCAGGGACAAAATTAGACAATGTGAAGGGAGTGATTGAGCTTCGCCATGTCAGCTTCAAATATCCCTCTAGGCCAGAAGTTCAAATCTCAGCTTGGCCATTCACTCTGGAAAGGTAAAACTTCGGACCTTATCTGATGCCTAACTTTAAATATGACTTCCTCAACTGAGCATTGAATGACAAGAACAACACTAGCGTTTGGATCACTTGAACATGAGGAACAGAAGTTTGACAATTATGCGATTGTTCCGCTCAGACTTCTGCTTTGGTCAGAGAAAGTGGGAGTGGAAAATTGACAGTGATAGTGCTGCTGCAATGCTTTTGTGATCCTGATTCTGATCACATTACATTCGACGGAGTGGATATTCAGTAGCTGCAACTCAAGTGCTTGAGGCAGTAAATGGCTCTGGTCAGCCAAGAAACAGTCTTATTCAACCAGAAAATTTGTGCCAACACAGCTTATGGAAAGGATGGAGATGCAACCGAGCAAGAAATACTCGCCGCATCAGAATTAGCAAACGCCCACAAGTTCATTAGTGGACTGCAACAGGTAAGACAGCCGTTACTTATTCCGTGTACTTGACTTATATTTGCTTTCAAATGGGCTTATCTTATTTTTTCTGTATGAAATTAATGTCCGGGGATATGCTACTATGGTAGGGGTCTGTTGGCGAGTGGTCAAAAGCAACGAGTGGCTATTGCTCGCCCTTTAGTTTAAAGTACTAAAATGTTTCCGCTTGACGAGGCTATGACTGTGCTGAATATGGAATCTGAGAAGGTGGTTCAAGTGTTGGACTGTGTCAGGTGAACCAAACTACACTTGTGGTGGCTCATAGGTTGTCCGCAATCAAGAATGTGGACGTGGTCGTGGCAATTGAAAATGGAGTCATCGTCGATAAAGGAAAGCATGAGATTTTGATCAACGTTAAGGATGGTCTCTATGCATCCTTAGTTGCCCTACACACCAGTAGCAGTCCCGCGTAGCTCATTAGGCTTAAAGTTCGTTGAGACTTTTATACAACTAGATGTCGTATGTAAGTGTACTGCTACGACAAGCCGATGCTAAAAGACATGGAAATGCCTTACGCTCAATGCTACTTTCACTGGTTAGCTCTTTCTATGTTGAAGGCTTTATTGGTTATTGGGCTTAAGGCCCGTCCGCCCAAGTTGGGCCCAAATAGATCGGCTCATGGGAATAGGGCCCGTGGAAAGAAGGGGGTATAAAAGGGAGGAGAGAGAGAGAAAAAGGCACGGTTTTGGAAAAGACGTATGTTCTCTTTTTCTCTCTCAACGTATTCTCCCTTTCTCTCCCGTTTTCTTCAAAAGACAAATAGTAAAGCACGTGAAAGGATTTTGCTTCCTTGGATCGAACAGGACCATTTCTCTTCCTCCATCGACAACTGGTGTTTAATTTGTGGCTAAAAGGTACGCTCGAATCCGTGGTATGCTTTAGGATCAGTGATGCGTATTGTTTTTCCCGGGCTTCGTCTTCCGCTTGATTTAGGGGTTCGATTCGGCGTCGAATCCAGTTTTCGGGGATCCGTTATTCCCAACATTGGTATCAGAGCCCTGTTTCATGTTTTTCCCGATCAATTCTGATGTTTTTGATTGATTTTTTTGCGAAATCCCTTCAGCCGTACGGAACCGGGCCAAAATCCCGACACCCGAGCGTTTTTCGGCCATTTTTCCGAATTTTCGTAAGTCAAAATAAAATTGTGATAGCATAGGAAGAAGCGCCACGTCGAGACGAGTTCGGGGATGTGTCGACCGCCGCCGGGAGCCGCCGCACGCGCCCACACGCGCGGCCGGAAGGAGCTACGCGTGGGCGCGACGCGCCCGAAGCGCTGGCATTGGCCGCGTGCGGCGACGCACGCGCCGGTCGGTGAACCGGCGTGTGCACGCTGCCCGCGCGGCGACCCAAGACGCGCCGGTCCGCGGACCGACGCATGACGTCACGTGATGACGTCACCGTGGACGTCATCCAACGGTCGGTAACCGTTCGGATGCGTCACCGATGACGTCATCACCGACGTCATTTGCCGGACGGCCACCGGCCGGCGACCCGACCCACCGAGAGACCAAGGCACGTGGCAAGCACGTGCGGATGACATCGGCGTGACGTTATCCCCGCACGCGCGGGCGCGTGCATCGGTCCGCGCGAGCGGTCCGACCGGTCATTCCGGTCCGACCGGTCCGACGACCGACGACCGTTGACTGTTGACCCTCTGACCGTTGACCGTGACCGTTGACTTTGACCGTTGACCATTGACTTTGACCGTTGACCGTTGACCCAAAAAAAAGAGGAAAAGAATGTGTTTCTTTTTCAATTAAGTCTATGTGGATTATAATGTGATCCCTTATTTGTTCTGCATTTGTTGCAGGAACTATGCCTCCTCTAAGGTTGCGCACACCTATTCACGCGATTCTGGATGAACAAAAGGATAGGGCATCGAGTTGATAGGCGAAATTTGATGATCATCGATGGGAAAGGGTGACTTAATTGATCATGTCCTTGAAGTCAACAGGAAAATTCAACAGGTCATATGGAATGGTCGTCCTATGTCACGATCGAGAGATGGTGCGATTTTTCATAACCACTCTTCCACACGAATGGCAAGATGTGTTGAATCGCATATGGGATGTCAACGGAGCCGCTTCCTATAAGAAAATTGTGATGGATTTTGTAAACGAATATTACTGTATTATTTCTAGGGAAAAGATCAAGAAATTGAATAAAAGAGGATCTTTCCCAGTTCGTGTGCTGACTCTATGTTAGTTGTGTTGGCTGATATGTATTAAATGTGCTTTGTGGACATATTATGTAATGATTACTACCTAATTGTGTTAATTGAAAGCATTATTGTTTTTTAATTGTATGTCAATTATCTCGCTTTGCTTTGTTATTATTTTGGTTCTTTGTGGGTAATTAGCTGTGGGTAGTTTTAGAAGTTTTTGTAGCTTCATAGAATTAATTTTGCATATGACAATCATATTAATGATATTTTTAAGTTAGGACTTTTGGAGGATGATTGGAAACGTAGTGACCTTTTGATTCTAAAGCCTTACTTGAAATTATTCATTAATATGATGGGTCTATGTAAATAGGGATGCATAAATGATAGACATTAATAATTCGTGCATATTTGTCGATTTGTTCAGATCAATGGCTTGCCACAAATAGCATAGTTGCCGAGCTGAACAAAGGTGAAAAGCTCAATGGAGACAACTATGAGATTTGGCAAATGAAAATCCAATATGTGCTGGAAGAGCAAGAAGCACTTGAGGCTCTTGTCATGACCATGGAAGAACCTAAAGAGGGAACCACTGCACAGCACAAAAGAAACAAAGAAGCTTTTTCTGCGTGGAAAAGAATGAACTCTCTAGCTTGCATCACGTTGTTGAGCAGTATGGAAAATGACGTCATGCGAGAGTTTCGACGTTTTGATAATGCCAAGGAATTGTGGGAGGCATTGGCAGCTAGATATGGTCATACTTCGGTGACTAGACTGAGGCAGCTCACTATCAAGTTTGACTCTTATAAGAAGCCTCATGGTCAGACCATGAAGCAACATCTTAGAAAGATGTCAAACATGATAACTGAGTTGAAAGATGCTGGCCATGTCCTCACAGATGAGCAGCAAGTGCAAGCAGTGATTCGTTCCTTGCCTCAAAGTTGGGAGCATATGAAGGTGCACCTGACTCATAATGAAAACATCAAAACCTTTGAGGATGCGATGCGTCATCTTGAGCTGGAAGAGGACCGCCTGTTGGCGGCTAAGCCGGACGTTGAACTCTATTATGCTGGTTCTAGCTCAAATGGACCTTCGAGCTCCAAGCGCAAGCGCCCTAGCTGGTTTGATAAAGGGAAAGGCAAGGAAGAAGCAGGTCCTACAGGGAAGAAACCCAAATTCAACCAACATGGAAGAGGGAAGCGTCCTCGCATGAAAAAGCTTGCAAGGGTGAAATGCTACAACTGTGACAAGAAGGGTCACTATGCTCGCGACTGTCGTGAGCCAAAGAAGGTATGCACCCCTTGTACTTTTCAGAACTTTACTTATGTGTCGAGTTCTGTGTTCCTAACTGAGTCTAATCCTTTGTGGACTGTGGATTCAGGAGCGACAGACCATGTAGCGAAGGATAAAGGATCCTTCGTGGAATTCCGACGAATACCAATTGGAATTAAGTGGATTTATGTGGGAAACAACTCCAGAGCTGAAGTGAAAGGAATTGGCACATGCCAACTGAATATGCGTGGTGGACGCACCTTGTTTCTTCATGATGTATTGTATGCTCCGGAGATTCGTCGGAATTTAGTGTCGTATTAATGTTGGTTAAATTAGGTTTTAATATGAACTTCTGTAGTAGAGGTGTGAATTTGTTTTTGGAGACAAATTACTATGGTTGTGGCTATTTTCTGGATGGTTTTATTGTATTAGATATTGATTATGTTAATGCTAATGTTTGTTATTCCCTTCTCACGTCTCCTAATAAATATGATAATAATGTGAATGTGTGGCATGCTAGACTTGGTCACATTGGCCAACAGCGTATGAATAGACTAGCCAAAGAGGGCTTGTTGGGCAATATTGAAAAAGTCAATTTGTCCATATGTAAGCATTACCTAGAAGGGAAAACGACAAAGAAACCATTTGGAAAAGGAAAAAGAGCTGAGTTTCCTCTGCATTTAATCCATTCTGATGTCTGTGGTCCAATGAATGTAAAAGGAAGGCATGGGGCTGTTTATTTCATCACCTTTATTGATGATTATACTCGATACGGATATGTCTATTTGATTTCTCATAAATCTGAAGCGATAAGTTGTTTCAAAAGGTTTATGAACCTTGTAGAGAATCAATTAGATAAGAAAATAAAAACATTGAGATCCGATCGAGGTCGAGAATATTTATCTGATGAGTTCAGAAAATTATGTGATGAAAAAGGAATAGAAAGACAGTTGTCTATTCCGTACACTCCTCAACAAAATGGTGTTGCGGAAAGAAGAAACAGAACCCTACTAGAAATGGTTAGGTCCATGATGGCGCAAGCTAACTTGCCTATCGCTTTTTGGAGTGATGCATTGTTAACTGCTGCGTATATACTTAACCGGGTGCTTTCCAAATCAGTTGCTTCCACCCCATATAAGTTATAGACAGGTAGAAAACCGGACTTGAGTTTTCTTAAGCCATGGGGTTGTGCTGCCTATACACATGAGTCCTCTCACAAGTTTGGGAAATTGGGTTCCAGAGGAAAGAAGAGTATTTTCATAAGATACTCGGAACACTCGAAAGGGTATGTGTTCATTGGTGAGCAGGAAAGTGGGAGTGTAACTGAATTTGAATCACGAGATGTTATATTCTTAGAGGATGAGTTTCCTAAGAAGGGCGAAATAAAGGAAGATCACTCCCTATTTGAGACCTTGGATCAAGACAATGATATTAGTGGAGTTCATCCAAGTGGGAGCATAATGGAGAATGATGTGCAAAGTGTACAATCTCCCATACGGCGAACAAGTCGCCAAAGTATTCCCCGTCGACGTTTTGACATTAAAGGGGAAACTTTTATGGTTGCTCCACAAGATGAGGATGAGCCAAGAAATATCAATGAGGCTCTTAATTGCCCTAGTAAAGAAAAATGGATTCATGCGATGGGAGAGGAAATGGAGTCAATGAAATCAAACCAAGTCTGGGAACTGGTTGATCTTCCAAAGGGACGCAGAGCTATTGGGAACAAGTGGGTTCTCAAAATAAAGCGAAAGGCTGATGGCTCGATAGAAAGGCATAATGCTCGCATTGTGGCAAAGGGGTATAATCAACAGGAAGGAATTGATTATGAAGATACGTTTTTTTCTGTAGTAAGATTTACCTCGATTCGCATTATTCTGGCAATAGTAACTAGTCTGGATCTTGAGTTACATCAGATGGATGTAAAGACTGCTTTCCTCAATGGAGAATTAGATGAAGAAATATATATGGAACAACCTACTGGTTTCATAGTGAAAGGCCAAGAAGAAAAAGTATGTCGACTTTTGAGGTCGATATATGGTCTTAAGCAGTCATCAAGACAATGGTATATATGTTTTCATAATGCCATAGTGGCAATGATTGATGAGGATCATTGTGTATATATCAAAAGATCCAAGGATCAATTTGTGATCATATCATTATATGTTGATGATATACTGATTGCCGGAAGCAATATGGAGTTGGTTAATACTGTCAAGAGATGGTTGTCTTCTAACTTTGAGATGAAGGATATGGGTGGGTTGCATACATTCTTGGAGTTAAGATTTCGAGAGATCGTTCGAAGAGATTGTTGTCTCTTTCACAAGAAACCTATATAAATAAGGTTCTTGAACGATTTCGTATGCAAGACTGTAAACCCATAGATACTCCTATTGCAAAAGGTGAAGGATTGAGCCATAGACTGTGTCCAGGGACTCCACAAGAGAAGGAACAAATGAAACATGTTCCTTATGCTAGTGCTGTTGGGAGCTTGATGTATGCTATGATGTGTACAAGACCCGACATATGCTTTGCAGTTGGAATGGTAAGTAGATACCAATCCAATCCAGATCCAGCACATTGGAAAGCCGTCAAGAGAATACTGAGGTATCTGAAAGGAACTGCTGATTTCAAGTTGAATTACCAAGGAAAGGATCTGCGACTTGAAGGCTATTCAGATGCTGATTGGGGAGGAGATTTAGATGAAAGAAAATCTATCTCTGGATTTGCTTTCTTACTGAACAATGGCGCCATATCATGGAGCAGTAAGAAGCAAACGTGCATAGCCTTGTCCACGATGGAAGCTGAGTTCGAGGCGTTATCAGCAACGGTACAAGAAGGAGTTTGGCTTAAGAGATTTTTGGATCATTTAGGTGTTATTGAGAAAGCTGCAAATCCATTGTTGGTTAATTGTGATAGCCAAGTAGCTATAGCGTACACCAAAGATCCAAAGTATCATGGCAAGACCAAACATATAGATACCAAGTATAACTTTGTAAAAGATATGGTTGCACGAAAGGATGTGAACTTGCGGTACATATCTACGCATAGAATGGTAGCAGATCCTATGACAAAGCCAATACCTAGAGATGTGTTTTGTGGTCATATAAAATCTCTAGGATTGCGTAGAGTCTGATGTACTGAATTGTAATTTCCCTGAGATGTTCACATTTATGAAATTTTGTTTTTCATTGATTAATGCCTATGAACCTTAGTATGATCTTTATGCATCTTAATGCTCAGTGCATTATTTTAAGTTGAGAAGTATGTCGGACAGATATAAGATTAGCCCACTCACACGGGTAATCGCCTCGCATTTCTTGTGTGATAAATAGAGATGAGACTGTTTTTAAGCTTATTATCTAGGTGATAATCGAGAGCGCAAGCTTAAAATGCGTATGTCGCCTTAACTGAGTGTTAAGATGAGGACATAATATTAAAGATGTCTGAAAGTAAAATAACCCTACGCATTTTACTTTATCTGTCTAAGATGCCAGATGTGAGTTCTGATAAATTTTGTGAATAAGTAGATAGGTGAATTCAAGTTAGACTTTGGATATGTTGAACTATCATCTGTACGGTATTGAAAGGTGTAGACATACGCTCCATGGGAAAGGAGTTAATACCATAATACGTATTTCATACTACGTATGCATGAGACGACCAATAAGAGTGGCAAAAAGTTTGATCTCAACTTTTATGACGTGTGAGACTCTTGAGGAAAAGAGTTCCTCAATTTTGAAGTCCCCTCAGGACTCTTACTTATTCTCAAGATTTCTATTTAGTGTTTGCTATCTTAGTGTGTTGCTAATGGTCATGAGATGATTCGATCTAATGGGGCATTTCTAGAAAAGCAAGCTGGACTGAAATTGAGAGTTTGAAGGAAAGAGGAAGATCAATTTTGAAGAATCACATTATAGTTTTGTATTCACTAGTCGACCAATTATAACTGTCTTTGTGATAATTATAATTGTGAATACAATATATATATATATATATATATATATATATATATATATATATATCATGTTTAAAAGAGATCAAGGGAGATATAAATGTGATTGATCGATCTAGGGTACTGCATACTAAATCTACTCAGAGTATGATGCCCATTATGAGCTGCTATATATTCATAACAGATGTATAGCAACGAGCTCTCAAAGTATGCTGGTCGCACGGATTATTCACCAGTATGAATGTTGAAGAGCGGTAAAGAGAATACTGTTCAGCCCACCATGTGCGAGTGGGAGATGAAGGCTTTATTGGTTATTGGGCTTAAGGCCCGTCCACCCAAGTTGGGCCCAAATAGATCGGCCCATGGGAATAGGGCCCGTGGAAAGAAGGGGGTATAAAAGGGAGGAGAGAGAGAGAAAAAGGCACTGTTTTGGAAAAGACGTACGTTCTCTTTTTCTCTCTCAACGTACTCTCCCTTTCTCTCCCGTTTTCTTCAAAAGAAAAACAGTGAAGCACGTGAAAGGATTTTGCTTCCTCGGATCGAACAGGACCGTTTCTCTTCCTCCATCGACAACCGGTGTTTAATCTGTGGCTAAAAGGTACGCTCGAATCCGTGGTGTGCTTTAGGATCGGTGATGCGTGTTGTTTTTCCCGGGCTTCGTCTTCCACTTGATTTAGGGGTTCGATTCGGCGTCGAATCCAGTTTTCGGAGATCCGTTATTCCCAACATATGTTTTCTCGTGTAAGCGGAAATTAGTTTTGGAACCTCTGGTTTGTCAGCTTTACACACGACAAGAACCACCATTTGACTCCAAAAATTTTCCAACTGCGGGTGGATGCAAAGTTGTCACGCATAACGGTTTCTAATCTATGGTTTTCGACTCCTAAAAATAAATATATGTCGCCAAATCCGAGTGTAGTTACGTGGTTAGGCAAAACCATGCTCCGGCATCGGAAGCGAGACGAACTTTATTTAATATGAAGTCTTGAAAAGTGCGAAGGATACAAACGCCAGAACCCTACCTATCTAGGTTATGGAAATTGACTCCACGCATGGCCACTTTGAACAGTACACAATCTAGAAGCCTATAATTTGCAGGAGACAGTTAATTCCATTGCTCATCTTGCTCGTTAAGGTTGAGATGGTTCCTCGGTCAATGGACAAACCAGCGCAACCACTAAGAAGAAACTTGCAGGGCACTTCCGAAGCAGACGGGGAGAGATGGGAAGACAGATACACGAGCACAATTTTAAAACTTTGCTCGTTGAGTACACCGAACAAGCAACGACTGTCCAACCCATTCCATTCCACTAATTCCAAAACTTTGGTCATTGCGCAATTTTAGAACTTCACGCAATTTTATAACCATGATCATTTGTGCTCCATTGGTAGTATATTCAAGATTAGTACTACCAGAAAAAAATCAAATTACTCAAAAGATAAGTGGTTCAGTCACTAAGATATGAATTTCACGTCTTGTGAAAGATTTAATCAACAGTTAACTGCGCTTGTACAGTTCTTTTGAGTCTAGCTGGCTTTGATACATCGCTTGTATTCTACAGAATAATTATATGCAACACAAAAGAAGCCTGTAATATCATTCCACGGAATGTAGACCCAAATCGAAAGCCAGCAGAGACAGGTATAGATCATGAAGACACCTCCAGAGCAAAATGACAACGCATCTCTCCCTTTGAGATTTTGAACTGTCACGTTCGTCGCCGAGACGCTTCCTGAGCGATTCTAGCAGAGAAATCGCACTACTGCTTCTCCTTGCTGCTTATAGCTTTTTCGACGGGATTGACCTCTTTCGAGTTGTCGCTGTTGAGGAGGGAAAGTTTCTCGAGGGAGGATTTTAGTTGAGAGATCTGGTTGTCTTGAACAAGGGACTTCTTCTTTGATGTCTCCTCTTTCTTTGTTGATTGAGTTTACCTTTGTAGCCGCGCAGATATAGGATCTATAGATGAATGCAAAGCGTCCAACTCCACTCCTGCAAAATGGTCTGAATTACCGCAAAAAAAGGTGATTCATAAAAACAAGGGGTTCGAATCAACTCAACAGGTATAATTGCAGACAACCAACTAGTAACCACGACATACTGGTATCAAATGAAACTGAGAAGTGTGCAATTTATCTCTTTGATCTCAGCAAATATAATAGTTGATGACTTGGGATTAACTATTTAAGCAGCTGTAAAGATAGCTCTTTGGTTTAAAGTCAATAAATTTCTTATCTTCACAAAAAAAAAAAAAAAAAAAGATATTGATTACCAGGCTCGGACTTGAAGTCTCGCTCAGCTCTAGAGAGTGGTTTCTTGTGAGCTACATGTGGCTTCCTTAAACATTTTAAATGTTCATCCAGAATCTCGTGCTGCTGGACTGCATGATCTATCCTTTCACCCAACATTGCCTGCTTTCTCTCAACTTTCAAAAGCCTCTTCTGTGCCTCAACTAAACGAGCATGCTGGTCGTCAATTATTTGCTTTAGCTGCGGGGCATGATGCTTAAGCTCAAAGTAAACCTGGAAGATAAGATTTACATAATCATCAGTGACTTTATCTTCCTGCCACTGAGCTAGCGACTAAAAGCCTCTCTTGTGCCTCAACTTTATGAGGGATCCAAAAATAAACATATGACATTTGGCTGGTAAACCAAATGAAACCAACCAGGGGAGAAATCCTGAAAAATTAAGGTTGGAGCGGAGCTTCAAAAATTTCTTTAGAGAAACATTAGGCAGTCACGCACCAATATGCACAGGAACACAAAGGAATAGGGTTTTGGGAGGCTATCAAATAGTGTTTATGGCAGACAAGCTAGATGACTTTTATGGTACGACATTTAGTGGAAAAACTGACTTCAAATGCGAATGTCTATAACTTTGCACAAAGTTAAAAGAGTTCAATAAGTCATCAAGTCTAGATTGACTTTCACATTTTGACTTTTGCTTAATCTAGACCTTTGACTTTTTTCAACTTGAAACATTTGAAACTTCCAAACATAAGACCATTGACATGTCAATCCGTGCATAGCTTTTTCATAACATTTCGATATTTGGACAATATTTGAAATTTGGCAGGAAATTTTTAGCTTATGTTTAGTGCTAACAAGCTCGTTATATATAAAATCAGATCCTTAATTACAGTACAGATGAAGTCAAAAAATAGAACTACAGTAAAAAGTCACAACAACCAAAAACGGGCCCCTAGGAAAGAGAAGAAGAGGAGCATCCCAACCTACTTAATGAATCGCCAAAGGTATTAACCCACAATTCTCTTTCCTAGAATTAAAGAACATGTCCTTACCTTGGGTGCATGTTCCACAAAATTGTCATGGGAAATCTTAAAGTACTGATGAAGGATCGACTGGCCTTCAATAGAATCGGCAGCAACAGATCGCAGATTCGATGGAGTCTGTGGAACAATAACCACTCTAGGACCATTAATAAGTTATTTGCCGACCATAGCAGGAGTTTCAATCTCCTTCGACTTTTTCAGTCTGATATCTTTCTTCTCTGTATTAACACTAACAGGAAGCAAGACATCCCAAGTGACCGGAAGTAACTCCAACAATCCGTGAATAAGTTATAGAATGGACAACGTTTTGCTTAGAAGTACAGAGGAACATGGACATTGGCTCGGATGCATGCGAAGGAGTGAATCGATGTCTCGCTGCTGAGCTGGCGATGATCGCGTTGGAGAGCATCTGTAATTGGACACGTTCGGCACATGGGTGGGGGGGGGGTAATGAGATTGTGGGATTACGGGCTGGTCATGTTTCAGAGGTTCGGTCGAGTGGAGGAAATGAATACCGCATGGTACAATGTCTTAGGCAGGGGGAGGCTACCCATCCTTATTTAACAGCGGATCTCTGTCTCCTTCGCTCTCTCTCTCTCTGTCTCTGTGCGCGACTGCGACGAACCTTGAGAACTATTTTTGGTGGTTTCTGTGGAATAAGGGAATTTCCTTTTTAATTTGTTTTTCACGTGTTGGTAGTCTATTGAGCAGTACTCCTATTCTATGGGGCTGTTGCTGCACATGTTAAGTTAGTGGGTTGTGGGTAGTTACCTGTTGGTATAAAGCCTATATAAAGGCTATGGTGTTTTAGTTTTATAAATATTTAAGCAGACAGCTCTTCTTCTTTTCTGTGTGTCTCTTATTTTTATATTTGAACGATGGTTTCAGAGCCAGGTTAGGAGGAAAAGTGTGTGTTTGAGTGTTGTAAAAAGGTGAGAACCCAAACAGAGCTTTTTGCAGCAAGCACTTTCATTTGCAGCAGTAAAAAAAGTCTTGCAGCAGGCTGTTTTTCATTTGTAGTAGCAGTAGCTTGCTTCAACAGCAATTCTATTTTTGGAGCAGCAGTAACGGCCTCACAAACATTCGTACAACCGGCTATTCCACACTTTGATGGTCACTACGATCATTAGAGCATGCTAATGGAGAATTTTCTCACGTGGAAGGAGTATTGGGATGTTGTTACCTCATGAGTTGTTGAACCTGAAGAAGGAGTTGTGTCAACAACAGCACAAAGAACAACTTTGGATGTATCAAAATTGAAGGATCTCAAGGACAAAAACTACCTTTTCCAAGCAATTGATAGATCCATTTTGGAGACAATTCTTTGCAAAGATACCTCCAAGCAAATATGGGATTCCATGAAGAGGAGGGAAAAGTATACTAAAAGTGCCAAAAGTTGTGTACGACGCTCATATTGATGTCAAAAGTTTCCGTTGGATCACTTAAATGCCAAATTGGAGAAAAAACGATCAAAGTTCAACTTTGTTGTTTGTTCCATGGAAGATGCCAAGGATATTGAAGTCCATTGATGAGTTGCAAGGATCCTTGTTAGTTTATGAACAAACACTCCTACAGTGAGAGACAAGAGAGAAAGCTTTGAAGGCCTCAATTGGAGATAATTCTTTATCAGCAACAAGCACGAATAAAGGAAGAGGCAAAGGAAGAGAGAACAATAATCGCAACAGTTTCGACTTCGATCAAAAGCCTAAAAGCCATTCCTATCATGATCCTCAAGGGAGAGGAAGAGGTTGTGGAGGAGGACATTCAATTGGTTTTAGGCCAAGGGTAGTAGATAAATCCAAAGTGGAGTGTTTTAGATGCCACAAGTATGAGCATTACAAATCCGAATGTCGAACTAATTTGAATAGACAAAGTGTGGAAAGAATTAACTTTGCAGAAAAAAGAAGAAGTGTCTCTTTTGGTGGTGTGCTATGAGAAAGAAGAAACTCAATCAAACATGTGATATCTCGACATTGGTTGTAGCAACCACACATACCACGTGTGTGTAGACAAGAAGATGTTTTTTGTGACATCCTAAAATTCGACCCCGTTTCGATAAAGTGAAATGGGCATTTCGTCGACGTGCTTAGGGTCCTTTTTCTCTGAGTTGATCACTCACGAGTTAACTAACCTATTGAGTGAAGCCGTTAAGGGACGTATTTGCAGTAAAATCCCTAAAAGCTACTCAATTTGTTGGATTGGACTAAAATCACGTCTGATCGATTTTTAACCATGAAATTGAACTCGATTTTGGGAATCGAATTTTAAGCGCGTTATAATTCTTATTTTTAAGACATTGTCTCATCGTTCGTCAATTTATTGACGAGTCCGAAATTTCAAGAAAGAAATTATCGGAAGAAAAATTGAAGCCGAAAAGAAATAAAAAGGGAATGAGAAAAGAAAAGAAAAAATAAGAATAAGGCTATTTCTTTTTCTCTCTCTCCCTCTCTCTTCTTTTCTCTTCTTTTCTCTCTTTTTCTTTCTCTCTTCTCTCTCCTCTCCCCTCCCCTTCGTGCGGACAGCTCTCTTTTGCCCCATCTCTCTCTCTCTCTCTCTCTCTCTCTCTCTCTCTCTCTCTCTCTCTCTCTCTCTCTCTCTCAACTCTCCCTCTCCTTCCCCTGTTCGCTCGGCACCCAGCGAACCAGAAGCAGAAAACGGCACGAAGACAGGAGCCTCTCGCGCTCCGCCATCCGTGCGCCGCTCGTGCCTGGCCGTCCACTGCTCACCATTCATCTTCGTCTCTCCCTTGCGTCCCTCAGCCACCACCGCTCGCCCTCTTTCTCCCTCTCGACCTACTGCCCAACCTCCCAGCAGATCTGGAAGGACGCCGGAGCAGAAGCTGCAGCTCACCGTCGCTGCCGCACGCCGCTGGGCCATCGTTGCACCAACCGCACTATGCTGCGCGTTTAGCCGTCGCCCCTTGCGCCTAGGCGTCCCTCCCCCATGCGATCCAGCCCCTGCTCCGCCCTTGCCTAGCTCGTCCAGCCACCTCCGCCGCCAACCAGCTCCATCTCCGGCCACCGTTCGGACCGCCGGAGCTCCCCTCACCCTTCGCCGGCCTCCCTTCGCTATCTTAGCTGCTAGATCAGCCTCGGCCAGGCCAAACCAGCAACCCACGAAGTGGGTATCCAGCCGGTTCGTGGGCCGTTTTAGGCCGTTTCGGGCCTCGAACCCGAGCCGTGCTTTGGGAAGAATTGTTCTTCGCGTCACCCCCCATCGGATTGATCCGATTTGCGCGCAATTTGGTGAATAATCTCGCTAATCTCGGATTAATTGGCTAATTATGCTTAAGGTTGGTTTAGTTTTAATTAATTATGTTTAGATTGTTAGATTAGAATAAATTAGCAATTATTAGTCAATTGTGATGCGATTTAAATAAATTGATTACGCAATTAGCAAGTAGACGTGGTCTACTAATTATTGGAAGCATCTCGGGAATTTTTCGACCCCTAAATGGGCTTCAATTTGGCGACTCGGGCCTAAGTTGGATTTTTGGCATTTAAATATTATTTTTCGGAATTAAATTAATTAATTAATTATTTTTCGAAAATTCAACTGGGATGGCCAGTGATCGGAATATTATGCTGATGATCGTGGTGAAGTCCTTTTATTTAATCGGGATTTATTTTGAGCTAAATTAAAATTTTAATATTAATTATTTGATTTTCGAAATTAATTAATTAATTATTTATTTTTCGAAAATTCAACTGGGATGGCCAGTGACCGGAAATTTATGCTGATAACCGTGGTGCAGTCTGTTTATTTAATTGGGCCTTATTTTGAGCTAAAAGAAATTTTTAATATTTAATAGTTAATTTTTGAAATTAATTAATTAATTAATTATTTTTCGAAAATTAAGATTGAGATGGCCAACGACCAAAATCTCATGCTGATTGTCGTGGAGCAGTCCATTTATTTATTTGGGCTTTGAATTGTGCCAAATTGATTTAATTGTAGATATTTAGGATATGTTCCTAAATTGATTATTTGGGTAAATTGAGTACGAATTAAGGTTGTGGCTCGGAGAATAGTACATCATCTCGGAGAATGCACGTGGCTCGGTGATTTGGTATATCGCTTCGGAGAATGCACGTGGCTCGATGATTAGTACGTCGCCTTGGAGAATGCACGGGGCTTGATGATTAGATATGTCACATCGGAGAATGCACATGGCTCGGTGACGAAGTATGTCGCCTTGGAGAATGCATGTGGCTCAGTGATTGGTTCTATCAGTTAGGACTGAATAACAATTTATTATTAGCTTTGGGTGAGCATATGGTATACTATATCGGCCTTCGGGCGATATGTCAGCTTTGGGTGAGCAAAGATATCGGTATACTATATCGACCTACGGGCGATATGTCAGCTTTGGGTGAGCAGTATACCTTATTATCAGCTTTGGGCGAGCTATGCTATCTATTTATCAGCTTTGGGTGAGCAGTCCTGATTTGATAGGACTTTATAGATAGTATTGAATATGCCGACCGAGCATGGGTCGTGATGACATGTAATCGACTAGGTCGATTGATCATTGCTTTGATTTGATGTCGTGAATTGATTGACTGATTGGAAATGACCATGAGTGGTCTTGTTGGCATGTAATCGACTAGGTCGATTTGATCGATACTTTGATATGTGATTTGATTGATTGTGCATTGAGATATTTGAAGTATATGTATATAACCTTGAATTGCAGGTTAAGACTGATGCCAAGGTACATCTTCTGCTCTGTGCATGTATAGGCAGCCTATAGTATAATGGTTTACTAATCGGGCTTAGTGGGGTAAAACTCGCTGAGACGTAGTCTCATCCCGGTTTGGGGAAAAACATTTCAGCACCCCGATGAGGAGCTAAGGAGGAGGAGTCTGGGAAGGAAATCTCGGAGGTGAAACTTAAGGAGAAGGAATTTTTGAAAGAAGAGGATATTATTGAGAGGGGCCTTGAGTACGGCCCGAATGGCTGAGAGTTTATCTTATTTTGAGATCTCCTTTTTGATGTGATTAAAGTTTAGAGTAAAAAGTTGTAGAGTGCTCTGGTTTGTGTTTTGTAGAAAAGTTTGGTTATAAATTTCAATATGAAAAATATGGCCCCGCTTTTCTATCCCATCGTTTTATTGTCTCGGGGATTTTAATCGCTTCCGCATGTGCTTAATAAATGAAAGGGTCGGCGATACATTGTCCTGGGATATCGCATTATAAAATCGACCAAGGTAGAAGGATGTGTGCATGTCCGAGGATCGGGGCGTGACATCCAGTTCACACATCCAGTTTAAGTGGTATTGGAGTGAAGTTCAAGATTGGAGTGATAAGGAGCGATGACCATGGGATAGTTAGTAGGAAATGCCTTTAAATTCATGCCAGTGCATGTCTGTGTTAGCTGAATGCTAAAATTGTTTGTTGTGCGTGGATCGCTCATCTTCTAATTCAGTTTGGATTTGGAAGACGGGTTGCAGTGTAAAGACTGAACCATGAGCGAGCTGGAGTTGAGAACTCCTCGTAAGAGGACAATGTCCTTTGTGATTAGGGATAAAGCACTGATAAAGGTCGGTACCCGAAGTGGTTGTGGCAGAGTGTTGGCTCTGGCCAGCTCAAGCTTAAGAGTACCATTGCAGGTTGGTACTAGTGTCGCAGCGTCAAATGATCCTAAGTTCGATAGGATCGTTTTGATGCAAGTGTTCCTTGGGAATTGGATGAGCTAGGAGGCTCAGGATCAAGCCGCTGTTGTTGTCACTATCATTACCGCAGTTGTTGCCTCACCTACTGAGATCCAGAGTGGAGATGTGATCCGAGAGCGAGTCATTGCATTCGAGCCGAGGTATAGATCCAGTTCAGGCAGAAATGGAAATCGGTCAAGGAAAAGACCGAGGTTGAGAGAAAAGTATTCTATTCCACTCGCGAGGAAGGGTGGGGTAGTCAAGTTAGCACTGAGTCAAATAGATCAAGTTGTTTCGGACGTGATAATGGAGATCGGTCTTATGTTCTTCCTAGGACGCGAAATTGTTTGGAGTATAGCCAACAGGGATATCTGGTCGAGAGTGGTCCTAGCAAACTGATGGGGCAACCAGAAAGAGTGTGTGCTGTCACTTGGCAGGAGATAGAAGACTCACCTGATAAGTGTCAAAATTGTGGAAGGAAGTATGGATAAATCCAGTGTTCGAGTATGACTAGAACATGTTGTGATGATGACTAGCATGGCCATCAGGTGAAGGATTGTCAGTGGAAGTCTAAGGTTGCATAGACATTGCTACTGCGGCTAGAACGCCACTAGGATGGTGAAAGGAATGGGAGTAGAATTGATCTTGCACCGATCAGAGAAAGAATATGTAGGAGGTGATCTTATCAGAGTAACGTAGCCGAGTTTTGTGCTGAGTTGGTAGAACATAAATTGTTGAAGTAAAAGTGACAGATGAGAAGTCATTAGCAATAGTTGTGCTTGATTAGTTGCTGAAGTGTGAATTTGATGCCACTTGAATAGTGTGGGCTTATGGAGCATCTTGTGATAATGAATCATGGTCATTGAGTAATCCAGTTTAGTCTATTAACATGTGCAAGTTTCGAGGTTATTGGGAGTCGAAAAGAATCTTCGATTTCATTAATCTCGTTGGCTAAAGACAATCCGTTTGTTAGATGGAGGCTGCCAAGATTGATTTAACAACTGTAATGGACATGTCAGTTGAGAAATAGAATGAGAAGAAGGTGGTCGTGATACAGAAAATTTCCAAGATGGTTCCAAAGGAATTGCTTGAGTTACCGCCAGAAAGAGAGATTGAAATTGTAATGGAGCTAGCACCAGGGACAGAACCGATCTCAAAGGCACCATACCGAATGGCGTTATCTAAGTTGAAGGAACTGAAGATGTAGATGCAATAATTATTGGATAAGAGATTTATTCGTCCTAGTGCATCACCTTGGGGAGCACCAGTTCTGTTTGTTAAGGAGAAAGATGGTTCGTTGTGTTTGTGTATTGACTATCGACAGCTTAATCAGGTAACGATTAAGAACAAGTATCCATTGCCGAGGATAGATGACTTGTTTGATCAACTGCAAGGAGCGTCCTCGAAGATCGACTTGAGGACAGGATATCATCAGTTGAGGATTAGGAAAGAGGATATTCCTAAGTCAGCATTTCGTACTAGGTATGGGCATTACGAGTTCACAGTGATGCCATTCGAATTGACGAATGCTCCAGCTGCCTTTATGAATTTGATGAACAGAGTGTTCAAAGAATATCTGGATCAGTTTGTGATCGTGTTCATTGATGATATCTTGGTATATTCGAGAAGTGATGAAGAGCATGAGAATCATCTGAGAGTAGTACTCCAGACCTTAAGAACTCATCACCTGTATGCTAAGTTTAGCAAATGCGAGTTTTGGTTAACTCGTGTTGCGTTCTTAGGTCATGTGATTTCCGAAGAAGGAATCTCCGTTGACCCGAGCAAGATAAAAGTCGTGATCAAGTGACCGAGACCGACATTAGTGACAGAGATCAGAAGTTTTCTGGGGTTAGCAAGTTATTACAGATGGTTTGTGGAAGGGTTCTCATCGATAGCATCGCCTCTGGCAAAGCTCCTGAAGAAAGAAGAGAAATTTGTATGGTCAGACAAGTGTGAGCGTAGTCTCCAAGAGCTGAAGGAAAAGCTGACTACCGCACCTATACTAATGATCCCATCTGGTCCTGGAGGATTTGAGATCTATAGTGATGCGTCATTCAGGGGATTGGGTTGCGTGCTGATGCAACATGGTGGAGTTGTTGCATATGCTTCCCGGCAGTTGAGACCTCATGAATTGAACTATCCGACGCATGACTTAGAACTTGCAATCATCATATTTGCGTTGAAGATTTAGAGGCACTATTTGTGTGGAGAAAAGTTTCAGATCTTCACGGACCATCAGAGTCTCAAGTATTTGTTTTCTCATAAGGAGTTGAACATGAGACAGCGTCGATGGATGGAATTACGAAAAGACTACGAATGTGATATTCTATATCACCCGAGAAAGGCGAACAAGGTAGCTGATGCATTGAGTCGGAAGTCTTAAATAGCACAAATCTTGGTTAAGGAGTGGAACTTAATCAAGAGAGCTTGGGATTCGGAATTCAAATTTGAGATAGGCCACCTCTCAAGTCTTATGGCCACCCTCAAAATTGAATCGGATGTTCAAGTCAGAATCAAGCAACTCCAACCGACAGATCCAGACGTACAAAGAATTCTTCAAGAGGATATTGATAAAAGAAAGGCTAAATTTCAAGTTTCTGATGATGGGGTATTGAGGCTTCGTAGTCGTTTGGTTGTACCTGACGATATAGAACTTAGAGAAGAAATTTTATCTGAAGCACATCGTAGCAGTTACAGCATTCATCCTGGAAGTACTAAAATGTATCAGAATCTGCATCAACATTACTGGTGGTCAAGTATGAAGGCGGACATCGCTAAGCATGTGGCCAAGTGTTTGACTTGTCAGCAAGTAAAAGCCCAGCATTGCAAGCCGGGAAGATTTCTGCAACCTCTCGCAATCCCATAATGGAAATGGGAGCATATCATGATGGATTTCGTGACTGGACTACCAAGGAGTCAAAGAGGAAATGATTCGATTTGAGTAGTAGTCGACAGGCTGACAAAGTCGGCTCACTTCATTACAGTTCGAAAAGACCTCAGTCTTGATAGGCACGCAGACCTGTATGTGCGTCAGGTGGTTCGAATGCATGGAGTGCCGGTTATGATAACATCCGATAGAGACCCGAGGTTTATTGCTGCTTTTTGGAAGAGCTTGTAGAGTGCTTTAGATACAAAGCTTCAGTACAGTACGGCATATCATCCTCAGACGGATGGCCAGTTGGAAAGGACAATTCAGACTCTTTAAGACATGCTGAGAGCGTGTGTAATAGACTTCAAAGGAAGTTGGGAGGATCAGCTTCATTTGGTAGAATTCGTCTACAACAACAGTTATCAGCAGAGCATCAAGATTGCTCCATTTGAAGCGTTGTATGGCAGAGTGTGCAGAATTCCAGTGTGTTGGGATGAAGTCAGAGCAAGGAAGATAACAGGCCTAGAGTTGGTTCAGCAATCAGTAGATGTCGTGGCAGTGATCAAAGACAGATTAAAGACCGCGTAGAGCAAGCAGAAAAGTTATGCAGATAAGTGTCGAAGGTCTTTGGAATTCCAAGTTGATGATCACGTTTTTCTGAAAGTGTCACCAATGAGGGGAACTTTGCACTTTGGTAAGAAAGGCAAGTTGAGTCCGAGGTACGTAGGTCCGTTTGAGATTATTAAAGAATCGGAAACCTAGTGTATCGTCTTGCATTGCCGCCAAGATTGGCGCAAGTGCATGACGTCTTTCACGTGTCGATGTTAAGGAAGTACGAGCTCGACTCCGACCCACGTGCTCAATTTCGAGGAATTGGACGTGGATGACCGTGTGTCATACGTTGAAAGCCCGGTTCAGATTGTTGATCGTAAAGAGTAAGTTCTGCGTACAAAGACCATTCCATTGGTTAAAGTGGTTTGGCAACACCACGATGATCGAAGGAGCGACTTGGGAGACTAAAGAATCGATGAGACAATTATACCCCCGCCTTTTTTTTTTTATTAAAGTATAATGGTTTAAATTTTGAGGACGGAATTTTTATAAGAGGGGAAGAGTTGTGACATCCTGAAATTCGACCCCGTTTCGATAAAGTGAAATGGGCATTTCGTCGATGTGCTTAGGGTCCTTTTTCTCTGAGCTGATTACTCACGAGTTAACTAACCTATTGAGTGAAGCCGTTAAGGGACGTATTTGCAGTAAAATCCCTAAAAGCTACTCAATTTGTTGGATTGGACTAAAATCGCGTTTGATCAATTTTTAACCACGGAATTGAACTCGATTTCTGGAATCGAATTTTAAGCGCATTATAATTCTTATTTTTCAGACATTGTCTCATCGTTCATCAATTTATTGATGAGTCCGAAATTTCAAGAAAGAAATTATCGGAAGAAAAATTGAAGCCGAAAAGAAATAAAAAGGGAAAGAGAAAAGAAAAGAAAAAATAAGAATAAGGCTATTTCTTTTTCTCTCTCTCCCTCTCTCTTCTTTTCTCTCTTTTCTCTCTTTTTCTTTCTCTCTTCTCTCTCCTCTCCCCTCCCCTTCGTGCGGACAGCTCTCGTTCCCCCCACCGACTCTCTCTCTCTCTTCTTTGATCGGTCAAGCCTCATCTACTTCTCTCTTTCCTCTATCTCTCTCTCTCTCTCTCTCAACTCTCCCTCTCCTTCCCCTGTTCGCTCGGCACCCAGCGAACCAGAAGCAAAAAACGGCACGAAGACAGGAGCCTCTCGCGCTCCGCCATCCGCGCGCCGCTCGCGCCTGGCTGTCCACCGCTCACCATTCATCTTCGTCTCTCCCTTGCGTCCCTCAGCCACTGCCGCTCGCCCTCTTTCTCCCCCTCGGCCTACTGCCCAACGTCCCAGCAGATTTGGAAGGATGCCAGAGCAGAAGCTGCAGCTCGCCGTCGCCGCCGCACGCCGCTGGGCCACCATTTGTACCAATCACACGATGCCGCACGTTTAACCGTCGCCCCTCACGCCCAGGCGTTCCTCCCCGCGCGATCCGGCCCACGCCGCCCTTGCCCGGCTCGTCCGGCCACCACCTCCGTCCGCCGACCAGCTCCATCTCCGGCCACCGTTTGGACCGCTGGAGCTCCCCTCGCCCTTCGCCGGCCTCCCTTCGCCGTCCTAGCCGCCGAATCAGCCTCGGCCAGGCCAAACCAGCAACTCACGAAGTGGGTATCCAGCCGGTTCTGGGTCGTTTTGGGCCGTTTCCGGGCCCCGAACTCGAGCCGTGCTTTGGGAAGAATTGTTCTTCGTGTCGCCCTCGTCGGATTGATCTGATTTGCACGCGATTTGGTAAGTAATCTCGCTAATCTCGGATTAGTTGGGTAATTATGCTTAAGGTTGGTTTAGTTTTAATTAATTATGTTTAGGTTGTTAGATTAGAATAAATTAGCAATTATTAGTCAATTGTGATGCGATTTAAATAAATTGATTGCGCAATTAGCAAATAGACGTGGTCTACTAATTATTGAAAGCATCTCGGGAATTTTCCGACCCCTAATCGGGCTTCAATTTGGCGATTCGGGCCTAAGTTGGATTTTTGGCATTTAAATATTATTTTTCAGAATTAATTAATTAATTAATTATTTTCCGAAAATTCAACTGGGATGACCAGTGATCGGAATATTATGCTGATGACTGTGGTGAAGTCCGTTTATTCAATCGGGCTTTATTTTGAGCTAAATTGAAATTTTAAAATTAATTATTTAATTTTTGAAATTAATTAATTAATTAATTATTTTTCGAAAATTCAACTGTGATGGCCCGTGACCGGAAATTTATGCTGATGACCATGGTGCAGTCCGTTTATTTAATTGGGCCTTATTTTGAGCTACAAAGAATTTTTAATATTTAATAGTTAATTTTTGAAATTAATTAATTAATTATTTATTTTTCAGAAATTAAGATTGAGATGGCCAACGACCAAAATCTCATGCTGATTGTCGTGGCGTAGTTGGTTTATTTATTTGAGCTTTTGTTGACACCTAATTTTGAAAAAATAAAATTGCATTTTGAACAAATAAAAAGAAAGATGAAAATGGGGGAAATTGATTTGATTGAAGTATGCAAGGAAATATGGAATTCCGACGGATGTCCGGGTTTTGTTAAATGCAGCAACAATTTTAAAATCAGGCGAACAAATGGCAAGGATTTTGATAAAATGGAAGGAATCAATGCAAAATCGAGCTGATTGCGAAATCATGCTACGATTTGTATCCATGATTTAATGCAACAGAAGATGGAAGTTTAAATTTTTCCATAGAAAGCGGCCGATCGGAATCACTATAAAAAAGGGTTGACCTGCATAGTATTCGGAGAACGGATTCAGAAAAATTTTCAGAGCAAAAAGTGAGAGCAATTCTTTCGTTTCGTTAGAATTCGAAATTCAAAAAAAAAAAAAGAGAGAGTTCTTTTGTCTTTGCTTTCGAGAAAAAAAAAAAAGAGGTCAAGAAAAGAAAAGAGGGGAAAGAAAAAAAAAGGAACATTTTCCTTCGTTAAAGGGTGGCAGCTCCTTTTCTTCTCTGATTGAAGTACAAAGAAAAGAAAAAAGAAAAGTCAGCAAGAGGAGACGTGGGAAGTGACATAAGATAAAAAAAAAAAAAAAAAAAGAAAGGAAAAGGAACTGTTCATCTTCTTCGGAAAGTCCCTCACCGGTGTCCACTGTTACTTGTCTCCTCCATTCGCCGACGCCCACGAATTCGCACCCGACGTCTTCTGCTCTAGCCGCGACTCGCGCAAACCACGAGCACCACCACCGCTTCACGCCCCGTGTTGCCGCGCTTCACCCGCGACCTGCTGCTGCCCAGCCGACACCGGAGTTCCGAAACTTGCCGCTTCCGATCTCACCGCATCAGCAACACCGGATGCCGGGCGCCTCGACGACTGCGCTCCGCCCTCGCCGATGCCGTGCCGCTGCAACACCCCCGCTCCGCCCGCGACGCCGCTCGTCGATCTCCGAGCTTTGCCGCGCCTCCGTACCGCCACCTCGCTGGTTCGCTTGCCTCCGCCACGCCGCACCTCGCCCGCTTACGACGTCCGCACCTCCAACGCCCCCGCTGCTTCCCCCTCGCGTTCGTGTTGCGCCTCTTCCACCGCACCGCGCTGTGCCGCTCCGCCGGACTCGCCACCCTTGCACCGCCGGTCCCCTCGCGCCATCGCGTTGCCACGCGCGCGAGTCCCGACGCTTGTCACTATCCGTTCAGCACCCCACCAACGCTGCTGCAAATCTCCTCCTTTAGGTAGTTTATTTTTTTAGTTTTATTTTTATTTCTCTCTTTTACCTATTTTATGTTATTTCATTGTGTTTTGAATTTTGTTATTATTGTTTAAGTTAGAACATGGTTTTTCAATGTTAATATTTGTGAATTTAGTATGCATTATCCATAGGGATTTTGTCCAAAATTAATATAATTATTAATTTGATCCGAGAGACGTCGGATCATTTTTCTAATTATTTCTAATTTTTTGGGCTTTTTGGTAGAATCTTAATTGTTAAAATCATAATAATTATTTAATTTGGTCCGTAAGACTTCGGACTAGATTTTTTAATTATTTTAAGTTGTTGTGATGATTAGGGTTAGAATAATTGTTAATTTAACCTGTGAGACGTCAGGTTATTTTTTCAATTATTTTGATCCTTTATTTAGTGATTATATTAATTGTTTAGATTTAATCCTTGCTTAACAATTATTCAACTTTAAAAAAAAACTAAAAAGAAGCTAAAAAAATCAAAAAATTCAAAAAATTCAAAAAATTTGCATGAGCATATAGGACATTAAGGTTTAATATAATAGACACGTAGGTTTAATTAATCAAATTTTTAGGATTATATTTCTAGGATTGCACTTTTAGATAATATTTTTAGGACTACATTTTTAGATATTTTAAAAGAAATGAGTTAGGATTAGACTTAAATAGCCTTTTTAGAGTCTTAGATATAATTGGCACATTTTCATATTCTCATCCTCTTTTTTAAAATAAAAAAAATAATTTTCTAAGACAGGATAGGGTTTAAGTCAAATTAATCCCTAGAATAAATTAGAAAATTATCCCTTTTTAGATAAATTAATTAGGATCTTTATAAATTCTGAATTTCAATAAAAAAATCCAAAAATGCTAGGTGTATGTTAACTAGTTTGCATAATAGGATTATTTAAATCAGAGCTTGTTAATTAGTGAAATTAGGTCATGAGGTGCATAATAATTAGTTTGCATAATAGACCCATTTAATTAGAATTTTCATATTAATAGGATTAAGTCATTTAGTTTAAAAATGTATTTTTATAAAAGAACTCCAATTTTTAAGAAAATAAAAAAAAATGATTGCTTGCTTTGTGTAATGCAATTTATTTATTTGAATGTTTTAAATAATGGATGAGCACCCGTGTGGTCACCACATTTGCATGATAGTAATTTAGGTTAAAATAAATCAGCTGCTTGCAAAAACATTTTGAAAAATTAAAAAAGAAATGGTGCCGAAAGGGCATTAGAAAATTCTAGTGTAACCAAGTCCCTGTACCCTTAGTCTCTGGTTCGTAGGAGTAAAATAAATCTCCATTTATTTTACTTAGGTGTCTAATCGACCTACCATAAACCGATTAGTGGCGACTCCTAGTTAATAACCTCTTGCATATTTAAAAATTTTAGACTTAAGTCGCGAGTTGGTGTGGGCTTGGGAGAGCCCGAGCTAAGTTGAAAAGCTTAGCGAGTCCATTAACCTAGTTTTAGGTGGTGCGCCCAAAAAATAGGTCGCGACAGCTTTGAATTGTGCCAAATTGATTTAATTGTGGATATTTAGGATATGTTCCTAAATTGATTATTTGGGTAAATTGAGTACGAATTAAGGTTGTGGATAATTACTTTAGAAATGGAATGAATCATCATGAAAGGCACGTGGCTCGGAGAATAGTACATCATCTTGGAGAATGCACGTGGCTCGGTGATTTGGTATATCGCTTCGGAGAATGCACGTGGCTCGATGATTAGTACGTCGCCTTGGAGAATGCACGGGGCTTGATGATTAGATATGTCACCTCGGAGAATGCACATGGCTTGGTGACGAAGTATGTCGCCTTGGAAAATGCATGTGGCTCGGTGATTGGTTCTATCAGTTAGGACTGAATAGCAATTTATTATCAGCTTTGAGTGAGCATATGGTATACTATATTGGCCTTCGGGCGATATGTCAACTTTGGGTGAGCAGTATACCTTATTATCAGCTTTTGGCGAGCTATGCTATCTATTTATCAGCTTTGGGTGAGCAGTCCTGATTTGATAGGACTTTATAGATAGTATTAAATATGCCGACCAAGCATGGGTTGTGATGACATGTAATCGACTAGGTCGATTGATCATTACTTTGATTTGATGTCGTGAATTGATTGACTGATTGGAAATGACCATGAGTGGTCTTGTTGGCATGTAATCGACTAGGTCGATTTGATCAATACTTTGATATGTGATTTGATTGGTTGTGCATTGAGATATTTGAAGTATATGTATATAACCTTGAATTGCAGGTTGAGACTGATGCCAAGGTACATCTTCTGCCTTGTGCGTGTATAGGCAGCTTATAGTATAATGGTTTACTAATCGGGCTTAGTGGGGTAGAACTCGCTGAGACGTAGTCTCATCCCAGTTTGGGGAAAAACATTTCAGGATCCCGATGAGGAGCTAAGGAGGAGGAGTCTGGGAAGGAAATCTCGGAGGTGAAACTTAAGGAGAAGGACTTTTTGAAAGAAGAGGATATTACTGAGAGGGGCCTTGAGTATGGCCCGGATGGCTGAGAGTTTGTCTTATTTTGAGATCTCCTTTTTGATGTGATTAAAGTTTAGAGTAAAAACTTGTAGAGTGCTCTGGTTTGTGTTTTGTATAAAAGTTTGGTTATAAATTTCAATATGAAAAATATGGCCCTGCTACCACCCATCGGGGTGGCGTGGATGGTAGGATTCTTATTATCCACCGCGGAGAACAGAGTTCGAATCCCTTGCGAAGCAGGGGGGCTGAAGTGTCACATGATGCCTTGCCCGGGGTGCGTGGGTGGTGGTTTCCTGCGTGCCTCCCCAGGGTTTACTCTCCGGCTGCCGGCCGTGCGGGGGTTCCCTGGGTCATCAAAAAAAAAAATTTGGCCCTACTTTTCTATCCCATCGTTTTATTGTCTGGGGATTTTAATTGCTTCCGCATGTGCTTAATAAATGAAAGGGTCGGCGATACATTGTCCTGGGATATCGCATTATAAAATCGACCAAGGTAGAAGGATGTGTGCGTGTCCGAGGATCGGGGCGTGACATTTTTCGATCTAGATGAATTGTACCACAACACCTTGAAGTTTGAAGATAATTTTATTGTGTCTGTATGGGGAAAGGAACAGTGACAATTCATCCAAAAGGGACATCAGTATAGACCATCTCAAATGTACTGTATGTCTTTGAATTGAAGACTAATATGCTAAGTGTTGGTCAATTGCAAGAGAAGGGATATAAAATCTCTACCAAAGGTGGGATTTCTAGAATCCAAGATGAGAAATTGGGTTTAATTGCCCAAATCAAAATGACGGGCAATCGGATGTTTCCACTATATCTCCACAATACTACAAATTCATGTTTCTCTGCAAGATTGAAGGAGGTAGCTTGGCACACTAGGCAGTTGAGTTCTCCTCTTAGTACACCAAGGATCCCGGATCCGACGGACTCGAGTCCATCACCAAACCACCAGGAGGATCTGCAGTGCCTTTCCCAAAAACAACCTCCAACACAAACCGAGGTACCTTAGATTCCAGTATGGGGCATATCTCTGTCTATTCCGCTCTCGATAGTACCATGATCGATAATGATGGGGCACCTAGTGGGATAGACCCATATCAACCCAGACCACGGACTGCATGAGTGTGTATTCCCATCCCCTAGGGTCCTTATGCATCAGAATATAAGTTACCCGTTCCCTGATTTGCTTCGGTCTTCCAAAATGCTCGGGAGGAGCTGCCAGATAAGAACCTAAAAATTGTTATGCCACAACGAGGTGAGACGATGTCCTAATAAGTTTACCCCCTAAGACCCAACTAGGATGGAAATACGCCCCAAGGGCTGCCTAAGCACAAACACGAGTTATATGACTTACTTTGGCCTCAATCCCTTCCTACAAGTCAACACAATTCATAAATTTATTGAATCACATTATCACATCAAATCATCACAACAAATCAAATTATCGATCAATCGACTCAGTCGATTCCATGTTAGCAAGACCATCACACGGTCAATCCAATTAATACTATCTATAAGTCCGATTTTATCCAAGACTACTCACCGAAAGCTGAAAATAAATAGTATAACTCACTCAAAGCTGATAATATAGTATATTGCTTACCCAAAGCTAAGATATTAGAGCCCTTAGGTCGATATAGTATACTAATAATGCTCATCAAAAGCTGACAAAGTATACTGCCCATCCAAAGCTGACATATCAAGGTCCGTAAACTGATATAATATACCCCTAATACTCACCTAAAGCTGATAAAATATACTGCTAACCCAAAACTGATATATCACAGCCCATAGATTGATATAATATACTTGTTCTCACCATTTGAGAATGCTTCAATTTTTATCATTTCTAATAAAAATATTTGTGTGTGGGTAAACACAATCAGCCTTGGCCAAACTACAATATTTTCTTTTTTTTATAAGTCCCACTATTTAATATGGTCCACAAAAATATTTTTGGCGCTGTAAACCTATGCCTAATTATTTTCCAATCAATTATTGAAGATAATAAATTTTGGGATAAATACCCCAAAATCACAAATACACTCAATTTGCACAAAATAGCAGTCAAATAAATAAATCAATCACACCACTGCAATCAACACAAAATTTCGGTCACCAACTATTCCGATCTAATTTTCGAAAAATAATAATTAATGAAATAATTATGGAAATAATTAATAAATGCAATTAAATAGAACTTAGGCCCATAAAGCCTAATTAAAAGCCAAGATAGGTTCGGAAAAATCATGAACCTCACTAAATAAATACTACGGCATAATTACTTGCTAATTGCACTAATTTAACCACCTAACATGCATTAAGGATTAACTAATTCACTAATCCATTCTAATTAACTACCTAATCCCTAGCTTAGCCTAAACTAAACAATCCTTAAGTGTCGTTAACTCACTAAGCAGGGATTAGTGAGTTAAATTCACTAGATTGACGATTTGCTCGGATCAAAATGACGGGGACATGACAAGGATCATTAACAAACTCCAAAGCCGGTGCGTCTTTCGAGGTCCAGAAGGCCACAAAAATGGGCCAAACAGTGGCTAGAAAACCCAGGCTGTTCGATTCTGGTTAGGGCCAAGAGAGGCTAGACTAGTCGGCTTGAAGCAGTGAGGATGGACAACGGGGGCTGCAACAGCTTGGACAGGCGTGCAAATGGGTAGACGGGTGGCTCCAGTGATGTGCGGCTACTTGGCGACTCTGGGCAACTGCGAGCAAGGGCAGAACGAGCAGCTGAAGGCCCGGGACCGGCAGGACGCTTGCGATAGCGTGCGGGCGAACGAGTGGCTGTGATGGACGGACAGTGGCTCCAAGTGATTGGACGGGCAGAGAAGGGCGAGTTGCTCGGTTTTTGGGTTTGCTGGAGTTTGAACAGCAAGGAGAAAGAGAGGGGGGTCGACCATGAGGAGGAAGGAGAAGGAGAGGGGACCGGCTGGATTGGGGGGACCATCTTGGTCTCTCTCTCATCTCTTTGTCCCCTAGGCTGGTCCCACTTTGCTTGCTGTACTCCACAATTGATTCCCAGCCACCAACTCCCCTTCTAAAAGCCTTGAAGAGGTCTAAAAGTTGGGTCTATGGGGGGCATATGAATTTGTACCCATTTGGCCCATATTGGACTTCAATTCTCCCTTGAATCAATTCGATTTGGCTTCTATAAATTCTCATATCAAATTCTCAATCAAATTGATATTTTTCCTCACTAATTAAACCTACTTACACAATCAAAAATGGTCCTCTGAATTTTCCAGTCGAAAATGGCCTTATCTCGACTTTTCGCTAAAAATCTCGATTTACAGAAAAATCTTCGGAGATTGAGTTGAATTCCTAAAATAACTTGTAACATGACAAAACTTTCAATTTCTGAAATCGCATTCAAATTCGCGGTTAATTTTAATTTGGCGCAATTTTAGCGTAAGTTAATCTACCGGGTAGCTTTCAGAAATTTTTAGTGCAAATAACCCGTGATCAATTTTCTTCGAGCCACAATGAATCTCTTCGACACAATGGCGACTCTCGGTGGTCGTGAAAATCTCGAGATTTCAAATACGGACATAGGATACTAAAACAACTAAAAAAATTGGTCTAGTGCTGATTGACGAGAATTTTGCAATTTAGTGGAATCACCCACATCTAACCACACATCTTAGTCAAACTGACTTATCTCTGATCCCTAGTCGATCTTTCATTTCTTTGCAAATGATCACGGTCGAGTAGCCGATTCCTGGTCGAATTCTCAAGTCTATTGCATTAAAATCTCTTAATGACTTCCTTAGTCTAATTATCTCATAAGTGATCAACTTTGAGAATAGCACTATCGACACATCGATGAAATGCCCAATTTATTCAATTGAAAACATGATTAAAAATCCAGGATGTCACAGGAGTCAAATGTGTTTTTCTTGACAGTAGTGATCAATCAAAAGCCTATAAGTTTTATGATCCTATAACCAAGAAAATCATCATCAACCATGATGTGATTTTTGAAGAAGAACAAACCCGGCCGTGGGGTGAGCAAGGTGTTTGTAAGCGAATTCCAATGAATTTTGAAGATGAAGATGAAGATGAGTTGGTGTAGCAACCCCATGATATCCTAGAATTTCAATTCTGCTTTCAATTGAATAAATCGGACATTTTATCGACGTGCCTATAGTGCTATTCTCAGAGCTAATCACTTGTGAGATAACTAAACTATCTGGGGAAGTCATTAAGAGATTTTAAGACAAATAGACTTAAGGATTTGATTAGGAATCGGCTATTCGACCGTGCTCATCTGTCAAGATCATTATGGCACAGTTAAAAATCGATTAGAGATCAGAGATAGATCGGTTTGATCAAGATATGTGGTTAAACATGGATGATCCCACTAAATTACAAAATTTTCATCAATCGGCACTAGATTGATTTTTCTGTCATTTTGGTACCCTGTGTCCATATTTGAAATCTCAAAATTTTCACGACCACCAAAAGTTGCCAATGTGTCGAAGGGGTTCATTATGAATCGAAGAAAATCGGCCATGGGTCATTTGCACTAAAAAGTTTTGAAAGCTATCCGGTAGCCAAGGTTATGCTAAAATTGCACCAAATTGAAATTAACCGTGAATTTGAATCCGATTTCAAAAATTAAAAGTTCTGTCATGTCACAGGTCATTTTAGGAACGTTGACTCAGCTTCCGAAAATTTTTCTGCAAACCAAGACTTTTTGGGAAAAAATCGTCATAGGATTGTTTTTGTCCAGAAAATGTCAGGGACCTTTTTGGTCACGCAATTGGGATGCAAGTAGGATCAATTGGTGAGGAAAAATGCCAATTTGATTGAAGGTTTGACAATTGAATTTATAGAGGCTGATTGGTGTTGATCCAAAGAGGAATTAAGGTCCAATTGAGGGGAAATTCTTGCAAATTCGTAGCCCCCCACCACTCATGATTTATGGATCCTTTCAAGGCTTCTAGAAGGGGCATATTGGGCTAAAAACTTGTTGTGGACACCAGCTGGGTTTGGTGGAACCCTCAAGGGAGACAAAAGAGATAGAAATGAGCCAAGTAGTCCCTTTGCCTCTTCCTCCCTCTCTCCTTTACCCTATCGTCGGCCAGCCCCTTTCTTCTTCTCCATTTTGCTGTTTGAAGTCTAGAAAACACAAAGAAGACGAGCAGGAAGCCAGCAACCTGCCAAGACCCACTGATGCCATTTACTGCTCGCCAGAGCCACTCGCGACGCCATCGCTCGCCCGCGTATGTCCCTCCGCCTCTACACCGTCTAGCCACATCGTCTCCACTCGTCCCCGCCTCCAGCAGGCTACCGAGGATGCTTAGGCCGCCATAGACCATTGCCGGAGCTTCCACCGCCATCGCCTGGACCGGTTCAGCCCATCTCAGCCCACCTCAGTCCGTCTCCACTTCAACGGGACACTAGCCATCCATTTCAACCTTCAACCAGCACCGAATAGAGACAAAACCGAGTGGGTCTTGTCGTTGTTGTCTTAGCCTGCTTTGGTGCTTTCTAGACCTCGGTTGGCAAGCCCGATTTGGAGATAGTTGATCATTGCCTCGTTCGTCGATTTGATCCGAGCGGATCAATTAACAAGTGATTTTAATTCACTAATCATTGCTTAGTAGGTTAATGACGTTTAAGGGTTGATTAGTTTAAGTTAAGTATGGATTATGTGGATAGTTAGATTAGATTAGCAATTTAATTAATTGTGATTGCATATTAGGTGGTTAGAGTAGTGTAGTTAGAGCCTAGACAAGCTCTAGTATTTATCTAGAGTAGTTCGAAAATTTTCTAGACTCATCTTGGCTTCCAATTAGGTTTTACGGGCCTAAGTTGCTATTTATTGCATTTAATAATTATTTTCCATAATTATTTAATGAATTATTTATTTTCCAAAAATCAGATTGGGATAGTTAATAACCGGAATTTCATGCTGATTGTAGTGGTACTTTCTATTTATTTAATTGAGTACCAGATTATGCAATTTGAGTGTGAGTGGTGATTATGGGTCATTATTTTAAAAATGGACAACTTTGGTAATTGATTGGAAAATAGCCGCGTGAGATTGTGAGTTAGATTAAGAAAACCGTTGAAGTATGGTTATGCCCATTGGACCATGATTTACCACCGAACTTGGAATCGGTTTTGCTTGTGGGGCCGTAATTACCACTTAATCTAGATTATGCTTGTGGGGCCGTGATTACCATTAAATCTAGATTATGCCTATGGGGCCGTGAATACCACTAAATCTAGATTATGCATGTGGAGCCATGATAATCGCTAAATCTAGATTATGCTTGTGGGGCTGTGATTGCCACTAAATCTAGATTATGCCTGTGGGGCTGTGATTACCACCTAACCTAAATTGAAGGATAGAAATGGATGAAGAAATTGCAGCTACTGAGAGGAATAACATTTGGGAGTTGACAGATTTCCAATAGGACACAAGTCAAGTGGGTGTATAAAACAAAATTGAACAAGCATAGCGAAGTTGACAGTTTGCTTGGTGGCAAAAGGCTACATGCAAGAATTTGGAGTGCACTACAAAGAAGTATCTGCACCTATAGCAGAACTTTGACACAATCAGATTGGTGATTGCACTAGTAGCACGTAATTCATGGCCTATCTTCCAATTGGAAGTGAAGTCAGCATTCTTGCATGGTGACCTCCAAGAAAAGGTATTTGTTGATCAACTTTTTGGTTCTATGAAGCTTGGTAGCGACCATAAAGTTTATAGATTGAAAAAGGCACTATATGAGTTAAAACAAGCTCCTGAGCTTGGTATAGTCGCATTGATGCCTATTTTTTAAAGGAAGGATTTGGAAAATGTCCATATGAGCATGTACTCTTTATTAAAATTGGTGATGATGGAAAGTTGCTCCTTGTATGCTTATATGTGGATGATCTTATTTTTATTAGGAATGATAGTGCCATGTTTGACAAATTTAAGAAGTCTAAAATGGAAGAATTTGAACTGACTAATCTTGGATTGATGCATTTGTTGGAGAAATCTTTCCAGAATATTTTGAAGCTGACAAAACGTTTCTTTTAGTCTAGTCTGGATATCTACAGATTGTCTAGTTTAAAGTCTGAAGACTCTCTGATCTCCAGACTCAAGATTCAAGACTCAAGATTCAAGACTAAAAACTCAAGACTATTCTCATTGACGGTCTTTCTGATCCAGTGACAAAGGAAATCCAGAGCCGGAGTATATGGTTGAGGATTTAATACTATCCTCTGGAGAAGATCTTTTGGTTGGATACCTAAAGGGTGGGAAGCATTCACTTCGTTTCACACCATGCATCTAGATCAAGATCGCTTCGAGGAAGCTCGAGCTTTTAACCGTAGAGATGGCAGGTATTGCCCTGTCCTTCTCTCTGCTACTGCGGATCTTGGCTCGACCTTGAAAAAAATGATCTATCTTCAATTGACTGATCGTTAACTATGAATTATATGCAGAGTAATTCTGGCTCGCCAACCCCTGGAAACATCTTTACGCCATTCGAAGGACGGCCTTGACTCTGTCCCGCATGGGAGCTAGCTAGAGTAGAGACATCGTATTCCTTCACCAACTAGTTACTTGCTTCAGGTACTAAATACGGCACCCCTCTTTGCCTACATTTCTTTTCCCCTCAAGCGAAAATGAAGGTTAACGATGGCAAACTCACTCTTCATTTCACGTGACAGTTGGGTGCCAGCGGAAGAAGATAAGTTATTTTCTTCTCGACAACGTGATTGCAGAAGCCGTACCCCTTCTATGTTCGTCGATGCGACGCGTTGGGGCAATGTACTTAGTGGGGAGCAAAACTGTCCTGGGTGCGAATGGGCGAAGCTAGTGGTTTAGAATAGAAGATGTAAGGGGGGATACAATTTATTGGATCCGATAAAAATCAAGTCACTTATAATGTAACATAGCAAGCAACTCTTGAGATTATTTCGTTCATTCGATCTGGCTCGCCGCTGAGAGCAATAGCCACTATTTACAATGCACGTGCATTTGGGGGGAGGGGGAGGGAGAGGGAGAGAGGAGTTGTGGTGATGATTCTTGAAGCACTAGCAAACATGAATATCAAACCTTCTTTCTTTTTTTGGTGGAGTAATGAATATCTTATCTATCTACCCTCGTTAGTGCCTGGATTTTGCCCCTAAAAATCCTACTTCCGCTTTTATGTTGCCACATGTGAGAAGCAAATATGACTTTATTCAACCAAACTCGGTCGACTGCATCGATCAAGCATTTAAGCCCCGGAGAGATTTCTTTATTTCCAAAATCCCAAAGACAATCAATCTGAATGGAATATGCACGCAGAGAAGAATGCAGGAAGGAACGGGGTAAAGGACAAAGATTATGGCCAAGTGCTCTCCATCGCGTAGTTTTGTCTTGATTAGTTCTATTAGGAAAAATCAAATTGCTCAAAAGATAGACGGGTCACGCTTAGACCTCACTAAAAATATGAATTTCATATCCCATGGAAGAATCATCTACAGTTAACTGCGCTTTTACTAGCGGCCTAGGGTATAGGCCATGTAGACACCTACAGAGCAAGATGAGGGGCATCACTCCCTTTGAGATTTCGAATTGTCATGTGGGTCGCCGAGATGCTTCCAAGCAATTCTAGCAAAGAACACACGCTACTGCTTCTCCTTGCTGCTTATTGCTTCTTCGGTGAGTTTGACCGTCTTCGAGTTGTCGCTGTTGACAAGGGAAAGTTTCTCAAGGGAGGATCTCATTCGAGAGATGTGGTTGTCTTGAATGAGAGAATTCTTGTTCGATGTTTGCTCTTTCATTATCGATCGAGTATACCTTCATAGCTAGACAGATATAGAATGTATAGATGAATGCAAAGTGTCCAACTCCACTCCCGCAAAATGGTCTGCATAACTGCAAAAATATCCAACATAGCAAAACAATGCTGCATTCGAGTATTTGGAAGAAGTGTTAAATTTAAGTTTGTCCTCCAATGAGGTGAACTTTACAGATGATTCTTATGGGAAAAATAATTTAGCAACTTTAGTTCCAGGGGACAAGGCACATAGTTAGGGCCATTAGATCAATTAACAATTGGCAAGCTGTTTGCAATATCAGAAGCTGGGTTGGAAGCTGAAGATTACATTGCCTTAAAGCGGGATATTAAAAGCATGTGCATCTTGTAGTTAAATAGAGATGTGAAGCCTATTTTTAATAGACTTACTTTATTTTATCTCAAATAATGTTCGGACCAGATTTAGGACAATACCTAAAGTTCGTGCTTTTTTTTTTTTTAGACAAAATAAAGTTCGGGCCAAATTAGGGATAACACCTAAAGTTCGTGCTTTTTTTTAGACAAAATAAAGTTCGGGTCAAATTTGGGACAACACCTAAAGTTTGTGCTTTTTTTTTTTTTTTTTTATAGAATTGACCCCAAAAAATGTGATTCATAAATACAAAAGGCTACAAATCAACTCAACAGGTATAATTGCAGATAACCAACTAGTGACCATGACATATTGGTAGCAAATGGAACTGAGATTTGAGCAATTTATCTCTGTGATCTCAATCAACAATACAATTAATGACTCGGAATTAAACTTGATAGGGCTAGTATGAGCATCTAGAGGGGCATGAATAGGTGATCAAAGAAATTTTTATGAATCTTTAACAAAATTAATTTTTAAGCGTAACAAGTTGAAGGTGTAAAGAACTAAAAGCAGAAGTATGAAGTTGCAATTTAAAAGTAAGGAGATAAGGGAAAGAGAATTGAGACACAAAGTTTATAGCGGTTCGGCTTAGACCAAGCCTACGTCACCGGCTGGATTCCACTATGAATCAAAAGAGATTTTACAGTCTCACGTCCTTGATTTCACATTGTAGAGACTCTACTACACTTCCTCATGATTTTACAAGTATTTAATTTATCTTTTGAATACAAGAAAAGCTCAACAATTGAAATAATGAAGAACTAGGAGCTTCAGGCTTTGGAATTTTTCTTTCAGCAACACACTCGAATAACTTGAGCATCCTCCTTATATACTCTTTCATGCTTTCATAACCGTTGGCACCTTCCAAAGGAGTTCTTCCAATCAACCCGTTGGACAGAATCAATTAGGAAAATCTCGAGTTATTTAAGGAATGTAATGATAGCCCATCAATCATGCTCGCTTATACAATCAGGATCTAGATTTCCATAAGTAGAACCTTCTAAGTATACTTCGTCAATCAACGGATCTAACATACTCGAATTAATTTCAATACGAATAATAGATCTCGAGGTGCATCTCTAGTTGTGAGATCTTCTTCAACCGCACGAACCAAATCTTTAAAGATGTACTTGCATCTGGATAAGTCTTCTTCAATGGATAATACTTTCCTTCGTCGGTCTGGAAACTATCAATGAGAGCAGACTTTAAATCTTGAGTTTGGAGGTCTTTAGACTTTGACGATAGAGTTTGCAAGTCTTTAGACTAGACTGATGGAAACATTTTGTCAACTTCAAAACAGATAAGGAAGTTTTCGCCAACAAAACTAACTAGATGCATGCCAGTCTTTTGCTAGGGCATCCAAGGTTAGTAGTTTAAGATGACATTTAGTCTTCGAGCAATGCCTGTCCTGTGTTTTCTTCTCCAACTTTAGATTTAACAAAGAAAAGGAAGTGACATAATGAATATGGCTAGGCTCCATTTTCCGCAGAGATTTCTAATTGTCTTGATGTAAACTTCCATTCGATTAATTCTAGATATTACCAAATGTACCAATCATCATCTGTAATATTAAGTGATGCTTGGCTACTTCTGTCACTCTTAAATGCATGTTATCTCTAGCCTCATCAAGAATTCTTAATATGGATGTATGATTTGGTTTATGTGCAAAAATGCTTTATTCTTTATATGTTTCTTTTTCTTATGAGACATAGATGCCATTGAGATCAACTCATTCAACCATTGTTTGCCCTTGAATACAAGAAAAGAAGATCAAGCACGACTTGAACGTGAGTTTGTCTTACTTAATTAGGATGTGCATCCAAAATATTACCGAATTCTGGACAGGCATCAAATGTCATTGTGCACTTAATAAAAGTGTTGGGTCTCTATTGATAGGGCTAGTAAGGACACATAGAGGGGAGTGAATAGGTGTTCTAGTAAGTTTATGCTAGACTTTTAACAAGTTAACTCATCTTTCGAGAATAACGAATTGTATATGTAAAAGACTATAAGCAGTTAGATAAAGCTATGAATTAAAGCAAGGAGTATAGGAAAAGAGAATTGAAACACAGGGTTTATAGTAGTTCGGCTTAGACCAAGCCTACATCCACTCTCCCGCACTGACAACCTACTGGCTGAATTTCACTATGAACCAAAAAAGATTTTTACAATCTTACGTCTTTGATTCCACAGTGTAGAAACTACACTTCCTCAAGATTTCACAAGTGTTTAATCTCTCTTTTAAGTAAAACTTAAGCTCAACAATTGAGAAAGCAAAGAACTAAGAGTTTCAGACATTGGAATTTTTCTTTCACGCACACACTCAAACAACTTGAGCGGCTTCCTAATATACTTCTTCATGCCTCTATATCCGTTTGCACTTTCCAAAGGAGTTATTTCAATCTACACATTGGACATAATCAATTAAGGAGATCTCGAGTTGTTTAAGGAATGTAATGATAGCCTACCAATCCTACTCGCCCATACAATTAGGATATAGGTTTCCATAAGTAGAACCTTCCAAGTATACTTCACCTTTCAAAAGATCTTGATTATCCAAATTGATTCCAATAAGAATAATTGATCACAATGTGTTATCTCCACCTGTAAGATTTTCTTCAAACTGTACGAATCAAATCCTTAAAGATAAACTCGCATTTGGATAAGTCTTCTCTTCGTTGGTCAAGAAACTGCTAGTGTGGGTTGACTTTGAGTTTTGAGTCTTGCAGTCTTTAGACTTTGACGATAAAGTTTGGAGTTCATCATACTTTAATAATTGAGTCTTGAAGTCTTCGGATTAGACTGATGGAAATGTTTTGTTAGCTTCAAAATAGATAAAAAAAAGTTTTCTCCAACAATCTCCCCCATTTTTTATGGTAACAAAACTTTCCTGCATATTTGAATGCTTTTGATCTACAAAACAAAAGGTAAGAAGAATAAGATATCTCATAAAAGGTGAGTAGATTAGGACAAGAATAGTAATGATTCTACAACCATAGAAAACACAGTGGTCTTGCAAAATAATTATCCGTCCATTATCATTGTCACAGCCTAAGTTACTGTAAGCATCAAAAGATCAAATCAAATAGTCAAAAAGTCCAATCCACAACCAAACAAAAGATAAGTCCAAACCAATAGTCAAATCTGCACAAACTTTCTCCCCATTTTTGTCAACAGCAAAAAGTGGAGAACATAAAAAGAATTTGGATAAAATCAAGGTTGCTTGGGGATGCGAACGAGTTGGAAATCCCCCATAGACTTGACAGTTTCCTTCAGCTTCCTCAAATCCTCCTTCAGTTGGTCTAAATCCTCACCTTTTGCATTTGCTTGAACTTGAAGATTAAGGGCTTGTACTTGGTGGTGCAAAGAAACTGAAGTGGCTTTATGAGCATTCTACATGGTCTGAAATTCACATCCCAACCCATAAATCTGAGCTTTAATCTCTAGAAGAAGCTTGAGTAGTCTTTTAAAGTCTGATGAATTGTCAATTTGAGTACTTGCTTCAGCATGATCAAATTGTGGAGTATTAACTGATGATGGAACTTCAACATGTACATTCAAACTTGGAGATGAAGCCTCATTACCATCTTTAGGAAATTGAGGGGCATACACATCTTCTGGATCAGCAGGAGAACGGCTAACACCATCACTAGTAAAAGCAAGTGAAAAAGTACCTCTTTTATCAGCAGCTCCCCCTGTTTCAGTGCCTTCAGGTGGAGAAAAGTACTCTTCTTGCTCTTCTTCTTGTCCTTCTTCCTCTGCACGAGAATCACCATGATCCTCTTCTTCTTTTCTTCTTCTTCTTCTTCTTCTTCTTCTTCTTCTTCTTCCCTCATCGCTTCTTTCTCTACATCTCACTACTCTATCTCTTCTTTGTCTCAGTTCTCTCGATCCTCTGTCTCTGTAACAACACTCTATAAGTTCTTCAAAGCAAGAGCAAAGATAGTGATGTCATCCTCATCTTCGTTATGCTCCAAGATGAGTGCTCTCCTCTTCTTAGATGGTGTTGTCATAGGCTATTTGCCTTTCCTTTCTCTAGCTGCAGAGTCTTATCGTTATCGTGCCTTGACAGGGGTCTTCACCTTAATGCACTCCAAAGCCTTGTTTAGCTCCTTCAAACGCATCTTGGAAGCCATCTTCAGTCCCATTACCATTGGATCAATGGTTCGAACACACAGAATTTTGGGAGGCTGAATGTTAAGATGTCTGAAGAAACGAGAGACAAGAGCAGAATAAGAGAGTTATCCCTTGTCCTCTACCACTGTCCCATACATGTGCATAAGGATAGTGTGAAGTAGAGAGAACTTAAAACCAATGTTAATGGTGTACATCGGCTTTGCTTTAGAGTTTGAGACATCAGTCTTTGATGTGGATTTGGTTTTGAAGCAGTTAATGACAATCTTATGAAGTAAGATATTGAAGACATTCATCTTAGTGTAAGAAATCTGGCCTTTAGTAATTCTATCTCAAACAACCGCTATGGAAGCACAAGCAATAGACACACTGATTGGTTGGAAACTCCCTCTTTACAACCCAATCACATTAGCCATAGTGTCCACATCAACCACAAAATTCAGGTCTCTAACACTAAAGGAAAATCTATTCGCATCTAAAAAGGATAGATTGGAATAGAAATAAGTTGTAAGTTCCGGATGAATTGTTGGAGAAATCTTTCCAGAATATTTTGAAGCTGACAAAACGTTTCTATCAGTCTAGTCTGGATATTTGCAGATCGTCTAGTTTAAAGTCTGAAGACTCTCTGACTACCAGACTCAAGATTCAAGACTCAAGACTCAAGACTCAAGACTATTCTCATTGACAGTCTTTCTGATCCAGTGACGAAGGAAATCCAGAGCCGAAGTATATGGTTGAGGATTTAATCCTATCCTCTGGAGAAGATCTTTTTGGCTGGATAAGCATAACGGATTCTTTTGTAGATCAATTGAAGATCCGATGGTCGACGAAGCATTCTTGGAATGTTCTATTCTTGGAAACCAAGATCCTGATTGTATGGGCGAACATGATTGATGGGCTATCGTCAGGTTCCTTTTATAGCTCGAATGATCTCCTTGATTGATTCTGTCCAACGGGTAGATTGGAGGAATTCCTTTGGTAAATGCCAACGGTATGATGGCATAAAGGAGTATAAAAAGGAAGACATTCTAGTTGTGAAAGGACGTGATTTATAGAAAAATTCCAGAGTCTGAAGAACCTTGATTGTTAGTCGATACAGTTTGAGCGAAATTGTATACACAGAGAGTGTTTATACTTGGTGACACCTTGAGAGAGTGTGATAGATCATCTACACCTAGAAATCAAGGAAGATCAACACTGTAACATCTCTTTGTTCATAGTGGAATCCAGCCAATTGGCTGTCAGTGCAGAAGAGTGGACGTAGGCTTGAATCAAGCCGAACCACTATAAACCGCGTGTTCAATTCTCTCTTTCCTTTACTCGGTCTTACGATTGATTTTTAATTATTGCAAATCCTTCAATTTGTCTAAGTATTGTGCAATCTTCAAGAAAATTTTTATATACCTATTCACTCCCCTCTAGGTACTCGTACTAGCTATATCAATTGGTATCAGAGCCTGTGTTCTTACTTTATTTGAAGTGTTTTACTTCAGAGTAAAAGATCCATGGCTAGTATGCTAGCACCAGGGCTGGTGGAAGGGCAAAGCAATACCAGACCACCCTACTTTGATGGAAAGGATTACAACATCTGGAAAAACAAGATAAAAGCTTTTCTACGGTCAAAGGATCCTCTGGAATGGGACGTTGTGGAAAGAGGAATTACTCCTACTGCTACATCAGTATCCGAAAGAGGGAAAGAAACTGTTGATATCAGCGGAATGTCTCAAGAAGAGATAAACAAGAGACAAGCACTCGATGCAAAAGCAATTTACTCTTTATATTGTGCTTTGTCACCAACTGAATATAACAGAATATCTTCTTGTGTTACGGCAAAAGAAGTCGGGGACAGATTACATATCACTTATGAAGGGGCAGACCGAGTGAAGGAGACCAGAATTAACATTCTCCTTGGTCAATATGAAGCCTTCAAAATGAAACCAGGAGAATCTATAACCGACATGTTTAGCCATTTTACGAGATATTGTCAATGGCCTTGAAAATCAAGGACAGAAAATTTCGATCCTATGAAGGTGAACAAGCTACTGCGTGGACTCTCCAAAGATTGGAATCATATAAAGATTTCAATAAGAGAGACGCAAAGAATTATGCCATTATCTCGTAGACGAGCTGATTGGAACTCTTCGGTCTTACGAAGTTGAACGAATTAATGAAGACGAAGATCTAAGAGGTAAGAAATCCATTGCATTAAAATCTAATGATGATTCCGATGATACGAGACTACGAAGAAGATCGGACGATGAGGAGCTTGCTCTAATGATTAGAAGGCTCGAGAAAGCTGAATAGAAAAGGAAGAAGGTTTAACTCAAGGAAACAAAGTCTTCGGAAACAGCAAACCAAGTTTGTTGATAATGAGGAACCAAACAATGATGTAGTTTGCTTCGAATGTAAGAAAAAGGGACACATCAGACCCAATTGTCCTCTCCTGAAGAAGAAGAGAGGAAAAGCTGAAAAGTCTCGAAAAGCTCTCAAAGCCGAAACCTAGAGCGATACAGAGTGTGAAGAAAGTGACGAGGAATATGCCAACCTGTGTCTGATGACACAATCAGACTCAGACTCTGGATCAGACTTAGACAGTGAATTTGCGGTAAGTGATTATAAAATCCCCGTCAAAGTCTATAAATACATTGATGAATTATGTTTTAGTCTTAAGACTTCTCTCAAAAAGATTTCCGAACTTAAAAAGGAAAACTCATTTTTAAAACAAAAGGAAAATATTTTAGAAGAGAAAGTGAAAAGTTTAGACTTGAATGTTTCTACTCTTAAAGAGAATGAAGATAAACTTTCAAAAGAAAATGCTTTCTTAAAAACTGACTTATCAAATATTTCAAAGAAATTTTCAATAGGGTCTGAAAAACTTGAAAAAGTTCTTTCGGTCAAAGACCTTACTTCAATAAGTCTGGTCTAGGTATGACAGAAACGATCCCCTTGATTGATTTTCTGAAAGTAAAAGAAAGAATTAAGAAAAGACCGTCGAGAGAGGCTTACAAAAATCATTTCAAGAAAGTTTTTGTAAAGTCTGTAGGTCGAAATGCTCTAAGGTGTTCAAAGTGCAACAATCGGGATCATTTTGAAAAAGAGTGTCCTATGGTTTGGAAGCTGTTAAGAAAGTATGGCCTAATAATGCTCATTCTACTAACGCCAAAGGATTGGGTACCAAAGAAAGCTTGAGACTCTCTTTTGAATGCAGGTCTCTGTCAAAAGAAGGTAAAGTGGTATCTTGAGCGGATGCTCAAGACACATGACAGGAGACTCAAATTGCTTCATAAAGCTTATTCAAGTAAATGGTGGAAAAGTTTCATTTGGAGGAAACAGCAAAGGAAGCATTGTGGGATTTGGAATTGTGAAAATTGGAAATCTCACAATAATCAATGTCTCTCTAGTGGAAGGACTCAACTACAATCTTCTCAAAGCATTAGCCAATTGTGTGATACCTGGTTTCAAGATCTCCTTTCAAGAAGGCATATGTTCTGGAATTAGTAAAGACTCAACTTAGTCTTTCATGGGTCGAAGGCATGGAAATATCTACCTCCTTGATGTAAAACCAAATGAAGCACAATGCCTAATCTCAATTCAAGATTAAGCAGTCTTATGGCACAGAAAGCTTGGCCATGTCAACATGAAGCAATTAGCCAAAATCTCATCAAAGAAGCTTGTTCTGGGAAAGCAGGTAAGAAATTCATTTAAGCCAATAAATCATGTCTCTACTAATCATGTACTACAATTGCTTCATATGGATCTCTTCGGACCAACAAGAACCCAGAGCATTGGAGGTAAGAAATATTGTCTAGTAATTGTGGACGATTACTCTCGCTTTACCTGGGTATATTTTCTTGCAAGTAAGTCGAAACCTTTTCGTACTTTGAGAAGTTTGCTAAAAAGATTCAAAATGAAAAAGGATGTGCAATCTCAAGTATAAGAACAGATCATGGAAGTGAATTTAAAAATCAAGATTTTACGAAATTTTGTGATAAATCTAGTTTTAATCATATGTTTTCCTCTCCATATACTCCAGAGCAAAATGGAGTTGTGGAAAGAAAGAATAGATCTCTTCAAGAAATTGCTAAAACACTTTTAATTGAAAGTAAAATCTCTTCACGATTTTGGGTTGAAGCTATTTCAACAGCATGCTATATTATAAGGAGAGTCTTTCTAAGACCTATTTTAGAGAAAACCCCCTATGAATTGTTCAAAGGTAAGAAGCCTATTGTTTCATACTTTCATGTGTTTGGTTGCAAATGCTTTATTTTGAAAAATGCAAATGATCGAGTTGGTAAGTTTGAAGAAAGATAAGATGAAGCATCTTCCTTGGATATTCTACATCAAGCAAAGCCTACAGGATCTATAACAAGAAAAGCTAGTCGGTGGAGGAATCAATGAATATCAAATTCTAAGACTCAATGCAAGTTGAATCCAATCAGACTCAATATGAGGAGTCTGAACCTGCTCCAGACCTTTCAACGTTTACAACTCAAGAAGCATCTCAGACTCTGGAAGTCCAACATCAAGATGCTCATGAAGATTCAAATAAAGAAAGAGATCATCATCCAGACAAATCAACCAGTAACTAGAAGCATAAGTCCAGTCATCCCAAAGATCTCATAATCGGCGAAATTAATGAAGGAATTCGCACCAGATCCAAAAAACGTGAAGAGTCTAGTGTTGTGGCTCTTATTTCTAAAATTGAACCAAAAAGCATAGAAGAAGCTTTATCTGATGAAAGCTGGATCGAAGCTATGCAAGAAGAGCTCAGACAGTTCAACATTAACGATGTCTGGGAATTGACATCTAAACCAAAAGGTAAAACTGTTATTGGAGCCAAATGGGTGTTCAGAAACAAGATGAACGAAAAGGGAAAAGTCGTATGGAATAAAGCAAGACTCGTGGCCAAGGGATACACGCAAGAAGAAGGAATAGACTATGATGAGACTTACGCTCCTGCAAGGTTAGAAGCTATTCGTCTATTACTTGCGTTTGCTTGTTTCAAAAATTTCAGGTTATTCCAAATGAATGTCAAAAGTGCTTTCCTAAATGGATTTATCCAAGATGAAGTTTATGTGGAACAACCGCCTGGATTTGAAGACCCAAAGAAGCCAGACTCAGTCTTCAGACTGAAAAAGGCCTTGTATGGTTTAAAGCAAGCACCTCGAGCTTGGTACGGCAGACTAAGTAAGTTTTTATTACAGAATGGTTTTGTCAAAGTAAAGTAGATACTACTTTGTTTATCAAAAAGGAAAACAAAAGCTTTTTACTTGTTCAAATATATGTGGACGATATTATTTTTGGATCACCTAATGAAAGTCTATGCAAGAAATTTTCTAAGTCTATGCAGGATGAGTTTGAAATGAGTATGATGGGAGAGTTAACATTCTTTCTTGGACTTCAAGTGAAACAAATGAAGGAAGGAACTTTTATTCATCAAGAAAAATATGCAAATGATCTTGTCAAAAGGTTTGGATTGGAAAAGTGCAAAAAGACCGACATACCAATGTCATGTTCTCGAGAAGATAGACAAGGATGAAGAAGGGAAGAAAGTAGATCAAAAGCTGTACAGGAGCATGATCGGTTCACTTCTTTATCTTACCGCTTCTAGACCTGATATTTTGTTAAGTGTTTGCATCTGTGCTAGGTTTCAATCAGATCCTAGAGAATCACATCTCAGTGCCGTGAAACGTATTATCAAATACATTGCCTCATCTTCGGGCATCGGTCTTTGGTATCCAAAGAGGGAGACTTTAATCTTATAGGATACTCGGATGCGAGATCTGGCCGGTTGCGAGTCGATAGAAAGAGCACTTCTAGAACTTGTCAACTGCTTGGAAACAGGACAATGTCTTGGTTTTCGAGGAAGCAAAGCACTGTAGCTCTCTCAACAACAGAAGCAGAGTATGTAGCTTTTGGAAGCTGCTGTTCACAAATTCTATGGATAAAACAACAGCTACAAGACTTTAGGATTGAAGACTCATGCACAGAAATCAGATGTGACAACACCAGTGCGATCAATCTCACCAAAAATCCAATCCTTCATTCAAGAGCAAAGCATATTGAGATTCGACATCACTTCATTAGAGATCATATTCAAAATGGAGAAATCTCGATTCAATTTGTTGATTCAAAGAGTCAACTAGCGGATATATTCACAAAGTCTTTGGAGAAAAATCAATTCGACTTTATCCGTTCAAGACTCAACATTTTGAAGCTTGAAGAAGTTAAAGTCTAGGGACTCACCAACTCTAAGACTCTAATCTCTCGACTTTAAATCCTCGAGACTCGAGACATTCATGGCTATAAAGCGTAAGTTGCTATTTTATCTAAAAGGTACGAATTTTCGTTTAGTTATTTTATCTAAATTCGAAAAGGTACGATCTTTCGTTCGGTTATTCTATAATCCGTGTGAAATACGAAAACTTGTCTTTTTAAAAGGATTAATTTTTGCAGTTATTGATTTTGAAAAGAAGTGTTCGTACACTTTCCTTGTACCTATTGAACTTCCCTTTTTCAAAACTGAGTTATATATATACAGTTTTTACTTTTAATCTTCAAAACCCTAAAAGCATTTTCCTCCCAATCCGATTTCTACTTCGTGTTCATCCTCGAGAAAGTTGTCATCTTCTCTTGGGAAAAACAAGTAAAGGAATCTCTTAGCGACTAGGAAGGATGTCGTCTTCGAGGAAGTCATCAAGAATCGCGAACAAGGGACCACAGAGGATGAAGGAGGGACCTACCCACTTCGATCTCACCGAAGAGGAAGAATTATCGAGTCAGCAACAGAGCCCAACTCACTCTCTACCACGTCATTCAACGCCTTCTACCCCAAAAGGTGCGGGTCAACATCCAGAGGAAGAGATAATCGAGGACGCGAGACTCGTAAGAGTCCAAAACCCTCTTATATTTACAAACTCTACCGTGCGTTGAAAAGTTGGAACTCCGTTGAAATACGTGAATGATTTTCTCAAAGATAAAAATTATGGGAATGAGTATATCTTTCTGAAAAAGATGGAGGATTTGGAAATTGCTCCCAAAGGTAAAGCAGAGGAAGCACTTGCAAATATTCCCAGTGACCCTCGTATGTCAGGACCAAATCCAACTAATGGTAACGACGATGATAAAATGTTCACTGACTTTCAACCGAGAATGGGTGTTGCTGCGAAGGTGAAGGGAAAGAGGATTGAGTTATTCAAATAGAAAGAACATGAAAATTTGTTTTTCAGACTATTGAAACGAGGGGTGATAAAACCTAGGAGTGTCGATTTCGATTTCTTGGATGCTGTGAATGTGAACTTGAGAGAGAAGTTCAGTCTGCTTCAACTGGAACGTTTTTGCACTGACACCACGGACAAATATGCACAACTGACTGCATATTTCTATTCAAATCTTAGCTTTATCGATGCGAATAGAATATCTTTCAGTGTTCGAGATTAGGATTATGTGTTGGATGTGGACATGTTTGCGGACATACTTGGAGTTGAACGAGGACGTTATCAACCAATTAAAGTCTCAGTTGCTCGCGCCTCAATGGACCTTGTCGAAGACAGAGATATCGAGGGAAAAATTATCTATTCAAGGATGCGTGCCATCAATATTGTGCTGTACAAAATTGTGATCAATTGCATTAGGCCCAAATCTACATCAAAGCGATGTGTCTAATTCGGAAGCAAAATTGATGTACGCAATCAACTCGGGAAAGAAGTTCTCTCTTCCTCACACTATTCTCTTTCACATGTACGAGCAATGTCGAAAGACAAGGGACAATTGCCTTACCCAGTGTCCGGTGACCAAGATCTTCAGACACATGAATATTGAACCGCCACTCACACTTTGTGTTCGACCGTGCGATAAGATGGTGGTAGGTTTAAAGATGTTGACGAAGATGCGTCTGAAAAAACTTTCTAAGGTAATGGAGAAATTCAGAATGAAGACTCCAATTCCGTCTGCTTCAAAGAGGAAAGGAAAGGAGGCCATTGGTGCCCCATCCAAAAAGAAGAGAACTCTCATCTTGGAGGATGAAGATGAGGAGGAAGATCTCACAATCTCTGCCTTGATTAGGACAAGACGTTCCGTTCCCCAATCAACAGAACAGCAGAAGAAACAGAGAAAAGAAGAGGAGAAAGACAAGAACATAGAAGAAGAAGAGCAGCGAGAGAAGGAGAAAGAAGCTGAAGAAGAAGGAGAAGAAGAGCAAGACAAGTCTGCAGCTGAATCTGGAGAGAAGGATACAGAAGAGCATGATCATCACTCTTCCCCTCTTGATGTCCTAGAGACAGGGGGAGTTGGCGAGCAAGAACGGTCCTCACCTCATGCTGCCAATAGTGAAGGTCTACGACAATCTCCAGCAGCCCCAGAAGAATTTCAGGCCTCTCAATTGCCTGAAGAAGGTCACGATACGTCAGAACCAAATCTGCAAGACTATACTGAAGTGCCATCGTCTGCATTCACTCCATCGGAAAGAGCAAATGCAAGTACTCAGACGGACAATTCTGCAAATTTTCGTCGTATCATGGATATTCTTCTGGAAATGCGTGGCCAAATCTATGCTCTGGATTGTGAAATTCAAGCCATGAAGAATCTTTGGACAAGCATCTTGATCACCCCTGGAGGATAAAATGAAAGACCTCGTTCTACAACTTCAAGCCAATGCCAAAGGAGAGGAGGTAGCTCAACTAAGGGAGGACTTGAAGAGACTAGAAGGCGTAGTCCAGTCCATGGGAGATTTCCAGATTGTGCGCATTCCCAAGCAGACATGACTCCTTTCTCACCTTTTTAATGATGACAAAAAGGGGGAGAAGCAATTTGAACCAATCAACCAACCTTCTTCAACTTTCTTTGACTTTAAGTTTTTTTATGTTTGTTTATGACTTGAGCAATCTTGGGTGTGAACTTGAATTTGACCGAATTGGCTGTGGATTTTAATGCTTGACCGTTTGCATTCATATCAAGTGTTGTTATATGGTATTACTCATGAAAAACTAACCAATTTTCTGTGGATGCAGAGTCTGGTTGTTTTGTTAATCTTTATGAGATTGCCATATTGCTTGAGAAATGTTTTTGCAGGTCAAAGTGGTTCAAATCTACAGGAAAGTTTTGTCACCATCAAAAAGGGGAGATTGTTGGAGAAATCTTTCTAGAATATTTTGAAGCCGACAAAACGTTTCTATCGATCTAGTACGGATATCTGCAGATCGTCTAGTTTAAAGTCGAAGACTCTCTCGACTACCGAGACTCAAGATTCAAGCGAAGACTCAAGACTCAAGACTATTCTCATTGACAGTCTTTTCGATCCAAAGTGACGAAGGAAATCCAAAGCCGAAGTATATGGTTGAGGATTTAATCCTATCCTCTGGAGAAGATCTTTTTGGCTGGATAAGCATAACGGATTCTTTTATAGATCAATTGAAGATCCGATGGTCGACGAAGCATTCTTGGAATGTTCTATTCTTGGAAACCAAGATCCTGATTATATGGGCAAACATGATTGATGGGCTATCGTCAGGTTCCTTTTATAGCTCGAATGATCTCCTTGATTGATTCTGTCCAACGGGTAGATTGGAGGAATTCCTTTGGTAAGTGCCAACGGTATGATGGCATAAAGGAGCATAAAAAGGAAGACATTCTAGTTGTGAAAGGACGTGATTGATAGAAAAATTCCAGAGTCTGAAGAACCTTGATTGTTAGTCGATACAGTTCGAGCGAAATTGTATACACAGAGAGTGTTTATACTTGGTGACACCTTGAGAGAGTGTGGTAGATCATCTACACCTAGAAATCAAGGAAGATCAACACTGTAACATCTCTTTGTTCATAGTGGAATCCAGCCAATTGGCTGTCAGTGCAGAAGAGTGGACGTAGGCTTAAATCAAGCCGAACCACTATAAACCGCGTGTTCAATTCTCTCTTTCCTTTACTCAGTCTTACGATTGATTTTTAATCATTGCAAATCCTTCAACTGTCTAAGTATTGTGCAATCTTCAAGAAAATTTTTATATACCTATTCACCCCCCCTCTAGGTACTCGTACTAGCTATATCATGAACAACAGTTGTTTCAGAGTAAAACCGTTCGAGTTGAAGCAATGTAAACTTCTCCTGTAACTTCACGTTTAATGAATCAAGAAAATCAAAATCCCCACTTCTAGGGTTCACCACCCCTCACTTCAGAAATTTAGAATAAGCTTGCTTGTACTCCTTAGAACGAAAAAGATCAATTCTTGTACCACGGATGTTCACAGTAACACCTATCTTGGGTTTAAAATGTGTGAACATTCTTTCATCATCATATTTTCCTTCAGGTTGATTAAATGATCCAAACCATGGATCACTTGAGAAATTTGCAAAAGCCCTTTCTGCCGAACCAGCAGTAGCAATGCCCAAACTCTTCATCGTTTTTAAAAAGTGAGTTTCATTTATGTACCCATTTTCACTCAAAAACTCATCAATAAAGGTCATTGGAGAACCACCTTCATTCAAAGTGGTGTAGATTTTGAAAAGAAATGCGGGCTTAAGGGTTCTTACAGATTCTACATTCTCAATGATTTCTTCCTCTACTTGCTGTTGCGAAGGCACTTGAGTTCTAGGCTAAGAAGAAAGGCGCGGTTGAGAATGTTGTTGTTGACTTTGTTGATGCCTTAGAGAGTCTTCTTCCTCGGTTAGATTAAAGTGCGTAGGACCCTCACGCATATGCTATGGTCCCCTACTTGCGATCCTAAAGGACTTTCTTTGGGAAGACATTGTCACAGTCTTTGAGAGATTTCTCAAACTCGATTCGCGAAAAAGATGAGAACTTTATGGATTAAACTAATGAGAAAAAGTAAGAAAGTGAGGTTCTGTGATTTAGGGTTTGTGAGTGAAAACGAAGAAGAAAAACAACAGTATATAAAGCAAACAAAATGAGGTATACGAATAGTCATAAAGGAATAAATAAAACTGCCTTTTTGAAAAAGAAAAACAGTCATAAATTGAAAGACTCGAAAAAGATAATTTCTAAAAATATAACAATCAATTAGCGATTAAAAGGTAACCGTACCCTTTTAAAATTTTAAAATGTTAAAATTCTAAAAATATAACAATCAATATAACTTTAGACTTTACCTTTGAGTCTGAGCACCTGTAGACTTTACTGGATAACTGTTGTGATATTCAATTTGGTGCGAATAGATTCAAATAGGCTTTTCTTCAGAGGCTTTGTAAATATGCCTGCCAATTGATTCTTTGAATCGATGAATTGTATCATAACTTTTCTATTCTGAACATGATCTTTAATAAAATGATGTCGAATCTTTATAAGTTTTGCTCTTGAATGAAGAATTGGATTTTTTGTAAGATTGATTGCGCTAGTGTTATTGCATTTGATTTTGGTGCATGAGTTTTCGAATCCAAATTCTCTCAGTTGTTGCTTTACCCACAAGATTTGAGAACAGCAACTTCCAAGAGCCACATACTCTGCTTCTGTTGTTGAAAGAGCTACAATGCTTTGCTTCCTTGAGAACCAAGATACTGTATGTTTCCCAGCAATTGACACGTACCAGAGGTATTTTTCTATCAATTCTGCAACCTGCTAAATCTGCGTTTGAATATCCAAGTAGGGTAAAGTCTTATTCTTTGGGATACCCCAGACCTAAATTTGAAGTAGCTGTAACGTATTTGATGATGCGTTTTGCAACACTTAGATGAGATTTTTGGAGATTTGATTGCAATCTTGCAGAAATGCAAACACTAAACAAAATGTCAGATCTATAAGTAGTAAGATAAAGAAGTGAACCAATAATGCTCATGTAAAACTTTTGGTCAACTTTCTTTCCTCCTTTGTCTTTGTTCGGCTTTGAAGAACTTGACATTGGTATTTCAGTGTTTTTGCAATTCTTCAAGCCGAACTTTTTAATGAGATCTTTTGCATATTTTTCTTGATGAATAAAAATTCCTTCCTTCAATTGCTTCACTTGTAATCTGAGAAAGAAAGATAGTTCACCAATCATGTTCATCTCAAATTCATCTTGCATAGACTTAGAAAACTTCTTACACAGGTTTTCGTTAGGTAATCCAAATATAATATCATCAATATAGATTTGAATGAGTAGAAAATCTTTACCTTCTCTTTTAATAAATAAAGTAGTATCCACATTACCTTTAACAAAACCATTATGAATTAAAAATTTATTTAACCTGTCGTACTAAACTCAAGGTGCTTGTTTTAATCCATATAAAGCCTTCTTCAGTTTGAATACTGAGTTTGGTCTCTTTGGATTTTCAAATCTAGGGGGTTGTTTCACATAGACTTCTTCTTGGATAAATTTATTTAAAAATGTGATTTTGACGTCCATTTGGAATAACCTAAAATTTTTATAACAAACAAAAACGAGTAATAGTCTAATTGCTTCTAATCTTACTACTGGTGCGTAGGTCTCATCATAGTCTATCCCTTCGTCTTTCGTATATCCTTTAGCCACAAGTCTTGCTTTGTTTCTGACCACTTTTCCTTTTTCGTCTATCTTGTTCCTAAAAACACATTTAACTCTAATAATGGATTTACCTTTTGGTTTATGAGTTAATTCCCAAACATCGTTGATGCTAAACTGTCTGAGTTCTTCTTGCATAGCTTCAATCTAGCGTTCATCAGTTAAGGCCTCTTCTATGCTTTTGTGTTTTATTTCAGAAATAAGTGCCAGAGTACTAAACTCTTCTCACTTTTTGTATCGGGTGCAAATCCCTTCATCAATGTTGCCTATGATGAGTTCCTTGGGATGACGAGACTTATGCTTCAAGTTACTGGTAGGTCTGACAGATTGCTGATTTTTTACGTCAGTTGATTCTTCCATTCGTCATTGATCTTCAGAAGTCTATGTTACTAAGGGGAGCTAGACTTTGTAAAGTCTGAAGTAGATTCAGATTTTTCAAGTTCAGTCTGAATCAATTAATTCTGCAAAGAGTCTTGGAATTTGACGTTCATAGATTCTTCCACAGACTGAGTCTTATTGTTGAATACTCTGTAGACTTTGCTTGTGATTGAGTAGCCAAGAAAAATTCATTCGTCTGATTTTTCTTCAAATTTACCTAGTTCGATCATTTGTATTTTTCAAAATAAAACATTTGCAATCAAACACATGAAAATAAGAAACAATTGGCTTCTTTCCTTTGAATAACTCATAGGAAGTTTTCTATGCCTTAAGAATACTTTGTTAATAATATAACAAACTGTAGAAACAGAGTCAACCCAAAAATGAAAAGAAATATTACTTTCAATTAAAATAGCTCTTGCCATTTCTTGCAAAAATCTATTTTTTTCTAAATCCATTCTGTTCTAGAGTGTATGGAGAAGAGAAAACATGCTGAAAACTAGATTTGTCACAGAATTTGGCAAAGTCTTGGTTTTCAAACTCACCTCTGTGATCTGTCCGTATGCTTGAAATAACATATCATTTCTCATTCTGAACTTTCTTAGCAAACTTTGAAAAGTAAGAAAATGTTTCAGATTTACTTGCCATAAAGTAAACATAAGTAAATCATGAATAATCATCCACAATTACTAGGCAATATCTCTTTCCACCAATGCTTTAAGTTATGGTTGATCTAAAGAGATCCATAAGCATAAACTGCAAAACACAATTAGTAGAAATCTGATTTATTGGTTTAAAAGAGCTTATAACATATTTTCCCAACACACATGGTGTGCATAAGTCAAACTTTTGATACTTCAAGTTGGGCAGTCCACAAACAAGATTCTTGGATGAGATATTGGCAATTTGCTTTATGTTAACATGGCCAAGCTTTCGATGACAAAGATTTGCTTCATCTTGAATCAATATTAGACATTGAGATCTTTCTGGTTTCATATCCAGAAAATAAATATTCCCATGTCTTCGTCCAGTAAAAGATTGAGAAAGATCTTTACCAATTCCCGAACATATTCATTCTTGGAAGTTGATTTTGAATCTAGTGTCGCACAATTGGCTAATGCTGAGTAGATTGCAATTTAGTCCTTCCACCAAGGAGACGTTGTTGATTGTGAGACTTCCAATTTTTACAGTTCCACACTCAACAATTCTTCCTTTACTATTTCCACCGAAATAGACTTTTCCACCATTTATTTGCATAAGTTTTATAAAACAACTTGAATCTCTAGTCGTGTATCTCGAATAACCATTATCCAAGTACTATTTATTATTTTTCTTGATTGTGAACTGCAATTACAAAAAAAAAAAAAAAACTCAAGTTTTCTTTAGTACCCAAATCTTTTTGGGTCTAGAGGAGTTAGTTTTAAACACAGTCTCTCCCCAAACCATAGGACAATCTTCCTCAAAATGTTTTAAGCTGTTGCACTTTGAACATTTGAGAGCACTTCAGCCAACAGGTTTTACAAAGAATTTTTGAAAATGATTTCTGTAAAAAAAAATTTGTAGGTCTTTGTTTGATTCTTTTCTTTACCTTTGGAAAATCAATTAAAGGAATGGTTTCTAAGGTCATTCACAATCTTGACTTGTTGAAATAAGGTCTTTGTACTGAAAGAATCTTTTCCAACTTCTCAAATCCTATTGAAAATCCTTTTGAAATATTTGAAATATCTTGTTTCAAAAATTTATTTTCTTTTGAAAGAGAGTCTGCATTTTCTTTTAAAACCACAAAGCTTTTGTCTAGATTTTCAAACTTTTCTTTCCAAAAAATTTCATATTGCTTAAGAGTAGAATTCTCCCTTTTTAGCTTGGAAATCCTCTTAAGAGAGCTTTTGAGAATGAGACAAAGTTCATCAATGTATTTCGAGACTCTAGTATGAATTTTTAAATTGCTTACCTCGATTTTACTGTCTGAGTTTGAGTCCGAATCTATCT